>CM069433.1:40596461-41973560 GCA_035610365.1 Aquatica leii | reverse complement strand
GTGTTGCCAATACGACTGGCATTTCTGTAATGAAAATTCGATATACCTGTGATAATCCTACTATTCTAAATTAAAGTTGTTATTGTGGTTATTTGCTCTTTTATGACAACATACCTTCCTCTTTGACTCGTCGTTAGTTAATAACCAACGTTGACTACTCGAACAGCCGAGTATAGGGTTACGAACCTACCATCGTGTTACAAGTGTGAACCGTTCTGTCCTGAGCAAGATAGAAAAGTTACTTTGGATCAGCTCTGGGGCCCTTAAGCATATTTACTGTTTCTTTAAACCTCCCCTCATCCCGACTATTGTAAGTTGGCCGTGCAAGGTTCGTAAAACCGAAAAAGCTTGTAACAAACTAGCTGAGAATATAAAAATAATGCTAAACCTGCTTACAGCAATCGTCTTTAAAATGAAATAATAATACAAACACTCAAAATTGCAGAATAGAATGCCAATGGCGTGTCAAACCAGAACCTAGATTTACAAGCGTTTATTGCTAACTATGATCTGGAGATAGTTTTAATACCATTAAGCATTATCAATTCATGAGACTGAACAGAACAAATTACAAGCACAATCAATTACTTGGATTACAACGCTAAACACCAGGAATGGGGTGCTAAAATAACCACTAACAAAGGCTCTTCTTGCCAAAAATCTAAATTATGTCACCACTAGACAACCTACATACTGGTCTACGGACACAAATAAAATTGACTTTTGTGTTACAAAAAACATAGCAGAAAACTATTTACAAAATGAGTAATGTCTATATGTTATCAGATCATTCCCCAATCATAGTTACCTTAACTACACAAATATTTAACAGGCTTAGACTAATTAGTCTCAACAACAAGAAAACTGACTGAAACTGAAACACAATTAACAAAAAAATATTTTAGACATACCCCTCAAGACCACCGACGAGTCGACCATACACCTACATCCTACTATACAAAATGCGGCATGGAACGCAACCCTATTATCAAAAGCAAACGATGTGCATATTACCTTGCCTAAGGTACTAAAACAAGCAATAGCTGAAAAACTAGAGCTTTGCCAAACTTGGCAGAACACTAGATCACCGTATGTTAAAAATAGGCTCAGGCTCAATAACGCTACACAAAATTTAAAAATAGTTTTAAGACCAAAAAACAGACTATACAATATTACCTATCACCTCTCTCCGCTACCAAAACAACAGATCACTCATTATGGAAAACCATGAGAAAGTTAAAACAACGGCAGCAAGCAATTCCATCAATTCAAAAACCTAATCAAAATTGAACCAGTAGCGCACAGGACAAGACTAATACATTTGCGGCACATCTAGCAGCTGTCTTTCAACAACTTTCCCCCTGAACTCAGAGACAGCTGAAATACAACTACACTTGGAGACACCAGATCAACTAAGCGTAGCAATAAAATAAAAATCACGATAACAAAAGTAAGATCGCTATTTAAATCCAAACTAAATTCCAAGAAGGCACCAGGCATAAGATTGATCCTACTTTCTCGACGACTAAACATAGGAATCATCAACATTTTAAATTCATCGTATGACAAAACAGCATAACATGGTTTTGAATGGGACCACTTGAGTGCCATTCCTTTGAGCTTTCCTACTAATAGTATCACGATTAAAGCACCAGGTACATCGTATGCGTTCTTTTAACCATATCAATCCTTCTGAACCAAAAATCTGCATCTTCGTTATCATTACCATTAAACTCTGGGATTAGTGATGGAATCCCTGTACTTCTAAGATCTTTTGTCTTGCCAGCCTGAGTTTTTTCCATGGTAGTAACTACCAATGAAACTAACTCCTCACTGAAATATTCACGCCTGCTGACGAGGTTACTACTACATCAGATCCACTTACTGCGAGACAGGAGTGATTTTCTGGGTACTCTCTTGCCTCATCCGTATACTAGCACGCGTTGCCAGTATCCTACCTCAAAAGTTTGTAGCCCGTAACTCGGGTGTTTTAATTTGGAGACTAGGCGTGAATTCGTTTTTCTTAATAAGTAGCGAGAGACAAAAACAATGTTATAGAATTAACGTAATGTATAATTTAAATGATGTATGTATAATAAAAAAACCATAAATATAAGTTGAGCGCCACCAGTTTTCTTGTTTTATAAATTAGTAAGTAATCAAATCGCGAGGAAACTGGAACTCGCTTAGCCGTAAAAAAAAACTAAGAAAATTATTTATAAAATACGTAGGTATCTTAAGAACTAATTAAACTAATTTACAATCGTATTAAATCTCACTACCATTGTTTTTACTAACTTTGAATAAGTGCATTAATAATATAAACTAATAAGGGAAAAAACTACAAAACTATAAATACTTATACCTAAAACTTAGCTTTCGTGTAATTGCAGCATATGAAGGACAATAAAAGCGGAAGCGACGATAACCGTGACAGCGTCGTAATCATAAACCCAATGTGCCCAAAGGAAAAAAAAGCCTAAAATATATATAACTCGAAGCGACATATGCATACTAAAAACAATAAAATTACTTTTGATCGTAGTAGGCTTGTAGTAAAAATTTGACAAAACTTATAAGTATGGATGTGCTTAATTACTAAATTATACCAAGCACCTAGTGTCATTTGGACACAAAATGGACGATAAATTGTTGATAACTTGCTACATGTCCTAAAAAGCAAATAATCGTAATGATAAACACGGTACTTTTCAATTACATACCTATAATGTAAAAAAAAGATATAGAAATTGTAGAATAGCTTGTGAAGAGTGCTTAATATCCGCCAAAGCGTGATGGTGTCCTAAATGAAGCTAAAAGGACCCTATCAATAATTCGAATTAAGCGACCATAAATACGCAGAATGCGAAAGAATTGAGCACTTAGATCGTTGATAACTATACGATCTACTACTATGTGCACAAATTCAAGTAGTCGCGTTCGAAAAAGCACAATTTACTTTTCGGAAAAATTCTCAACGAAGACTATCTTTATCACGAGTTTTTCGATGTCACAGGTGTCACATAAAATTTTTGTGACGTTTAAACTGGAAATAATTCCAATTCAATTTTTGAAAATGCAACAACTTAGGCAACTACACTTACACCAAATTACATGTTAACTCAAATTAAATTTTATTGAAACAACCCTAATTTGATTATATAAATTTAAAAAAAAACCGTTACAATCATTTAATTATGCAAATAAATACTGATTATTCGTGCAAAAATCAACTTGTAACCCCACACCTGAATTGTAAAAGGGATTCTCACTCCGGGTTATTAATAAATTTGCTGTTTCTTTAATCAACTTCTTTATTTATTTTTACATGAAATTACATTTTAATTATAATTTTTTGGTTACCACAACAACAACCTTTTTATTAAAAAAAAAACTTATATTCTAATTCTCAGTAAAGCTGATTTCTATATTTTAAGTATCTGAGAATTTAGTATTTACGTTTCAATAGATTTTAAGAAATAATATTATGCAAATGGCATTAATCCTCTTACAATATTAAAATAAAACAAAAGAATCAATAAGAAGCAAAATTTTTGTTAATACTATAACCACGCTCAATATTCTTAAACTTGTAAGATTGTATTAATGATCCTTTGTGGTCAGGTTGTTTCATTATACATGTTGACGTAAAAACAATTAAATTCTTTATTTTATTGTATAAAAAAATTTTGAATTGAAAACTGCTATAAAAATAAATAACATCCCAATACACACTTTTTTTATTAAAGTTTATTATACTGTAGATGTTAACAGAATACAATATAAACTTAAAAAATATTTTAACTTTTTAAACAAAACAAATATACAATTGGCTTAATAATGTGTAATAATTCATTTTTTGTATAAAGTAATTAATAATTTTGGTATCAAAACGACAATCTTTCAGTAGTGTTCTTAGAAATGTTTGCTGTAGGTGAAAGGATGCGTTTACTGGTTTTAATACTGAATTCTAATAATTAAAGGTCATGTAGTATAGAACCTTGGTATTAATTGCATAGTATCAAAATGAATGTCTAGACTTAATATATTATTTATTGAAACAAACGGAATACTTAGGCAGTACTTAATATTTACTACACCGTAGAAAATTTTGTAATAAAAAAATATTAAAAAAGATGCATGTCAAAGTAATCCTATACTTGTTTTTATTAGTTTATTTTTTACAATGAAAAATTTTAGTTACCAAAAGAAAAGTATCAAGCTTAATGAAACAAAAACTGTTACTAGAAAATTTACAGTACAGAAAATTTTGATTTGGTCTTAAAAAGTTGTAATATTTTGTTTAATAAATGCCTAATTTTGCAAGTTTGTTGAAAAGTGTTTACACAAGTAAGTAAAACTTCTATAGGCGCAACTTGGGAGTAACGCAGATTTTTTCTGACGCAAATAACACCCACCCGCTGTTTAAAAACAGTAACTAAGAATTTTTTTATTTACATTATTATTAATAACATGAGCTATTCTAACCTTTAATTTACTTCTGACCATCCATTTCTTTCAGTTGTTTTTGAACTTACGTAATATATTACCTGTCTTTATGCATCTACTCCTAATAAAAAAAAACTATTTAATGACAAAACAAAAATCATAGTTATAAATTTACAGAATATCAAAGTCAAGAATAAAAAAGACCAACAGTTTAGAAAAATGTGAGTTTAGAAGCGCAGAACATAAAAAAACTGCAGACATAAACACCGATGACAGCAGATGAGCAGCAATATATTTCTAAAATGAGTTCACTTCAACGCTTTGTTTTTCCGATATTACAATAAATATGTAATTAGAAATATTATCAAAGATATGTAATTTAATAATATCCAATTTGTAAGTAATAAGGTTTCTAGAAAACCGTAACTTCTTATGACAAGGTTGTTGGTGTTGAAACAAGTGTGAAGTAAAGATGTGTCAATTTTTGTATAACGTAACTGAACTAGTAAAATCCGTAAAGCATAATTGAGTCTTTGAAACAAGTAACATTAACAGAAACAATTTTTATTTGCCCATAGCCTGGAACACACTTAAATCAGCAAACAATTACAATTTGATGATGATGCTCTTGTCAGTGTATTAGCAAATGTTAATTTACTGAAAATAATTAATCTCTCAAAACAAAGATAAATGATGCTAATGAGATGGAATCGAAGAAAAATAAGTATCTTTCACGGGTATTTTAGTTCTTTGTAAATTACGGACATTGAAAAACAATACTAAGCGTAAATACATGCAAATATAAAAACAACATATTTTACTTCCTTTGATTACTGCTCAATTATAGATGGCGTTGTTTTTTATTGAGTTAAATAGTTTTTTTTTCAATATTTTATTTATTCAAAGCGTTTCATTATGTCGTGAATATGAGCTTAAGATGAAAATCAGAATTAATAAACTAAAAATTGAAATTTTGACGTCTGTTAAAAACTAACCGTAACTAACTAAGGATTTTTTTTTTTTAAATTAACATTATGAATCGAGTATACTTTTCTCCACTTAAATATGTACTTACCAGATAAACTAATGTGTGCAACGATAGGGAATACGCACTGTCAGCCGCTCGAACGGGAAAATGAAACAAATTCGACTGAGTGACAATTTATTTTATTTTTGAATATAATAAAAGAAAGAAAGAAAAATGAAAAAGTCTAAAAGAAAACTATTTATATTTTAATATATTTAGCCACGCCATCAGCCGGACAGACTTACGTTGTTTCCGGGTCTCTGAAACAATTAAACAAAATCTCAGGCGGTGAGCCACGCGAAAAGAAATACTAAAGGAGAAAAATGGCACACTCAGCGCATTATGACAATTAATTGACAATTTGGTTGGCACACGGTTCAGACCGATTTGTTATTGATAACACTAAGCACAACAATTATATGGTGCCACTAAGCTCAGATTAATTAGTTGATTACACTAAGCACAACTAATTATATAGTGGCGCTAAGATCAGATTAATTAGTTGATTACACTAAGCACAACTAATTATATAAATAAGGTTGTCTGTCATATCAATTCACCCAAGTATTAATTTCATGCGACTCACCCCTTTCTGTATAAATTGTGTTGTTTTTTTTTCGCACTAAAACAAATCTAATCACACTTACCAAGAACCAACTTAAGCACGCAGAGTGACGCTGCTTTTACAGTCGGCTTTGCGTCTCTCCGTCTCACCACTTGAAACAAGGGGATCCCCAACTACACTCGCTAAACGTCACCTCGTGACGTATAATACTTCCCCTATTTAAAACTTTAAAGGTCTCTCCTCTCTCTCTAACATGTTACAAGCTTTAGATGTTTTACGAACCTGCACGGCCAACTCGCAATAATCGGAGAGAGGGGAGGTCCACACTAAATACAGAAAAGAAGTTGCAGGGCGCCAGAGCTTATTCCAAAGTAATTTTCTATCTTGCTCAGGACAGAACAGGATACTTGTAACAAGATGTTAGGTTCGTAATGCTGAAAGAAGCGAAAGAAAGAGAAAAACTAAATCGTTCATAACAATTGTACTTTAATTACTCTATCACGATAAATATAGTCAAAGTGAAATAGCCAAATCTAAGTAGGTACTAGCGAGAATATACAAAATAGAATAATAGCAGGATCGGCAACTTACACTACACGTCAACCAAAAGTGTAGCCACCAAAACATATATAAAACATTTATCAATAAGTAACATTAATAATAATAATTTACGGTGGATATAAGCAGCAAGCGATAAGTTATTTACTTAAGCTAATTTAGTAACAATAACAAGCCACAAATCAAATCGAACGTACGATTAGTAATGATAATCAGTCGTGAGTATACACCGTAGCGACAACGTATAAATAGTAACAATTGACTTACCAAATTCCAGGGCGACTTTCAGAAAAACGTTTTTCCTACTGGCTTCCTGCAATTAAACTTCCTGAAAAATAATCGTGTCTACCTGGCGACTCACAAACTACAAATAAAAGACACATTTAAGGGACAGTAATCGAACCGACACTTATCGTATGCTGTTACATTAATTTTCCGCCTATGGTGGTGTTAAGTAACTGCCTCCAAATAGAATTTAATCGTATCCAGTAATTAGGATCTTCCGAACAAGGTGATAGTCATCAAGGTATTAATTGCCTCCGAATAGAATTCAATCGTATCCAGTAATTAGGATCTTCCGCTTACGATTATAGTTTTCCCTTGAGGATTTTAGGTAACGATAAGAATACCCCTAATCATGGAGGTAGCACATGGCGCTGACAAAAGACATAAAAATTACCTTTAATTAAAGAAAGAACATAATCCACTTACTCTGCGTGAACAAATTAGTTATTTAAGGAAACTACTAATTTCCATCGTGTCCCAACACGTGGATGATTTTAGAGAACGAACTTTCACTCACGCAGACATAGATTAACACCTGTACGATGTTCAAGTCAAAATGCCGGTCCTCGCCGGATGTCGCTTACTCAACCCAAAGTGACCAACGAATCCGATAGATGGCGTCGAGAAATATAAAAGTAATTTTTAATTAAACAGGGTAATGCATTATTTAAATTTATGCACGTAACAAACAGTATACGTTTTTATTTTATTTTTTTTTTAACTTGAAATATTATTTACCTAACACGTCTAAGTGGATCTCAAAAACGTTAGTCCATTTAAATGACTTAACACGTCAACAAAATATTTTAATAATTTAAAAATAATGATTTAGTCATATATTAAACAAAAATAAGCAGTAATAAAGACTTGTTAATTATAGATACGACAAAAGAATATGTGAGAAAAAATGTTCCGCTGAATGTTTGTAAGACAGATGATAGCAGCATTTTGCATAAGTTGATTACAGCGCCACAGTTCACAAGATTCTAAAAGACTTCTAATAAAATAACACTTGCTAATGCAAACATTTTAATTATGTGAACAGACTTGGATTGAATTAGTTCACGTTATCGACCGTCTACTCTATTAATATAAAATAAAATAGTGTTCAATAAATTTAAAATGGCATAATCCCAGGATCATTGTGCTTTTTCATCAATAAATAATTTTTTTTAAATCAATAACATGAAATCATATTTGATTTAATTTATGTTTAATCTTTTTAGTAACACAAATGTCAAAGAAGTTTTATTTTAATCACTTGTAAAATTGTCAAAAATTAGGTGCCACAGTAACATACATTTTACAATTACGCAGCGTTAATATAACTTTGTATAGAAACAGTAGTACAGTATTTACAAAAAAGAAAAAAAAATGTTTGATGTTTGTGGCAAAAAAATTAGTAAAACAAGAAAATTATTCTATTCTTTGTAACCGTCGTCTGATTTTCGTACCATCGACTTTTGTTCTGACTCTCGTATTTACGTTAGTTTTAATTTGGCGTTTGCATTTGTCAAATATTGAGTTGTTTTAAAAATCTTGCTAGTTGATTGACGTATGTTAAATCATCTTTGTTATTTTAAATTTTAAATAGTTTTTGCGTTTCAAGTAATTTATTGTTTTGTGTTCTATTTTGGAAGTTTATTGACGTATTTTAAATTATTGACATTTTAAATACGTTTAAGTTTCTTAGAGTCTATATTAAGACATTTAGTTTTGTTAGTTGCTAAACGAACAATTTTGGTTTATTATTTTTTTTTCCTTTCAGATTTAATTACTTTTAAGAAACATTTGTTTGTTTAAAAGTTCTAGTAAGGTAATAATTTATTGGCTATTTTTGTTGAGTTTACTATATTACCTGAGAACATTTTGGTACCTAATTTTCCTTGTTTGATTTATTGTTTTCTTTAACAAATTTCTGTTGTTAACTGATGCAATCAAGATGTATTAATGTGTCGATACTGAGGGAAAGTAATTATTAATTATTAGTATTTGCGTTGTAATCATGCCGTAACAAAAACGGTATTAACGCTTTGTTAATTCTTCGAAGTGCATTCCATTTGGGTATTTTAAATGGGTTTACTAAAAATTACGAGAAGCTATGCTCTGTTTCGTGATATGTTTGTGGTCTAACTTTATTTCAAGTAAATCCAGTCTACAATAATTACCGTCGAACTGTGTTATATGCCGTTAAATCTTTAACTTCACAATTCAATCTTCACCATCGAGATGAATTTTCGTTTTTCTCGCCCACCACAAAGAATCCTCGGACACCCTTAGCGTCAACATCGTTATCTCCAACCCGTTGTTGGACATTAATATTGAATAAATTATTTATAAATTTTTATTTCAAACAAATTTAAATTTATACCTAACTTATGTTATAGTCGTTTAAGTGGTTATTTAATTTTATCTAAATTAACTTAAAAATTATGTAGTTTGCTGATTTACATTTTATGATTTTGTACTGTCTTATTTTACATATTTCATTATTTTTACATCAACTTTTATTTTTTTTTGTTTTAAATTTAATTTTCAAAGTTGTTTTGTTTGTTTTCAAATTTTGCAAAATGTTTTTATTGCTATAATAAATATAAAAGTTCAAATTTATGTGTGTAAAAAACCCATCTCTCTCACCACTAAGTTTTAGTCGAGCAAAACATATTTATGTTAATATTTCAAGTTTGTTAGCATCTTTTATACGTAACATCTTTGAACATCAAAAGTTGTAGTTGGAAGCACATTAGAGTATTCTCCCACTGTTGAGAAGCCCCAAAAAAACCAAACGGCCGTCTAGTGGTTCACTCTGGTAGCGTTTTCACATTTGCATAAACAGTTTATCTGACAATGTTATACGTAGTAGCTTTTGCCCGCGGTATATTCAAATCTTAATTGAATTGTGCAGTTATAAAACCAGTTTGTCAATGTTTCTACCTACATAGGAATTTATTTATAAACGTCAATTAATAAAAATTAAATTAAGAACTTGCGAAGAGTACTTTATCTTGATTTTTTTATTATATTAATTTTGTTAACTACGTATATAAATGCTTGTCACTTTTGAAAACAAAATCGTCTGTTATATGATAAAAGTGTCTGAAAAACATTTCCAAACTTGTAGCTGTCATTTTTTCAATCAAGACAGAAAAAATAGTCCGCACATTTTCGACTATAAAATGGACAAACGTGTTGATACTTCTGA
This sequence comes from Aquatica leii, assembly GCA_035610365.1. NCBI lineage: Eukaryota > Metazoa > Arthropoda > Insecta > Coleoptera > Lampyridae > Aquatica > Aquatica leii. The sequence continues at coordinate 41,963,474 of CM069433.1, read as the reverse complement.
TCCGGATACTTAACCGAAAAAAAGTAAAAAACTTGCAGGGTGAGGTAAAGTTATAGTTTATAGTATCAAAAATATATTTTAGGAAGAAATTTTCCTGCACAGAGTCTAAATCTAGATTGGTGGAGTTGAGAAGGAAAAGCAACATAAACGTCAGCACGGAACCTCAGCCAAGACCATCTTTATTTGACAATATTACTTTATGGTATTTTAGGAGATGGCAAGTTAAGTGGACCAGCTTTTAATTATTTTAATGAAGTTAAGATTAAATTTTGGTAATGATGATTGATGGACTTAATGTTAGCAGAGAAAGTATAGGATACATTTTTAAAACTTGGTTGCTTGCTTTGCATGAAATACCGTTTGTGCAATTCATAAAGAAGATTCCACCACGCAATAAAAACAAGACCTGCATGCCATCCTCCTTTTGTACATTTACAAATTGTGGGATAATTTTAGACTGTTAAGTTTTACAATTAAAACACAAGATATGGGCGTGAAAAAAATGACCTATAGCAGCTAGAACTATAGAAATACGTTAAAATGTCTAATTGCTGTGGTACCAAATGGTGTCGTTACTTTTGTCAGTATTCCGTACCCCGAATCAAGATTTGACAAAAAAATTACAATCCATTGTGGTATTACAAACCAATTAATACTAGGGGATATGGTTATGGCAAATAAGGGATTTTTAATAAAAGATGTTCTCACTGAAGGTGTTTTACTAAACATTTCACAATTTTTAACAACCCTTCAATCATCTGCATAGCAAGTTGTAATTACAAGAACTATCTCAAGAGCCAAGATACAAGTTGAACAAACAATCAACAAAATCAAAATCTACAACATACTAAATAACATAACGTCTCCGTTGATACCCTACGCTGCAACGGTTTTTCAAGTTTGTACTGCACCTGAGAGTGGAGACAATGTTAAATTTTGATACTTCTAGTAATTTTTTTAAATTTTAGTTATTATAGTTTTTGTAGGTGTTTAAATAACGAAATAGCAAATTTTTCGCTCAGTGATAATCAAACAACCTTAAATTTGATTGTAATGATCATGGCTTTTATTGATTGCCTCGTCAATTCACTCGCAATATTTGAATGGACATTTAACCTCCACAATTGCGCCTTCTCTAACAAGGCCATCAGGACTCGCCCTTATAAAACCAAATTTATGCAAACTTTTTTAAAGCTTCAGCTTTCTGCAGAATTCCCCACTAGACTGCTTTAAAATTTTCTAGATAATAGTAACCTGAAATTCAAATAATTGTTAAACATTGTGACAGAAAAAACATTTGTAATTGTATTTATCAATTAAATCATTAATCTCTTAAAAAGTGAAACAATTGAAAAGGGAAACACAAGCTATAAGCAGAAATCTTTACTTTTTATCTAGAATTGCTTTAAATGCAAATAGTTTTATTTTAAGTAGACCGATAAGTAGCTTCTAATTGTTCATGTCTATAACAATGTTATTTTTGAAATAAATTTTTTTAGACGTGACAACTCACGTGGTTTCCGCTATTTAAAAACAGTAACTATTGTGCTACCAAACTTACAAAAACCCTAAAAATATGCGACTTAATTTAAAACACAAATTGTGTCAACCAAGCATGTATCGCGATTCGTTAAAGCACATTTATTTTGTTGACATTTTAGTTTCTATTTACGTTGTTACTTTGGATTTTTATATTACTTTTTGTGTACGAATCTGTTCTTTGAGAACAATCTATTTCAATTTATTTTTACAACAGTTGATAAGTATTTTTAGGTCAAAATTGTTTTGGTTTAATTTACACAAAATAATTTATTTATTGTATACAAAGCCAGTAATAATTATTAGTTAAAGTAATTTTTTGTATTACAGATTTAATCCATGGAAAGCAGAACTCCAAAAATTGTTCCTTCCGAAGCGCAAAACATTATTCGTAATGTCATTGATTTCTTCGACAAGTAACAAGCAGCTTGTCAATAGATATATCCAATTAAAAATGATTCCGAACTTTCTGCTGCTGCAAAAAAATCCTTGAGTTTTTTAAAACTTCCAATTGAATCCATGCGAACTATTGTAAAAAAAAAGTTAGATTGAATAATATCGCACAACGAAGTATTGATATTAAAAAGTTTGAAATGCATTTTCTGATTTAACAAATGAAGATTGGGAAAAGCAGTGCAATCATGTGTTACATCTTTGTGAAGAAATGTAGAAAACAAATATTTTAATTGATAAGGTTGTGGAACGTTTAACGTTTACAATAAGTAATGGTGATTTAGATGAGGATGAGCGGGGAACCAAAGTGAATCTTTAGGTAACGATAATTAATCAATTACTAACCTTGGTCATGTCGTTTAATAAATAAGAGATAAATACAGTGTGTTGTATTTTGTACTAAAATGAGTATGTTTTTACTTTTCTGCTTTGTAATTTTTTCAATAAAAGATTCGTCAAAAATCCGTACTAGCTGTGGTTATCATAATTGTTATTAATGATTAAATTAAAAGAAAATATTTGTAGTAATCAAGATTCATAGGATATACGAAAACATTTTTTTAACAACAACTTGAAATAATATTTATTTTAATTTAAATGTAATATTTCCAGTAATATTTATCACAAACGACAAAGAAGTTTTACTTCAATTGAGCGTAAATATTACTTGCACTTAATTTTTTTAGTGTTATTACATTTGTACAAGAAATTTATGTCAATTAAACTTACAATACAATAGTTATAAATTTTTCAACTCACAAATTTGGTTTTTTGAAACCGTTAGTAGTAATGCTTACTTCACTCTTAAACGCAGTCTTTCAACTCCAGCATGTTTGTATTCATTGGAAGGTTGTTGTAGTTATTATGCCAGACATGACCATATTAATTGAGAGATTACTTCTTAACATACTCAAACCGATTATAGTAAATGGTAAGCTAATATCAAAGTACCAATTTGGTTTGTATAGTATGCCCTCTATATGAAAACAACGTCTGTTCAGCGGTGTTCTTAGACGTCGTCCAAACCTTTAATAAAGTTTGGCACGAAAGATCGGGACATAGACTTAACAAAATGTTCCTAGAGCATTATGTATTATACATATTATCATTTTACATCACAGACAGACTCTTCCAAATCCAATTCTGTTTTCTCTTAAATATGCGAATAAATCTTTCACCTTTAGCTAAAACTGAGGTAATTGATATTTTCTAAATTGTGAGCAATTGGGATTCCTGGTATAAAGACCAGGTTATATTCATTTATTTATTTATTTGTTATATTGCAATTTTCTATTAGTGTGATTCCTTACCACACAGCATTAGAACCCTGCCTCCTCGAGGTTAAAAGTGTGCAACGAAGCTCAGGTAATAAGACCTATACGGCAATAATCTCCTGTAACACGGCTAAAAAGTTCAAGTCGACACAAGTCACTGATCGTAATCCCAAAAAACCGCGCAACTTCTCCTACTCTTTCAACCTTATTATAGAGGTTAAATCATGTTCCTCTAAAACGTCGTGGTGAAGACAACGACGATGATACCAATTCCGAGATTTCCTACTCTGAAAGAATCCTTTGACGCAGAGGTCCTGATTATGTCTAAGTTAATTTCTACCGGCAAAGAATTTGTTGCCAGACGTACAGAGCTAATAGATGTATTGTCCTGCATCCAATCCATATTTCGTAAATCTAATTTGGCCAAAAGAATATCTACGTAACATTCGGACATCTCTGATGCTTTTCGAAGCGTATAAACGGCCCTTTAGTCCGTAATTGACAAGTTGTCAGCTGCTAGCCAGCAGATCACAACTGGTCTTGTATCGTATGCCTAAATAGCTCGATCGAAAAGAATTGCTAACAAAGTGAAAGCAAATCCGTCACGCCTGTTCAAAAATCCACAGTTGTGATCGTTTGAAAACTCGAGATAAACTTTAAAACAACTGACGAAATTAAAACGACTTTATTGAATGTAATAAATCATACCGCGACGGAGTGACTAAAGTTGGACGAAACTTCGTTCGCCTGGAGTCCGAAAAGACAGACCTATCTAAAATCTCAGCGGATATCCTTAACAATGCCGGCCTTGTGATCGGACCGCAAGGCAAAGTCTTTCTTAGGATTTCTCTCTCGGACGTTCCATCTAACCTTCCCTCTGATCAGTTGCTAAAGGCGATCCTCGAACAAAATTTTGATATTGCTTCTGACGATATAGTTAAAAAAAGGTAAATACTAATTACGTTATCAAAGTAACTTCGGAGGTATGAAAATACCTAATGGCCAACCGTTGAGTATACGTAGCCTAGAACTCATGCAGGGTCAATGACCATGTGCGCATCTTAAGATGCTTTAAGTGCTAGAAGTTCAGTCACCAACCTTGATTGCAAGAAAGAGTTTCAATGCGGTAATTGTGCTGAAAAGCAAGGTACAAAAATTTGCCTAAAAACCGCAAAAGACTTTGTATATGGTAATTGCATAAGATACGGCCATAAAGGCAATGTGATAACACACGCGTCTTCTAACAACTGCCTGGCGTTAAAGAGGCTTGACGCCAAGAAATCTCATATCGATTATGGACAGTAAGGAGGCTTCTCTGACTCTTAGGATTGCGCAAGTGAGTCTTCAACGTTCTCGTGCTGCAACCTTGGAAGTCATAAGTTTTTCCTCCGACAATAACATAGACATTCTACTGACCCAAGAGACATATGTGTATAGTTCTTGTTCAGGGTATATGCTCGCTAGTGCGGTCTTGTCCTTCAACAGAATCGCTGCATCCACTTCTATGCGATATTTCTCAACTATTGTTTACAATAGAGCAAAGCCCGTCGGTGTAGTTACTCTTAGTCATCTAACTAATGACTGCACTGCCGTATCTATGATCACAGTTGGAAACACTTCCTAGGGTATCGTCGGCGTTTATTGACCACCAAGCAAGGATGTTAATATTCATCTACAACATCTAGATAAAGTTTTAGACGTAGCGTCCCAATTATTATAGAAGAAGATTTCAATGCAAAATCGCCGCTTTGGCATTTCTTGCAAACCGACGAACGAGGCAGAAGTGTGTAGAACCTTGTGGACGAACGTGACCTATGTGTTGTAAATGAGCCTAATCAACTTTTTACCTTTGCTAGTCTCCAAGGTAATTTAAATATCGATGTCAACTTAGCATCACAAATTTTAGCTAGAAAAATTTCTAACTAGAAAATTATTCCAGAGATTGAAGGTGACCACCGACTGATACATTTTGATTTAACCGTCAAAAATCCTTGATCGGTTCCGATCTCTAAACATATCTTCGATGTTAAACGTATAGATCCTGACAAGTTAAATACAGCTGTTAGCGCCCTACTTCCTACTTATCTTCCATGTGGAGTAAGTGTCGCGATCCTAATTGTATAAACGTCTCCATTGATATGCTGACCAGGCTGATACTAGAATCTAGCCAGCTCCTATTTTTAAAGAAAAGTTTTATTATAAGTATAAGGGCACCAACATCATTGTGTTGTTAGCTCTTGTCGATGCAAAATATATATTTAGATATGTAAGCATCGATACTAATGGTAGAATATGTGATGGCGGTGTGTTTATCCAAAGTTCGTTGTGTGTATCTTTAAAAAATTGTACCTTAAATCTACCACCACCTGAAATATTACCTGAGCAAAATGTATCAACACCATATATTACAATAGCAGATGATGCATTTCCCAGTTTACCAAATTTATTATTAAAAGCATATAGCGAGCACGATAAAAGTGTCTATAATTATCGGTTATCCAGGGCAAGGAGAATAGTTGAACGTTCATTTGGAAATTTGGCTAACCGATTTCGTGTGTTGTTAACTCCAATCAACCTATCAGCATTAAAATTTGAAACTATAACATTAACATGTGTCTTATTGCACAATTATTTAGCATCATACGGTACAAAATCCTACATAAATTCTGAAGACATTATACTAAACGATGAACTGAAAAAATTAGAAAGACAAGCAGGAAATCGATCATCACTATTAGCTCGAAACATTCGTGACTAGTTTAAAGAGTTTATCAATTCATCCATTGATCCATTGGTGCTGTTGAATGGCAAAACGATTGTATTAATAGAAGCAATAATAATTCCATTAAACATATTTTAATTCACATTCTATTCTACATTACTCCTTGTGCATTTCTTTATACCCTCATACAAACACCGCGTTATTTGTTCTTCCACTTCTAAACGTACATCATCTTGTGAAATTTTGTTTAGTTTTGATATAATAAAATTGGTTAACCCTGTATCGTCATCATTATTTGTATTGTTCTTTTTTGTAGTGCTAATGGAATAATTTATTGCTTTCAATACATTTGATGCTTCTACCATCACATTGCCTGTATTTTTTTGTGTTTTCTTTTTTTTTTGAAACGGAGTAGATAGAAGAACTGTTACTTGAAGGTTGAGATGCAGGTATCGACTGCAGTATTCCTTTTTCATCGATTACATATTCTTCAAGTTGTTCCTTTACAATAAATAAGTTGTTTTAAACTTAAAAAATACATTAAATGTAATTGTGATTTACCTTATCAATCTGTTCATTAGTTTTGTCTCCAATCCATGAATCGTCAGTTTCCTTAAAACTTTGGGAATCAATTGATAAACAAAGTTCCACATGTTCCAGAATCAATAACAACTTTTTGTAATACCACAGATTAGGATGGTATAGCTAAAACTTATTATAGTAACGTTAGTTTTAAGTAGTTAGATAACACTGTTGCTTATCCTGAACGATGACTTTGTAAAAGTTTCCGATGTTCAGTAAGGAACGTAGCTTTTAACCCATTAAGCTTGTTTTTGATGTCTGTAATTGTGACTGATGGTTTTATACTTTTTGTTACATCCAGAATGTTTTCTAATGCATGCTGGCGTAAATGTTTATTCATATATGCCTTTGTTTTCACTGCATAAAGGCATATATATTTCATGTATTCTTCAATTAGCACAACTACTTGTTCTCGGGACCAGGACATTGTTAATACATACGAGTACAATTAAAACCGCACCAAACTTTAACATAACCCATACATAACCTATACGGACTACAAAACAAATGAACACTGAAACTGCGCACTTTTGACAACTTTCTTTAAAAAAATAGAATTATTTCGATAAATTCTTAAATTTAACATTATTTCTCATAACAACATTTATTGATCTGTATGCCAGGTAAATTTTAAGTCACAACAAAATTTGTATTTAAATTTTAATGCAAAAATGTCATAGTGTCATAGTGTGCTAAAGCCAGTTTGACTATACGGTATAGAACTGTGAGATTGCACAAAAGATATCATTATAAAATACTACGCAAAATAATAGATATAGATTTTAATATCTCTATAGTATAAAAGAGATTTAAAGGCTTGTAAAGTTACAGTAAAAGCAAAGCGTACAATAGGATAACGAATAGACTATAGTATAGGTATTTAGTTTTACAAATTATCACAAATAAATTGAATAGTGTACGCTTAGTCCTAAACTGTCATAATAAAAATCTGTGTCAGTAAATATAAATTATTTTAAAAGAATGTGCATATTGCACTTAAAAAAAATACTATTCAGTTACCAAAAAGATTACATATATTTTGTAAATATCCATTATTTTAAAAGCCCAATTAAATTTTTTTATTGAAGTCAAATCGACGCCGTAAATTTACAGTTAATATAAAATTGATTTAAAACTCCGGAGCAAAAGTGCATATTTGTTTTATTACCACAAGAAAGTGTAAATACTGTTTTAAATTACTAAATTAATATTTTTAGATTATATAAATTTTTATAGCGTCTTAAAGTTGCATTGTAATAAAAAAAAAGGAATGCTGAGAAACATGGAATATCATAAATAAGCATGACGAAACCATAATAAGATTTGTTTTTATTGTAATTAAAATTACATGTGTGTTATTGTGGGAATTATATTTAACGATTCATTGAGTATAAAGTGAAATCACATAATCATAACTGTTTATAGTGTCTTTTTTTGTATAACTTTTCAGCGTCTTACTTTTCTTTGTTTTTAATAAAACCGTAATGCATCTAATTCCGTTACATTATGCAAAACAAACAAGTAATATAAAAACGCAATTTAATGTTAGAAAAAATTAACAAAGTAATAAAACAAGAATGAAAGATTACTTAATAATTCGTTAAAGAATTATTGCAGCAGTACAATATAATTTTATCAAATTAATAATCAGTTTTTTCTTTAAATTTAGTAATTATTTTTTATTATCATCTCTATTAAAACGTTTAGTAACTAACCTGTTAATGTAAATTATTTACAATTTTGTCTTTTTGTAACTACCGTTTTCTTTGTGTTGTACAAAACAATTAGAAAATATATAAAGTTGATAGAAAGATGTAACGTAACTCATTGTAACGCCGAATGGGCAAACAATTAACAATAAATAAATAAATAAAAAAAATAAATATATAAAGTTGATAAATAAGCTTTAGGAAAACCTAGCAGAATTACACAAGGTTTAATTTTCATGTTCAAATGATGCTATAAAACAGTTGTTTGGTATAAGTTTTTCTTTTAATTTGCTTCAGTTTACAAGAAATAAAATTGCAAATATAAAAAACATAAAATTTTACAACGAAATAAAATCTTTTAGTAATAAACTTGTTAACAAATTTCTTAAACTAATCACGAAGAACATTTATCTTTTTCAAAATGATGAAATTATTGATATTTGTGTCAAGTCAAAATATATGATTTTATTTATGTTTCCGTATAAAATATACAACAAATACCGGTGTTGGTTTTCCTGTTTGATTTATGTCTACCCATATGATTAATATATTAAAATTTATGTTGTTGATTCTGTTATTAGTACACGTTTTTGGTAGCATTTTAATATTAAAAATTGGTTTTATGTAACTTATGTCAAGTTTTTTTTCTATTATAAAAAACTAAATAACAGGTACATTGTTTTTTATAAGGTTATTTTTTTAATACAATTACTATTTAATACAATCTACTTTTCCTTGAAACAAAAAAAAATTCCTTAACTGCAAAACGAATTTTATCTATTGAATATTTGTTTTTAACAAAGTTTATTTAACAATTGTATCTATGAAATTTTTAGACTATCGTCTCTTTTTAAAAAGTAAAAGTATGTTTTTATACGCTGGCATTTAAAAACATTAAAATTTTTATGAAATGGCCAATAATGTTATTTTAAATTTTGAAAGAAAAAATTATCGAAAATTGCGTAAATATTTGCAATTTTATAGCTAGTTTTTAGTTATAGTCTGTTTAAAACTTTTTTGGTCTTCAAAAATAACGTATGAAAAATTACAAAAAATGTATAAAAAGGCAATCCCTTTTTTACGCAATCAAAGACCACAGTAGTAAGAAAAGTACTTACCAATAAATTTACTTAAATCCCCATGCGGGATTAATAAAACAACAGCATTCTGTCGGTTGTTCAGACAGAAACAAGTTTTAACTTGCAAAAAATAATAATAAGCACGCAGCTTTTATTCCAAATAAGATTAAAAAACAAGAACATTTACTCATACATATCGAACAGATTTATAAAGTATTCTTTATGCTCTTGAACGCGAAATACAGGTACTACTTTTGTTTCGTAAGTTTTTTTGGTTGACGATTTAATGGCAAAGTTCAATCTTACATATAGTGTTACTAATTAACCTTTTGAGACCAATACAGTCATATTCTTTCTGGAGATGATTAGTTTTAATAAATATTTTATTCTCAGCTTTCTTGCTAACCATAACTTCGTTTATATCAGGTCTTCTTACTCCATTTATTTCTTCAGTTTTTCAAACTGATAAAATTTTTAGCTTCTTTGATAAGCATTTGAAATCTATGAAACTATCATAGCACATGGGTATGACAACATACGGATCGCGTCTACGTGCCAAATGAATGACGGGTAGCACTTGGAATGGAGTATATAAAGTGCCTGCTTTACTCATCGCAACAGAAATCTCACTATGTGCTGTGTGTCCTTCGTTTTGGCCGTGGTTTGTTTCGAAGTATCGTAAACGATGATTTTTTAAACAAGAAAATTTGCCCAATACTTCTTGTTTTGACCGTAACAGCCGTCAGAATACAGAGAAAGTTTACTAATATTTTTCTTGCTGTACTCCCCAAGCACTTTGAACAAACATGTTGCTATTTCTAAAAATGTTCTTTCACTAATCACTTTATTCCAAAGAAAGCAGAAGCACTCCCTGCTAGCGATATGATAAAAAGTGAAATTAAAATTTTGTGCTATATCGCTATTGGTATTGCCCTGGTCCTTTTCAGAAATTTTAGGGTTTTCCTCATACTTAGGATTCTCGTTGATTTCTGATGTGCAAAGTTTTGCTTGTGGTTTGTCAACTTGTAAATTGTCAATCAACAGTGGAGTCATATCTACTATTTTCAACCCCCAACGTTGTATTATAGTACCATCGCTTATTGTGTAACATTTTTATTTGAAATCCTGCATTTTACTGGTTTCACTTTACTACACGAAACTATGTTTTTAAACCATCACCCTAACGTACAAACATATCAATCTTCGGTTTCAACTAACACTAACGCGAGCGAGTTAATACACCATGCACAGGGTAAAAGCCAAACACGATTTTGAAGTTATCTGTTATTGCGCAAAATAGTGAAAATAACGCGTCTCACGAACAGGCGTAACTACCAATACGCCCATACATGAGAAAATCTATTTAGACTTTTGCAGAGACACCGTTATTATGTTTAGCATTTGTAGCATGCGTGTTAGCGATACCGATACGCCTTTTTGTAAGATCGTAAAGCCACATCAGAGAAACTGTTTGATGGTCTTAACTCAATTCTGACGTTTTTGTTAGATACGCCTGTGCGTGAGAAAGGGAACGATATGTATCATCTACTTTTTATTACTCTAAAAGAGTAATTTAATATAGTCTTTGCTGAAAACAATGTGTTTTTTTATGTTTGTGCTACAATTATTGGAACCTATTTACATTTTTCGTTTTTAAACTTTAATGTATGGTCAAGTGTAAATGTAAAAAAAAGACCGGTTTCGTCACCATTGAAAATGTTCTCATTATTAAAATTCTTGCGGATTTCTTGCCATTCGCTTTTTATCCAGTCACTTGTTACATTTAAATTTACATTATTTGCTACTCCAGTCATTTTTCTAAAATTTATCTTATATCTTTCTTTAAAACTGTAAATCCATGAAGAATTCGAATTCGAAGTTTTAAATTCTTGCCAATTTTTATGCTTTTACTTGCAGAATTGGTTCACTTACTGGCAGATTAAACGATATTTACTGCTTAAACCAATTTACCAAAGTCTCGTCGAATTTGACGTTCGTAGATTTTCGTTAACGCTGAAGTCTTTTGCAGCCTTCATTTTATTTAATATTTTCTCTAGCCGTCCGTATCGAATTCAGTGATGATTCAGCAAAATCAAAACGCTCGCACACTTCACTATTCCTTGCCACACCTTCCAACATTTTTGTCACTGCTAGTTTCGTTTTGAAATTTATCGCTTTACGTTTGGTACCCTGGCTACTCGTTAACAGCACGAATGCGTTGTTGTAAATTACTCATCCGAGAGCTGTCTTTAAATGTGCTGTCACTGCCTACATTTGCATAAGGGATTCACAGGTTATGTTTGGTTTTCATAAAAATCAAGCCAAGCTTTTAAATAATCAAGCCAAATTCAATATTAGCCAAGCCAAAGCTTTACAGTTACAGTTTTACCAAGCTTTTAAGTTCTTGAAAATAATATCATCCTGATGTAAAATTTATATCCCAAAATAAAATTTATCGAAAACAATTTACATGAATCACTGTAGCAAACAGCGTCATCTGAAGAAATCAAAACAAAAATTAAGCAAGTTGTCAAACTGAATTTTAAAAAAACTAAATTTATAATTTATACTTCTTCCATTGCAACGTTTTTTGTTTATTTAGCTGAAGTCTTGTTTTGGTTACATGCGCAGATAAACATAGTCGAGTACACAAAGTACATTTTGTTAAGTTAGGTCAGTGTAAATATGAAAAAATAAAGAAAAGTATTTGCTGTAATTATTTTACTAACAATTTATTTTGTTGATGACAAATAATTAAGGAGAACTATAATTAACGCATTACATGAAGACGTTTTAAAATATGGTTCTCACAGAATTTACCACATGGTTAAAATCAAAACCTAACCTTCACTTATTTAAATAGACAAAACCGGCCCGAAAACTTTAAATGCAAATATCACTAATCCATGAAAAATACTCTGTAATGGCAGTATTTTGTGCATATTACGCTACTTATTACACGTGAATAAAACTTGTATTGCTTTAACCATAAAATGTTTATTGTGTATTTCTTATTATCAAATTAGTACTAATTAGATAATTAAGTAATTGTAACTATGAATTTGGGTTTAAACCCACATACAGGCATGGGTCACATCCGATGGTATACTAGACAACGCGTTGTCTCTTCAGTTCAGTTTGAAGTTATGTGGTACCGCATATGCTAGTAGTTTGGTAATTGTTTATATCGTTTATATTGTGTGCAGGGTCATAAACTACGTTTGCGCAAGGAACAAGAAAAAGTTTGAAAAAGCTTGAAAAGCTTAAAAACCAAGTCAAACTTGTATTCACAAACATCAAGCCCAGGCCAAGCTTTTACGTTTTAAGTCAACCTATTTTGTTGGGTGAATCTCTAATTTGCCCTTTTAACAAGGAAGTTTTACACACATTAACAGTACTCTTCGCGCGTTATTAGAAAAAAAAATGCTTAGGTTATTTATTATTTTTGGAAGATTTTAGTAATTTCAAATAGATTTACTGACCGGGGTCAATCAAATACTTGAAAAAAAATTGCCTTTAACAAAATGGGTGAATGAAAATGGCAGAAAGTAAATATAAAAATACTCATTTTGTTGCAAAATATTGGATTGCTAGTATTTTGAGGTATGTTATATGATATAATAAAAAAAATATCGAATATTCTAAAAAATCAAAAATTCATCGCCCTGTAGAGGGCAATAGATATTTATTGTTTTTGTTCTTTTTTTTTTGGGATCTAACCGTACGTATATCCACATTTTGCGACCTATTGAATTTAAAAATTTAGACTTTTTTTTCGGCCCAGTCTAATGGACTATCACAAAAATTATTTTTCCTATACGACAATTTAGCTTTTGAAAATTTTTTTGTTGTTTTTTAAATTCTATCTTAAAATTTTTCGTTCGTTATTGCACATTGCCATTGCAATGTATGTACCTAATGTCCTATACATACAACAACTTTTAATTTACTCATTGATTTTTGATTAACATTTTAAACTGAATACAAAAATATTCCTAGCGCTTATGGAAAATGTCGCTTTACTGCCAGTTTGCGTGCTGCCGGCAGGGCCATTTGATCTATCCAACCATATCAACACCATGATGTCTTAGCTACACTAACTGCTTATGTTTTGCTCATGAGCTAATAACGGGTGATCGAGATTATTCGCAAGCCACGTGACCTGTTTGTTTACGTTTTTATTTACTGCGTTACCTATACTACAGGGTTTGAGAATAATCTCGATCTCACTGTATAGCCGCATAGTGTTTAAATTGATTATTGCCTATTAAAAAAAGTATAAGTATAAATCTATTTTAAAAATAAAAAATTACACTGTACAGTCTAAACTAAAAAATCAAAATTGTACAAAACACACAACTTGATTTACTCAAAAGAATATGCAGCATGAACGCTATAAATAAAGATATAAAACATTATGTTCAATTCACTACTAAGTTAGATACGAAATAAATGTACTATGGTAAGAACGTGTTATAATCTTATGATTCTAATAAACTGCAATACATACAAGTAACATTTAAAATAAACCCAACAAAAGATATTTATTAATATACATATATAACCAAACCATCATAGCTGCACTATATTATTGTAATATAAAAAATGAAGAGGAAATTACGCGAAGACAAGCCTGCAATGATCAACCAAAACATCTTATTACGACACACTAATTTAATTTATTAGTGTCGTTGTAGCTTAGCTATCAAAAAACGCTACACTTTATTAACAATGTCGTAATTTAGTTTTTATTACAATTGTTTTCAAAAAGTACTATCGCATGATTAACCAATTCTAAAACTTGTAATTCATTAGAAATGTGTATTAAAGTTTGTTGATAACACAGTTTGTTTTCAACGATTGTAAAAATTAATTTATAATATTTTATAGGCTTTTTGTATGTATAAGTATATAGACATTGATGTACTTTACATAAATTGTAATTAGCAAAACTTAGTCGCAATTAGAACAAATTACAGGTGTTGGAGAAAATAAAAATTCCTCGAGTCGATAAGTATATATTGTTTTCTTGTTTATTTAGAATTGGTTTTAGTATTGTGCACATGCAAAGGTTTTTAATATATATTGAGACATTAATCATTTTTGTTTTAAGTACATGTGTACAAACACGTTTTTCAGTCGGCTAACCGCTACTAGTAAATAATCATCCATTTGTATGCTTGTACAATTGTATAGATGTTTTGGTTGAGATTAACACTTGATTATTAAAAGTGTACGAATACGCACATACGTAAAAAAGGATTTACAGAGAGCCATTGTATCAAGTTAGACTGCTGCACGACACTGACCATTTGCACAATTTTATTATCGTTTCAAAATTCAATTACAGTTACACATTTAAATTAAAAGTCAATCTTACAACATGTCCAACCCACACACATTGATTATAATTTATTGATTCACAGAAAGTTTAGGTTTTAAATATTTAACGTTGAAGACACGGCCCTTGTAAAATTGTGCAAATCTCTATAAAGCATAAAAAACATTACAACGGTGCTAGATGCTTTGCGCAAGTTTACGGCAATGACGAACTCAGAATTTTTTTAGTGGAAAATTGAAAGCGTTAGTGCGCGTAAAGTGTAAATTACTAACTAAGAACTTCTTAGTTAGATTTCGATTGCTTGTTTGAGTTTTGCGATTTATCACACGCCCTGATGAAGCTCCTTACGAAAGTGGGCGAAACGTTGGCAGCTTCGGTTGCAACAACAATGACACGGTCCAAACCCGAAAGACATTCTAATGTTAGTATAGATTCCGGCTGTCGAAGCCTTTGCTATTACATTAACAATTTCTACGGGGAGAATATTTCTTCTAAAACCTCCGTATTTTCCGAACTTCGCCACAAACTCGTCAAACTTTTGTGCAATTTAACCTTTCTTAGTCGTGACCACAACATCATTCCTGCATTCCTCAGAATCAAGTTCCACATTCAGACACGTTCTTCTAAAAACATCCTACACCGTGCTAGTCTAGCGTTGATACGCGAACGGATTAAGCAAACTAGGCGAGAGTTAGACACCATTTCGAAACAACTCTTTTATCTTCATCTTGAGTTGGCCAATAGTCTATCCCCGAATGATTAGAAACTCCTCGACAACATTACTTACCAGCAGTCTGATACCACTCTACGACTAACCACTGAAGGTCATCTCAAAAAGTTTCAATTATTGGAATCCAAGAATCGTAAAGTTTCATCTACTACTAACTCCGTAAAGACGGTTGTCAATTTATCTAGTTTGGTTCTCACTTCAGAACAGGAATCGGTGCTCTCTAAGGGTTTGAATTTTGCGGTTGCTCCCAAACGTACTTCTAAAGAAGATATTTTATGTGCTGTTGAGTTTTCTATAAGACATCATCTTCGCCACATCTCAGATCCCATTCGTATTAACACTGGCAAAAGCCTTGAATTATCTAAAATTCCTAAATCCAACATTTCTAAGTCGGAAGAATCAGCTCTAAAAAGTCTTCGTAAGAACCCTGATATTATTGTTCTTCCAACCGACAAAGGCAACGCCACTGTAGTTTTGAACCAAATTGATTATGTTACGAAAATCAATTCTATTTTGTCTGAGGAAACTTACGCTTTTCTAACTCACAACCCCACTTCGAGGATTGAACGTGAGGTCAGCCAAATCATCAAATCTTCCAATCTACCTTCTGAAACTATACGTCGACTTACCCCATCAGATTCTAAACCACCTCGTCTATACGGACTTCCCAAAATTCACAAACAAGGTATTCCTTTTCAACCTATCGTTAGTACTATCCAATCTCCTACCTACAAGCTAGCCAAGTTCTTGTCCAACATTCTTTGCGAGTTTACAGATAAAACCTTTTCTCACATCCTCAACTCTCAGCATTTTATTCAACGTCTAGAAACTATAAAACCCCAAGATCTTCTCGTGAGCTTCGATGTTACTTTACTTTTTACTAAAGTTCATATTAAGGATTCGCTTATTATCATCAAACAGATTCTGTCTCAACATGGCAAGAACTTGAGTTTGGTTCCTCTTATTAAAAAGTGTCTATCCTCTACTTACTTCCAAGTTTCTGGTGCTGCTATGGGTTCTCCTCTGTTACCTGTTGTAGCTAACATTTTTATGGAATCCTTTGAAACGGTTGCTTTGGAATTATAAATATTAAAACCTAAAGTGTGGTTTAGATATGTTGACGACACGTTTATTGTTTGGTCTCATGGTCATCTTGAATTGTCTAAGTTTCTTGATCATCTTAACAATCAACACTTAGATATCAAATTTACTATGGAAATCGAAAGCAATGGTTCTCTTCCATTTCTTGTGACTCGTAAGCCCGACGGACTTCTGGGCCATTCTGTTTATCGCAACCCCACCCATACGGACAGATACCTTCATGCTTCGTCTTATCATCATCCTGCACAGAAACGTTCTGTTATTGAATCGTTGGTCCATTGTGCCTTTTCTATTTGCCAACCTGAGAATCTAGACTCAGAACTCCGTCATCTTACTAGAACCTTAGTAAACAACGGTTAGGTAAAGCGAGATATTCATAGAGTTATTAATCGTCGTTTACAACCACGTACTCGATTACCCAAGGTCATTTCTACTCTCGAATCCAACCCGAAATTGACCTTTTTACCCTACATTTACAAGGTTACAGATCAAATAGGGAAACTCCTTCATAAGAATGGTATTAAACCCATATTCAACTCGACAGGCAAAATCTCTCAGATTCTTCCTTGTCCCAAAGACAAATTTCCTACACTTTCATCTAAAGTGTATACAAAATTCCTTGTTCTTGTGGTTTAGTCTACATTGGTGAAACCGGTCGTTCCGTCATTACTCGCATTTCAGAACATGATCTTTGTATAAGAAAAAGGTATACTTCCAAGTCTGCGGTCGCTGAACATCATTTTAGTACAGGTCACAAGATAGATTTTGATAATGTTTCGTTGATTGCCAAATCTTCATTCTTTTTCAACAGGAAATTCCGAGAAAGCATTGAAATCATCAAACACCCCAATAACTTCAATCGCGATTATGATTTCGAACTATCCCCTCTTTGGTTCTCGGCTATTAGTCATTTATCGAAAACACGCCCCCTAGCAACCGTAACCCAATCAGGGTCGAGCTTAACCATCCGTGACGACCCTTTTCCTTTAAATACGGAGACTATTTCTTCTTAAGTCACTTCTACGGAGTTTAGAATCTGGCTTGGTTCACAAGTTGATTACCTAACTCGGTAGTGGTTCTTTGTTAGATTTTCGTTTGCTTTTTTAAGTTATTGTTTTCTTTCTTACCTTTTCAGAGTTTAGATTATGGCTTGTTTCACAAGTGGATAACTTAACTTTTGAGAAGTTCTTAGTTAGATTTCGATTGCTTGTTTGAGTTTTGCGATTTATCTCACGCCCTGATGAAGTCCCTTACGAAAGTAGGCAAAACGTTGGCCGCTTTGGTTGCAACAACAATGACACGGTCCAAACCCGGAAGACATTTTAATGTTAGTATAGATTCCGGCCGTGGAAGCCTTCGCTATGAAGAGAAATTTCTGCACTTAATAGAAGCAATACGGTACATTATTGACAAATTTACTAAAAACAATGATTACAAACAGTTTTCACTTTGGTAAAGAACAACTAGATAGTATAGAACAACTTTAGAATGCTTTGATTTTAGCCTCAGTTTTTGCGATTTATTCTTCTCATTTAGAGACTCAACTCTTTTGTGATGCCAGTTCACAAAGGTTTGCTTTAATTTTAATACGTTCATCCAGTGTTTTATTTTAGTAAATGAGCAACCACGACAGAATCCAAATACCATAGTTTCGAAGTTGAGACCTTGAGCGATTATTTATTCTTTACATTGATTTAAGATATGTTTACAAAAAATACTTTTTAAAATAATTACTGATTACAACAAAGCCTTAACAATTAAGGTGTTACAAGCTTATAGGTCTTACGAACCTTGCACGACCAACTCACACAGTCGGAGATAGAGGAGGTTCAAATAAATAAGAGTTAAAGGGGGCCAGATCTTTTATAAGTAAAACTTCTATCTCGATCAGGACAGAAGGTTCAAGCTTGTAACGAATTTCAGGTTAGTAATCCTTGTCATCCTGGTGTTCGTGTAACCAACAAAAAGAAAGATATGTTACCATAAAGAAAAGATAAAATAAGCATAACAACTTTAATTTAATAACGTAGATTATTAACGACGAGTCTTATAAATTTTCAATCCAAAAATGTCGGAAGTATCTGCAACACACAGTACATAACACAATGTTGATAGCAAAGAAAATTACATAACAAATATTGTTTGTACACAGTATGCGATACACACAAAATAATTAGTGACTACCTCAATGGTATTGAAAAATGGTTGTAATTATGTAAGTTAAAATAAGCAAAATTCCGTGAGTGACTTTCTGACAGCGACAAAATAATTAAAGAAACTTATCCACACTCCAGTACCTACTTGTTCGAAGAAAACGTTTTCCTCGTTGAGTCAGACTGGAATAAATTTGAATAGCAAATCGTGTCAACACAATGATTTACGAAAGCAAGATCTACAAAATTGTTAATTACTACTAAAAGAATGTACACATAAGAACCCGATTATCGAATGCTGTTGTACACATTCAGTGAAAGTTGGTTTCGCACATGTTTGCCGTATGAGTAGAATCTGGAAGAAAAGTTCTTGTCTTCGTTTTTAGTTTTAAACGTAAGCCTTACAGAGTTATACTCGTCACATGACGGTATTTGTCGATATTAACCTCTGATCGATAATGCATCGAAACATGCAACCAAAACGTAGCGGGACGGCCTGTGATGAATAAACTACTTTAAATGCGTAATGAAATTATAATTAACCATTAACCATTAACGTCGTTGTTATTAGAAACTTCAAATTTTAAACACCACAGGCCATTTTAAGTAGTTGCCGGTTTAACGTTTTGATAGGAAATGACAGTAAAAAGAAAACTCGGCGTCAAAACCAAGATCTAATTTTAATTCAACCAATATTATTACGTTATGAAATTTTTGCACGTAACAAAGGAAAAGGATATTAGTCCACGTATTTTACGATGGACCTTAATTCTACATAAGTTTGATTATTTTGTTTAACATCGAAAAGGTGATATAATACGTCATGCGGATGCTTAGAGCTGCTGTTTCAAAATTTTCTTAGTTACAAAAAACAGTTTGGAACAGCGCCTTAGCTTTATGCAATGCAGAAATCCTGATATTTAGAAGTTAATGAACGAATTAACAGAGTTAAAAAATTTGAAATTTGAACTTCATGACGGTTTAGTTTATCAAAAGTATCATGACAATATATTATTTTTCGTCTCTAAAAATTAATAAGTAATGTTGTAACAAAATGCCAAAAGTAGCCGTAATTGTTTTTAAAATTATATATAAATTTGTGTCAATTGCGCATAAGCTTTGGACGCTCGACTGCGGACCACCTTCGCCGTTTCTAAGCGCGCGACTTTTTCCTGTCTAAGATCACTCAAGCGGAATAAAACGCAAAAAATAAGCCGCCGTCAAAATCTTATCTCTTCTCTGCCGTGACCCGTTCTTGGTAGAAACCTCTTCCACGACCTAGTCCTAGTAGAATCTATTGTAACAAGTCCCTACTGCTTCTGCCTCGGGTAGCTAGTGGAGAAAATTTAATAAAAAAAATTTAATCAATTAAACATAACGTTGCGGCTTCCGTTTTACAAAAAAAAATTGTTCGGAAGTGTACATTTGTTTCTTTATCCAGCTAATTTTACGTCTATCAGTTCCGCTAACGGTGCTACAATCTCGCACCAGGTGACCGGATCTAAAACAGAAAATATGGCGTCTAGTACCTGTTACACGCGCGAATGTAGTTTTATCCTCGGCGTATTCCGGTAGTTTTACTGTAAATAAATGGTGATTAACAAGTTTACAGGATTTTAGATATTGCAGGTAAGGAGGGTAGTTTTATTCTCTTTCTCGTAGGCTGGCGTAATTAAAAGTAGCTGGAGCTGATTTATTAGTCATAATCGATGCAGGGGACTCTCCTTGACAACTTTTAACTGAGTGAAACTTAATTTGTGAATGAATGTAATTATAAGGCCAATTAAACGAAATACTCAAGGCTGTTGGATCAAGGTTGAATGCAATAAATTGCGATGACTGAAATAAATGCGCGTGAACAAGCATATTATTTTAAAAGTACTAAATTACTTTGAACACGTACCGGTAACAAACTTAAAAAATCTCGTTGCGTATTCGTTTATGTTACTCGATTGTTTTAATGAGGGAGTTATCCCAAGTCATCTGAATTTCGCCGACGGGCTTCAGTTAACCCTCAGGCGTTGGAGTAACCTCCTATCGTACTCCCGAGAGGAACATGCCCAACCGCAACTGCCAACAAATACACAAACAGGTATAAACAATAAAAACTTACTGAATTGCGAACGTGATGTCGATGAATGATTTAGATGCGGGGATGCTGGTGAAATTGAATTAACTCGGTGTAGCAGCAGGTAAGATGTCGAAAATTAAAATAATTCAGGTACGAACGGTCGTCAATATGATGTGGGGTTTCAGGTATGTCAGCGATTATGGTGGGAAGATCTCGGAAAAGGTTTTACCAGACACGGGTCTCGAAAAACAGGTGCCGGAGACGGATCTCGGAAAACAGGTCCCGGTGAAACTGGTGCAGCGGATTTTATAGCCGATTTCGTCTCGCTTGACTGCGCCTAAAGAGGGAAACGCCGCGCGCTTCGTCCTGGAGTTGGTGGGGTAAACTCTAAACGGGTAAAGTTTTTGCGTACTAATTGCAGAATTGCTGAATTTTGTTGCAATTGCAGGGCCGGATTTTGAATCATTACACTATTACCCCATACCTGTGTTTACTTGAGTTACCGGGGATCGTTACACTTTGGCGCATCGGAGCAGAGGACAACTGGACCTAAACCTAAAAGTAAGCATTATTAATTTTGTTTTAGATATTTTAGTTGTCCAAAAATCCAAAATGTTTGAGCCTGTAGAAGTGCCAAAAACAATCCCAATAACCGACGTATGGTCCAAGTGGATGAGTGTCATTGAAAATAAAGAATTAACGCACCACATAAAAATACTTGGATACATCCGGTGAAGTAACCGAATGGAAAACACGTTAGCTGAATTTTCTACGAATTGCAAAACGTCAATCCGCTTGCTAACCAGCCCTGAAAACCGTTTTTTTTTTCACTGAACCTGTTAACCGCATCCACGCCATGGTAAGTAAAATTGCACAATTGTGTGAAAACATTCGCAAATAGGGAATCCAGTTCAATGGTAACACCGACTTCATTTCATTTCTCGACAGCATTGAAAGGTTGGAAAATTTGTAACGAATTCAAGACGCAATGCTTCAATGAGCTTTTCCAGTTCTGTTAAACAGCGATGTACTTTTCTGGTACCGAAATAAAAGCAAAGGCGGCCGTAATTATCTTTAAAATTACATATAAATGTGCGTCAATTACGCGTGAGCTTTGGATGCTCGGCTGCGGACTACCTCCACCGCTTCGAAGCGCGCAACCTTTTCCTGCCTAAGACCGGAATCGAGGCGACTCATTTCTGGTAGAAACCTCTTCCATGACCTAGCCCGGATAAAATATACTTGTGTTTACCTGAGCTACCGGGGATCGTTACAATGTAAGTAATCGTGATGCGTTAGATGAGATGGAAAGGTTGCGTAAACATGAATGAAATAAACCTAAATTTATTGCCACACGAAAGATACTCTAAAATCAAAACTCTTGATTATAAATATTCTTCTTAAATAAATTATAGTTTTAAAAAACTAAAATTAAAGCACGCTTTGATAGCAAACCGAACTAAAAAGTAGAAAATAATTTTTACTTATGAAGAGCTTATGATACAGCAATAGAAAGTCTAATAATCTATCATTATTAATAACTTCAAAATAAAATTATAGCAAAACATAAGTTATTAACAAAATAATTCATGTCAGAGTAATAAAAAAGCGTGGGGTGCTTGATATTAAATGTTACAATTATTCCATTGGTAACTATTTATAAAAGAAGAATTATGAAAATATAGTAGATTGTATCCCACGCTTTTTTACTCTGAATTAAATTATTTTGTTTAACTTATGTTTTGCTATAATTTTATTTTGAGGTTATTAATAATGATGGATTATTAGACTTTCTATTGCTGTATCATAAGCTCTTCATAAGTAAAAATTATTTTTTACTTTTTAGTTTGGTTTGCTATCAAAGCGTGTTTTTCTGTTAGTTTTTTTTTATTTAAAAAATTTTGTGATGTAAAACGAACGTTAAAAACAAAAATGGTATACTAACGGTCCGAAACAGTGCCATAAAATGTGTTTTATTAAATGCTGCAAAAAATATATTAATTAATACGAAGTTATAATAAACAACGTTATACGTATACTGTTTGTTTTTGAAGTAATATAGTAAAAGTATAGATAACTAATATTGTATAAAACTTTAGATTTACATACATAAACATAATCAGTTTGTATATTTAAGCTTTAATCTATAAAGTAAATTAGCTTTTGATTCGAATTTACCAAATGTTTTCACAAAGTTTACAGTAGAATAAATAAAAATAAACCACTGTGAAAAATATTTTTATCAAAATTATATTTTTAGATTTAAATTATTTGTTAATTCAAAAGCATTGTGTTGTCAACATTAAAATACCTTTACCGTTTTGTTTTATTACGCACAAGCTTTTAACGTTGTTTTTCTACACATTTCTTTAAACCGTATTTCGTTTAAATTTTCTAGTATAGCTAAAGTTTTATTAATTAACCAGGCGTAAAGGACAAAATTAAATTTTAAACAAAGCATAGGTTTTATCAAAGGTCAAACAATTTAGCGAATAATTAAAAACAAAAAAGAATACACGTACCTCAACAATAAAAAAGCACCAAACAAGCAATTAAAAGGGTTTAGAAGTATTAGATGAGCTCTAAAGATGTTATTATTTATATATAACAGGAGCGATATACAAACCGCAAATATAAAACCTTCTTTGGTATACTAAATAAAATAAACCCTTTTGGCATTTACATTTTCTAAATATAGACATTATTAAAACCTTTTAAACCGTAAAACATTTATTTCCATAGTGACTATTACCTTGTTTTTCTTTTATCTTAAATTAGACTAGCATAAAAACAAACAGTTGGATTGACAGAAAATTATAGTTTAAAACCAAAGTAAACTTATAAAATCCTAGAATTTAAAGTTTTTATGGTACAGCAAGTAAACAGATTTTTATAAGCATTCCTTAAATACGCATAAGTAACAAAAACGCTACTAAAAACTCGTAGTAGACTAGACAAATTAGTAAATTTTCAAGCATCTCATTAGTTACCACTGTAAATTCTTTCAGCAAGTAATATTTTCCTTGGAAATTTAAATCGAGAAGTTTTCTAACCTGTTTGCAAAAGGCATGTAAACAAATACAATATTAACTTTTTTGTTTTCAACTACAGACAATTTTCAAATATTTGTAAATACGAATTCTAAAAATAGAAAGAAAATCATGACGTTGATTAAGTATAACTTTATTTAGAGTTTATTTTTTGCATTATTTTTACGTTCAGCGACTTTATTTTTCTTTCTGTCTGTCCAAATTTTTGCTCGTTTAAATGCTAAGGTAAGATATAGAGTTATTAGCACTTTAACAGAATTGTTACTTATGATATTTAATAAGTTATTATTTTTTCTTAAAAAGAGTAAACGAACAAAATAAAACCACTTTTAGTACGAGTTTCGTACATTATTTTTTCTACAAAAATTAGGCTAAACACTATAAAATTCTAATTAAAAAAAATATTTTGATTTAATAATAAAAAAAATTAAGTTATTTATGAATTTATGGAAATAAGTAAACAATGTTTTCATTTTGATTGTTTTGTAAACGATTATATTTGTCAAACAACGTCCGAGATCTGTAGATTCAAATATAAATTATGCTAATAATTTGAACACAAATGAGAGTATAACACTTCCAGCAGATATTGAAAACGTTGCAAACAGAGCAACAATCGTCTAAAAAATAGTAACAACAGTAAGATATAGCATACAATTGCTTTATTTATTCGTACAAACGTAAGGGTGTAAAAGAAAAGTACAATGAAAATTATATGTTTGGTCTATTTCAAGAATCGACCAAAAATTTAGAAATACTCGACTCTTTCGGCTATTGCTTTGGACTTATTTCTATATGATTAAAAAGATGCTGAATATAAAAAATAAATAAAAATTACAAACTAATTGCTTTTTTGAAACGAAAAGAAGGATATCGACTAAAGAAATCTAAAATTTATTGTATTTATTAATTAAATTACAAATTTATCAAAATTGATAAATTTGTAATTGGGGCACCAGACAATAAATCTTTATTGCTCGAAGTCGCTGCAATCATGGGAGAATTTACCGTCTGTGGCAGAAAAGAAATCTATCAAATGACGTTAAATGACATCTAAGATTTGCGTAGTGAATTAATAACAATAGTTCTAGATACAAAACCTAAAATTCACCGTCATTAGCAGGTACGTTAATATTTATTGTAAATATTACGAATTGCAACCATTAATTACACAAACATCAACGGCTTTTTATAAAATATATCATTAACAAATGTATTACAGAATTTCTGCAATTGCCGGGCAGTCTATATACCGGACATATTGCTTTCGAAGGTCATCAGCATTGTTTCCAAGTTTTCTCCAGATATGTATTTGTATTGCAAATCCTGTTTACACATATGCATTTTTTAATATTACGTACATTTCTTTAACCGTTCTACTTTTTTTTAATGCCATTTAAAACGGTATCTGACAGCCATTGCACTATCATACGTCTTGCTGTGGCGTATTTCTTTCAAAGTTCCTGTTTGGTATTTTCTTTTTCCAGTGTTTCCAGTAATCCATTATGTTCCAGCACTAATAGCATTCTAAAATCCCAATGTAAAAACCCGGTGCCACCAAATTGTTTTAAGGTTTACGAAATGCAAATTGGATTACGTCATTTTTACTTGAGACATAATTGTATAATGAAATCGATGCATACTAAACATACAACCATAGAACTAGAACGCTTACAGCTACGCTTACTATCTTTTAACGCCGCCACCACTAGTGCGTTTTATAAACTAAAAGAAACAGAACCGTACTTATTTAAAATTAATATAGGGTGAACTAACCGGTTGTCGGACACTTAAGTGATTTTTCGCAAACGAATAATCATAATTCAGTCAATTTCTATTCATTTTTAGGCATTTAGTTTTCATGGTATCCTTTTAGGTTTAAAAAACACATTTTTAATCAAGTACTCTTCAAAATTTTATTCGCTATTCTATTTACTTAAGAATAACTTTAAAATATGATTTTTACTAGTTTTCGAACAAAATTGTCAGACAGTACTGACCCTTTTTTCGGACGGGGTGCCGAAAAGCGGTCTTTTTCGGCCATACATATAATTTTTTCAAATATTTAAAGACAAATAAAAGAAATAAAAAAATACTTTACAAAAAAATTTTAAAAAATACAAGTCATCTTTAACAAAAATATATAAAAAAATAAAAACATTAGTATTGGAATATAATAACAAAAATAAAACTTTAACGGCATAAATCACAAATATAATCTTTTCGGGCTGCTTCATTGTATGGCAGTTGTTCCATGTCTGTACATTTAAGATGATACCATCTGGGGCACTCATCACATCCGATATTCTTTTCTTCATCTTCTTCAATGTCGCTAACAAGGTCTTCCAAACACAGCGCACATTGAGCTTTTTTTTCATTATTATTTTTACGTTCTGTTTTAGAATCATTACTTTTCTTACTTACTTTTTTGGTAATGGATTTTTTCTTTTTCTTCGATTTTTCTTTGAATCTCTAGTTGTTCTCTTATTTTTTTTTTACTTTTAGCCACTTCCATGTTCTCTTTTTTTTCTGCATCTTTTTGGTTATAATAAGATTGCCATGCTTCCGATGAAATGGCACTTGGTAACTTTAGTTTTGTACGACCATCAGTCTTCTTTTTCAAATACTCTTCTGGGTATGTGAGATGCTATTGGAATGGATCTAAGTTGCCAATGGGTGTCATTTTGTTTTTTGATTCAAATGAAAGTATTTCATTTTCATTTCTGAATTAGTATACTCGTACTATTTGCCAGTTTATCAACTAATATTCCATTATTTCTATTTGTGTGTGTTAAATTTTCAATATCGTTTTTTTGTATTACAATCGCTTTTTCTTCTTCTAAGACTGTGAAACTATTAATGTTCTCATTCGCTATATTATCCGTCACTTTCTCAGCTAATACCATATTTTCTTTGTCTTGTGTTTGTTGTGGTAAATTCGAATTATCATCATTTTCTTGTATTGAACTCGGCATATTAGTTTCCAGCAGGATGGTTTTTGACATCAATTCTTCTCCTTCGCGTGTTTTATCTTTACAATCTTTTTCATTATAAGCATTTGATTCTAAGTTTTTGTTAGCAATTTTACTTACTTTTGTACTTTTTGGAAGAGTATTTTTTTCGGTATCATTATAGTTTATAGTGCAAAAGATTGGTTTTTGGTTTTGTTTTATCATAATGCTTTGTTCATATAGTTTGTTAGGTGTCTTGTTCTCTTCCCTTGTGATAAAGCCAGTGTTAGGAATTTTCAGTTCTTGTCCTTGTGGTTCACTATCATCTTTTACAAAATTTTCTAGTATTACGTTTTCTTCTATCTCAATTATATGAATTGGTAACAATGTTACTGCATCCATTGGTACAATAGAATTTTCTATGACATCTACTGCACTTTCTTTGTCAAATTGCTGTAGAGTATTTGTTGTTGAAACGGAAGCTGATGTAGAATTTTGAAGTGCATCATATACTGTTACTAATGATTTTCTTGCCATATTAATTTCGTTAATGATAACATCAGAGTTTATTCCGTACTTTTCTAATTCAGTTTGGATACTGTTTATTACTTTCTCAGCTGAATCGAAATCTCTTGCTGTTAAATGTTCAGCATTAGTAGTAGATTGATTTTGGTGTTGTTTTTCAAGAATGTTTTTTACGCATTTTGTAAAATCCAAACCCTTAGCAATATGGTTTTCCATCTGAGTATTTTGTAATGCTTCCTTGAAAACATTGCAAAAATTAATTTTAGTTATAATTTGGTTAATATTTTTTGACCGGTTCTGCCAATCTTTTACTGTTTTTCTCCACTCCTGCTTCATTGGTCTAAAATACACTGACATCCGCCGGTTGTAAGATATGGGTAGTGTTTGGGGGCAGTGCATATAAAATAACACCATTCTGCTCACAAAATTGGCTTAATGGAAGTGTCATATGTGACTTATGTCCATCTATGAATAATATAATTGGTCGCTTAATTTTATTTTTTGTAACCCAGGAGTTGAATTGGTTTACAACATATTCATAAAATACATTGCCTGTTATCCACCCACATTCCGACTTTCCTATTACCCAATCTTCTGGAACATTTTCAACCAACGCCCTAGGTGGTCTTATATATGGAAATACTACTAAAAGTGGACAAATTTTCCCTGAAGCGTTATATACAATCAGAACAGTAATATTTTCTTTCTCTTTTCCCGATTTAATAGTATACAGATTTTTCCATCCTTTAGGGCCGAGCACTTTCCCGGTTTTTGGACAAAGAGAAAATCCTGACTCATCTCCATTAAAAACACGAGTCGGGTCTTCAAAAATATCTTGAACGTTATTTTCGTGTATATGAGTTTCTAAATTCTTAAACCACGTTCTTATTAATTCTTCGGTAATTAATGCTCGGGCTTTATTAATACCCTCTGCCTCTCTCTGCGAAATTTCTGGGTGGCGTTTTAGAAACCCCTTGTACCATCTCACCCCTGGAACACCATTAGGGAAAGCATCAAGCTTGCCAGCATCGTTTGCAATTTTTGTAACCGCTTCGATCAGATCTGATTTGATAATAGGGAAACCACATTTTTCAATGTTGATTGCCCATTCGGCGATCTTATTTTCCCCGTTTTCTGATAAAATGGGTGGTGGGCCGGTTTTCTTTTTGATAGCTGGTGATTTCCCACATAACTTATCATGTACTGTTGCTCTTGGCACTCCATAACGTCTACTCGCCTCTCTTATAGAAGTTCCCGATTTTATATCGCGAAGAGTCGCCTCGATGGCCTCTGTTGAATATGTATGAAACTTTCTATACTTCGCCTTTAAAGGCTGCTTTTGAATTTTTTTCACCATCTGAAATCAATTCTATTTAAGTATTTACTTATTTCACAAAGAAACATCTTTTGAATTCTCAGCCACAGCAAGTTAAACAATTCGTATTCAAATTTGTATAGTCCGAAAATTGCCCATTTCTCGGACACCCAGACAAATTATATTATATCGCGCTTATATAGTCAGAAAGAAATGTCCGAAAACTGGTCCTTATATTCTATATGAATAACTGGCGAACAAGAGCAAGAGTAACAAAACATTACCCGTTACATTTATTAGAACAAGACAGATAAACTTTTGTGATTTGAAACCGGTTTTCGGACGCACTGTCCGATAAAAGGTTTTAGTAATTTATTTAAGACCGGTTTTCCGGACACTAATTTTAACAGTCAAAACCTAATGAAAATAATATTTTAATGCAAAAAAATTAAAGTTACATCCTTACTTACCATATATAACAACTCATAAGAAGATATATCAAATAACAATACGTTTAGTTACTATTTCATTGAACCTTTCCACTAAAAATTTTGTAGCTCGCCGCGCCGACGCAAACGCAATCACAATACAACAACGGCCATTTGTAGAATGATTTGTTAATATTTCTGTCTCCAGAGGTCATTAAAAATTCTTATGTTAGGAAAGGATAGTCTAACGAAAGCGATTGCATCTTTAGTTAGACGGAAAGAGATGGAAATTTACTGTTTTAACGGGTTTTGTGGTAAAATGTCCGAGAACAGGTATTGTCCGACTAACTAGTTTGTTCGCCCTACTAAAAAACGCACCGAACAAATCATTTTTTTAAAAACAAAAACTCGTATTTTAGCAATATTAAAATAAGTAAACTAGTAGAAAAACAGATCAAATACGGTCCTAGTAAATTAATTAGTCTCCTAAGGATGTTGACACAATGAATAAAAATAAGAAGTGTAAATTTCTTCTCAGCGATTTGCTGACACCAAAAATAAATAAAAATACTGTTATCGGATAAGAAGCGTAGTTAAATGAGTGTTATAAAATAAAATTGCTATTCTGTGCATTTTTTTCTTTTCAAGAATTCTAGATAATGCCTAAAGGATAACATATTTACAGATGTTAAAAGTAGGTAATATTACGTAATTCAGTCATCATACTTCAATAAATGAAAAACACTGCATTAATAACACTACATATGCAAAACAAGTATTTCTGTAATTTTCGTCTACAAGCAGCAGGGTGTTACTAAATGAAAACGAAAAAATAGGTAAAATCAGATTTTGTTACCTTAAAGTTATAGTAAATATTCAAAATGTCCTCTATTGGATAAAATAGAAACGTCTAAACGTCGTCCAATCCAACGACCCGTAAAAATTACATTTAAAAAATCGCAAGTACATACGGGGGAGCTTCATCGTGCTTAAACTACATTGTTCTGCGAACTTCAAGAAGCACGTAATATTTTGGCACCTCACAAAACTCACGTCGCGATTCAAAATCAACGTCGGTTAGCTGTTAGACTCGTTAAACATAATAACGGTACAATAAATAATTTCTTAAAACACGATGAAGTACTATGGGACACGTTAACTTTGCGATCTATTTCTTTATTGCTACTTCTTGACCGATCTTCTACAATTTGCAATACTTGCACGTACATTGAAGAAAAACAAAAAAGTGTTGATTTTATTGAAAAGAATTTTTTTACTTGTTCTTTCGCTACTAATACACGGTGTGCATTAATGCAGTAGTAAAGATGATTATGCCATTTCAAAGAGTCTCAATTCATAGTTATTATATAACAGTTGTACATAAATACTAAAAACCATAACGAATATAAAAAATGGAACAAAATTTTTGTTGTTATACTTGTTCTGGAATGATTTGCAAATAAACATGTTAGTTACAGTTGCTACAAGTCGGTATTTTTTAATGCAAAAATTGTGAAAAGAGCTTACGCAAAAAGAATACGTTACTTCTAGAAGCGCATTGATAATACGTCCTGCGAGAATGTAACATAATCTTTTTGTGATCTGGTTATTAGTTTTTAATTTATTTAACATTCAGCATTTGGTAATGCACTGTCTATATCATCATCACTTCATATATTTGTTTAATTACATTTTCTTCTATATATTTAGTGTTATAGTGTATAACACACAAAATATTATATTAATATTGAGACTGACTTTGACATCAGATGTTTTCTTAGTAGTATTAATAGTTTTGCTTCGCTATTATTCCAATTCTTTGTCTGTTTTTGGGGAATTTGTTTTCTTAACTTCTAGTGGCTTTGTAAGCGTTTTCGTGTTGTTTCGTGCCGTACAACAGGTAAACTAATATATAATGATAAATTCTTCTGTGTTATACCATTTCTTCCTGTGTTATAACATAAATATTAATATTGATATCGTCATTTTAATTTTTTTTGGGGGTCATTTGCAACTAAGTCTTGTTTTGTTTAGTTTAAATTGTTTCTTTAGAGAATAAAAAATCAGAACCCTAAACATTTGTTACGAGGGTTTTATCGCAACGTAAATGGCTAGCGACTAACTCAGTTGAATTCAAAGATTTGGGTCGTGAGTTTCGTGGTGCTAAATTATAAAACAAACTAAAAACGCGCCAAAACAATTAGGAGCTATAGCAATAGAGACCATTTAAATCTATTCAACACTGAAATAGAATAAATAACAAAACACTGGTTATAACGACAAATATATTTATTTTTTAATAAGAGAAAAAAAGATTAAAAGTTAATATGACTACGTAATCAAAGCAGAATTAGCTACATAAATAGTAACGTCCTGGAAGTTAAGCAACCCTCCACACAAAGTTATTAAAATACATCTAACACAAGTAATTTATCATTTCGAAGTTAATCTTCTTTGGTTTAATGTGAAATTAGTGACTTCACACCCGTTGCAATTCGCATTTCACCTAAATTGACACCGTACGAATTAAAAGATCTGCATGCGTTAATTCTGATAATGGCTATATCTATGTCGTACGTATTTGTCGTTCGAAAAATGTACAAATCACTGACAAATTTTAAAAAAAGTACTTACGGTCGTCCATGTGGACAATCCTAAAATCGCTAAAGAAATGAAAAAAAATTAGATATATGATCGTAACACAATTACATTGCTTATCAACTAACAATGAATCCTAGTTAAATGCGTCAAGCATCCAAGTGGTTTTCACTAATCTTAATGCAGGCAATTTCCCCAGATTGTCTCGGAAGTAGCTTATTTGATCGAGAGCCGCTTTTTGTACGTACTTCTAATTATAACCTCCAGCGGAAGGTAATGGATTAATCATGCATCCTTTCAAATTGGCCCAACATGTGGTGGTATTGTAAATTACAGGAAAATCAACGTACTTGCAAAAACATAAGTCCAAGGCTTACCACAGAAAGAATTTTAGAAAAACAGCGATAATAATACACCCATTTATAACACAGATACTTGTGAAATTTTAGAAGTGAAAACTCCGTTGAGCGCTTACGTTACATGTGAAGTGTACCACAATCACCAGAAAAATAGTTTCAATTTGACATTTTATCCCCGCCGTCGCGACGAAAAGTGAGCGTTCGGAGAATAAATTTTATACAGGGGACAAACATTATACTTAAACATTTTTAACATAACACATGACCCCTTGTAAAACCTGTCCATTTAATTTTAGTGAATGCTGCGTATGGCTTTTTTGCATCCAATTAAGTAGCTCAGTATCTACAGTTTTGAATAGGTACTTTTTATTCAAACAAAACGTAACCTCAAATTTAATTGATTACTAAATAAAGTGAGATTAGATGTCACTTTTACAAGTACAATAATCAACTGACACCTGCCACAATGTACAAATGTCTACGCCGTATGCTTATATTAATGGTTATTTGTCATTTTTAACAAGATTTATTCTCTAAAACTACTAATTTTAAATATTGCATATGAGGTATTTCTGAACTCATAAATAAATATACTGTTACGAAGATTTTTTTGTAACTTAATTTCTGGCGAAAAGAATCAATAAATATAGAAGTAATTATAACTGCACATACGAAAACGAGCCCCTAACAGTTGGGCGTCAAATTTTGTTACGAGAATTTTCTCGTAACTTAAAGGTGAACGACTAACTCAGTTCAGGCCAATCACAGGTTTTGATGTGCTAATTATAACGTAAAAGTAAAAAGGCGACAAAACGGCTAGAAACTAGCATATAAGACACCGTTTAATTCTATCCAAGGCTGAAAGAAAACAAATGACAAATCATAAGTTTAACACAAATATATTTTTATTTTATCACCAAAAAAAAATTGTTTATGTAAGCTCTTTCGGTTGGGTAAATACAAATATGCAATATCTCGATAATTAAGAAAATTCGAACGCACTTTATAATACTATACACACAGAAAAAGTTTTGTAATTAAATGTGACAACAACTTGATATGTACGTACAGTCGCACGTGCAAACAACCGACAACGTACATAAAATAAAATTAGAATAGGAAATACAATACTTACAATTTTTTTTCCTCTGAAGTATGCGGTTAGCTAGCGGCACCTTTCCCATAAATTCCTAAAATTTGCTGAAATAAACAATAACATACATATGGCGTTATCGCAAATAAGTTCCCTTCGGTTCATACAATCTATGAGGAAAAAAACCAGATGTGCCAAGTTTCCCCTAGGCTAATGCTGATATTTTGGTAAGTGGGCCTTCCAATAGCGTTCTAATTGTAGTAATTAATTGAACGTTTCGATATCCTAAATCAACGTAGGTGCAACACCTTTTTCTCCGCATTAATGGAATACGTGTGGGTATCCAAAATTGCTACTGACAACTACAAAAAAATCAAATTACAAAAATAGAATCAAATAAAAAAAAAAGTAATTAGTTTATAGTGTTGTGCTACCACTATTATAGAGTCATTTAAAAAACGTTTTTGTGCTGCTAACCTCGCAAACGTAAATATTCATTCGTTAGTGTAGTTACATAATAAGCGAAAAAAGCCCTAGGGTGGCAAAATAAAAACTAGGAATTCAGATAAAAGTAAGTGTTCAAAGATAGTTATTATATTAGAACGAGTATGCGACAGGTGAAAAAGTTATTTAAAAAATCTTGAAATTCAGGTAAAATTGAACAAAAACCGATGTTTAAGTTAATGTCAGATTTGACATATTTAGTAATAAATGTAGTACCAACATTATATTTCTATTATTTTTTTTTTATTTTTTCAAAAAAGAATGTAATTTTACAAAAGGCAACACAAAAAGTAATGTACGTTACTCTCGTCGAAAGAATCATAGCATAACTCACTCACATGGAACGCTCGGCCATACGACCTCGAGTCGCATTAACGTTCGTCATGCTATGCGTTACTATCGTCCCTTGTTACGTAATAGTAGTTTACGTAACAACACTCGAAAGTAAGAAATAGCATGACGAACATTCTTATTTGAAAAAATTTAAAAAAACCAACAGAAATATAATGTTGCTACTACTAAATCTGTCAAATTTGACATTAACTTTAACATCGTTTTTCTTCAATTTTAACTTAATTTCAAGATTTTTAAAATGATTTTTCCACCTGTCGCATACTAGTGTTAATATATTAATTGACTTTGAACACTTACTTTTATGTGGATTTCTAGTTTTCATTTTGCTACCCTAGAGCTTTTTTCGTTCATTACGTAATTACACTAACGAACGAATATTGACGTTTGCGACGTTGGTAACACAAAAACTACTATTGTATTATAGACAATAATTTAATTACTACTTGTTAATGTTTAATGATTTTACGTTAAAAATTATTTAACTATTTGCTAAAAATATTTTTTAATCTAATTTTATGTTTAAAATTAATTAAAAATTACTAAAATATATAATAAAACTATTATTTTAACAAACTAATCTTAAAGTAAACCATTATATTTGTTTAAAGTTAATGGTTTAAACATTGTACTATTCGTAAAATAAAAACATTACAAAAAAGTATTTTTTAACTTGAATTCTAATAATTTTCAATGAACATGTGTTTATAATTAATAAAAGAAATTATTTTACTATTAAATATATACTATAAATTTTTGGTGTATCATTTTAATTAAAACTTCAAAAAAGAAAAATTCATTCCACACAGTTTAATTTCAATAGCCATAAATATCAAATCAAAATGTATTTGTTTAATATTGTTTTGTTAAATTACATTTCGTTAGTTAATGTGTAAGTTAATCCCGTTTTTGAAGTTCTGTTATAGCCTGCAATCGACATAAACGTGTAATTTATATGTAAATCAAGTATATGAATATAAAAGCTCATTACGTGCAACCGGTTTTGACATTTAGTTTCAGTTCTTTTTAAAAAGAAGATAGTGCATATCAAATCATATTGAATGTAATTGTAAAACATTAATGACATATTTGTAAAATTAGTCAGTTACGTTTGATTAAAAGCTGTACATAACTAAAAATAAACGTATCCATTGTTTATGACTTTTTTGTAAAATGTATCAGATAGCAACAGTTATTGTTAAAAACTGTCTTTACATACATTTTACATGCTTTTTAAAAAAATTATTTATTTGATACCAACTCAAAGTTTTTCTATAGAAGTCTTTCATATAATACAAATGAATAAGTAGAATTTAAGTTAGCACTTTATACAAATTACAACTATATTATTATACTAAATAGATTTCGGATAGGTATTCACTAAACTATATGAAATATGCATGCAATTATGCACAAAAGCAGTCATAATATGCACATAAATATGATATTAAAATGTGTGAATTTTATTACTTATTTCGTATATAATAAATTAATAAATACATGGATATTACTAAATACTAAAAAATACTAGTGATGGGATAAACTGTTATCTAGTAATAACGGTTATAACAGTTACAGTTACAACTGTTAACTATTATTAAATTTGATAGTACCCTAAGTACAATGCACGTCGCTTATTGGAATCACGTATAATGTTATTCGTCCGGTAATGTTATCACTTTATTAAGCGGGACATATACTACTACATAGAAAAAACACTGTTTCTAGTAATCATAATTTTGGTTTATGTTATCAATTTTCTTCTCAGGTTTGCTTTTATGAATGAACAATAATCTATTTTGCATAAATTTTTAGCTGAATGTTCACAATACGCTTGTTTGGAGTGAAAACTTTTATCATCGCATCCTAAAAATATCTGTAAAAACGTTGTCTTCGAAAATTAACTTTGAAAGCATGTGAGTTCTTAGAATAACAACGGCATTTAACTACGTCTTATGTAATAAGGTTGGTTTGTATTTATGTCCATTTTTTATTTTATTAAACGACGTGCATTGTACTACGGATCCCAAAATTTTAATTGTATTGTAACACATTAGCTTGTGCCTGAGAGGATTGGTTTTTAATGATAAGGTACACATATACTCTGTTTTGATGGCTTTATTATAACACAGTTAAAATAATTATAAAAACATTAATCTGGCATTACTTTTTATCTTGTAGAATGTAAAATTTTATTATATATTTTTTAACATCTAACAGAACGAAACTAGCTTTTTTAAACGTATACGCATAGCGCGGATCCAAAAACTTATATTTCGCCTATTTGTTCAGTAAGTTAATCCTGTTCATTTTTATTAATCCAATTAGATTGATACAGTATCTAGGGGTAGCTTTGACTTACATATATCTAATTATTTTATAGTTGTCAATTCGTCAACTGTCATTTTATTTCAGCTTTGATTTGCGATCTTTATGATTTTTGTCATATTATCTTTACTATTGGTTGTTTTTGCTTATTTAAAGTCTTTTTTAATACGTGAAATTATATATAAAGTTTAGAAACTTATGTTAACCAAAAAAGAACAAGAACAGCTGTAGATTTCTTTAACATCCTTCGAAAAAAGATAGCGACAGCTACTGGAGTTGGTGGAATACTGTAAAGCGTATTCTAAAGGAAGCTTCTGACAAACCTATACACAGTAAATTTTCTTCGCCTAGAAAAACTATTAACAAAGATAGCCCAAAATCAACCATACACAAATTCGTAGAAGAAAGTATACAACGAATAATTTATACTTATTCCGAAATTTATCATAATAGACCAACCATGCAGGCAGTATTTCAAGAATTACAGAAAGAAAGCAATGTTACTTTCAAGAAAAATTAACTTTCTTTAGAAAACTCGTACAAAAAATTGACTTTCAATGGAACAAAACCCAAAATAATCTCAAGCAATTAATAGAAAAAGGAAGCTTTAGAACAAAACGTATTAAGTTTTTGAAAAAGTTAAAACAGTATAAAGAAGAAAAGAGAAACATTATGTATTGTGATGAAGCGTATTTGCACAGCTCACATACAGGTCCAAAGAATTGGGATGATGGCAATGGCAAGTGTTTAAAGTCACCAATTGCAGAATGAAAACGTTTAGTAATTCTTTATGCTGGGGACCGAAAAAGATTTGTTCCAAACTGTTTATTAATATTTAAGTCTAGACTTAAAACAGATGATTACCACGATGCTATAAATCATTCTAATTTTACAAAATGGGGAAAAAATGCTGCATACTATAATGTTTCCGCACATCCAAATTTTACATTTGCAAGAAAGAAAAACTTAATGCAAAATTGGTTAGCAGAACGAGGTATTTTGTTTGAATCGAAATAAACGAGTTGTATGCCAAGATTCAAATAAACCAACCAATTATAATAATTTTTCTTATATAATAATTAATAAGTAACAACGATATTTGTTTTTTGTTATAAAATAACTGTTAATTTTTTGAATTTCTTAATTTGAATGTTGGTCCGGTTTATGTAAAAGTAAGTATTGTACCGGATATGCATCCTAAAGTTAAGCGGATTAACAAATACCTCACTTATTAATGATGTGTTGTCAATGAAAGTGCGGTAATGCTCATTTTAAAGACATTTTATAGTATTGATCGTATTGACATCTGTAAATATACCTTGAGGTTATGGCTTTTTGTTTGTCGTATAAATACAAAAAGGTGATTACCATTATTAAATTGTATATGTGTTTTTTAATATTATACGAGGAGACTTAAATATTACTCTGAAACAAGCGTTTTATGAAACCACAACTGCTTTTATGTTTTTGTGAAAATTAATAAACAATTCTACCGAATATGCATCTTAGGATTAAGCGGATTAATAAATACCTTACTTATTAATGAGTTTCATAATTACCTTTTGTAAATATATCATACGGTTATGGCCTTTTGTCGTATAAATATAAATTTTTCATTTACAAAATTGTAATATAAATTGGGAGTTCCTAGTGGTATCATCATTGTTTATGTGATTATAATATTTTGTGAATATACCTCGAAGATTAAGACAAATTGATTCTAACTTAAAATTAAGAGGAAGTATTGTTGGGATGGCACAAGCAGGAATGTCACCTCGAACAATATCACAACATCTTGACTTATCGGTAAGCATTTTCTAAAGTATATTTGCATTGCAACACAGTCAGCATGTATTAAATATGATCACTAACAATATTATTTTAGAAGATATTGGAATCTATTAAATTGACGTCAAATTTCTATATACATATATAATGTATAATGGCTTTTAATATAGTACTAATGATAAATGTAATCTAATACTAAGAACTTATCACTTTGTAGATTAAACAAATCCGGCGATAGATTACGAAAGGTCAGGAAGTTGGTAATAGGCCACTTGTAAGCAACAGACCACCTAAGCCTATTTTTTCGGCAAGAAGATGCCGAAATACTCGGCTATACATTACAAAATCTTTTACAACTTGCCAAAAATAAAGAAAACGCTAAATATTAATTGCTTTGTTTCCACCATTCAGAGACGTTTACACGAATCAAATTTACATTGTAGAAAACCGGCAAGTAAATCTAACATTATAAAGCGTCATGCTGCAGTTCGGTTGCGCTTTTGTAGCCAATATTTAAATTTCGATTGGAGTACTGTTATCTTTACAGATAAAAAAGTATTTTCTAGCACTGATCAATGTCCAACTACAGTGTGGAGACCAGAAAACACTTGTTACAATATAGAACATGTTTTGCCCAATAGGCAAAGTGTTAGAGTGACAGCTGGAGTGTGGAGATGGATATCTCAAGCGGGTTCAGAAGAGTTAGTGCAAGTGACACCACCTCGATTTACTTCAGAGCAATACCTGAATATTTTAGATAATATCTTGTTACTTTCCACAAGATGAGCTGGAAATTATTCAAGTAGTCCAGCATAATTCTCCTATTCATACAGCACGAATTGTTAGGGACTGGATTGAAGATCAAAACGAAGTTGAAATAATTAAATGGCCAGCGAGATCACCAGATTTGAACCCAATTGAAAATATGTGGGGTTGCAATGATCAGAAACTGTGATAGAGATATTCAATTTAAAACACCTTAAACTATTATCCAACATTTACAATTAGTTTGGGAACGTTTTCCGGGATCACAGTTGTGTGAAAATTTAGTAAACTCTATGCAGTCTATATTAGAAGCATGCATACCAAATAATGGTTATTACACAAAGTATTAATTATTTCTATACAACTTTGGTATTGTTATTGTTTTTATATGACAATATGTTTTTTTATTTAATTATATTATTAAAATAAACTACAGCATGAACTGTAATTATAAACGTATGCTTATTTATTAACATTTTATTAACGCAAAAGTGAGTAATACTTAAATAATTATTATTTAAAAAAAATAATATTAAGGAATACGAAAATGTAATTATGACACTCATTAATAAGTGAAGTATTTAACCGCTTAAATAAAAAAAAAGAATGTGACTATGTGAACAAAAATTAAAATAAATTACATTATATTGGCACAAATTTTTTACACCGGAAAATTCTGTTTGATAGTATCATTTATATTTAAACGAAATTAAAGTATAAAAGTTTCACTTTATTTATAAATAATTTTGCACATACAGCAAAATATTAATAGTATCTATGTAAAATTGTTTTTATAAAATCAGTAATTAGATTACTATTTACAATTTACCTTAATTTTATACGTTCAAAATTTTACTATTAATAATTAATAATTTTTTATTCGCATAAAAATATAAATACGGTCATAAAAGTAATACTATTTTCTTATGGTTTGAGAAATACATGTAAAATTTAGTAATGATAATCCCTTTTTTATTTACAAGACAAAAGGACATAACCTCAAGTTATATTTACAAGTATAAATACTGGTAATACTATTAGAATGTGCGGTAATGTTCTTTTTAGGGACATTTCTAATGACTATGGCTGTACATGATTGAAAAATGTTCATGGTAAAACCGATTGTATTAAATTATACGAAAATCGTATTTGTGTGTAAGCAATTTGAGTTCTTGCAAAATTGGAAAACCTTGTCGCAAGAGCAGAAGCTGTTATCCTAAAACATCTGTACTTTGTCACAGTTACGGGTAGCAGTTGTGAATTAACGTCAGTTGTTGACAAGAAATTTTTTGTAGTATAAAAAGACTTGTTCAAAATCGCACGATAATAAAATGACTGATATTTGTTAATGATATTTGATACTTTAAGAAAAGATTGATTTTGCAACATGTTACGAGCAAAAATGTTATTAAAGAAATGTTTGAATTAAAGCAACATAAACAATGTTATTGTCCGACGCTAAATGGAAAAATAGTTGATTAATTAAAAAATAAAAAAAGCAACTTGTCATTAATTAGAAATCTCACAACCTAAAATCAAAATCAAGAAAAGCACTAAGAAGGTTTTTAGTTTAAATAGGCCTCTGGACCTTACCAACCAAAAATCCGATGTGCGGTGTACACACTTTTAAGATTTATTTTTCAGTGTGTAAACTAATCGCTAATTTCTGCAATCAAAAACAAATTGACTCGCAAACAAGTAAATTGATTAAAAGCTGTGTTACAATTTGACCATTTAACATTTGTTGCATAAAAATTAACAAAAAGACTTTTTAAAACACAAACAAATTACTAACTAAACACTAAATACAGAATTTAATTAAACGTAAATTTAATAGAGCGTTATTGAAATTGATAAAATGCAAAGGCCCTTGACTATAAAATAAAATATCTTGCTTAGTTAATAAAAAAAATTAATAACAAAATTGATTTAAAGAAACGGTACGATTTAGAGATTCACTAAGTCAAGCAGCTTAGCTTGCAACGTAAAAGTTTGACTTGGGTTTGAAAGTCAAGCTTTTTTAAAAGAAAAGCTTGGCTTGGCTTGTTGTTTGTGGATACAAGCTTGGATTGATTTTCAAACTGTTCCAAGCTTTTTCAAACTTTTCATTGCTTTTTTCACAAAAGTAGTCAGTAAGTAGCCTTGAAACACGTAGCCGGACGTGTTACAGCTCACTGCCACAATATAAATAATTACTCAACGACTAGCATAGGTTAACTCATAACTTCAAACTGAAGTGAAGAGACAACGCTACTGTACGTAGGAGTAATAAAAAGACTAATAAATAAATTCAAATTTATAGTTACTGTTGCGTAGAAGTACGCATGATTGTATTTAGAAATGCAAACTAATAGGGTAGCTTTAAGTATTCACAAGTCATTCATTCAATGTGATTTCAAGTAGTAACAGTACCAAACATTGGGCAAGTTGTACATTTTCAACAATGTAAAGTTCATTAAAGTTATTTAAATATGATAATAGTCATATTTTTATTACCCTACGGAAAATTACATCAATATTTATTGGTCCTTTGAAACCGAATATTAAAAAATAGTGTCAGGTGTCATCAGGTATGAAAGCACACTGTGAAACGTAAGCAATGGGTAAAAAACTGGTTAAAAAAATGAGTAGAGTACTCTCACTTTGTTCTTCTCAAGGAAATTGTGGAGGCCGATGCAGCAAATTACAACAATTATTTTTGCACGAGCGCTACTACTTTTAATAAGTTATTGTCAATGGCAAAACCAATTATTCAAAAACAAAACAGTAACATGAGATTTTATTTTTATATATGTATACTGTAGATTTTGAGTTCCACAACTCGGGGAGCGTTTCGTGCAGTGCTATGAACTGTTGCATTACTTTTTTTGCGTCTTCCTCTTCTTCAACCAACTCGCTATCAAGTACTTCGTTGTCCATCTTTCTAATCACTTGTTATTAGCTATGTCAACACTGCAACAAATTCACACAAGACTTACGGAATATATACCATCAGTAATACTGACAGTCCCCACACCACCATAGGACTGAGGACACTGATGCAAGAATTTAACGTGCTTAATTCTTGCCAATATATTTTCATAATTCCATCAGTATTGACGGTACACAATCAATCATACTGTCAGTATTTGCAAATACTGACAGTCTGATTGATCGTGTAGGGTCTGCTTATGCATTCATTTTGTATAAATACTATACATATTTCTATTCGAAATTATTATAGTCACCTTTAAAATTAATCATTATGGCAGAAACGCAATTACGCGAATTGAAGAATAAAAAAAACAAATAAAATCAGTATTACCGCGACTTCAAACATATGTCGATAGTTTTAGCGATTCAGATGATATTTGCGAATTAAAAATACGTCTTCAAGTGAAACGGTCTACTCTGATTACGAATTAATTGAAGGAGAAATCGAGTGTTTAGATTGCGATACCAATCATATAAGCGAACGGGAAGAATTTGAAACAAAATATTATAAAACGACAGCAGAGGTACAAACAATTATTAAAACTACATGTCAATCAAATGCATCTCTAGTTATCATTTAAAAAATTCATAGTTCTCAATTAAATGCTATGATCAAACTACCAACCATGAATTTATCTGAATTTAACGGTAATTACAAATGCTGGATAAATTTTTACGATATATTTGATGCTCTTCTAAATAAAAATCAATCATTAACTCATATTCAAAGGTTTTATTATTTAAATTCGTCATTAAAAGGGGAAGCAGTAAATATGTTAAACTCATTAGAAGCGTCTGAGACTAATTTTGATGTAGCTTGAAATATATTAAAAGATAAATACGAAAATAACAAACTAATAATTAGTACTCACGTTAAAGGCATTTTTGATCTACCTGCGGTTATTAAAGGTTCACATAAATCATTACGATTATTATTAGATAATTTTTTTAAACATTTACAAAATTTAAATTTACCAACGGACAAATGGGACATTTTATTAATTTATCTTATTAGCAATAAACTAGATAACACTAGCAAACAAGACTAGGAAAAAATTTTAATTAGCAAACAAGATTTACCGACAACAAACGAATTTTTCAAAATTATTGATCGAGCGACGTCAATACTAGAAACTATAAGTGCTGATACCAATCAAGGTTTACAACAATTTCCTAAAAAATCATTTGCAGTAAGTCATGTACCATTTGATAAGTCAAGCTGTTATTATTGCAAGGAGAAACATTTCGTATATCACTGTTCGCACTTCCTAAAACTCAATGTTACTAATCAATGGAATGAAATGTAAATTTTAAAAAAAGTTCAAGTAAACCGAATGTAAGTCAACGTAACTTAGAAAATGATATTTCAATGCATTGTTATCAAAACGAACCAGACGTTATATTATCAACAGCACAGTTCTATATTTTAGACAAATCAAGTAAATATACTCGTTGCCGTGCCTTATTAGATTCAGAATCTCAATCCATTTTTATTACTCACGAGCTGTTTGAAAAATTAGATTTACTATACACTAAAATCAATTTGCCCGTGGCAGGTATTAATCAATCAATTACG
Source organism: Aquatica leii (assembly GCA_035610365.1). NCBI lineage: Eukaryota > Metazoa > Arthropoda > Insecta > Coleoptera > Lampyridae > Aquatica > Aquatica leii. The sequence continues at coordinate 41,920,116 of CM069433.1, read as the reverse complement.
CGATTAACACAAAAACAAACACAACTCTTAATTCCATCCATAACGATTTTACAACTAATTTATCATTTCTAATTTTAAAACATATTACTAGTCGTAATTTAGATATAATTAATTTAGATTTACCATATGTCAAACTTGCGGATTCAGAATTTTATTTACCAAATAAAATTGATGTACTTCTCGGAGTAAGCATATTTTGGGATTTATTATGCGTAAGATTAAGGTCGATAAAACCAATTTTCTTTTACAAAAAACTAGATTAGAGTGAATATGTACGTATTCTACTGGTAATGCAAACAACGATATCAACTCTTTACTTTGTAATACACTCGATAGCAATTGGAACCCTTCTGGAAATTAGAAAAATGTAACACAAAACGTCAGTATGCAAATGAGGAAGAATTATGTTAACAACATTTTTTAAACAATTTTAAACGTGATTTGTCAGGTAGAGTTCAAGTTAAGTTACCAATGCGAGATGAAAATTTTGATTTTCAAAACTCACTTGAATACTCGATCCAAAGACAGCTTTTATTAGAGAAACGTTTTCAGAAAAATTTAAAATTTGCAAACCGACCGTTTAGCAAACCGCTTTACAAACAGCGTGGTTTATTTGCAAACAGCTTTACCAACATGGTAGTTTGTTTACAAATCGCTTTACAAACAGGTGGTTTTGCTATATAATTTTTTATAATCCTGTTTATGATTTTAAAGTAATCCAAAAAAAATTTGATACCAATCTTGATATTACGAATAAACAAGATAGCTAAATTCCTTTTTTGTTGGTTTTATTTCTACCTATTTAACTTACTTTAATTTAATTATGTATTAATATGCATGATATTCAAACGCTATAAATTCAAAGCATCCGAACTTACACGAGTGACCAAACGAAATTCAAATTTTCAAAAACGCGGGAAATGTGGTTACTAACCCCCATCCCTTTCCGAAACTAGAATTTGCCCGATCTCATCCGATTACGAACTTACTCGAACTTACACGAAATTCAAATTTAAAAATTGCGAGCGCACACGAACGTATACAAAAAAACTCCGATCTTGCCCGATATTTCCCGAACTTACACGAAATTCAAATTTTTTAAAAAGCGCGGGAAAATTTTAGCCAAAACCGGCCTCGCTATACTACTGACATCAAATAAAAAGTCGATTTTAAACGATTACGACGTTAAACGTAATTTAGATAAATATTATTTCACAGACAATCAATCTTCAAAAACATTAGGTTTATTATGGAATAGTAATAAGGATACTTTAAATTATAGATTAAATAGCAACTACTACAACACAAAGGTTACAAAACAATCAATATCAATCACATCAAAACTTTTTGATCTGCTAGGTATAATAGGTCTTGGGATAATTACAGCAGAGCTTATCATACAACGCTTGTAGAAAGAAAAGTTGGAACGAATCAGTACCATTAGATATTTATACAAATTGGAATCGAATTCAAACAAGTTTAAAATATATCGAAAATATTAAAATTTCTAGACAGATAACAGTTTTTAATTATGTAGACATCGAAATACATGGGTTTTGCGACGCTTCAGAATCAACATAATGATGCTGCGTTTATATTCGAAGCAAAAACGTTTTTGGAACATTAGAAGTAATTTTTTATGCGCGAAATCAAAGGTCACGCCACTCAAAACAATAACCATGCCGCGATTAAAATTATGTGGAACACTTTTATTAACACAATTCATGTGTAGAATCATAGAATCATTTGTAGTTACATTTTGAAATTGTTATTACTGGTACGATCGTACTATCATGAATAAAAACTCAAACACAGCAATTCCATATTTTCGTAGCTAATCGGGTTGCCGAGATTTAGAAGCTCAGTAACATAACGCATTAAAAGTCAAAATAATCCCGCGGATTTAATCTCGCGTGGAATAAGTCCACAAAGTTTAATAAACAATAAGTTGTGGTGGAATAATAATAATCAATATACAATATCGCAAATTAAAGAATTAAACGAATTGCCGGAAAAGCGTACAATTCATGCATTAAGCATAATCAATGTCGACCATTTTAATATTAGTTTAAAGCTTATTGATAAGTATTCTAGTTTAATAAAATTGCAAAGAGTATTTAGTTACGTAATAAGATTTATTATTATTAATATTAACAAAGCAGAAAAAGCTAAAGACGAATTAACTATAAAGAAACTAAAGCAACCAATGCAGAGATTACTAACAGTGCAACTACAGCATTTTGCAGAAGATCATTTATTAAGAACGGGAAATAAATTAAATAGCAACAGCATTATATTACCATTAGGTCCATTTATAGACAAAGACTGCTTGATTCGCGTAGGGAGTACATTAAGTAAGTCTTCGTTAGAAGTAGATCATAAAAACCCTATAATTTTACCGTCAAAATCTATATTTACTAATTTAGTAATTGCATATGAGCATAAACGCCATACGCATATTGGAGTTGAAGCAACTCTAGCAAGTATACGCAGACAATTTTGGCCGTTGTGCGGTCACAGCGCAGTTAAAAATAGTTTTTAATTGTATTAATGTGCTAGATTTCGATCTAACAAATAACACCATTAATGGGCAGTTTGCCACCGAAACGTATTAATCCATCTAGACCGTTTTACATACCGGTGTAGACTATGTCCTTTTTTAATTAAAGCCAGAAAACTAAGAAATAGAAAATTAATTAAGGCATATCTATGCGTATTTGTGTGTTTCTCCAGCAAGGCTATTCACTTAGAGTTAGCAAACGATTTATCAACTGCTAAATTTTTAAATGTATTTAAAATATTTGTTAGCAGGAGAGCATTTGTAAGACAATGTATTCAGATAACGGTACTAATTTTGTCGGAGCAAATAATCAGATCAGATCAGATTTGATAAATATTTCAAATCTAATTTTATCGACTGGCGGTTCATCCCAGCCAGGTCACCACATTTTGGTGGACTTTACGAAACAGCAGTTAAGTCTGCAAAATCAATTTTAAAGAGAGTAGTGGGAAACTTAAATTTCACTTATGAAAAATTATGTATAGTATTTATACAGATTGAAGCAATCCTAAATTCCCGACCACTTACTCCCATTTCTGAAGACCGTAGTGACTTATTAGCGTTGACACCTAGACGTTTTTTAATTGGTGACGTGCTAAATTGTGTTCTTCAAGAAGATGAACCAAATGTTCTAAAAATCGTTTATCGTATTATAAACAACTTAATCAAGTAACACTTTTGGAAAAGATGGTCTGCCGAATATGTTCACACATTGCAGACACGCAAAAAATGACTTCTTCAGAAATCAACATCGGCACAATAGTACTAGTAAAAGGCGAGAACACACCATCATAATTGTGGCTACTAGGAAGAGTTGTAGAATTACATCGCTGGTCAGATAAGCTAGCAAGAGTAGCAACAATCAAAACGGCGCTTGGACTAGTAAAACGTGCACTAGTAAAGTTACGTGTATTACCCACAAATTAGTGTAAATCGGTGCGCGATTTTAGTGTAACCTATTTATAACATTAGTAGTTATGAAAATCTGACTGATTACATATTCTATAGTATTTAATATGTTTTAAAATTTGTTATATATTAAGGGGGTAGCATATGTTGCGTAGAAGTACGCATGACTGTATTTAGAAATGCAAACTAGTAGGGTAGCTTTAAGTATTCACAATTAATTCATTCAATGTCATTTCCAGTGGTAAGAACCCCAAACAATGGACTGGTTGAACATTTTCAACATTGTAAAATCATCAAGTTATTTAAATATAATAATAATCATATTTTTTATTACCCTACTGAAAATTACATCAACAGTTACATTTACTTAATTATTTTATTATTAATTTGACAAAATTACACAATAAAAATTTTATGCTTATAGCAATACTAAATTTATTCACGTGTGGTAGGCAAGTTAAAAGGCGCAAAATAATGCCCTTACAGAGTATTCACGATGCGAGGTTTGTATGTGTATACTTGATGACGCGTTCCCGCTGGAACTGATTGATTCAGACTTATGAGGTAACCTAGTATATAGTGTGTTTTTGATAAACAACTACAAACTTAAGGAAAAATTTTCATGTGGCGTTAAATAATAATTTTCCCTATGAAGGTTTGGTCTAAAATGGGTCAAAAAAAGGTATAAATAATAATAAACAAACTTTCGGTGCTACACAATAAAGTGGCGCCCAACGTGGGCCGTAAGATGTAATTGAGCGGGTTAAATGCATTTGTTAAATTTTTTTATGTAAATAATAATTTTCGGATCAAAGTAACTTTCTAAAACCAAATTTATTACTCGTATTATTTTATTATCAGTAGTCTTTTGTTTTGATAATTTTTAAGCATCTATTTTGTGTTTCGCTGCATTGAGCTTACCGTTTACCCAAACAAGTTTTCGAGCGTATTGAATTTATTTGTTATTAATTTTACACATAAGTATTTAATTTTAGTGTTATTAAATTGTTTATACTTGCACGTTATCGCTGTCTCTTGTTGCTGGGGTTAGATTATTTTGTTAGAATGGAGAACTTAAGTTCTAATTTATTGCGAAAGAACGAAATCTTATATGAACTGCGTATACGTGGATTTACGACTGTAAGCGAGTTTTCAGTATCTCAATTAAGAATAATTTTGCGTAAATTAATTAACGATAAGAAAGGATATTTTTATTTAGTAAACAATTATGTCAAAAGCTCTGATAGGGAAGACATTAGGAATTCATTAAAAGAGGTGGCGGAGAACATAATACAGTATCCAAGAAACAATGCCGTAACGATGAAAAACCGTATAAAATGTAGACTTTCTTATTTGAATAGGTAGAATATCTATTAAGCACAAAGAAGAAATACAAGATAAAGTAGCTGAGGACAGAATAAAAAATGAATATTTTAACCAATGTTGTGTGCTTGAAGCTAAACTTAAGCAGACCGTAAAGAGATTAACGAGAGCTACGTCTTTTTCATTCTCCAGACAGAGAACTCGACAGGATGAACTAATTTTGGACAGCAAGGACAGTCAAAGCGACGAGGGTAATGAAAATTTTCCTATTCCCCAGACCTCTAAGTCTACACATATCGCTAGTCGTTCTAATACTGCTTAAAACTCAAGTAGCAACCGTATGGTGTCTGTTTGTAAGTGAGATGTCATATTTAATGGCGATTCGTCTCCTCATATATTTTGTACGAATTTTTAGAACGTCTTTAGAAACTGCACCAGGTCCGTGGTGTACAACAGCTTGATCTTTTTACAGCTGCCGTCGATCTTTTTACAGATCCAGCCTTAGGATGGTTTAGGGCTAAACGAGCTAGTCTTACGAACTGGAGTTTCGTAGTGACGGCCTTAAAAGAAGAGTTTCTACCTCCTGACATGGACGACATCATTTGAGAAGAAATTCGTAATAAATATCAGAAAAAAAGTGAGAAAATTGGCATTTATATTACGTCAATGATAGATCTGTTTCAAAAGTTGTCACTACCTGCCGATGAAAATACTCGCACTCAAGAAAAACCTTTTACCTCAGTACGTGGCTCAATTGGCTTTAATTGATGTTACTTCTGTGGACGAGTTATCTGCTCTTTGTAGAAAATTAGAGATGTATAGAGAAGCATTGCTCAACCAAAGATGTCAGTTTTGGAACCCGGTAGTGCTAGTCAACTCGACAAATATGACGGAAATAGAAGTAGCACGGAAAGAAGACAATTATCCTTTGTCGGTATTTGTTGGAATTGTGGCAAGAGAGGCCATAAATTTCAAACGTGCACTTATAGAAAGCAAAACCGCTTTTGTTACAAGTGCGGTCGTAAAGGACAAATTTCCTACGTGTGGATGTAGTCAAAAAAGTAGTAGTGGTACAGTTAAAACTAGTAGTTGTAAATATTTTGACATTTTGGATTGGAAGTGATGGTTGTCATATGTAAAAAGTTTTATGTGTAGTAGTAATGTAAGTCCGATTCTTATCGACCAGTTTCTATATTTGGAAATAAGATCAATGTTTTCATTGATACAGGAGCAAACTGTTCTGTTACAGGTCGTCGTATTATTAATTTTTTTTCTGATAGAAATTTGGGTTTTGATAAGTCAAATATAAGGTTTGTTAAAACCGCTGATCGTACGTATACAGAATGTAGCTTGAACGGTTTGTTTGCCAGTAGTAGTCAATGGTAGAGAAATTTGTAATAAATTTTTACTTGTTCCCAGTTTAAACAAAGTTATAATTTTAGGAGTAGATTTTTTGAAGTTGTCAAAAATGGATATTAATTTTTCAAATTGTAACGTGTTTTGTTGACACCGCGCGGCTACTTTACGTCGTATAGGCTGTCGTGGTTCTTTTTACATCAAAGTATGGATGTCTAACTCAATCAACCTAATTACCGTTGGGCGCCATCCAGTTATGTCCGAACTGGAACGGAAGATATTCATCGAATTTGTTAGATATAAAAAGAAATAACAATAAAAGGACTTCTCCACACTTTACAAAGATATAATTGAAAAAATTAACAATAAAAAAAAATATGAAACTTAATTGTATTGTCTTCTTATCAATTGTTAGATTTCACATATATTATATTAAACTGATTTACCTATTCTCGTATTAAGTATAAATGCATTAATCAATAGTGTGCTGAAGTAGCAGCGCGTTACTTGGCTATTTGCGTGGGTGGCGTCCACTGGCAGCGGCTTAGCTTCCACTACTGCTCACACTTAACTTCGGCCAAAGGTGTCTAATCGTGCCAGTCTTTCTATCTTGACTAGAGGCTGATATGATGGCAAAAAACAATAGGGGTGAAGCCTGCAAGAGGTATTTATGAGTTGTGCGTTTAATAAAAAATAAAGACTTTGCTTACCAGTGGTCAACTGGCGTCAGATAAAATAATAGAGAGCAAATGCTAATAATCTAATCCGCCAAAGGCGATAATTTACATCTTTGATATTCGGCAATCCTGTCACACCGTTTGCACTGAACGAGTACCCGCGACAGAATGGCATTTTTATCAGATATTTATTTAAAGACGTGTGAATTTTGAATTTGCGCACGACTCATAAATACTCTTAATATTGAAGTATACAAAGTTGCCTAGGCCGAAGGCGTGTAAACCGTATTAGAATGTGACATGGAACATTATAATGTTTGGGTGTTGTACTGAACAAAAAAACATTATAAAATGACCGATTTTACGTGAATGAGTTGTCTACTAGTACTCGTGATGATAATTTTTGTCTAGAAAAGTTAAAAAAAATATTTTCTGATTTAGGCAGTAATGGTTTAGGTAAAACCCAAAAGCCTTACAATTTTTCACTAAGAGAGATGCTTACCCTTTGCCAAGACTTGATTCCATTCTTTCCAAACTTTGCGATGCTAAGTACATAAGCAGTGTAGACCTTAAGACCAGTTTTTGGCAGATCCCTTTATCTGAATCGTCTAAAGAAAAAACAGCATTTGCTATTTTAGAAAAGGATTATTTCAGTTTAAAGTTTTGCTTTTTGGGTTGCATAATGCTGCTCAAACTCAACAGCGGTTGATGGACAAGATCTTTAGTTCTGAACTAGAACCGTACGTTTTTGTATATTTGGACGACATTGTAATCATTAACAAAACATTCAACGAGCACATGTGTACTCTTCATCTTGTACACAATAAGTTAAAGAATGCTGGATTGACGGTAAATGCTTTTAAATGTCAATTTTGTAGACCCGAATTAAAATGTTTAGGCTTTGTCGTAGATGCTACCGGCATTGGAACTGATCCGGATACAGTGTCTTCTATGGTAAATTTTTCTACACCTCGCACTGTTACAGAGATTAAACATTTTATAGGTCTTTGTTTATGGTATCGGCGTTTCGTGTCCAATTTTGCTACTCTCCTAGCACCTATTAATTTACTAATAAAAGGTAGGCGAAAAAGGCAAACTATCGATTGGGGCCCCTAGGCGGAATCCGCTTTTATTGCTATCAAGAAAGCTCTAATGACGGCTCCTACGTTAGCCTTTCCAAATTTTAATGAACCTATTGTTATTCAAACGGATGCAAGCAACGTTGGTTTAGGTGCCGTCCTAACGCAGAAGCTTTCAGACGGTGAGCATGTTATAGCGTATGCAGGCAGATCTTTGACTAGCTCAGAACAAAATTATAGTGTAACTGAGAGTGAATGTCTTGGGGTTGTTTTTGCAATAGAAAAGTTTAGGCCTTATGTTGAAAGTGTACACTTTACGGTTGTTACAGACCACTATAGTTTGTTGTGGTTATAACGCATTAAAGATCAGACAGGCAAAATAGCAAGGTGGGCTCTGAAACTTTCACAATACGATTTTGATTTGGTTCATCGTAAAGGCAAAGACATGATAGTCCCTGACGCGTTATCTCAAATTCCAAACATTTCCGAGCTAAATATTTTTGATGAAACTGAATTAGACCCGTGGTATGTAAAACAACGTTCTCAAATGCTTAGTAATAATGACAAGTTGCCGGGATGAAGTTTAAACGAAAAAGGTCGTCTTCTTAAATTGATTTTTACGAGTCATCAACCTTTTAATACGTCTCAATGGAAAGAAATTGTCCCGAAATACTTACGAAATAAGGTTTTGAATGAATGTTACGATTCAGTAACAGCTGGACATTTTGGGTACTTTAAAGCATAGAAACGTGTTTGTTTAAAATATTATTGGCTAAAGTTAAAAGCAGATATTGTCCGTTATGTTAAAGCTTGTAAAGTATGTGGTACTCATAAAGCTACTAATGTTCCAAGAAACGGGGTACCTAGGTCTAAGTTAGGAAATCGATGGCTATTAGTTCTCACTGATTGGTTTTTTTCTAAAGCCAATGCGAAAAGCTAGTGCTGGTGAGACTACTAAGTTTCTTGAACACGAAGTATTTTTATTGTTTGGTGTACACAAATTATTATGATGGACAACGGTACACAATTTAGAGCAAAGCTTGTTTCAGATCTTTTTCGAGCGTATCATATTCAGAAGGTGTGGTATAACGCCATATACCATCCCAAAGTTAATTTTACAGAGCGTACCAATAGAGTTGTAGGTACTGCGATTAGGAGCTATCTTGATCAGTCTGACCACCGAACGTGGGATATTAACGTGTACAAGATAGGTTAGGCGATCCGATCCGCAGTTCACAAAGTTACTCTAGTGTCACCTAACCAATTAGTGTTTGAAAGAAAAGTTCCAGTTACTGGAGATTATTATGGAAAGTTAAATATCGTCTTCGGAGCGATGCCAATATGTGGAAATTTACAGAGGTCAAAAACCTTTTCGAAGACGTTAGAGTTAGGCTGAGTAAGGCCTACAATACCAGCGCGCAGCGTTACAATTTGAGGAAGAGTAACATTCGTTTCCAAGTCGATGATTTAGTTTGGAAAAGAAACTACGTACGTGTTGTCCAAGGCAATAGACAAATTTTCTTCCATATTAGCTCCTAAATATATATTATGTACGGCGAATAAAGTTTGTTCCCCCTTATGCTATGAACTCAACAACGAAGACGGGAAACAAATAAGAACATGGCATATAAAAGATCTAAAACCTTATTTTGGCGAGAATAATTTGGATGTGTGAGATGTATGCGAGTCTGGGTGATCGTGCGACTGTGGAAGCAAATTGATTTTAATTTTTTTAATAAATGCATCTCGTACGTATTTACGTTATTGCAACTTTACCATAATCAGAGGAAGGTCTCGATAGTTCATGGTCGCAAATACGGACAATTTTCGAGGCATTCTTGATACGGTGATTAAAGGGAGCGAAGAATGATATTTTAAGAACGGGTGTGCAAGCAATTCAATCATTTTGAACCCGTTAAATAAGTGGATTTTGTTTGGAATTTGCGGATTTGCTATGCCAATTAATTAGGCGCGATTACAATTTTAATTTATTAGGAAACTGTTTTGGAGAACAGAACAGGTTTTCTGGTTTAAGTATACATTAATCTTGAATAAATTGCGAGTGCATATTTAAGCAAGATTGCAATAAGTTTGGAGAAATACGACTCAAACCTTCCGTGTAGCGGTTTTGCAAAAGCTGGTGTCCAGGATAAAGGAGATAAAGGTTTCGGTAGTCCCAAAAACATTACAAACTAAGATATAATTCGTCAGCGCAATTGTATCCATAATGGTAAGTACGCATTGTATAAGCTAAACTTGTATTAAAAACTGAAATAATTAGTTTAAGTGTAAACTATCATTTAACTTTAGTTAATAAGTTTTCATAGTAACTAGTTTCCAAAGAAAGGGATGAATCAATAAATAAAAACTTGTGGCGTCCATTTTTTGACGAATGCATTATTAATATGTTATGTCTTCTGAAGCGACCTATCTCATTTACCCCGACCCAGGCTTAAAAAAAAGGTATAAATAATAATAAACAAGCTTCCGGTGCTACAGTCTATTTAAACAAGTGGAGATAGATTTTTTATTTTTAATATCTGGTAAATGCTGTAAGATCTGTATTTTCTCCACTTCTGTAATTGAAACTTGTGCATCGGCGAGATGATATCTTCTTTCAAATAACAGATGGTTTTAACTTCTCATACGAATTCTGCTAGGCTCAATTCTGCATACTTGGGTCGGGAATTAAACCAATTATAAGGTGGTCCATTAAGTTTACAGCAAGTAGCATAATATCATCTGATACTGAATGCGTCGTCCTGATCTTATCCAATATTTTTATCCAACTACTAACACGTTCGTTATTAGCTACCGTAAGTGTTTGATATTAAAGTACTAATTTCTTTAAATTCTATATACGACTGGTCGTAGCTCTAATTGTTGTGGAAATAACTTTTTCTAACAAAATACCAGCGACAACTGGGCTTTCAGATTGTTCACTTTGTACGTGTTCCATTTATGTACCAAATTATAGTTAACAAATATTGTAAAATACAATTAATTTAATGTCGTTGTATCCCATTTTTGCGCTGTAGTCTAATTTCTCAATAAATCTGTTTATTTTGTGAAAATAACATTCAACATAAAAGACATAACATAACCTTAAATCTATTATGCGCGCAAACAACTTGGTAGTCACATTCCACTACTTCAAAACTTTTTACAACAAGATTATTTTTAACAAATATTGAAACGTTCATAATTGCTATTTGATTCTCTACTAATTCAAAATTTAGTTAACAGTAAAAAAAAGGGTGCAAAGTATGATTTTTTTCTAATTATGTCAATTTAAAAAAAAATTGATTTTGAATATGATAACAAGCTATTGTATTGATTAGCTGTGTGATTACTTTTTGTTTCTAACAACGTTGATTATAGTGTTAAATTTTAAGAGAAATATTAAATGTCGTTACATTTACGTTTTTTGAGATTAAAGAAACCCGATAATTATAGCTAACGAAAATCAACAAAGTTCGTTAGAGAAATATTTTTTTGAACGGTTGTGGCCTCTGGGCAGGACTGAATACAATTACTGTTTTTAATGCGATAGTAAAAACTCCTTAGAGTATTTCATAAGGAATTCCGCAGAGTTGCCAAACTTACTATACGCGCGTGATAAAGAAAGTTTGGTTACTTAACCTACACCTGGAAATGTCTTTTTACTTTATGCTGAAATGGTGCATGTGTTTGTTGGGTATAACACTAAGTGTACAAAGTTAGCATAAAATAGTATTTTTTTTCGATTAAGATCACCACCTTTAAAATTATTGTTATCACAATTTTGTTTCGTTTCTTGTCTGGTTAAAAAAGGTTATAGATCACTATAGAAACAAATAAAAGTAAGGTAAGAATTAGATTTAGGTTTACAACACAAATAAGTAAAGCAATAGATTTAAAGATTTTTAGGAGAATTTTTTGTATTTATTTAATGGTACTGTTTTTTGAAAATATGCCCATTAAAAATTTTGTGTAATTATATTCAAACTAATTATTCATTTGCTTATTTTAATTTTTCTTCGCTTGTTTTTTTGCTAGGTTTGTCTAGTCGCTTTGTTCTTAAATAATTGCAGATATAGTTAAATAAAAATTAGAACCGTGAAAATTGATTACTTATAACATACTGTAATAGCTTTTATTTATTTAGACGTTAAAATAAAATGTCATTAGCCATAATTATGGTACTGTTAATAGTATCAAACGTTTTATTAATAGCTGATCTATCATTTGTATTAATAGACGTTGTTACTAACTACTTTCATAAATTTGTTAAGTATTTACTTACTTTTTCTATATACTAATGCTGTAGATTATAACATAAAACATTACAAAAATTATCAATGGTTTTTTTAGTTTTAGTTTAATAGTATGTATATTAACAATTTTATTAGCAAAATCTGATTTTTTCTGTAAGTTATAATTGCCTCAGAAAAATTAATTTTTATAAAACCAATGTGCAATTAAAGAAATTAACCGTAAAGTCATTTGCAAAAAATATTTAGATAATTTTTAATTTACTTTTGTGTATTTTTTTATGCAAAATATTAAAATAACAATAGTACCATACTTAGTGGTAGTTATATATAATAAAAACGACGTTCGGTTTAGATTGCGAAATCAATTATAATAATTATCAAATCTCAGCAGAGCGTTCTAACTTCATAGCAAATAGTTTGACCTATATTGACCTTTTACATCATCTTACAGCGTTCCATTATAATTGGTTTAATTAAGTTTGTTAAATAGTTTTATGCTTTGCTTGAATACCAGGTAATTTCTTAACAAATATATTAATTTGAAGTTATATTTTAAGTAATTTGTAATTGAATTCAATATAATTGAGATACTTATAAATTACTATCAAGTTTATGTCTTAAGTTACTGTTTTGTTTTTAATAACTTCGAAACGTTTAAGTTTATTATTTTGTATAAACCAAAGAGCATATGTTTATTTGCAGAAGAATGTTAGCAAAAATTGTAATTAGCAAATTATACTTCACTTCTGTTTTCTTATCTCTATTAAGTGTACATTATTAAAATATTTCTTTTAAATTCTTGACCGTGTAGCTATTGTAATGGATGTAGTAATACGTGCTTGAACCTAAAGACAGTAATCTAAACAATAAATTATAAGGTACAATTAAAATAAAATTATAAAAAGGAAAACACGTCACAAAGCAAAATATTTTAAACTATAAACAAAATTTGAATGTTGAATGATACATGTAAGGATATAAGTAAAATGTCATTTGGCTAGTCAAATGTGTGAATAAAATAACACATGTAATTCTTTTTTATTTTGCGTTTTTGTGCGCTTCATCAAAGAAAATATATAAGTAGGACAAATAGTCGCATGTGATACTTCAAAACTATTTGGACTAAATCGTTGTAGTCTGAGTTAATATAATGGTTACGTTTTATTGTTGTTCAACGAAATCAAACTTAATTAAATCAATTATTTTCATAAATGCCTATTTAACACATGTTTAGTTATTCAAACGTATTTTAATTGTAAGTATTTTGATTCTTATATATCTCTGTACAATTATTGAGCGTATGAGATCGCAGAGTTGAAACATATTTGTTGTTAAACGATGTGTGCTACTTCAAAATTATATTCCAAACTGTTATAACTTGTTGGAACCAAGAAGTGTGTTTCAATTAATTATGTTTAGAACAGCAGTTCAATAAATCTATTTTGACCAAATTTTAATCGTAGACAAAATAACGATTTTGGTTTGGCTTTCTGTTCAGAACTTTGATCTTGTGTATACATTTGAATAAGTTTAGTTTTAATATACATACGTTTGTAGACGGCAGTGGTAATTAAATTACGTGAACAATTGTCATTTTATTTTTGAATATAAAATTTTACGCACTTCATTTGCGTTTTCTACATCCAAACTGTATGGTATACCTTTAGTCATTCGTTTTATTACTTTATTGTACGATGCAGCACATATTTTTTGGGTATTTTTCAATATGGTTAAAAGAGTACTCAGAGGAATATTGAATTCCTTGACCATCAGTTTTCTTGCCTTTCTTTGCAACGTCGATAACTTTCTTCTTCTCTAAAATCGACAAGCACTTATAGTTTTTAGTACTCACTTTGAAACAAAAGCAAACCTAACAATGACACAGGAAAACGAATACTAATTAAACTGATAATTTGCAACCTGCGTACCGACCGTTTGTGTATACTGTATACAATTTTCAAGTTTCAACTTGTTGATATTTCGATTTGTCGAGTGTTTGGGTGAAAGATTTTCGAATTTCCGCGACGTTTTGATTTGTCAAAAGTTTTTCTAGGAACCTAACAATTACTGCGAATTATATAAAGATGATAGAATGATCAACGGTTTGAATTTTCAAGAGACGACTGTATTTTGTTTTAGACATTTTTCCACATACATTTTCATTTTAAAACGTGATTCAATATTTTACAATATTAATACGCTTTTAAGAGATGTTTAAATCATTTTTACTAGGTTAACACGTTTTTATTCAAAATTTTGTTGTTGTTAGTAATCATTGTCATATAAGAAATTTAAATATCTTCTTGTAATTACTTGGGACAACACGATAAATAGGTAAATAGCAATGATCAGATAAGGAATGTATACAAAATATCAGTTTTCTTTGAAAATTTGTTTACAGATACTATTTTTTTGTGAAGGACTTAATTTTTTAATTTTATTGTTTAAGTACTTGTTAAGTATAAATAGACATAAGCTCATTCAGTTCTATTACTGTTGTCATAAATTCAGATTGCATTTTAATTTATTAAGTCAGTCATAATTTTGAATTGTAATTACATATTACTTAATTCCAGGTAAGTTATGTTTATGTTAGATTATTACTATTTTGCTGACATCCAACAAAAAACGTTCTTGTCGTGAGATGTGTTGTACGTAAATTTCTTCAGTTGTATCTTTGTTTGATCCTTTTGTTTCTTGGGTATCCTTCTTGGGAGATTATACATTAGTTTTCAAATATAATTAAAAAAACCGTTTGGAACAAAAATTCATGGTCAGACTGAAACAAAAAATGGCAATAACGCGAGTCCATTTGACGCTAAGTTAGGTTATTATAACGGTTTATATTCGTTCACCAAATTCTAATTTAAGCGTTTTCATTTAATTACGTGTGAAAATTTAGTTTTGCTTAGTGCGTAATTAAACATCGCTTTCAAAGCGGATTCTTCAGACGTAATAGCAGCTTGTCCTACACCGACATTGCTCGCCCTCAAGATGATTAAACTAAAAGCCACTTTGTTTGAGTCTGTCTTATAATAACACCAGGTATTTATAAACTTCGGTTGATAAAATCGTAATAAGGATTCACCAACTTGGCTTGGTTTTTAAAAGCTTAGCTTAAAATCAAGCTTTTACCAAACTTTCGAGCTCTTAACATAATATTATCTTAGATGGCCGTGTCTAATGTGTTTCTGTTAAATATGTATCGTGGCGCTGCTATCGTTGTTGATGTAATTTTTTCATACACTGACAAACTTTATACTACTAGATTGCATGAAATAAGCAGATAGGCTTCTACTTTTTTATGAGATGATATTCTGCTATTACTCAATAGGTTGCGCCGCATTAGATCGCAATTTAATTTGAGTGTTCGATAGTTTAAATTCAACTTAATTGTCAATTCACCTTAACTTTCTTACTGATTTTAATTAGAGTACATGCTAAACATTTAGATAAAATATGTTTTAAAAAGGCAGATAATTGTGAATTTTTATTTTTTAGTTAATCGTTATTTGTGAACAATTTGCAAAGACACGTTTTATGCCGTCTGCTAAAACCGGGTCGTAAAAATCGGAATTATTAAATGACAGACACCTTCCTTACCATACCGGTAAAATCAATCGTTCCATATCATTTCCTAACATTTTTTTAAGCTCTACAAAAACAAACCGCAATTGACCTTTCATTTGCAGAGCTATCTCTTTCTGTTAGTATAACGATTTGGCGGGAAGGACTTTGCCGTGTGTTCCTTATGGAAACTTTCATTTGTTAAATTTAAAATTACAAGTTATTTATTCTAGTACCAAAAACAAATTATGTATTGATTGTAGTTTTAAAAAAAAATACATGTAAAACTTACTGTGCTAATTAAACAAATTAAATTTTTATTTATGAGTATAATAAAAGTAGCACATGTGTAAAACATATACTTATATGTATATATCTTTCTTTGTTTTTTAAATAGGGCAATTGAATGGAAACCAAAAAGAATCGTACTGCTAACGCGTTATATCCCAAAAGTGGTTTATTGTTACTATATTCTGTTTTTTACTTAAAACAAACAAGCTGTTTTCTGCTGTAAGATTTTCTGTGGTAGTTGGGAGGATACTCTCAACGTCAATTGTTTTATACTTATATTTTGCGAGTATTCGCAATTTGAAGGCATCGGGTTCACAGCGGCCTACAAAAATTACCATAACCACAAAACAGCACTTTTGGTACATTGATACAATATAAACAAAAAAATGTAAAGTTTATTATTTATTTAAAAAATGCTATAGTAAAAAGGGTTAATAACTTATTAGCAAAATGCTATACGATTCGCCTGTAAGAACTACCTACTTACCCAAACAGGTGTTAACTTATATTTAAAGCAAGTATTCCAGGTAAAATCATATTTTATAATTTTGTTAATGTCCATAATACACAGATAATTTCTATCAAACGAAAGCCGCTAATATAATCGTTACTTGTCTTTACTAGTGTCATCATGTGTCCTGGTCAAATTGGACATTTATTAAGAACGTCCTGCTCTTATTATCGAGTATCTTAATTGTTAATTTATATATTTGTGATCATCGTGTCGTATACTATGGGTTCTCCTATACACAAACAAGCTATAGCTTAATAATTACGTCATTGTAGTTAATATCAATATATCAATTACTTCGTTATTTGTTATTGTTGAGTCTTGATAAAAGGACATCCCCAATATAAGTGTGTCTTGGTTAATTTTATATATTTGTATTTAACAAATTTTAAGTTTAACGAGCGTGGGGTTATTAACAAAACTGAAGACATTTTTCACCTAACGCCACATACCACAAAATAAAGTTTATCAAAGGCAATTTATACAAAAAAAAAGCTAAATTTATAATGTATACTTTTTAAATTCCAAAGTTTTTGTTTATTTAGCTTTAGCTTTGGTTACAACCGCAGATATACGTAATCTAGTTCACAAACTACCTTTTGTTGGGTTAGGTCAGTGACAATACGAAGAAATAAGATTGATATCTGCTGTAATTATTTTAATAACGATTATTTTGTAGATGACGTAATATTAAAGAAAACAATAAATAACGTAATACGTGAAGACGTTTTAAAATACGGATCCCACATTTCGAAAATGAGCCACTTTAGACCAAACCTTTATAAAGAAAATTTTTGTTTACCGCCACATTAAAACGTTTCCCTAAATTTGTAATCGTTTATCAGAACACTGTATATTAGGTTACCTCATAATTAGGGATCAATCAGAATTCAAACGGGGTGAAATCGTCATCAAGTATACACATTCAAACCTCGTATCATGAATACTCTACAGACGCATTATTTTGTGCATATTACCTTGCCTACAAACCTGAATAAATCTAGTATTGCTATAATCATAAAATGTTTATTGTGTATTTCTTATTATCAAATTAATAATTGAATAATTAAGTATTTGTAACTATGAATTTGGGTTTATTTATACGCGTTGTCCTTTCACTTCAGTTCGAAGTTATGAGATAACCTATGCTAGCCGTTAAGGAATTATTTATATTGTGGCAGTGAGCTGCAACAGGTGTCGGGTACGTGTTTCAAAACCATAGACTACTTTTGCGAAAGCAGCAAGAAAAAGTTTAAAAACCCTTGAAGGCTTAATAAAGCTTGGAATACTTAAAAATCTTGTATCCACAGACAGCAAACCAAATCACATATTTATTGTTAAACAGCTTCCCTTTCAAGGCCAAGCCAAGTTTTTACGTTTCAAGCCACTTGGTTGGTAAATCTCCAAATCGTACCGTTTGTTTTGCTAATAATTACAAAAAGCTTTCAACTGTAAACATATTATTGCGTCATAGGTGAAATGATTACATGTTGTGAGAATCGCTATGCTACGAATATAAGTTTTGTTTATAAATTAATATAAACTAAATAAAAATTTCAATTCACAATAAAAAATATTTATAAAAAAAGTGTCAATTACAATATTAAAAATACAGTCCACTACAATATATTATTTCAAGTAACCTTTTGGTCGTACGAGCAAATAGTACAATAATTAGAAGATTACAAATAAACGTCAAGTTTACCGGTCATTGTGGTGTTCATTCAAGTACATCGCGGTAGATTGCAATCTGTAAGTAATATTAAAATTTTGTTATTTAATTTATAATTTAATCATAGTCGATTTAAAATCTTTAAGACAGCAACGTGGTGTTTTAAAGTCTCAATTAACACGTTTGAATAGGTATTATGAGAATTAACTCAATTTAATATAACTAGTTGTGTTACTACTGAATTAAATTTGCGACTAGAAAAATGCGATTCATTATGGGATAGTTTCAATAAATTACAGTTTTCGATAGAAAGCGAATGTGAGGATGAAGAACTCAATATTGAATTAAATGAACGAGATGTATTTGAATCTAACTATTTTTCAATTATTTTTACAATTAAATTTTTTTTTAACAATTTACAAAAATAATTTACATAACGACACAAATATTAATAACTGAATCAGGTCTAATATCAGTCAATCACAATCGATTAAACTTCCTACAATTAAATTGCCGACTTTTAGGGGACAATATGAAAATTGAATAGTTTCGGGATGCTTTTAAATCGATCGTTAATGATAGTTTAGACATTTCTGACATTCAAAAATGTTATTACTTAAAATCATTAGAAGGTAGCACATCTGAAATAATAGAATCAATAGAAGTTTCCACCGTTAATTACCCTATTGCTTGGCAATTGTTATGTGATAGGTATGAAAATAAGAAGTTAGCAGTTTTTGAATACCTTATTATTAATAAAGAATCTGCTAGTGAACTTAAGTTATTGTGCGATACTGTCACAAAAAATTTACAATCCTCAAAAACTTTAAGTCGAGCTAGTAATGATTGGGATGACATCATAATTTTTTAACTACAAGCAAGCTAGACAAGACTACATTGCGTGAGTGGGAATCGATTCAATTTCCTACTATGAAAGAAAATTATCAAGTTTTAGATAAAAAATGCAAAAGTAATTTTATAAACTATTCGGGTGCTAGTTCCAAAAACTCTTTTAGTATAAAAAAAAACTGTATATGCTAGTATCAATAATTCTACAAGTTGCTATTACTGTAAGAAAACTCGTTTTATTTATACGTGCCCAGAATTTTTACATTTAACGCCTAGTGCACGAATAGCAAGTACAAAGAAGAGGATTATGTATTAACTATTTACGCCCAGATCATAAAAAAACAGAATGTACTTACTCAAATTGTAAAATTTGTAAACGACGTCATAACACTTTACTACATTGCAATAAAACTATAAATAAAAATTTTGAATACTAACGGATCTCAAACAATAGAACCGGAAGAATTATTGACAACTGCATATTCATTTAAGAATAATACACAAGTACTCCTTTGTACTGCTAATATTTTAATTACAAGTGAAAACACACACAAGGTGTGAGTAAAAGTGTACACGACTGTGTTTAAATCGTTCTCAAAATTATTTAATTTATGCAGTAAATAATTTGAAATAATATTCAATAATAGTGGTGTATTATAAAAGTAGTAGTGCTCTATTCATCTGCGGTAATATCAACAGCTAATGTTTAAATAATTAACATTACTTATTATTTAAGCAAATCGTAACGTAAACGTAGTTTTATCTCCTATTATACCTTATCACTTGCTTGGACAGTCCAACGCTATCGCCATAACTCGACCTACTCGTTAAAGTCGTACTTTACTACAATTATAGTCGTACCACTTTTTGAAGAAAATGTCTTTATGTCAAAATTGTAACAAAAATATTAATTCACAATCCAAATCGGTACAATGTGATGGATGCCAAAATTACATACACGCAGCTTGTGCTGATCTAACGGCGGATGACATCAATCGTATCACCCGCTCTAGAGCCAAGGCGTTGAGAATTTACTGTCACAATTGTTTTACTAGAGTTGATACTATTAAATCTCTCCAGGTCTTAATAACGAATTTGCAAAAGGAAGTAATTGAGTTAAAAGAAAATTTTAGCACAAATATAATATCGCAAAATGCTAATCTGGACGTTGAACGGGTTATTAATGAAATTAATGAAAGAAATATCCGTGAATCAAATATTATTATCTCAGGAGTCCCAGAAATAGAAACAACTAATGTTAACGATCAGGTAGCTAATATTATCTCTAAAATTGCACCTGATTTATCAACTGATTCTGTTCAGACGTTTAGAATAGGTACTAAAACTAATTCGTCAAGTACTCGTCCACGTCTTATTAAAGTTAAATTTACTAATCCTAAGCATGCAAAAGTCATAATAAAAAATGCTCGATTATTACGCAACAACCCAGATTTTAACAACATTTATATTAACCCGGATAGAACGCCTCTGCAAATGGAACACTTCAAAAGGATAAAAACGGAGTTTAATGCACGAAAAAATAATGGTGAGTCAAATATTCGTATAACTTACTTTAACAACACTCCTCGTATTACCGTTTCAAAAAACTAAGAAACCATCTGCCAAACGAATCCACTCTATCCATATATTATCAAAATATACAAGGGCTTAACACGAAACTGACTCAACTAAAAGCAAATCTACCAACACTCGAATACGACATTATCGCACTTACTGAAAGTTGGTTGAATGATAGTGTGTTCAATTCGGAAATTAGTGATCAATCGTACCTTCTGTACAGAAAAGATCGTAACTTTAGTGAATGCGGTGGTTCACGTGGTGGTTGTGTTCTTTTATTAATATCCAGTCAACATAATTCATTTGAAGTCTCTTTGAGTGATTACAATAATTATTTACCTGTTAATGTAGATATAGTATGTGCCAAAATATCTCTAAGTGTTACCTTAAGCGTCTACGTTTTTAATATTTATATTCCACCAGCACTGCGCTCAGATGATTATGAAAATATCTTTATATTTTTTGAGTCTTTACCTTTCTTATATAAAAACAATTTTATAATCATAGGCGATTTTAATATACCTGAATATATACCTTCTCATAGTCAGAGCTCAAAAAATGCAAAGTTATTGAATGATTTTATTACATACTTTGATCTTGTCCAGCATAATCCTATATGCAATAATGATAATCACATTCTCGACTTAATATTATCTAATTTAAATTGTGTTGTAACTCGTGAGACATTACTTATATGTAACAAAGAATATTACTCTCATCCCACATTAAATATAGTATTAAAAACTAATGCATACAATAAAAATGTCTCTAAACACCATGTATTACCTCGCACATATGATTTTAGAAAAACTAACTTTGTTAGACTATATGATTTGATTGGTAATTATAACTGGAATGAACTCACATGTTTTGATGATGTTAATACTGCGGTCACATTTTTCTACTCAGTTTTATATAACTTTTTTGATGAATGTATACCCTCTAAATCAAATAAAAAAAAATCATTTCCCCCTTGGTTTAATTTTGAAATACGACTAGCACTGAGGAAAAAAAAATCACTTTTACAAAATGCACAAAAAGTTTCCATTCGATGACACTTACTTGATCAAATATAAATATTATCGTGCCATGATTAAATTAGAGATAAAAACCTCTAATCAAAGTTATCTTAAGTCATGCGAATCTTCAATTACGTTAAATCCAAAAAAATTCTGGAGTTTCATAAATTCGCAAAAATCGAGTCTTAATTACCCTCAGACTATGTCGCTTAACAATGAAAATTTCTCGACAACTGCAACAATTGCAGATGGTTTTGCTAAGTGTTTTGAAAGTGTATATTCGTCTTCTTCTTCTTCTATTGGTTTAGACACAAATACTTATGAATCTTCAAATAATCTAATTTATCTATCTTATATTTCCGTTAATGAAATAGAAACAACAATAAAAAGAACAATTAAAACCAATTTATCGCACGGGCCTGATCTTGTTCCAAACATTATAATAAAGGACTGTTTCAAACCACTTTCTAAAGCTCTGTTTCATATATTTAATTTGGCAATAAAAACAAACACTTTCCCTACTGCTTGGAAACTGGGCCGAGTAGTTCCTATACATAAATCCGGAGATAAAAGTGACATTAGTAATTACAGGCCAATAACAATTCTCTCAAGTCTTAGTAAAGTATTTGAAAGTATTATATACAAAACCATTTATTTTAACATTCATAATCAGTTGTCTTTCTCACAGCACGGTTTCATGAAACGTAGGTCAACTACTAGCAATTTGTGCTATTTCACTCATTACATAGCAACAGTCTTAGACAACAAAGGCCAAGTTGATGTGATTTACACTGATTTTGCAAAAGCATTTGACACTATCGACCATAACATTATAATAAGAAAGTTGCATGTTTTTGGACTTTCTTCTGCATTGATAACACTTTTGTCATCGTACCTTCGGAACCGTCTCCTAATAGTTAATTTTTGCGGATATAATACTTCTCCTTTTCAAGCTTCTTCTGGAGTCCCACAAGGATCAAATCTTGGACCTCTTTTATTTTTGATATTTATTAATGACATCAATGACGTAATAAAATCAGAACGTTTGCTGTTTGCCGATGATCTAAAAATTTTTCGAGCTATTTGCACAACTAATGATTGTTTTGCAATTCAAAACGACCTTCAAAAAATTGACAACTGGTGTTGTTTAAATAACTTAAATCTTAATCTCGCTAAATGTAAAGTTGTTTCTTTTAATCGTAAATTGACTGCAACTAAATTTTGTTATTCTATACGTAATTTACCCTTTACTCGATGCGACAATATTAAAGACTTAGGTGTTATTTTTGATAAAGAACTTACTTTTAACTTGCATATAGATTCAGTCTGTTCTTCTTCTATAAAGATGCTAGGTTTTATTGTTCGCAATTCTCGAAGCTTCTCAAACATTCAAGCAATTTACACATTATATTACGCATTTGTCCGGTCCAGACTAGAATATTGTTCACTGATATGGGATCCTATCTACCAGAATCAAAAAACTCGCATTGAAAAAATCCAACAGAAATTTCTAAAGTATATTTACTTTAAGATGATAGGATCTTATCCACCAGTTGAAATAACTTATGATAATTTACTTCAATTGTTCTCATTAAAAACTCTAAATGAACGACGTAACTATAACACCGAGCAATATCTGGAAAAATTAATCTCTAATGAAATAGATGACCCAATTTCTCTTCAAAATTTAAATTTTCATTCTCCCTCAGTTCATACAAGGTATCCAACACTTTTTTATCTCGACCATGCACGAACAAATATTTATTTCAAGTCACCTATCAACCGGATGTGCTTAAATTTTAACAAAAGTAACATATTATTGTAATAAATATTTTGGATTGTATTAAGTTATTTATCTATTTTTTTTCTACTGTGCTGACTTATATATAATTAATATTAATTTTTGTTGTTATTTACTGAATTTATGTATATATTGTATCTTTAATTTTCTTTTTTATTTGTGTTTTCACTTTTACTTGTTAAGTATGTATAAAAATTAATTTGTACCTGCCCTATTTTAGAATTTTGTTTCTGTTGGGCAGATGTATTGAAATAAATAAAATAAATAAATAAAATCAAATGTATGAGTGTAGAGCCTAGTTAAACAACGGTTCTCAGAGTAACTTAATCACTATGGCTTTATGCAATAAATTAAGATTGAATATTTACCAACTTATACGTTTGACATATAAAATTTTGACGTACCTAAAAATATAAAAATGGCTGACCCACATTTTAACCAAAGTAGTCCAATTGACATGTTATTAGGCGCAGCAGTATTTTGGGATATTATAAATACAAACTATTTAATATTCAAATCTAGTAAAATTAATTTACAAGAAACAAGATTAGGATGGGTACTTGGCGGTAATATAACCTTATATAAGAATTATTCTATTAATAATACAAATGTTAATTTAAACGTCGACAATTTCTTAAATGATAAGATTGCTAACTTATGAAAAATTGATAATCTTAATGACGATGCTTTAAAAATGACTAAAGACGAACAATATGTCGAAAATCTGGCAGAATAATAGTTTCAATTCCATGTAATAATGGAATGAATTGTTAGGCAATTCAAAAATAAGTGCATAAAATCGATTCTACATGTTAGAAAAAAGATTAGACAAAAATCAAACTTTGAAAATTGAATATGATAAATTTATGCAAGAATTTATTGATTTAAGACATATAATTGAATTTGAAGATCAATCCTGTAATCAATCGGGATATTATTTGCCTCATCATCCTATAATTAAAACCGACAGTTTAACCACTAAGCTACAAATTGTTTTTGACGCTTCAATGAAAACTAGTACGAGGTACTCTTTAAATGATGTTCAATATACGGGACCCAATTTGCAATCTGATTCAGTATCCATTTTGTTGCGGACTAGACAATATTCGTATGTTCTTACAGCAGACATATCGAAAATGTATAGACAATTATTAGTACAAGAATCACAAAGACATCAAAAAATATTTTGGCGTTTTAATTGTCAAGACAGATTAAAATGTTACAAACTGAATACAGTAACATATGGTACATCCTCAGCACCATTTTTAGCTTTAAGATCGTTAAAACAAATAGATTTAGAAAATCAATCCCAATCGCCATTAGCGTGTGATAAAATATTGAAAGATTTTTATATGGACGTTTATTAACCAGAGCAGAGCATTATTGTTCTTCCAGCCGACAAAGGCAACGCTACTGTAGTTTTAAACCAAGTTAATTATGTTACGAAAATCAATTCTATTTTGTCTGAGGAAACTTACGCTCTTCTAACTCACAACCCACTTTGAGGATTGAACGTGAGGTCAGCTAAATCATCGAATCTTCTAATCTACCTCCTGAAACTAAACGTCGACTTACCTCATCAGATTCTAAACCACCTCGTCTATACGGACTTCCCAAAAATCACAAACAAGGTATTACTTTTCGACCTATCGTCAGTACTATCCAATCTCCTACCTACAAGCTAGCCAAATTCTTGTCTAACATTCTTTGCAAGTTTACAGATAAAACCTCTTCTTACATCCTCAACTCTCAGCATTTTATTCAACGTCTAAAAACTATAAAACTTGAACCCCAAGATCTTCTCGTGAGCTTTGATGTTACTTCACGTTTTACTAAAGTTCATATTAAGGATTCGCTTATTATCATCAAACAGATTCTGTGAACAATGGTTATGTAAAGCGAGATATCTATAGAGTTATTAATCGTTATCTACATCCACGTACTCGATTATCTAAAGACATTTCTACTCCCGAATCCAACCCGAAATTGGCCTTTTTACCCTACATTCACAAGGTTACAGATCAAATAGGAAAACTTCTTCGTAAGAATGGTATTAAACCCATATTCAACTCGACAGGCAAAATCTCTCAGATTCTTCCTTCTCCCAAAGATAAATTTCCTACACTTTCATCTCAAAGTGTATACCAAATTCCTTGTTCATGTGGTTTAGTCTACATTGGTGAAACCGGTCGTTCCGTCGTTACTCGCATTTCAGAACATGATCGTTGTATAAGAAAAAGGTATATTTCCAAGTCTGCGCTTGCTGAACATCATTTTACTACACGTCACAAGATAGATTTTGATAATGTTTCGTTGATTGCCAAATCTCCATTCTTTTTCAACAGGAAATTTCGAGAAAGCATAGAAATCATCAAACACCCCAATAACTGCAATCGCGATCATGGTTTCGAGCTATCCCTTCTTTGGTTCCCAGTCATTAGTCCTTTATCCAAAAGACGCCCCATATCAACCGTAACCCAATCAGAGTCGAGCTTAACTATTTCTTCTTAAGTCACTTCTACGGAGTTTAGAATCTGGCTTGGTTCACAAGTTGATTACCTAACTCGGTAGTGGTTCTTTCTTAGATTTTCGTTTGCTTTTTCAAGTTATCGTTTTCTTTCTTGCCTTTTCAGAGTTTAGATTATGGCTTGTTTCACAAGTGGATAACCTAACTTTCGAGAAATTCTTAGTTAGATTTCGGTTGCTTGTTTGAGTTTTGCAATTTGTCTCACGCCCTGATGAAACCCCTTACAAAAGTGGGCGAAACGTTAGCAACTTTGGTTACTGCAACAATGACACGGTATAAACCTGGAAGACATTCTTATCTTAGTATAGATTCCGGCCGTGGATTTACAAACAATTACAATTTAATAATAACTTAGCAAACAATTTAATACAGTTAGGTCCAGAAGAATGCAATAAAATATTAGGTTTGCAGTGGAACGCCTTCAACGATACGTTTCAATTTTCTATTGCTGACTATGTAAACAAAACAATTACAAAAATAATTATAGTATCTATTGTAAGACGAATTTTTGACCTTTTAGGATTAATAAGTCCTGTTACAGTTATTGCAAAAATAATTATACAAAGATTATGGCAATTAAACATTGATTGGGATTCCACGCCTAAAATAATTTCTAATGATTGGTTCAAATTTAAAAACGAATTTACAAAAATCCAACATATAACTATTAAAAGACATGTTATGATTTCTGAATATAAAAATGTAGTTACACGGGTTTTCAGATGCGTCTGAAAAAGCTTACCAGACTTTATGTAGAAAGTAAAAATAAAAGTAACAAAATTATTTCTAAACTACTATGTGCAAAAACGCGAGTTGTGCCTTTAAAACAAATTTCTTTACCACGATTGGAATTATGTGCTGCTGATTTATTAGTCACTTTAATGAAAAAAATCATAAATTGTATTAAAATACCTATAAATAAAGTTTTTTTTATTATACAGACAGTACAATAAGTTTAGGTTGGATTAATGGACACCATTAACACCGTCACATTTTCTAATTGGAAGAGGTTTGACCACAGTAATTAAACCTAATCTGGAAAAAATCGGACGACTTAATCAATATCAGTTACTGCAATACAAACTTTTTGGCAACGTTGGCATAAAGAATATTTAAATGAATTACAACAATGAAAAATTTGACAACAAACTCAAAAGCGAATAAGAGAAGGTGATTTAATAGTAGTGAAAGAAGAGAACTCTTTACTATTTCAATGGCGTATTGGCAGAATAATAAATATTCACCCTGGTGAAGATGGAATTGTTCGTTTAGTAACAATTAAACTACACAACCGTGAAATAAAACGTTTGGTTACTAAAGTGTGTGTTTTACCATTAGAAATAAGTGATTAATTGTTTATTAATGTTCATAATTTTTATATTTCTTGTTGTCTTGAACTTAATTGTTCAAGGCGGGCGGCATATTGAATCATAGGTGACGAATATAAGTTTTGTTTATAAATTAATATAAAATAAATAAAAATGTCAATTCACAATAAAAAATATTTATAAAAAAGGTGTCAATTACAATATTAAAAATACAGTCCACTACAATATACAATCATCTATTATTTCAAGTAACATCTGTTATTGAGTTAACGCCTATTACGATGTTATGTATGTATTTTGGTTTTTTGGAATATAAAGAAAAAATTATGACTCTACAGAATGACGAAACCATTTACAAAAAAATTGACTTAGACCCAACAACCAAATTTGTAAACAGTAACAACAAATTATGCAAAAAACTTTATGACAACAGACACATAAACTTTATTACATACAACAAAATCATAACATAGACTAGCACGCCACCCAAGTTTTATGGCTTAATAAAAACACACAAAGGTGAACATCCAGTAAAGCCAATCGTCTCATGTATAGGAGTCTACAGTTATCAATTATCAAAATATATACCGAACATAATACAAAACATTTCATATATTTTTTACTATAACATAAAGAACTCAAACATCATAATACCTGATAACTACACACTTATTTCATTTGACGTCTCCTCATTATTTACTAACATCACTAAAGAGCTAACCACTCAATTAGAAACAAATACTGGACTAACTTAAAAAGTCATACTACTTTAGGGTTACACAATCTTATCGAAATCATTGAGTTTTTATTTGATACCAGTTATTTTACATGTAATGACAGCATGTATAGTCAAAGATTTGGGACGGTCATGGCAAATCTAGCCTCGCCAATATTAGCTAGTCTTACTATGCATGACCTGCTAAATTATGTCAACAATAATCTCACGTATAATCCTACATTCATGTATTGTTATGTAGATGATATCATTTTATGTATACCCAACACCGAAATTAAAAACACTCTAAACATTTTTAACAATTACAACCCACATCTAAAATTCACCTACTAAGCAGAGAAAAATGACACTCTTCCTTCATTAGAAGTGGCTTGGTTCACAAGTTGATTACCTAACTCGGTAGTGGTTCTTTGTTAGATTTTCGTTTGCTTTTTCAAGTTATCGTTTTCTTTCTTACCTTTTCAGAGTTTAGATTATAGCTTGTTTCACAAGTGGATAACCTAACTTTTGAGAAGTTCTTAGTTAGATTTCGATTGCTTGTTTGAGTTTTGCGATTTATCTCACGCCCTGATGAAGCCCCTTACGAAAGTGGGCGGAACGTTGGCAGCTTCGGTTGCAACAACTATGACACGGTCCAAACCCGGAAGACATTCTAATATTAGTATAGATTTCGGCCGTGGAAGCCTTCGCTATTACATAGGTTTGTTTTTCTCTTTACTAAAATACATTTGTCATTATTAAATTCAGAACTCCGTTATGTTAGACTTGGCGCGTTCTTACATCGTTGTTTGTTAGACATCGTGTTACGACGAGATAAAAGAAGCGCGCATAAGGATGAAAGCATTGTAAGACGCTTAGGGGCTGCAAACAGCCAATTTTAAGCAATGTCATAGCGTAGTAAAATTTGAAATAAATAATGAAAAATATACAGTCCATTATGTCGAATTAATAGTAAGCTTATTGAGTAAAATTCTTATAAAACAAGGTTGAGTTTTAAATTAAAAACAAACACAGTACTTTTTAGTAGTAAATCGCGCATCTACTTTGAATAATCAAAAATACTTATTAGATACCCTTTTTAATCTACACATAAAACAACTGCAGTTTTGTTATATTCATAATAAACATAAAACTAAATAAATATAAAAACACATAGATGTATTAATATTAATTTAATTTTCGCAGCAAAAGCGAATTAATAACAACAGTAAAGAATAATATAAAGTCAGAATGGCACCTATAAATTTCAAGATGTGAAGTAGAAAAATTTATTAGAGTAAACGTGAAAGATTCGAAAAGCTCATGCAATAAAGATGATCTTAACATAAAAGCGTTTTAATAACCACAAACATTTTATTGTATTTTTCTAAATAGTTGATTAATTATAAATCTCTGACCTAATAATTTTATTTTTAGATGTTGATAATACTCTTAATTGAATTTGAAAAAAGACAAGATAAAAACATCGAATTATGATTGTTATACTGATGATTCTTATACCTATGTGTGGTCATCAGACTTACACCTAAGTAAATGAAACACGTTTTCTGCACAATGACCTTAGTTGACGAGGATTATATATTATGCTGCGAGACTATTTCTTGAGTTATACATATACGTTATAGATATCGTCTTTGGTTATAGTTATATGCTATATTTTCTGTTGCTGTCCGTAATGCATCGATAAATTATACATACGCTTTTTTTATGTTAATTTTAGTAACCGTTAAAAATAAGAAGTAATATAATTTAGAACAATGATCCCGCAGTGATGATAAAAGCATTTGCTTAAAACTGCTTTTATGTAAACAAAAAATATACAAACTATACAACTTTATCAAGTATTACATTAATCTCGGTATACGGTATATTAAAAACCGAAAGTATACATAACATTTAGTAGCAATATTTTTAAAGAATGGTGGCATGTAACAACGCAGAAGACGATTCAGAATCTACCAGTAATAGTAAAATTACAAGTAGATTTCGATTTATTTGTAGACCACAAGCATCGTTTTTACATAGCTTTTCCCGTCAGCGTCTTTTATTTTTCGAGTTATCGAAAAATGTCTAATACTAAACTTAATTAGAACATAATTCATACTATTAGTACTTTTAAGTTTATTTCCATTTATTAAAAAAAATATCGCAACTTGTAAAACCAAAGTCTCTACAATTACCAAGAGCAAATAAACACGTAACTTCCATTTGAAAATCGATTGAAAGGTTTTATTCAATCTTATATTTTATTATCGCTTTCTTCAGTCAATACGAATGTAATTTTAACCATAATTGAGTTTTTCTTTCTTATAATTATGCGTTACTCAGAAATTCAAATGTGTAGATTGTAAAAGTTATAAATATCGTTATTATCAATCGACTACTGTTATTTTGTGACAAGTTAGAAGACCTAATTTTAAATGTAATTAATTTGAAATCATTCTTTTATTGAAAACGAACCATTCAAAACTTTGGCGAAAATAAAACAATACGTAGTTAAAATGTATAAAATTTGTATTTTGGAAGTTGTAACTTTTATGACATTGTACTACAAATAATTAATGGTTAAATTAAATTTAATTACATTTTAACGTCTTAGTTTTCTTATCAAGAATGGAGTAAATAAAAGTTAATGACTTTTTTTATTAAAACTATATACAAGTATAAAGCGGTCCTTTCTATGATAACAGTTAAATTTATGCATCTACTTTATCTTGTTAAAATCTGAAATAAGTGTTCTTTTTTTAGTTTTAGTAACACTACAACTCCATTAAGATTTTCATTTTTAAGTGTGAATTTTTTCTAAATTTGGTCGTTATTTTGATGTTTACAATTTTGTCCGCATTATGTTCTTATGGTTTCCATTACCAATTATTTTCGATTTGACTTCTCAGTTAAGTCAATTACCTATTTGTTATATGATTCTTTCTATTAAAACAAACAATTACTTCAATTTGTATAATCGATGATAACGTTGTTAGCATATTAATTATATTATTACTCTAAGTAACTTTCAAATGTTCATTTTCCTTGAACTTTAGTTTACTGTTGTATTATTTATAAATTTTCAAGTATGCAGTAAATCAAATGACAAAATAAATAAAACTGCAATACAAGATAAAAGCGTGTAACCTTTAGTCAAAACTTTGATGAGCTCAATTCGTATTATGCTTTAAAATAACATTAAAGTTTACATTAACATTTTTTTGATGAATAACTACATAAATTATTAGTAAAACAATTGTTTACACATAAACAATAAATTTTCATCTACCATTCTAAAAAACGAATTAGTGTAGTTATCCGAAAAGTTCTACAGTATCTATTATGAACTCATTAGAAATTACTTGTTTTTTATTTTTTTGTCAATTTAAAAAAAAGAATAAATTTTATTGATTCAAAACAAAATCACGAATAACGTACTTGTTATTAATAATATAGTACGTAGATACATAATACAATACAATAATCGACCAGATTCATTTTTAAACATAGGTTTTATTGACTTTTTCTTGTCACACAAAAACATAAGCGTTATTTCTGTTTCGATTTGCTTGTCCAGTTTCCACTTTATAATTTTACATCATGCTATCACATTACTACCAACGGAATCAACATAATCATTCTTATTAATAATTAAATAACTATATCTTTAGGTATCAAATTTTATTAACACAATTGAATATTTAAACAAACAAAAAACCTACAAAAGAAAATAATCAAACTTACAAAAAAATACCCGATGCATAAACCAAAAATAGAACGAGGTTCAGAATACAATTATTTGAAATAAAGCTTCTAATAAAGAAAAATGAAAACCAACAATACGAGATAACAGCACTTAAAACAATTTTAAAATAGGTTAGGAACTTTGTCGGTACAATTGAGGAAAACAACATCAGAACTAGCGAACAGCCGTTTCGTTGTTTAAGAACTCGTCAGCGCTAAGATACACCAATGTGTTTCTACAACCATACCGACAGACAACCGTACTCTTTTATGTCATGTTGACATTATCAACACATTTGAAATGTTTATGGAACGCCATCCTGTGGTAAAAATACCACGTATGATATCTAGAAAACTATGAATTAGTACGAAAGGTAGAAAAGTTGTCATTGGATTTAATGACAGCGAAAGTCAATGATCTATTGACAAGTAACGCCGTCAAAATCCCAACTATTAAAAAGGTCAAAAACATTGTCAATACAATTTTATACTTATAATTAATGTATTAAAAAAATTATACTCACCATTTTTATAAATTGAGATGAATAGCTAAAAGTCCAAAATTAAATAATGCTATCACTTATAGGTTATAGGATTGCACCCAAAATTGAAAACATAAAAAACTCGGAAAACTATCGAAATAACAACTTTAATCAGCTCCACCAAATATATGACTACATTCTACGCACGCAAGGATTCATGAAATTAACAATAGTGAAACAATTCGTGAAAATAAACAACAAATTTATAAGGAAAAATGTACAAAGAAGACTTGATAAAGCTTACAAGATAAGCGAAACGTCGTCACTAAATAATTCTAAATTTAAAATAAAGGTAAAAATGGTTCTTTTTTAACCAAAAAGCTGGTTTATTAAAAAATTCTTCAAAAACAATCTTAATTATAAAACATCCTCAAAAAACAGCATAAACCTTCTTTTCGTATAAAAAATAAATTATCATTTACGATTGAATTTTGCTCAATGAATAACAAACTTTAAAAATCGTAATTTTATTTTAAACAAAATTTTTACCGATGGGGCTACTTTTACAAGTAGAAAAGTTTATAACTGAAGAAACAGTCATGGTTAGAATTTTGAAAATTCCCATCCGTTCTAAGAATCACATTTTCAACATGAATTTAAGATTCATGTATGGTGCGATATATTTGAAGATACTTTTGTTTTAAAATATAAAATCTTAAGCTTTCGCGGTTGTTATGTTTATGATTATAAGCGACTTTCGGCTTAGACCGCGTCGTAGTAAAACACCCAGACTTAGACTTGGTTCTAGTTTTTTCTTGAGAGCCAAAACAAAAAGTAGAACTTGCCTTGGCTGTATTGTCGTTTGTGAACCCAAACAAACTGACGTTTTGCAAGACATTGCAGCTTGCATCTTCAGATTGGTAAATGTCACTAAAAGAAAAAGTGTAAATGACAATATTTATACCTATAGCGATTAGCGTGATTAACGGACCTTAACTTTCCGTTACCGCTTGACTGACTTCGTTATTACTCAGAGTAAGTGTATGTGTCCTTTCCAAGAAGGTCGATCATTGTCTTAGAGGGTATAATACTGGTAGCCAAGATTTGCTGAGTCTTAAACCGTCTTCTCGGTTCATATTACATGGATACTTTTCTATTTCCACAGCTTTGCGCATTAGTCTGGGAAAGTAGAAAGGAGTTCTAGCCAATACTTTAGTTTGGTCAAAGTTCAGCGTGTGTCCTTGGTTCCACACGTGTTCGGCCACTGCTGATTTAGTAACTCTGCGGTGTTTGCAGTCAGCCATATGTTCTTTTACTCTAACTTCAATAGAGCGTCCTGTCTGTCCTATGTAACTTGATCTACGTTCTACCAAATTGGAAGACGGAAAAGCAATCAACAGGTTCTGTATAATCACCCATAAAATTGGGATTTGTTTTTGTAACCAGAAGTTGTCGTATCCTTGTTTAAACATTGCTTTGAACTTTTCATTTGTGAATAATTTAATTAGTTGCTCTTGTATTAGAATGTATTCATCTCTGTTTTGCAATTTTAAAATATTTGAAAACTGAGAACATTCTCCTCTTCTCAAGTTTTGGTTGTATAGCAAAAGTTTTGCAACAGACGCAGATATTACACTTTTAGCTTTGATTAAATTTAATGTGTCACCTTGTAATTAAAAATAGTTTTGTTAAGCTGGCAAATAAATCAGTCATATAAAGAATGTTCTTTTTTGAGATAACTAAATTGTGCCGCAATTCATTGTCTTTACTCTCCAAGAACTCCAACACTGAATCAAAGAGCGAATAGAAGCAATTCAAACATACACTTTTGTATAACCAACGTACTTCTGTGTTAAGTATTAGCGATTATAGTCATCATCATTTTCCAAACAAAGTTGAGAAAATAATTTCTCATTTAAGGCATTCCTTTTAATTTAATTCTCTCTATTGCGTTCCTGTATAAACCTGTATAAATAGGCCTCACTCACTGCAATGCCTTGTATTTTATGCACCTGTTTATATTTATACTTTAGTTAGGACGTAAAAATCGATAATAATTTATTAATTGTTATTTATTTTATAGCTTGCATATTACTAAAAAGGGGTCACATTTTTTTAATTTTATATTAAACCCTGACGTTGTTCAGAGACCTCAAATCAATTTTTATTTTTCACGAACCCTCTGAATAATCCCGGGGACCCCTGGTGGTCCGTAGTGACCGCTTTGGGAACCACTGATTTAGAATTTTTAGAACCACAATTTGTTTTTAGATGTTAAATGCATCTATTAGTTTCAAGAAATTTCATTAAATAACATGTCTTTTTATTAATACACATTAAAGCTTTATTTGTATAATAAATGCAATCATATGACCTAAAAACACCGACGTAATTAATACACATTAAAATTAAAATAACCGTGCAATTTTATGTTTAACGATAAATATCTCAAAAAATAATGACGTTATCGTTATGAAAAAAGAGTATGTTATTTACATAAGAAGTATTAGAGAATCGAAAAATTGTGCTAAAATGACAATTCCGCCAGTGTCGTAGAATTGGGGAAGGTTCAACCACTTATTTGCTATTGTAGTACGCCTCTGGTAGTAGCCAAAAACGTTTATTTAGCATAATTTACTAGTATAAGCACCTATACTGTATATATATATATATCCTGTATAGTATAACAAAGATACGTCAAATAGTTTTAAAGTACATATTCGGCAAAAATAATTTGAAAATTTTTAAACAAAACACTCTGTAACTCAGTAAGAAGACACATTTTATTTAAGGGATTTGGATTAAATCGTAATATTTTAAAGTCAAGATTTTACAATTAAAATATTTTCAATTGTTAACGAAACTCCGTGTATACATTAATAAAGTTCATTTATAAAATTTGCGACGTTTGCGTTTTACAGTGCGTTGTTTATGTTTACGTTGGTAGTATACATAAATACGTAAAACTTTTGTTGAAAGGTGCATTTCATAGTGTAACTCTAAGTTGCTAAAGTTTTAAATTTGATGACTCTGCTAAAATTTTTAGTCAGTAGTTCAAAAATTTTTGTTCAGACAACCCGAAAATGCTGAATTTTGATTTTTTTTAAATGTTTTATGATACTTGGAGTGTAAAAAAATACATTTCTTTAAATGCCATCTATTTTAGTAATTATAATTTGAGTTGCAATAATCTTATATTGTGTATAATAATTGTTTTATCTTATCAACTGATTTAAAAATATTGTCGTCGATAAAATATTGTATTGATCACGCCAATCACTTTGATGCTTATTAATTAGAACAATCAAAAAGTTGTTACTGAAAGAAGTGTGAGTAAGATGAAATTGTAAATAACCAGATCCAAAGCATACTACAAGTTTTTAATCTTGCACTTTTATATCACAATGATACGTAATATAGTAATATAAGGTTAAATTTAAAAAGCAATCAAAGATGTAGTCAGATTTTAATACTTAGCAAGAGAAAAAGTGTTTCTCAATAAAATTAATAAAAATGTTTTTTTTTTTAATTTCCATTGATGTTATTAAACAGAAAAAGTTATTGGTCAATACGTTGTTATATAAGTTCATTTATATGGACGTCACTTTTAAGTTAGCTTTATTATATTGAAGAATATTTTATAATAGTTATATAAATTAGTTGAATACCAACAAATAGTTATCACATTGCAATAAACTCTTATTCATTCCATGCGGAACAAATCACTTCAATAACAGAAACTCATTCATTGAAAACTGTAGAAAACGAAAAATATAAATAAATGCATGAACCAATAGTTAAGTTTTGTTTGCCTATCGATTACAAAATACGTAATATTCTCTCTTTATTATTTATTAGAATAGGTAGAACATTTTTGTTAAAAACGAACAGCAAAATAATATGTTGAATAGGGATAACATTTATGAACTAAATACGTAATAACAAACAAGTGGTTGACGTGGTAGAAAAAAACAGCATAGTACGCGCTAAACCAAAATAGTAGGGATTTAATTTTATTTTTTCTTTATTTGAATCGAGTACGCATAAAAATCCATTAGATGACAAAACGTCAAATTCACTGACGACGAGCTTTATAAAATAGTGTATAATACGTTTTTTTCACATTTTCGAACGATTTTCAACTTGTTGAAATACGTTGGTGAATAAAAGTTTTTCTATTTTTGTTTATATTATCTAAAACGTGAAACCTTCCTTAACAATTTTAACAAGTTTCTTTTACAATAACAAACATGATAAACCATTAAATAATATTATATTCACCTATTATAGGTATGTTTCCGTAAATTTTATTTTTACTCGACTTTATTGGTCATCCCAAATCTACAAAATTATAGAAACTTGCTGTGAATGTTTAAATTAAGCTGATAAATCCGTTTTAATGTTTTAAAATCGGGTGTAAAGTTTTTACGAGTTGCCTACTAATACAATTAGTGAAGAGGTAATATTGATTTAAAGAAAAACATTTATTATGAATCTGTGTAATTAGAAATAGTATAAAATTATTTACAAATACGCGAAGTGTACGATTTAAGATTGCGTGTATTCCCAGAAATTAAACGTGAGCTGATGGTAAAATTTCGAAATAGATGAATACAAAAATGGTTAAAATTAAATGTTCTATGTAAATAATTAGTTTTTAAATAGTTTCTCGTAAGGTTGAAAATAGGTTGCATTTCTTATCATTGTATCTGCACACTTTATTTTGTTTTTCTGTGTGGTAACTTTAAATAAGTCGACCCTTAAATAAATAAGATTGTTAAACTTAACAAAATTACATTACAACTTAAAACAAGACTTACGGAGAATCAACGGTAAATTTTAAATAGTGGGTAAGTTTGTAAAATGATGTAAATTACACACATAAATACAAACGGAATCGCCACACATTTTTAAACGTGGAATTTTGACTCTATCACTCTTACCATTCTATTAATATTCATAACTTTGTCAAATCAAACCAAACAAATTTGGTGTTTATGCTGTGTTTTGGCAAAAAGGAACTTCTTCTTTCTGCAATGTAAAAGTTAGAGGGACTTGAATTCCATTGTGACATTCACCACTCTGAAGATGCAAGCTACAATATCTTGCAAAACGTTAGTTTGTTTAGGTTCACGAACGACAATACGACAAAAGCCAAATTCTACCAGATTTAAACAAAACTTTTCATGATCATATGTCAATTATATGCGACTTTCGGCATAGATCGCGTCGTAGTAAAACACCCAGACTTAGGCTTGGTCCTAGTCTCTTCTTGGGAGCAAGAGATGTAAGCTGCAATGTCTTGCGAAACCAGTTTGTTTGGGTTCACGAACGACAATACAGCAAAGGCCAAGTTCTACTTCTTGTTTTTGCTCTCAAGAAGACACTAGGACTAAGTCTGAGTGTTTTACTACGATGCGGTTTAAGCCGAAAGTCGCTTATAATCATCAACATAACAACCGCGAAAGCTTAAGATTTTATAGAATAGAAAACGTAAAACAATACAAATGGGAAAAGAAAATAAAGACTTTAAAACAGATTGTAAAAAGATTACTCTAGTAAGCGTACTCCTAGTATTGACATATGGTACACAGGCGTGTACACACAGTGCGTGTAAAGAAACCTTTACTAAGCTAATAACCAACAAACTGAATAGGATAATTATTGGTGTAATACTGAAGAAAAATGTATATGAAATGTATGAACAATACATTTTCGAAATCTGCTGAAATAAATTTGTATTCAGTAATAATAAATAAGTTCTGCTTTCTTGCCATGGTACTCCACCTTTATTATTAAAATACCTTTTCAAATAATCTCTAAATTTTCTTTAGAGCCTAGATGATTTTACCCCATATCAGGTTTCTTAACTGGCGGCATTTAGGTGGACGCAGAAGATTTTTTTATCCAGTTATGAAGAGGACAAGCTTGTACAATTTTATCTACAGTTAGCTGATAAGCTGCGCGTAATTTTCTTTTTTAAAATCCTAAATCTGTTAATCAAATTTCCAAACGCATTTTTAATAATTTGTCGAGCTCTGCTTAGACAATGATTTAAAATTTTTTTCTTTTGTAAGATGTGTGTTATTATATGGTTTAGTTAAGTAAACTTTCAGAGAAAATGCATTATCATCGACAAAACAATTACCCTTTAGAAGCATACTACTTTATAATTCTGTGTATAAAAAACTATTTTGAAAAACATCTCCGTCTAATAGGATTCCATTACAGTCAACATAGATATATGTATAGCAGTAAATGTAGTCTGCAACGGCCATAAGAACAACATTGTTATGGCCTTTATAGTTAAAAAATTTGGTTCCACAATTTGTCGGAGTTTAAATGTTAGGGTCATGTTAGTATATATAGTATTAGAAGTTTAAAACACTACCACTAAAAAGTACGTTAAAGTAAATAGCATTTTTGCTATTCCTCTGTTTACTTCCAGGATTATCAAACTAACCAAGAGAGCCAAAATGAAAATTTTGAAAACAATCCGCACTATAGTGAAGGAATTGATACACAAAATTATGATTCAATAAGTCTAAGACAAACTAATTTCACTCAACTATGTACCCCACAGGTCACCAAAAAGTTCATAGGACGCACTTTCTCCTTTGGAAAAAAGTGTTTGCAACGTTTGTCTGTTGCGGTTACGGAGCTTCGCCAAGTGAACGAAACCCTTTCAAAAACACCATAAGAAGATGATTTAATACTTTTAGAAGATATTTAGCACTAAACTTGACTATGAATTATCAGAAACTTTTTCTTATACACCCTCTTCTAATTAGAATGACGGCAATCAGGTGTCAATTACGCGTGACTTTGGACTATCGGCTACGGATCACTTCTACCGCTTCATAACGCGCGATTTTCCCTTGCCAAATAATCATTCAACCGTAACGAAACCTCCTTGTCTACGACTTAGTCCTAGTAGAACCTATTACCTAACCCTGTGTTCGCCTGATTAATGTTTTGAGACTTACTGTTTTGTACCTGGCTAACTCTTTCTTAAACCGATCCTTATAGTGATACCGTTAATCCGTTTAAATCGACTAACAAATACCTGGTATCGTACCTTGACATTCTTGACTTAGACCGTATAACAAAAACCGGCTATCGAACCATGCTATTCTCACGATTTCTGCACTTAATTTTCTCCGTTGTATATAAGAACCCATGCTACGTCAAAACGTCTTTCCTCAGTGTTGACCACCAGCTTCCCCATTATTTAGTGCTTTTTGCAACCACGAAACTTCAGTCCCGTAAGTAAATTAAAAAAATCACTCGCGTCAGGTTGGCGTAGGATTTGTTGAAGGTGAACTAAATCTTCACGTTACTCTGATTGCTCCACTTTGGTTTTAGACTGAAAGCTCTAAAATCAATCATTCAAGTCAATAATTCATTTCCAGAACATTTACCTAAATTTAACACTCCGTATAGTATTAATAACGTAATTAAATTCTACCGTATTTCATTTGTGAAAAACCTTATTGTTAATAGATATCAGTGGTCAACCCATCGTAAATTTATAATTAAAACCCAGTTAACCCGATAGCAGCACACGTGAATTACCTGGAAGCCTTAATTAATTACCAAAGTCACTGATTTTATTAACACAGTATAAACATACCTAAAATTCCCAGCACTCCTAACCTATAACTTCCGTATTTATCCAATGTATACGTTAATTAACTTAATTTTTAGCACTGTTCGTAACAAGAATTAGTTAATTCACCGTTTACACCTGATTTTTTCTTTAGGAAAATTAACTTTTTTAGTAGATTAGAAGCTCAAGCCGCATACGCTTAACTACAATTCCACTTGATGCGTGGGAGGCATTTAACCGAATTCCGGATTTAATGCATTTATTGTAAATAAAGTTTTTAGTTATACCGAGTGCAATGAAACTAGCCGAACTGTACAGTTTAATGTAATAAATACCATTAAGTTTAAAGAATGCATTTATGTTAATTGTAATCGAATTAGTAACGCTTTAAATTCAACGCCGAAACCTGAGCTACCAGAGATCGTGACATTTTGACGCATCCAAGCAGAGAACAACTATATAAGTTTAACTTTATTCATTGCCATTTGGCTTACAAATTTGGTCGTGTTATTACATTACATATATATTACATTTTCTTATCCCTTCTCCCCCCTTAACTTTTTCCTCCTGCTCCATACTTCCTCCACCCATTCCGCTCCTTTTCCGTTTTCATCTAAGATATCCACTGTTTTCCTCACCTCTTCTCTTAGTTCCTTGCATCTCTTTCTCATGTGGTTCAGATCTTCCGTTTCTTCACCACATAGCCTGCACAACTTTTCTGGTTCTTCCTTCCAATATTTGTTCCCTAACTCCTCGTTGCCACATCTGAACCTTGCCACCATTTTTTTTCTTTTGTTGCTTTTAATCTCACCGTCTTTTAAATATTCCGGCACCCCTTCACCCTTGATATCTTTATAATTCCTATTATATCTGCTCTCTTTTATCTTTGTCCATCTTTCTTGTTTTTCGATGTCTCTATCTCTCCTTATTATTTCTTCTCTTGTCCCTACCCCCTCTTCTCTTAATCTCTCCACTTCTTCACTCGCGTACCCGTTTCTTTTGTAATACTCTTCTCTGCCCTCCTGCCCGTACTTCACTTTCCTTCCCTTTATCTCTTTCCAACATTCTTGCAGAATTTTGCAATATGTTCTTTCCCTCATTTCTTCATCGTATTTTATTGCTCTTTTTCCTGTCTCGATCCTTATTTTTTCTATCTGAACCTCCTCTCTCACAATATACCCCGGTGTATCCCTGTCCAATCCTAACACCCATCTCCAGTATTTTTCCTGTAGCCCCTCTACCTCCCTCCACTCCTTCCAGTCCCATATTTCCGCTCCATACATTACCACCCCCTTTATTAATTTTTCGAACAGCAATTTTCTTTTTTTTATATCCATCTTGAATATTCTTTCCCCCACACCCCATACTTGTCCTATTAGCCTGTTTCCTTTCTTCACCCTTTCCTTTATTCCTTTATTATCTT
This sequence comes from Aquatica leii, assembly GCA_035610365.1. Taxonomy (NCBI): domain Eukaryota; kingdom Metazoa; phylum Arthropoda; class Insecta; order Coleoptera; family Lampyridae; genus Aquatica; species Aquatica leii. The sequence goes on along the minus strand of CM069433.1, from coordinate 41,878,834 downwards.
GTTTCATCGTGTAGCCCAGGTATGTAAATTCCTTCACTTGTTGCACTTCCTCATCACTCCATCTCCACTCCTCTCTTTTTCTTTTCCCCCCTCCTTTTCTAAATATCATTATCTTTGTTTTCTCCGTGTTTACTTCCAATTCTTTTTTTTCATATATTTTTCTAGCGTTTTCATCATCTCTTTCATTTCCTTTTCCTCCTTAGCCACCAGCACTATGTCATCCGCATACGCCAACGACCATACCTTAGCTTTCCCTACCACTATCCCTCCTGTCTGTTGTCCTCTCATTGTCTCTTCCAGATCCCCCGTATATACCGAGAACAGGCTTGGGCTCAGTGGACATCCCTGCCTCAACCCTCTCTTTGTGATGAATTTCTCACTCTCTTTCCCATTCACTTTAACCCTGCTTCTTGTTTCTTCGTATATTTCCTCTATTCTTTGTATTAATCTTTCATTAATTTTTTTTCTTTTCATATATTCCCACAGCTTTTCCCTATTCACTTTGTCAAAAACAGCTTTTAGGTCTACGAATAGTGCTACCATTTTCCCTCTTTTTTTTCTAGTTCTTTATTTGCTAAGTGTTTCATTATATATATATGTTGTCCATCGCCCTTCTTCCTTTTCTGAATCCCGCTTGTCCGTCTGGTACCAAACTTCTTTCCTCTATTTCCTTCTGTAATCTTTCTTGCAGTAAGAGAACAACTAGACCTGGACCTAAAAGTAAGCATTATTAGTTTTCTTTTAGACATTTTAGTTGGCGTCCGAGATACCCTGACCGAAACTCCAAGATGTGCGAGTCTGTGAAAGTGTCTGAAACAATCCTGATAACCGACGTATGGTCCAAGTAGATGAGAGTCATTTAAAATGAAAAGTTGACGCACCCGATAAAAATACATAAATTGAATACATGCGGTGGCGTGACGAAATTGAAAATACGTTTGCTGCATTTTTGCGAACCGGAGAACGTCAACCCGTTACGTTAACCTGCCATGAAAACCGTAGTACTTTCCGCCCGTCTTTACCAAACCCGTTAACCGCATCCGCACCACCAGTAGTAGTAAATGAAACTGCACAATTATGTGAAAATATCCGCAAATGGGGAATCCAGTTCAATGACAAATCCGACCCCGTTTCATTTCTCGAAAGCATTGAAGAGTTGCAAAACTTGTACCGAACTCAAGACGCAATGCTTCTGCAAGCTATACCAGTTCTGTTAAACGGCGATGTACTTTTTTGGTATCGAGATAACAAGAGTAATTGGGATACATAAAACGACTTTGTTTTGTAAGTAGTTTTTAACTTCATTTTGTGGAATCACGATACCGTTACCATTTGGAAGAAATGATACGCAACCGTTTGCAACAAAATGGGAAGAAAACCGGAAACTACATTAATACAATAGAAACGCCTATGCGCCGTCGTGGACAATTCTTCCCAAAAGCCCAACTGCAAAGAATATATAAGAATTTGCAAATTTCATGCAAACTGTATATAAAACGTACCGACTTTACTAACCTGCAAAAATTAAAAGCATTGGGTTGCGACTACGAGAATATAACCCGTCAAAAACCCGCCAGATAACAGGCCTCCGTATACGGGCAACAGTTTAACGCTTTAGTAGATACCGGCTCTACCAAAAGTTATGTAAGTTCAAAGGTAAAAAACTTGTCACTAGAGACTTACAACCACCGCGAAACAATCCAGTTAGAGTGTAATTAGCAAACAGTGTGATTGCTAAAACACGCGAAAATTGTTCATTCCTAGCAAACATTGGATCTCAAACCATCACGTTGGAGGTAACAGAAAAAGCTCTGACGCTGAACGCCGAACCGATAGTATGTACGAGCAGAACCAGTCCATACTTTGGAGGAATTCAGAGTATATCCAAACTAAACTGGCCAGTAGAAAACGATTTGCTGCAAGAAAAGATAGATCAATCTCAAGGTTTAACCGATTCCCCAGTTCAAGAACCATACCGATGCGAGAAGAATCCGTTGTTAATAAAAGATAAACTGTCTTTACCGTTAAACTCCGCACCACGTGATTTTAAAGTTTTTAGTTTCCCGATGGTCGAAGTCATGCCGTTAGGAACCGTGAACCAACGTCGAGACCTGACCTACCGGGGATCGTTATCTATTTAACTATTTAATGATTAAACTTAGAAAAAAATCAAACTATTTAAGGTTATTATTTATATTAATAATAATAATAAAATATTTACTTCGCAATGACAAATTTATAACATTTTAACATAAACAATTTATTTGAGTAGGTGTTCGAAGTTACGCCTATTTTCTTTTAAAGGTAAGTTAATTCTTCAAAAACAATTTCTGTGGACACATTCTAAAATATCTACGTTTACGCTTCTAAATGCTTGTCTTTATCCTTAAAAAGTTTGTTTTTTGTTAAAAAGTAATTATTAAATAGGTAAACTAATACGATATAAATAAAAATTAAATTATTTCAAAAACGGTTACTAGTTTAGCTAATAACAAAGAATTAAGATCGAAGGTTATAAAATTAAAGAGATATAATTTTTTGCTGCAGGTCTGCAATTGTATTTTCAAAATAAATACAAAAATATTTTGTATCTATGCTGTTTTATTACTTGTCTATGTTAGTGTTTTTTAGTGATTTAAAAATTGATTTGAAACAAAAAACAAACTCGTCAAGCAATTTTATAAAAACGTTTTAACGTTATCAAAAATTAATTCGTTTTTTGTATGTAAAAGAAAGACTAATTTTGCAACGTCAAAAAACCAGAATCTCAATAGTTATCTGATCCAGTGCAATTTTTCGGAACCTAACCCAAGTTTAGAAAAAATAAATACACCTTAAATTAATTTATTATTTGATTATAACTTCTTGATTTAGAGCATGTGTTTGACACAATTTATACTTCTATTATGTAATAGTATAATAATCGCAAAAAAAGTATTTTGTAAATGTAAATAGATCCGTATGAAAAATATACTATAAGTCCCTAATTCTTAATTGTTTAAGTTTTTGGTCGCTTGTAATGTGTATTAAATATTCAACACTTTCTTCGGTTAATTTCTTTTGTTTTCCTCTTTTTAAAAAATAATTTCTTGTCATTATCTTGCATTTAGATAAACCAGGCATGCGTGGCCCATAAGCAATTTTTTTTAGTTTGTTGTTTGAAAGCAAATTGTAATGTCGAGTTTTGTGCATCGAATAGCGTTGACGATGAGACTAGTGTAGAAAATACTAGTGATACCAATGATTCAAATCCTAATATTTTATCTGCAAGTTTTCGTAATTCTTCAATCGGCTTAAAGTGTGGAATAAAACCGCTAATTAGATAATCAATTAGTGCATATAAAGATGATGTACTGTAATTTGATATAAACAGTTTAATTTAATACACATACATATATGTAACTCATTTTCTTGTAAATTGACGTATTGTGTTAACAGTGTTGCTAATCTGTATTAAAACCAGCGGCGTATTTTAAAATTTGGCGCCCTAGGCCTGGAAGGTTTGCCGCCCCATAAATTAACGAAAAAAACGTAAAAATCGGATAATAATGAAAAAAGGTCATACAAACGAATAAACACCATTTATTAAATATTTACATTTTTTTGCGATGCACAAATTGGTTGACAAATTCGTCAATGACACTGTCATAATTAATAGATTTTGTTAAGTCAGCTTCTATATTGAGGATGCCTAGACTGTTCAAACGTTCTTCGCTTATACGGGAACGTAGATAATTTTTATTCTTTTGAGCACGGAAAACGAACGTTCTGCAGTGCAATTTGTCACTGCAGTGCACATAAACATACGTAATGCTATTTCTGTGTATGGAAATGCTTCCTTCAAATCATTTTGCTTCATAAATAGATAAAGTTGCCTTGTTTTAAAAGAACACATTCTTCTTGTAAATCATCTGCGAGGTCAATACGGTATAATATTTGGAATTTTATAGCGTTAACTCTAACTTCCGCTTCAGACATTGTATCCAATTTGCATAAAAATGCAAAATTGGCGGTTACTGCGTCATACAAAGTTTTGCGTCTCCTTAACTCGATCAATAATTTGTCACATGTTGGGAGGAAGGTATTAACCCTGAAATAATCACGTCCTTGTAACAACATTTCTCCCTCGCGATCGCGACACTCATCATCTCGTTTCTTCCTCTTAATTATTCTCTTGTCAGTGGTTCTGTATTCCTCTAAACATTTTTTTACCAGCTGTTTCAAAAGCATCGAAAGATTCCCGTTTGCGTTCTACAAAAGTAACGAGTGAGTGCTCAAATAATTTGAAGTCAATTTTGACTTCGGTTTGTCCTCGCGTTTTCATTTTTAAACACAATTTTTGTGCCCCAAACTAGTTTCATGTACATGAAGTCTTTCATATGCATGTTTCCAATCACTGAAGCCCTGTCCCGAAGCAAGTGGACTTTTTCCGCTATCAAAAAGACGACATGGTCGGCAAAATACAGATCCAAGTGGCTTTGAGTAAATTAAGTAACATTGAGAAACCTTTTCCCCGTTTATAAGATTTGATTTAAATAAATCCTTGTGTAAAAAGCGATATCGATTATCCGCTCTTCGTTTAGATTTCGAAAAACTTTGGTCTTCAATATTTTGTTCAAAACCTTTTCTTGAAAAATAATCTGTTCAGTCTTCATTTACTAGCGACAGAGCTGGATCATTTTCGACTACAAAATAATTCTTTGTTTGAGGTTTACTGGTGGGTGCAGAATCTTCATGCAAAGCTGCAGACAGCGAAGTAGTTGAATTTAAATCACTTAAGGATGTGGAGGAAGCCACAGTATCAACAACCGTGCTAGAATTGTTAGTACTAATATTAGTAGCTACCGGATCTTGATCTTGCGTAACTAAATTGGGTGATTTTAATTTGTCATTCTGTTTATTTTCACATTCAACCACAGTCTTCAAAGAATGCAAGAATATAATCGTTTATGTCTAGACTTTATAAAATAAAAAAAGTCATAACATTACATCATTATATGGCATACGGGAGTTAGTCATCGTGCATAAAACAAAGCTTCCACAAACTAAAGAAAAAGTAAAACAGTATTTCAATTTGTTGCGCAATAGAAATAATGATACACATTAGATATGTATCTATATTATTTACTAGAGAACTACTATTTTACTACAGTAAGATATACCAAAAGCCTATTGGGTAGGATTAGGTAGAACAATTTCTAATATTGTAACACGAATCGACGAATCACGATAGTAAGTTCAAAGTAAAACCTATCTCTTTAAATCTTTGAAACAAAAGTACTCTAAAAAATAGTACATAAATATAGAGATAAAATAGGTAGGTACTACAATTAAATTGAATAATTTACTAACCTCCGCCGTGACCAATCCAGTCGAACTTGACGCTTCGTCATTATTCTTATTGAAAAAGGCGGAAAAGCTATCACTTTTATGTGTTTTTTTGAGAAGTTTTTCCTCCTTATGTTTTTTTTGTAAAGCTATTTTTCTGTATGCGTGTCCGCTTAGTTTTTTTTAGATTGATTCATCTCAGTAACAGTAACACTTTACACAGTAACATTATATACCTACCAAATCAAAACAAACTGCAATCTACTTCATAAGATAAACTTATTTGTAAACACTATACTAACACTGATAGGTAAGTATTGAGAATATTCACCAAATCCTAATAATTTGATCCGCTGATTAGAAAAAATTTGAAACAAGTGACGAGCAAATTACGTGCTATTGTTTTCATTCCACCAGGTACCAACCACCCCCGCCCGCGCCCTTCCGAGACGCAATAAACACGCCGGCGCCAGCCCAGACGCGGCTGCAACACGATCGCCCCGCGCTTTTTTCTAGTTAGATAAGCTTTTTTTAAATTTCTTTAGGGAAGTCAAATGAAAAAGCAATTAAATAAAATTTTAATAACAATTATCAAAGGCGCTTAAACAAACCAGCGAGCACGTGGCAGCTAGCGCCGCCCCTCGCAGCGTATCGCCCTGGGCCATGGCCCCCTTGGCCCTAGGGTAAATACGCCGCTGATTAAAACCAATACTTAAAACAAGTAATAATAAACTAAAGTCGGCTTAAAACAGTCATTTATGTTTATACATAGTCTTAAAAGTTAAATAACTATTGCTGTTAATCTAAAAATCATCTATAACAGTAAACACAACTAGTGAAATTTTAATTAAAAGAGAATGTGACAATACAACCCTACAACCTATCCTTAAAAAGGCGAAAAATAAATTGCTTGTCAAAAAACCACTAATAAGTTATATTTTTAAACCACAAGTCAAAATAAAACATCTGTCGCCGAGTTTATATTTGTTAGCATCCGTATACTAAATTAGAAAATGTCTAACATTTACAACGGCTTTAAGATGTTCTTTTTAAAATGGCATGTGATGAAAGTATTAAATACTAAGTATGAACGCTCTTATACTCTTAATACAAATATTTAATTTTGTCTGGAGAATACGTAAATTATGTGCAAAGGCGCTTAAGGCTTTTACCGTATCTCGAATGAATGAAGATTAGGAAAGTTCGTCTTTTATCAAACTAGACTTCCTAATAGTTACTAAAGAAGAATTTTAATTTATACGTTAATAAGTTGTGCAATATTGATGTTATTTTCCAAACAATGTTGAAAACTGAAACTATTCAATAAAATCTATACAGCCAAGACGATAATAAAAGTTCAAACCTACTTATACAATGATAAAAAATGAATTACATACATTTACATACCCGTTCTTGTAATAACATCGTTGTTGTTACCAATTATATTGTTCAGCTATTCTAATTTATTTAGGAATTACAAATTCACACACTATCTTTAACAATAGAATTCACTGAAAAACAAATGGTTTGTATTAAAATTGTAAACAATACATTTTTCCACGTAAACATAAAATATTGTTTATAATACAGCGCAACAGTTGATAAGAAATACGTTATTTAAAAAAACATAATTCAAATCTATTTCTATTCTAGTTTGTTCTTGCCAGAAAGAATGCATATACTACATAAACAAATCATACAAGTAAAAAAACTAATTTTGAATACTGCTTCAATAGTTGTTTGCAGTATTCAACATTTTATACAGTCCCGCGACGTACATAAGGGCATTTATTCGATCGACTACGTAATACGTAACATGATAACATAAATTGTGTGAACTCAAACAAATCTGTAAAGTAAATTCAAACAGAATAATTGATAAGCACTAATATTACTATTTATAAAAACAAATTTTGAAATAACTTGAAATAAGTAATGTTGAGAAAATACTATTGAGTTTAAGTTTGAGCGTCAAAACATTTCAATTTTTCATGAACAATTTGTCAATTTGTTTACGTACGTATTAGTCTCTTTACAGTATACAGGATGTCAGAAAAAAATTAAAAATTGTCTGGATACCGAAATTTGCTGAATAAAAGAAAAAGAGAGGAAGAACTGGAAAACCATGTCAAAATTACGCATTTTTTTTTCAAAACCCGAGTTTAATTTGCCAAATATTAATAACAACAATAATACAGTTGAATCCCAATATTCTGAACCTGTACTGGAAACAAGTATCAGCAGCAGACAAGAAACTGATCTTCTAGAAAGCAATCCATCAACATCTTCAATTCAGCTGATAATGAGAAATCAACACCTTTAAAAATTACCAGAACGGAAATTATGAGTCAACTTTCGAAAGATGCTGCACTATGGCCAAAGAAATTACGTCCTAATAATATTCAAGAATTAGTAGAACGTGGCCCTGTTCATTATCAAAACAAAAAGGATACTTATCCGAGAGATAGTTCGGAGTCGGAACGTAAGTTTTCCAATAGTTCTTTAAAATTTTATCGAACAAAGAAAAAATTAAGCGTTTTTGGTTGTTGTATTCCAAAATGTTCGGCTTAGTGATGAATCTGGTTACAATGACCGGCAGCATTTAAGTGCACATTTAAACATTTATGAAAAGAGCGTTACATATCGAAAATGTTCTAAAATTGCTAGATCTTTCTAACCGTTTTAATAAAAATGAAATAATTGATTCTGAAATTCAAAATGTAATAAACAGAGAAACTAAATACTGGCAAGCTGTTATAGAAAGAATTTTCTACGTGATTCAGTTCTTAGGTCAGCAAAATTCAGCTTTTCGTGGAAGTACTAATAAGTTATTTAAAGAAAAACAATGATAATTCTTTAAAATGCATAGAAATGATTTCCAAATTTGACCCGATTATGTCAGAACATACAAAACGTTCTCAAATAAAAGATCACAAAAACAAAATGAAGTAATCAAATTGATCGGTGAAAATATCAAATCCAAAATTTTAGAACTAACTAAAAAGGCAAAATATTTTTCCATATTATTAGACTGCACTCCTGACTCTAGTCACCAAGAACAAATTTTAGTTCGTATAATATTTGTTAATTTAAAGAGCAGGGGAATTAGTATAGAAGAACATTTTTTATTATTTTGTCCTATAGATGATATGTCGGGTAAAGGCTTGACAAAATTTCTTTTGTCGGCGTTAGAGAAAGAAAACTTAAATATCAACGATTTGCGGGGGCAGGGTTACGACAATAGAGTAAATATGCGTGGTAGGCATAATGGTCTACAGCTCTACAGGTACGCGAGCTTTCTTTGTTCTTTGTTGCAATCATACCCTAAATTTAGTCGTCAATGATGCCGCAAAATCGAATACTTTGAGCAAAATTTTTTTTTAGTTTAAGAACTGTTTGTATTTTTTCAGCTTCTACTAAACGCTGGTCAATTATGAAATCTAATTTATCTAATGTAAAAAATTTAAGTTTAAAACCTTTATCGGATACTCGATAGTCTAGTAGAGTAGATGCAATAACTCCTTTAAGGTATCAACTTGGGGAGGTTTATAATGCTCTGTTTGAAATAAGCGAAGAAAACTTTGAAAGTAGCGTTGCTTAGTGTTGTAATCATTTTTTGAAAGCTTATCGCTCCGATAAAGGTTTTCATAATCTATTGATTGATGCTAAAGAAATAGCATCTAACTTAGACATTGAACCTAAACTCAAAAAACAAAGAGGTCTAAGACCACGAAAAAAAAATATTTTGATTATGAATGTGACGATGAACCGATCTACGACAAAACTTTAAAGTTCAAAGTTGATTGCTTTTTTATTGCTCTAGATGTAATTATAACATCATTGGATGAGGGATTCCAATTACTTTCTTCTTACTCTAATAATTTCGTGTTTTTATGAAATATTGATAAATTTTATTCTGAAAAGTAACAATTAGAATTCTGTCAAAAAGTTGAAAATTTATTAAACGACAAAACTCGCAATGAACCAGATATAACTGCCGTGGATGAATTGCAATATTTACAAAATTTTGATGAAAAATTTATTACCGCAGAACGATGTTTTTTAAAACTCAAAGTAATAAAAAATTATTTAAGATCGACCACCGAAGATTTAATTAAACAATTTGCAAAAATTAAAGCACGAAAAGCTCAATTCACTTAGCTAAAATATTAATAACAATACCTAATACCTGATGGGTATTAACCTTTAAAAGGTTACATGTTGCATTATTAAAATAATATATTGTTTGGTTTTTATTTGTCGATCAGTTTCGTCCTATGATATATAAACGAGTATTTTTAATGTTTTAAATATTTTTTTTATTTCTTGTGCTTTCGTATGATATATTACATTTGAAACTAAAATACAAAAATTTTGAGCTGTAATACTGTTAGAATATATTTCTATTTTTTATAAGTGTATAATTATGTTATGTACTCCAATGAAACAATACTTGTATGGCTTATGAATTGTACTTGTAAAATATAAAAATGAAAATAAAGTTATGAAAATACTTTTTAAAATTATTTTTCAATAGTGGATAATAATACCTAACTTAACCCGTATCTGTACTCATATATGAACACAGGCGCGGGCCTGATTTTATATTCAATGAGATTACAGAAGTATTGAACCTTATAGTAAAAACGTGACTGCCATAAATAAAAAAGGTAGAGATGTGTAAATATGTGTTAAAAAATGGGAAACAAAATAAGTCCACTAGTGCTAACATTGCAGTAATTGGAACTAAAATTTTATGGAGGGAAATTTAAATGTCGCTATTTTCTATTTTTATATTAAATAAAATTATATAATAAAAGAAAGTCATTTATTTTAAATAAATATTAAAGTATAAAATATATAAATACAATGTAACATTAATAAATACTAAACTAAAAAAAAACAATACATATACTTAACATAAAACATAACCCAACTTAACCTGTAGTTGTTTTTTCTTGTCCTTCCTAGTGACGATAAAAGGAATTCAAGTAAGTTATATTGTATTTTCCTCCTTGGTTTAAACGTATTACAATTTTTTTCAAGTACTCCTCCAGGGTTTCCAAGGTCGGAACATGAAAATTGAAAATTAAATTAGAAATGTCGAAAATGTAATTTTTTGTTGTTAATAAGAAATGTATGTTTCTTTCTAATATCCTTATAAAATTTGCAAATAATTAACAGTGACGACACAGAAACAATTTTAACACTAGTTTCTTGATAATGAACCGGGCATTAAATGAAAATAAAATCGACCTTTTCACGAATGATCTCTATAATTTTGTTCCTAACGTGTAAAATATAACCCATTTCAGTTAAGCAGTGGTAAAAAATATCATAAATATGACATATACAAATTAAAATAGATAATTTAACATATTTAAGACGATTTTCACTTTGATCATATTCCTTTAACATAGTGTAAATATGATGAGGTTCTAAATTAAGAGAAATTAAAGAGGATTTGCACAAATCACAATGCGGATTTTTTTTAAGATAAAACCGCAGACATAAGCCACAGCCTAACTCGAAGGCAAATCGATATTATTGAGTGCTTATGGAAATTCCAATGACAACAACTCGTTATTGTGTGAAATAGTAGAAAGGTTAACAGGGGAAGTTAAAAAATTTCTGAGATTTTCCAAGACGGCCGATGAATCTGCCTCACAATTTGAACCTCTAGTTTGAACACTAACCAAATTATTAAGAATACAAGTTTTAAGACATGAAGTAAATCGATAACAAGATGGATTTGTGTGACCTTGACAAATAGCACTAAATACATGTTCTATAAGATCTTGATTCAAACAACGAGTTCGCAGAGATTGAAAGCCAGCCTTTTGGCAAATATCCCTAATCTCCGAAACACCTCTAATTGTCAAAGTCCAACCTTCTTTACATTTTGGGGATCGAAGAACTTTGTTTAAATTCTTGTCGATGAAAGTCCAACCTTTAATTTTTTGTAACATTTCATGGAAGAATGCAACATGACCACTATTTTGAGTTATAGCGCAACAAAACCTCTTACCGTGAATTATTTTTACTGTTGTACTAGTTACACTATCGAAGAGGGTGTTAATAAAACCGACAAATTGTGATGTACGAGCAGCATCCGATGTTAAATTTCCAGTAGAAACATGACATATTAAAATATTAAATGAATAAAGAAATGTACTCACGTAATTATCAACAGAAACAAACTAGAATCGACAAACAACAAACACGAATGATGAAATCCTCCTATTTCAACCTGTGGAAGCCGCTTAAAAATTACACTTTTAAATGGTTACTTTTTTCACTTACCTTGAAAAGATTTAAATCATAATTTAAATGATTTAAACACCATATGGCTGGTAATCTTTGGTTGTGATGTACGCGTCTTACAGCGACCAGCAACGATCGGATATTGTCGAATCCTGCCGATGTGGTTCTTACCGTAGCTATTAGTTCCAATTACTTAAACCTCAGCGTAACAATCGTGTTTCCACTTTACCGTATATCATTAGAACATCTCTTTTTAATTAATTTATGGTGGTTACTATCTTAAATTATATTATTTAGGTTAAGATACCATGGTTCGTATTTTATTTGTAATTCCCAAAGATGTTTACCCCTACATTCCCTATAATATACCAGATACAATCTATAATAGACTTGGTTTTTCCTAGAAACATCGGACTACCGTATATACTAGGCAGGTAACTAATAAGTTAAAAGTGTGATTAGTTAATAACATTAAAATGACATATAGTAATGGTTACCATCTTGTGAGTATCTCATGAACTACTATTTAAAAAAACCATATGTATGAAATTAATATTTTTCTCTTAATACTAGTTTGTAAGATAACCACAAGATAGAAATCGTCATTATATGTCGCTAACACAATTACATTCAATAACAACATTTTGCTTACCTTACACATGGCCGATTTTGGATTCACTTTTTTATATGCAGCCAATATTCGAGTTAGCGATCAGTATGTTAGGCAAAGGAATAAACATTGTTGCTAATCTCTGACCGTGTGTCAACGCTCTTTGATGGGACCACAGCATATTTCTCTTTACAAAACTAAAAAAAAGATATGTATATAATTGTTTACAAACTAAAACTTACATTAAACAGAATCTTGAGATTCTGATGGCTGCTTTATTATTGTACCACATCTTGTTTTAATAATATCACTTTCTGTATTATTGCCTGTTTCTTTTAAATCACTATTTTTATCATTAATTGGGTTCTGTTCTGATACATTATGTAACGGAATATTGTCGTTATTGTGGTTTAAAATTGAAACGGATCGATAGTGTGAGAACTTGATAAAATGAAGCAGAAGTAACCACATGAGCCAAAGTTTTTTTTTATTAGTGAAGCGGAACGAGGTCACAGGTTAATCTACCAGCATAGAACCATCACATTCCGTAGGTGTCCAGCTAGTACGTTGATTTGTTCTACGGCTGTAGGAATAAGTCTAAAAAAATTAAGCAAATCATTTCAATAAGCTAAATAGAGGCATATTTAAAAAAACAGCTTGAGATGTCTGGAGTAATATTACAAAAGTTTAGTTCAAATTTTGAAATACGTTTCAACAAAATAATTACTTGTTAGATCTTATTTGCAAAATTTTATAATTAAAACTATCAGTAACTGTTTATCATGTTTATTATCACTAGTTTAAGTCATAAACGCTCTCCATGTAAAGAGTCATCAACATACATCGAAAGTATGTAAAATAAATTTTCTTTTTAAATTTACCGGTTGAAATTGTACAAACAAGCAATTGTAAAGAACTAGTGTTATGTATTAGTGTAAACGCAACTTATGTGTTCTATTGGTGTAAACGAAGCTTAAGCGTAAAAATATAATTATGCGCGCATTTTGCATGATTTTGCATTATTGAATTTGTAAAATTTAATAACGCTCGTTGTTACAACCATAAGTGAACCATATTATTATGTAAAAATCAAAAATTAAATATGTAAAAGTGGCGACGAGGATGGAAATATAAAAAGTAAATAATCCAGCAAATTTAACAGAAAGTCAAGAACAATAAATCAATCACAGCCAGAAATGGAAACCATTATGGAAGCATTGACTGATATTTTATTAAATTGTATCAAAAGTAATCACTATCAACTGTTAATATATCATTAATACCACCTCTAAAACCCAGTGAAAAAACTTATGAGGAACTTGTAAATTTATTAGAAAAACGATTTACACCAGTAACAAATATACACACAGAACGACATAAATTTCTATCAAGAACCCAGCAGTCAACCGAAAGTTTACCAAGTCCATAACTAATCTAAAAGTAATTAGACAAAAGTGTGCGTGGGTATATCTAAACGATAACTGTAACAAACCAATTAACTTAAATTTCATGCACAATTTATTCGAGGTATAAAAAAGAAAAAAATCTACAAACGGAACCATCGACAACATTAGAAAAACGTTGGAAGCAGCATTAAGTATGAAAGCAGCTAGAAAACAAAATCTAGAGAATTACTGCAGAAAGCAGCACGCATAGTGTTACATACTTGGCTAAACGATTATTTTTCGGACTTAACACCAGACCTAGTTTATTTTAAAAGTCCGAAACACTTAAGTTTGAAAACCCTCCGAACGGGAATGTTATTGAAGTGCAGCAAAGGATCTCGTTTTAAGGTGGAGCCAAAAACCACGTACTAGTCTTGTCCGCAGTCGGTTTCTTGATGCTAAGCCCAGCTTGTCACTATGTTTAGGCATATGTTGTATTTTGCCTGTAAGTTTCGTCTAGAAATTGCGGACAGTGTAACAGTGATGTCCGCGTATACAAAAATGTCGCAGTGGTAGTACTGTGCTAAGCAAGTCGTTTACAACCAAATTCTATAAGGTCGACCCAAAAACCGAGACTTGTAAACACCTCTTTGTCAGTCGTTTGGCATAAACAGAACAAAACAGTTCGAGAAATAAGTAATCGATCTATTGGATAAATAACTACAAATCACACACGTGGCGCCAGCAGGTGCTCTCTTAACGTTGTTGAACGCTCCAGATATGTCAATGAAAATTGCAAATCTGTACTTGGAGATGTTTGGTCGTAGATTGGTCATTAATCTACGTGCGACGTCAATCATTTTGCCTGGAATGAAGCCATATTGACTGGAATAGAAAAGATACTGTAGAGTAATGTCGTCATGAATCTTTTTAAGAAGCACACACGTTCAAAAAGTTTGCCAAGTTTTGATAACAGAATTATCGGACGGTACCACTTGGGATTTACGAGATCCTTCCCAGGTTTGAGAATGGTGATAAGTTTGCCAGTTTTCTAGCTGGTAGGAAAATAACCACATTTAATGCATGAGTCGAACAAATCAACTTTCGTAGAAAAGAGGGAATGTTGTACAATTAAACTTATGACATTACAATGTATTGCGCCGCGTCCCGGAGACTTGATTTAAGAGATTTTACTAGCTACTGCGGCTAAATCGTATATACTGACCACCCAGTCCTGTTAAGATCTAATTTGCAAATTATTCTGAAATAGTGCATCTATCTCCAATAACAACGTGGTAATATTTTAAGGGTACAAAAAAGCATAACGCCGTCTTCAAAAGATTGAATAAAAAAGAAAAGCCAATTGGCATATTTCGTACTGAGTGGGGTAGAAAACTTAACCAATCAGAAAAATGCGTTTTACGAAATAAGTCAATGTTGGGCACAAAAACCTTAACGCGACGCTAAACGAGAAGTTACTTACGGAAGGAATTATTTTTACTTACTAGCGAAAGAAGTCACTTACTACTGAAGAGCTGACTTATTTTTACTTACTCGCGAAAGAGTTACTCACGGGCTACTAGCAAATTTAATTAACTACGGGTTTTAAGTTAAACTTCTGGATTGTCTCAAACTTATTTTTTTGTACTGTTAAGTTTTTATTAGAATGTGTTTATCTGTAATTTTGCTGTTCTGTTGTGTAAATTTAACTTGAATATTACGTTTTCTATAAAGTTTCTTTCTTATTAAGTGACAAATTCTTACGGAATTGTAAATTTGCGTCTAGCTAAAACCTAGAGAGTTGCGGTACTTACAGCTGTATTCATAGTCAATCGCTGGCAGTTCGCTGACGACTCGCCAGCGATTTGCTAGAGCTTCTACTAGAGGTTTCGCCGGCGACAATAAAATTTAATTGTACTTACAAATTATGGATAGTATGATGCAAGTACAGTAACGCAAAATAAATAAATTAACTAAAGCAAGTGAATTTAAAACATTTATTAATAGAATAAAAAAAGTTGGATATAGAAATTTAAAAAATTGATTTGCAACAATTTTTGAAATTATACTAAGATGAGAACGTTTTCCTGGTTTGGGTTGTGTCATTGTGGTAACCGAACTTGCCAACGTTTCGTACACTTTTGTAAGGGGCTTCATCAGGGCGTAAGAGAAATCGAAGAACTCAAACAAGCAACCGAAATGTAACTAAAAACTTTTCAAAAATTAGGTAATCAAGTTGTAAACCATTCCAAATTCTAAACTCTAAAAAGGTAAGAAAGAAAACGAGAAATTTGAAAAAGCAAACGACAATCTAACAAGGAACCACTACAGAGTTAGGTAATCAACTTGTGAACTAAGCCAAATTCTAAACTCCATAGAAGTGACTTACTTATATAAAGAAGAAGTACACAGCTGATTAAGCTCGACACTAATTAGGTTACGGTCAAAAAAAGGCGTGTTTTTGAGAAAGGAGTAACGCCTGGAAACCAAAGAGGAGATAGCTCAAAACCATGATCACGATTGAAGTTATTGGGGTGTTTGATTTCTATGCTCTCTCGCATTTTCCTATTGAAGAAGAATAGAGATTTTGCAATCACTAAAACGTTATCAAAACTTATATTGTGACCTGTAGTAAAATGATGTTCAGCAACCGCAGACTTAGAAATATACGTTTTCTTTATACAACGATCATGTTCAGAAATGCGTGTGATGACGGAACGACCAGTTTCACCAATGTAGACTAAACCACATGAATAAAGAAAGGTCGAGTTCAATATGGGTTTAATACCGTTCTTACGAAGAGGTTTTCCTATTTGAATTGTAACATTGTAAATGTAAAGTAAATTTTCGTCTGTGTGTATTTTTATGATGAAATAGTTTAAAATTTTTTTACTAGTAAGATGTAATAATAACAAAAATTAAAGATTTTTTTTATAAATTACTTATTTTGTAATGTTTTGTTTATATGCATTTTTATAATAAAATTATTAAACATTTTTTGAAGTGCCTATTAAATTTTTTAGTGCATATTTTTTGTTCTTTATGCTTACTTAAATGCCGATTTTAAGTAGTTTTAATGCCTGAACATCCGGTCTTTAGTTATAATCTATCAAGTCAAAGTAGAGAAGTGCTCTTGCATTGTATTTAACTTTGAAAACATCTGTTTGTTGTGATAGAAATAACCTTTGTAGTCTTATAAGAAATTTGTTTATAAATTTTTGGAAAACAACCTCAAACCGTTTGTAATTAGTTTCTAAATATCTAAATAATCTAAATATCTAAATAATAATAATATCCTTAGCAGTTGCTTTTCTATTTGTGCATGCTTCTCTTGACAGTCTGACAGATTGGGAATAAATGGGCTACGTAATTGAATGTACCCAAAAAGCTACTAAGTTTTTTTGTATTTTTAGACGGCTTTCTCCTGAGTATATGTAGTACAACATACTTCACTTCTATTACATTAAATTTGCATTATTTTTATTGACTTTTGTAATGTATCTGCATAAATAATTATTTCACTAATATACTCTTATTTCATCAATGCTTTGAAACACATCATTAACTATCAGGTGGAATAGTTCATGTGGTTTTGCAAAGGTGGTTTATTTTGATTCCGTATGAGATCAATTTAGCCAGCCAAAATCTTTAATTAGCGTCTAACATAAAAAATATTCTAGAGCCTGACATTTCCGCAAATGTTAGTTGTTAGTCTTCTACAAGCACAACCTTTGACTTATAGTTTTCTTTTAATTTAAAATCAATAGAAGTATTTTCAAATTCGAGAACTTCTCAAAACAGTTGTAATGAATATTGTCAGTATTTTCTATATTAAATACTGTTTTCATAAATTTAATTTTTGAATAGTTTGAATCTTCATTATTGGTGCAACAGTATGATGAGTTCTCACTACAAAAATTCAAAAAATGCATCATTGCTAAAAACATTTATGTTACATGCCCTTACGCGTTTTAACTTTTGACCTCCGTAATTAGTAATACTCTTAACAGTTTTCAAATTAGTTAGGTGTACCATCTTATAAATATATTCTAGAATTACATTTACAATGTGCACCTGAAGCGAGTTTACGTTTTATAGACTTATTGCTGTGTAATCTATAACAGTTGAAACCAATCGTTATCTACATTTTTATTAGTTCTAGCTTTATATTCTATTAAATTCAGCATGTTTTTTTTAATCTTTAAATGGGACTTAATATTATAAATTGTATTTAAAAAAATTACACTAAACTAAACTAAACTAAAAAAAATTTAGAGGATGAAACAACGTGTAGATCTTGATAGAAGCAAAACATTTTAGGCACTGCGCATCTTTCAGTTCAACCGGAAGTAGCTATTAACTTTGTTATTTTAGATGGAACACCTTGTATATTATTACATTTTTGAATTTCGGTGAGACTTGTACAGGTGTTTCTATACTTATCCGTAAGAATTGTTGAGTTATTAATTTTATTTTAAAAAAATTACTATTTACGCCCTCATATAGAGTTTCATAGATCTCGCTTATTTTTAAAAATGAAAATCTAATACTATGGTTGTTTTTAATTTATACATCTCTCTTTCAACAGTAATTTTTAAAACTATACTACCTTATAAAAGGTCATGAGTGTCATGACAGTTGCATCCTGAAGTTTAACAACTTCAAAGCTACGTAACACACTTTTTTTAAATGAACAACCCTACGTTAACTTCAGACAAATTTGCTATAGCCCTATACCTACATATATTAAATATAATTAATTAATAAATTATTATAAGATTCCCTCAGAGCGCGCACTGACATTCTGAATATGTTCTTTATTCATGGTGAATGTGAAAAAGTATTGGATAGAATATTTAATGCAAGATATCCTCATCTACTCGCAACGCTCGCAATAAGTAAAAATAAATTTAGAAGATTTGAAACACGTTTTGTGAAAACATGGAGTATAAAAACCTGTAAAAATTCTTCAAAACCAATTACTGATAACGAAGACAACCAAATAATCGCTTAGGGTTATTTTCAAGTTTATTCAATATTATTCAATAGCAACAGCTTCTACAGATTTAGGCATATCGGTGATGTCAATCCAAAGTATTTTAAAACTACATAGATTTTATCCATAGTCAAGAATTACAGTTCAAATTTTGCAAATTGGAGACGATAAAAAGCACATAGGCAATTTTTTGACCGACAATGTGGAATCAAGCCAAGCTTCAAATAATTAACACTGTACTGTCTACATTTCTTTGTAGATTCGAACATGGCATTAGTCATATGTGGGTGAAACTTATCTATTTAAATAAGACATAAAGTCCAGCAGCTGTATATTAAAAAATCAAAGTCAAATTTAAATCGTACGGTCTTAGATTTAATGTTAGGGCATAGGCGTACAGCCATTATAAATGAATGTGAGAAGGGGAATGTTATGCATGTTACTTAAGGTTTTGATATGATGGAACTTTAAGGAAATTTTAAGGTAACATGACAAAAAATGTTAAAATAAAATATTATACAACGAAAAATAATAACAAATTGTTATGCGATTTATCTCTACGTACATTCGACTGTCATGTGTAAAAATTCACTGGTTCCACTTTAGCAATAATGCAAAATTTTAATTTTAATATAGAGAAGTATATACAGTGCAATATCCATAATCCGAACATTCCAGTAATACTAGTAGTAAACTAGCAATTAGTTCGGATTACGGAGATTGCACTGTAATTATAATAACGATTGCTAAAACTTTGAAAAAAAAACTATTGAGGAGTACTCGTGTAATTTTGCATGATTTTAATATTAAACTACTAATAACTGAAGTCATGATTGGCGTAATTTATCTATCTTTGCTAACTACGAATACAAAACTAAAATTTAATAAAAAATAATGTATCGTACTTACTTTTCCGGCACCTCAAACAAAATAACACTAATTCACTATCATTTGTGTGATAAACTACCAGTTTATATTTTATTTAATACTTTCTTAGCACTTTCCTTTTCAAGATTCAGGAAACGAATAAACGTATTTGTCTCACATTCGTATTTATAGAGTGACCAATTGAACAAGTCAGTGCAAGTTCGCGATGCTCTGAGACTGCGCGTACGCTTGTAACAAGATGATACTGGTATATCACTATGTGCAGGTTTTTACAAGTTCAAAATGTACTGCGACCACAAAGCGAATGCCTACATCCTACAACTTACACAATTTTATAAACATATATAATAAATTTTTTACTTCATAGGTACTTTTATAAATAATGTATATGTCTTTATATTATAAGATAGTATAATGTAAGTAAATAGGTACTATCAGTGTATGTTGAGATACACTATCTTGGACCCCATTTTCATTTCATAGACCCCCAAATTTTTTTTCGCTGACGTAGACCCCTTGCAGGTTGTCATAGACTCCTCGGGGTGGATATAGACCACTTTGGGAATCACTGATTTAGACAAACTAGATACTGAGGAGCATATGTTTTTAAAAATGCAAGAAGATGGAAACTTTCCAAGTAACGTAATCCCAACTGATGAAACTAAATTTTGTCAACAAAGCACCGTGAATTGAAGAGATACCCATTGTTCAGCAAAGAAAATCCTCATGTGCTAGGACAGAATAAATTTCAAATACACTTTAGTTTTAATGTGTTTTATATACTATTATAACCAATAGGGTGTTGCTTGGGAAATCAAAAAAAGTAATAATATACATGGTGTTCCATTGAAAATAACAAAGTTTATGACCACTACCGGTTGAACCAAAAGTTGCACACTGTTCAAAATATTTTTTTTCTATAGAGATTTACACTTAAACCTTATTACACCCTCTAAAATTTCAAAACTGTAGATGTTGTATCATCGCCAATACGTCTAACGCGCGGGTACCGTGGTAGACCATGTATAAAAAAATGACTTTATCAAAAATATTAATTACACTTTTGTCTGGACATCTGTCAAATTACTGGTTCAATAGTTCAATTTGCAACAACCCACGTTGCCAATTTCTTCTATAGTTTGATGTCGACTTGACTTCTGTGCCTTTTTTGCTTTCCATTCTTCCTCTGCTATTGTTTTTCTCACAATCTTGTAGCCATTTTTATTTTTTTCTTGCTTTACTTTGTTTACTTCATGAATTTTTTGAATTGTATCTTGTATTGTATCCATCCCTTCTTGCTCCTTGGATAGATCATTTTTATTTAACTCATTAATTTCTAATAAGTTTGTTATATTCTTCTTTCATTTATTGCTCAGTTTGCTCTGCTGTAGCCAGTAGCGGCAGTTAATAGCAGCGAATAATTAAAATAGACATTATATTTTGATTAATTGTTTTTTGACTTTTATTTTAAAAATTATTAGGATAACTAAATAAATAAGTAAAAAGTAAAAAGTAAATTAAGTCAACATTTTAATTTATTAAAAGTTTTTATCCTAACAAGTGTATTATAAACCAAACAACTAAAGTGCGTCTTTTTATGTTGCAAAACATCAAACAATATCTTTTACCTATTGAAATAATTATGTAAATAGTTTACACAGCCTCTAAATAATACAAAAAAATAAATAATATAGCCAAACATTTTTATTATTGTTAGTTTACTCTGTTCAAAAACTGTATTAATATATTATCCATTTAAACCATAATTTGTTGATAACATAAAATACACTAAAAATTAAACTTGTAAAACGATTATTAAAAATATAAACTCAAAAAATGCATAATAATAATTATAGTTTAGTTTTATGCAATCTAAATAGGAAATAAGCTATTAGTTTTGTGAAAAAAGAATAGAAATTGAACAGTAATGTAAAAATACAACTAAGGCTTAGAAGGAGAATTTTTTTTTTATAATAAAAAAGGAGAATTAAAGGTCTATAATTACAATTATACAACGCATGTGATGAGATTGAACGGAAATAGCGAGACGTATAAATAAATGAAAACGGCATCCTGGGGTGTCATAATTTTACTGTTATTTACTCTCGCAACCTTCTTCAAATATTTAGTCCCAATGAACACAATATTTTTTAGCATTACTAGTAATAATATTGTCAATAATAATAACCCACTAAATATGAGACATTTACAGAAATATTGTGATAATGTAACATTTCTTAATTTCTTAATGTGTTCGTTCTATGCAACATTCTACATGAAATGTTACAATTAAAACATTTTGTAAATATGTATTCCGAAACATTACAAGAAGGTCGCATTTGAAACAACTTATAAATATGCTTAAGATACAGTTACATTTTTAAATTAATGTAAATCAGTCTTAAATTAAAACAAAATTGATTTCGTGAAAACCCATACAAATTTTAACCATTCCAGTTTATATGTACATTTAGTTAACAATCAAATATGCGCGCCCCGGTACAATAACGAATTTGGGTTTTTGTTTTTTGCGACTGTGTTGTAAATATCTTGAATTAATTTAATTGCAGTATTTTTGCGATGCAAGAAGCGGCGATTGAACATACTCAAGTTAGTATACAGGCGTATCCTGTGTTGTTTTAAAAACAGTTTGCAACCTTTGTTCTGGATTTTTATCTGAAGGATATCTGTGAAATTGTTGAATTAGAAATTTACTGTTCCATGATTATAACTTAGAAGCTAAATAAATAGTGTGGTTTATTCATTTATTAAATATGGGTAGACTACGTAGCAATTTTAAAATTTTACCAAACGGCTTTTAAGAGACTTGTTCATGAAAAGCTACAAAAAGAACTCTCAGTTATGATATTAAGTAAAAAGTCAGTTATTGACGATAACAACCGATGTCTAGAACCTAAACAGCATGAACTAGTAAAAGTCAATGAACCTTTAATAGTCATAAATAAAATTCAAGATACCCCAGTATTGTCTGACGAATGCAGTGCTAATGAATCTAATTATGATACTTTTACAAATGTGTTCTACCGATATTAATGAATCTTTGCCGAAATGGATGTTACCATAAAGACATCTACTGAGTCAGCAAGCAATGTATACATTGCTCAAAATGCTTAAACCTGTGTGTCAAAATTTACCAAAAAATTCAAGAACATTTTTGAAGACACCAAATAATTGTCCAGCAGATAAAATTAGCATTGTAGCTCCAAGAAAGTATTGACATTTTGGCATAGACAGTACTTTAAAGATTGCTAATAGTAATTACTGCTTGAAAAATATGAATAGTAAGCAAAATTTATTTATTAATATTTTCTTATATATTGATGGTCTACCACTTTCAAAAAGCTCAACTAGCCAGTTTTGTCCAATTTTAGGCTTAACTGAAGTTTACATCGAGCATCAAGTACGACTTATTATGTTTGGTGCGTACCATGGCCATAAAAACCTTCATCAACTGAAAAACATTTACAATTATTTGTAGTGAATGTAAAAAATTGCAAAATGTTGGGTTTCAGTATCTGCGATGTTTCAGCAGAATTTTTCATTTTGTGTGTCAGCATACGGGTTATTTTGGATGTACCAAATGCATTGAAGAAGGTGAGTTTGTGGATGGACGAATTACTTTTCCTGAAGTAGATGCTGGTCTCCGTAACGATGGGAGTTTTAAAAATAACACGTATGAAGACTATTAGAACAACAAATCACCTTTAAATGATTTGCATATTGGCTTCGTTTCTGATATCCCATTAGATTATATGCCTATTGTACGTCTTGGCGTGGTGAAAAAGCTTGTACGTTTTTGGATCAAGAGAAATAAAGGAATAATGTTAAACCAAGATCAATTGCAACTAATTTCTGCACGATTACTTAGTTTAAAACATTGTATTCCTACTGCAGTTTACAAGAATTTGAACATTTCAAAGCAACTGAATCTAGGTAACTCTTATTATATACTGGACCGAATTGTATTTAAGGATACGATTCTAAAAAATATATTTATCCACTTGATGATTTTTTTTAATGATCTTGTAATAAATTTTATTTCTATTATACAAACGTTTTTCCAAAACAGTTATGGGTTCTTACAAAAGAACGTCAGATCGTCAGTTACGTTTTACAGAAGAAAGTATGGCTGAAATAAATGAAAAAAATTTAAAATAGCCAATCTAGAAGATCAATCGGTAAAGAATATAGGCTGAATGAATGTACTTTAAGAAAAAGGATAAAATTAGGTACAATACCCTGTTCTTTAGGTCGTTTTAAACGAGTTTTCTTTGTAGAATTGGAAAGCACTTTAGTACAAAAAGTTAAACAATTAAATAACTTATTTTTTGGTGTTACATGTAAAGAACTCTATAAAATTGCGTATCAGTTTGCTGAAAAAAACCATATTAATCACACTTTAAGCAAGACAAAGAAACTGGCTGGCAAAAAATGGGCAATGAACTTTTGTAAGCGTCGTAACTTTTCTGTAAATTAACCAGAAAAAGTTAGTTCTACCCGACCGCCTGAGTTCAATCCTGTTCATATAAATAGATTTTTCTACAATTTACAAAACTGTTAGAAAAAGTTCTCTTTCACAGCTAAATGTATTTTTAATATGAAAAAAATGGGTTGGTTGACAGTACCCAACAAAATTCCGAAAGTATTAACTACTAAAGGCAAAAAATGTGTTGGTAAAGTTGCCTCAAGTAAAAGAGGTATACTTATTACAGCAGTTTACTGTTGCAATGCATCTGGTTTATACGTATCTCTAGCTTTGATTTACCCTCAAAAGCGAACTAAACTGGAGCTTATATTTGGAGCACCTACAGGTACAATTACGATGGTATCTGATAGCGGTTTTATAAATTCAAATTAGTTCTTGGCAGTGCTTCGTCATTTTAAAGATTATGTCAAACCGAGAGTATAAAAACCAGTACTTCTTGTACCCGATAATCAAACGTCGCACATTAGTCTTCCAGCAATTTTATTCTGTAGAAAAAATGGCATCCATTTTCTAAGTTTACCGCCGCATAGATGCCATAAACTACAACCGTTCGATGTTGCATGTTTTGTTTCTGTAAAGACTGCCTTTAGTCGAGAGTCTGACAAATTGATGATAAGTAATCCTGAAAAAGTTATTACACAATCGCATATTGCTTCATGTATTTTACGAAAAAGATGTTGCTCCATCCAGTGTTACTGATATGTAAAGAGCGGACAGTCAGGCAAATGCCTGGAGCCTGTCTATTTTGCCTTTTTGTGTAACTATTTGTTTTTTTTTGCTTTTTTAAAGAGTATTATTTTATATTGCCTTTTTACATATAAATTTTGAAAAGTTTGTGTAAACAGTGTTTTAATAGGTAGATGACAATAACTCATTACAAAATTTTACTTAAATTACGTACAATAATATAATTAACATTTTTTGCTCAAAAGGTCTTACCACGGACCTATAAATAACAATAGGGGTTTTAATGTTCTGTTAAACAATGGTTTCCAGAAAACATTAAATACAAAAGCCGCTTATAGAGAAGAACTATTGTAAGAATTTATACTAGAATTATGTACAATAACAGGCTTAACAGAACACTATTTACTAAACCGGAAGAATTTCGGAATGAATCATATTTTATGGGTCTATTCAGTACCTAAGTAAAGCAAACAAATTAAGATAATTTTAATTCTGTCCGGTGGGATTCCGTTAATGACTGAAACACATGACTAAAATATTCTTTGTTTGTTATAAATACTTGTGATATTGTCACACTGTGATAGTCTAGTGGAGTGAAGTAAATTGGACAATAATTTAACAACCGACGGGAAAAACCTTTTTTGTCAAGTTTGTTCAAAATCAGAAAGTTTGTATTATGTTAATTTAAATGCTTTTGCTCTAGATTTGTGCAAAGCACTGGTGTCGGCTCAAATTTCTCTTAAAAAACTTGATAATATCAATTTTCGCAATTTCCTCGAAAAATACACCAAACAAGATGAATCAACTTTGAGAAAAGATTATTTAGACATATGTTACCAATCGGTAAGCATTTTAATTAAAGTATTAAAAGTTTTCAAAATGCTGGTTTACCTTTTATAGAAAATACAGACAATAAGGAAAGACATTGGGGACCATTACATTTGGACTTCGGTTGATGAAACAACCGATAGCAGAGGTCGATGTATAGCAAATTTTGTAGTTGGTAAATTGTCTGAACTAGAACCAGGATAACTCATTTGCTAGCATTCAAAGAAATTCCACAGACCAATCACAAAACAGTTGCAATTTTTTTCGATGATTGTTTACGTAAGTTTTTTTTTAATGATTGATAAATATAATCCAATCTATTAATTACAATTATATAATTTTATGTTTGTAGGATTTCTGTATCACAATGGCGTAAAAAAAAAAAAGGTTTTCTTATTCGTAACCGATGCAGCACCTTATATGATAAAATCCGCTTAAGCATTAAAAATATTTTATCCGAATTCATTAGAGACGAGTTTGCAATAGTAAACAAGTTAATTTCTGCCACCAAAAAGGTAAAAATCTCTAACATATTAAATTCTCTTTTTGATTATTGGATCTTGTTTCAGGTTTTGTGAAAGCACTATTACGGGTAAGGGCCTATAAAGAAAAACTTCCAGATGTTAAACTTGGTTATCTGCTTGCATTTTTTATGCCACACATTTTGAAAAAATTAAAGAGGTACATTTCATACTACAACCTGACATTGTCTTATACATTAATTGAATTGTCTTACTTCAGGTGCAGCAATTGTTAAATCTCAAAAAGCTTTTAATGACGAAGCTGTTAAGAGAGGACTGGTTTTTATAAAAACACACTTTTCCGGCATTCCTGACAAATTAAAGAAGCTAGAAAAAAGCGAAACCGCAATGACCGAATCTTTCGCTACATTCGAAAGAATAAGAGCAATTATAAGAGCATGTCCAGGGACTATAATGAAACGGACCGACAGTGTGAGAACGTCATAAAATAAAACCGAAGTAACAACATATGTCCAGGAAAAAAAACTATTTGTTATCAGTGAATCGAGACGAGGGTGACAAGTTAATCCACTAACATACAACCACCATATTCTGCAGGCTAATATGTTGATTCGTTCCACCGTCGGTGGGAATAAGTCTTAAGAAATGAAGCAAATCGTTTCAATGTGAAAAATCGGGCGGTTTCGATTTAGGCATAGTTTACAAGAACAACAGTTTCAAATGCCTGGTATAATATTACAAAAGCGACAAAGCGACTCTTGACCGAAAAAGGCCGCAATGATCATCAAAAAGAACTCGACCGAAACGCACATGTTCTACAAAACCCCTAATTTATGTTCATATTATGAAATACGTTTAAGCAAGATGATAATTTATTAAGTCAAATTTTCCAATTTTTAAAAGTAAAACTATCAGCAATCACTAGTTTAAGTCATAAACGCTTTCAATGTAAAGAACGAAACTATGTAAAACAAAATTTGAGTAAAAATTTTAAAGATTGAAATTGTATAAACAGGCGACCAATTGTAAAAATTATTAGCGTTATAGATGCGTTAAGATTGAACCTATGATCTATGTTAAAGTAAAGTTTAACTATTTAATGCATGTTTATAGTCAGTAGCCCCTTAGTTCATTGTTAATTACAAAGCAAGTTGCGAAATCGGTAAAATTTAGTCCAGTTGAAACCCCCAGCGTCATCTAGTACCAACGTGGTAATAGCTTAAGGGTAGAAAAGGGGATGACGCCGCCTTCGAGAGAATGAGTAAAGGAGAGAAACCAATTGGCAAATTTGGTACTGAGAGAGTTTGAAAACTTAACCAATCAAAAAAGGCGATTTTAGAAATAAGTCAAAATTGCGCACAATGTAGGAGGAGAAAAAAAATTTTAAACGAAAGTTTTAAAAACCCTAACGCGAAGCAAAAAGAGATAGATTGTATAGATTGCTTGATTGATTTATTGATTGATTCGATTGCGGACCGCATACGGGAGTTGATCACGTCTCGCGAAAAAAAAGTTACTTACTGTACTTAACTTACTTAAATTAACTACGGGCTTTAATTAAACCTTTTCGGTGTGTGTTATAATTTAGTGTTCAGAGATATTTTAGTTTACATTTTTACGCTTCGGATCGTTTGTTAGCTGTTAAGTGACACATTGTTAAGTGAGTGTTAACGTGCGCCCAGTCAAGACCTAAAAAGTCGCGGTACTTGGTCTACAATTAAGGAATAGGCGCCATATAAAAAGGTCAGAAATTAAGTTAAATTTATTTGAATGTGCATTTATAAGTTTATTTGATTATTGTACGAGAGATGCGATGAATTGAGATACTGTCTAACGCGATAAAATTGAGAATAATTATCTAACATAAATCTTAACATTTGTTTTCTGTTGGAAACGGTGAGAGCAAGTTTAATATAATTTTGTTTGTTTGTTTTGTCTTTGGCAATTGACGTGTTGCTTTTAAAATTTGTTTTATTTCTTTTGCGTCGAAAATTTACGCTGATAACACCTAAAGAATTGAGTCCAAACATTAATTATTGCGCGTCGCGATATGTTTTATTGCGAGTCCAGTCTGCTGTAAGTCTTCTTTAGATATGACAGGGACAGGGTATCGCGAACGCGACAAACTGTTGAAAAAGTCCAGTTTGTAAACTGTGGAGCAAATTTCCAAAGGTGAAATCTCCACTTTGAAACATTTACATCTGAAAGGGTGTGGCAACATAGCTCGAATCGTGTCATAATCTCAGAAGCACAGGCTCGGTGAACCGCTATAAAACTCGGGTAAATCTAGTATTAGTAGTAATCGTTTGTTTCTGTTGCGTTCGAAATGCGCGCCAACGATTTAGAATATTGAGAAACAATTGCCAGGGATCACGCGGTATAAATTGTTTATCTAATTATCTACCATATCTAACCAAGAACTGGCTAAATTTCTGTTAGTTCTATTTTTGCTCTAACACTTATTGTAATTCGAAAATTGTTTCCGTTATAAGAAAGCTCTCAACCACGACAAAGTCAGCAAAAGAATGACAGTCAACGGACGTGAATCTCAATTGTTCGACCTTTCCTCGCCTAATATACTTGTGAAAGAAATTTTATTTATTTGAGCTTTAAGAATGTGACATTCGGTCTCGAAAAGATTTCAATGTGTCAAATAAAGTTAAATTATTTTTGAGATTTTGTTGCTTGCTTTTTGTTTCTTACCGTACATCGCTTGGAAAAAAGAACCTAAGTGTTACTAGCACAACCCCAGATATTCCCTATAACAGGCTTAAAATAAAGCTTAAATTCAATAAAATAAATTAAACTAGACGATCACACGCCACTATAATAATCTACACAGGTAAAAGAATTTTACTCATTGATTGAACTCGAAAAGTTTTAACACAATTACATATTTTCGCGTCATTGCATTTTAAATTTTTTTATCTTGTCCGCGAGATGTCTTCAAAATTAAAACGGTGCGTTACAATAAGAAGAAAAATTAATCAAAAATTGGATTTCGTCACATCAAAAAACCCTTCCTTTGACCTCTTTAAACAACTGACTGAAATTCAAAAAGGAGAGGTCATGAAGCATCAACAGAAAATATATTTAACAATAACAGAAACATCGGCATTAAAATTTTCTCCACTAACATTTTGGGATGAACTTTTTCCTTCTATAAAAATATTTTAAACGATAAAAGGCAACAGCGTCTTGATCAAAATATTGAAAAACATTTGATTTGTGCTTGGGAAAATAATAGCACTTAATAAACATTGTAAAACAAAAAAATAAACTGTAAATTTTAATAGATATTTGTGCGTTTTTTATTGCCTTTTTGGCAAGTTTAATATGCCTTTTATGCCGCTCTTTAGTGATATGCCAGAAAATCAGAATGAAATAGTAATTAAAATATAATCTAAACCACTTCAACACTTACAGGAGAATGCGCCCTCCGAACCAAAGCTGCTACCAGCCGAATCACCTAATAATAATGGTTTTTATACTCCAACTAAATCACTTCAAACTGATCTCTGAACTCTGTTTTTAATACCAAGTTACCCGTCGCTGGGCCCAGTACTGAAGTCAAAATTAAGGATATTCTAGAAAAAATATGTCCATCTCTTAAAACAGAAAGATCAGAAGTAAAAAAAAGAGCTGAAAAAAAATCAGAACTTTTTACAAGCACACCATACAAAGTAAAATTATTAGAAGAACAAAAAATGAAAAAAAAACCAAACGTAAAATTGCACAACTATTGAAAAAACCAAAGAAAATGGAACAGAAATAAGGATTTATTCAAAATGCGGGGGTCTGTCCAGCATATAACGAAGTATATTCTGAACCAACAGAAATTAATTAAATTCAATGTAAGAAATGCGATCAATGGTACCATCAATTATGCGCTTCTTATGAAGGGTTCCTATATTTTGTTTATGATTTTTATTAGTTACATATTTATGTAACGAAAGATTGCGAACTCTTAAATTGGTGCGTACTCTTGAGTTGTTACACAGCGTACTCTTAGACAAAATTTATTTCAAGAGTACGCACTGCACTAAATGTGTAGTTTTTTTAATATCTTTTTATTAGTAAGCATTAGTTTAAAAAGAAAGACCATTATGTTTATAAACGTTCATTTTATTACAATAAACATTACTTTCTTGTTTTTGATGCATAGTTTGTCTTTTATACCATTTTAAAAGTTAACTATATGTTATCTTAGACAACGTTCCTCTAAATAAATGTTTAAAATACATGATAAGCTTTTAATTATATGTACATATATTTTTTTAAATTTTTTGGATAATGAAGACCGTGACGAGCCGTCACTGAATGTTGTTCTATTTGTATATTGTTTTATCATATCAATTGTTTAGTGACTTCTGAATTAGACTTTTACTTCATTTTCGCCATCGATTAAATAACTTTTGGTGAATCAGAAACAACAGTAGTTATGAACATGCAGTCGAAAAATGTAGGTTTATTGCAGAAGTAAATCGCAATTTTCTGACACGTTTTTCATTATAACAGTTGTTTTGTAAGTGTTACTGAACAACGTTGATTCCTTCTGACATGTTTTACATTATTGGTATGAGAGAATCAAGCACATTGACGTTTATTGACTGGAGCTTATGTATAAACTGTGTAGAAAAGTAAATCATTAAAGTATGCGCACCTTAGCCGGAGCCGAACTTACAGCACCCCGTTGCACGATCCAAAAAGAAATAAATACTTATATAACACAGTGCAAAGTTTTGCAAATTAGGAGAACTAAAGTCATTTTGCAACTACTAAAACAAAATAATAAATTAAATGGCATATTGTTTCCTGATGTAAGTAATATCGATCATTATATTTTTTTAAAGAACTAGCATAAGAGTTTATTTATATAAGACTGCTTTCTTTTTGCTAACTCATATGAAAAATTATAAATTGCAAAAACGTCCAAAAGCTTTTTGTAGATGCACATCAATGCCAGAGCAGAATATTTTCGATGTATGGCGTGTTTACACCACAGCAACCTAGATTGGAATAATCAATTCTTAAACTTTGAGTATAAAAATAAAAAAATAGCATTTTTTATTCTCGTTACATCTATAATTTTGAATTGCTTTCAAATATCTCCCTTTCTAACTGGTATAGAACTGTAATTGATCTGTCCCTTTCTTGACTACATAAACTTTTATTTACCATTCGAGTTCTATACAGTCACATAGAGAACACTTCTATATGTCACTCGCCCAAGTTCGCTAGTTTTTGAATGTGGTGCATTTGCATTGAGAATTTAAACGTATATATTATTTGTAATTCCAAAAATAATAACACAGTTTTTAGTATTTATTGGTGGGTCATTGATCTAATAATCATCCATCAGTTCTATCGGATTTGATATAGTAATAAACAAAGAACGGAATTATCACATTTTGTTACCCTTTCGTGAACTACTTTATTTTTGCATTTGGAACTACATTTAACAGTTCTCTTTTTATCATTTTGAAACATAACATTGTTTGAAGACAGTCGCTAAATTATTCAATTTTTCTACATGCTCAAGTAGGTAATCGTTCAATTAGCTTAGAATAATATGACATTTCCATAGCAATCACGGCACTTTTCGGAATAAAATCTGACATTTTCCTTCCCTGACAATCGCTTTTAATCTTAAACTCAAACACAAGTAAACCTCCTTCTACAAAATCACTATCACTTTTTATATGAGTAATAATTAATTGCCGTTTTTTTTCCAGAAAGAGGGTTCAATCCGGTGAATAATCCTTCTAAAACCGCTTGGCGTACAATGATCACATTTTTGCAAAAGTATACCTAACCATCATTTACCTACATGTTTTGTTAAAAAAATTTTTGCTTTTAGCACCTAATCTCCTAATAGTTTTTAAGTACTTTTATCTCCAACATGCAATGTTTTCGTTATCAAGCAGTACTAATTTTCTATTGTATTTTCCAAAAAGAAATTTATTCTGTAAAACTGTTCTACTTAATTTGATTCTGTTTTTATCTTCATACATAGTTTTTGTTATTGTGGGTATTAGCTTTGTAAATAAAAATAAAACAAGTAGACTATTCTTCTAATAGTATTTTTCCGTACTTACCCAATTCAATGTTTCTCCTACCTTAAGATAATGTAAGTGCACAAACGTTCTTATGTTTTAAAAGAATACGAGTCATATTAGAACATATTTCAATTGTTTTATCAACTTTATTTGACTGATTTTGGCATTAAAGAATTGTATACATTTTTGTTCATACCCCTTCTTCCGTTTTACTGTAATAAAGTCAAAATTAGAAGCAAGTGAAACAATTGAAACTCAATCGCACGGTAAACTATTCACAACTCTCGATTGTAATAATTATGTCATTATATGTTTATATCTGTACTTCATGTACCTATATCTAATATGTGTTATTAGCATTATTCTTATTGTTGAATTAGACACACTGTTTCTTCGTCAAGTTTAAAAACAATTAGTATTATTACGTTCTAATTTAAAACAATATATTCTTAAGAAAAAGGTTTTTGCTTGCACTGTATTTTACCACAGAAGAGAAAGAACTAACACGTAAACTTTGAAGTTTATTTCTTATCTTATTCCTATTCCCAATTACTTACATTCATTTGAATACATATTAAACTTAATAATCGTTAATAGTAGAGTACATTTTTTGCTACTTCATAATAGACATAAACCCTTTTTTTCGGTACGGCACTGGAACATGTCAAACGTGTTTGTTTATTATGTTTTTTCGTAAATGTTAAAAGCCACAATATATTATATTTTAAATTATATTTTTATTTTATTAGTAAGCTCACAAAAAGCATCTTTCCGAAAGTTTCCATATCCTTTAGTCCGTCACTATCAATAAAGTCTTTTCTGCATTTTAAGTTCATAAGTTTGCTTGTTCTCTCGTCGCTTAGAGAACAGTAATTTTGTTTAAATTTAATTAAAACAAAAGAAAAATTATTTAGTGTTACTTTTCTAAAAATTATACTCAACAAATTTTCAAACGCAACGTCGTAGCTAGCCGAAGGGTAAACTGCCACTGTCGAAAACCTTTATTCGCTTTAAAGTTGTTTCTCTTTTTCGAAAAGTTTTGGAGAGCGCAAAATTTAAATCTTACCTTGTGCGCCCATGACTCTACGACACTGTGCTCAGGTTACAATAATATCGAAATGGGTTTTTACTGTAGTAGAATCTGTGACCATGACAACTTTCTTTCATCTTATTTTCGTAACTGCTCTACTAAACCTAATTGTACTTTAATCCACGTACGCAACTTCTTATTTATCAATTGCTAAATTCAACTGTAGTCAGTAATTATTTCAAGAATTTACTAAATTATTTTGTTTTCAAAATGAATGAAATATAAATTTGAATATGCAAACGCTTATTAGATCAAAGTAAATTCAATGACAATTGTAGTCACGTGGATCTATGATATCCCAACATTATTCATCTAAAAACCTTGAACTTGTTAAATATTGTAATAAATAACAATCAAGTTTTTATAGAAGCGATTATACTACATGTTATTGTTGCCAATAGTGAAGCATACGTTAATTAATTTTGTTTTTCAAAAAGAAGTTTTCATTGAAAAACATTACATGTTTTTATCTAGTTTAATATTTTATGCATTTAAATTATGTTTTTTATCTCCTTTTACCTGAAACAAAAAAAATTAAAGCTATGAATGAAAAGACGTAATCATTATTCATTTAGTTTTATTGAATTTTATATTTCTCAATATTTGATAAATGGGCCAATGGAACAATAAAAATATACAAATCAAGGCCCATAAATACATACAGGTAATTATATATTTGATTGAAAATAGACATTTTTTTTAAATATAATCTAATATGTTAACTTTATAATTATGGAAGTGAAAGATTATAGCAGAATCCTGGGGACCCAAAGTCAAGACATTCTGTTTTAAATTCAGTCAGTCGCCCATGCGACATAGTAAGTACTTACAGGCGAGCTATGGAGGTCACCAAGTAGTTGTAGTTATTTTTTGTAGATCATTATTGTTCATATAAAGTAAATAATGGGCATAAAACTTTACAACCTAAGTAACTTATTTCATAACCACTTAGTGTTTCTCCAAGTACTACAATATAAAATATCTAAAAATATGAATCCAAATCAGATTCTAGATCACGTATTAATCACGAAAAGTTGCATATATTCAGAAATATATTTTATATGGATGGTAATTACGCAAACTTTTGTATGCTGTGGTGCATAGTAATACTTATTGCGATTACGCGACAAATTTGACGTCATGAATGATGCTCGCGTAGTCATGTGCAGCCTAAAGTTGTTTTCTATTAAAGGAACAATTCGGATAAAAAACAACAAAGAATGAATACAGTGTAGACATTTAAAAAAAGCTTTAACAGAATTAAACTGTTTGACTTGTACTTTATAAAAATGTAAAAAAAGTAGTGTGTGGTTGTCGTAGTATATAGAAACGGCTGACATTTATTCCCTCTCGAGACTGCACACGATTTTACTGCAAAAATATTGTATCTTTATTATTCATTGAAAACACAACCAAAATATATAACATGCTCACAGCCACACACCAATAAAGCGCCATAAAATTTAACATTCAGCCTTATAACGTAAATCAAACTGTTTCTCGCCGTACCCTTCGGAATGGATTTGATTTCCTTAGTTTACTTAACGCGTAATTTTCACGGTGATTCACACTGAATATTTTGCGACATCGTTTATGCGAAATAACCATATTGTTTACTCGAACGTATTATAACGCTATAAACTACACTACAGCTACAGAGTCTACGCAAGTAGACGCAATGCTGCAGGATATTCCCGCACATCAACGCTTTGTACGAAACTTTTTCACATATCACGACGAACAAGACATCCATGAATTACAAGTGCAAGGATAGCATGTAGTTGGTATAACAGATGCGACTGGAGCATAAATATAACCATTTGCATATACCAAAGTACCTGGCGGAGGCTGGTGAGACATTAAACGTTGTTGATCTTGACAAAGAACTTGCCAGGCGAGTCCTTCGATAAGTGCCAAGGTTTGACGTCGTTCATGGCCCATTAAGCATACCGTCGACTCCTCTACAACATCATGAAGTAGCATCAGGTACTGGTGTTTGAGTGATTCTTCTTCTGGTCCCACAAAGTGATTCCACAAATAATTTTCCAATTTCGCACGTTGTTGCGCAATATCAGAAAAATCGATAAAAAACCGCGAACACATGTACCTTTGTAAGGTTTTAATGCAGTCGGGTCTTGCTGGTTTGTAATTTTTGACTAGCAAATTACAATATTTTAATAATCCGCCGCCACGGATCTCCTCGGGATTCCTCGTCGAAATTAATTTCTTCTGTAGATGATAAAGTGCTTCTTGAAAATCCCCATACACAGATTCGCCGACTACCGTAGGATAAAAGTTTTCACTTATAGGTAATTTGCTACAGTCGTAAAACAAAAGCAAAGAGTCTAAAACAATTTGGAAGGAATCCACCGAGAATTCAAACTGTCTTCTCATTGTATCTACAAACTTCAATTCGACGTTTTTATGACCGCGCGAATTTCCGAGTGATATTAGCGACCACCGATCTCCATCGTTATACACTTTTACCATTTTACTAACGTACGCTTCTTTGAGACTGCACGTCGATATGCGTTTGCGATTAACACCGTCGGGTAATAAATCAAATAAAGAACTTAAAACCGCCGATTTCACGCGATCGTAATTTCTTCCACTAGATAATTCTACTCCAAATATGAGATCCAGATCATTGTATGGTTGTGATTCAGTAGCAAGAACATGAGAAGCCGCTCCTCCGTTAAGACGGATATCCCGTACTCGCATTCCAGCGCCTCCGGAAGCTGTGTCAGCTTCTAGTTTACCACGAACTACGTTCACTAAGTCTCGCAGTTTAACTTCCAACGTAGGAAAGTTTCCTCTGCCGTGAATACTAACTACTTCATCCATCACGTCGTTTAAACGTCGAACCTGTTCATAGCTGAGAACTGCCAGTCGTTGTTGGGATTCTGAGTTGGTGGTGTCATTATTGACAATCGGATGAGTAGGTGAATAAGCGTCAATTAAAACATGCCGTCGATGGTTTTCGATATCTGCCCCCATTATGCCACACTGAAACAATAAGAAACAAATTAATTTCTACGAAAACATTAACATTAAAAAATGATTTACATTTAAAGTTGTAATGAAAAAATTGTGTACGCAATGTTGCTAAAGGAATATTTAATACAAGCTTTTAAATACATAATCGAGACTACCACATGTCATTTCATTTATAAACGCCAACGCATATTATTTACGAGTGTTTTTATACGTCATCAACGTTTACTAACGTCAACACGAAGACTACTGCGTTGCCGTGAAGTCAATTCTGGAAGCGCAATGGACTAGAACATCGTAGATGGTTAGTTGCTAGGTAACAAGACTGATACAGATAATACAAGGAAAGGAACTGTGCGGGGTAGCGCCACAGACTGGTGTGACGTCATATTGTAACAAGCGTGGGTGGCATGAATGACTGTGTAGGCGAAGGGTGCAGGATGAAAGACGCCTACGACACGGGAAACCCGGGCCCGAATACGAGTATCGATCACAGAAATGCACTAAAACCCTGGACCTACGCAAAAGAGTAATCCTAGGGATCACGCAGTGTTAAATCTAAAATTTCTTATTACTTTACGCGGAGCAATCATAATCCAAGTTGAGAAAAGAATCGTTTATTTAATAAATCGTTCTTTTCATTCAAGACTGATCAAATCAAAGAACAAAGGAGAGAAAAAAACGACGCATCCAAATAAAAGCTATTTCGGTTTTCTCGTTTTATAAATAAACCATAGAAATTATTAACTTTCACTTTTACTCTAAACATATTTATGCCAAAAGCTTTTATTTATTTATTTGTCAGCCCTTAAATTAAATTAATAATAAATACAATAACATATGCTTCTTATTACAATACCCGAATGGACACAGATGAAACGTGATTTAAATTGGAATTATAAGAAAACCAAAGCCATTTGCAAATAGTTAGTAATTATAATTGGATTAGTTAGAGCTGCGAATTCAATAAGTTACAATTTAACGAAGAAAATTCACCGCATAAGTTAGTTAGAAAATGTTGTTAACGTGCAGATTGAGTAAAATAATTGCACAAGTTTTGAATACACACAAACGGAAAAAACAACTTTCGTTGTAAGAATGCAAGCGAGTAATCGTGGAATAAAAATAACTAAATTTTACTTCACTACATGTAATTTCCTTCAAGGTTTTGAGTGTATGTAGTCGATGTTAGTAAAAAATAACATTCTGTGTCTATTTCCCAACTTATTTTCCATTAATTCTTAGCCTTCGTTGTGAATATTATTCGATTGCACCAGTAAGACGTACGTAATATTTATAATTACATATTTATAAGTTGTGCACTATCATTCTCTCACTATACAAATGTGATGCAAACTTACGTAAATACAAATTAATATAAACGCGTTGGAATATTTTTTTATGGTTTACCCACAAAAATTAACGTTACTTAGTCATAACTGAATAAACCATGTATTGCAGTTGTGGTTGATTTAAGTTAAAATGTTACTAAGTAAAAAATCATTCCGCATTATCGCTGCAAAATAAACGACGGATGTGGCATTGTGATAATACAAAAATGCTTTTAGTGTGTTCGTATTGATAATAACTACACCTAGATTGTGTACAAAAATTTGGTATATTGATATAATTCACTACAAGAGACCGCAGTGATAACAAAACTGGATAATTGTTTGTCCACAATTATTCTTAAAGCATTAAATTTATTTTCTTCAATCACATTCCGCCAACGTAATGTATGTAAAGTGCGAAAAAGTTATTACGCCAAATCTAACTGAAATGCCACATAAAATATTCATTCAAAGAAACAAAAAGTCACATAAAATCACTTTTTTAACCCAAATCAAACTATTTATATCTCAATAAACCTACAGTTTACCCACATAAGCTATCAAAGATGCGTACGTGTTTTATATTGAAATAACCATTACAAAACTCTTACGTTATGTAAGTGCCCGCATTAAATAAAAAATGTATACAGCACTCTTTCAATCAATAAATCAATATTGTTTACTACTAGTAACATTACTAACACGACATTCATTTTTATGAAAAATTTAAAAGAAATTTGGGAAATCGCACTGTATAAAATTAACGATTTACGCAAAAAGTCAGAAATCATGTATTTTTTACTTCGGTAAATTAAAATTAATTAACGACCATTTAAGTTGATATACTTGAACTCAGAAGACAGTCACAGGTAATTACCATTAATGAAACGCAACTATCAGCAGTTTCCTAGTGCTTATAAATCGATAAAAATTAAGGATTACACCTGAAAGTTTAAATACACCTTAAAAAATTGTGCATGAATGGTTTGACATTTTTAAACTCGCAATTATACTCATTGTTATGTTCTGCAAAGTTTAATTATGACGCCGATAAGGTCGTAAATACTACGTATTTTCTATTGAATTGCAAAACGATCATGAAGGTTGTGCATGTGAAATTAAATCACCTGGTGTTCTGGCGTTTTATAATTACTAATAAAGTTTTTACTTGACAATTAGGTTACTCTTTTTTTTAATTAGAAATCTAAATTCCTAGCGGATTATTCTATGTAAAGAATAATAGAACGTTGAGAAAGACTTTAATTACTTAGATTAGTTAAACGCTTAATTTACAAACATTTTATATAATTCCCGCGTTAATCATATTAAAACAAAGTTGTTATCAAATTATGTTTGAAAAAATGTAATTTACAAAAATAATACAATTTCAAACATTGTGGACTTTGGCATTTAAATGTGATAACTATGCAAATTATTAACTTGCATTGTCAAATACGGCGGGGTCAATCAATAAGGAAAAGCGTGTAAGGGTTATCAGATATATAAATCGTTCATCAATTCATTGTATGCGAGTGTTTATATTAAAAGTTGATTAGAAAATCGAATATTTTAGTTAAAAAAAATCAGCGACTAATTACAAGATAAGCGCTATCGCCCTTTTATTTAAATATATATGACGTAGAAACATTAACATTATCGATAGTATTAAAATCTAATACACGACGACATAAAATAATTATTACTTCTGACTTTATGAACCAAACACGACCAAACGTTTATCCTAAACACAATTTTAAAAAAAAATTTTTAGAAATCGCATTTACATTAAATAAATGCCGTGTACGTATTATTCTGTATAATATTACGTGAAAAATTCTTTGAATACATAATTGTTAATTACGGACTGAAATCTATTTCGAATACATCTTCATTTACGTTTGTCTATTAATTACTTCAAGGTATTGTGTAATGGAGTAAAAAATGTGTTTTCCCTAGAATAAAAAAAATTAATTCTGATATGTATGAACAATGGAAGGTACATCATTGAATATTACGTAAAATTTTTTATATTTTATGACAATTCCGTTGCAAAAAATGGTAAAAATTGGATTTTAGGAAATTGTTATTATGGACGATAACTGTTATGTAACAAAATGCAATGAACGAAACAAGTTAACTATAGAAGTGCAAGAAAGTTATTAATTTTAATGAATGTCTGAGAACGTACTTTGGGTAAAATGAATTATTAACTAGACCGAAAAGGTTTCACGTCGAATCTTATAAAAGTATTTTCATTCATTCTCCTTTTCCTCAAATAAATCGTGCGATCACCTAAAGATATTTGAACTGTAAGGAAGTTGAAGAATATTGCTATTCGCGTGTTGCTAACCCAAACGTAATCCAATGTGTTAAACGTGATAGCACAAAATGATAATTTAACAGCTGTTTCTTTATATCGCTAAATTTGCGTATGTAATATTTGAATAAAATTATAATAAATGGTACAAGAAAAATATCACTTACAAGTTCATTATAATAATATTGCGATGAAACATCTTCAATGACTGTCGTTGAAAGTGATAAATATTTATCGAAAGAAAAGTGTCTTCGTAACATTATTA
The DNA here is from genome assembly GCA_035610365.1 of Aquatica leii. Lineage (NCBI taxonomy): Eukaryota > Metazoa > Arthropoda > Insecta > Coleoptera > Lampyridae > Aquatica > Aquatica leii. The sequence goes on along the minus strand of CM069433.1, from coordinate 41,838,803 downwards.
AAATTCAATGTATCTAACACAAATGCGTCAAATATCATCACTGACACAATAAAATTGATATAAAAAACCTCCCGTTATCGGCATCAGTTAACAACAGTAACTTGTGGTCACCAACCATGTGTAAAAATCTCCTCTCCTTCGGTTACTTTCAGTTTCTAAATAAAACCTGACTTGTGGTACATTCTAGTCCTTATACGAGGTAAACCACTTACTCTTTGCACGTACCCCACTCTTATTGAATAACGGCAATACTTATATCCTTGCATCTCATGTGCGGAATTCACTATTGTTGAATTAACTTTATATATAAATAGAGTCAAATTTTGGTACGCACATATTTATTACACCACAAAAGAAAAAGCTAATCAATCAATATTTTTACTTTTACTTGTTAAATAATATATTTATCTAAAAACAATTTTAAAAGAGTAGTATAAACAAAATGATATAGGCGTATTACGTAAATAAATAGGAATTGACAAATCAATTTCTTAAAGTGAACGTTAGTTTTAAAGTATCTGCAAAAACCAAAATCATCGGTTCACTTAATGTCGAACGTATTATATAATCGCTCTATAGAAATAGTTTCAAAGAGCATTCACCCCATTAAAGCAACATGTAGCGATTACACAAATAAATATCGCAAATTGAATCTACAAAAAATGTTACTAAATATTGGTTTAAAGGGCGTATAATTTTCTATGTAATTTAACTCCTGTTCTATATCTAGAACGCCAAGTTTAATGTATGTTTTATATATATTTTATGTAGGTGGTAACAAGCATGTCCTTATACGTGGGTATATTGAAGAAGCTGCAATTGACTTTACGCCACCCTCGTCCAGTCGGCGTCAGTCTGTTGATAACAGACGCCGGCTACCGCCACCATCACAAAAAGCGTCGATCATTACTCAATAATTAATAGACTACTAGGTAATTAAATGAGACAGAGGCGTTTATTGTGCATGCCGAATTTAACTTCATAAAAAAGATAAACTGTTAATTGTCCCACTCAAAGATTAGAAACAGAAACTTTAGTGTTCAACACAATTTCAATAAAGGCGTATAAATTTAAAAATCCGTTTGGTTGTCATACAGAGAAATACTCGTAAATAATCAACAAATGAGGACAAGGACAAGGTCAAATTTTAAGCTCATTACAAAACGTGTGTTGCGACTGGTATTATTTACTACATAAATGTATTCGCATTTAAAGTATAAGGAAAAAAAGTAGCAGCCAAAAAATAAGTAGCTTCCTAAATGTTACATACAAGATTCCAGGAAATTAATGGTTACATTACGCAACAGTTCTGTTAGTGTGAATTCATTTTCATCGGACCGTAAATAATGGATATGGCGAATTGAAAAATTAATGAATGCCATACTTCAGTCGTTTATTATTTAGATTGCACAGCAAATATCCGATCAAAAAGTGTTTGTGGATAAAACTTCTGTTAAAAAAAATCTTACAAAAATAATGTGCAATTACTTTTACTAAATTTTAATTTTATACTTCAATAAGTTTCTAAGCAATTAATTATGCATTTCTAAATACACAAAAACAGCATCGAGCATCTGCAAATAGTAACAATTATATTTATTATATAACATTTTAATGCAACTTGTGAAAGAAAATAAATTCTTAAGGTTTAATTACCAAAAGTTGCGAACATCATTAACACGAAGAATTTCTTGCATAACAATGTGCAATTTTAAAAAAGAAAAGTTAATTAACGCGAGTGTATTCCGAAGAAATGTTTAGCACAAAAAATATTTATAGATGGGATTTAGGTGTTGCGAAACTCATACAAATACATATTAATTTAGATTATTTTTTTATTAACCTTAATAAGTACGATTAGCTATTTGTTTTATCGGAGGTTAAGTGTCTTGGGTTAAAGTGCGATTCATTTTCTTTTTTTTAATGCGCATGGCAACATGTGCCTTATTCTATTGAGAAAAATAGAAACGTTCCAATTTTTCTTTTCGTAACACCGTTTATTGCAATTTACAATGAACGATAAGGAAAAAGCTTTTAATATTCAAAACCTTGGCCTTAACCAACAAGGACGTAACAAATTAAAATGTAGAATTCAATTCTAAAACTGGAATGTAATAACAATGATATGACACTAATTATGGGTTAATCTTGAGCACGGGGATATATTTTCTTTAAACATGTTGGATTATAGGGGTTCAAAAACAATGATGTGACAGTCTACTCTGTTGTATAAGGTGTTTCAAACAACGTAATTAATTATCGCCCAGCAGGTACATCTGCTGAATTTACTAGGGGGCGTATTAGCTTATTAAAAAAATGGCGCATACAAATAATGCAATCAAAAAGTACTATATTTTTGCGACGAAATTGCGACATAAATTTAAGTCTACATTAACATGACCTAAATACGTGAAAGTTGTTTGTGAACATATTGACGACAATGTATGGATATTTTAATATTGATGATTTCGTTTTTATTTTACTATATCAGCTGGGCTAAACCAAAAAAATACTTGTAGGAAAACGATTATTTTAAAATCAACGTTTAATGTTTGTTTCTGTTAATTGCGTATTGCGTAAATTGATAAAATAAAGTAATGGGTTCACTTAAGAACCCCATCAGTAAGAGTTTAAAAACAACCCATTAAATTATAATTATGATAATAATAATAGGTTTTTTAAATCATACGAACATGTTCAATTTTTAGGTACATCTAATTAATATTTAAATATGTAGATATTTTGATAGGCTGCAACTTCAAAATACTATTAACTCAATATGTAGGTGTAGTGCAATTAAAAGCACTTTTGTAATCGTACGTAAACTTGAGTTAATTGATTCGACAAATATCGTCTTATAATCACATACGTACGTAATAATGATTTTCAGTTAGGAATTGATTGGTTTTGCATTAATTTGTAACGTTTTTCTTTGGAATTTAGTATTATCAATCGATTGAAAAAGCGTGTCGTTTAACAAAAAAAAATTGTTATAAACTATAACTTTTTTTAGATTTAGACAGTAGCTAAAACACAATGTAAACGGTTAGCAACAGCTTCGAAATATTATAATAATACTCATCCGATAAAAATAGATTGTAGTAGAAAATGGTTGGTATGACGCCCTACTGACTTAGACTTCGCATTCTATACGTAACCAGCGTTATTGTACGGTTTCATTAGAACAGAAACGTTTCTAACACTGCGATCGATATAGCATATAGCAATAGTGTTAGTTAATTGCACCTAAATCATTCTATTACGATTAACCCGAAGACATTTTACTGCAAGTTTTAAGTGTACTAAAATAACAAACGGTAGAACCTTTCGCAACGCAGTATTTATAGAATTATAAAACGTCGAAGTTATGAGAATTCCACCTGCTCTAGTTGTGGTTAAAATTTTTCAACACAATGTGAAAGAATCCGATGCTTTAGAAGGACGTTTACAAAACCTAAAGTCTGTAAACCTTGACATTTAATTTGTGCAGAAGTTTAAAGTATGTTGAAAGTAATGATTGTTAAAAAACAAAGGAAGTCGGCTAGAAATAGAATAAGTAAGATTTATTCAGTTTAGACAAAAAATAACAATATTTGTAGCGTAATCGAATTCATAAGTAACATTCAAGATGCACTTAAGATTAAATGAACAACATATTATTAACTAAAAATTAATTTCGTGATAAAAAGGTCTCGAAGAGAATAATTTGGATAATTAATTTGTATTTAGATTAACATATTGTGACGTAGTGATTACGACAAAGTGTGAACTGTGTACATTACATTCATTAACCTTCTTTATCATTTTGTTATAAATTGAGTAACGAATGATAATTATGTCACTAAGTGAACGGGCACAGTACCGATAGAATCAACAAAAACATTGCCCACAATACCTAAACGAAGTTCGTCGATAATTAAATTTACGAAACACGTTAAGTCTGAACGACATGGTTTGAAGAACGCGGTAATATACCGGTAAAACTGAAAGTCAGTTTTAATAGCTATGAAAAGTAACTGGTATTTATTACACACGGAGATAGATGTAATGGTCGTTACTATTAAAAACAAATATTTATGAGATAGTGTTCAAGCTTTAACTTATGTATACAATTAGGATTTGGCACGTTTTGACGTCACTTGTATATTTTAAGTTAAAACCTTTGATTAATGAATGAAATCCTGTTACGTTTGAGGTTTACGAGGATATACAATTTCAAAATGCTAAATTCTTTGTTACATTATACGCATTGCAAACGTTTAAAATTGAAATGCCCAAACGTATAATTGCAAAATCATTAGTAGATATCGGCAGTATTTCCAGTTTATTGAATTAAAATTCTCTATAAAAATAGAAATGACCCTAACCTTATTTAAATTGATGAAACGTTCTAAAGTGATCGTACAATTATGTCACAGCATTTACATAGCGAAAAGTTACTAATTGACTCGATACGAATTGAATTAATCGCGCGATGCTAAAAATTATTGAAAATTACACCGGACCCAGTGAACGAATAATTTCGTGCCTTTAGAGCGGAGAAAATAGATGAACTTGATGCGGTCACACCTAATTGGTAACAAAAATAGTCTTCGCTACTTAGCGAAACGCACATTGGTCAAATTAGATTTAATTAAGCGCGAAAAGTTTTTCAATGTTAAGAAAGAGAATGCTCCAAAATGATTACGTTAAAAGAATGTATAGATGGATGATATCACGATGAGCACATGTGTTAATTGCACTATATATGTTTAAATTGGCGTCGGAAATTCACATTTACAAAAAATGGATTCGCGCTATTAAAATAACATTATCACATATTCGTAAATAATTCATGCCTTCGTGGCCATTTTGCAGTTCCACTAACATTTTGCTAAATATATTTCGATATGAATAGATAATGGCCGTGTGGCTTCTTGCCAAGTGCTCAAATTCACTTTCCCTTTCGTGCAATAAAATTAAAGGTAACAGAGAAATGTCTCGTCGTGTGTGCGCCAAAAACGTACAAAATGAGCAAATTCTTGTTACGCTCCGTTAATTAATGTCGATCCAGTAGGAGGCTTTCTTGTAGAAGGTCGATGTACCCTTTCGACGCAAATCCTTGATTTGTCAACAATAAGGTCGATAGGTTTATGAAAAGTAGTACTTAAGATGTACGTAACAATTAAATGTTTTACGGTTAATAAAATAAATACTATAACCACCCAACGATTGCATATAAAAAAATTAACGTTATCGAAAAGCAACAGTTTCCCCACTTTTCTAAAACTCGTTATGTTTCTAAATCAATATTTCGCAACTATGACGAAATTTCTTAATTACTTGTTGAATTTATGTCTGTAAAATGGAGCAACTGTCAAACGAATTCGACAATTTCTATTAAACGGGAATAATTAAAACGGCGTTAAAACTGTTGTTTTAAAATTTTCGCAATGTGTTAAATGCGAAAAGCGAAATTGGTCGTTGTAATCAACTAGAAGTGTTTTTAACTAGCGTATCCTCGTAAGTTGAATAAAAAAATATAATAGACAAATACTTTAACACGTCGCGGAAATACGTTCTGACGATAACGTCGATCAAACACGTTAATAATAGCGATTAAAAGTTGAACAATATGGTTGAAAGGAAAATGTTTTTATCTTCAGTTGGTTGATCGATTAACAACGAAAAGTAAAAAAAAATTGTTGCACAACCACAAACTGGTGTAAATCCATAAAAATTGATCTACCCACAATCACTACTGCTCTCGCGAAATACAACTCCCGATATCGATATAACAATAAAGTACAAAACCCACATACGAGGTGGTGTAGAATATAAGAAACTTGACAATATTAAATATCGAAAGCAAAAAATGTCCTATTTAAATAAAAGTTGAAACGCAACGTAGACAAATTCTTGTAAATTACGATACGTCGATGTTTACAGTTTTAATTAAGTTTTAAGAGTCTAACCTTTAAAATATGCAGCGAATCTTTGTCATTATCTCCTTCGAGATCGGATACTTGCACATCATCCCCGTCGCCATCGAAAAAATCGGTATGATCGGAAGGTCCACTAAAATCGGAAACAACACTGCTTCCACAACTATTTCCAGAATCCTCCATGTTCATGTCGATATCCTTAAATTCCGTACCCATTTTCACCAAACTTATATTTATAATATTGCTAATTTTAAATGCCAAGAAGGCTAACTACTTTAATATTTTATGTTGCGTGTTTATTAAATTCTAATTGATTTTAATCCCTACGTACTATTAGGACGATTACAACACTATTTTCCAAAGGTGTGACAAGCAGATGTGAAAGTGTTATAAGAATAGTAACCACCAACCCAACTACACAATACACTATCACACGCCGCACTGCCCGTAATAAAACGAGGCAACTGGTAGAATTAACTTATGCGTGGAACGAACGCGCTTGCGCTTATTGCAAACGTGCTCGTTCGCTCACGTAGCCTTGCGATCCGTGAAGAAGCAAATTATCGCTCTAGCAAATTCTGGAAATTCGACGAATCCTTTTCATTAAGGATTTACTTTACGATTAAATTATAACCCTAAATACACCTAAAGGCGCAATCGCGACCTTACACGCTAACATAATCACAAACTACCTATACTTTTTTATACAAACAACGTACCAGATAATTGTTACCAAGTACGAAATCCGAGCGAAAGTGAAACGAATGTAGTAAATAAAACGCAATTGATAACCAATTAATTAAAAATACAGGAAAAGACGTTTTAACCCGCACAAATTTAATATCAAACAACAAATGCTATAAATTGCTTATAACAATTTTTTATGCGCACTTTACCTAAATACGTAAACTACCACTCGTATTTCAAGCACCCCATTCAACTTATTGAAATAGTCGAGAACCGCTTAAACCTTATTCAATATTAAATGGCGTTATTGATAAAACTCTTTACTCGTTTAACTAAACGCCGGTGTGTATTTTAAATAAAATAAACATTCATTATCTACTGCGTCATTTTTCTACACCGATGTTTATCAATATTGCACCAAAACGCTGTAGAAGAACCACGATGAAACAGGATTCTATTCTGATAAGGAACTAGGTCATGCTTAAGTTGATCCCGACCTCAAAGGATTTATCCAAAGGTTACTCCCACGTAGATTAAATTTTAGACGTGCAAACAAAAAGTTATATTTTATTTGTTAAGAATCTTGTTACTACGTATATTTTTTGTGAAATGAGACAATTATTGATTATAATTACGGTACTTTAATTGCGTTAAAGAAAAGTGTGTAATCATTAAAGCCACACGTAATAATAAATAGTTTAGTAATAATCTGTGTTTTAAAATTAATCTTAGTTTCAATAGATTAAGACTTCAAAAATTTACAAGGATCTGGTAATGCGTTTTTATAAGCATATCCGTGTCGGTTTATTTGTATTACCTGTTTATAATCGATAAATCTTTATTACCGCGTTTACATTGTAATCGCATCGATGTTACAAACACAAATATAAACAAAGTAACTAAAATGGTGCATTGAAAAACAAATGTCACAATGACACTTTTTGCCGCACGAAGACCAGGTTTGCAGACCGACTGTCGAGTGCGGCAAAAAGAAGTTGTGACATATGTTTTTCATACTATTTTTTCTATTTCCCATGCATTTGCTCTAATTTTTTTTAAGGATCATAAAATTGTTTTAGTGTTTTTTTTTAATTGTGTTGGCAATAATGGCATTTGACAATTCAAATTTTGAAACTTCAAAGTCTTAGCTTCAGAATTCAATAAGAAAAGGTTGTGAAAATAGAATCTAAAAATATGAGTTCTGCTTCGCCCGAAGTAAAAGAATTAGCAAATAAAGCTTAGACAAAATCGCATCTGAAATATGAAAAAGAATATAAGCACGAACCTATTTGAAGAGGTGACAATTGCACTGTTAGAACTAAAATTTATAATCACTGTACAATAAATTCACCATGCATAAGAGTTTATTCAAAGTTTGTTCATTTTGTTCTTATTTATAAAGTATTTATAGATATATAGTTGTAGCGTACTGTAGTATATTTGTATTGTAGATATTTAAAAAGGAAAGGTAAATTAGAAACTTTTACTTGAATATACCTAGATGTATATATACAGGGGAGGTGGATTTTAGTTAGTTAGTTCCAAGTTAAGTTCCATTTATAGCATTGTTGTAACTGCGACTAAAGTTTATAGTTTTGTAAGCTAAGTATTAATTTTAGTTATAGTATAATAAACGTCAGGCCCGCGCCTAGCACTTTTGGCGCCCTTGTGCATATTTAAAATAAAGCCCCAAATTTGTATTACGTTCATATGTAAGTACAGATACAGGTTAAGTTAGGTATTATTATCCACTATTTAAAAATAATTTTAAAAAGTATTTTAATAAATTTATATTCATTTTTATATTTTACAAGTACGTCATAAGCGTCATAAGTATTTTTTCATTGAGGTACATAACATAATTAGAAACTTATAGAAAACAGTATTGCAACTTAAAATTTTTGTATTTTAGTTTCAAATGTAATATATTATACAAAAGCATAAGAAATAAAAAAAAATATTTAAAACATTATAAATACTCGTTTATATTTCACAGGACGAAACTGATCGACAAATAAAAACAAAACAATATATTATTTTAATAATGCAACATGTCACCTTTTAAAGGTTAATATCCAGGTATTAGGTATTGTTATTAATATTTTAGCTAAGTAAATTGAGCTTTCCGTGCTAATCTTTGCAAATTGTTGAATTTAATCTTCGGTGTCTAATTCTTTTAGCTGGTCCGTTTCTATTGAAATGATAGGAAGATTACTTAGTCGATTTTGCTCCATGGTCGATAATTTTTTATTATTTTCAGTTTTGAAAAAGATCGTTCTACGGTAGCAACAGAAAACGGAATTGTTAATAAAATACGAAGTATTATGCTCGTATTAGGAAAAGAATCCACTAAGTTGTCAATTGTTATATAATTTACAGTTTCTTCTAGAGACGTAATAACATTTTCATCAAAATTTTGTAAATATTGCAATTCTTTAACAAGTTTCACGGCAGTTATGTCTCGTTCATTGCGAGTTTTGTCGTTTAATAAATTTTTAACGTTTTGACAGAATTCTAATTGTTTGTTTTCAGAATAATTTTTAAATTTATCAATATTCCATAAAAACGCAAAATTATTAGAGTAAGAAGAAAGTAATTGGAAACTCGCATCCACTGATGTTACGATTACATCTAGACCATTAAAAAACAATCAACTTTGATCTTTAAACTTTCGTCGTGGATCAGTTCATCGTCACATTCATAATCAAATTTTTTTTTTATTTTTCGCGGTCTTAGACCTCTTTGTTTTTTGAGTTTATGTTCTATGTCTAAGCTGGATGCTATTTCTTTAGCATCAATCAATAGATCATTAAAAATTTTATCGAAGCGATAAGCTTTCAAAAAATTATTCAAATTTATTAAATGGTTACAACACTGAGCAACATCAAGGTTTGGTTTTTGAATAATTGTACTAACAATGTAACTTTACTTAAAATATTATACCACAATATAAGAATGCAAATGAACTCAAAATTTTGCAATTTTTGGCCAGCGATGCAGCCAATTTTTTTACGTTATTGTCAAAGTTTCCTTCGCTTATTTCAAACAGAGCATCATAAACCTTCCCAAAATGATACCTGACTTATTGCATCTATTCTACTAGACCATCAAGTATCCGATAAAGGTTTTAAAGTTAATTTTTTTACATTAGATAAATTATATTTCAGAATTGACCAGCCTTTAGTAAAAACTGAAAAAAATACAAACAGTTCTTAAACTAAAGAAAAAAAAAGTATTCGATTTTCCGGCATCATTGACGACTAAATTTAGGCTATGGTTGCAACAATGAACAAAGAAAGCTGACGGATTGAAATTCAAATTTTTTTTTGTAGACCATTATGCCTACCACGCATATTTGCCCCATTGTCGTAACCCTGACCACGCAAATCGTTGATATTTAAGTCTTCTTTCTCTAACGCTGACAAAAGAAATTTTTCGAAACCTTCACCAGACACATAATCTATTTGACAAAATAATAAAAAATGTTGTTCTATATTAATTTCTGTGCTCTCTACATTAACAAATCTTATACAAACTGAAATTTGTTTTTGGTGACTAGAGTCAGAAATGCAGTCTAATAATATGAAATATTTTGCCTTTTTAGTTAGTTCTAAAATTTTGGATTTCATATTTTCACCGATCAAGTTGATTACTTAATTTTGTATTGTATCCCCGAGATATTTTTTGTGATACTTATTTGAGAGTGTTTTGTATGCTCTGACATAATCGGGTCGAATTTTGAAATTATTTCTAAGCATTTTAAAAAGTCATCATTGTTTTTCTCAAACAACTTATTACTACTTCTACTAAAAGCTAAATTTTGCTGACCTAAAAATTGAATCACGTAGAAAATTCTTTCTATAACAGCTTGCCAGTATTTAGTTTCTCTGTTTATTACATTTTGAATTTCAGAATCAATTATTACGTTTTTATTAAAACGGTTAGAAAGATCTAGCATTTTCGATATGTAACTCTTCATGAATGTTTAATTGTTTACTTAAATGCTGCCAGTCATTGTAACCAGATTCATCACTAAGGCGAACAGATTTCAAATCGCTGTTATTAAAAGTTTTGTAACAGAAGCAGTACAGTGAATTTTTTGTTTCGGAATAAAACAACCAAAAACGCTCAATTTTTTCTTTGTTCGGTAAAATTCTAAAGAAGTAACTATTGGAAAACTTACGCCCCGACTCCAAACTAAATTTTTATAAATAGTAATATTAGTGTTTATCAATTATTCTGTTTGAATTTACTTCAATTAACAATGATGTTTATATAATCAAATATAAAAGGATTTTTGAGATGCAAGTTTTTGGCTTTTATTGTTTTAATAAATCTAAAATAAAAAATTAATTTTAGGCGAACTCACTTTAATTCACAAGACAAAACACATCACTATAAAGTCTGTAAAACTACAAAAAACTAAAATTTCAAAAGCAGATATCTTTTACCCCATGCACCTTTTCACTTCGCTAAGTTAATTATCAATCGGGCATCAGGCAACAAATGAAATCGCGACCGATGCAGCGCTTAAATATATGAAGTTTTGTACATTACAAGCTTAGACAGGAAAAAACGCTTGTTCGCTCTTTGCAAGTCAAATTTCAAGCTCAAACATGAGTAAAATCAGATTTGTTTAAGTTCACACAATTTATGTTATCATGTTACGTATTACGTATTCGATCGCGCCCTGGGCCGTCGTGCACCACACAACTTTGCCCTTATGTACAACGCGGGACTGATAAACGTTATTCTTAACTTCAGTTTTTATCGCTGTATTAAAAGGTTATGGGCCCAAAGCGTATATAACTGTGTTAAACTAAAAGTTGAGAACTACGTGTAACAAACTTGTAGTGTACGGTAATTTTTTCTTGATGGCACAAATAACTGGAGCAAATTGCGAAGACAGATTGAATTGCTGTTGCGTCATCACGACGTGTTGGAACTCGTAGTGGGCGATAAAAAGGAACCCACTCCGCCATTAGATGAAGGAAGCAATAAAGACTACAAAGTGCAGCTTAAGATTTTTAACAAAAATGATGCGCCAGCTCAACTAATCTTAGTAAGTAGTCTAAATGACGCTAATATGGATTTGACCGCAACGTGTAAATCGGCACATGCTATATGAAGAAAACTATTGTCGGTTTACGAACAGAGTTCTGGTCAGAGAGTGGACCGTTTAATGGAAACATTTTTTAGTCTCGAAAAGGATATGTCTGAAGGCATCGCTGGACATATTGCTCGTTTGCAGCGCAATTTTGGTGAATTAAATGAGGAGTTAAAAAGATTAGTGAAGACGGAATTGCCGAAATTATTATTAATGAGCAGAATCATGTCTACGTACCCGTCAGAGTATTTTGAGTTTAAAAGTGTATGGGAATCGGTGCCATTACAAGATTGAACCATCAATACTTTAACTGAACCGGATGATAGAAATGCGTTTACAGGAAAAAGATGGCGAGTCGTCGTCAGCTTTAGTTGCAGAAACCGCCAAAAGTAAAGAAAATAAGAAAATCGTGGCAAACAAACAAAAAAATTGAAGTGCTTCAAATGCCATAAACAAGGTCATTATACACGAAACTGTCCGAAGAAAACCGAAAGCACTACAAGTTCAGCGGAAAAACAAAAAAGGGCAACACAGATACTTACACCGACTGGTGATGCATTTGTGTGTGACAAAGACATAACTACGGAAGGCAGTACGCAATGACTTGCAGACTACGCTTTAAGGATTACTTTGTTACCTACGAAGCATTCGAAGTTGCGCGTGAAATCCAAATTGGAAATGGCGACATTATACAAGCGTTCGGTTAAGGTAAAATTAATGTGGGTTAATGGCGTTTAGAATAAAAACTATTTGAAAAAGGTATGGTATATACCAAAAGTGGAAAGAAACCTATTTTCGATAAGTCAAACAATAGACAAAGGTTACATATTCAAAGCTAATAAAAACAAGTGTTTGTTTGTGAAAGAGATGAGGTGCGTCGGTGTCAGACACATTACAACTGTCGCATGAACGTTTGTGCCATCAAAACAAACAACATGTTCAAAAGTTGTTGAAACTGCAAGGAATCAGTGTACAAACTAAGGACGAATTCTGTGATGCATGTATTTATGGAAAACAGCATAGAAAAGGTTTTAGTGCATTAATTGATACTAATGTATGTGAACCAATGCAACAAATCTCGTTAAGAGGTGCAAAATACATTACTTGTTTTAAAGACGATTCTACAAAGTTTAGGCATGTGTTTTTTATTAAGTCCAAAGCAGAAGTGGCTGGATGCTTTAGAATTTTTATAAACAAAGCAAAAGTTGCTGAACAAGTAATAAAAGACTTTTTACACATGAAATTCTTTCATCAAATGGCATTAACTACTGTGCAGAGCAAAATGGAAGAACAATGATACGGAAGTCGGTGGGTTTTAAAGTTAAAATATAAACCTGATGGGTCAATAGAAAGGTATAAAACCAGGATGGTGGCAAGAGGTTTTTTACAAATAGAAGGTTTAGACTACAATGAAACCTTTGGCCCTGTAGTGCGATTTGATACAGTGAGGACCATTCTAAGTATTCCTGTTGTCGAGAACATGAAGTTACTGTAGTTTGATGTGAAGACAGCATTTTTCTACGACACATTAAAGGAAAAGTTTACATGCACCAACCTGAGGGTTTTAATGAAGGTAGTAACAAACTATGTAGACTAAACAAAAGTCTATATAGTCTTAAATAAGCACCACGATGTTGGAATACACGCTTTGTCGTTTTCCTGACAAGTTAAACTTTGTTCAAAGTGTTGCGGACTCGTGTTTATTCATTAAAAACTCGAACAATTGAAAAATATATATTGCACTATATGTTGACGATGAACTGGTAGATAGCAATGCAAATACAGAGTTGACTAGTTTTGTGAACGACTTCACAAAACAGTTCGAAGTGACCATCTGTAAAATGAATTATTTTGTGGGGCTTGAAATTTTAAAATTGGGTAATGCTCCATTTTTCTAGAACAAAAAAGTTACACCACAAAAATTTTAAGACGTTTCAATATGGTATCGGCAAATTCGGTGGGTACACCATTTGAAGCAAGTTCTAGTAATTTAACCGAAGATGTTCCTATTAAAAGAGTACCATATTGTAAGGCTGTGGGAAGTCTGATGTACCTGTCTGTGATAACAAGACTTGATATTACACATTACAAATATTTGTATAAGTGTTCTATGGTCTTGACGACTCCTAACAGCTCTCTTGTGGTCACGCAGTACTTCTTTTCTGGTTTGTACAAATCCTTGCTAAAATACGCGATGACTTTTCTTGTCCGTTTTGCATATGTGAAAAGACTGGCCAGATAACTTGCATGGGTATCCAAAACAAGCTTTTCATCTTTTCTTGGATAACTTAAAATCGGTCTGTTTTAGTTGATGGAAAGCGCTTTCGCAGTCTTTATTTCATCTAAATTTCATTTTTTTTGGTATATTTTGTAGAAATCGTCTATAATAGGTGCACAACTCAAAAAAACTTTGGATTTGATGTTTGTCGATTGATCTTGGCCATGTTTGCACTGCCAGAACTTTGTCGAGGTCAGCTTCTACTCCATCTCTAGATACGACGTGGCACTTCTTTGTGCTCAGTTTAAGATTTGCTCTACGTAGTCGTTGGAACACTTCTTTTCAGCTGTTCAAATGTTTTTCAAACGACGTTTCAACCTCGATCACGTCTTCCAAAACAGCTTGCGTAAGATGGTCTCCATTAAACGCTCGATTGTTGTCAGAGCGTTACACAGGTCTAAGGGTATTACAATGAACTGCAACAAACGAGTTCCAATCGTAAAAACCTTTTTTTACGGTCCTCGTGTTCTAGTTCTACCTGCCAGTGACTACTTTTTAAATCCAACGTAAAATATCACAGGGCGTCTAAAGTAAAGTCAATGCTTGGTAAAAAGTAGCTGTCCTTTTTGGTCACGTCGTTCAGTAGTCTACGCAAAACCTTGTTGACCCATTTTTCTTTTTTACTAGCACCACTGGAGATGCTCATAGACTATTTAAAAACTCAATCACACTTTTTCTCTCCATATCCGTAATTATCTGTTTAGCTTTGTCCTTTGAAACCATTCACGAGCGCAAATACATTTTAATACTGCTGGATCAACACTTTAACTTTAGCCAGTTAGTCTTGGCTTAAGTTTTGGCACTTGAAAGTAAGAATTTCTTATAGGCAGTTCTTCTGCAACGTATCTTCACTAGAATTAACGCATCTCACAATTTTTAGTTTCAACGTTACTGGATTTAAGTTGACATTCAAGATGTTTACTGGCATCGTGTTTTTCACTTGTTCTGTTCTGCCAACTAGTAGTCGCTTTTCAACCCAATCGGCCTCCATTGGTTCAAGAGCGCAAATGTAGCGCTCCCCGATATTTTCATCTAAGCGTACCATCACCACACTTTCAGCCCTTTTAGACAGTCACGTCTTCGCTCAAGACTTGCATAGTTGCCATCTCTGACAAATGAAAAATAATTTCTATACCGTCGATCTTAAGAACATCGTTCTTTATATTCAAATGAACTTCTTATAACCTCTTGATAACGTATATTCTCAGGATAACTTTTTCCGTATTGTTCGCTATCAGTATTTGATGGTCAAGCACTTCATTCCCAAACTAAAGATTACTTTTACTTGTCCGTGAGTACGTATTTTTTCGCCTGCCGCCGTTCAAAGTCGCACTATTACTGATGATGTCTTCTCATTTTCCAGTAATATGTCAGGGCGTTATATCGTTGTCGTTTGCGTGTCAACCAGTAACTGAACACTTTGTTTATTAATCTTGCCATCAAGATAAATGCTGTACGTATGAATGGTAATCTCAATGGCATGGCTCTTTGAGGTCAACTTTCACTCCATTCGGCCGACCTGTTCTAATTTTCCGGACTCTCTTCTAGTCTTCTTTTGAGTTTTGACAGCGTCGTCGTACGTGCCCCACTTCCTCGCAGTTCCAGCACGTCACTTCTCTTCTCCGAGCTACTTGTTCACGGAATACACGTCGCACTATTTCTTCGATGTTTTTGTGTCTGCGCTGGTACTTCTGCAGCACAGCGGAACTTATAGTTGCCTTGGTGCGAGGCTTGTTTTCCTTCCTCAAATTCCAACGCATGGGTTAAAACGTCATCTAATGACAAACTAACTGTAGAGTTTGCGTTTTGCAAAGGCCGTCTACAAAGCTTTAAATAGCTTATTGCTTCAGAAAAGTATCTAGTGCCGTAGAATACGCAAACCGTGTCATTCTGGCAATGTCAGCTTCGAGCACTTAAAGATTTTTCGCATCTTTCTACACAACTTTTTATTTGGGCGTGGTACGTTTCTTGAAGATGAGCATCTCCATATCTCATTTCTAAACCTTAACTTAAAATTTTGTAATTTCCTTGCAGGTGGTCAAGAACAGTCTTCAAAATTCCAAACGTTTCTCTACGTGAAGCTACTATTAAAGACGTCTCTTTCTGCTTGTTGCTTTAACCATTAGCTATAACTGCGGCTTTAAACCTCTTGTAGGATGTTGACCAAAAAGTTTTTCTATCAAAATTAAAAAGTAGAATCTTAAACGTGTGCGTGGCTTTGTCTCGATAGTCCCTTAAATCTTTGCTCGTGCTACTTTCTTTACCGTGACAATTCATTTGGTTCATTTCATTCTGTCTTCTAACTTGTTCGCTATTGCTTTTATTTTGTCATTTATGGATTGTTTTCGGTTTTCTAGAACCTGGCATATTTCTTCTCTTAAATTTAATATATTTGATTGAGTTTTCTTCTTAAGCCGTTTGAATTTAGTTTTCTATGTTCGTTCGTATTTCTTCTTAAATTTCTAGAATTTTCTAACAATTTTTCCTCTATTTTTTTAGTATTTTCTAATAATTTTTTATTCAATTTTCTGAAAATTTTCAGACAGTTTTTCTTTTATTTTCTAAAAATTTTTTAACAGTTTTTCTTCTGCTTTCTGAAAATTATAATTAATTTTTTTAATAAAGCTACCAACATCTATTACTTCCTGAACTTCAAACAAAAACGAATCAACATCTATTTCGTTTTCTTATAATATAAAATAATTTATATTTATAATAAAACGTAACGTAATTTACATATACTGTCCGCGATAAGTTTCACTTTTTGTTTCTCTACACTGGAATTTATTTTCACTTAATGCACTTTTATTTATCTTAACACACTTGTTAAACACTTTATTTATTTAAACCGACAAAGTAGTCTTTTTATTACTTCCGACTGAATTCAAAAACTGACTCCAACTTCTTCCAATCCCTTTTTATATTCTTTCGTTATCGAAATCCAGAAGATTACCTTGTTTTATGAACATTCCGAAGTTTATAAACACTTCGAAAACGCTTCAACTCTCAGGTGTGATTACGTAAAGCATTGTTAACTTAGACGATGTCATTAAGTACATGACCATGTTGTTAGATGTACAAAATCAATTGGTCTGCTGACGACAGTTTCGAATCAACAACGTCAGCTAACAATATAGTTAACTTTGTTTTATGCAACCGAGCTTTAAAATACTATAAAATGTTGTGATTAGAACAAAATAAAACAGCTACGTTGTATATTATAAAAAATAATGTGAAGTTCAAAAACCAGTTTTTAACGTAATAACTACTAGAAAAACTGTTTATACTCGTAAATACTAAATACTGAATGCCAAAATGAGTTTTTCTGTGGCACGTATTTTCGAAGCGATTCTCACTGATAAAATACTTATCTAAAGGTGAACTCGTTTGACCGGATGCTACTTGATTCAAAAAATTTAAATAAAAATTAATCGATAATAAAAAACTTGTTATTGTATGAAATACTTGAAAGTATTTCTATAGTAATGCAAAATTATATATTTTTCTAATATAAAATATTGATGTTCTGTAAACAGCAAGAACAATGACGTCGAAAATATAAATACCACTATCTACCGTCATATTCGAGAGTAAGTGATGGCTATCTTAGAAAAAATGTTTCATTAAAAATGTTGTTGTCAATTACCTACTGTTTATAATAAACTTTTAATAGCAGAAGCGGAAAATGAACAAAGAAACCAAGAAATCGATTGCCACCCGATAGAGCTTAAAAGCTAAAAGTTTAGTGTTTTATTTTAGTGTAATTTTTTATTTGATTCATTTGAGGTGATTTTTATTTATTACAAAATCAATTATGTTTTTTTGTAAATTTATTAAAATTAAATACATATGTACAAATTCGAGTTTTTAGTGCTATAACACTCAGAAATTGAACCGTAAATTGGGAAGCATACACAAAATCGTAACAATATGTGCTAATAAGACCAATAGCAGATAATTATTTACTTTGGAGTTATTAGAAACACTAGTGACACATCAAAACTAACAAGAACATCAATATGCTTATGATATTAGCTAAACACCTCAACAAATATAAAAAGGTTATTAATGTTGTCGGTAATAAAAAACTTAATTCATAATACTAAAAAATGAAAAATGCTGTTGTCTTGTTACATAAATAATGTAACAAACATTTCGTGAGAAGCTGATAAAATTTGACAACATATAAGTTTTATAAAATACTAACTGTAAAATTAAATTTACAATTTATTCACGTTTTATATAAGTTTAGCAAAAAGTATAAAACGCAAGAATTAATTTTTGTGTTTCAATCTGCATAGTTTATTATTATTCTATACGAAAGTACATTTTTTTTATTGTGTAAACATAAACAGAAATAACTGTTTTATGTATGTGCGTATAATAATACTACATTTATTCTAAATAAAGACTGTAATTTTGTGTACTCCTACGTATTTTGAGAATTTCGTTCATGTTATTGTAGTACCTCCCGGCGTTTACACATTGTTTAAATTAATTGATTATTAAAATAGTATAGTTAAGCTTAGTCAAAATTTGTATAAAAAATTTTTTAACATTACTAAATCTGAACTAACTTTATATTTTAATTTGTGTTGTGTACTACAGTAATGTATAAATTAACGTGTAATGTGAATTGAGTATAAATTTGACTACTGCAACATTTATAAGATAAAATAACTTTTTTAACATAAAAAAAAAACATAATAACGTTTTTAAATATTATGTTTTTGTTTAGCTTTTTTTGTTATTATGTTACAGATAATAAGAAAAAACCGGATTTGCCAAAAACGTAAATATCGACAATGTAACTGTAACGACCTTGCTTTTTATTGCGCCACTTGAAAACCAGTTAAATAGTAACAGTTCGATAAATTTGTAATTGTTAGAAATATTTTATGTGAAAAAATTTTTTTTAAAGTTTTTGTTTACTTGCTATAAAAAATATTGGAATTTAAGAACGGGCTATAAAAACAGAAAAAAAACAACTGTTTATTTATATAACAACAGTTAGTTATTTTTAAGACAAAAAATGTTTTTCAAAAACAAAATAGTTTCGGTAATAGTTAATTAATTCAAGGTTAACAACAAAGAGAAGACAAATTTATTGGTTTACAATTTATCAAAATTTTACTGTATATAAGAAGTAAAGTATTTAAAATTAGCTTGTCACACCTGTTTGTTTATTCTTTTCTAGATATTATCATTGTCTATATTCATTTTTTATTTTCGTTTTCACCTGGTGTACGTTATCTAAATGTGTCATCGCTATTTTGCATTTACGTATATAGTATATATTATACAGCATTTACCTAAGATATTATGTGATTTTAGTATGTTGTATTTAAATTGTAGTCTAATTACACTAGTAATTGTATTTACGAACTAACTACTAAGATTGTTTAAACATATATCATGCGTGGATAGTGAATTTACATATATACTCACAATAAATCAAAAACGTTTTTGTTTAATTTAAAAAGGTTAAATTAGGTTTAAATTATAGAACATCTAAATTAATGTATTTTCGTAATTTTTAATGTTTAAATTCAATATAACATTTTTTTTTGCAAAAAAAACATGAATGATAAGACTAACATGAGAACATCTTCCGTGTTTAAACCGTATCATTGTTGTACCCAAAATGGCCAACGTTACGTCCACTTTCGTAAGGGACTTCATCAGGACGTGAGAAAAAGGAACCACAATATTATTCTTCTTTTAGCCGGCAAAGGCAACGCTCTTCTAACACGAAATCCCACTTATAGGATTGTCAAATCAAATCTTCCAATCTACTTCCAAAAACTAAACAGTCACTTACCCTTCAGATTCAAAACCATTTCGTCTGTACGCACTTTCCAAGGTTCACAAGCAAGGTATTTCTCATCACTATTCACTTTTTGCCGAAGTTCCTATTACTTTACTTCACTTTTTACTGAAGTTCCTATTAAAGATTAACTTATTATCATCGAGAAGATTCTGTACATGGCAAGGACTGGGGATTGATTTCTCTTATTGATAAGTGTTTATCATCCACTTACTTCCACTTGATAACAAGTTATACAAACAGGTTTGTGGTGCTGTTATGAGTTCTCCTTTATTAGCAGTTTGGATTAGGTATGTTGACGACACGTTTAGTGTTTGGTCTCATGGTCATCTCAAATTGTCAAAGTTTCTTGATCATTTAAACAATCAATACCAAGATATCAAATTTGCTATGGAAATCGTAACTAACGGTTCTTGACGTTTTTGTGACTCGTAAGACGAACTTCTAGGCCATTCTGTTTATTGCAAACCTACCCGTACGGACAGGTACCTACACGTTTCTGCACAGAAACGTTCTGTGTAGAACCTTGGTGAACAATGGTTATATGAAGCGAGACATTCAAACAGTTATTAATCGTCGTTTATATGAACGTGCTCGATTACCTAAGAAGATTTCTATTTCCGAATCCAATCTAAAATTGGTATTTTTATCCTATATTCACAAGGTTACAAATCAAATAGATATTTTTTTTTTAAATAGTATTAAACCCATATTCAACTCGGCACGCAAAATTCAAATTCTTCTTTGTCCCAAGGACATATTTCCTAAACTTTCATTTCAAGGTGTATACCAAATTCTTTGTTTATGTGGTTTAGTGTACATTGGTGAAAAGGCATATTTCTCAGTCTGCGGTTACTGAACATCATTTTACTACAGATCAAAATATAGATTTTGATAACGTTTCGGTGACAAAATCTGAATTCTTCTTCAATAGGAGAATCCCAGAATGCATAGAAATCATCAAACACCTCAGTAAATTTAATCGTGCTCATGGTTACGAGCTGTCTTCTCTGTGATTCCCACTCTTTTATTGAAAACACGCCTTTTTTCGACCGTAACTCAATCAGAGTTAACCTTAACTAGCTGTGACGATACTTTTTCTTTATATACGGAGACTACTTCATCTTAAGTCACTTCTATGAAATTTAGAATCTGGCTTTGTTAAAAAATAGATTACCTAACTCTACGGTGGTTCTTTGTTAGATTGTCGTTTGCTTTCTCAAATTTATTGTTTTTTTCTTACTTTTTTAAAGTTTAGAATCTAGCTTGGTGCACAAGTTGATTACCTAACTTTTAAAAGGTTCTTAGTTAGATTTTGGTTGCTTGTTTGATTTCTTCAATTTCTTTTACGCTCTGATAAAGTCTCTTACAAAAGTAGGAGAAACGTTGACAATTTTGGTTCTCATCGGATATCGACTCCGGATGTGGAAGCATTCGCTATTACATGAATGATTACTAAAGTTCGGAATTCTATGCAAAAAATATTAACAAAATATGACAAAAAATATGCACGTTATTATGCTAAAATATGAAATTATACATGACAATTATGCATATTTTTTATACGAAGCAAAACAACGAAATAAAACAGAACATTTATTTTCAATACATTTACAACTATTCTGTAACGCCTTAACTTAGAATTTGATACCTAAACACCTATTAAAATACAATAATTAACAGTTTTTTTAAATTAAACTTTAGAATTTATTGTTACAATAAATGACTAACATTTTTTCTATGTTTTCAGGTAACAGTCTTTGCCGTTTATCTGTTAATATGTTTTTATATAAAAAAAAACTACGCTCCACGTCACACGATGTCACAGGCGCAAACTTAA
This sequence comes from Aquatica leii, assembly GCA_035610365.1. Taxonomy (NCBI): domain Eukaryota; kingdom Metazoa; phylum Arthropoda; class Insecta; order Coleoptera; family Lampyridae; genus Aquatica; species Aquatica leii. The sequence continues at coordinate 41,817,140 of CM069433.1, read as the reverse complement.
AATTGCAAATTAGTTCTGGTTTGATTTTGGAGGTGATTGTTTCCGTACTTCCATTCAAAATTCCACAAATTTCATTGAAAAAGCCGTAACCAGGATTGTTTTTTAACACAAACTTCATTTTTTCTGCAGCTTATGTTGCTAAAGCTCCAGGTGCCGAATTAAGTTCCTTACAAAAATTATCCATAATTTGGAAATTTTCAGTCATGGGAGTGCCACTAGTTTCCGATTTGTTGATCACTTCCGGTAGTTTGGAAAAATGCGCTTTGAGGTAATTTAATTTTGCAACAGCTTCTTCTGCAGCCTTCCTGTGCCGAATTTATGCAAGTGGCAGTATTCTTATCAAAAGAAAATATAATTCTTTTAATAACGGAAAAGTTGTCAGCATAAAATAAGGCTGCGTTCAACCATGTTCCCCATCTAGTTAGAACAGGTTGTGGTGGAAGCGGCAAATCACATTCATTTTTATAGTATTCTACTCGCAAGGGTGCTTTAAAAAACACTTTTTTGACATTGCTAATTATGTGGTCAACTTCCAGTGACATATGGCGGATATGTTCTGCAACCCTGTGCAAACCGTGGGCCAAACATGTAAAATGTAACATGGACGGGTAAAAAACTTGTAACGCTCGTGCTGCTTTCAGCATATAAGGAGCTGCATCTGTGTACATAATTAACACTTTCTCTTCTTTATTTTCGTCAGGCCAAAGTATACGAAGTGAATCGTTGACAAATCTGGCTACCGTTGCATTATTCGTTTTTCTAACACTGTAGAAGCTAATAAACGGGGAGCACCATACTCAGTTGCTGTTAATTTACCCACCATCATATTAGCTACAGCTCTTCCTACATCGTCCGTTGTTTCGTCAACGACTAACCAAATATATGCATCTCCTATGTCTGCTCGAATTTGCTGAAGAGTTTTCTCATAGATCCTTTGTAGATATCCCTTTCTAATGGTTGACTCGCTAGGAATGTGATTATTTGTGTATTTTTCCAAAAAAGTTTTAAACTTTGGTATTTCTAATTCGTACCACGGAATATTTGCCGCCACTAGTGCTTCACACAAATCTTCGTTAAAAGTTTTTTGAGTGGAAACATCTTGAAAATTCGAATTCGTCAATAATACTTGACTTAACGGTTTCGCTTTTTTTTAAATTATTTACGTGCATGGCCGATTTTGCATGCTGCTCCAATAAAAACTTTCTGGACGCAGACACTTGTTTGTTGCAAACAGTACAAAAAACCACTTCACCATCAGTCGTGTAACATTTAAAGGCCATAGCCCACTCTCGCACACTCGTTTTCGGCATTATTCAACTGTAACTCACGATAAAGCATAGACTGACTGAGAAAATACCTACAAAAACAAAATTAGTTGTAAGGGTTTCGGGAATGAATCAGTTTTTGAGTGGTGGTAATGATTTTATAATTAGTACTTAAGTACCTAGGGCAATATAGAACTTTTAAAGTAAATAATTGTCAGATCATTATCAGAAAGTGAATACCTGCTAATCCTTAAACCTGTATAACAATAATGTTCTTAGAAATATTGTTTCAAAGTAAAGCCGTTTACAATAGTTCTATATAATTTGTGGCCTTAAATGGAAAAAAGATTAGTCGTTGAAAATACAAAAATAATCCGTTTTAAAAATTCGCATTTGCAATCTTGAATAATATTTATCAGTTTTGAATGCAAAGATAAAAATATGTTAAGTAAGTTTTCGGAATAGATTAAAATATGAAACAAATAAGAAAATTTTAACAATAATATAAGATAAATATGATGCTTTCATATAAAATGTAATTTTTATTTAAATATGAAAAGAATCGCGAAATATGATGAAATATGCATTTTTATGAAATTTCATATAGTTCCGTTCTTTAATGATTACAGTTTGTTATATAAATTATGTAGATTTTTTGCAATTTACTATCCAAGTAGTGGTATAGTATCTACTAACACGTTTGTTCTAAAAATCACAATATTCGAGGCGGACAGCGATCTGCGTTTTATTTGGAAAGAATGTTTGATACTGAGAACCAGGTTGCAGCGATCGATGCGTCAATACCAAGCAGACAAATTCTTAGAACAAATGCAACGTAGTAGTTACCATCTTATTTATTTATTTTTATTATTATTATTATTATTATTTATTATTATGTTTTTTATTATACCATCGTATTTGTTAAAAACCATAAAAAAATCTATTTAAATTTTTAATTTTATATTACATAGTTATACACATGTAAAACTTTTTATACATACTATATATTTATTTTAAAAAAAACCTAAAATGTTTGATTCTTTACTCAAATTACGAAATATAGTCCAATTTTTTTTCTCGATCCTATCTAAATGTCATTATCTCTAACCCAAGATAAGAACGTCTTCCGGGTTTGGACCGTGTCATTGTTGTAATCAAAGTTGCCAACGTTTGGCCCACTTTCGTAAGAGGATTTATCAGGGCGAGAAATCGAAGAACTCAAACAAGCAACCGAAATCTAACTAAGAACTTTTCAAAAGTTAGGTAATCAACTTGTGAACCAAGCCAGATTCTAAACTCTAAATAAATAAAAAAGAAAACAAAAATTTAACAAAGAACCACTACAGAGTTAAGTAGTCAACTTGTGAACCAAGTCAGGTTCTAAACTCCATAGAAGTGACTTAAGAAGAAATAATCTCCGTATATAAAGAAGTATCGTCACAGCTGGTTAAGACTGATTAGGTTACGGTCGAAAAAGGGCGCGTTTTCTATAAAGGAGTAATGATCGGGAACCAAAGAAGGGATAACTCGAAACCATGATCATCAAGTTATTGGGGTGTTTGATGATTTCTATGCTCTCTCGGAATTTCCTGTTGAAAAAGAATGGAGATTTGGCAATCACCAAAACGTTATCAAAATTTATCTTGTGACCTGTAGTAAAATGATGTTCACCAACCGCAGACTTAGAAATATGCCTTTTTCTTATACAACGATCATGTTCTGAATTGCGAGTAATGAGAGAACGACCGGTTTCACCAATGTAGACTAAACCACATAAACAAAGAATTTGGTATACACCTTGAGATGAAAGTGTAGGAAATTTATCCTTGGAAGAAGGAAGAATATGAGAGATTTTGCCCGTCGAACTAAATATGGGTTTAATACCATTCTTACAAAGAAGTTTCTCTATTTGATCTGTATCCTTGTAAATGTAGGGTAAAAAGCCAATTTCGGATTGGATTCGGAGGTAGAAATGTCCTTAGGTTATCTAGTACGAAGATGTTGCCGCAACTTCGGTTACAACAATGACACGGTCCAAACCCGGAAGACGTTTTCATCTTATTATGGACTCCGGCCGTGGAAGCCTTCGCTATTACGTCATCATCTCTGATTGATTCAATAAAGTTATTATATTACAACAAACACGGCAAATCCATCTAATATTTAGCTTTTACAAGACTGTAATTATTATTTATTTTTATAGAAAATGAATAGTTATAAATAGGATTAGGTAAATACAAGTGTTACCTATCTGTTACATCTGTTATTTTGGTGCATATTTAATCTTAAACCTTTAACCATAAAAATTTTTGTACTCGAATGTTTGTAACATAAACATTTTTTCGAATAAATATTCCTTATTTTAATTTAAAAAAATTTATTTACTGGATCCTTTTGCTCAATGTATTTACGCAATGAAAATGCGTTTTCAACCTTCTTAAGTCATCAACTATCTTGGTACGGCGATTTGCCGCAAAAGAACGTTTTTGTTCAAGCGTGACCGATGAGCTAGGGGTAAGTTTTTTCTTTGTTCTGTACTTGTTTATACGATCCTTATTTCTGTATGTAACTTCGTTTATGGATACAAAAGTTTGGTATTGATACGTATATATATGTATGTCTTTTGATTTTGGTTATTGCGATACGATTTACGATAGACATTTAATGTTAGTCATAACGTCCCTTTTTCGAAAAATTTCCGTATAATTTACGATTTTTATTGTTTGAAATCGATAATTATTATTATGTGTTACGTCAGAAGTAATTTGGTTTGAATTGTGACGAATTGAAGATTATCTTACGTTTGTTTGTGTTACGATTTTCTGATTATGGATCTATGCGAATAAGAGATCAATCAGGAAAAAATACAAAAAATTTGGAAGTTTATACGCATTTTGAAAAATTAAGCAATATCATCATATTAATCAGAGATAAACTGCACCTATAAAAATGCAATTGTGCGACAACGTAACGATTATCAGGTAACGGCATTGTTTCTATATTTGACCTTCAATACGTTTAAACTTGTAAATACGTTCTTTAAGTAGTTAAAATTTAATTAGATTTTGTTATGATGTTCACGTTTTATGTAGTCTGTTCGTGTTTCAACATTTGCCACAATTAATTTAAGTATCAAAATATTGTGGCGGCCAAAATTTAAAAATTACGTGTTCAAATTAAAATAAGAAATTTGACAGTTACGATAGAATACCATTGATCCAATTATGACTTATAAATTTTGTCTCATTGTTCTATATTTTATATTTTTGTGTTTTTCATGTATATAAACTTAATTGGCCTAATCTGGTGCATTTTGTTTGAAGTACGATTTGTAATCTGAAGTTTTATCTGTTTCGCTTTTTCAAAATTATTAAGATTTTTTCTTCGTTACATGTTTACTAACAAAATATATACATACTCCTTGAAAACTTTTATCAAGGAACAATTTGGAAGATCTTTTTTTCCGTTAAAAATTATTTACTAACCGAACTCAACTTACTTACTAAATGGTTTATGATTACAAGTGTTTTATAAACTTATGACCGGACTGTCGGAATTTTTATTTTGTATACGTTTTTACTTAGTAACTGACTGCTTACTAAGCGATTTCTAATGTAATAAATTTTGATGTATACATTACTTCAATATCTTCGCAAGACCACAAAGCGATAATTTGATATTGGCAAGAGTAATAAATTTAGAATAGTGGTAATGAATTTGTCATTAGAAAATAATAAAATCTTTGACTATTATTTTGATTTGGCGGATGTAGCTTTTAGGACGTTTGATAGAAAGTGTACGTTTAATAACACCTAGGTTTAAATTAACTCATAGTTTTTACAAGCATCCAATTGCTAAATCTTATTTAATAAATAGAAATTGTTTCTTCTATAAATTCGTCAAGTAATTTATCAACGCTTACTGACAGAATCAAGTCAACACCGCAGTATGAAAAATTCAAACAATACATCGTACAAAGAAAAATAAATCAAAAAAGAAATCAAATAGTACAATTGCAATTTATTGAAAAAAGTTATGCACTCGAAACGCTTTGGTTAAACTTTATTGTTGGTTTTGAATATTTGCCATGAGCAGTTTGTATTGTAAATACATATCATATGTAAGGCAAAGATAGAAACATCTATCTTATTTTTTTTTCTAATAGGCGTGTTTACGTCCAATGCGCCTTGCGTGTATGCGGTCTTCGTTGCATTCATTTTTGCCCCTAATACGCATTACATAGATACAACCTTCGATTTGATTTTAAGAAGTTGCTGTTCTGTTGATAAAATAAACGATATGCACGGTAACAGTTTCCCAATTAGAATGTTTATGAAAAACCGATTATTTTTAAATATGAAACAAATTTTATTAATTTTACTGTTATTTTAGTTCTTCACAAACAAACTTGAAACAGAGCATTTAATCCAATATGTTTCATTTTAAATGGTAAAGACTATAGAATTACGTAATACCTGTAATTTAAAAAAAGTTAAATCATGTTATCGACTAATGTCTGCAAAGCAGTACATTTGCTGTACATCTAAAATCATAACTTATTAGTAGAAACTAACGCAAAACTAAATGTGCGTTTATTGTTAAGAATTATATTATTTTATTTTTCACTTCATTATAATTTACTCACACGCCTAAGATACAAGATACGTTAACATAAACATAACGTTGTGAGAGTGCTTTACGGTTACAGATTCATAACGCTCTCCCATACACCCTCTTATTACGTACTCAAAAATGATACTTCTTTTTATATTCTTGTATAGATTTAGATGGTAACAAGTTTTCTATTCATTTTTTTTCAACATATTTAAGCTATCCTTGTACATTTATTGTAATTGTAAAATCAATTTGATAAGTAAATAATTAAATGTCACACTATTTATTATTCTAAACTACTAGATCTGCTTGTAATAGAAACTAAAGTAATTGTTCATTATTAGTTTTTATTTTTTATGAAGTAAAGAATAAAATCTTGTATGGACCATTGACATTACTGAATGATTGCGCCCATTGAGCAACATACATCACTCGAGCCAAAAGACTTCAGGCTGCATCACGTTGCTTTCCGGGGATAATCATTATAATAACGCTCTCGGTGCATAAATAGATACTAAATTGTTTAGAGTCTGCATTATAGTTGAGAGTATAGGTTTGGTATGAAATCCTGGGCTTTTGGTTTACAATATCGTATGAGGAATTTGTAGAACACTTCAAAACTTGCAAATATTAAACAATGACCTCCAGTATGTTTAGCGCATAAAAATAACTATTTTTTTTATGTTTTTATAAGGCAAAAAACAATACAAGTGCTTAATTACTTTTCCTTCGCGTCTTCCTTTGAAAGAAAGACAAAAGTAAAGTTTTTAAATTACAACACTTTAAATTTATGTACGCTATATGTTTTGTGATTTAAATAAATAATTAGAAATTACAGGTAATGCCTTCATTACGAGTGGATATACTGTAATCTGATACTTTGCATTTACAGTTACAAAACGTATAAAAAATATTTAGCAGGTTTGAATATAAAAATAGGGATTTCTTATTTTTTCTTAGTTGAGTCATATCGAAAAAACGAGCTATTTTTACCTCATTAGAAGTTACTTTTAAATTATTTATTCTCCAGCTCAAATTTTTTGCTAAGATTAGTGTGTTACGTTTAATTATGTCTATAACTTTAAAAACGAAACTAAAAAAAGCCGAAAGATAAATAAGGGTTCTGTTTCAATAAATCTATTTTGAACTAATTTTCATTCCGATTTTAATTTAGGTAAAAATAGCAAAGGTTTGCTCTAGATCTCTTAATGAAAAGTGTAATTACTTTGATATTTTATGTTAAAACAATCGAAGTCTAACTTCAACAATTGTCTATTTTTTATACTTTATACGCCATTATCTACATTATCCACGAATTGTTTACCTATTTTCTACGTACAGGTGTACGTATTTCTAAAAACAAAACAAAAAGGTGTTAAAATAGTATTTTAAAATTTGTAACTGACGTTAGCACAGATAATAAGTTATACTGATAGTAACCATAAGCATTACACACAATTTGAATTGATATAACAGTTTTGCATATACTGTAGGTTCCTTCTAAACCCACTTTCTAAATTACAGTAAAAATATTTTTAATTACACACATTATGGTTTCAGATCTATCTATTTTTTTTGCAAAATATATTAATTTATCGATTACTTTGGGTTACAAATAAATTATTTAATTAATATTAGTACTCCATTGTAATAAAAAAGAGTAATGTGATCTTATCAGTTAACGTATAAAACCACAACAGGAAGTACAAAATTGGACTAGTTGATTAATTACATAACTTAAAGTCGCGTGAAAACTATAACTGAAAATTTATTTCATAATTTGCTTAAGAAATACAGGAAGATTTTGTCTATCTGAGTATAATGCATTTTTCTACTTTAGAATAGATAAGAAACTAAAGTAGATTTTATATGCTTGTAGTATTTTATCACGTAACTATATATAAACAATGCTATTGCATAATATTTTTTTATATTATCTAATTCTAATAGGCAAACCTAATATTTAAAAGAAAAACATTTGTATAGTCAGATAAATCTAACTAAATTAACTATGTGGTTTTACAAAAAAGTTCATTGCAACAAACAAGTTGTTTTTTTTATTATAAACTAATCTTAAAATCTACAAAGATAACGTTTAATAAAAATATTTAATGTTTTTACAGGTTATTACCCATTTTGAACGACTTATTGATAGTAAAAATTAATATTCAAAACCTAAAAAAAAACGTTTTCTTCAAAACCTTAAATAATATAACGCATTTCTAAATTATTTTGTATAAAAATAAAAAATTTTGTTATTTCGCTGGTCTATGAAAATTGTACCAAAAGCGAATAATGTTACTTTAGTACCGAAATGTGATTAGATTTGATTTGACGTTATTTAAAGATAGCTAACATAATAACTTATGTATTTTTATCAATATTTATGTATAGCCAAGCACAAATAACATCAAATGATACGTTTAATTTCAGTAAAAAAACGAATTGTGTTTTTGTAAAGGAGTTAAATAAAAACATCAAGAAACCAGGATGTAACCGGAACCTAATTTGCTCACCTTGTAAAGTTTAGGAAATGTTTATGTTAAGTATTTGAATATGTATATAAGCTTTTAAATATTAATTTATATTAGTTATAAATAAATTACTTTTTAAATGCTTATTAAGAAACATTCTATAGTAAGTAGTAACTTATATTTTGAATTAAATTATTCTAAATTAGTAGTAGTTTTTTACAATTAAATGGTTTTGTTGTGTTTGAAACTATTAATTGTATTTAATTTCAATTAATTTATAATTACTAAATTGTACGAATAATTATAGCTTTAAACAAAACAAAGATAATTATATAGTGGTATTTATACTACTACAAAAAATCATTATTTCGCAAAAAAATGCAAAAAAGATAACAAAATATACTAAATACTGTTTATATGGTAAAGATAATTTTTTCGTATAGGAAAAAAAGATAAATTATCTACTTATAAATACTTATTAAGCAATAAATAAAATGCTTGCTTAGATTACAGAAAATAAAACAAAAAAGTTATTAGTAATCTGTACTTGAGTACAAAGTTTTTGCTATTGATATATTTTAAAACACTTATACTTTAGTAACATCTGATGATTTTAATTTTGTTGAAGTGGCCAGATTATTGAAAAAAAAGTAATTTTTGTTTATTATCAATATTGCCCAAAACAACTGGGAAAATAATACTTTTCTAATACTCATGATACGACTGGAATGTGTTCAATGTTTTGTTTAATAAATTCTAAAATTATGATGTAAGATTTTTGTTAAGTAAAAGAAAAAAGAAAACGATTAAATATGCAAACAGTAATCAAATACGGTAAAAGCACTGTTAATTAAAGCAATTATCAACTGATAAAGATCGCGTGTGAAATTACGTATCCGCTATCTGGTGCCACTCAAAGCGGTAGATAGAACAATGTCTCCGTATAGATAATATAAAACAAAAGTAAATACTTGAGAAAACCCAAAATAAAACAAGATTAGTCCAAAACATGATTACTAAAAGACTGTAGAAGTTGTGATGGTTTTTATAGTTTTTCTACAATAATATGCAAAACAAATATTAACGTTTACAATCTTTTTAATATAAAGTACCATATTTATGCCTTATTTCACGTATTAGTTGCATTGATTTTACAGCTAAATGAATCGTGTAAAATCAGTAAACATACACAACAATGTTTAACCGTTCATTTAAATTTGTGTTAACTATTAATGTCTTCTATATGATATCGCAATGATAGAACAAAAATGTTAATCTCTAAAGTATCAACTGAGGCAATGTACTGCAAAGTAGTCCTATGTAATACGAAATACAAATAAAAGATAAGTGATGCATTAGGTAGGCAAATGACCTTTGACGTATAATCGGAAAGAAACATTTGAGAATAGATTTCTTTTTCCAGCTAGTATCAGGCGCGTTTTTAAGCTATTTAGGAGTTCGGTGCAAAGCCCGTAGGGGCCCGCAAGAAGGCGAGCAAAGCGAGCAGTATATGGGGCGTGGTCAACGAGATTACCTAAACTTTGATCAAAGGAGGAGGACAATAAAAAGCCATGTGCGATAATGATTAATGAAGGACGGGTGACAACCCTGCTCCCAAAAATTATTTATAAAATGAGAAAAAAAGAAGGAGAAAATAAAGGGAGCCTATAGAAATATAAAGAAAATTCAGCAAACAATACTAAATTAACTAAAAATATATTTTTTTATATAAACGAACCTCTCGTCTAACTTTAGCTGACACAATTTTTTTTACAATTTCTTCTATACTTAAATTATTTAAGGTATCTTTTTCTATTGCAAGTAACGTCAAATCAGATGTCCTAACTTATGTCAATGTGCTCTTTAAGCGAGTTTTGAGTCTTCGCAATACGCTAAAAGATCTCTCAGCACTTGATATTTCAATAGGAAAGGTTATAAACATAAAAATCTTTTCTTGCACTTTCTATTAAATAAATTGGATTTAAAAAACCGAATAATTTCGTAACCTATTCTAAATCTTTAATCCTATCGGACATTTCGTTGATCATTGCATCCATGGTTACGTTAATAACATTAACTTTAAATTTTATTTTAGGATCTGTAATAGGTTCGTCTCTTCCGGCTTCATCGTGAAACTTTTTTATTTTTCGAATTCTATCTCGTTGCAGATGCATATTCTCTTCGTTCATATCCCATTGAATCCATTTTGACTTGGATTGTTCTAATAGTTGTTGAAAATAAGTAAGTATCAGTTCTTAATGACGCAAGCTGATTGTTAGATTTTTTCATGTACAAAACGACTTGAAATAAATCGATATCTTTTTTTGGTATCATCTTTGATGTAACATCAACAGCTTGCAGAACATCGTTCCAAAGAATTAAAGTCATCAAAAAGTCAAATGTGAAGGTATTCAAAATACCTGCAGCCGTTGACACTTCTTCATGGTTGTGTTTTATATCTATAATTTTTTCTAAACATGCAATCACTGATATAATATTTTGTAATAAAGCACTTGTCGCCTTTACTCTTGCTGACCACCTGGTATTGAATAAGCTTTTGAACGTGCATATTCGTTATTCTTCTGGAAGGATTTTATTTTTATCTTCACTGTCTTCCGTTTCCAGTTCCGAAAACATTCGATAATTCTTACAAGATTTTTTTAGCATAGTCTATTGGCGTTGCGGATAATCAGTAAAAAACCGGTAGCATTTTTGCACATTTCCAAAAAAAACAATGTTTCTCTTGAAGCAGTGTGGGCACCTTTTACACCACCACTCATCACACTAGCTCTATCATAAGCTTGTCCAACAATATTCTCCGTGTTTAGATTGTGACGTTTGAATGTATTTATTAACAACGACACGTATCCCGGAGTATCATGTTTTTCCAAATTTAAAAACTCCAAAAATACCTCTTTTATGGCAACAGTATTATTTAAATTATCCAAATAGACATAACCAATAAGTAATGCTACTTGGTCTGTTTTTGATATGTCAGTAGTACTGTCAACAATAACCGTCCAAAATAAATAAATAAATTTTGTATCTCCTCTAACAAGATATTTCTGGTGGTAACTGCAATTAGTCCAATTTGTTCATCCATTCATAACAGCAGTCTAGCCTTTCTTGATATACTAGTGATAAAAAAAAATAACAGAAAATTTTCCGTTTATATAAAAAAAACACACATTAATAGATACTTAAACGCCATATTTCACCACTATCCAGTACAGAATACCATTGCTTTACATACTTCAGCTAAACGAGCTGTACGTGTGTCAAATAATGAAAATCTACAGAAAGAGAAGGAAACACTGTTGGAATTTCTACAACAAAATGGATACAGGTTCCAAGATTCAAAAAAGCATGAAAAAGAGCAATAAATCCAGTCAAAAGTCAAAGAAGACTTATCATCTTCTACTATCACCGTTTATTTACCATACTATATTAATTCGACAGTCAAACTAAGCAGAGTGCTAAAGAAACATAATATCAAAACTGTCTTTTGTGGTTTAGATATGCTAAAGACAAACAAGGGGTTTTAAAACATGTCGGAGTTTACAAAATTTCTTGTTCCTGTGACGGGACGCTCTATTATTAAAGATCAACCTTCTTAAAAAAGATACAAGACGGAAAGTGAATGTCCGTTAATTACCTGATCGTTAATGATATAAATTCCGTCACATACACTTTTTCTTTCAGTGACATTTAAAACTCCGAAGATGCGAGCTGCAATGTCTTGCAAAACGTCATTTTGTTTCGGTTCACAAACGACAATACGGCAAACGCTAAGTTCTATTTCTTGTTTTGGCTCTCAAGGAAAGACTAGAATCAGCTTAAAATGTCTGTGTGTTTAACTATGACGCGGTCTAAGCCGAAAGTCGTATAGAATCGTAACCAAAGACACCGCTAAAGCTTAAGATTCAATAAAATTAAAAATAAAAAAGCCTAACATTGTTTAGTCTTCTGAATTCGAATGTTATCAATATTATTAGCATATAAATAATACGAAAGTTAAAAAAAAGACCAGAAAGCAATTATACCGCAGAAAATCCTGCTACAGCTGTTAAGAATGTCATTACACTTCAGCGTTTATATTACAAAGTAGCAAAACATTACGGTCTTCCAAAAATCGTAGTCGCTATAATCAAAAATTAGCAACAATGGTAAATTTGTTAGTAACTGATAAACAAATTTTACAAAAAACTAAGTTTAAAAATTAGTTATTAATCTTATAGTAAAATCAGAATTTGACATTGTCCAAAACGTTTTATAGTTTCACTAATATTGAGACATTTTTTAAAAATGGCACTCTTGGACAGCACTATTAATAATATATTATTATTATTAATAGTGCTGTTCAAGAGTGCCATTTAAAAAAAATCATTATTTTACTATTTTACTAAAATAAAGTCATTCCAAACAATCAACAATTAGGTTATGTTTTTGGCACGTTTTTAGGTAAAAAAATACTTTTTTTTTCAAGCGTATCAAAATATGAATATTATGTTGTGAATAAGTACATTAAAATACAACATTATTTAGACTTGGAAAAAATTCAGAAGAATATTATTGGCAGACGTGAGTCTACCTATTATGCAAAAGCACAAACAATTCAAAAGAATAAATCAAAAAAATCATTTTTTTTCTAAAAATGTCAAATATGTCACAAACGTCCTAAGAAATTTTGTATAATTCGCATGAGTTAAAAGTCATTGCTCGAGAAACGAAGAAGAATTTATTACCAATAAAATCCAAAAAGGTATAGAAATTTGCTTATGAAAGATTTTTAAAATCCGCAAAAGAAAAAACCGGCACAAACTACTCAGAGACCGTTCTATTAGCCTACTTCACAACTTTGTCCAAAACTATAAAAAGTTCTACATTATGGGCACAATATTCTATGACAAAACTCAACTAAACGTTAAGACCGACATACAAATTGGAACATATACCAACGAAAAGAAAAAATGAGAACTATAAGCTATGGACTTAAATTAAATTAAAGACAATTTATTTTGAAGTTATAGTTTTACTTGAAGTTACTGGTGTTTGCCGATGTGAAGAATTAATTAATATTTGTTAAATTTGATATCAAGAACTTTAATACACATACTATGGTAAAAATTTCTAATACTAAAACAAAGACAAAAAGATTAATCACGATTGTTAGCGAATTCTATATTGATTTATATAGAAAATACAAAGTTCTACGATTTGAGAATTTTGACAATAATTTTTTCTTGAATATGAAAATGGAAAATTAAAACTAAACAATACTCTACTTGCATATTTTACAAAAAAAGAGGTCGTACAAAAAATTTAACTGAGAAAATATTGATGAAGATATTCAAAAATTAGTGTGACATACTGATTGCAAAAATTTACTGTTCCATAAAACATGTTATGCAGGTTATACAGGGCCTTCATTAAAACTCATTTCCCACGTGATCTATAAGTTGAGCATCAACATTGTTTTAAGTTGGTAGTGTTACCACAGGTGTTACCGTTTAGTAACATTTTTTGACATTCTTGTTTGACGTTTTGTTGACATCGGGTATTATTTTTCGTCGTTTTTCTTATTCTCTATTTTTTATATTCTAAAATAGTTATAATCATAACTATTCAGCACTTTTTGTGTTTCTGTTGGTAAGTACTGAAAAATAGCTGTAATTTTCAGGTCTAATTTTTTAATTTTATATTAGGTAATAACATTTCACAATGTTTACAATTGAACAAGTTACCGTCATTGTGACGCATTTTCAAACTGAGGTTGCATCGATAAATTCAATGAATATTTTCCAGAAGGAAACTTTACTTACGATGCTTTCCAACGACCTAAACAAGTTTTATTTAATAGATTTTTAAATGAGGATTGCATTTGCAAAAGAAAACTTACAGGAAAACCTACTGCACTCACTGCACCTGTTATCAAAGAAATTCGCAATCACATGAAACAAAGTCCTAATAAAACAATAACAAGATCATTTGCGGGCAACAGGTATAAAATCACTTGATTTGATTTGTAAGTTATAAGCATTCAATTTTTTTAAGATTATCAGTAGAAACTTTCCACAAAGCACTAAAAAACAACTTTTTGATGACTCTGTACAAGGTTATGGTTTATCAATGATTCCCAAAATTTAAAAAGAAGAATTAACACATGTATCGCAGCTAAAGAACATCATATTAAACATCGGTTATAAATTTAAATACATGTTATTACCTATTTTTATTTTAAATAAACAGATATTGTTATTAATGTGTTATCTTTTTTAATTAATTACATACTTAACCTTAATTTATAGGTTACAAATCAAATGTTTCATTTAGTATTTTTTTTTACGTTATACCAATCCAAGCAATGTTGGTTGCCTAACATATGTGTCACGTGGGATTTAATCTTTTATTAAGGCCCTGTACTAGCAAAAAAATGTAGAAACTTTGAAATGTAAAATAAAAAGACTACAATAATGTGAGAACCTTAGTATTCAACTAGCGCTCCTTGTCAGAAAATCTTCAAGAAAAGAATTTTTAATGTTAACAAATGTGTATTTTGCTAATTAGAAAACGTTTATTTCAAATTATGTTCACAAATACTGAAAATTCAGTTTATAGCAAACAAGCAGATAAATTTATTTAAAAAAATCTGTACTAACAGCTTGATCGCAATTGAGCTTAGATACCATATTGGAGGTCTACTTGGAGAAATGCGGAAGTCGGAAGTAGAAAAAAATCACACCAAAAACAAAGAAAAAAAAATCAACAAGACAAAAAATATAAAGATGAAGCCTTAACATTTACAGGATAAAATAAAAACTGGAGTAAAAATAAGAAAAAGATTTTCTGTAACATCCATTTTTAAAAGATATTTAGCATTAAGTGAAAGTAGAGTCATCATAAAAAACTTAAACATCATTTTGATTCAAAAATAGAAACAATAAAATCGAAGAAAGTAAACAAGTCATCAATAATTATACAGTCAGTCTCGAAATCTACCGGTTTACACAGTTTTATTAAAGTTACTTCTCCTGTTTCACAGTTTTTATGTTCATCGGCATATTAAGATTATCTCAAATTCATAAAATTTGTATAAAGATTGTAAAGGACAACATACCAGGTCACTTTGATGATCGAGAATTGAGTATTGATGCTCACAAAAAATATATACCGCATAATCTTTCTGGGATAATTGTTTTATTAATTTTAGTAGATAAAAAAGAAAACAGTTCGGTAGTTACAAGCATTTGTCAAGACATCGATTTAAAAGAAAACCGTTAACACCCAAACACATCCGATTAGGCATTACAGTTCATCAAGAAAGAAGATGAAAAAAAACTGTTCGAGCATTTTATGCGTATAGACATTCTGCCTCTTATGAAAATGTCTTACAAATAAAAAATACCATTGTTCAGGAAGAAATAATTAGGTACTTTTGCAACAGTAACTGTTACATTCCTAGACAACTTGTTCCCAATAAAGTGCTGCAGTTCGCAACTGTTAACATTGACATAGCAATTTTAGATAGAGGATCAACTTTTAATGCAACACAAATGATAGCATTTCAACAAGAACCGTTTCATCTAAAAACAGAAAAATTATACCATATAAAATGAAGCTTAAGTATCCTAAAAACGTTCACTTACTGCGGAAAATTAATTATAATAAATCACAAAAACTAACTAACACCTTAAGTTAATAATAAAAATATATTTTGTAATGAATATGAAACAAAAAATTTTATATTTTCCTATAATTTAGCTTAGATTTTCTGCACAACATCAATCAATCATGATTTCTAACATTGTGTAACAATACTAGAGTGGTCTAGATTTAGTAAGCTAAGGATGATACCTATGTCACAACCTACGGTTACCTTCCCATTTTACCATACGTTGCTAGTGATTATGACACTGTTTGGTGTAGTATAAAACGGTGCAATAATATTGTCGCTAAATTAAACAACTATACTATTACTACTTTTGATTAAGTTATATATGTACTATAAAACGAAAGAGATTCAAAGGCCAAAGTCTGATAAATGCTTACATTTCGTTGTAGAATTTCACATAATCTTTATAATAATGAATTTTTTGAAAGCATATTAGGCAATTCCCGTGTAACCAACGTAAGGCTGGAATCCAACTAATATGGAGATGCTACTGTTATCTGTATAGTGAATGGTCAGAAATGGAATAAACCTATTAGAGCTCACAGATTAACCTATGAGCAAACAGAGAACCGTCAATAATTTTTTTAAGCTTGTTAACAATGTAGGAGAGTTATCTGAGGTTTTCAGGGACATCGTAGAGTACCAATCTCCTACTTTCCAATTTTGGTGTACCTACATGGAAATGCTGTAAATCAGGGCCGCGGGACTTTCACTTACAAACATGTAGGAGGAATTGTATGATTCACGAAAAACAGTACGCTTGTTGAGGCTTCAATAAAAATGGGCGAATGGTACAAACTTTTAATGTTTCTTTCAAACCAGATTGCTGTATTTCAAGTTAAAATATCGAAACTGGAAATCAACGCGTATTTAATTCTATTTCCGATGTATTAACAGCCATTTTAACTAAAAAAGTATACCCCAAAATTTTAGAATTATTTCGTCTGAATGTAAAACAAACAAGAGGAAACGCATTGAAATATCTTGCTGAAACTATGGACACGTTAATACAAACAATGAATAGACAATAGGCAACACCATCTACTAAAACTGCTTTAGGAAGAATTATTTAAAATTTCATTGTTGAGAGTATTTTGCCTCACATCAAAAACCCAAAAATGTGTTTAATATTTGATGGTATGATAATGATGCAACGTATATGTTAACCACCCAAACGATATACATTTGGAGAATTAGCTGCGAAAAATTGAAAATTAATTTGGAGCACAAAGAGTCGATGTGGTATTTGACAGCTACAAAAATCATTACACTAAAAAAATAACACGGCTTAAAATACAATTGGCAAAGTTTTTGTCCCAATTACTCTAAAAAAGCTAATGAATTTGCTACTAGTGGATTGTAGTGGATTACAAAACAAATTTCAAAATTACCTAAATTGCTATTGTCAAATCATGAAGAAACAGATACGCGGATTTTACTACGTGTCCTCTCTGTCAAGGTTTTAGGCTACTGAAGGCGCAAAGCTGATTGCAACGATACAGATGTCTCGATATTGTTGCTGCACTTTAGAAAACATCTCAGAAGTATGAATAATGCCAAGTAAAGATAATTCTCTGTAATATATTCCCGTACACAAAATAAATTTTTTCACTTTCACAGGATGCGAAGTACTAGTACAGTTTGGCTGGCATCGCAATTCATAGGAACACATTTTTATGTTCTTACGACTAATATTTTTTAAGCTGTCCTGAAATCCCAACCTTAAGAATGCATTGTTTGACATTTCATTATCTACTTAGCATATCATAAACTTAAAATTTTTGAAATAGACACTATTATTTTGTACACGAATCAATGCAAGTTTTTTTAAGAATAACTTAACTTTGATTCTGGCTTTACTTTCCGAGATAATTGTGTGTAAATAGAAAAATGATTTTATGTATTTAAATAAATAATTAAAAATAAATCTGCCACAAAACTATAAACATTGTATTGTATTGCAAATTTTTTATACTTTAGCACTGCTTGTGTAACTCCAATTTTAAATATTGTGCTCTTTTGCTTATTCCGAAATTCGAAATTTAGATTTTTCAGGGCATTAAGTTTGATACGTGAAAATTTCATCTTGTAACACCGAGCCTTCGCGAAACTCATTTTAAACGACTTTGGTAGCGCTACTAATAGTACACTACTACTACTATTATATTTAATTCAAATCTAATTAAATTAATAAATATATAGCATTTAAGTAAAACATTCGAATTGAAACTTTAACTCGACAATAGTCAAGATTTTTCACAATCAAAATAGAAGGATCAATAATAAACGATATGCAGTAGATTGTTTAACCAATAATTCAGTTTACAATTTGTATACTGAAATAAATTAGTATTGTTTCCACAATATTTAAAAAAAGTGATTTTGGTAAATATATTTATGTAAATAATAATTTTATTTACATTTTGAGTATAAAACAGAGTTCAAAAGCGTGTATAATTGGTTTACCGAATTTCAGCGAAGACACACTACCTTCAAGGAAGAGATTTATCAAAATCGTCTATCAACGTCTATTTGATTTAACGAGATCAACATGTTACATATCGTAGATTGTAGCATTCTTGAAAATTGACAGAAGAGCGTTAAACTCAATTATGAAGAAATCGATTCAGAAGGAAAAACAATTATAGCAAATTGGTACAAGTGTGTATGCAAAAGTGCATAAAAAATAAATTGTTTACTGAATTTCATATGACGCGAAGTCATCTTGTCTTAATCAGAATAGTTTTTCTAAGTGTGATTATTTTAACTTAAGACTAAGAATATAATTCCTAACGTAAGTGTCAATTAAAAAATTTAAACAAAAAACGAAAATATTACTTTGCGTTTTCGTGTAAAATTAAATGCTCTTTGCATGTCTACTTAATAAATTCAATTTACTTAGTTAACATTTTAAAAGCATTTTCATTGTCGTGTTAGACGCTGCTTAATTACTATGTATAATATTAATTTAATCGGCAATTTACTATTAGTATCCACACGTTAGAATATTATTAGTTTATTCTCAATACTATTTTATACTAATCTCACAGTCATTGTTTATAACAACTAGTTATTGTTGCGTGATTTGTTTAAAACATCTTCAACTATTATAAAACAAAAAATACTTAATTATACATCATTTAATTGTGATAATCAAAAACTTATGCTTATTTACGCGCATACAATTTCTTAATTAAAAAAATGTTTATCTGTTTTTCTTGTCGCTGTTATTCAGAATACGTTTGTGACATACGTTTAATGATTATTTTTTGTCGCTACTTTAAGAAAATATTATTCTTGTTATCGTCTTTGCAATTTAAAAGTTTGTTTTTTTGTTAATTACAATTATTTTTTTCAAATTAAATTAAGATTTTTTATTAATAATTGGTTTGAAAATGATAGGTAAACTTTTTTGTACACTAAACATTAAAACGACAACATATGATGCTATAAATTCATAAACTTTGAATAATGTTTTTAATTAGTTATATATGTTGTTGAGTATCTCAATTTTAAATGTAATCGTATCTGAAAGATAAACGATATCATATACTAATTAAATCGATCCAATTCATCTTTCTATTTATAGAATTATAAAGTGTTCTACTTAATTATTTAACTGGTTGAATAAAATATGATCGTTATTATTAAATAATCATATTTTGTTTTAAATTGTTATGCTAAGTAAACAATCTGACGAAAGAACATAGCAAAGACGATATTTTAGAAACGTTTGCTGGATAGAGACTATCGTCTACTGTTGATATAGAGATATATATTGAGAAGTTGGAATAAACTTAAAAATACAAGAACTAATGCGTTGTGTGTGTGTGAGACTGCCAAAATTAACGGTGACGTCATTTGAACAACCAAAAGTCAAACTCCAAAAAGCATTGTTCATTAGTATTTATTTAATTTTTTGTAATCTACCTACAAGCAACAAAATTAATCATAACCGTTATCTAGACACAGATAAGATATAAATGTAATCATAATTATCTAGATACGACAATGCTAACTTTGGACGACTCTATATTTAATTTTTTTCCGGTCAAATTTTAATATACAATGCGTCAATAAAATAAGGAATAACATTTATATTTTTGTTCAAATACGTCAACTTTATTTTTTCCTAGATTTTATGAATGTTAATTTTATTTTTACTTTCCTATAAGAAAAGTATAGCGATCGAATTTTTTTTAAAATTTATTTTTGCATAACTTTACGTTTCAAAGTCTTCTGAATCAGAAAAATGTAATTTTGACAAAAAAAATTGTGTCTGTGTGTGTGTAACGATGTACCCACGATAACTCTCGAACTAAAACTTAGATTATACTTCGGCTCAAATTGATCGTCGAAATACAAATTAAGAAAATTCTATTCACTTAAAACTTTATTGAACACATAATAACCCTTCGGACACTACTACCCACGTTTAAGGGCTAAAACCCACCATAGCTACATCCTTGAAAAAGGTAACTCTGAAGTCTTCTAACTTGAGAAACTTAACTTTTTAAAACGGAAATTAGTCATATGCATAAACTTAGTTTACCACCACTGCAATTCAAAACTATGACATTAAATTTTCAAGAAAAACAAACTAGTCAACAACGTTGACAAAGATTCGAAATTAACTGTAAATAAGCTATAAAGGCGGTAAACGTTGTAAGTTGATTTTACACCCGCGTATTTCAAAATAGTTTTGAATACAATTGCGGGATAAAACCACAACATAGAAGACATTGGAGGTAAAACAATGTCAATGCAATTGTAAGAATGCCTTCAGAGTCAACTGCTGGAATGCCGTTTCGCACTTTTGGGGCTCATCAGCAGCAGGAGAACACTCTAATGAAATTTCCACAATTGCATCAATAACTTTATAGCTTTATATTTAAGGATTAATAGGGTAACCATTAACAACGTTTGATGGCAGTTATCTCATAGTATAAGTTACTATGTATAAAAAATAACTGTAAATAAGCTATAACGGCGGTAAACGCTATAAGTTGATATTTACCGCCTTTGTTAGAACTTATTTACAGTTATCTTTTATACTATGAGATGGCTCTACCATCAAACGTTGTTAATTCGAAATTAAATCAAAACGCAGTACGCATGAGTTTAAGGAGTGACGTTTTTCACAATAAACCGCTAAATAATCAAAAGATAACTAAATGTAAATAACCAAAACAAACGAGCGTATAGCACTTCATTGTAAATAGTATATGAAACCAATAACTAATTACTGACGAAACTAATAAATCATAAAATGTATGACAATAAAATCGACCTAAATGATTCAAGTGCATACGTACTAAACATGTATTTAATAAATTACAACTAAGATGAATTTGAAAACGCGAAATAACTGCAATAACTTAATGCAAAATTACTCAAATCACAAAAGATTACGCACAAAATCAAATGGCGGTTACAAAGCACACGGCGTGACAGTAATTGTCACTTCCAACCGGTACTTATAAATGTTACGGGAGTTCTTCTTTCTACAACTGCAAGAATTTAAAGGTTACAGCAACAGGTCATCGTTGTTATCAACCTTTATTTATCCAGCCAGCTTTGCTAGTAACAATCACGTCACCACGCCTAACGATCCACTCCTCGTGTATCGGTTAAATCATTGATTCGGAGACACAAAGGTTATATACGAACCCACTGTCGAAAAAATTAGGTAAAAAAAGTAAACAGCTAACAACGAGAGAATGTAACAAATTGGCCGTATAGTTTCCAATCGATAAAAAATTTTTGTATGTGCTAGACACAATCAATCGATAACAAAATTACATATTAATATTAACAAAACAATTATTTAGATTCCGAATAGCTCAATAGCATAGCAGCTAGTAATAATTGCTACTTTGGTAATACTACCCTCGACACTTTAGAGGAGTGCAACCTTTCATACACCGTTTAACTAACCACCACCGGTTTTGAATACGAATAAAAATGACTGAACTTATTCGTACGGTACAGGTCAATGTAAACAGTAACAGTGATTGTGAAAGAAGCAGACGGCTAAATAATTATACTCGACTGAATCTAAAATATTAGTATTGATCTTGAATACACTCAAAATAGCCGAAAACTTAATATAATTAATGAAGCTTAAAGCTGAACATGGTTAATCAAGGTAGATTTTTCATATTGCACAAAATGGTCAATCAAATCTACGAAAAAATCACTGTTTGTAAAACCTGATTAAAGAACTGTAACGAATTTAAAAACTAATTTATTTAAAAACTAAATATTTACAAAATTAGAACCAAAGGCAATTAATTAATAAGAAAAGTGTTTTATACCTCCTAATGCGTGATTCAACTAAGATTGGTAAATCCTTTATTTTAGGAGTGGCTATAAAAACTACTTGATGAGTTTTCTTATGGCAACGTTTCGTGGAACGGTTGTGTCCACTTCTTCAGGCCAAGGAAAACAAATACAAAGTAGAATGGTCCGCAAACAACGTCATTTATATAAAATTAATAAATAACAAAAAACAAAAAACAATTAATGTAAAAATACACGAAACCACTACAAACTAAATCACTAACAAACAATTTTATGGTCTTGTGGGATCTTCCTTTGAATGTTTTTTATATTTTTCCTTATCTGCATTCAAAATGTTCCATGTTTTTAGATTATTGACCCCTCATTAAAACTGTTTTGTTCTAGAACAAGAAATTGGATGCGACACCGGTAGAAAGGATTGTGGTGATAGCGGCAGTTATTTCTAATCCTTGAGCATAAAAGTAGTAATTAATGGACTTTCCTTGATCCGATATTCTACTTGGAGGGTAACTGCAGACCAACACTTGCACGTCTGTTCCTCGTAAAACGACCTCCAACATATTTCGAACTGTCCTTCAATCAAGTTGATCCAAGCCACAACCAAGCTTTGGTACTACCAATATCTTAATGCAGTGGAGCTCCATTTCTCTTTTGAGAATGCTCGCGACAGGTTTTCCTATGACGGCTTTGCTCATGAGTACCTATTGGTGACCAGATAAAAAACAAAGCGTCGGTCATAACGTAATTTTAAGGTTTTGCCGACCGCCACTTGCTTTTTCCATACTTCACCTAGTCGTCAAAACCTCTTAAATACCACTGCAACCCTTCTGTACATCTCAAAATCGTTTCTCACGCAATGTGTATAGGGTAATTCTGTTGTGTTTGGAGCAGAACTTGTTGCTTCTTGGTTGTAACTCCAAACCTAGTTTTTCCAGATCTCTGTACATACTTATTAAAGTCTAGTTCATCGACTTCCTGGTGCTGCTCGTTGTTACTCTGGTTCGAACTTGGTTTTGGACAATGTTGTTATCTCCAGCAAACGGAGCTAGGCGACCAATGTGGACCACTTTTGGCTTTGAGTGGTTTTCGAATGCGATATATGACGTCATTATTATGTTGCACAACTTTATAAAAGTCCTTCCATTGCCACCTCTGCTGCTTCGAAAACAAACCACGTCTTTTTTGGTGATTATACAACCCCACCGTTTTCTGCCTTGATGTCATATCTGATCTTAATTTCGTGGCTGCCAATTTGTGTGTTTTTACAACCGTCTTATGTACGTGTCTGTAGGTGCAAGTACTGATCCCAACCTTTTTGGTGTTTGAACACTACTTTGGTTATGTATTTTCCTATTGTTCGATTCAAGCGTCGTCCTAGTTTTCTTAATTTCTAGGAGTAAGTAAACGTTTTGAAACAGCGCAGATTCAAAATTGCGACCTTGGTGGGAATGTGATTCCACCGGAATTTCAAATCGGCAGAAAAACTGTTTCACTAATATGTCTGCGACTGTAGCAGTATCTCGATTGGATATGGCGGAAGTCTTCGTCGATTTTGTGAAATAATCCATTGCCACTATTTTAGTGTCTTGAATCAGATTCTGAGAACGGTTTTGCGATGTCAATCATTATTGTCTCTAAAGGGCTTACCGCACGTTACACTGTTTCATTTGTGCTTTGCCGTTTTCTGCTGGACCACTTCCTGATGCGCAGACCGTACACCTACGGCACCATTCTATAAAGTCCTTTTTGCAGTTCACCTAGTAGAATCTTTTTCTAATGCTTTTTTCACTCCAAAGTATCCTCCTGATGTAGTATCGTGCAAATACTGCAACACCTCTGACGCTCGGCTTTTTGACCCTATTAACTGCAGTTCTTTTCTGTATCATTGACCGTAGGGATTGCTTGAGAAGATGAACTTCTAGTCTCAAATAGTCCTATTGCGCCTAGTATGATTTGATGTTTTTACCCAACGTTGGTCGTTGGTTGTTGACTTTCCAGCTTAGAAGTACTTTTATTTTTTTTTGTTTTCTTGTTTGCAGTTCTCCAGAGGCATTCGATCTTCTCTTCCAGTCGCAATTGATGGCTGCAGTCTGCCGGACATGGTCTTCTGGACAAGGCATAACCTTTTCAAAGCGGCGTGGTCCGTCTTCAGTAAAATAAACGTCCATACAGATATCTGTAGAAGTGTTCTATGACTTGACGACTGCTAACACCTCTCTCCTAGTCACGCAGTAATTTTTTTTGTCCTCGACACTACATTGCACTTCTCCTGAGTTTCCAATTTTACCTACTAAGAAGCACTCTTCAAATCCAATGTGGAAAACCACTGGGATCCTAACAGAGTGTCTAAATAGTATCGTCAATTCTCGATAAAGGATAGCTGACCGTTTTAGTCACGTCGTTAAGCTGTCTGTAGTCTACGCATAACCTCGTTGATCCACCTTTCTATTTTACTAGTACCACTAGGGACACTCATGGAATATTTGAAAATTGAATCACACCTTATCTTTCCATATCCATAATTATATGTTCAGTTTCTTCCCGTTTTGCCAAAGGAAGTCGGCGTAGATGTTATTGCGTTGGCCGAGCGTTTCCGGTATTAATTTTATGCGTCACCACGTTTGTTCTTCCTTTGGAACCGCACTCTAACAGAAACACAACTTGATACTACTAAACCAACGTTTTAACTTTACCCATCTGGTCTTGGCTGAGGCTTTGGCACTTGGGGGTAAGAATATCTAATAGACGTAGTTTTACTAGGATTTACTCATCTTACAATTTGAGATAATGGTGTGCATTGGGTTACTACGGTCTTCTTTTTTAACGTTACTGGATCTGTATAATATTCAAAATCGTGTTTTTTATTCGCACTAATGTTCTGCTTACTAGTAATACTTTTCAACCACTTTGAAGTGATATGTACACGTTTATATTGACTTCCTAGAATGCTATAATTTTTTTGAAATATTTTTCCTCGATTTCATTAAGATACACCCGAAATATGGCAAATTGAGCTTATGTTGTCATATCGACAAACTCCTATATTTGTGCGCCTTGATATTGCTTTTATTTTTAACGTATCTTGTTTTCCCTTTAAGATATGGAATTTCTATCCACAAAAAATCGTCGCAGACAGGATTCGAACCTAGATTATATTTGTGAATTCATTTTAAATTATAAATAAAATATCTAATATACTGTTAATGTTAGAAATTTTTTTATTTAAATAAATTGTTAGGAAGAATTATCTCTATAAGAAACTAAAAATAATTCGAATAACAAATTTTAAGTTACTGGCACTATTAGTTCGATAGTTATCGTGGGTACATCGTTACACAAACACGAACACATTTTTTGTCAAAAATACATCTTTTGCAGTTAAGTTTCTGGTTATAATAATTTCCGGTAAAACAAATGTTTAGTTTCGGAACTGACGTAATTTTGTATAGATGGTATTTGTGTTTTTGACCAACATTTAAAACACTTTGACGACAAACGTTTGCCACTAGTTTTTTTGTTCATTAAATTGAATTATTTTAAATTTCTATTAACAAATCAAGCTTATTCTACAGTAACAACATTACTAACACAAGTTTGAGTTACATTGTGATCCAACATTTTTACCATATCTAATCATCATTGATAATTCAATTTCTTGGCTTTCTGACACACGCGCCATATATTTAAATAAAGTGAGAGTAGATGTCACTTTCAAAAGAGCAAAAATCATTAACTGACATCTATGTTTATATTGATAGCCAAATCATTTTTAACACGATTGTTATGTTATGTTACTATTAATTCTAAATTTTGCATATGGAGGTTTCTGAATTCAGAAAAAAATGTACCTTTTATTTCTGATCATAAAATAAGAGTTTTTTAAAAAACAGGTCATTAAATCATTATTTAATTAATTAAAACATGTGCTTATAAAAATTACAAAATGCTTTAAACATATAAAAAGATACAATAACGAAACAGTTTGGAAACGGATAAACAATCACAGTATTGAAATTTTATAGCATAATTGTTTAGTAGTTTTATAAACGAATTATATTTAGTTATTAAGTTAGGTAAATATGATTATACTGTGTCGTCACTAACTATAAAATCACACTAGAACACATTGTTTCTTGTGAAAAAACTTTTAAAACGAACGAACAATTTGGTAATACAGTTAAGTTAAACACTGTATTAGGCAACAATCTTTATTCTAGTTTGAAAGGAATGTCACAAATTAAACACAATGATTACTATTTTAGTTTAAACCGCAGCGATATTCTCTTAATTAAACAACCATAGAGCATTATTAACTAGAATATTCTAGAACGTTCTAAATGTTTCTCTATACTTATATCGCATTTATTTAGAATAAACTTTAATTAAATATGCTTTTAGATTGTGAACTAAGTTTTGTGTTAATAAAATCTGGTTATTGAAGTATTTTAGTAAATATTTGAATGAAACACAATTTAAATTTCAGAATTATTCAAAACAAATATTTTTGTTTTTAAAGTAATTTTATTTATTATTAGTTTTATAAAATACTAATTAAAAAAGCTTATTTTTTAGTTATTGGTTGATTGATTGATTGTGATAATCATAAAGTTACTCTAAACTTTTAAATGTAAAATTATAAATGTATCATTGCAAAATATTTTAAATAAAATATTTTTTGTTTCACAAACTATTATACACTAAGTGATTAACTATACTAAATATAATAAAACACAACAATCTTACCTTAATAATTTCTTTGATACAAGATGATAAGGGATTGTTTTAAGTAGGATACTTAACACTACCGAAGTAACACTTACATTGTAAAGAATTAGTAGAAGCTCGGCTTTATATACTTTTTGTAAATGTTCTAGAATGTTCTAGAATTTTATAAATGTGATGCGCAATTGTTGATGATCTGATTATCTAATAACCAATCTATAAAAATTTTGTTAAATTAAGATTGTGTAGATGCCTTTTAATATATAAGTAACTTTGCTTCTAAATCTTTTTTGTTACGAATAGATTACAATGAGTTTAAAAAATGATAAGCAATAAAGTAAATTTCATAAATAATAAAATGTGCTAATAATTTTTTCTCATTTTTCGTTTAATAATACTATTTACAAATTTATAGTCACTAAATGGTAATTTAACAACAAATAACAATAATATAATTTGATATAAACAATAATAAAAAAAATTCTAGAGTAGCCTATACTAGAAACTTCTAGAACATCATGTAATTTTAATATTATTTACATTAATTTATTAACGTATTACCTATAAGTTGTAATAACGAACTAATTACTACAGTAGTACCACTTGTAATAACTGTACTGATTTGAACAATTTACACTTAAATATGACAAAACGTTAGGTTTGAACATTTTATATTTTGTTTGTATTATCGGGATCATTTATTTGTAGTACTAAAACCAAATTTATTATTAACAGTGTCATTCGTTGTAAATTTGTGTTTTTATTTTGGTACTAAAATTTATAAAATTTATAGATCATCTTACGTTTAATTTTTCGAGAATATTCATGAACATTTTAGAACTATTATAGCATAGAAATTAATTATTGAGTAAAAAAAATTACCTATACAAATACAAACAGATATAAAAAGGTTATATCATTGACTCTCCTGACATTTTGTGAAATAAGCAAATTTTGTGTTTTGTATATTGCTATAAATATTTTATTTTGATTCTGGCGAGGAAGAATTTGTGATTCTTGTGAATCGAACGATTAGTTCAAGATCCGACGTATATACCAGTAAAATCCTAATCTTCAAGCACTAGATTTAAAATGTTTTTGGGAAGCCTGTTGACTTATAGTTATATAATCATACTGATTATAATTAAGATGTAAAACTAAATAATGAAATGAAGCCAGAAGACACAATAGTAAAAATATTTAGTGGAAACAGCTTACAGGAAACTTCGTGCACATTTTTTTGATAAACAAAGTGTTGAAACAAAATTAGCTGTTATATTGCTGAAAAGCGACTCTATCTATTTTTTCAGTTTATTTCTTAACAATAAAATAATAGATATAATAGTCCAGGAAACTAATATTTACGCAACTTAACTTTTGATGGCATTATTGGAAGTTTCTAGATGTGTAAGGTATCATAAACAGTGTTCAACTATTCAAAAAAAAAAGTTACATGAAGCTTCTTAAAATGCCCTCTACAAGACACTACTGAAGTACTTGTAAACTATATTCAACTCCATTTGTTAGAAAACTAATGATAAGAAATAGATATGAAATTTTATAGAAAATGTGGCACTTTACAAATAATTAAAATTTTTCCGAAGGTGGCCGTCTTTATACAATAAAGGTTTTTGTTAGCAACCTTAAAGAGAAGTTTCCATCAAATTATATGCCGGGTAAAGCAATCTGTATTGACAAAAAACTTATTCCATTCAGAGACAGATTGATTATCTGCCAATACATTCCACAAAAGACGCAGATATGGTGTAAAAGCATTTAAATTATGTTGCGATAACGCATATACCTATTTATATGAACCTCCCCGGTCTAAGAGCAATATCCATAAACTTGTTAAGTACTTGTACCA
Organism: Aquatica leii; assembly: GCA_035610365.1. NCBI lineage: Eukaryota > Metazoa > Arthropoda > Insecta > Coleoptera > Lampyridae > Aquatica > Aquatica leii. The sequence continues at coordinate 41,788,223 of CM069433.1, read as the reverse complement.
AATCAGTGTCTTATTAGTAGTGACATCCGTGTCTGCTTGTTTTGATTGTTAACGTATTAAAATTTATAGGTTGTCATAATTTTAGTTTTTTTCTAGATTTTGTAATGACAAGAGAATATGCCAGAAAAATATGGAATTTTTGTGAATTTTATAGAACTTTCTAGAATTTTGTAGCATAGCAACTATTAAACGCTGTCAGAATTTCGTAAAAGTTTAAAGTAAATGGGGGTCTATATCATAAAAAATAATTTTAACATATTATTTTTCTTTTATAGACAAATCATTTATTTGTACTAAATCAGTTTCTTATTAACAGTGTTATTCGTTACAAATATGTTTGTTGGTTTTGGTTGTTAATGTACTAAAATTTAGTTGCCTTACTTTTAATTTTTAGGAATGCTTCCAGAATATTAGTAAATTATAAATATGATATTCTAGAAAAGTATGGAACTTTTGAGAATTTTATAGAACTTTTTAGACTTATCTTACTTAAAAACTATCAAACATTGTCAAAGTTTTGTAAAAGCACCTGGGACTTTATTTCGTTCTCTTACTTTTAATTTTTAGGAATGCTTCCAGAATATTCGTAAATTATAAATATGATATTCTAGAAAAGTATAGAACTTTTGAGAATTTTATAGAACTTTCTAGACTTATATTACTTAAAAACCATCAAACGTTGTCAAAGTTTTGTAAAAGTACCTAGGGCTTTATTTCGTATAACATTATTTTAAAATATCCTCTTTGTTTTATAGAAAAATCACTTTTCAAACTTATTAAAGAGTCGTAAGTTAATGAAAGCAAAAAGGTTTTTGTAATCTAAAAAGCCGAAAATTCCTTGACTTTATAGTAATCTATAATTTTTCCTATAGTTCATAAACCAACGATCTTCTAATTGTTAGCTTTTTAAATTTACTTACTTATAGTATCTGTAAATACCTTGAAAATTTGTTAAAACTTTTATGAGAGAAGACGGTGCTATTTATTTTCAATTCTAGATCGTACCACTTTTAATAACTGCATTGGTATAAACAATTTAAACTTAAATATGTCAAAATTTGAGTTTAAAAAAATTACATTTGGATTGTATTTAACAAATTTTCGAATTTTATAGAACTTTCTAGAATATATAGCATGGCAACTTTCAAATGCTGTCAAATTTTCTAAGTAAATTGTCAAATGACATTTTTCAAAAAAGTACTTTTCTGAAGATGAGCTTCATTATTTTCATTTTTTTTTTTAATTATTTCATATCGTTCGTACGTTTTAATAGTGCACGATGTAGAAAATCAGATCATGCTTTTAATTTTAATTTAAATGTATTAATTTCGACTCAATCATTTTAGAAAAAAATTACATGACTCAGTGTGAGCGAGCCTGATGAAATGTTCATCCAGAACACGAAAGTCGCAAATTACTGAAGTAGTTGCTTTTATCCAACCTTCTACAAGAAGGAATCATTAATTTGATTAAAATCTAAATTTATCACATACCAGGAGGCGAACCGCTCTATTATTTTAAAGCTCAAAACATATGTAAAAAATACATTTTGAAAGTTAACGCTTTTATTATTGGTGGACTGGTAATTTTAATAAACTTTATAAATATGTTTGTTTGTTTTGATTGTTGATGTATTAAAATTTATAAGTTGTCTTACTTTGAATTTTTTGCGAAAATTTCTAGAACACTTCAAAACGACAAATAGAATATTTTAGAAAAGCATGGAACTTTTGTAAATTTTGTAAAACCTTTTCGAATTATACAGTGTGTCCGAAAAGTATGGAATATATTATACAGCCCAAGCAACATTTTATAACCGTGGTTACGTTGTAACCAGTTGCAAACTAGTAACATTAGCACCATGGTAAATAAACCGTTGCAGCAACGTAGCAGCAACTTTCGTAATTTACTGAGGTTTCAAATCTATTACAGAAATAACCATTTTACAACTATGGTTATAAGTAAGTTTTTCTTAAACCCTTATGTAACTACAGTGTCAATTTAGCGACATTAAAACCTTCATTTCGGTTTCGAGTGTAACAGTCTTGAAACTATGGTTACAAGTGTGAATCTCTAAAACTACACTACAGTGTTAATCTATGCTTTCAAACAGCAACAGAAGAAGTGCATTTTACGAGATTTTTATAGGACACATAGTCCATTATCATTATCCAATAAACAGTATCGAAAGTGTTTCTAATTCAAAACTACGTAAGTACAATTATTGGTATATTATATTACTATAATTTTAATCGTGCATTTAAACTACTGTTTCTAATTTAATCAACGTTGAAGAATTAGTTGCCAATTATAAGTAAGCAAATTTTAAATTGATTTTATTTTTCTTCTAGGTAAAAATAGAATTTGATTGCAAGGACATTACAATATTACACACAGTGATCAGAACGTGTAAATTAGATCGCCATTGCGAACACCTATAATCTTGAAAAAACTAGTCAAGATTATGATCATTGAACCGATTATAATTGCACATGTGCATTTGTAGCCTAATACAAATATTTAACTAAGAATTACGTAGACGCATTAAACTATAACATGTGAGGAATATCTTAATCCGCCATGGTCTTTTAACACAAAGACATTTTTCTCTTAACAAAATTTACTATTTACAAAATTTATAAATAATAGACATAATCCGCTTTTCTTGAAAATTTGCCGTAAAAACCTGTTTACTGGTACCTACTTGCAACAGCTGTAAAAATTATTTTATTATATCTTTTTTGTTTGAATTTAGTTCTATAAGAAACTATAAAAATTTAAATAATGTACATTTATTATAACTTTTTATATATCTGTATATTTTTATTAATATATTTTTATCTCTACTTTTGTTTTAATCTTTATGATGCAGTTAGTAACTAAAATCTTGGATAAGTTGCTTAACAAAAGCGGTTATAAAGTAGTTTCAAATAATGGTAATAAGCATGTTTTCAAAACAGTTACATAGCAGTTGCTGTAAACGGTAACTACAATGTTACAAATCAATTACAAAACCGTGATAATAAACCATTACAGAAACGATTCAGAATAGGTAAACATGATTTGTAAAAAACCGTTATAGCAACGCTGCAAAACAGTTACAAAGTAGTAATTGCAACGGTTTCAGACACGTTGTAAAACGGTTATAATATTACTGCAGTTGTTTTGCAACTGACCAAATCCGGTATTGACAACGTATCAGGAAAGACTCAGCAACTATTCTGTAACTAAATACCTTACTGAAACCATAGTTGCAAGAGAGTTTTACAACCATTTTGTAACTGATTTTTGCTACTTGGGAGGTCGATAAATATGCACTTTACACGAAAAAGTTGTAAATAAAGGTTGTTTATCACTTAGTTATCTACCACCTGGGAGATATCAATTTAAATTTTTGCTGTAAACAAAATCGCAACGAATAACACTTACATTTTTTAAATAGCAAGGCACGTCTTTATTATACTCATTTGATAGAGTCTTTTTTTCTCTTTTCAACCATATGAAACTAGAATACCTTTACATCAAAAAATTTTCAAGAAAAACAAGGACATGTCTAACAAATTTATTTTACTGAGCAGTATTAATCAGGTACGTAATATGTAGTATTGAAACAATTGAATGCACTGTCACAATAGCAAATATTAAACTTTAAATATATTTACATAAAATTGTTATAACAAAAACATTCTATTTACATAAATTTTGCTTTTAATATAGCCCCAAAGAAAAAAATCTAGTGGACTTAAATCCGGTGAGCGAGAAGGCCATTCTATCGTACCTCTTCTGCCTATCCATGTATTTTGAAAAGTATTATTAAGAAAGTGGCGGACATTAATTCCAAAATGTGGAAGTGCCCCGTCTTGTTGAAGCCATATTCTGTTATGAGGTATATCTGGATCTACTTCATGTGGAAATAACTCGGCCAAAGCAGGAACTAACTCAAATCTTAAGAAATCGAGATAAATATTCGCCGTTAAACTACCTTCAAAAAAATATGGCCCCAAAATTTGACTTCCAATCATTCCGACCCAGAGGTTGACTTTCTGCTGGTATTGGGTGTGTCCTTCTAGATACCAGTGAGGATTTTGTGAAGACCAGTAACGTGTGTTTTGTTTGTTAATTGTGCCGTTTAAACAAAACGTGGCCTCATCAGTAAAAAGGATATTTTTATGAAAATGTGCATCTCGTTCAAGTTTGTTTGTTATTGTTTCACAAAACTCCAGCTTTCTGTCCAAATCGTCTTCAAATAATTCTTGAACTACACAAGCTTTATAACGATGAAATTTTTCTTTTTTTAAAACGTCATGTACAGCCGATTTATTCAAATTATGGTCTCTAGCAATTTGCCGAACAGATATTTGTGGATTTTCCTCAACAGACAAGAACACATTTTCTCGTTCCACATTACTTAATGACAAAGGTCTACCAGTTCTACTCGCATCTTTCACCGAACCTGTCTCTTGAAATTTCCGCCAAATTTTGCTTACCGTGGACTGCGAAATGTTTAATTCTGGATGCAAGTTATTAAATAAATTACATACTTCGTCTTGGGTTCTTCTTCTATCTCCATATCCCAGAATCATTAAAATTTCAATTCTATGTTTCTCAGATAATTGAGCCATATTTCAAGCACTAACAAATAGCAAAGTGTGACAGTGTTCTAAAGTGCATTCAATTATTTCAATGCTACATATTACGTACCTGATTAATACTGCTCAGTAAAATAAATTTGTCAGACATGTCCTTGTTTTTCTTGAAAATTTTTTGATGTAAAGGTATTCAAGTTTCATATGGTTGAAAAGAGAAAAAAAGACTCTATCAAATGAGTATAATAAAGACGTGTCTTGCCATTTAAAAAAATGTAAGTGTTATTCGTTGCGATTTTGTTGACAGCAAAAATTTAAATTGATATCTCCCAGGTGGTAGATAACTAAGTGATAAACAACTTTTATTTACAACTTTTTTGTGCAAAGTGCATATTTATCGACCTGTATAATATATTCCATACTTTTCGGACACACTGTATAGCATAGCAACTATCAAACGCTATCCAAATTTCTAAAAACGTTTAAGCAACTGAGATTTTATTTCGTATAAAGTGATTTTGAAATATTCTCTTTTTTCATAGGAAAATCACTCTCCAAACATAGTAAAGATAAATAAAAAAAAAAACGATTTAAACTATAATGACAAAAATTATCTTGTATTTTTTACTTGCATCATTTCTTGAAGTACTTGTACCAAATCAGTTTCTTATTAACAGAGTGATTCGTTAGAAATATGTCTTACTTTTAATTTCTTGGAAAATAAACAGAATATTTCAGAAAAATATGGAATTTCTGCGTTTATAGAACTTTCTAGACTTACATAGCTATCAAACACTGTTTTTAATTTTTTTAATTTGATTAGATGGGTTTTATGCCGTATAAATGGATTTTAAAATACCTTTATTCATTTATAGAAAAATTGCTCTCCAAAATAAATAAAGATACTAGCGCTATTAATAACTGCATTGATTTAAGCAATTAAAGCTTATATATGATAAAACTTTTCTTTAAAAAACTTTATACCTTGTTTGTATTATCTGAATCATTTATTTGAAGTACTTATACCAAATAAGCTTTTGATTGCCAGTTTCATTCGTTATAAATATGTTTGTTTGTTTGTTTTGAATGCTGATGTATTTGGTTTTTTGTTTTAAATTTGTTGGGACTGTTTCTAATACATTTTGAAATAAAAAATAGAATATTCGAGAACAGTATGGAACTGTCGTAAATTTTAAAGAACCTTCTCAAAGTAAATAGCATAGGAACTATCAAACGTTATCAAAGTTTCACAAAACTTTTAACTAAGTGGGGCTTTATTTTGTATAAAATGATTTTAAAATACCTCTTTTCTTTTATCTTTTATCTCTAAATTGAATAAAGATATCAATGCTATTAAAATATTTTGAAATAAAAAATAGAATATTCTAGAAAAGTATAGAACTTTCGTAAATTTTATAGAACTTTCTCAAATCGAATAGCATAGCAACCATCCAACCTCAAAGTTTCGTAAAAGTTTTAATCAAGTAGGGCTTTATTTTGTATGAAATAATTTTAAAATACTCCCTTTTTATAGAAAAATCACTGCCCAAACTGAATGAAAATAACTGCATTGACTTAAAACTAAAAAAAAATTATATGTTGTTTGCATTATCTGAATCATTTATTTGAAGTACTTATACCAATTGGTTTCTTATTGCCGGTCCCATCAGCGATAAATATCCCAAAAAACATTTAAATATAAAGAACGTTCCAATGTCCGCCTGATAAACGTTTATTACACGTTTAAAAACGTTTCAATGTGTAATAAAAGGACATTCAAACGTTTTTTATACCAATGTGTTTCTTGGGATGTTTGTTTGTTTTGATTGTTGATGTATTTATAGGTTGCCTTATTTACATTTTTAGGAAATATTTATAGAATATTTCAAGGTGACAAATAGAATATTCTAGAAAAGTATGAAAGTTTTAGAAATTATATAGAACTTTCTCAAATTACATAGCATACCAACTTTCAAACATTGTTAAAGTTTCGCTAAAAGTTTTATTTAAGGAGGGCTTTCTTTATAAAGTAATTTTAAAATACATTTTTTTGTTTTATAAAAAATAAGATACAAGTGCTGTTTTTAATAGCTGCATTGATTATTAGCAATTTAAACTTATATATGACAACTTTTGTTTAAAAAATCTTATTGGTATTATCTGAATCATTTACTTGAAGTACTCATAATTAAATCAGCTTTTTATTGCCAGTATCATCCGTTATAAATATGTTTGCTTGTTTTGATCGTTGATGTATTTATAGGTTGTCTTATTTTGAATTCTTTGGAAATATTTCTAAAACAACTTAAAATGACAAATAGAACATTCTAGAAGATTATGAAAGTTTTGCGATTTTTATAGAAGTTTCTCGAATTATATCACCAACTTTCAAACGTTGTCAAAGTTTTGCAAAAGTTATATATAAGTAGGCCTTTTATAAAAAAATCACTCTCCAAACTAAATAAACATATAAGTGCTGCTTTTAATAACTTTATTAATTAAGACAATTAAAGCTTAAATATGACAAAACTTTTGTTTAAAAAATTTTGTGTCTTGTTTGTTTTATATGAATCATTTGTTTGAAGTACTTATACCAAATCAGTTTCTTATTGCCAGTCTCATCCGCTATAAACATGTTTGTTTGTATTGATTGTTGATGTAATATTTCTAAAACATTTTAAAAATATTCTAGATGAGTATAAAACTTTTGCGAATTTCTCGCATTAATCTACAAATTGAATAAAGATACTAGTGCTATTTTTAATAAATGCATTGATATAAGAAATTTAAACTTAAAAATGACAAAACCTTTTTTGAAAATCTGTTATATCTTGTTTGTGAACCCAAATCACGTATTTGAAGTACTTGTACCAAATCAGTTTCCTATTGCCAGTATCATCCGTTATACATAGATTTGTTTGTTTTGATTGTTGATGTATCTATATGTTGTCTCACTTTGCATTTAAAAATAGAAAATTCTACAAAAGTGTGGAATTATTGCAAATTTTATAGTATTTTTCCGAATTATGTAGCATAGCAAATATCAAAAGCTATCAAAATTCAGCAAAAGGTTTAGGCAAGTAAGGTTTTATTTCGTACAAAGTGATTTTAAGATATTCTTTTTTTTTAAGGAAAATCACTCTCCAAACTTATTAAAGATAAATAAAAAAAGAACGATTTAAAGTTTAATGACAAAAATTATTTTGTATGTTTCTTGTTGACAGAGTGATTCGTCCGAAATATGTCTTACTTTTTTTTTTTTTGGGAATAGTACTAGAAAATTTTAGAATTATAAACAGAATATTTTTGAAAAATATGTAGTTTTTGCGAAGTTTATAGAACTTTCTAGACTTACATAGCTATCAAACGTTGTTTTTATTTTTTTTAAATTTAATTAGTTAGGTTTTATGTCGTATAAGTTAATTTTAATATACATTTATTCTTTTATAGAAAAATCACTCTCTAAAATAAATGAAGAATTTAGCGCTATTTTTAATGACTGCATTGATATAAGCAGTTAAAGCTTAAATATGATAAAACTTTGTTGTTTATTGTTTGTATTATTTGAATCATTTATTTGAAGTATAGCAAATCAGCTTTTTATTTAGAGGTTTTTTATTTTAAATTCGTTGGAAATATTTCTAAAACATTTGAAATGAAAAATAGAATATTCGAGAACAGTATGGAACTGTTTTGAATTTTATAGAACTTTCCCAAGTTTAATAGCATAGCAACCATCAAACATTGTCAAAGTTTCACAAAAGTTTTTATTAAGTGAGCCTTTATTTTGTATAAAATAATTTTAAAATACTTCCTTTCTTTTATAGAAAAATCACTCTCCAAACTGAATGAAGATATTAGTGCTATTTTTATGAACTGCGTTGATTTAAGCAATTAAAGCTTAGATGTGACAAAACTGTTGCCTAAAAAATTTTATATACTGTTTGTATTATCTGAATAATGATTCATTTGAAGTAGCCAGTCTCATTTGTTATAAATATGTTTGTTTGTTTTGATCGTTGATGTTTTTATAAGTTTTTTTACTTTGAATTTATTGGAAATGTTTCTAAAACATTTTGAAACTAAAAATAAAACATTCTAGAAAAGTATGGAACTTTCGTAAATTTTATAGAACTTTCTCAAACTGACTAGCATAGCAACCATCAAACCTCAAAGTTTCGTAAAAGTTATAATTAAGTAGGGCTTTATTTTGTATGAAGTTATTTTAAAATACTCCCTTTTTTATAGAAAAATCACTCTCCGAACTGAATGAAGATTTTAGTGCTTTTTTTAATAAGTGCATTGATTTAAAACTAAAAAAATTTATATGTTGTTTGCATTATCTGAATCATTTATTTGAAGTACTTATACCAAATCGGTTTCTTATTGCCAGTCTCATCCGCGATAAATATGTTTGTTTGTTTTGATTGTTGATGTATTTATAGGTTGCCTTACTTTAAAAAGAACTTTCTCGAAATACATAGCATACCAACTTTCAAACATTGTTAAAGTTTCGCAAACGTTTTATTTAAGGAGGACTTTCTATTGTATAAAGTAATTTTAAAATCCCTTTTTTTGTTTTATAGAAAATAAGATACTAGTGCTGTTTTTAATAACTGCATTGATAATTAGCAATTAAAACTTAAATATGACAACTTTTGTTTAAAAAATCTTATTGGTATTATCTGAATCATTTATTTAAAGTACTTATAATTAAATCAGCTTTTTATTGCCAGTATCATCCGTTATAAATATGTTTGCTTGTTTTGATCGTTGATGTATTTATAGGTTGTCTTATTTTGAATTCTTTTAAAATAATTCTAAAACACTGTAAAATGACAAATAGAACATTCTAGAAAAATTTGAAAATTTTGCGAATTTTATAGAACTTTCTCAAATTATATAGCAAACCAATTTTCAAACGTTATCAAAGTTTTGCAAGAGTTTCTTATTGCTAGTCTCATCCACTATAACTACGTTTGTTTATTTTGATTGCTGATGTATTTATAGGTTTATCTACTTTGAATCTTTCGGGAATATTTCTAAATCATTTTAAAATGACAAATAGATTATTTAGATGAGTATAGAACTTTTGCGAATTTTATAGAACCTTCTCGAATTATAAGGCATAGCAACTATCAATCAGTTTCTGATTAACCGTCTTATTCGTTATAAACATGTTTGTTTTAATTGTCCATGTACTAAAGTTTGTAAGTAGTCTTACTTTTAATTTTCTAGGAATACTTCTAGAATACTTGTAACGAGTTATTAATTATCCAACTAAAAATTTATTCTCTTTATTGAAAAATAAAACCCCTTGAGTTCCGCAACTAACATTACAACCAATACCTGTTGCTATCAGTGACCCTACAGGTCACCTATCTACCGTTATCAGCGATAAGCGAAGTACTTGGGGAAGACTTTTGCACAAAACGAACGCACTTTCAATAAGAACAGCCATCCAGCTGGTCAAGTTTAGCTTTTCGGCCTGTAACGAATTACTAATTATCAAGGATTAAATTCCGGTAGTGCGGTCATTAAGTGCATTGAGTTTAAGTATTCTTTATTAAACTCACGCTATTCACGGATTTTGCGCTAATACGACAATTGGAAGAGATTTCCGGTCGACACTTCTTCCGAGTTGGTCTCACCATCCATCGACTTCGGTCGGATCTAGAAGCACCCGGAGATTACAAAGTCCCATATCACCTAACCTCCGCCACGAACATCACCAGGAGAGCGTTACAGTCGAGCTGCTGAATTGTGCCGTTGCTCATCAGGAGGAAGATCTACACAGTAACCTACAGGATCCTTCCCCCCAGGCAATTACAACCACCACCGCAACCGTACAGCAACTTCCTCAAAATAAGATAAGATTAGTTTTAAGTATTTTTCATTCTACTTACAATTCATTTTTACGTATTGTTGCAATACCATTTTGTTTCTCGTTTTTTTTAGACAATTTGTTTTTTTTGCAGTGTTAAGTTATTAAGCAAACATCGTGCATGCTTACCGGTAGTAACACGTATCTAATTAATCACTTACGATTTAAGTACTGAACTTTTGTTGTTCAGGCTTTGTTTTAAGGTTCGTACCAAATAACCGGTACTGTAAGTACTGAAGTACTTCCCTTATAAGGTTAAAGAGTTTAGCGAGGGATTACTTTGTTTACCCTGTAATATAATGCGACTTGATTGACGTCATTGAAGGCCGCCGCGTACTATTTATCTAATAATTATTAAAGGGAATAGTCAACGTATCCGCGTAATTATTTAATTCTCGAAAAAAAAAATAAGTTCATTAAACTTACAGCTACTGTATAAAAACAAAAAAATACAAATTTAATCAGTGTTGCCAACCTTAATAATTTTCTAGTCGCGAGGTTAATTTTTTTTTACAGTTCCTATATACAGGTTGCTACCCAAGCGTTACATCGTTTGAAAATATTTAATTTATTTTTCGTTTTTTTTCCTATGTACAGCATAAACAAATAATCTGTTTATATGTTTCTTTTATATATATAATTCCATACATATTTTTGTTAGTATTAAACCTGTACTACAAAAGGGTTGCATAATTTTTCCTTATCCACCTACGAAGAAACCAAGGCTACTTTGGTGCCCAATTAGCGTCAAGAGGACTAATTGGCGATCTACCGTCGCAGAAAAAAAACTCTTGTGGCGCCCTTAGAACATAAATCCTTTATACCACGGACTCATCCCTTATCAGCGAGTGAGCTAGCTAGGACGCGAGGTAGACCCACCAAACTAATTAAATCAGGAGGGAAAGAAGTCACAGAAAACTGGCGCCCAACGTGGGGCTCGAATTAAAAAGCCAACCCCGGTTTAATCGAACAAAGTAGTACAGGTGTCATTTTCCGTTGTTAGAAAAAGAACTTAGGATCGTTTGCACTCTCTTTTTTCCTCTCTTTCTTGGTTGTTGAACATATTCCACCCGTCATGGCCACCGCGAAATTCGAGATAAACAGATTGTCTCAGGACGAGTTAAAATACGAGTTACTCGTTAGAGGTTTCGAAGACGTAGGTAACGTCGATGACATGCGTGCGACTCTGCGTGGACTCTTCAAAGCCGAACGAGCAGGCAACTCATTTTCTCTGCCTGAATATAAAATCTCATTCGACGAAGACCAACAGGCCATAACCTCAAAAATTGACGAACTTACCGCATTGATTACCAACGTAGGTTTACAAACAGTTACATCGTGGTCTAAAAAGTTTGCTACTAAGCTTCAACACACTATAGATAGATGTCAACGTGCCAAACCTACAACCTCCGAAGAGAAAGCGACTCAAAGAACTCTACTAGCACAGATCCTTGGGCTTGATTCTAAATTTTCACAGCGCGTAAAATCATTGAGACGCAGTTCCTTAGCGACAATACCATCTCAGGTTCCATTTGATGCTAGCACAGAACCAGTCGAAGGAGAAGAATCCTCTGTAGTAGGCGAAGATTCTACGCCAGAATCGTCGGATTCCGATAGAGACGATATGGATGTTACACCGAGGGCCAGGTTTAGCAGTAGCAACCTTGGAGCCAGCAGTAGTAAATATGTTCCCGTGTACAAATGGGGAATTAAGTTTTCAGGGCAGCGAAAAGAATCCGTTGGAGCGTTTCTTGAGCGTGTAGAGGAGTTAAGAGTAGCGCGCGGAGTGAGTGTTTCAGATTTGTTCCAATCTTCTCTCGATTTGTTTTCAGACGAAGCGTTGATTTGGTACAGGTCGAACCGAACATCGTGTTCCTCTTGGAAAGACCTTTGCGTAGCGCTGAAGGACGAATTCCAGCCTCCGAACTACAGTGAAACCTTGTACGACGAAATCCGACATCGAACGCAAGGCAAACACGAATCCATAGGCGTGTACTTTGCCAAGATGGAGACCCTCTTTAATCGAATGGACACACCAGTGCCAGAACACATGAAAGTCGGCATCCTAATGCGAAACGTCTTACCTTATTATCAATCGCATCTAGCGTTAAAAGAGATTAAAAACCTCATAGAACTAAAGAAGTGTTGCAAAAGACTGGAATACTCGAAGTCGACAGTAGAAAGCTTTGTGCCCCCGGCTAACAAAACGCACTGTATCGAGCCAGATCTAGCTTACGTTGAATCACAGTTAGCATCGACAACACTTACACCCGAAAACAAGACAAGTAGAGCTTATTGCTTCCGGTGCAGGCGCCGAGGTCACCTTACCAAAGACTGTACCAGGACAAAACCTAACACAGAAACCAAGCAGTCGGAAAACCACTAAGCGTCTCGGCACCGCGACGGCAGGCCGAAACGCAGGGAGAATGTCCGTCCACGAGAAAGAAAATAATTTTAGATTATGTGTTGGACCAAGCCGAGGGAGACGAAAGACCTTACCTAACTATTGGAGTTTTAGGGAAGTCAATCTGCGGATTACTGGATTCCGGAGCTTCAAATACGTTTTTAGGGATTTCCGGTTACGAGTTCATGCGTAATTTAGGACTAAATTTGACTCAAACTAAAGTGAATAAAATAACGGTAGCGAATGGCGAATCTTGTGACGTTATGGGATCCATGTTAATTCCTGTTGTATTATTAGGAAAAAGTGCATTGGTAAAAATGTATGTCGTACCAAATTTACCACATCGATTAATATTGGGAATAGACTTTTGGAAGCAGTTTTCGGTAGTACCAGACCTACGCAGGAACGTATGGGAATTTTCATCTATCGATCCGGTACCTAAACTGTCTACTCTTATAACAGATTGCACCAACGAGCAGCGTAAACAGCTCGAAGAAGTCGTCGAACGACACTTTAGCCAAGTGAACGATGAACTAACTTCTACTAACCTTGTCGAACATAAGATCGAGACAGATTCGACCCCAATTAAACAACGGTATTACCCGGTTTCGCCAACGGTTCAACAATATATTAACTCGGAGGTAGACAGAATGCTACAACAAGGAGTCATAGAAAGGTCACACTCAGCATGGTCTTCGCCCGTATTGTTAGTTCGCAAGAAAGAAGGTTCTTATCGTTTTTGCGTGGACTTTCGGAAATTAAATGCGGTGACCAAGCGTGACGCGTACCCTTTACCCTACATCTCTACCATTTTAGATCAACTACGAAACGCAAAGTACATCTCGTCGTTGGATATAAAAAGCGCCTTCTGGCAAGTACCTGTAGCCGAAGAGTCTCGAGATTTTCTCTCCTTCACAGTACCAGGCAGAGGACTTTTCCGATTTACACGGATGCCGTTTGGGTTACATAACGCACCGGCGACCTGGCAAAGACTCATGGACCGCGTGTTGGGACCCGAACTCGAGCCATACGTGTTCGTATATCTGGACGACATTATCGTAGCGACTCCCAACTTTGAAAAGCATGTAGAAGTCCTCCAAGAAGTATTCTCGCGCCTACGCGAAGCGAACCTGAAATTGTCAAAAGAGAAATGTCGATTCTGTTTAAAAGAGTTAAAATACCTAGGATATCTGATTACTGAGCAGGGTATACAAGTGGACCCAGATAAGGTCAAGGCAATCATAGATGTTCCCGAACCTAAGAACGTAGCTGAGGTCAGACGTGTCATTGGCATGGCCAGTTGGTATAGGCGTTGGTTGCCCAATTACTCCACTTTGCTTGAACCGATAACACAACTGCTTCGGAAGTCTCAGAAGTTCGTTTGGTCATCCGCTTGCGAAACAGCGTTCGAAGAATTGAAATCGGCATTAATAAAATCACCAATACTATCGTGCCCAAATTTCGAAAAACCCTTTACCTTGCAGACCGACGCCAGTAGTTACGGCATAGGGGGCGTCTTAACTCAATTAGACGAACAACAAAGAGAAGTTGTTATCTGCTACTTGAGTCGTTCTCTCACTAAAGCAGAACGTAAATACAGCACCACAGAACGGGAGTGCCTTGCAGTAATTTGGGGTATAGAGAAACTGCGACCGTATCTGGAAGGAGCTGAATTTACCGTGGTTACTGACCATTATTCTTTACTGTGGTTGAATAACTTAAAAGACCCGCAGGGCCGTTTAGCTCGATGGTCTCTCAGACTACAACAGTACCAGTTCAAGATGCTTCACCGTAAGGGCAAAGAACACCTAATGCCCGATGCTTTGTAGCGAAGCGTGCCTGCCATCGATACTGCAACCGCTGTAAACGACGCAGACGATCCTTGGCTCAGCCAAATGATCGCGAACATCCGAGAGAATCCCCGACGCTACCCATTGTGGCAGATCTCGCAGAATACGCTATTAAAAAAGATTAAGACAGATTCACCGGAGGGTGAATGGGTCGAAGTGGTTCCTAAAGGACGCAGGCGGAGCCTTATGAAGGAGCATCATGATAACATCCTCGCTGGACATCTAGGCGTATCGAAGACGGTAGCACGCTTAGCTCTTAAATATTACTGGCCCAAACTACGGTACGACGTAGCCAAGTATGTGCGAGCGTGCGTTACTTGTCAAAAGTGTAAGCCGGAACAGAAGAAGCCCAGCGGACTCATGCTTAGTCATCCGTCAATCAACAACCCATGGCAGGTAGTGTCAGCAGACATTGTCGGACCACTACCTCGTTCACGCAACGGCTATATCAATATCCTAGTGGTAGCAGACTATTTCACTAAATTTTGTTTATTCTTCCCTCTGAGAGCCGCCACCAGCACCGCCGTTTGCAAGGCCATAGAAGAACACGTATTATTAATTTATGGTGTACCACAAACGATCATCACAGACAATGGGGTCCAATTCATAAGTGGAAAGTTCAGGGAAATGTGCGAGACGTATCAAATTAAACACAAACGAACACCCTTATATCACCCACAGGCTAACCCCAGTGAGAGAATAAACCGAATTCTAAAAACAATGCTGATGTCGTACATTCAGGACAACCATCGTGAATGGGATAGACTCCTGCCTAAAGTAGGAACTGCTATTCGTACGGCGAAGCATGAGATTACTGGATATTCTCCTTACAGAATGTTATTTGGTCGACACCAGGTATTAAAAGGGACAGATTATGCTCACCTAGCGAATGAGGACATTTTGACATTTAATCGTGAAGAACACCTCCAACAAACAGACCAAATGCAAAAACTATTTGCCAATGTGCGTACAAGGTTAATCAAAGCTTACCAGAGGCATAAGCACTATTACGACCTACGACACAGAGATACCACGTATAATGTCGGAGATAGAGTGCTACGTCGGAACTTTGCTTTGTCTAAAGCAGACAAGTACTTCTTGCAGAAACTGGCACCGAGATTTGTGGGGCCATTCCGCATCAAGAAAAAGCTATCGCTATGGACATATGAACTCCAGGACGATAGAGGTAATTCATGTGGAGTATGGAACACCAAAGATCTTAAACAGTTTTATTCCGATGATCAATCTAAGTAGTGGTTACATCTTATGTTTACAATTTTCCGTTTGTTTATTTTTCTCGTTTTGTCCGTAATAATTAAGGTAATTTTACGTCTCGGAAGTGAGGGAGGAGCTGTAACGAGTTATTAATTATCCAACTAAAAATTTATTCTCTTTATTGAAAAATAAAACCCCTTGAGTTCCGCAACTAACATTACAACCAATACCTGTTGCTATCAGTGACCCTACAGGTCACCTATCTACCGTTATCAGCGATAAGCGAAGTACTTGGGGAAGACTTTTGCACAAAACGAACGCACTTTCAATAAGAACAGCCATCCAGCTGGTCAAGTTTAGCTTTTCGGCCTGTAACGAATTACTAATTATCAAGGATTAAATTCCGGTAGTGCGGTCATTAAGTGCATTGAGTTTAAGTATTCTTTATTAAACTCACGCTATTCACGGATTTTGCGCTTAATACGACCTTGGAAGAGATTTCCGGTCAACACTTCTTCCGAGTTGGTCTCAGAATCCATCGACTTCGGTCGGATCTACAAGCACCAGAGATTACGCATTCTCAGATCACCTAAACCCCGCCACGAACATCACCAGGGGAGCGTTACAGTCGAGCTGCTGAATTTGTGCCATTGCTCATCAGGAGGAAGATCTACACAGTAACCTACAGGATCCTTCACCCAGGCAATTACAACCACCACCGCAACCGTACAGCAACTTCCTCAAAATAAGATAAGATTAGTTTTGTTTCTCGTTTTTAGACAATTTGTTTTTTTTTGTAGTGTTAAGTTATTAAACAAACATCGTGCATACTTACCGGTAGTAACACGTATCTAATTAATCGCTTACAATTTAAGTACTGAACTTTTGTCGTTCAGGCTTTGTTTTAAGGTTCGTACCAAATAACCGGTACTGTAAGTACAAGAGTACTTCCGTTTTAAGGTCAACGAGGTTAGCGAGGGATTACTTTACTTACCCTGTATTAAATGCGACTTGATTGACGTCATTGAAAGCCGCCGCGTTCTATTTATCTAATAATTATTAAAGAGAATAGTCAACGTATCCGCGTAATTATTTAATTTTCCAGAAAAAAAAGTTCATTACACTTACAGCTACTGTATGAAAACAAAAAAAAATACTAGTTTAATCAGTGTTGCCAACCTTAATAATTTTCTAGTCGCGAGGTTAATTTTTTTTACAGTTCTTATATACAGGTTGCTACCCAAGCGTTACATCGTTTAAAAATATTTAATTTACTTTTCGTTTTTTTTCTCTATGTACAGCATAAACAAATAATCTGTTTATATGTTTCTTTTATATATATAATTGCATACATATTTTTGTTAGTATTAAACCTGTACTACAAAAGGGTTGCATAATTTTTCCTTATCCACCTACGAAGAAACCAAGGCTACTTTGGTGCCCAATTAGCGTCAAGAGGACTAATTGGCGATCTACCGTCGCAGAAAAAAAACTCTTGTGGCGCCCTTAGAACATAAATCCTTTATACCACGGACTCACCCCTTATCAGCGAGTGAGCTAGCTAGGACGCGAGGTAGACCCACCAAACTAATTAAATCAGGAGGGAAAGAAGTCACATACTTTAAAATTACCTATAGAATATTCTAGAACAGTATGGAATTTTTGTGAATTTTATAAAACTTTCTAGATATAGTATAGAAACTATCAAACGTAAAGCTTTTACAAAAGCTATAATTAAATTATATTTCGTATGAAGTAATTAATTTTTTTTTAAATATTCTTCAACCTTATTAACTCGACTTTAGGAGTTATTATTACAAGTAATAATAAGATCTCAAATACTATTACTTATACTCAACTCTGGAAATTTGTTAAAATATTGCATAATTTGGTTTGCAACATACAGTCATTCAGGTATTTGTTTGAATCTTTGTTTACCAATATGCTGGTACTTGAATTAATTAACAAAAACAGTGGAGCTTCAAACAAAAAAATTAATTCTAAAAATATTGAATACCAATTTCAAAAATAATAGTTATCTAAGTTTTTCAGAAATAAAATCGCTATTACTGCATGAGGAATAATTATCGAATATCAATGGTTAATAACGTAAAAAAAGAACATTACTCAAAAGTAAAACTACAGATTATTTGTATGTTTTTAGGATAGTTATTATTTTTCGAGTTCTTTGCAATAAAGTTTAATAATGACACGATATTTTGTATTTGCTATAACTATCATCGAAAAATGTTTGACAATTACATATTTTGTTTTTTAAAGAAAATTTTACTCCTAAATATTATAAGCCGTAATGAATACTCCGCTCTCATATATTGTTGCTAATTATATTTATTTAAAAAAATTGACAAGAAAGCTATGTTCTTATTTCATCTAAAACCGAAATGTTTATATACTTGAATTACATTTTTGTAATTTGGCAACTTGGTCTTCACATGTTTTACGATTTTTTGTAATTTGAACTCCATCCATCAAAATATTTGTTTTACAATGGAGTTAGAAACAGGATATTTTATCACTTTCAGATGTTTTTGTTAATTGAAATAAAGATGGTTCATTAGCGCTATGTGTATCGAAAACCTACTTATACAGATAGATATAAAAATATTTTTTTCGTTATGATCTTTCTCCGACATTATCAGTAGTTAATTCTTTAATTCCGATTACTATTTTGTTTAAATATCAATAGTGTGTTGTTTGTACGAATAAATTTACGTTGTTAGTAGTTTTTAAATGTTTGCTATAGTGAATATTTATTTTATAAATACGTAGGTTGTAGTTTGCCTTATTAAAATTCTATCGTAGTTAGACACGAAATTAATAATTTGAATTTCAGAAACATGAAGCGGCAACGTTATTTGTTTTGCCTTACGGATAAACACTATTTTTTTAATCTAAGTTGTTGATCTAAAAGTGTCTTTATCTTTAACATTGCATACCAATTAGATATTACTCAGTTGAGGTCAGTTTTGAAAATGTTTTTAATGTTTAAGTGAAAAATCTTGACGCAGTTCCCAACATTTTTAATGAATTTGTTTTTAGATAAACTGTTTGTTCCTTTGTATAAAAATAATGTTTCTAACTTTCTATAGACAAGTTTTAGTTTTTTAATTTAACTATAATTATTTTGCTTTGGACACAAAACATAGAAAAAATATCTAAAAAATACAATACGTTTAAAACGTATAAAATGGTAAGTTACATCCAGTGGTCGGGCTTAGGGTCGGCTACATTTTTCAAAATGTTTGTAGGTAATGTGAACGTTTCTAGAACTCATTAAAGCATTATTTAGATAACCACCATAATGTTTTGGGGTTAACAAATAAACTCAGTTGAGCAATATAACTATATGGCGTGCAGAAACTTTATGTTTTTTTAATTTTCTCTCTCATTTAAATGTGTCAACTTTGTACCTGGGAAACAAAACAAGGCATTTATCGTATCATATCTAAATGCCTACTTATTCTTATTATAAACCGCACTAAAAAAATGCCGTGTAAAAAACTACATTTTGCAGTTTTATCTGCGTGATTTAGTTCCAAACATGAAGTAGGCTTTTTGAGAGATTTTATTGCAACCTTTGATACAAGAACTTTAATTGAGCCGATTTTTACAGATTTTTTCTTAACAGGACAAAAATAATAATAATTTTGTTGTAATGAAAGAATCATAATAATTATGAGTGTTTACTTTTACATTTAATATAAAAAATTGTCTCTAGAAAAGTTTTTGGTTTAAAAGTTAATATTTTTTTTAATGGATTAAATCTCTTATTTTAAAGCTATCTTTAAGTTACTTACAATACTTGTATGTAAGTACATGATACATTTGTGTATTGTTAATAGTGAATACAAAACTAATAAACACACACTTTTTAATTGTTTGTTTACGAAAATTTTTAGACGTAGGTATACTAGTACGTTGTATTCAATAATTTAATTTTGCCATGATTGAATTTATATTATAATAATTTAAAATATTGTCCAGATTTGCAGTTTAAAAATTCGGTATTTGAAACCTATTTGTATTAGTTTCGTGATTTTACAAATAGTAGCTCTACGAAAGACCAAAAAGTGCATTTTACATTATTTTTTGAATAATTGAAGAATTTTGCATTTTGCCAATAAACCAATAATAATTGCGTTTTTTTAGTTAACTGCTTTCAATTGAAAACCACAGATTTTTGTTTTGTGTGAATTGTGATTTGATATTCATAAAGCTACTAAAGATTTTTTCGAATTAATGATTAATAATAAAGGTAAAATAATATTATTAGAATATGTATAGAATTTAAAAAATATTAGTATCATTTAGTTAATTTAACGAATATGTTACGATCAACTTCATTTTATTGTTTTCTTTTGATAAAACTGTGATGCAGTATTTTTATAGCTTTCCAAAACATTTTATCTTAAATTTCAACAACAGCCTTACAAATTTATTTTAAAAAAAAATTGTACAGTACTTATTTTGCATTTTTCAAAAATTATGTACGAATAATATACCGTTACACTTAGAACATGTCGTGCAAGTCCTACCGCTTAATGATTACTGAATTGAAACCATCGTGAGCTACCAACGCGCGAGCCTTTTTGCACGTTAAACCTGCATATAAAATCTTGTACTGGGGGTCGAAACGTCACGTTAGAATGCTCTGCTACATATACATCCATGAGCTCCAATAATTGTAGCCTAAACATAATAAAATGTGTTACGCTGGTTTACTCGTAACAAAAAAAAGCGACGGCTAACTTAGCTGTTTCCGGAGGTAAAGTCGCAGGTTTCGTGATGTAGATTATAAACTAAATCAAAAAAAGCGCCAAAACGATAAAAGACTAAATTATGGAAATACCGTTTAAATCTACCCTCAGCTGAAAAAGAACAAATAACACGACAGAAGTGATAGCACAGAATACATGTATATTTATTTTATCACAAACAGTAGTTAAAGAAGACAAAGAAGGTACATAAGTATAATTATATAAATTTTCCAAACACTAGTACATGGGCCGGACAAAATATAAGTTATACTGAGCAACCAAAATGACCTAGTTGGTCTAACTTTTACATTAAAATAAATAATGACTTTATATTCATAAGTTCAAAATCACAAAAGTATATAAAAAATGAAGAATTACAGATTCAACGCGCACTGCATTAGACTTTGTGACGCACAAAAATCCGTTTTTAAATTATACAATTAATTATTATAGGAATTGGTGGTAAAAGTTCCTTCCAAAAGAAATCGAAATCATAAATGCCTCCAACCCCTTGACGGCGAGAATGGTTTAATTACAGCAGTGTCATAAAAATTTGCCTAAATACGCCATTTGCTTGTTATCTTCACCGGTAAAGGAAACGTGTGGAAAGTATGAAAATCTGGCTAAATAAGCTTTCGCTTAGATAGACACAAAATTCGACTGCATATTCACGTGGAATTGCGTAAAATAACTTAATAATGAAAGCTTTGTTGGGCGTAGACACCGCTAAACGTAGGTTTGTGTTGTATAAACGTTACCGAAAGAAATGAAATCGTGTTTTACAATTTGACAGTCAACCACAAAAAGTGTGCGTGTTGAGGATAAATCTTATACTAGAAAATTTTTGATATACCACATTTTTAACACAACAAATGCCTATTTAATATACGTTGTTTGAAATGACGACCATATTAAATTCATGTTTTAATAAATAATAGATGATAAAGTAGATGATACTTATTTCCTATAAGTATGTTTTAATATTTTAATTCATAATAATTTGTACCGTTTTTTTTTGTTTTAATAAACGTCTGGGGGGGTTTCCGCCTTAAAGCTCTTATAGACCAGCCGCTACTGGTCACAGCTAATACACTAAAACATGTACCTACCTATATGTTTAAACGTCTAATTGACATAATTAAATAAATAATTTTTGTGTGAAATAACTTTTTTCTATTATGCATACATAATATCATTATAAAACTCAATTCGATATCACAACAGCGTTCTTTTCGATACAGAATATTTTGTTTTTTAAGTTTGGTCAGAATGATTTAATGAAAGCAACGCTTTAAATTATAACCTCAAAGCATAAAGTAACGTCAGATTTAAATTTCATCAATAATACAGGTAATTAATAGTTAATTATTTCATTAATTCATTTCATTTTGAATTGTGTAATTGTGTGTATCTTTTGCATTTATTGTTATTCCGGGTATTTGTAAAGAGACAAAGCTTTGCTGAGTTGTGTTATTGCCGACAGTAATAATTTGCAGTAGTATCACACTTGAACATGCATTTGTACTTAGCTGACTCGTGATGTTGCGATGTAGCATTTAGCTACAGCAGATGATTTCTATCCTCTGTGCTGCTTAGTAGTTACTAACTCACTAGTACTGTTAGCTAAATGCTAGACACTGAAACGTCTAAAACAGTGCCCAGTAAAAAGTTATGGATTGGGTAATTTAAGGTAAGCATCTATGATTTTAGGCATTTTTCGAATTGTATCGATGTCGATTGGGTTAGATGCACAAAAAATAACGTACGTTACTCTCATCAAAAGTTTCAAAGCACAACGTTTTTTAAAAAGTATATTAATTAATACAAAAATGGCAAAACAAGCAACACAAAAATAATTTAACATAAGATATATATGTAAGGTACACCGGGGCAAGTGTAGATACGGAACAAGTGTAAACGCTACATTTCTCGCTAACAAAATTCCATCATAGATGGCACCATCTACACTTAAAACAACTACAATAAATTCTGCTATCATAGTGGGTACGATTTTATACTAATCCTTTAACCACGCGCGTCACGGTTGCCAATCGTCTTTTGCAAGGTCGCCAAAACTGGTGTGTGTAACTTGGAATCGTCTTCAAAAAATTCTGTGTTTTGAATTTGTGCTGTTTGTACTACATATTACGGTAAGTACATAAGCATAGGTGGCTATGCTATTAGTTACGGGTAAATATTGTCAATGGTGTTTATTGTGTTACAGTTCGAAAAAAGCCACTTTGAGGAGTGCTGCATTTTTTGAAGAAACAATTAATATCTATATTTTATTGTTCAACAAAAATAATTATATACACGTTTATAAAGCAAGCGTTGTGGGGTACTCAGCGCCTTAAAAAATCGTTTGTAAGGTACTCTAGTCCCCAGGCCACCACCTTTCTACAGTTAAAAAGTCATCAAAAATGCAATACAAAAAAATGTGTCTCTAACACTGTACACAGCCGTTCTTTTGTACAAAATTTTGAAGGCAATTCTACGCGCTCACATAAAAAGCAGAAGCCAACCAAAAAAAACAACTTATCTCATGAAATGGAGAAATTTGAAACCAAAAAACGCCACTATTAGTGGAAGTAGCTTGGAAACGGTCGATGGATTCCTTTATTATATACTTTAACATTCTCAAAACACATCATTGCAAATTTTTAAGGATGACAAAATTAGTTTTTGCCTTGATTTGTCACGCTTAAGAGTAGTAGATGCAAAAGGCAAAGCTTCCCACAAAACAATGAATGGCCTTTACGGAAAATATTACCGTGCTGCTAGATGACGGATATACTAGAACTACGAATAACGGCTATATAAAAACAGGAACATTTGACAAATATTTTGAGAATACTTTTTATAAAATATTGGTTTAGAAAAGTCGGTAGTGAAAGGATTTAAAGAAAGAGGTATTTTTCTTTTAAACAAAAACATCATTCCGGTTAAAAAGTTTAACCCCGAAGCATACGCCAAATACTGTTTTGTGGCAAAGAATTACTCCAGTAGAAATATATGTAGACTTTTCTTTTATATACTTCAAAAGAGGAAAAAGATATGTTTAAAGACGAAAATTATTACGTTTAAAATTGCTATTGCTAAACTAAGAAAATAACAAACAAAAAAACCATAAACCATCAAAAACAAAAATTCAGAAAGGTGTGAAACGAGTGAAAAGAATGACAGTATACAAAAGTGATGGGACAGATAAAGACAGTTTGGAGAAAGTTGAGCTAATAGATTTGGAAGAAAATGCAGGTTTAGACGATGAAGCAGGCGAATCAGGAGATCAAAATAAGTTGGTGGTATTTTTAGAGAAATCTGATAAAATTTGCGATCAAGTTTTGTCGATGGTTTGTCGGACAAGTAACAGTAGCAGTTGTTGGTTTGGAAGTAAAATTTGCAAAAAGAGTTTAAGCTTCGTCTCAATTTCATACACCCAACACAACAGACGTCTCAGTTATAGACATAATTATTAAGACATAATTAACATTAGAGAAGAGAGGTTACTTTGTTTTTTATGTTCATTGAACATGTACATTTCTATTGCATTTTTTTCTACAAATTACGTTGTTTCGATTTTCTAATCAATAAATCCATAGTTGCTGTGTTTGCACCTTCTTCAATACCTGCTGTAAGTGTTTGACTTCTCATTTGAGTTTAAATCGGAATCCATACTTAAATTTACATATTTCGGATTTTGCACAAACAATCAAAATAGAAACATTGTTTACTTATTTTTATGTATACATAAACGACCTAATTTTTTCTAATTATTAAATCAAAATATTTTTTACAAAACTTAATAAATTTTATAGTATTTAACCTAATTTCCCAACTCACAAAATAAAACATAATTTTTAACACTTGTTTTGTATCATAAATCACTATTTTAAAAGTTAACGTCCGATAAGAGTGAAATTAAGAATTACTTAAGTTTACAAATTAAAACGACTTTATGATTACATACACAATAACATAACTTGATAAGAACAAAATCTTAAAAAACAAAAATTATATAACAACTCTAATCCTTATTTTAAATTGGCGAATTGTAAAAACTTAACAATAATGGTGAAATAAAACAAATTACTATAGAGCTACTACTACTACTCATATTAAAATAAAAATTATTATTAACAATTGCGTTTATTAATTTTTGTTAAAAGAAAATAATTTTTTTATTTTATCAAACTAAAAGTTTGTACTAAAAAACCAACTGCATTTGTCCTTAAAATATATGTAATTTTTAAACAATTACTTCTTATATGTAATTTGAATTCTAAGGAAATAAAACTAAAAAATCTCTCTTATATAATTTTTTGTATTTTTTTAATGTTACCGACACCGCCAATAATATTTCTGTTACGGTACACATAAGGCAAAAATTAAAAAAATTAAGTATTTGAAAGAAAATTTCCTTCAAATACAGATTTTTATGCAACTGTTAATAATCATTTCAAAACAAATTTTAACACAAACAATTAATTTTTATTTATGAATTTGACTACTATCATCGGTAAGACTATTATATTTTGTCAACTATGTCGTTGTAATTGTTACTAATTTTCTCCTAAAGGTTTAAAATATTTTTACTACAATTATAACATCAAAATAAGTCTGATGATGACCTTAAACTATTAAAGTCGGAACATATCATTATATTAGTTTTTCATATTATATTTGCATGTATAATTCTTATTAATACTGTATAGAAACGTATCCCAAATAACAAAATTTGTCGTAAAAAGATATCTTTTTAACACTATTTCTCGGGTATCAATGAGACATCATTTTGACCACTTTTTTCATACAAAATTTGTGTTAAAAATTCCGCATGAAATCGGTATCTAAAAACTGTCACGATAATTTTTGAGGCATCAATCTATAAGAAAGCTGAATGTCACTGTGATGCCAAAATCATATCATAAAACATGATTATTCCATCATTCTGTTATCAAATTTGTATTAATTAAATTATATGCTCTCGTGCCGATTAATACAAATAGGCACAGTATAAATAATAATTATATTTTTTAACTTTACTATGTTTAGTGAATATCTAAACTTATAAAAACACTATAATTACAAATTACATATTGGAATACAATATTTTGAACTTTTATATGGTAGTAAACATTGTTTTAATAAGCATTTAAAGTAATAAAAAAACTGAGTTTATACCACGTTATACTTCATCAGACAAAAACTGACATTCTTCGTAAGAGTTCAGTGCGTAGGAGGATGCGGCAAATTGTGCTGATTAGTTTATAATACCGCCAAAATAAAATAAAATTATATCTTAATATTTTTTTATGTACACCATTTACCGTAAAAAATTATTGTTCTATGGTGAAACTTTTATGTCTAAAATTATATTTATTTATCTTTTATAATTATTATTATTCTACGACGTTGAATTATTAATTAATTATTATTTCTAAAATCTTTTTTTACAAATTGTCTTTTGCGTAAAATACACAATAGATTAAATAGATAACTACATATATTCGATTCCTGGCCCATATTCAGGTTAATAATTGCCGAGAAAAATATTATGCAACGTTTGTTAAATGACCAATATGAAAAAGTACATATATCGCTTTCATGAATTTTGTATTAACTAAATTGATGTTTTAAGCGTTTAAATTTTTGCGTTGAATTTATAACAGAATGATGCATTGACAACGATAGCAGCGTATATATACAAACCACCAAGCTATATATTAGGTATAAAAGTCGTACCAATAATTTTGTATCAAAATATTTTCATTAAAGTGACACTCGGATGTCAATAAATTGATACCAATGCTGATTGGAATAATACTGTATGCGCCGACAATAATAAGTAGTATTAATTAATAACATTTATCTTTTGCTTCTGTATTGTTACTCCAAGTACTTTCTCACATTCGCACTTTGCAGCATAACTGCATTTAGTGCAACTATTTACCTTTTTGTTGTTATGGGTTTATGTAAACAAAAATTGAAAAGTCAAACCGTTATTATTTCTTGTTTTCTCGGTATAAATATACATCAAGGCAGTAGTGGCTGGTTTATAAGGGTTCTAGGGCGTGAGCCCCCAGACGTTTATTAAAACAAAAAAAAATTGTACGAATTATTACGAATTAAAATATTTAAACATATTTATATGATATGTATACATATATATCATATACTTTGTATTATTAAATTATTTTTTGGGTAAATGGTGTATATTTATTTAGAAATACAATTGCTAGCTTTCGAACTTTGTCTAAGTTCTTCGTCAGGCAAAAATTAAATTAATTTGACAATTATAAAAACTAAGGTAACTAAAAACAATAACTATAAGGGAACTAGATAATAAGCGCAAGTATTTAGCTACAGCATTTGCTCGAAGGTCTAAAGGAAAACCACCATAAAAACTCTAGTGTACCAAGTCCCATGCACTTGTGGCAAGGTATATATTGGCGAAACGGGAAATCAGTCTTTAATAAGGTTGCCATTTGTAAAATCACAAAACCAGGACAAATAGGTTTTAAACCCCAAATTTTTAAACTGCAAACCTGTCAATTTTTTAACCTATTATAATGTAAATTCAATCATAACAAATTTAAATGTTTTTGCTTATAAGCGACTTTCAGTTTATACCACGTCGTAGTTAAACACCCAGACTTTTTAGGCTTAGTCGTAGTCTCTCCTTGAGAGCCAAAGCAAGAAGTAGACCTTGGCCATGGCCGTATTGTCGTTCCTGAACTCAAGCAAACCAGTTGTTTGTTTGTTAGTTAGTTCGTTTGGGTTCACCAACGATGATACGGCAAAAGACAAGTTCTACTTCTTGTTTTGGCTGTCAATGAGAGTCTAAAAAGTCTGGGTGTTTAACTACGATGCGGTCTAAGCCGAAAGTCGCTTATAATCATAAACAAAATAACTGCAAAGGTTTAAAATTTTAAATTTAGATGTTTTGTTTCCCATATTTATTGTTTCATTCCGAGTTCCAATGGAACCGAAAAAACTAAGAATGTTAAGATGTAGGTACAAACTTGAAACATTTAAATAAAAAAACATAAAGTTTCTGCACGCCATATACTTTGTTCGACGCTACTACAATTTCTACATGTAGAGATGAACAAAGGTAAACTAGTGCCATGCCGGTTATATCATACGATTTATAAATCGCATTCAATTTAGTTAATAAAGACTTGTAGCGCAAAAACTATATGCAAGAAACAAATTTCTTGATTTAATAATATATTTTCTATCCAACAGAACAATGTATGTAGATAAAAAAGTTTCGGTAATACGGGAGTTGGAGTTGGGTTTAGCACAAGTATCTGCACTTGGTCCAAAAATTTTTCTTTGTTACATAAAGAATATTGTAAATTTTGTTAGAGCTGACTTACTGCTCAACTATGTAGATGATACATCTGCGGAAATAACAACAAATAGTTTTGCTGAACTTGAACAAAAAATTAATGACTGCATAAATGGTAACAAAACGGTAATAATTTAGTTTTACAAAAATAAATTACCGCAACTAAATAATGTTGGTCGATGTAAATTCTTAGGAATTTACTTAGATTTTCAACTAATATAGTGGACTACATAATTGGCAAAGTGAATTAGGCTTATCACGCCTTACTAAACCTCAAACAAAATCTAAGAGTAGATAATTTGATGTGGGTATACTACGCCCTGGCACACTCGCATATGACATATAATGTTCGGGTTTAGCGTGATTCACAACAGAAAATCGAATCTTTTAAAAAATAATTACAATCCCTTATATAATACAAGAAACAAAGATGAATTTGTTGTACCAAGCCACAATAGCACAAAATTTGAATTTTTGTCTATATATGCACACAATGTAACAATATTGTGCAATTTAACCCTTAACCCTTTAACCCGTTCGGAGCCGGCGCCTTACAATTGTTGCTATATTTTGGTTGTACGTACGTACGCGGTTACGGCTTTGTGACTTCTCATCAAATAGCATCTCGAACGTTTATGTATGTTGGCAGTACGCTGAGATATTCCGTGTGGTGTAGTTCATGACTTTTGGGTCCGTTCGGACCCGACGATACCGGTTACGTTAGTTTTTTCTTGAGATGTATTCTTATTGATGGAAAACGTTACACTGAAGAAGAGATAAGAGAACAATTTCTACTTGACGATGATCGGGATATAAGTGATGCCCAACTGACGATTTTGATCATGATTCTGATGACGAATATGATTTTGAACCAGAAAATGTTGTAAATCAGGATGCCATCTACGTTGCATCGTCTAGTAATGTAGAGATTCCTTCAAGTATAACTCAACAGAGCGATGCATGTGACGCGAAGGGCTATGTCTATGGTAAAAATAGATATAAATGGTTACAAAATCCTTCTGCAGTCGGTCGTACCAGAGCTCATAATATCATTATGCATCTGCCAGGGCTAAAGCAATATGCAAAAATGTAGTTCAAAACACACCAATGGGTTATTGGTCACTTCTTATAACTGATGATATGATAGATATTATAGTTTAATATACAAATGAAAAAAATTTTGATTTATCGTCTAACTATGGTCAAACATCCTCTTGCGTGAATCACACAGACGATGTCGAAATGATGAGGTTTTTAGGTTTATTATATCTTACTTCAATATTCAAGTCAAATCACGAAGACGTTGAGAGCCTATTTGCGACAGATGGTACCGGAAAAGACATATTTCGTGCCACAATGTCCTTAAAAAGATTTTCATTTTTATTAGTTGCTTTACGATTTGACCTTATGAGTACCAGAGACCAAAGAAAGACTGATAGATTATATCTTATACGACAAATTTTTGACGCTTTTATAGAAAATTGCAAAAAATGCTACAGTCCCGGAGAAAATCTTACTGTGAATGAGATGCTTGTAGGATTCGTGGAAGGTGTGCATTTCGAGTGTATATGAAATGCAAACCTAATAAGTATGGACTAAAAATTATGTGCCTATGTGATTCTAAAACACATTATTTTTTTAACGCATTTGTATGTACTGGAAAAGTACAAACAACACAACAGAATATACATAAACTATCAATTCCCACATCTACAGTATTGACATTGATTGAACCAATTAAAAACACAAACAGAAATATCACTGGCGACAACTGGTTTACTTCTATACAATTAGTTGACAAACTTCAGAAAAACAAATTGACGTATCTTGGTATTATTCGTAAAAATAAAATGGAAATACCAGAATATGTGAGACCGAACAAAAAAACTCTACACATCTACTTTTGTTTTTACTGGCACTAAAACTCTGGTTTCTTATGTGCCAAAGCCAAATAAATACGTGTTGTTACTTTCATCCATGCACCATGACAATAAAGTAGACAAGATATCAAATAAACCTGATATTATATTAGACTACAATATGACTAAAGCTAGTGTAGATGCACTTGACCAGAGATGTGCTTCTTTCAATACGTCTTGTGCAAGATAGTATGCCCTAATGAATATAGGTTCAGTAAATTTATTTGTTTTATACGAAGCAGCTCCAAATAATGTGAACACGACTTTATGCAGACGAGATCATTTTACAACTTGGTCGAACACTGATAGAACCCCATATGAAATGGAGACTGGTAGAAAGTAGATTACCTAGAGAAATTCTTTCAATAATACGGAAAATTCTGGGATTGACAGATATTCCTCAAGAAGCCAATGTAGATCATTCCAATGAAAATGTGAATCCTTAACAACGGAAATGACGTAGATGTTACTTATGTCCTTCAACCAGCGACAATAAACAACGAAACATATGCAGCAATTGTAAAAATCATGTTTGTAAAGGACATAGTTCTAATAAATTTGTCTGTTCCAAGTGCAATTAAACGTCATTGCAGATATCGTTATGTATGGAAAAAATAATTTTGTTTTTGTTGGAAATCATGTTTTGCTTATTTGTCATTGCAATTGTGTTAAAAAAATGTTATACAAATTTTAAGTTTAAGTTTTTAAGTTTGTGATTTATAAACAATCGGGTTCGAACGGACCCGACGATACCAGTTACGTTGCTAAAAATGACGATACCGGTTAAGCGTTAAGAGAGAACTAAAACATTATTTGGCTAATAAATGTATGTATTCGTTAGCAGAGTATTTTAGTAATGTGTAATCGAATGTAATCATGTGTAGTTTGTATTTTAATTTTATTTTTACATTGTACTTAGACACGACCTATACCACAACTGTGATCTATTGTCAAATAATTAATTAATTATATAATATAAAAATATATGTTATATCTATAATTAAATAAAAATTTCTTTAAAAAAACGAGTTTACGTATAAAACTGTGGCTGCGTTAGTTACTTTAATTTATCGTATGCAATGTAAATTTATTCAAATATTATGAAATCGCAAATGCATTTACATTTGGTGAATACAAAAATGCTAATATTATGAAATAATTTGAAAGTATATAATCTATTTTTTAATCGGAATTTGTTATAATTTCCAAGTCTAAGTTTACGCGTGCATTGAATATTTACTAAATTTTTTTAAACAAATTTTGAATTTTTGTATGTTAATTTATTGTTATTTTTTTGTAATGTGCAACATTCTATATTTAATAGCCAAGTTGTACAATATTGTATTATAGTGAAATAGTTAATTAATAGTTAAATAGATTAAAAACTATATTTTTATATTTCATATTTTACGTTATATATAATGCACATAACATTTTAAATGTTCTGTATTACTTTTATATAGTTATAGTAAGTGTTTTCTTTTTTATATACTACATGGTTAATTGATTATTAAAATACCACAGTTCGTAATACCTAACAACAATGTACTTATACAAATAAGCGTAGAATATTAATTATGAAACAAACGCTGTAAATATGCTAATATTGTTTTTATTCTTTTTGTTTTATATTCAGTTTAATAAATGCGCAAGTGCTACACTGTGTCATATCACTGGTTGATAGATAATTTTTGGAACAATAAACTGCTAACATTTTTTATTTGTATTTCTTTTTATTTTACACTATGTACACTGGCGGTCAATGAAAATGAACCCATTCAGGTAAAAATAGAAATTCGTGGTCACAGTTTAAGACAGAAAATTACTGTGTCCATTATAATCTCTGCGGTACAAAACACCACAGTATCTACGATTTGTTATTTACTTTTTATACAATGAAAGCTTCTGTAAGTATTTTATCTATAAATTTCTGCAGTTACACTTATTGGTCAAGGTTTTTTAAATTAAACAAAAAAAAATGCTTTGAGGTGTGAGATTTGAGGTGTGGCATGTATTCTTATTAGCCCAATCCATTCAATTGCTCTTATTACTGTAATATTAATTTACTTATTCTTTTTATTAATTTTTAAACAATATTTATAGACAAACTGTTAGACGGTAGATTACGAAAAGTGAAATAGAAGAATTAGATACTGTTCGTCCTGGAAGAGTTCGTATAACTACCGAAGTTGAAGATTACGCCATTATGCATACAACCGATGAAATAAGGTTTACTTCAGCAGTTCAGATACGTGAAAGTTTAGGACTAGATTTTAATGTGCAAACTATCCGACGTCGCTTGCATGAGGCTCCTGATCATGCCATTGCACGATTAGCATTTTGTCAAAAAATATAGATAGAGACTGGTCAAATATTATATTTTCTGACAAAAAAAAATTTTCGTCGTTTTAGAATACTCCTGTTGAGCTATGACGACGAAATTGAACGCGATATAATATTAAAACCGTTCTTCCAAATAAAAGCAGCGGACGAATCAACGCAATATTTTGGGGCTGGATGTTTAAAGATGGCCCAGGAGAAATTACAGGGATAATCTCACCTAGATTTAATTCGCGTGAATACATTCAAGTATTAGAAAATGTATTATTACCTACACGAAAGACCATTTATCCTGAAGATGAAATTGACAACAAAATTTTAGTACAAAATAACTGCAGTATACACACAGCCCAAATGGTTAATGAATGGTTTGATGGCCATTCCGAAATTCAATTGTTACCATGGCCAGCAAAATCACCTGACCTTAACCCGATTGAAAATCTTTAGACTGCCATGGTAAAAAGTTGGAATGACGTTATATTCAATGGGGTAAGAAATTTACAGAAAGTATCTCAACATGTCACGACGTCATGGAATTCACTCCGGAATTGTCCAATTTGCCGAAACTTTGTAAATAGTATGAGGGGACGTCTAGAAGAATGTTTAATAATAATGGGTATTACACAAACTACTAAGGTGGTAATTTTTGTATTTTATATTATTATATTTATTATATTATATATTATGTGTATTAAATTATATATTATGTGTATTATGTAATAAATGTATCGTTTCATTCTTAATTTTACTCATGCATACCTAAATTTAGCAAATACTTCGCAACTAACAAGCTCAATTACCTTTAAATTCATTAGACTACATGACTATGAAAAATTGTTTTTTGGCACTTTTTATAACTCTAAATTTGTTAAAATTTAATACTACTAAATAAAACGTGAAATATAAAATAAAAATATTTCTTTTATTCATAAATATTTGTTAAATAATAATAATAAACTTGAAAATTAAAACTTTTCCTGTTGCATTTGTTGTTGCATAAATAATGTTATTGGTTTCTTTATAGTTTATTAATATACAACTGTTATTATATAGATAATTTTTTGTAATTATTTATATATCTAAGTTAACAAAATTAAACATAAATTCATACATATATCACTAAATTTTAAGTTTTTTGTCTGAGAAATTATAAGAGTTAAGGTGGTTTTTTGTCTTAGATTATGACCACGTCCTTTTTTTTCGTACACCAAAAACAACATTTTGTTTAGTTTAACATAGATCACAATTGTAAACGGTCTTTTGTTGTTAAAAATAAGATTCTGTTTTCTACGTCATATTTGTGTAATTTAGAGTTTTCAGCGATGGCTTAAATTAAACAAACAAGTTAGTAGAACAATAATTGCGAGTTTATTTATCGATAGTAGTCAAAAATTACGCAAGTTTGCAATAACCATTAGTTACAAATTTCATTAAAGTTATACATAAATATTATTTCCAACATTAAAATTAAAACTTATGTTTTTTTCTACAGTTTCTGATATCAATTATAATTTAATTTGATATACAGGGTTATTCACGCTATATGACACTAATTTTTTTTTATTTTGCAAAAGATCCTACAAGTATCAAAGTTGTGTTTTTTAAATGAAACCTCCTGTATATTACTAAATTTTTAGATTTTTCGATCAAAATAAGTTTGTTGTTAAGAACGTTTATGAAGCCTTAACCTTAGGGTTTTATAATTAATTTGAGTTTT
The DNA here is from genome assembly GCA_035610365.1 of Aquatica leii. Taxonomy (NCBI): domain Eukaryota; kingdom Metazoa; phylum Arthropoda; class Insecta; order Coleoptera; family Lampyridae; genus Aquatica; species Aquatica leii. Next base: position 41,754,176 of record CM069433.1, on the reverse strand, counting down.
GCCAAAATATAGCCTTATTTTGTTGTTTGAGATGCTTAAAAAGTATCTACGTTATAAGACGAAAATTTACAGTAAAGTGTAACAATAAGTCTTTTTTATATCCTAATTATAATCTACTTTACATTATATATAGGGTATACAAAATATAAAACTTTTCAATTAAGAAATTTAAATAGCTATAACTCGATTAATTTAAATAGAATGTCATTATTTTTAATTTACCAAAGAATCGTTTTTTGCACCATTTGATGTTTTTTCAATTAAGGTTCTGAAGAATCTAGTTGTTGATTGTGTTTAAAAATATCAAATAATTAACAATTATAAAAATAATATTGTATAATCCAACATACTATTACAATCATAATGGTTTTTAACATACCAACGCTAAATAATAAATAAAACAGGTGTACTGAAAGAAATAGATTTTACAATTCAAACCCCAAATCTCCAAACTTAATTACACTTTTTTGTGCGGATACATAAAAATTTTGGTCTCCAATACGCCACCGACAACACCACACAATCTGAAAAAACGCATAAAAGACACTTTTGAAACTGCAACCTCGCAAATGTTGCTCAAAGTTAGCAGTGGCCTCAAAAAAGAAATAAACGGTCAACATTTTGAACATTTGTTCTAAATATTTTGTTTCTGATATTTCTAAATACAATAAGCAACTAAATTCATTATAATTTTTATTCAAAAACATCAAATAGTACAATAAACAATTATTTGGCGTATTGTGTAAAAACGGTGAGACTTAGCTATAGAACATTTTGATACTATTCGATAGGTAATTAAAAAGTACGTGTTTTGATATATTTTGTTACGAGAATTTTTTCGTGGATGGTAGGTTTTGGTGTGCTAATCATAGAGAAAGGTAAAATGGCGCCAAAACGGTGAAAGCTAGTAATGAAAGATACCGTTTAAATCTATCAAAAACTGAAATAGAACACATGACAAAACACTGGTTATAACAACTAATATACGTATTCTAAACGGAAGAAAAATAATAGTTCTATAAATATTATAATTATAGCGTTGATACACGTTCTAGAGGATAAACAGCACTTCACACATACACATACAGGTATTGTAGTACAGTATAAAAATTAGATAATATGTAATCTCAAATTTAATGCAAAACTAGTAAAGTTGCAACCCAAAGCAAATCGCATTTAGCGTAAATTGAAACCGTACAAACAATCATCTGCGTGCGTTAATTGTGATAATATCTATTTCTAAGTCGCACGTATTTTACGTTTGACAAATATATAAATTAATAACAAGAAAAAGGTAGTCACGATTATCCAAGACATGCAAATAATTGTCTGCTTACTTTAATCATCGCAAAAATAACAAAGCAAATTAAATAATAATTTGATATACGTATCGTATCACAAGTAAGTTGCTTGTCGACAAACAATAAAACGGCGTAATAAAATGCGACAAGCATCCGAATGTTTTCACTATTCCTATCGCAGGTGTTCTTTCAAGGTTATTCAAACATCACATGAAATATAACGACTTGTCCCTAGGTTATGTTTTGGAAGTGGTTAAATTAACCAATAGCACCCTTTAACAAGTGCTTTTAGTTACAGTTTCCAGCGAAAGATAAAGGATTGACGTGAATTACTCCTAATTGACCAAAACAACATGAGTGTACAAATTTAGAAGTGAAAACTTCACTGGGCATTTACGTTAGACCATATGCAAAGCGTACTACAATCACTGGCAAAATAGTTTTTCTCCTTTAAAAAATTCTAGCTGTCAAGAAGCAACCACTTGACAGCGCATCGCTCTGAATGTAGCAAAAAGTGAGCAAAGCTTATACGGTACAAAAATCACACTAAAACACTTTTAACAGAACAATTTAAATTAATCAAGTTATAGCCACTTAAATTGTTTAATTGAGAAGTTTTAACATCCTGTATACGATGTAAAATTTATTATAACTGAGATATGAAAAATGATTTATTGTTACACTTCACTGTAAATTTTGTTCTCATACATAACTTAAAAATTTAAATTATTTAGAAAACTTGAAAGTTTAGACCTCATAGATATTAATAAAACGCACACTTATTATTATCGGATAATTCAAATATGTAATAATATACAAGAGGTTTTATTTAGAAAAACACAACTTTGTTACTTTTAACGTTTTTACAACACCCTGTATAAAACGTATTTTGACCACAATATTCCATGTTGTATAGCGTGAATAAGCTTGTATATAAAAATGTGTCAACTTTTCATTCTATATAATATTTTGTAATTGTACTTTATGTAACAAGCGTCGAAAGTAAAGTATAACATAACAAATGAAAGTGAGTTATCCTATAAGATTTTTGACGACAGTAATATGTCATATTTTGTTGTTTTTTGTAATTTTTTTAGCTAAACTTTGAAATTTTTTTAGATAAATTTCTACCGGACGCAACTTTTACTTAAATAATTAAAAACATAATTTTACGTAGATTTCGATTTTCTACTTTGTAGCTCTAGAGTTTTTTTGCCATTAAATAACTACACTAAGGCCCAGTTGTACAATCATGGTTTAAACTACGGTTTAACTAAACTTAGCTTAAGTTTAAAATTCTATGATATTATTGGTCAGCACAAAACTGTCAACCACCCAGTCAACATCTACATATTTGGTACATATACTAGAAAGCTAGACGAAGTATCCAAGAAATATTACATATTCACATTACATATACGTAGTTAATATATAATAATAAATATTTATGTTATTGTGAGCATACCAGATACGGAACCAAGGAAATATAATGAAATGTTTGTATTTGCTATGTAACTTGGATAACGTATTCAATACATATAAAGATACACGTATTTGTTATATATCTTTGAATATATTTCAAACCAGTGCGATTGTAATATATAAGTTACAAAATGAAAACCCTTTCTATGATACAAACAATAATTTTTGTATCGGATACTTGAGATATTCGTGTACCACATATATAATCAGTTTTATATATAATAAAAAAAAAATAATAGTAAAATATAAACACGTTTAAGTATATACATATATGTATCTACATCTACCCTAAATTATAATAAAAAAAACATTAAGTATTTTTGAAACTTTAGGTATGAAAGTTTTTTGGTTGCTAGTAGAATCAATTTCTCGCACTAAGTCGGCCCCAACCCCCCTCAAAAAAGAAATTCAATATTAAAACGTTATTACAAATAACGGTAAGTGTACCATATACAGTTTATAACATTTTTTAGAAAATATTTGTTTTATCATTTGACCCCTTAAACCTCTCAAAATTTTTTTTGTTACGAAACGAAACCACGATAAACACTTTTAATACGTTTTATAGCACCTACTCGAACGGCGGAGTTCTTAAAACTTATCTTTCGGTGTTTTGTAAAAAATAACACAAAACATTCAAACTTTAAAAGTTAACATCTGACTAAATGTTTGTGGTACAAAGATAAAAAGTACAAATTATGTTTTAGTATTATTAGATTAGACGTAATTTGATAGGCCATCATCCCTTATTAATCACGCTGTATGTACTTTTTTTAAAAATATATACCGTGATTCTGTTTCTTTTAGTTATAATTTATAAAAATAAAACGATTATATTCCTTTCCACGCTGATTTAGATTTATACATGTGTTTTTAATTCTAACAATTTTGCAGTAAGGGTAGCTGAAATAGCCAGTTTTTTCCACATTTTTTAAATGCAAAACGATAGGTATTAGATATAGTTTAGATAGATAATTTAAATAATTAAGATCTGTTTTCAGTCTACGAGTTTTTTAATTTCATATTTTGTTAGGTAATGTGCCGACTGCAGGTGCTAACATAAAATTTTAATACTTTTTCTTCGTTTGCGTTGTAATATTTTGTACTTAGTATACCTGGGTAACTGTTTTTATTTTTATGAGAAGTTCCGATGTAAAGTAATTGTATGCACAATGTTTGAAGTTGTATACCGACTCTGTGACTCACCCAACCCATCTCTGCCGTTTCTATTGTCTACGGCTTTTCTTTGACAACCATCGGTCAATTTTTTTTTAATGTAAATATTATTAGGTACCTAAACTTTAGTGTATAATAAATAACGGAATTTAAACTTCTATACTTATTTACGTTTCGGCTAAAATATAAATGCCAAATTTTAAGCAGCCCTTACATAGTATATTGTTCCTTTTTTAACGCAAGCATGTTGTTAGAGAAGGAAAATGTAATTACCCATGTTTGTACTTTTGCCAAGAACACGCATCCCTTCTTCATTTTCAGTTGAAATATAATTTTTTTTTCAGAAGTAGAACGTTTTTGTGTATATCAGTATATTTATAGTGCAATTGAAGGTGCAATTTGTGTTAACGTACAACTGTTACCTGTTACACGATGTAAGTATTATATCTTATGTAAATTAACAACTAGATTTTTCTATGGTTTCCTCAATATTGTAGAATTACATTAATTGTGGAATATGTTGAAGCGAAAGAATTTCTGTGATTTGTCGCGCCGACAAAAGCGGCGTATAATTTTGAAACAAGCCGACTCATTTAATAATTCAGTTACTGAATATAATTTGGAAACTACTAGAATTACTAACATTTTTTAAAATTCGCAAACATTACCTTTTAATTTAGAACATTCACGATCAGACGAGAAAACATTAAGTAATTTTGAACAAACTATATCAACATGCCTGTAGTAGTTAATCATAAGTCATAAATCATAGTTTTAATTTAGTAGGAAGGCATGATACTCTGTAGTTTTAAATTTCAAAATACTAGTAAACCATATGGGGTTGTATTATTTACTAACGAAAATAATATGACGTCAGAAATACCAACAAGTTAGCTGATTTAGGAATTTACTTTTAAGGCACACTACAAAAGGCAAGAAATGAGGGCCGAAAACATAAATTATGAAACAACTGAAGATGAGGACTTAGGCCGTGGAGAAGACTATTTTAAAAAATATTACTTTATGTAAGCAGTATTGACGACAGATTAAGAAAAATTGAAAAAAATCCTGTAATTGTACCCAATAAAGAGAAGGATTCATTGATAAAGTCTTTTTTGCCAATAACATCAATAGTGGAAATGAAGAATTTTGAACAGTTGAAAGAAGATAAAATTAATCTTCAACATTTTGTAAGTTTTTAACATTAATGATATCAATTAGGATTTACACATTAAACACTAATTATTATACTTATAATGAATCATTTTCTTTAATTCTGTTTCTTACTTCATTTTGCTATAAACTGTACGATTGAGGTTGAGGCGAGAAAATGAAAAGTAAAAACAATTAAATATATTTATTTTTTTTTATAGCTATAGAATGCCTTAACTTGAATTGTACAACAAATAATTGCAAAAGCATGTACCTATTCATGTGTGCTTTAGTCAGCGACGGCGCCAGGGGGGGCTTGGGTGGGCACATACCCACTCTGTTTACCCAGGTGCCCACCCGCATGTCCATCCAAATTGGAGAAAACAATTTTTGAATTAAACTAATTTTATTAGAAAGTTTAAATAACTTGTATTTTTAAAATCTTCCATCAAAAAAATAAAAAAATATTTTTACGCAAATGAATGTGCCCACTCCAAAATTATTGTGCCCATTTGTGCCCACCTGTCTAAGAAAACCTGGCTCCGTCGCTGGCTTTAGTATTCTTACGAAAAACATATAAAAGTATAAGAAAAGCTTTACACATTGATTTTGGTGTGGAAAGTAATCGTAATTTTTGCATATTTTTACTTTTTTAATTGTATCATTAATATTGCATGTTAGAACACTTTATTACACACTGTCAGTAGCAATATTAAAAAAGTAAAATATTTAGAAAAAATATTAGTGATTAGATATTCAATTAATTTATTTTTATCAGTTAAATTGAAATGATTAAGTGGTATATAAAATATTGTACGTGGAAAGGTACAGTTTTTTTGCAAATACTTTAATTAACAAGACTCGCACTGCTACAATAAACATGCATGTCCCGTTTGTCACATAAAGTAATTATTTTTAATTGTTTTCTTATTTCAGGTTTCCGCAGGAAATCGCAGAAATATACTAAAATAAAATAAATAAATTATTATTATTTAATAAGTATATGTATTACTAAATATTATTTTGTTATATTTATGTAGTAATAAATCGAGTTAATTTGGGAATTTAATTTTTTATTTTTGTTTAATCAAAAAATTATATCTACACCTGATACATTCCATTACATGTAGGATATGTAAACGATTCTACATACCATTATCTGTAATACTAGATACGAGTTTGGTACATAGCAGTTCCTCATGGATGATATATAAACAATAACACAATTCTCTATACTAGATACGTCTCTGGTACATAGTAGTTCCTCATCGAAACATATTTGAGCTGACTATGTAACATACATGATACGATTATTTCCATATCTGATATGTATATGTTCTGTAGTTATTGTGTGTACCTAATATATATTTGAAACATGTACAATGTTGCTGACATTCATACATATTTGCCATGTAAACGATACAATTGTGCCATATGTCTGAGATGATAGCGTTCTTTCAGGAATATTTCAGATATGTATAAGTTATAAGTATGTGTTAACTGGGCAATAATATGACAGTATTTTGAAATTGAATCAAGGTTAATTAAACTGCAGTTTAAACCATGATTGTACAACTGGCCCTAAAAAACTTATAATGATATTTTTGATAAGAGTAGCACAATAGCAATAGGTTGCATAAGAGTGAATTATTAAGTATTTATAAATAATTTAAAATCTTCTGCAGAAGAAGCTGTAACCAGTGTATTTTCAACAAAATCTTCTAATCGTTGCAATAACTGTAAGAAATTCATAAAATGGTGGAACGACAATTACAATTACCGAAACTGAAACCGTTTAGGTTTACTTATTAAGATAAATACATCTTGCATTATATTAATAATAAAATTAAAAAATTAAAAACAACAAAAGTTAAAAAACTATACACAAAAATTTATTTTCAACAAACTGTACTCTATAACATTGAAATTTTAACACCAAGAAGGAGTTGGAAATTTGTGGCTAAACTTGGCAGGAAGGTTTAGTTACTCAGAGGTAGTAAATGAATAAAATTTCAAAAAATAGAAACAAAGATGAACACAATTTTTATTTAATATGGCATCAATTCCAGCAAGGGGCAATTTCCTTTTAAGTTATTGTATCCCAAGCAACTTGCAATTTATGCCAGAAAGCTTCTTTTTTCTGTGGAGGATGTGTTCTCAGTCTTCTTTCCATAATGTGTCACACGTGTTCAATAAGCAAAAGATTGGGAGATGTAAGTGGCCATAGTAGGAGATTAACATTGGCTTCTTTGAATTGGTTCATAAAGTATCTTATTATGTGGAGACGAACATTATCCTGCTGGAAAAGTGGGTCTTTGAACTGCTGAAGTAATGGAAAAATATAGGGTTCTACCACCTTGTTAAAATCGAGGGGTAAACCACTGGTGAAGTTTAGTGTACACCCGTGATGAAGTACATAAAGCCTTTATATGAAGTAGGTGAAGTACTGATGAAGTACATGAATTAGCAATGAAATGCATGAAGTACATGAAGTATAAGGGAATTATACGAAGTATAAGTGAAATACATGAAGTATAAATGAAGTATATGAAATATAAGTGAAGCATGTGAAATATATGTGAAACACATAACGTTTGTATGAACAATGTGGATATTGCATCAATTGATTTTTAGAGAAAAGATGTAAAATACATTTAAACAAAATCCAGTAAATCTAAGTATTATATTCTGAAAAAAAACTAAACAACTTCCTTTTAATGTTTCAGTACATTACTTAATTATGAATTTTCACATATTTCTAAAATTTTAGGTTTCAAAACTAACGGTTTTTCACTAAACGAGAGGAATCTAAAACAGCTTAAAAAAACAAGTTGATTCAGTCCTTACAATTTATAAGTTTCTCTAAAACGCAAGATGATGGTAACATAATAAATCTGCAAATTTAAAATGTTTTGTAAACACGTATATCAGTTTACCTACTAATAATTACATATATAATAAAAAAGAAATACACCTCTTGCACTTGTTATGGGTGTACAATGAGTCATTAGTTCTTGATTTTGAATAAAGTTGATAAACAAATACCGACTCGGAGACACTTGTTATCGCTTGTTATTGTTAGATAAATAAAAAATTCGGATTAATTTACTTCTTATTTTCGTACTAGGTAATTCAAACTGACTTTACTTCAGGTTCCTCGAGCGTTTAACCTGCAGTTCGTAGTTAAAAGATCGCACTGTGTTGTAAATGTTGTCTAGTTAATTCTTCACAAGTTTGTTTATCAAAAGTATTATAGAGAAAAAGGTAAGTAAGGTGATTGAGTAAAGTAAAATTAAAGCGTAAGAGATGTTACGTCATAGAACTTTCTGCACATTTTGAACATAAAGTCAATGCGGACGTTTGATATTCACATTAACGTTAAACGTCCATTTTTCCCATTAATTTTTCCATACTTCTACAGCTTTTAAAATTATAAATTATTTATTGTAAATAATCAACACAAGTAAATATGTACAAAAAATTGAAAGTAATACCCGCAAAATTTAAAAATGAAACCCCGGTAGTGATATTGCGCATTCTGACGTCATGTTTTTTACAAATTAATTTATACTTTTGTATACTTATCTATCAAAATTATAGTTTCAAAATGGATAGTGAATTAGCGAGCATCTTCAATGAAGCTGGAATACCAAATTATATAATTATAACAGAGGATGATTTGAAGCAAATTGAAGTTTTTGCGAAAGAAGCAATGCTAGATATAATTTGTGACGATGAAAAACCAAAATATTATGGAATTTTTCAGAAAAATCCTGTCAAGTTTCAATTCTTAGCAGGAGTTAAGAAAGCAATTTTTTTGCAAAAGAACTGTGCTTAGCCAAAACGAATATTTTAAATACACCTTCTGTAATTTCTCCTGGTAGAAATAAATTTCAATCATCTTGTAACTCACAAATACCATCAACATCTTATGCAATAGGCCATGCAGAAAACTTAACTATGGAAGCAATTAAGGTAATTACGAGTATAATTTGCATATTATATTTCTTCTTCTAAACTTCGATTACTTAATAAGTTTTTATTATTTTATTTTTAAATAATTTTTCAAATTATTAAAATTTGCTTTTCGTGTTGCAGATAAAAAAAATGCTTTAAAAGTATTTTAAGGAACAAGTAAAGAACTTTCCAACAAATGCACAGGGTATAATTTCCCAGGTTGTTTCTTCAACAGAAAACATAAACGTAGAAGTCATTTTGGATAATGATGATCTATTATGTAACGTAAAATGCATTATATGTTATAAAATTGTTAAAATTCTAAAGCTCTCAACAAATGGAGGAAATAACCGGCGTTGGATTTTAAGCAATTTCTATAAACATTTTCTCACATAAAAACGAAACGAATCTTCAACATAAGAGTAAGATGCGAACAACATCAATTCGTAATTTTTTGTTTGATGCTGGTTCAGATACGAAGGAAATTTTCGAAGAAACTATGAACCAGATTGATTTCACTACCTGTAACGATGAAACTCTATCGCGAAGCAGAAATATTGAAAAGGATATCGCAAACTCCGAAATTTGTGAAATTGACAATTTCAACGAAAATTTTGTATGTCAATCACAAAAAAAACTTAAAACTACTAGATCTATAGTTATAGATTACGAAACAAATAATCATAACAATACTTTAACATCGGCCAGCACTGATTCTAAAAATCAGAACACTCCGGATTTTTAGAAAGGCGGGATTATTCGAACTTGACGGGAGAGAATAAACCCGATGCCAATTTATGTCTTACCCGTAAAACAATTATGACTACTAACATAGATACTACTATAGAAGGAAAACCCAAATGGCAAACTGACAAGTATTCCAGATCTCAAAGAACTAAGAGAAAGCGTGAATCATCTATTTGTTCTCAAAGCTTAATTACAAATTATTTTACACCAATTGATGAGATGACGAAGCTTTTAAAAGAAAATCAGATGTTACGTAATGTTTTTTCACAAAAACTTAATTATTTTGTGAATTTTCCTGGGACTAGTGTACTGTCTGAAGCTCAACGTTTTAGTAAAATTAGTAACTTTTTAGAAATGTGCAAAAATTCACTGATTCAAAATCAGCATGCGTCTTCAAATAGGTATCGTTTCGCTGATCCTCTAAAACAGTTTGCAACTTACATATTCATTATTGGAGGTAGACTATTATATGAAACTTTATCTTCTAATCTTAAAGGAATATTACCAACAAGTTCGACAATTCAACGCCAATTCAATAAGACAAATGACGAAATTCGCATAAAGGAAGGTGAATTCCGATTTTCCCAATTAAAAGCGTTCTTGCATGAACGTGACCTGCCTCTTAAAGTATGGATAAGTGAAGGTGCTACACGAGTCACAGGACGAATTGAATACTGTCCAAAATCAAATAAAATTGTTGGATTTTTATTGCCTATTAATAAAGATGGAACTTTTGACTCGGATAAATTTATAGCTAATTCAATAAAGAATATACAAACATATTTTAAAGAAGGGGATATTTGCCATTATGCTTATGTAATAATGGCTCAATCACTCTCTGACAAATGTCCAGCATTTTGTTTATCTATATACGGGACAGACAATAAGTTTACGTATAGTGACGTTCTAAAACGATGGAGCATTATGAAACAAATGGCCAATAACGTGGGAATTGAAATATTAGGGTTTTCATCCGACGGAGACACACGTCTCATAAAAAGCATGCGATTAACATCGACATTATTTGACAGCAACTCCAACACACCACATTACAGACCTTGGTTTCACTTGAATGTAAAGTGTCGTCCTGTTTGTATCCAAGATACCGTTCATATTGGAACGAAATTACGAAATCGACTTACCAAATCAAATATATATTACACTGACAATGGGTAATTATCGAGCGACGTGTGATCATCTTCGAATTCTTATCAATACAGTTAGTAAAGATAAGCTTTTGCTAAGTTCCTCAGATATCAATCCTGAAGATCGAATGAACTTTAAAACCGTTGAAAAAATTACATCATTAAAAGTTACAAACCATTTGTCTATGGTGGACGACAGTCTTGCACCTGTGCATATTTGTTAATTATTCGTTACGTCTTGGGATCATTCTTGGATAAAAGCCTGAAATTGGAAGATCGAATTTACAGAATATGGTTTTCAATATTTTTTCTGAGAATATGGAAGAATTGGCTGACCTCAAACAATTTGCCAGTTTCTACAAATTTCATAACGATGAACTGTCACCAATGCATTGAACTGAATGGTCACGGTTTGATTACATTAATAAGAATTTTTCGCGAGGATTCAAATTTCTGTTCAAATATGTTTGTTCCATGGATTTGGAGTAGTCAAGCCTGTGAAAAATTATTTCGTAGTACACGTTCAATGACTACTACCCATTCCACAATTGTAAATTTCAGTATACTGGATATGATACATAGGTTAAATCGCATTCAAGTTCTTCAAAATATCACCGTTGATCTACAAAATAAGATACACTTTCCAAGAGAAACATCTAGATTAGGTTCATCGGCTTCATCCGCGACGGATGATAACCTTATTTTAAAAAAAAATTCTGATAGCGACATCGATGCAATTGTACATAAGTCTTTCAAAGATGCCATAGAACTAGCAAATAGTTTAGGAATGACATTACCTAAGACATTGATTAACGTGAACGAATTTCCTTCAATATTTTCATTGAAAGAGGCTTACTTAGAAAGTGATGACAACGATATACTCGATGATGTTATTTTATGCGATGATGAAGACAACGCATATTTGAATACTTCAGAAAACACGTCGGAAAAAAATTATAGCTCATCAGAGTCTGAAGGAGATTTAAGTGAAATAAATGAGAACTTAATTTCAGGAGGTGAATTGAATCTAAAAGATTATTCTAATATAATAACAAATTCAAAGTATGACGAAAAAAGTCATTTCTTAAAAGTTACAACCAACGGTAAGGTGCTAACTATCAAGAAAAAAACTTTATTGTGGTTCCTTTTCGAAAATAAAAACAGGATTAGTTCTGATCGACTACTTCGGGATAGGGACACTAAGTCATTAAAAAATCAAAATTTCCAATCAGAAAAGTAGAGTGGTATATGAAAACGAAAAGTACTATTCAGTTTATTACGATAATGGCTGGTATATAGGACGCATAACAAACATATTGCCTAATTCTGTAGAAATGAAGTTTTTAAAAGAAGAACTGAATATGTTCTTTTGGCCTAGAGTACCTGATGTACAAGTGGTCAATAAAGAATTTATTTTAACAGGTCCAATACGTCTAATAGGTAGTGAACCATTTACTATTAATACAAACGACCGTAACATAATAAACAAGACTTATAAAATTATGAGGCGAACTATGTAATGTGTTCTGAAATTTGTATTTTTAATTAGTAATAAAAGTTACAACAATATTCTAGTTTAATTTTTAGAAAATTTGATTATATGTTGAAATTTGATTGTTTATTTCTTTATTTTACGACAATATTAATAAACATTTCAATTTAATAAATTCTTTAAAATTTTATAGATGAAATACTATGAATTATTGAGGAAGTACTGAAGTACTATGATTAATTAGTGAAGTACTGAAGTATAAGTGAAGAACGTGAAGTACTATGAATTATTGTTAAAGTACATGAAGTACCACGAATTGTTAGTGAAGTACACGAAGTAATATGAATTTTTCGTGAAGTACATCAAGTGTTACGAATTATTGATAAAGTATGAAGTATGGTGTACATGATTTCTTCCTGCGGTAAACCCCTCGGTTAAAATATTGTCGGGAGTTCGTATTTCCTCGGATGAATAACAAACGAAATTTATTCCTATAGGCTGTAGCACACTATACGATAATTCTTACAGTGTAGTGCACATGTTGCTTAACAGAAAATTGAACATTGCTCCGTTCCTCACGTCTTTGTCTGACTCCTATACGACCATCATGCATCCCCAAACAGAATCGGGATTCATCACTAAAAACTACTCTATGCCACTCCAGATTCTAGTGGAGTCGCAACCTACACCACTCCAAACATTGATGTCGGTGTTGAATCGTCATTAGTAGCACAAGATCTGGCTGATAGGATTGCAAGTAAACTGTTCGAAGGGTACAGAAAAACCTTTATTACCTAACCATTGATCGGCAATTGATTCGGTATTGGAAAATTGATCTCTTATTGCTATAAATCAAAGATGGCGGTCCTGCACTCAATTCCTTGCCTACGACAAGTTTGACCTTCTCTAATTAATGCCTGATAACAGCGCATGATACTTAGTGAATTCATTCTGGTTCAGACAATTTGCAAGTTTGCTGTACGAAAAACCATCTATACGAAACCTTTGTCGAATTCGCTAATTAGGCGGTCTTTTTCACGCTGTCGCAGAAGAACAACAAGAGATAACAATATTAAAATTAACCAAGACTCACACAAAATACAAACGTGTCACAGAATATAATTACAATAAAAGTATATATCAAAGCAATTATCGGTTTACAGCAATTTTGAATTTGTATATTGATTGATTACACTAGTCGACACGATTTTTATAACCAATTTAACAGTCTGAGATTTTAGTGTTCTGCATTGTTTTAAACATAAAAACTTTTTTCTAACATACGGTATCACGTTAAAGTTCTAAAATTCGCAAAAGAAGTCTTTAAGTGAATAAATTCAAAGCCGTTATGTACAATAGTTTAGCTTCATAATTAACAACGCGGTACCGTTCGGATTGAGCTTAATTCGTCGTGGGTTTTAGTTTATGCAAGATAACAATTCTAAACACGCTTTTAAGTTGTACAAGGAATAGCTCTAATTCCAAAAAGTTCATCAAATCTTAAGTGTTATGATTTGGCCACTTTAGTCCCCGTAATCCCATAGAGTTCCTCTTGTATGAGCTAGACTTTAAAGTTCGCACACACTGCACATCGAAAAACGAACTGCAATTACTGACCATTTTATTGCACGACTGCCGTAGACAGTTAAAGCGATCATTGTCACAAAATATAAGTTTTTTGACAAACGTTTATTTATCTCTTTAAATTATTATGAACTACAATATATTTTGTTTTTTTTGAACGAATAAATATTATATAGGATGTTTTTAGTATTTCATTATACCTCGAGGCATTTAATCTGTAAGTAAATGATAGAAAAGAACTGATTGTGAACTTCTAATTCTGATGCATTCATTTTTTTTGCAAATTTCACGAAGGCCAAAGATATAAACGATGTTTTGAATGTGTTATTTTGAAACGATCTGACGTATGTTCTTTTTAACAAACTCTATGTCCTTATTCCATCAGATTTCTATGACTTGATACGAGATTTGAGTTTAACCAAAAAAAAAATTAAAAGTTTTGTATGAAATGAGTATTGAGTATAACTACGCAAAACGGCGATTGTTTATCGACTACTTGAAAACAAGTCTTAAAGCCGTTTTATTTTATAACTCGGTAACTCGGAATCATCAATTTCATTGACTTATTCTAAAAATACAAAAGATACGTATGATAGTATGTCAACTATGTTAAATCTAATTCAATATTCAAACCATCTCTGTTGTTTTTTGTGTCTGTGAAATAACCGAGCAGTTCAGCAACATTACCAAATAAAAGAATTGCATCAACGGGCCAACATTGTTCTTGCGAAAATTAAATATAAAATTTGAGTCGTTAGTAAATTTTAATTTTTCGATTCTACCCATTAAATTAGGATTGATTAAGCAGTTTGTAAAAACACCAGAAAAATAAGGTAACTGTTTTAAATATTTAAAGAATAGGTTTCTAAAACGATCCAATGAAAGCTTCTTTTAAAATGTTTGCAAACTTTTTCTGGGAAATCAACAGGATAAAAACTACCAAAATATCGTGGCTCATTTGCTAAAAAAGGATAAATTTAAGGGTGCCGTAGGTTGCTCAAAGTTTATTTTTGAAGTCACAATTTTTTTTTAATAAGTGATAAACAGGGAAATGATTTTATCTTGGCATAACCTCCTTGCTTACCTTCCACAAACCTTTCATTGGTGCTTTTGATATTTGATTTTTTCAAGAATCCTTTTCACGTCATTATAGTTTTCTTCTATAGGAACCGAGTGTATCATAGAAAGACATGCAAATATGTTTCTATGGTGCAGCAAGACTGCTTTGAGGCTAGTTTTAGACGAATTAATTAATGTGCGCCATTTTGAAACATATTCTATTTCAAAGCACTTTATGAGGATATATACATCAATTCAATCAACTAAATTTCTCGTTTTGGAAAAAAAACTAGTAAATTATCTTTCTCAATCCCTGTATTACAGAAAAGAGGTCTTTGAGGATAGCAACTTTTTGCTTTTCAGCCGTGATCTTACTGATTCGGCTGCATCTTTTGAAAGATCTAAGTCTATTATTAGATCATTGTGCTCAGTCTGAGAAAAATTTGAGTCCTTTATGAAACTAGTGTTTAGAATCATGGACACTTAACGATATGATCGCGTAGTTAACTATAGGTGCAAGTTAACAACACTTGATAAAACCGGCCTTAGTTTCATTATTTTTTAAATAATAAATTACAAAGTTTAAAACTTTCTTGCTAAGTAGGAGTTTTACGCTAAATACAAAGATTAACTTGAAAGTTTTGCCAAGTTGAAATCTATAACAAAATGTATAAAAATCTTATGTAGTTTTTCATTTGCAGACGTGTACTCAATAGAGATGTGAGACATGACAAATTAATTTGTGTTAAATATTTTGTAAGTGCCTAATCTCATTTTTAATTAAATGTAAAATACTTCGAAGTAAATTACGCACTCAACCCTGTACCCACATACTATACTTTGCACCTATTTAAATATCTATGTGTATTTGTATGTTTGATGCTGCAAAATATTAATCAACTACATATTTTCAATTTGAAGAAAAACAAATCGCGTCTTTTTCAAACACCTGATAACAGCAAATTATTCACAATCCAACAAATATAAAATTTTCAAAATACCGATTGTTACTTGAACCACCGAGTACAATAAACATTTCCTACAATTGAGAATATTATCATTTGTTGCTATTACGTTTATCGTGACACACAATAAGTCATGATAATATTAATCGCTGTTGTAATAGATCCTTTTATAATATCAAACGTGATTTTTAAAATCTATTTAAAATGCTACCGCAATCAACTTTGTTTCAACGAATTTGTTTTGATATATTATCTACTTAACGCAAAAAATATTTCCAATATATACCCTACTAATACAATTTTAAAAATCGTAACTGAAACAGCCTATAAAGTCAATAACAGTTGCTTTTAAAATCAACTTATCTTATCAACATCTTATTATCATATCTGAAAAAAAATTTTTAACTCTTTATTATGAGCGATAACAGGTTAGACATTTTTACATTTGAAAATAATATGATATGGTAGAGAGACACGATAAACAACTTGCACGTAGACACATCTATAAAAACGAAAATTTAGGTAAAGCTTTGATTGTTTATGTGCTATAGTAATTATCATTGTTTGTAAGTGATATGTAATAGCAGTCATTTGGCCATTCAAATTAAATAATTTTTTTAGAAAAATTCTTAATAATAAATGTTTGGAATCGTGACAAATATGTCTGAATTTACAAAAAAATGCTAGCAGTACGATCTTCTAAATTTTAACTTACGCATTCTTCTACGAACCAATTTTTACCTGTCTGTTCAATTTGACTAAAGTTATTTACAAACAAATCCATAAGCTTTTGATGCGTCTTTTACGCAAGAAAAAGATATATATCAAATTATATTGTTAATTGCAAAAACAAGAAAACTACATGGCGCACCATATCGTGTTATTAGGCAAATCTGAATCTTTTTCATTTGAGTAAAATACTGCAAATGTAGGAACTAATTCGTCTTTTAAAAATCCAAGGTATCTTTCACCTGTCAACGCGCCTCCAAAGAAAAATAAATCCAAAATACGGTTACTTACAATGCTAGTCCAAGCGATAACTTTTTGTGGAAACTGACTATGAGTTTTCATTTTTCAGTGTTAATTTCCAGGAGACTCATACCTACAGTTTTTCCGATTTACTGTGACGGCGAGATAAAAGATAGCCATGTCGAAAAATACAATATTTCATAAAAATTCTGCATCGCCATACAGGGGATGAAACATGGTTTCGCGAAACTCGAACTTGCGATCTTTGTTTAGCTGTTAGATCAAAAGCACTTTATACGGATGCTGCTTTCCCAACTTCGAACTAATAAAAGCAGTAAAAACAACACAATAATAGTAAAAACAAGCGTTAAAACAGATCTAAGAACAACGCGGTAGAGATAAAAATACAAAGTACAATGAAATCTGAAAAAAGCGCAATAAACAGCATCAAAGAAAAATAACTTAAGTGGTATAGCCACATAAGAAGAAGTGAAGAAATAAGTTGTTAAATAAAATAACAGTGAGGTCTTATAACAAGAAGAAAAAAAGTTCTAAGTTTTCATAGAGAGACAACGTAGTCAAAGTAATGGAAAATAGACGGTTAACAATTGTAGAATATTTAAATCGCTTGTTTCTGCATACAGAAATCCGTTGGTTTTTTATGCGGCGGTCTATTTTTTGTACAAAATACAGTAACCCTAAGCTAAGCATAGAGAAATGTAGAAACTTGTTTTGAAATCAACGAATGAACAAAACATAATTAATTTTATATTCAAAAAAGCGTTTTATTTATTTGTAGTAAATAATTAACTTTTATAAATGGTCCTTCGAGCCGGATTAAAACAAAAACGAAATTGATTTAAACCGAAAAAACGCAAAATCGACCACGTAGACATCGAATAGGGAACACGAAATGTAACAGATCAGTAGTTCTTTCTTTTGTTTATTTCCCGTGTATTTAATATCTATGCTGTGTCTCTAAACGAACTAAAAGTTGTTTTAAAAACGAGGATATATTTAAAGACGAAACTTGCGGGTTTAGAAAAATTTGTAGCGGATTTTCATCATAACGACAATGTTAACAAAATAAAAAATCAGATATTTGAAATGACCGAACTAAAACACGAATTTAGAGTTGTTAATTTCAAAATTATAACTCTAGAAATCGATCGTGATAAAGAAAAAACTCCAACAAAGACGTTACTCACGACGAGTTTTGAGAAATAGAATAATTTGACACAAGAAGGTACACTGTATTAAGCTGGATGCAATTTTTTGTCAATAAATTAAATTTTGATGTAGTTTATTACAAACCTCGTACCAATCAAGCCCAATTTAACGTAAAATTGTGCAATATTAATTTACTGGTTTCATGGAAAATATTCAAAGTGGATGCCATATTATGATACTTTGAATTCCTCAATTGATGAAAAGGCAATATTAGACAATTGTTAGAAACTGCATTATTTTAAATCGTGTTGTAAATGAGAAGCGTTAAAAGCAATAGAATCTCTTACCGCGTCTGAAAACAATTACAAAATTGCGTACGAAATTTTGCAAAAAAGATACCAATACACGAGATTAAAAACTACGTGAACCCAATATTAAATACGCCGCAAATACCAAAATGTAAGGTTATTAATAAATGATATAAATTCATACTTAGAATCCTTTAAAAGCCTGGAAATTGCAGTACAAAGATGGGATGCTATCTTAGTACCACTTATTTGTAAAATATTCGATTTTTTCACTAGAAAAGAACTCGAGCATATTTTAAATACAGAAATATCAATATTTCCGATTTAATAAACTTTTTAGTTAAAAAAATTTTAGGTTTTATGTTCCATTAATGCAAGAAATAAATCTGTACATGCAGTCACCAAAAATTTAATACTGAAACGTTCTCAAGTTCAAGAGCCTTCTCGAAATTGTTATACATTTTTCAAAACGTTCACCGAAGAATGTGAAACATTCGCGAACGGTTCGTCAAAATGTATAAATGCGGTGCAAACAAATCATAAGGCAGTTATTCCCGTTATGTGAAGGATGCAGTGTTAAGAAGATAGATATTCAAGCTTAAATAAATAAGTAATTAACGCGTATGTTTGAGATAAATATACGGAGTCGACTATCACGCTACATTATATAAACTCAAATTCAAACTCATTTCAAATCTATGTGGGCCATCGCATTTCTCAAATTCAGAATTTGAGCAATACAGAAGAATGTTATTACGTTGGTAGTAAAGATATTCTAGCGGATTTGATATTACGTGGAACCAGTCCTCAAAATTTAAATCCAAACTGTTTTGATACAGGCCATCCCTTTTAACTAATAGTCAAAATTGGACCAAATAGCGCTTCAAAGATACATACGATTGCTCTGAAATTCCGGAGCAACGTAAACCGGTCGTACTAACTGCGATACGTAAAGATATATCCCTCTCATATTAAATGCTTTTTCATTTAGTAAATTACAACGCATTTTTGCATTCTGTTTTCGTTTCATAAGCCACATATAACAAGCAAACTGGAATTTTGTCAAGTTATCAGTTAACTCATGCCTACAGCGTCATAATTCAGATTGTTCAGACAAATAAACTTCCTTCTAAATACGAAACTTTCAAAAGCATTCGGCGTAAAGTTGGTAAAACAAGTCTATTATTATTATTAAATGCATAAATGGATAAAAGCGGAATCATTCACACTGCGGGTGTAATTCGCCACTACCTTATGATTCATTGCTTTCCCATTTATTGTTTAACGGGCACCATATTGCAAAATTAATAATAAGGAAAACTCACGAGACACTTTTTCATGCTGGACCATCTCAACCGTTGGCATTAATACGATCTAGATATTGGCCAATACAAGGTCTAGGAATGGACTCAAACCTTGTAAACCTTTTACTAAAACGAGAGTAGATTATTTTGAGCTCATATTAATTAAAGCCTAGTAGACGCTTAAAAATTCAATTTAAATCGTGCGTGGCACTTTTTGTTTGCATGGTAACATGAGCTGAGTCTAACGCACAAACTGTGGAGGTGTAAGAAATGGTTTAGTAGATAATCGAATCACCTTTTAGCTATTTTTCGTCGTAGATGGTTGTAAGTCAGATTGCAGATATCTAATTTATCCGGGTGAGTCGATGTCCTACGCTACTTTTCCTTACGTAGAGAAAAAGAAATGTCTGGGCCAGAGAAAGAAAGTTCGTAGAATCCGCAATCCCAATTGTGCGTTAAAAAATAAAATAATCCACACTTATGACAGACTTAAGTTTTGTTTATTTTTAACTAGTATTTTTGAGCAATTGATAACAGAGAAGAGAAAGAGAGAGAGAGACAAGAAGTTTTGACTAAGAATCTAGTAGTCGGTACACTCCTAAAGTAAATATCACGTACAACAAATATGAACTTGTGCAAAGCCACTACTGATAAACAGTAGTCGTTACAAGGAAGTATCTTTATAACTACTAGTTACACCGTTTCGATAACCGAATATTGTGTAAGTTGCGCCTTAATTGTAGTAGTCCTATCTTATCAATTTAAAGTTATCGTAGATCTGAAAGCACTGATCTCTACATTAACTTATAATAATAATTAGCTAATTTTTTGAAGTAATAAAACAATAATAAACAGTTTAAATTTACAGGGTGTTAACGATACTTTAAAATAGATAAAACACTAGCACAAAGAGTGTTTATTCACCGAACAAACTTCAACCCGTTGAAGGCAAATTCTAATAAATGCTACGCTAAAGCACGTCGTTGTAGTGACATGCATCCACGCGTGTCCCCGCTCAATTTACCATAATATTAATAATAAGTAATAAACACAGTTAAGAATTTTTAACATTTTATGTGCACGCCTTTGCTATTCAAGGTAAACGTGTTTGATTTGGCTATGCTCGATTCGGGGCTGCGTTGAAGGGTAGTATAAGTACGAACAGACAAAGTAAAGCATGTAAACTGCTGTATTTTGAACCAAACTAAATTATAGTCCATACTAAAAAATATTAGAAATTATTTATAGACACATTACGCAACAAATACCTTACAATCTTCACTTTTTGATTAAGGATCACACCGTTACGGTTACGGTTACGGTTTGAATGATTACCAACCACAATAGCAAAAACCTCGTAATTACATAGACATGGAGGTAACAAACAGTAGCTAAAAGGAATAAAAAGTTTGAGAATCGTTAACACGGGTGAATCAAGTAAGCATTAAGCTCAAAAGCGATCTTCAAACAGGTAGCTCAAAAATGTGCCCGTCGCCCCTTTAACCACTTAATCGCGATGCGCGCAGAAGGATTCTCTAAAAAAACGTATCCATAAGGTAGATGTTGATGGATGACAAAAATTGTATTATTTACCAATCCTTTGCGTCCTACCGCTAGTTACACGCACCGTACTTCATCAACAAATGAAATAATTCGCATTCTGTTGGAAGTCGAACCAAGCCTGAGCCATCTTACGGCTAAACACTTGACTAACTTTTGCAAAACTGCTTAAACGGCAGTTGAAATGTAGCAACAGGATTTTTAAATCGTTACATGTGCATTTAAAAACAGTAATGGACTTAACGACAGAATTATTTACAAACGCCTTAAAACGAATAATTGCCAGGCGAAGTAAAATAACACATCTTTATTGCGATAACGCCACGTTGGCCCAAAGCAAAATATCAAAAACAATTTTAATAAATATTTTCGAGAATTTAATACTAATATTTAATATACTTTTTTAAGTATGAAATATTTTACATCGAAATTTACTTCGCCTAGGTCACCAAGCTTTAGGTGATTGTCGGAAAGGCTAGTTCGGTCTGCTAAACAGCATATTTAAAAAACCGCGAGAAATTCAAAAGCAACAAACGAGAAAGCTTTGACACTTTTTACTCAAATAGAGGCTATCCTGAACTCATCTTCCTACTCCTTTTTCAAAGAATTCTAATGATTTTCTAATTCTAACAAAATAGCATAATTTGTGTAGCTACCGGGCAAATGCCCTAAAGAATATATACAAGGTCCATCAGGAAAGTAGCTCTATTACCGTTATAAGAGCAGTAAAAGAATTTTGTTTGATTTATTACTGTAATTTATTGATTTAAATAGTATGCATTCCTCATTTATATTATTATTAAAAGCTCAGTAACCCTAAACTAAGCATAGAGAAATGCAATAACTTGTTATGTTAAAAGTGTTTTGGTATGATGTTTGAATTATTCTTGGTACGCCCATTTTCTGCCGCGCTGATAAGAATAAATGTCAAATCTTAAAACGATCATTTTTCCGGTAACGCTGGAATAACGCGGACATCGTCTAACGTTATGTGCGCCCAACAACGTCTTTTTGCTAATTAATTAAGTTACACTTTGAGTGAAAGTCTTTATTGGGGTAAGCATTTGTTTCCTATTTTTGTGGTTTAATTTAATTCTTCCGTAATTGTCATTTAGTGGGTTCCTGGACACCCACACGGATTTCATCGATGTTGATGTAAAACTTTTTCTTTTATTGGCAAAATTTCCATGATGACGTCATCTAACTTGCGTTGAAGATATCTAGTATTGGAAAAATTCTAATCGTATTGGAGGACTCAATGCAAAAATATAATTAATTTGAAGAAAACTAGGCGTATTTGATTTGTTTTCATTGATCGTATGAACCAAGGAGAAATTTACTTGTGATAACATTGTATGTACGGTTTCGTTTACTTCAGCGAATGTTAGAAATTTCCGAAAAAGTACCCCTAGCTATCGTATTCGTTTAAAAGAAAACTAAACTGTAAGTATTATACTTCCTATTTTAATTCTTTGCATTTTCGTGATCAGTAGATTGCACGAACGACTAAACGTACATAGTAGGTTGTCACAATTAACCATGCAATTATTTTGCTGTGTGTCACATATTATTAGACTGTGCTCTTTGGTTCTCTGAATCATCGAGATTTGCATATTTGTGTTAAAATTTACGAACGTAAATTTATATCTTTTCAGATTGTAAAATGTTAAGCCGACAAATTTAATTTGTTGCACGACGTGTTGCTCAACCGAAAGGGGCCAATTACAACTACTTTTGTCTGTGATATTGACCTACGTTTCAGCGTCTCTATGAACTTCTGTCTGTGATAAAACAAATATATACACGTTGTTACAACTTCTGTTCTCACATCCTAATCTTTTATCGTTTTGGCGCCTTTTTAACTTGTTTTATAATTTAGTACTACAAAGCTTACGACCTGTAACGGGTGTTCCAATTGTTATTTGAATTTCTCAGGTTTGATGTAAAATTTGTAGTTCTTAAATTATTTCTCATGAGCACTGATGACTTACCTTACTTGGTGCTCTTTTTCTTACCTCGGCTAGCTCAATGTTAAATAAACAAATAAAGGGTTAGTATAAAATGGGTGAACGAAACTTTTAGCTTCACCAAAGTTAAAATATTATTAATTTATTTGTTTATCAATTGGAATTGGAAGATAATTATTTCATCATTCCCAAAGATTATGTTACAATTTATCTACTCAAACCTGCTGAAGAGGTGATGTAACTTTCATTTCAAAGCTCCTTACCGAATTAATCTTTTCACTCTTTTTACATTTAATGGTGATAAAGACAAAGATATTTAAAAGCAAACTAAATTCGTTTTATTTATATAAATCAAATTTCGTACAAGAATAAAACATTGAAATAAAAAATTTAAAAAAAAAAAAAACTAACTTTTATCTAAATTCAACTTAAATGGCCATTTTTTCCTATAAACTAAATGAATAAATGTAATAAAAAAAAAAACAGTTTTGATTCAATTTAACCACAAATATAAGTATAATGTACAAAAAATATAGATAAATACCGGCTATTTCACCGTTTATTTAATATGAAGTATAATCAATTAAAAACAGTACCTTGATTATTTGTTCTTCACTTCCACCGATTTGTTGACGTTCGCACTTTACTATTTTTTACAGCTTCTAACTGAAGCGATGGGCGAAGGTCTCGTAGGACGCGCTGCTAATTTACTTCCACGTCTAATTTAAATGTTTTCTTCACCAATTCGATTCAAGTCAAAGTTCATATCTTCACCTTAGTTAACATAAGGAAAATATTTCAATTTACAACGGCAGTTTTTTATAAAACACAGGCACTAATCGCATATCAATTTATTTGAAGACCGTATTCAGTAACTTAATTCGTCGACACATTTAAGTACCGTGCACTCCTTTGTTAATTTTACCATTGATTATATGATTTTACTTTACGGAAAGATGTTAAATCTTTTATTTATACCGTAATTATCGTCGCATGAAGCACTTCTAGTAGGCCACTTATTAATTGTAGGCCTATTCCCACAAAATCAAAAAAAATTGGTCCTAAATCGTCAGCTTTTTTCTGGACCTTCACTCTGGTTGAAATTACAGCTTCAACTAACTTTTGTTTTATCCCCCTTTCCCTTCGTCTTCTACACTTTTAATTTATGGTCACAGTTACATAAAACGGTCTTTCAGAATTCTTATACGTGCAAGTTAGATAAACAAAAAAATACTTGGAACTTTATCGACAATAAATCCGTTGAACTTGCTTATTTGCGCTTTACATATTAAATCTATACAAAAATATTCAACTATATACAAGGTGTTCATTTATAATAAAGAATAAAAAGTAATTATTTATAATTGAAACAAAACCACCCGTTACAGACCCAATCTTCGAATCCAACTCAGTAAGCCGCTGTCTCTTTAGGTCACGTTTAAATATCGTAGCAAACTTCTTATGAAACCAAAGTGAACAAAACTTAAATAATTGTATTGGAAAGAGCGTTTTATTTATTTGTAGTAAATAATTAGCATCTACAAAATCAATGTAAAAATTAGAAATAAATACCAAGAGTTCTGGTTTAAAAAATCAATTCAACCAATGTACCCGAAAAATAGTACAGATATTTTTAATCTCATACTGCACATCACAGACTGTAATTATTTGTGATTGTTGTTGACAAATTCAGAACCTAACATTGACAAAATTGATAACACTTATTAGTCTCAACAATCTCATTAACTTTGTATTATCTATTGATACGTATTTATATTTATTTACAAAACTCACAATAACCATTTTTTAAATATATTTGATAGAAAATTTTATTTTTGAATTAGATTCAAGAGAGACGTTGATGATTTTTTCTTGCAAAAGAGGCGGTTGTCCAAAAAACATTCAGTACTGTTGGTCTAAAATATTAACGTTTGTAGTGTAAAACCTAGGTGTTTGTTCATAAAACAAAAAGTGTAATTAATGAGTACTTTTTTGTATTTGTGTCATTACCGAGATAGAGATAAAATAAGATAAACAAATTTTTGAAAATATGTAAATATCATAAATAAACACAGCTTTTATCGCGTTTTAAATATTGGAACAACGAAAAATGCTTACCTTTAACCTAGTTGCTGTGCATGTGTATTTATTACATACATATATAATTTAATTACAACAATAAAATTAGATGTTATTTAATTAAGCGTTGCATAAAACAATTACAATGTAAAAGAAGCTGTTTAGTCAATAGGATTTAACGTGATAACTTTAAAGTGTAATAGGTATTTTGTTTATATCTCAATTTTGTTATTGTTACATCTCAGATTTATCAATTAACATTTAATTGACACTACTATTACTATTGTATTTATCAAGTGAACACAATAACATTAACTTCATCGCGTAGATAAACATTATCAATTAATTAATACGTAAATGTCTCATGTCAATTTTGTGCAAATAAAATTGAGTAAAATATGTGTATAATTTTTATATTTATATTTAGGTTGTGGATGTTTTATATTTAAAAATGTGTTCTATGTACTAAATCGTAGTATGATAAACTCCACTAATTAAAGTGAAAATGGCAAAATGTGAAGTGAGTTCTTTATTTTTAAAAGGTTGAAAACATGTTTTTTACGATAAAAGCTCAATTTCCTGTTTTAAAGATTTATCTACTTATGTTTCTAAAAGTTCTTTTCGTTAAATGTTTTTCAACTTGAAATCGTATGCTAAAATTAAAATAATTGTTTTATTGTCTCACACAATTGAAAGTTTGCGCCTTTCAAAATTATTCGTTTATAAATTTATTTGCATCGTTTAATTAAATCTTATAACACCTTAAAAGAAACATTCGTCGTCATATATTATTGTGTTATAACGATATGATCATATTTTAATTAAGTCTTTACTACGCAGTTTAGAAAATTTATGTTATGTATAATGTAAAACGAAATAAACGCCAGTGTTACCTAATTCTACAGAGGATTGATGATAAGAGGATTAACGTTAAAGTTGACAGAAATGTTAAATTGAGAATAATACTAATCTCGAGAAACGTTGTTAACAGAGAAAATATTTGAACTTAAAATTACTTAAAAACCACATCCTTTTCTTGTTGTATTTTAACGTATCTGCATTTGTGAGAAACTAATTGTGTAGAGAAAACTTTTTTTATTTTGAACACATAATACTCATTTTTTTAAAGCAATAACACTGCATGACTTGGCGGCGAAGAAGTAAGTTTAATGCATTAAGAAAGATAGATGTGGTAGCTAAATAATAACGTTACATCAGAAAGATTTTATCATTGGGTGTGTAGGCGAAACGAGCCTTTTCCTTTAATTTTATTTTCAACGAATTACGAAGATGAAAGAGCAAGTAAAGTACACGGAATGTACATAAAATGTAGGTTATGCTTAATGAATATAAGTATATGTATATGCTTCAACAGTTATCAATTTAACAACCTTAGCAACCATGTCAAGGTTGCACTTTATTGTCTATGTCTTTTCCGTTACATTATTATACGATTCATTTACTATCTATCTATAAGCAACACTTACTTAAAATGCTAAACTGAATCACTAAGGTATATACGACTACAATATGTATTATGTACTTCTTGTTGTTTTTAACCTATTGATTGTACGGTAATGAGTTTACACTATTTGAATTGAACTTAAACCTTTACACTACACAGTTTGTTTAAATAAAAGACACGTATTCAAAAACAATCAAAATGAATTTTTATGGCACGCCATTTTATTTGGAGATCTAAATAAAGATTTACATGATAAAAGCATCAGTTTCTAGCAAAGCTTTAGTATGTTTTTTTATACATTTACATATATATTTAGTAGTGTTAGTTACTACAATTCTTTAACATTTAAGGCAATTTACATCATTGTGGTATTGTTAAATTAAACTACTATACAAAAAATAATCGTAAAAAACAAGGTGTATATTGTAATAGCGAAGGCTTCTACGGCCGGAGTCAATACTAAAATGAGAACGTCTTTCGGGTTTGGACCGTGTCATTGTTGTAACCGAAGTTGCCAACGTTTTGCCCACTTTCGTAAGGGGCTTCTCAGGGCGTTAGAGAAATCGAAGAACTCAAACAAGCCACCGAAATCTAACTAAGAATTTCTTATAAGTTAGGTAATTAACTTGTGAACCAAGCCAGATTCTAAACTCCATAGAAGTGATTGGTTAAGCTCGACTCTGATTGGGTTACGGTTGAAAAGGGGCGTGTTATAATTCAAAATTAATGGAATGTAATTCAGTTTTGTTGACGGAGTTACACTTATGTATTTGATTAATTTATTTTTTATAATTTTATAATAACGAAAACATAATATCATTGTATGTGATAAAGAGCGTACATTCGACTGCTCCCATGAATCAAAAAGATTAAAAACTCCTACATGTACAAATTTCTTTGCGCACGCATGCATAGACGTACTTAAAAATATTATAATCATAAACATGCACCCCACCTTGAAAACAACATGTTTTCAAACAAAACAAGCAAATAACAAATAAACAACATTTAGAAAATATTAAACACATAGTTATAATGTTTTTAACATCCAAACATAATAAACATAAACTATAGACACTAGAGTGTAAAAATCACTGCGTTAAATCTGTCTCTATTGGCAATGGGCATATCTTCGAAAATGACCGTTTGATTTCTCCATTGTGGGACATAATGGTAGCAACACGGCTTATACCGTCCTTTCCAGGGTGTACCTGAACAATTCGTCCAAGCTTCCAAGCCAGAGGGGGTAGATTATCGTCTTTTATCAGTACTATTTGAAAAATAGACAATCTTGATTCTGGTAAATCAAGTAAATTGGGGTCGGCAACAGACGTCAATCTTCTTCCTATCAAGAAATGAGCAGGACACAAAGGATTTAAATCTTTGGCATCGGGTGAAAGAGCGGTAAGTGGTCTGGAATTTAAAATAGATTCAATTTGAACTAACAAACTATACATTTCTTCAAACGTTAATACTGCGTTTCCAGCAACTCTTTTTAAATGATGCTTACAAGAGCGCACTCCAGCCTCCCAAAGCCCGCCAAAATGTGGAGACCTTGGAGGGCTAAAATGCCACGAGATACCTTCATTGGACATGCATTCAACAATTTCATTCTCATGTTTATTTAAAACACTTTGTAATTCTCGCAATTCTGCGTTGGCACCAACAAAGCAAGTACCGTTATCAGAATATATTTCCCGTGGTTTGCCCCTGCGTGCAATAAAACGTCTAAGCGCTAGAATAAATGATTGTGCAGTGAGATCCGTCACCAACTCAAGGTGAACGGCCTTAGTAATAAAACATATGAAAAGGCAAACATAAGCCTTTACCATTTTGCAGCCACGACCTTTACGGTCTTAAATCATAAGCGGGCCCGCATAATCAACACCGGATCTATAAAACGGAGGTGCCGGCTGGACTCTGGCAAGAGGCAAATTGCCCATAATTGGATTTGGAATCTTTGGTGAAACATGAAAACATCGTACACATTGATGTACAACCTGCTTCGCTACATTTCGTCCAGAAACTACCCAAAAGCGCTCACGAATTGAGGCAAATAATAGCTGGGGCCCCGCATGCAGTATTCGTAAATGTTCACGAGCAAATGTAAACTTAGATATTTTATGTTTACCTGATAGTAGAATAGGATGCCGTTTTTCATAGCTGTAAGTAGAATAGTGTAGTCTGCCACCCACTCTTAAAATGCCGGCAGAATGTAAAAAAGGCTTCAAGCTT
This sequence comes from Aquatica leii, assembly GCA_035610365.1. NCBI lineage: Eukaryota > Metazoa > Arthropoda > Insecta > Coleoptera > Lampyridae > Aquatica > Aquatica leii. Next base: position 41,725,059 of record CM069433.1, on the reverse strand, counting down.
AGAATGTGCTTGTTCCCTTTAATGCAAGCGTTTTGTTGAAGTTGCTTAATTTCAACATTAAAGGATTCGGTTTGGGCTATCTTAACCAAAGCAGTTAATCCAGCATTAATTTCTTGAGGTGTTAAAGGTCCCACATTTTTGCCTCCTACATTATTATTTAAACAATTGACCCTAAATCTTAAACAATAAGCCGTACTTCTTTCTAAAAAATTGAGGTTCGAATATTTAGCAAAATCAAATTCTTTAATAACGGTTGCAGAAAAAACACGGGACAATTATTTGCATTCAGGTAGTGGCGACTCATTATAGTTGAAAATAGGCCAAGATGAAAATTCAGTCTTTAACCAGGAAGGGCCTTGAAACCAAACAGTTGAGTTAATCAATTCGGATGGAGTCATTCCTCTAGATAATAAATCAGCAGGGTTGCATTTTCCTGGAACATATTTCCATAATCCAAATTGTGTGTTTTCTTGGATTTCGACTACACGATTGCATACAAATACTTTCAGTGTTTGTGGTGCTGCATTTAACCAGCTCAGCACTATAGTCGAGTCACACCAAAATGTACATGAATCTAAACTGACGCCAAAGTGATCCCGAACATGTCTTGCAAGTTTAGACAACATTAGGGCAGCACAAAGTTCAAGCCTAGGAATAGTCGTTTTTTTAAGGGGTGCGATCTTGGTTTTAGAGCAAAAAAGATTAACAAAACACTGATTATCTTTATCAATAGATCAAACATAAATCACTGTTCCATAAGCAATATTAGAAGCATCTGAGAACCCATGCATTTCAATCCTGGTAAAATCACTACAAATTACTTTCCGATCAAGTCTCATATCATTCAATAGAGGGAGCTGCTTTCTAAAGAATTTCTACTTTTCATGCATAACTGCCGACACCGACTCATCCCATTCAAGCCTTTCTCGCCAAAGCTCTTGTAGCAACGTTTTAGCGACAATTGTGCAGGGAGTTAAAAGTCCCAACGGATCGAAAATCTGTGCAATATCTGACAATATAGTGCGCTTGGTTACCCTTTCATTTGATGGCTTCGATATAGTATACATTAAGCTATCATCTTTGTTACACCAGCCTAAACCAAGCGTTTTAGTGTGAGCATGCTCACCAAATTCAATGAAACCTGGATGTTTATCATTTTTGCTTATGTCAACAAGCACATTTGGATCATTAGAAATCCATTTTTTAAGAGTAAAACATCCTCTTGATAATATTTTTAGAAGTCTTTTACATATGTACCGAGCTTGATCAAGTGTATGAACACTCGTCAGCAGATCATCTACATAGAAATCAGATGCAATAATATTTGATATCATTGGTTCTTCGGTTTGACATTCTATTCCAAGCTGTATTAAACTACGTATGGCTAAAAATGAAGCGGACGCCGTTCCATACGTCACAGTGTTTAGGTTAAACACATTAATCATTTCATTAGAACTATATCTCCATAGAATTCGTTGTAGAGACCGATCTCTTGGAGCTACAAGTACCTGTCTATACATTTTTTCTATGTCTGCAGATATAGCGTAAGATCCTCTTCTAAATCTCAACAAAATTGAGAAAAGATCAGACTGTAAAGTCGCCCCATCTGCAGACTATTTAATGAATACTCCGTCGAGGTTGGTGCTAATCCATCAAACACCACTCTCAACTTTGTGGAAACACTCTCTTTCTTTAAAATACCGTGATGGGGTAAATAATATGAAATTTCATTTGTATTTGGAACCACCGCAGACATGTGATTAAGATCCTCATATTCTGACATGAATTTAATATAACGTTCTCGAAGAATACTATTACCTTGTAGCCTTTTTTCTAATGCAAGAAACCTTTGTTACGGACGAAATTTTCATTGCGTACGCCTATGTATTTTGACTTGAAATTAGCTTACGGTTTGGACGCCCCCTACCGATCTCTTACGCGTGACTGTCATTTACGACGAATTCTTTAACTTGGAAACTGCATAAAATGGCCGGTGGGCTGGCAATTAAAAGTTCCTAAAACCATCCACCGTAATAGGGACCAATTTATAAGGGTATTACCCTTATAATACATTTCAGTCGTCACCGGGTAAGCTAATAGCTGTCATTTATTAAAACTCTGTTGTAATTTCTCGTAATTTGATAGCCGTTCCGCCACGTGCGGGCATCCGTTCCTAGTCGATAACTATTGATGAAGAATCAATTTCGAATAATAATTTCGTCGGACGAATATAATCCGAGGCATACGACATATGGCTAAAATCTAATGTACCGAAGCTAACTACAATTGTCGAGATTCTACTCAGGCGGCAGATACCTGCGTAACCACCGTTTTCGTCGGGGTATAACAGCATACGACGACCGGGTTAGGCTTTACGTACTTGCGTTCAATATAACTAATCATTTTGTAGATTTCAGTTTCGTGAGGAGTTGCTTGCCGAGGAAAGCGCTTTCTTCGTACGAGTGAAAGTTCCTGTATTAGGGGTAAGTGATTTTATGTATTTTATTCGTTGTCAGAAAGGTCACTCACGAAACTTGTGCTAATATTAGTTCCGAAATTATTAATACTGTTGTTTACCAGTTAGGTAGTAATTTTTTTTCTTATTTTGAGTTGCGCATGCTGTGTACTACCAACGAGTAATTAACGTTAATGCTATATCAATTTCGTAATTAGTCTCGATGTTTTATTATCAATAAGGTCATATTAGTACTTCCTTTGTATACTTTGCCTACGATGTATTACCACGACTTGTTACGATAGGTTAATATTACTGTAGTAATTTATTATCACTGTGTGATTGTCTGTAATGCCATATTACTAATTTTTTTGTGTATTTCGCATATTGTACACGAACCATATTTACTACGAACTATTCTTCGCTATTTATTTCACTGTACTTTACTGATGTATTGTGTGTTGCCAATACGACTGGCACCTCTGTAATGAGAATTCGATATACCTGTGATAATGCTACTATTCTAAATTAAAGTTGTTATTGTGGTTATTTGCTCTTTTATGACAACATACCTTCCTCTTTGACTCGTCTTTAATTAATAACCAACGTTGATTACTCGAACAGCCGAGTATAGGGTTACGAACCTAACATCGTGTTACAAGTGTGAACCGTTCTGTCCTGAGCAAGATAGAAAAGTTACTTTGGATCCGCTCTGGCGCCCTTAAGCATATTTACTGTTTCTTTGAACCTCCCCTCATCCCGACTATTGTGAGTTGGCCGTGCAAGGTTCGTAAAACCGAAAAAGCTTGTAACACCTTTTCTGTGATTGTTCCAATGAACAACCTAACCTTTCAATCGACTCCTTAAACGGTATGGTTACGATAAACTTACCGTCTAAATCTCGTTTAGTATTCTCTGTAAAATGTTTCTTGCAAGCCTTTTCTTCGGTAGACAAAACACGTTCCTCTGGACCCTGTTCAATCTCCCAAAACTTAACCAATTGATTCTGAAGTTCATTGACACGCGTTAAATTGCACTAAGTTTGCTTAGAAGTCGTGGCAGGGATAGAGCCAGATACAAGCCAGCCAAATCTACTCTTTTGGAAAATCGGCAAATTAACTCCTAACGACCTTTGACCTATGCATAATAGATCCGAAAAATGAGCAGCTTCAACTAAAATATCAATAGTCGCAGGTTTATAAAATGATGGATCAGCTAAACAAACATCAGCTGAAATATTCAACATTTCCAGGTTTATCTTATGACCTGGAAGTATATTTGTTATGGTGCTTATGAGCAAACAAAAAATTTTTAATTTATAATCATTGTAATGTGAGCGCAGCTCTATTTCACATTGGGAATTTATTTTTATTGAAGACTGACTCACACCCAAAACTTTAATATCTATTGGTTTGGTTTCCAATTTTAACTTCTCACATAGGCTTATGCAAATAAAATTTGATTCAGAACACGAATCCAAAAGAACTCTAACCGTATGGGGTTTACCATTTACATCCAGTACCTTTACCGAAGCAGTGGGTAGCAAAATTTGATCAAGGCTAGATGAAAATGCGGTAATAACTGTTGGAATCTCATCCCTTGGTGTATTTACAATAACATCCTGATGGAGTAGTTGATGATGTCGTCTTTTACATATACGACAATTGTACTTTGAAGTACAAACGTTTGAATAATGACCCTTTCTTAAACATAACACACATAATTTAAGACCCTTAACTTTTTCTTCTCTATCCTTGGCTGAAAATTCTAAGAAATCGTTGCAGGGCCAAATGGAATGGGAACCTTTACAAATTTGACAAACAGGTTTAGTTATAACTAATGATTTTGATAATGATTTACCTCTATCAGGACTTCTCTTAGAATGCTTTGATTCAAGAGTCTCTAACAATTTAGCTTTATATTTTAAAAAGCTCTTTAAATCATCAAATGTTGGAAAATCTTTATTGTGTATTGATTGTTCCCACTCACATGATGTGACATCATCCAGTTTTGATGTAATTAGATATATAATTAAAGTTTTGCCTAGGGTTTCAGTTGAGGTTAAGGATTTAATAGACCGTAAATGCTTAGATACCAAGTCTAACATTTTTCTTATTTTAACAGAGGATTCTTTCTGAATAGATTCTAACTTAAAAAGAGACTTGACATGATTGTGGACCAACACTGTTGTGCTATTAAAACGTTCTAATAAAGTGTCCCAAGCCAAGCGATAATTTTCGCCACAGAAGTCAACAGATTTAATTATTTGAGCAGCATCACCTTCTAAACTTGCTCTCAAGTAGTGAAACTTTTTTGTGTTATCGAGTTCAGGATTTTCATCAATGAGACTTATGAAAAGATCTCTATATTCCAACCAATGTTTGCTCTTACCAGCAAATTTAGGCAACTGAATAGTTGGCAACTTAACCGAACTAGAAACACCCACAGGAGGTGTTGACCTAATGCTGCCACTTGCTACAGACTGTGGTGGCGAATATGATAAATTATGTACATCGGAAATATTACCGAGAAGACATTCAGCCCTTGCAACAGCATCATAAAAATTTGTCTGATAACATTCTAACGCCTCAATACCAGAGTCATCATCCCCCGCCTCCGCTTCAATTTCAAACTTTAATTTCTCAAATCGATTCAATAGCGGTCTTTGCATATTAGCAAGAGTAACTTTATTTAAAGTTTCCCCCGTATTAACTTTACTTTCAATTTCAGTAATGTATTTTGTAAATATAGTTAATTTACTTTTTAAACAAGAACGTTGCCTTTTCATACGTTCCATTGCGAATACAATAATTACTATTTATAAACAACCTATAACAAGGTACAACTCTTTTATTTTCATCTTGAGTTGGCCAACACTCTATCCCTAGATGATTGGAATTTCTTTGACAACATTACTTGCCAGCAGTCTGATACCAATCTACGACTAACCACTGAAGGTTATCTCAAAAAGTTTTAATTATTAGAATCCAAGGATCGTAAAGTTTCATTTACTACTAACTCCTTAAAGACGGTTGTCAATTTATCTAATTTGGCCTTCACTTCAGAACAGGAATCGGTGCTATCTAAGGGTTTAAATTTTGCTGTTGCTCCCAAACGTATTCTTAAAGAAAATACCTTTTGTGATGTCGAGTCTTCTATAAGACAACTTCCTCGCCGCATCTCAGATCCCATTTGTATTAACACTGGCAAAATTCTTGAATTATTAAAAAACCCAAATCCAACATTTCTAAGTCGGAAGAGTTAGCCCTAAAAAGTTTTCGTATAAACCCTGATATTATTGTTCTTCCCGCCGACAAAGGCAACGCTACTGTCGTTTTGAACCATATTGATTATGTTGCGAAAATCCATTCTATTTTGTCTGAAGAAACGTTCGCTCTTGTAACTCGTGATCCCACTTCAAGGATTGAACGTGTGGTCAGCCAAATCATTAAATCTTCCAATCTACCTTCTGAAACTAAACGTCAATTAACCCTTTCAGATTCTAAACCACCTCGTCTATAAGGACTTCCCAAAATTCAGAAACAAGGTATTCTCTTTCGACCTATCGTCAGTACTATCCAATCTCCTATCTACAAGCTAGCCAAGTTCTTGTCCAACATTCCTTGCGAGTTTACAGATAAAACCTCTTCTCACAACTTCAACTCTCAGAATTTCATTTAACGTCTACAAACTATAAAACCTGAACTCCAAGATCTTCTTGTGAGTTTTGATATCACTTCACATTTTACTACAATTCCTATTAAGGATTCGCTTATTTTCATTGAACAGATTATGACAACACCAAGCCTGAAGGAGGGATTGGGATTCTTCAGGCCGTGTAAGACAGCACAAAAAAATTTCTCGGGGCGAGGTCGTAAAAAAATTACACATTTCCAACAAATTTGAGTGTATTGAGTATTAATATTAAAAGCCGACTCACTGTGTATAATGTATACAAGTATTGAACGAACCCAAAAGCCGACCGAATGTGCGCGTGGAGCCAACGCCAACGCATCATAAACCACACGCAGTTGTAAACACCGGTTTCGCGACTTAACCTAAAGGACAAACAAACTTACGTATATTTTGGCCAAAATGTGCGTAATTCTTATTAAAATAAACTTACTAACTTTACTAATTACCGAAACGCACATTGAGGTGAGCTATAAATACGCTTCATTATAGCCGCGTCCCAAAACAGTAAATCCAACCTTTATATTTAACCAAATTTATAAAAAATATATGTATACTTAAAGTACGGTGACAACTCAGGAACCCTAACAACTAACTTAGATGGTACCTGAGTATCGTTGTCTCGTCTTACCCTCAACACAGGATGCTACTGATGCAGGGACTGCCTTATGAACCGACCAGAGCTTCCAATCTAGGGTCTCAGCCTAGTTAGCTGTCAAGCAATTTCGATGGCGGCCACAGAAACGAGCCTAAAAACAATTGCGAAGTGCCAACTGTGGTTACGATAACACCTAAGACGCCACAGGTGAGGTACGACTAAGTAACAACCACAAACAAAGGTGAAAAACACTACAATAACTTATTAACCATAGACACAAGATCCAGGACAAACATTCAGGTGACGATTACCTTTAGATGGTGTGCAGGCTCAGAGGTAACGGTGGATAAAATTGACCAAAGATTCACCATGCGAAATGCAATGAGGAAAACTATATAAAGTTACTAATACGTGGAGATTTTATACATTGGTGCTTCATTAATAAATTCACCTATATAATCGCAGGTTTGTAATTATTAATACATCGTAGATGTAACTTATGCACCTTCTGTTTTCGGTGGTCACGCAGCAGGTGCCCTCCTTCTTTTCAAAACCCAAAATGACCTTTTTTTTGAAAAACCTGGCAGGAAAGGTGGGGACGATAAATCTCATTTAGAAAATTTCCCAAAACTTAAAAATCTATTTTCGAAATTTTTCCGGGATATAAATTAAAATTGTTACAAGATTCTGTCTCTACATGACAAGGTGTTGCTATGGGTTCTCCTCTATCACCTGTTGTAGCTAACACTTTTATGGAATCCTTTGAAACGGTTGCTTTGGAATTATCATTATTAAAACCTAAAGTTTGGTTTAGGTATGTTGACGACACGTTTATTGTTTGGTCTCATGCTCATTTTGAATTGTCTAAGTTTCTTGATCATCTTAACAATCAACACGTAGTTATCAAATTTACTATTGAAATCGAAACTAATGGTTCTTTCCCATTTCTTGACATCTTGTGACTCGTAAGCCCGACGGACTTCTGGACCATTCTGTTTATTGCAAACCCACCCATACGGACAGATACCTTTATGCTTGGTCTCATCATCATCCTGCACAGAAACGTTCTGTTATTGAATCTTAGATTCGTCGTGCTCTACATTGGTGAAACCGGTCGTTCCGTCTTTACTCGCATTTCAGAACATGATGGTTGTATAAGGATAAGGCATATTTCTAAGTCTGCGGTTGCTAAACATCATTTTACTACAGGTCACAAAATATATTTTGATAACGTTTCGGTGATTGCCAAATCTCCATTATTTTTTAACAATAAATTCTGACAGAGCATAGAAATCAACACCCTATTTCTTTTTAAGTCACTTGGTTCACAAATTGATTACTTAACTGTGTTGCGGTTCGTTGTTAGATTTTCGTTTGCCTATAACAATACAAAAACCAAAGTACTAATATAACTAACATACTGATCGTTTTTTATTTCAGCCAAAGAGAACCTATGTACACAGTATTATTGAAATAAACGAATAATTACTTGGTGTTCTGATTTCTATATTACTTAAGTATATATATTAATAAACTATAAGTCAAAAATAGATCTTCAGACAAAATTTTATAATAAATTAGCAATTATCTATAATGTATTTTAACAATATGATTATGTGTACGGATAATATTATCAGTTGGGTAATGTTATCACTTTATTAAAGAACAGGCCTGATGTATGCTACTACATAGAAAAAACATCGTAATTTCGGTTTATGTTATCAGTTTTCTCCTTTGTTTCTGGACATGAACAATAACCTATTTTTAGCTGAATTTTTACAATACGCTTGTAAAGTGAGTGAAAATTTTAAGCATTGTACCCTGCAAATACTTGTTTTGTATATTCAAGATTATTTTTCAGTGTTATTTGTTTAGTCAAGTATTTAGATTGACCTATGTAACATAATTATCTCATTTAAATTATCTGTAAATATTTTATCTTTGGATTCCTTTGTATTTTTGGTCTATTTGTACTTAAAATAACAACTTAACTACGTCTTATGTGATAACATTATTTTTTATTTATTTTTAGTGTCAGCAAATTACTGAGAAGAAATATGTAGTTTTTAGAAAACGAATTAAACATTATTTTTGATTTCGTTTTATATATTATATATATTTATAAACTTTAATTTAGTAGGATTAAAATTTTGAAAATTTGATTAACATTGACTAATGTAACTGATATTATAATATATGAATCAAATTAATTGTATTTTAATTTATTAACCTACAAAATTAGTCTAACTAATCTACAAATCTAACGTAATAATATTTACCTTTACACTTATATTATTGAATGAATAAAGATACACACCTCAATTCTGAACTACAAGGCACAAGAAATTATTGAAAAGTATGTAATAAATGAAGAAAAATCACAAACAGGAAACCACATTTTACCTATTTCACTAATGGTTTCATTATCTTATAACTTAACCTTTAATTTAAATAATTGTGAAAATCAATAGTGAAATCTTTGAGAGAGTAAAAACAACACTAACAATTAAAAAAAACATACTCTGGTCAAACTTTTTTGTATTTCACAATGACCATCATCATTGTTCTACACTAGCGATACAGTAGGTACCTTAAAAACATTTTTGTCTAACCACTGTATGATGTCATTATAAAGACGTTCTTTTCTAAGACCTCTTTGGACTTTTCACGTCATATATCTAGTTATTTACGTCATAATGACTGCCTGTCAGCTGCAATATTGCTATAAAACTATAAAATTTAATGTGTCTAACTTCTTTTACAGAATATTAATAATATATTCTTAAAAAACACATCTGTGTTAAAAAAACTACTTACAATCCCTTCTTAAATTTTAATTAAAAAAATCCTTAATAAATGTTGAGGCATTACTGTAGTGATAACTTTGATATATAATTTTCTTTAACCAATTTAAACAAGAGTATAACTTTGCCTAAATAAAATTAAATTAAAAAGAAATATTCATTTTATTCAAATATACGCTACCTGCGTAACAATACAAAAAATTATACTTTTTTTGCCCAAGACTAGCAAAATTTGTTGTATGCATTTTACATCACGCATAACACAGAACTAAATTGTTGATTAAGTGCACAATTCTTTTATAGCTTATATTAAAGACTGTTACGTGCAAAAACTTCATAACGTAATACCTTGTATATTGGTTGAATAAAAATTAGATTTCGGTTTTGAGGCCCTCTGCAGATTTTTCTTTTTACTGTTATTTTCCTGACAACTACCTAAAATGGTCTGTGCAGTTTAAAATTTGAAGTTTCTAATAACATCTACGGTAATACACTGTGTTCGTAAATGATTGACGAGCGTTTGAATTTGGCGCGCCGTCAAACTATAAACTTTGATTTTACAGCGTTGATTCAGTTTTGATGGATTTCTCAATTTGACAATTTATTTATAGTTCAGTGGTGTGCTTGTTTATATTGCGAATTTTTTGTTAGTATTTCAAGTTTTCATTACCAAAAAGCTTTTTTTATTGCCACATATTCGACTGTACAGCTTTTACTTGATGTAAGTTAAAAATAATTTACTTAACAAGAATATATCACATCTTTTTGGATTATTGGAAATGGTGTTTACCGAACAACACAATACCTTTATTATTGAGGTTTATTTTCGTTCGGGAGTTCGCAATGAACAAGGAACGTGGGATTACTCTTACCAAAATTGGTACGAACAGTTTCATGAGCAATTTCCCAATGACGTATTTCGATATGATTCTTTTGCACAACATGTTCGTCGTATAGTCGAAAGGTTTCGTAGTACGGGTACTGTTTCAAAAGGAAAATCTAACGGTCGGCCTACTATTTTAACGGAAGAAGTTGTTGAAGATATTCGCCACAGAATGGAAGTGAGTCCGAAGAAATCTCTGCGACAATTGTCACAACAAACAAACCCATCGCTTGCTACATGTCAGAAAGCTTGCAAGAAAGTCTTGCAATTACACCCATACAAGGTGACTGTTACACAAGAGTTACTGCCTCCTGATTTTCCACGTAGAATAGAGTATTGCCAATGGTTTAACGAAGTCTTAAACAATGATGACGTGTTAGATGTAACTTTCTTTAGTGATGAAGCATGGTTTCATCTTAGTGGATATGTGAATTCTCAGAATAGTAGAATATGGTCAGCAGAAAACCCTCATATTTTTGTAGAAACATCACTTCATCCGCAGAAGATTGGAGTGTGGTTGGCGATGTCACGACGTAGGATCATTGGTCCGATTTTTTTTAATGAAAATATTAATGCAAGCACTTATAGAGAGTTAATTTTGGAACAGTTTATTAATGAACTAGATGATAATGAGTTAGAGCATTGTTATTTCCAACAAGATGGGGCCACCGCTCACACTGCTAGATTAACATTAAATTATTTACGACAGTTCTTCGGTGACCGATTGATAAGTAAAAATAGATGGCCTCCACGATCACTCGATTTAACCCCACTGGACTTTTTTATGTTTGGTATTTAAAAACTATAGTACATTCACAGCGTCTACATACTTTAGAAGAAATGCGAAATGCGATTACACAAGCTGTTAACAGTATTACACCGGAAGTGTTACATAATGTTTTTAACAATATTAAAAAAAGAGTGAACCTGTGTTTAAATTTAGATGGACAGCATTTTGAACAGATGTAAAATTGTATAATTTTTTACATTTATTAATTACACTGTAATTTAACTTCTATTGAACCTCATGTTTATAAGTATTTGAAATTATGTTCTGTCTTATAAATTAAGTAACAAAATAAATTTACATCTTAATCACTTTATCATAAATTTAAATATTAGTAAAATATTTTATACGCGCCGTCCATGGAGTGTTAATACTTAGTACCAATTTTATAAAATTATTTGATGAGCGCCAAATTTAAACATGTCATTGTTATTTATTTATTTTCCATATTAATAAAAATGTTTCTTTTCAATTTTATTTTAAACCTTTCGTGAACCCCCTGACGTCGTTCAATTGTTGAATGATCTCGGGGACCTCTGCTGGCACGTAAAGACCACTTTGGGAACCACTAGTCTAGAGCATTAAATAATTTAGATGATGACAATTGTTTTTAAAAATGGTTTAAGCATGCATGTGACAAGAAAAATCTACTAAGTAGCGCTTTTTCCAAAAGAAATGTTGATTAGTTTGCCGTTGAATTAAGTAAAAAAAGTTTTAAAGCAAACACAAGATGGCTAGATAGTTTCAAAGAACGAGATAACATTTATTTGTAGTCTATAATAAGGCAGAGAACCCAAAACCGTTTTAATGTTTGCCAGACTTTTTTTTTAATACAGGTTTGAGAAATGTCATGGAAGAACTTTTAGAAAGAAAAGAGCAACGCTTTTTGTTTAAGCAAACATGGATGGCTGTGAAAAACTGCGTCTATTGATGACGGGAAATGCGAAGCTACGTTGTTTTAAAAATAAATTAAAATTAGTAGAATATGTATATAATGCACTAGGTTACATGACACCTGCTCTTTTTTAAACATAATATTTAAAAATTGATAAAAAATTTGGTAAGGAGAAGCGAAATCTCATACTGTGTTTTGACAACTGCACAACAAAAAACATCATTATGCTCATGAAAAATATGAGTGATTTTTGAGTTAACTTGACATCATTGGCGGCTTTCCAGGCTTTCCAGGAGAAGTTTGTAAAATGCCTCTTCAGCTATTTTTTTGTTAATTTCTTGGAATTTATTAAATTGTATTCCTACGTAAAATACATGTAAATACAACAAAATGTAACTGACTAAGCTATATAGTGTAATATTTGTTATTAGATAACTTTCTCATACTACTAAATTTATTTTAAAAACCAAAACATATGCAAGTTAAGAGTCGGGTATTCAACACTTTTGCATCTAAAGCTGCGTTGCTATTATAACACTGACATCATTATTCATGTTATCTATGTCTGTTTTGGAAAAGTGAAGAGTAAGCACAGTGTATCATTAAACACTTAACGCCGGGTTATTTTATTCTTTAGTTGGCTTGTGTTCATTTGTGTACCTATTTGTATTTGTATTTGTGCGTTGTAGTTATGAAACTGTAGTGGTGTGGGTATTTCTATTTATTTGCGATTTCTGTTTCTTCAGTGCTGTAAAATCTAATACAAAATTAATAATGAACCACATTAACAACATTGTGTGTTGCTTGTTGGAGACGCCATTTCATCGTTTAAAGAAGGAAGACAAAAAGGATATTTTAAATGAATCATATCTTAAATTCTAATTTTTCGCTATTGTAAACCGTCTTTGACAGTTTTTGCGTACTTGTCAACATAAACGTCACACTATTTTTGAGAGATTTTAAGACTTTGGGGGCCTTGTAGTCTCTGTTCAAACAATAAAATGTTCTATTTAACTCGCATCTGTGTAAATTGGGCGTTTTTTTCTCGTGGGTTTTTAAAACTCTCGATTCACTCGGGTGTAAAAATGTCTACTTGGAAAAAACGCCCAATTTACACAGGAACTCGTTAAATAAATAACCATTGTTGGCCTTGCTTACTCTTTTCCACTAAACAGTCTGTTTAAAGTAAACATGGGTTTATAGACTTGTTGAATATTACAAGCGCATTACATAAACATGCTGAGAATGCAGAAAAAAATTAGAACACTATTGCGGATGCTTTTCAATTTTTAAATATATTAATTTCAAGAAATTCTGTAGGAATTCAAAATTATTATAAAAAAAATTAAAATGTTTTTTCTGGTGATTCCAAAAATGAATTGATTACCTGCATTTCCGAATACATATAGACGAATGCTTCAAGAGAAAAATAAATGACGCTGATTTTTCTTCTATACAAGTTGATAATACAACTCAATGTTCTGTAATAATAATGTATGTTAGTTTAAATGACAATATAGTACGTTTTGTGGGATTCCATAACGTGATTGCAAACAGAACTACATAAGTTTTATATGATTTGATAACATTTTTTTAATACAATTGCAGTTTAAACAAAAACTAATTGGTCAATGCTACGATGGTGCAAGCGCTATGTCTGAATATTTAAACAAGCTGCACCAAAAAATTAAAGAAAAGGCACCTCAAGCAGTTTTTATTCATTGTTTGACTCACCGCCTAAATCTAGTTTTGCAACAAAGTTTTAAAAAAATTCTTGCTGTCGTATATTTTTTGCAAGCTTAAGCGGAATTTCTTCATTTTTTTATCACTCTGCAAAACGAACTTATACACTTCTATCGACAACTGCAAGACGTGTACCGACTGTGACAGAAATTTGATAGTCTTCCAACTCTAAATTGATTAATGTCATTATTGAAAATTAAGAACAATTACGATATGTGTTTTCATATCGAATTGTAAAGAATCTGACGATAAATCAATAAAGCTTGCAAAGCGATTTTTACATAAGTTTAATAATTTTGATTTTATATTTTTGGCAATAGTCTTTATTGATAATTTGATGATATACTTAAAAAAATACTGGATATTAATTTTTACATTTCCCAAATAAAGAAAACTCATCAATTATTGGCAATGAAAAGATCTAGAGATTTTTTTAAGTTACTTTTTGAAAAAAACGAATAAAATTGTTCAAATAGATTTGTCAAAGCGAGAATACACTAATTTCACGAAGGATGAAATTAGTGCCAACCATAAAATAATATTTTATTAAATACTAAATCATTTTGTAATTCAGATGGATACTAGATTTCAAGATTTTGACAAGTTGCAATTTGTGTCTTTGCTGATACCACCAAGTTTATTCAAAATTTAAATCAAATGTATGAAAAGCTATTTACAGAAGAACAAGGTTTAAAGAATAAATTAAGTCTACTGTATTTAGATAAAACATCAAAATATATCCACACAAGGACTGCTCCAAAAACTTAATAAAACAAGGACATATTTGCAGAAACTTATAAACTGTTTTTACTATTTCAACCATTCCATCAACAAGCGTATCGGTCGAGCGAAGTTTTTCTTGCTTTAAACGAATAGAAACCTATTTAAGAAATGTGTCATCTCAAGAAAGACTTTCTTCTTTGGCAAATATTTCTATCCAAATGGAACTTTTGCTGGAGTTGATTAAGAATCAACAAATATACTGCGTTGAAGGACAGACGGATTCACTTAATTTACAAAAATTAGGGTAGGTAACTCTTTTTATAATATTATAATCCTTTGTGTAAAAAATCTCTTCAATTATTTTTTTACTAAGGGGCCGCCGCTGCTTAACATCAGTTACTCAGTCTATAGGTCAGGGAATAATAAGTAACTTTAAACATTTCTACAGATGTTTATTGGTAAAGAATACTCTCACCAGAGATTTTGCTGCCCTCAAAATTAAACTTGATGTTCTTCAAAACTCATTCATTTGTAAGCAAACTTGAAATTTAGCGTCACAAGAAGCAATTAAGAATTGTTTTAATAGAAATGATTTTATGATGAAATCCAGTGTGAAAATGGTGATGACACTACGATTAAAGCTGTGCAGTTGACGAGTAGGATGTTATATTAGACTCTGCCATCCTTGTGAGAACTTCGTTAACGTGGATAAAAGTGTTGTATTGATTACCCTAAAATCAATCATAAAATACAAAATATAAAACACCTATATAAAACAATATCAAATTAACATCAAACCTGCATTTTGACGTAAGACTGTTTGCGAATCGAATTATTTGCTGATGAATAAAAATATAAATTATTATTTTAACATTAAACACTGTATAAATCAAAATGGAAAACCATAACTTGCCTGCAAGTTAAGGCAAAAATCATGAGCATTCAAAAATAAATAAAATAAGATGTAGGCAGTAGTCTCTAAAGCACCTATTTGGCGTCTTTTTGCATACAGATAGGTCGTTTTATCATTTGATTGCAACGGATTTACAACCGAAATATGTAACGGCAAAATACTGGTTCTTCTATCACAATGTATAGGTTCAAATTTCGGTTTCGATTCCAGACTGAATTAAAATATAAGTTCCAATTCCGGATTCGGTTTCACTATAATCAATTGATTCCGATTCCGTTTTTTTTTGGTTTTGGTCTAATCCCTGAAATAAAGCAAATGGTTATATTTTTTTTATCACTAAACAATTACAGGTTTACATCATATCAGATCGAACTAAAATCTAGAAAACAAATTAACAGACTTTTTCAAAAAACTCTACAATTTCTATACAATAATAATTCGTTTATAAGATTATATATATATTTTTAACAACTTTTTTTAATTCGAATTTTTCAATCATTTATATTTATGTAGTGGTCCTTTGAGATTCCAATTACCTAAGTCATGTAAATATTAGTTCAAAGCCAAAAAATATATAATGCGTGACATGGAATGTATTCACCATTAACCATTTTCGTTTCGATTTTGTTTCGTCTCGTATTTGCTTACTTCAATTGTTACAATGCTTGATAGTCCTATCGTCGTCTTTCTAGTCAAAATTTTTGTCTTCTGGTTTTTTCATAGTATGTTAATGTTTATAATCGTTTTTTTAATGTTTTTCATATATTATACAACACGGTTTTTACGTTTCAATGGATGTTATCTACATGTTTATTATCATCTTTTTGAAGTAATCTTATCAAATTAAGAATAATCTCTAGATAGAGTGTTAGTTCAATAACACTTTACAATTTATATACAGACCACAAATTACTTTTTTAAATAATACATAGATACTAATTGAACCTAATGCATGCTTATTAGGTCATTGTTCTACAAGCGTTATAAATGTTATCAAACGATTTTTAGAGACAGTTTGAAAATCAAGTGTATTAAATTGATTTATTGCAACAATAATAAACATAATTTAATTATGCAAGAAATTATTTATTGATTGTAAAAAATAATTGAGTCACAAATTTAACGGTTTTGTTGTCAGTATAGAAAACACCATTCGAATTTATAAGCTAGCTAGTAAATAATTTTATTGTTCTTAACTGTCATAAATTTTTTTGCTAGTGTAAACCGTCTTTGACAGTATTTGCGCACTTGTCAACCTAAGGCTTTGGGGGCTTCCTAGTCTCAATTCGAGCAATAAAATGTTGTATTCAACTCGTTCCTGTCTAAATTGGAGGTTTTTTCCCTTGAGGACATTTTAAACCCTCGTTTCACTCAGGTTTAAAAATGCCTTCTTGGAAAAAAAGCGTCCAATTTACAAAGGAACTTGTTAAATAAACTACTATTTTGTGTTGCCAACATCGCAAACGTCAATATTTGTTTGTTAGTGTAGTTCAGTAATCGGTGAAAAAAGCTCTAGAGTGGAAATATGAAAACTAGAAATTTAGATAAAACTAAGTAATCACTGTCAATTATTATATTCGAACGACTATGCGACAGGTGAAAAAGTAATTTAAAAAAACTTAATAAATGTAGTATCAACATTATATTTCTGGTAATTTAAAAAAGAAATTTGCAAAAAAGAATGTAATTTTACAAAAAAAACAGCACAAAAAATAATATAGGTTACTCTCGTCAAAAGTATCATAGTAAAACGTTCGAGAAGTTATTTGCAAAGGCAAGAGCCTTCTAGAAGCTGTTATCCATCTTCTAGAAGATATACCGAAAAATAGGGAACACTCCAGAAGGATTTCCTTATGTGTATATAGACCGACGGAACAATTCGTAGGTCAGTTATTGCTGGAATGCGAATACAACAGTGTTAAGAAGATTATCAAGTTGAAATAAATAAGTCGTTAGCACGCGTGTGAGATAAACCTACCGAGAATAATCGTGTACGTGATTTTTAGTGTAAACAAGTGTGAAATCCGAGGACGTTATCTTATCTGAAGCGACAGTGTTATACAACAGTTATACATAAATTAGTGTAAGTGTTTTCATTAAATATTATTAGATTTAATTAGTTCTGTTAATTTAAAAGTGTATATATTTCTAGAATAAGTAAACGTATTTATAGTCGTTTAAATAAATTAGTTTTTAATAAATAAATACGCAACAATAGTATAAACCATTCACATGCAACGCTCGGCCGTGCGGCCTCGCGTCGCATTAGCGTTCGTTATGCTATGCTGTACTTTTGAGGCTTGTTACGTAAATTACTATTCGTGTTGCTTACATCGCAAACGTCAATATTTATTGGTTAGTGTAGTTAAGTATAAAGCGAAAAAAGCTCAAGAATGGCAAAATAAAAAGTAGAAATCGACATAAAACTAAATGTTCAAAGTCATTATAGCATTTGAACGAGTATGTGACAGGTGGAAACCTTATTTAATTTAATTAAAATTTAGTTAAAATTGAGAAAAAACTATGCTAAAGTTAATGTCAAATTTGACAGATTTAGTAATAACTGTAAAACCAACATTATACTTCGGGTGATTTCAATTTTTTAAAAGATCTTTTCATAAAAGAATGTAATTTTATAAAGGCTGCACAAAAAAGAATGTTACTCTCGTCAAAAGTTTCAAAGCAAAACCCACTCACATGCAACGCTCGGTCATATACTCTCGCGTTACATTAACTTTTGTTATGCTATGCTTTACTTTCGACGCTTGCTACGTAAATTATTATTTTATGCTGCCAAAATTGTAAACGTCAGTAGTTCGTTAGTATAGCTACCTAATGGGCAAAGTAAGCTCTACAGTGACAAAATAAAAAGTAGAAATACACATAAAATTAAGTTTTCAAAATCAATTAATTTATTAGTATGTGACAGATAGAAGTAATTAAAAAAAAATTTAAAGTTTAGTTGAAATTGAAAAAAAAAAGTTAAAGTTAAAGTTATTTAAACTTACTATATAAAAATGATCGATCTTGAAAAAATGCGTATCATAGATTTCGTGAATTGTTTGGGGTAAATAATCGTTCAAATGAGTCTACAATTTAGAAAAACTGGTTTTGCCGAAGATCAAAGAAGATGTGATAGAATTAAAAGTGAACGGTCTACTAAGAACATTGCTGCTGTAGTGCAAAGTGTCGCTGAAGAACTTTCAATATCAATATCACGACGTTTTCAAGAATTAGGTATTCATCCATCGACTGTTTGGCGTAATTTAAATAAATATCTGATTTGCATATTTACAGAATTCAATTAACACAATAATTGAAAGAAACAGGTCATAATGCACGGAAAAAATTTTGTAAGTTTCTACTTAGAACATGATGTTTGTTTTTCACGTCAAATCATTTTTAGTAATAAAGCGTATTTTTTATTAGATGGATTCGGCAAAAAACAAAATTCTCGCATCTGGAGAGATGAAAACCCTTGAATAATTATAGAAAAATTATTCTATCTACAAAAAGAACTGCTACTGTTAACTAAAAGCGCTATAGATAAATGATTAAAAACATTTTGCGTTCTTAACTTGAAGACATAGACACAAACTATCTTTATTTTTGCAGAATTGACTACGAGTCACACAACATGTGAAAATAGTCAGTTATGGCTGTCTAAAGTTTCTAGGTTAATTAATTTCACGTAATCGTGACATAAACTGGACACCTAGATCGTGTGATTTAATTCTAAAGGATAACTTTTTTTAGGTTTTGGAAATAAGCCAACAACAATTGCACGCCTAAAAACAATATTAAGACTAAAATTGATAAACTTGATGCGATAATGTGACTTTGTAGACGTCTTTCAAGATCTCGTGAACTGTGGCGCTGTAGTCTGTATATGTCAAAGTATTGTTATTATCCGTCTTACAGACATTCGCTGGTACATTTTTTCTAACCTATCTACTTTTATCGTTGTATTTGTTGTTAATAAGTTTTTAGGTATTATTATAAGTAAACTAATTTTTATTTAATAAATAAATATCCGATTATCTTTAATTTTTATTGGCGTGAGTGCTTTTTAAATAGACTAACGTTTTTGGAATTCAGATAGACTTGTCAAATTTTTAACTTTTAGTATATTAATTCCGATTTTCGACTCAAGGTCACAGTTCACGACATAATGAAATGCCTCTAAAGAACATTGGAAACTTGCGTATAACAAAAGAAGATATTTTAGTCAGTTTTGACGCGGTATCTCTCTCGGTCGACAAAGTGTTGTTTTTGCTCAAGGAGAAAATTACTGAAGAAGAAAGAGTTCTGTTCATCAATCTTTGTCTTGAAAACATTTATTTCAGTTATAACGACAAATTATTTAAGCAAGTAGAAAGCGGTCATAGGTTCACCGCTCTCTCCAGTTATAGCCAATATTTATAACTGAAATTATGAAAAATGTTGAGTTAAAACAAAAAAACTTAGTTCAGACTCTGTATTCTCCACATAATAGTTTTAAATTTACTATAGAGTTAAAGCATAACAGCAATCTAGCTTTCCTTACTGTACTAATGATAAAGAAAAATAACGGGAAATTGGGGCATTGCGTTTATAGAAAAAAAGCGCACACTAATATATACTTAAACGCCAAATTTCATCATCATCTAGTATGGAAGACTACTGTTTACACTTGTATGTGCTAATATTATATTTTTGTGTACGAGTATTGCCATCTGTGCGATACAACCATAACTGTGGACTACCCCTTCTTTTTTTTGGGTATTACGTGGTGGAGGATTCATCCCTGCATCCCCATCGTTGCAAACGAATGCTGTTGTAACACGATTACATTTTTGTTTTATAATAATTAAATGTATTAATTAATTGAGTGCTTTGCTTAATTCAAACCCAATTGCAAACATGGTCCTTCGAGTAAGATTATTTTAAAATTATCTAAAGAAAGTGCAAATTACGAGAGTTAGGAAGAATTGCTACCACAAGGTCCACCTACAAATCAAGATATCTGCGGACATCGCAAGTTTCCCGTCGAGAAATGTGAGTTTCCTTTGCTAACTTTATTTCCTAACATTGCTAAATTCCATTTCAATCAGTATTTTTTATTTTTTTGCTCAAAATATTGCTTTTACTTTGAACACATTGCCGGTTGCCATTGCTGCTGTAAAAGAAATAATAATAAAAATTACGTTATTGCGCCATGATCTATGCCGTTATATGCTAGTTTTGTGCTATTCTGTGTTGCGTTCTGCTATTTTATGCGTGCGTTGTTCTCATTTACTATAAAAATTAACATAATGCTTTTCTAAATCGTATAAAAAAAATATATATATATATTTTGCTTTATGCTGTAGCGTCATCATTGATTTTAAATTTCATAAATTTGAAGAACATGCCTTCAACTTACAGTTACAACAAATTTAAGTATTAATATAAAAAATTGCGCCTTTTATTTTCAAACGTTGTTTACACATTACAACCCTTAACGGTATTAGTGACGTCACTGGGTTCCTTTATTCGTCATCACCGATTATTTGTATTGTTTCTTTTAAACTTGCTTCTTGCTTTATTACGATTTAAATATTTGGCGTATAATGGCCCCAACAATTGAATCATTAAAGGCTGAACGCGCAGTCATCAAACGAAAATTAACCATTTTGAAAAGTTTATCGAAACCTTACCAAACGATGTCGCGGAAATTACAATTAAACAAAAAACGGAATAAGGAAAGCGTTATCAAACTTTCGGTGATTTAATGAAGTCGTTCGACACGATACAAACACAAATAGAATGCGAGTCGAAAGAGCCTGAACCTGAATACGTTGAACGTGAGTCATTCGATGCGAGATATTATTCAGTTGACGCCGAAGTCGAAATATTGTTGCGCGAAAAATCTGAAAATCCTACGAATTTAAATAATTCACTAAACAATAGCGATAAACAAACATCATACTTTCGTTTGCCAGCGATAGATATTCCAAAATTCAGTGGCTCACATCAAACGTGGATTGAGTTTCGGGATACTTTCGAAAGCTTAATAAATAAAAACGATGCGTTGCAAAATATTCAAAAATTTCATTATCTTAAAGCCAGCTTAGTCGGCAAAGCTGCTGAATTGCTTAAAACGCAAACTTTCTCTGCGGAAAATTATAATAATGCTTGGAATATAATTTGCAAGCGGTACAACGACAAACGGGGTTTAATTAAAAATCACATCAATGCTCTTTTTTCCATCGATAATAACATTAAGGAATCCTCAGCTAAATTTAGAAAAATTATCGATAATACAATGCAGCATGTGAAGTTTTTAAGATTGCTTGTTCCTGAAGATAAGTTAGGCGAAGTAATTATTATCCACCATTTAGTCGCAAATCTAGATTCACGCACTAAATTAGACTGGGAAGAATCCAAAGACATCAACAACCCTCCTACAATTTCCGAATTTTTAGATTTTCTTGAATTGAAGGCTAGTATAGCTGAAGCAGTTGCAAATGACACAGGAAAGCCTATGCATTCACGCGATGTATCACAAGTGCTTAGCAAACAAATTGCGAAGCACAACAGTGGTGTTCGCTCTTTTGTTTCCAACAATCAGACTTGCCAATATTGCAAAGACCTTCATTTAATTTTCTGCTGTGAAAAGTTTAAATCATTGCCTGTAAACCATCGAATTAATTATGCCAAAGAGAACAACCTTTGTTCCAATTGCTTCTATAAGGGTCATATATCCAAAAACTGCAAATCACGATTTAGCTGCCGTCACTGTAAAGGCAGACACCATTCATTGCTTCATTTAGACGGTGACATATCTGCATTGTCTTCCACCGTCGCTCAAACTTCAACAATTATCTCAGATGAACTCGAACGTAATTTAACTTTGTCTTCGTTTGCGTCTAACAACGTTCTCTTGTCTACAGCCGTTGTTAAAATTGCTGATAATGATGGTCAGTTTCATCTTGTTAGAGCATTGCTTGATTCGGGAAGTCAAAGTAATTACATAACTGTAGATTTATTCAATCGCTTAAAACTTAATAAAAAACGTGCTCGCATAAAGGTTCTGGGTTTGAAGAACTCTTCTACAAACGTTAATTCCGAATGCGACGTGTCAATACGTGCAAAACATAAAGAATATCATTTAAAAACTTCATGCCTAATAATACCAATGATTACGGGATTTCTGCCTAACGTGAAGGTTAAACCAGAGCACCTTCAAATTCCAGGTAATATCACATTGGCTGATACAAATTTTATGAAACCTGGTTCTATTGACATTCTTCTTGGTGCAGCATGCTTTTACGATTTGCTATGTGTAGGCCAGATTTCACTTGAACCTGGTCAACCAAAGTTACAAAAAACTAGGTTTGGTTGGATTGTCAGTGGTCCAGTTTGCAGTACTTCCTCTTTATAGAATGAAGTCCGTTGTCACTTCTCTGCTGCTATTCAAGATTAGTTATCTAAGTTTTGGGAAATTGAGGAAATTCCTCATAAAAAACCTTTGTCTATTGAAGAGGCAGAATGCGAAAACCACTTTGTTGTAAATACGAAACGAGATTCTTCTGGACGATTTATAGTTCGTCTTCCTTTAAAAGATTCGCCATCTAAATTGGGCGAGTCGTATCAAACAGTAAAAAGGTCATTTTTTGCATTGGAAAAACGTCTCTCACGTAACGAGCGTATGCGAACGGAATACGTCTCATTCATGCGCGAATACATTAAATTAGGTTACATGTCCCCTTCGACTGCTCTATGTTCTAGTCCAATTTATTACTTACCCCATCATTGCGTACTTAAAGAGGATAGCATTACTACAAAGTTGCGTGTCGTATTTAACGGTTCTTCTCCATCTGCAAGTGGTTATTCAATCAACGATTTACAAATGGTCGGTCCCACAGTGCAACGAGATTTATTCTCCATACTTTTAAGTTTTCGCCCCTTTGCTTATGTTATTTCGGCCGACATCGAAAAGATGTATCGGCAAGTACTTGTTTGCCCTTCTCAGAGATCTCTTCAAAGGATAATATGGAGAGAAACTGCTGATCAGGAACTCCAATCATACGATCTAAATACCGTGACATACGGAACAGCTGCAGCTAGTTTTCTTGCCATCCGTTCTCTATATCAACTGGGACTTGATTGTAAATCCGATCCTATAATTTCTAAAATCATTTGCAAAGACTTCTATGTCGACGACCTCTTAACTGGATGTGACACTTTAGAACGCGCACAAACAATTTGCAAAAATTTACCCAAAGTGCTTGCCTCAGGGTGTTTTCGTATTTGCAAATGGATCTCAAACGACCCACGCGTGCTAAAGCACGTAAATCCATCTGAAGTACATCCAAATTTGATAACATTTGGAGAATATGAATCTACAAAAACCCTCGGTTTATCGTGACAGGCTGACACTGATAATCTAATTTTTGCGATTCCTTCATTATGCTGCACTAAGATCACCAAGAGGTCGATTTTATCCGAAACTGCCCAGATCTTTGATCCTTTAGGTCTTCTAAGTCCATGCACAATAATTTCAAAATTAATTTTGCAACAACTGTGGCTTGAAAAATTGAACTGGGATGAATCAATTCCTTTGGATATACATCAGAAATGGCTACAATTTCTAGCATCAATTAAGAATTTGAGCGATCTAAAAATACCTCGTCATACTATCTGTCGTGATTACACGTCCGTTCAATTACATGGGTTTTCAGACGCTAGTTCTCAAGCATACGAAGCCTCTGTGTACCTTCGTTCTATTAATGCAGACGGAAAAATTGTATGTAATCTTTTATGCTCTAAGGCAAAGGTTGCGCCACTAAAGTCTTTAACAATACCGAGATTAGAACTTTGTGGAGTACTACTTCTTGCGCGGTTGGTTAACAACGTGTTGAATTTTCTAACTCTTGTAATTAATTCCTGTGTTTTATGGACGGATTCGATCATTCTGCTAGGATAGATAAAAATCTCTCCTCACTTGCTAAAGACCTTTGTTGCTCATAGGGTAACGAAAATACAAACTTTCACTAGAAATGCTACTGGTTGCATGTTCCTACTACTGAAAATTCGTCTGATTTATTGCCAAGAGAAATTTCACTCGTACAAATAGAAAACTGTACACTGTGGTGGAATGGACCTGGATTCTTACTGTTAATTAAATCTCTTTGGCCCAATTTAGCTCTAGTAGAGAACAGCTTTCCAGAATTAAAAAATAATACAAGAATTCTTTTAAACATCGAAAATTTTACTTTTCCTTTCGAACGATTTTCTAATTTAAGAAAACTGGAGAGAATCGTTGCTTACTGTTTCCGTTTCATTCATAATGCTTCTAATAGAGGGATGCTTCGCCGTAATTCATTCCTTAGTATGGATGAGATCAGTAAAGCTCATACTTGTTTAATTAAAATAGCTCAATCAGAATCATTCCATTTCGAAATAAAAAATTTGGAAAATGGAAAACAGATCAGTGCAAAAAGTTCAATTTTGAACTTAACGCCATTTATTGATCACCAAGGGATTCTGCGCGTAGGTGGTCGTTTACAAAACTCCAATTGCGATTTTGAAAAAATGCACCCTATTCTTCTTGATGGGTCACATACTATGACAAAGTTACTTTTGGGGCACGAACATATTCAATTAATACACGCAGGTCCTCAGCTGCTACTCTCTTCAATACGAGAAAGATACTGGCCGACACGTGGAAGGTCATTAGCAAGAAAGATTGTCCACTCGTGCCTACGTTGCTTTCATGCCTCTCCTAATGTAGTTCAGCCTTTGTTAGGATCCTTGCCAAAAGAAAGGATAACACAAAATTTTCCGTTTGCAGTAGTTAGTACTGACTATGCTGGTCCATTTAGTATTAAAGATAGAAAAGGTCGCGGTGCAAAAACTAGCAAATGTTATATTTGTCTTTTTGTATGCTTAACTACTAAAGCAGTTCATATCGAATTAGTTACTGACTTGTCATCGGATACTTTTTTATCTGCACTCAGACGGTTTGTATCACGTAAAGGAAAACCGTCTAAAATCTATTCAGACAACGGCACAAACTTTGTGGGCGCTAACTCTAAGTTGAAGGAACTTTTTGCGTTCTTTAAAACAAATAGCGCACTAATAGCACAATCTGCTGCGCATCATGGCATAAATTGGCATTTTAACCCACCATACGCTCCGCATATGAATGGGTTATGCGAAGCAGGCGTTAAAAGCGTTAAACATCATTTAATGCGGGTAGTTGGCAATGCGTTGCTCACTAATGAAGAAATGCTCACAGTACTGATTCAAATAGAGTCTATTTTAAATTCCCTGCCTCTATCACCACTTTCCGCCGATCCAAACAACCTCTCACCCTTGACTCCAGCTCACTTCATGATTGGGAGATCAATGGTTGCTGTTCCCGACTTAAATGTAGCCGCAATACCCACATCATGTTTAAATCAATTCCAAAGGCTGCAACAAATTGTTCAGCACTTTTGGACCAGGTGGCATCGTGAATACATTAGCAAATTGCAACGACGTACGAAATGGATCAACAATATTGGCTCATTATGCACAGACCAATTAGTCCTTATCAAGGAAGATGGGGTGCCTCCTCTACGATGGCGCTTGGGACGAGTAGTTGATATCCATCCTGGCCTTGATGAAATCACTCGGGTTGCATCGATCAAAACTGCCCAAGGCATCATACGACGCGCTGCCTCTAAGTTGTGCCCATTGCCCACTGACAATTAAGGTGTTTTAAGTGTCAATGTGTGTAAAGTGCATCCAAATACATTTAGTGTGTTTTCAAAACAGCTGTGCTGTGAATTAGTCTTAGCATTATTTTTTCATTTTGTTTTTACTTTTGATTTACAATATTTTATTATGTATATGTCTTCGTATATTTTTTTTATGTGATAATTTAATAATAAGTTTTAAAACGATGTTTCAAGGAGGGCGGTAGGTTTACACTTGTATGTGCTAATATTATATTTTTGTGTACGAGTATTGCCATCTGTGCGATACAACCATAACTATGGACTACCCCTTCTTTTTTTTTGGGTATTACGTGGTGGAGGATTCATTCCTGCATCCCCATCGTTGCAAACGAATGCTGTTGTAACACGATTACATTTTTGTTTTATAATAATTAAATGTATTAATTAATTGAGTGCTTTGCTTAATTCAAACCCAATTGCAAACAACTACTGTTTTACATACTTTAGCTAAGTGTGTGCCCGATAATAAAAATCTACAAAAGGACAAAGAAACACTGCTGGAGTCTCTACAAGAGAATGGATACAGGCTTAAAGAGATTCAAAAAGCATGGGAAAAAGCAATAAATCCAAAAGTAAAAGAAGAATTATCACCTCCTACTGTACCATACTGTATGGTCTCGACAGAGAGAATAAGCAAAGTGCTAAAGAAGCATAATATGAAAACTGTCTTTACAACTAAGAATACTTTCAACAATTGGTTTATATCTGATAAATACAAACAAAGGATTTTAAAACATGCCGGAGCCAAAATTTCTTGTTTTTGTGGATCAAGTTATATAGGACAGACGGGACGTTCTATGTAAAAGAACATATGGTTAACTGCAAACACCAGAAAGTTACAAAATCAGCAGTGGCAGAACACGTGTGGAACCGAAGACACACGCTAAACTTTGACCAAACTAAAGTGTTGGCTAGAACTCCTTTTTAGTTTCCCAGACTAATCCGCGAAACTGTGGAAATATAAAAACATCTATATAATATGAACCAAAAAGACGGTTAAAACTGATGAAATCTTGGCTGCTATTATTACACCCTCCAAGACAAAAATCAATCTTCTTAGAAAGGACACTAACTCTTACGCCGAGTAATAACGAAGTCAGTCAAGTGGTAACGGAAAGTTAAAGTCCGTTAATTAGCTGATCGCTAATGGTATAAATACCGTCACTTACACTTTTTCCTCCAGTGACATTTACCACTCCAAAGTGTTACGTGTTCTAAACTGACTTACGGCACAAATATAATTAAGCAAAGGATCCGATAGCTCTGTCAAGGTGAACCGTTGGGTCGTGAGTGTTTTCAGACCAAATAGAGCAAAACTTGTTAATAAAGAAATGGGCGCCACTATATTTACTCACCAATTGTTTACGATGTCTCAACCTTGTAGCAAAATATAAAAATAACTGCCAGACTCAAATTAATCAAATACTTTTTCTTGTAACTAAATAAACCTGTCAAATTATAGGTAAAGATCCCGTATTCTGTTTTCATAGTATTTTAATAAAATTATTACATAAGTGTAATTTAGAAATACTTTTTGGTCAGTTTTACACAGCAGATTTAGTTTGTGTATATTTTATTAAAAATATACATTTTCTCAATTTCAATAAACTGAAATATTAGAATATTTTAAGAATAAACGTAACAGCATATTATTTGGAAGTTTAGAAATTAGAGATAATTATAGGAAACTTTTAAAGAAATTACGTTTTCCAAAAGATATTCGCGAAGAATTTCCAAAATGTGTATTAATGCGGTTCAAACAAATCAGAAGTGAGTTATTTCCCGTAATTCGAAGACGGCAGTGTTAAGAAGATTATTCAAGTTATTAACGCGTGTGAGATAAATCCACGGTGTATAATCTTGTACGTAACTTTAACGTAAACAATAAGTGTTAAACAAGTGTGAGAAGTTATCTGCGGACTTGTATTTTGTGTAAGTGATAGTGCTATACATAAATTATACTGTAATATACTTAAATTTAAATTAGTTTGGTTAGTTATAAACGTGTATATATTTGTAGTATAAATAAATTTGTGAGTTTTAATATTAATAAACGCAACAATATGATATACCAATTAACAGTAGAACGTATTTTGTTTTCTGACATCTGACCTAGATTAAAATATTTATTTAAAAAGTTGATGTGTATACTTTTAAGATTAGGTTGAGGTTGTGGTTTACGATTTAAAGCTAATAAAATTATTTTACGTGTTTAAAAAAATTATTTACAAATTAATTTGTTTACTATCATCGTATGAAATGTGTTTATGTACTACTGTAGTATATTTTGCTGGAATCGATTTTTTCTAGAATTCAATTTGTTAATCGGCAAGGCATTTGTCTTATTAAATAACACACAGTATAAAATTTATTGCCATTATTTGCTTATTTATTTATCAGTAATAATGCATATACCTGGTAATTACTTTTAATACATTAATTAATTATTAATATTAATACATATTAATTTACAGAATACATAATTCTACATTTTCTTATACTTCTTACTATTGTGGGTAGTAGATGTATTATCTGAATGTATTTTTTTCTACACAAAAGTGTTGTTAACTAAAACGTTTTTACGTAATTTAATAACTGTATACAAGTTACTATAATAATTTTGCAGCATAGCCATAGTGTAACATACACTAAAAAATAAATCTGATTTGAAATTTAGATTCATTAGATACCTACTAACATGTCCTCTGTGTCAAACATGTGTCAAATGTTTTTTGGCTCCATAATTAATCGACATAAGTATGATGAGCGGAGATGTAAAAAGTAATAGCGAAGGCTTCCACGGCCGGAGTCTATACTAAGATAAGAACGTCTTCCGGGTTTGGACCGTGTCAATGTTGTAAACGAAGTTGTCAACGTTTCGCCTACTTTCGTAAGGGGCTTCATCAGGGCGTGGGAGAAATCGAAGAACTCTAACAGGCAACCGAAATCTAACTAAAAACTTCTCAAAAGTTAGGTAATCAACTTGTGAACCAAGCCAGATTCTAAACTCTGAAAAGGTAAGAAAGAAAACGATAAGCTTCGTACGTATTAACTGTTTACGTTTGTGAAGGTTAAAGTATTAGAACATTGATATATTATAGACTAAATTTAATATAAAATTAATTTTGCTTAGTTCTATAAGATTTTTTTATGAATTTTTCAAATTCAAAATGTGTTTTAGACAATTTTAATCATAAAGCTTTACCTAAATTTAAAATGCAATATTTCAGTTTCAACACTTTTTCTATCATTTTTTAGATAACTAGAATACGAAAATTAAAAGTAGATAACATTATAGGTATCAAAGTAAATAATTTAAATTGAATGATTAGAATAACTATAGTATCGCACTGAAGTATATTAAAAATATTTATGATTATCTGTTTCGAATACTTGTAATCAGTTCTAAACCATATAATAAAACCTTGTTAATGACACTGACATTATTTACTTTGAATGTACTCATTTCTCGTAATCTCAGATTTTTACTTTAGATTTTATTTTTATAATCTGACGGCGATAAGGCAACACAAAACCTACTTTTACTTTCTATAAATAAACGTATACGTTAGTCAATCAGTACATTTAATTATAAATTATTGTTACTATGCTCAAAAATGTATCGTTGTTTTATAAATTGTATTTTTATATAATTAAAAGTAATATTCTTTAACAGAGAACATAATCGTAAAGAAAACAAGAATCAGTCTTAGTCTTAGTTGTGTTAAGTAATTTTAAATAAAGTAAAGTCATTTAATCTAATACTTACTGCAAGAATCGTTCTACTATTAAAAACTATAAACAATTTCGTGAAATTCGTATACAAATAAAGTGTCATAATGTAAGAGTTAGATTTTATGTTCTAACGAATCACAAAAATGCGCTATAAGATTAAAAAAAGTCGGGCATTTTACAATTGGATGAACAGTTTACTACTAAATAAATTAAATAAATAAAACTACATATGTATGTATATAGATAACATAAATCAGTGTTTCTTAACCTTTTTTGAACCATTGCCTACTTTGTAATAAAAAAATTTCCAACGCCTCCCACCCGCACAGTAGTTACCTATTACCTAGAATTAAAGTATTGTGTCTTTTCAGTGGTATCTAATCTAAAAATAAACTGTTAACATTATCAAATGCATTAAAAAAATATTTATTATAATACAAACATTAATAGATAATACAAATTTATTAAGATGGTTCAGGGTGAAAAGTTTTATTAATTTGTTTATGTCTGGGTCTAATTTTGTCAGCAATAGTTACAAATTAATATGCAGTTTTTTATGTTCTGTTTTTTAAAAAGTAAATTTGCTACAGCACTAAACCCACGCTAACTATATACGATAAAGAAAATGCAATTAAATATTTGTGTACTATTTTCTACAATCTACAGTACAGTGTTGTAATTAATTTTTGAAATAAAAAATCTGGGTATCCATTTCCAAAATTAGTTTGAGTTTTTGTTAACTGTGAGTTTTATGTTATCTTATTATTTTGCCGATACGGTTAATAACGTTAGAAAGTAGCTGTATTTCACTTAATGTGTTTGGTACACTAAACGCTTAGTAGAGTATTAACATGACAAATTTAATTGCATAAGCATTATTTAATTCTGTACAAAATTTTAGTACAAGACAAAATTATAACACCGTACTATGGAGAAGATCACACCGCGTATCGATTTCATAAACGCTTTTACCCTAGATTAAATGACGTAGTCCGGTATTAAATATAATACCAACGTTTTGATGGAGTAAATCCTAGATTAAGTTATCAGTTTACAGACATTTGTGTATATTTAATTAAAAAAAACAGTTAACAATTGTTATTTCAATTATTAATTTATTCTATTATATTCAAAGTAGTAAATAAATAATAAAATGTTTACCTACGTTAAAAAAATGGGTACGGTAAATAAGTATTTAAAGTATTCATTTGATTGAAAATAAAGTAGTAGCAATGTAGCTAACAACATACTTTAGTCGTATTTGATTATATGTAAATATAAGGTTTATGGTTCAAATCCCAGTTAAACCTAAATTTTTTAGAACACATGTATAATTTTACAAAAATCTAAATTTTTATAGATGATTTTTTACCTAATTAGTTATTAATAATGCTTATATAAAAAATAGTTTAAACTATTGCGTTTTAATATCGACACACAGTCGATGATGAGTTTGCCCGCCCAAAGACACACTTTTGTTACTTAAGAGTATTTATTTAACTTTACATAGATTGACGTACATTACTTAATTGACATCCTAGATTGCCACGTTTCTTGTCTCTGCCATTTACCTTGTTACAAGCTTTAGGTCTTACGAACCTTGCTCGGCCAACTCACACAGTCGGATATAGGGGAGATTTAAGTGAATAATAATTAAGGGCGCCAGATCATTTATAAGTAACACTTCTGTCTCAATCAAGACAGACGGTCCAAACTTGTAACAAATTTTTAGGTTTGTAATCCTTGTTACTCTGATGTTCGGGTAACCACAATAAAAGAGAAAGGTATGTTACCATAAAAGAAAGATTAACAGGTATAAAAACTTTAATTTAGTAACGTAGAATATTAACAAAAGTATATCTAATTCTCAATCCATAAATGCCAGAAGTATCGGCAACACACAATACATAAGTTGAGTCAAAGTGAATAGCCAAGAAAATTTCGTAATAAATATTGTTTGTACACAGCAAGCGATACACACAAAATGATTAATGAAATTACCTTAATGGTATTGCAACAATAATCGTAATCACGGAAAGTAACATAAACAAAAGTTCCGTGAGTGACTTTTCTGACAGCGACAGAATAATTAAATAAACTTACCCACAATCCAGTACCTACTTGAGCGAAGAAAACGTTTTTCCCGGTAAATGAGCCTGGAATAGCAAATCGTGTAAACACAATGACTCACCAAATCAAGATCTACAAAATTGTTAATTACTGCTAAAAGAAAGTACACATAATATAACCCGATTATCGAATGCTGTTGTACACAGTCAATAAAAGTTGGTTTCGCAGATGTTTGCCGCATGAGTGAGATCTCGAAGAAAAGTTCTTGTCTTCGGTTTTTTCAGTTTTAAACGTAGGCCTTATAGAGTTATACTCGTCCCATGAAGGTATTTATCGATATTAATTCCTCATTATTCTTTATTGAATAGAAACATGTGGCAAAAACGTGGCGGAACGGCTATTAAATTAAGAAGAAATTACAAAAGAATTCTAACAAAACGGATGTAAATATCTTACCCAGTGATGAATAAATTATTTTAAAAACGTAATGAAGTTATAATTTGATTTCTATTACAGAGGATGATATTCGAAAACTTTCTTTAAGCGAAACAGGCCATTTTATGCAGTTGTCAGCTTAACGACTTCGTCGTAAAATGACAGTCACAAGAAAAGGTCGGCATAGGGCGTCAAAACCGGAATCTAAATTTAATTCAATATACAGGGTATTACGTTATAAAAATTTTGCACGTAATAACATATCCGCACTTTTTGCAGTGTTGCCACGTTAGCATTTAACACTACACTTCTATTCAACTTAAATTTAACAATATTCTAATTTAGGTAAGTACATTACATGACGTAATTACATATTACAAATCTAATCTTTCAGGTGGTCGTATGATCCGACCGGAGCTGGTGACCTAATTTTGTGTTTTAGTTGGTTCACTACCACTATTTACATATTTTTTCTTAAGATTACTATACTTATGTATAACACTCTGTTTTGTCATTGTGTGGTCTACAACGACACAGTCATCAGCAACGTTATTATTATTGATTGTTAATTTTTTAGGTAATTCTATTAAATGCTTTGAGAGTTCATTGCTCATGATTGGTTCACTGCTTACAACAGGTAAGTAACATTTCTTTATATCATTGACATGACTTTCTGTGTATCCTCGGCTAATCCCTGATATATTACTTTACTAATTCGTTCTACAATAGTCGCCGTATGCCATTTTTGTAGTTCTTCAACTCTTACTTTTCTAATAAGTACATTCTCACCTTCAACAAATGTTGAAATTACGCTAGTTTTCTCTGTGCCTTTGCAAGACGCAAAAAGTTTTAATACATCTAAATGTGTTTTTGGTTTGCATTTAAATATTATTTTTGCAGAAGATAACTTTGTAACCGCACATGGAGTATTTTGATAATAACATAAAAAAAGACTGAATCGACTTTTCTATATCTATTTGCCTTATTCATACACTTTCAACGTGTCACCACCGTTTATAAGTATTTACAGTAAACTTTAGGCACATAGTAAAATCACACTATGAGATTGCTCTGCCATCAAACACTTTTGAATTGTAACTTCGTCATACTTAAATATAAGCTATAAGGGGCCTCAATGCGATTGTGGGAATTACATTAGGGTGTATCTCCTACTGCTGATTAGCCCCAAAAGGGCGAAACGTAATTCACTCTGGTGGCGTTTGCACAATTGCATTGACATTGCTCACCCTTAATGTTCTTTTACGTTGAGGTTTTATCCCCACAAATTATGCAAAGCATATTTTGAATTTCGCGGGTGTTAAACTAATTCAACGTGTCACCACCGTTTATAGCTATTTACAATAACAGTTTATTAATTAAAACTAATAAAAATAAATTATATTCTAAGATAAGAACGTCTTTCGGGCTTGGACCGTGTTAATGTTGTAGCCGAAATTTACAATGATTTGCCCACTGAACCAATTCAGATTCTAAATTTTATAGAAAGACGAATAATTAAGCGCGACTTTGATTAGATTACGATCAAAAAGGGACGTGATGTGATAAACGAGTAACAACCGGTAATTAAAGAGGGGCCTCGGATTTTTCTATTAAAATAGAAATCTATGTTGTGGCCTGTGATAAAATAATGTTCAACAAACATAAAAATATGTTTGCTTTCTTATACAACGATCATGTTTTGAAATACGTGTAATGACTAGTCGGCCAGTTTCACTGATGTAAACTAAACCATATGAAGAAGGAATTTCGTATACACTTTAAAATGAAGGGAGAACGAAGAATCTAAAAGATTTTATTTATCAAGTTGATACAATTTTTACAAAAAGTTTTTTTATTTGATCTGTGACCTTATAAATGTAAGGTAAAAGTGCCTACTTCAGTTTGGATTCGGAAGTAGAAATGTTCTTGGGTATTCAAACGCAGAGATGTAAACTACAATTAATAGTTGCCTAAATATTCCATTTCATATAATCATTGTTCAATAAAGTATTAGGAAAATAACGGAGTTCCGAGTCTAGATTCTCAGGTTGGCAAATAGAAAATGCGCGTAAAACCAAAAGTTAAATAACAGAAATTTTCGATGCAAGATGAATAAGATAAAGCATACAAATATTTGTAACGTTAAAATAAGAAATTGGTAGTTCAATTCGCGAGTAGGGAAAATGTCTCGGTAGGTATTATGAAACTTGTCAGGACCTTTCTGCTCTTGCGCCAGACTGTCACAATTGCGACAGCATATTCGCAGTTCACTTTACATTAAATCTTTGTCGAGTTCATTACTTGTATGCCCGGGTTAACCTTCACCGTTAAACTGTGTCACGCTGCTAATTTATAATGCGTTTATTTGTGGAAGGTTGAAACGGGGTAAGTGGTATACAATTTTCTTTATGAGGATTTAAATTGACACCTACTAATTTTCTATAGCGGATTTTGGTAGTCACCAATTGTTCTGCGTTATCAATCAAGATAACCAACAGGTGGTCTTATTCGGAACATTCCATGACGTCGAAGTAGTGAAACGTACTGATAATATTCACCGTCGAAGGTTGAGAACCGCCAGGACCATCCTTTTCTGTTAAGAAGTCAAACATGGGGAATTTAATCGATTAAGTCACAGAGAAACGCTGCGCACTTACATTCGTAATCATTGTATGCCAAACAAACCTTTTTTTAGTTGTGTTAACAGCATATGCTCCTTCCAATTTGGGTTTAAGATTATTTTTTTAGGTACACCAAGTTCGGAGGTTAGTTAACAGTCCGAGTGAGGTGAAGCCTATAAGTATTACTACTTTAAATTTCTTATTTGTGTTTCGGGAACTAGGTCGTTGAGGACCGTACGTGCATGTTAATTTAACACAATTAATTGTATTTTTGCGCTTCGCGAATTTATCGTTTGTGCACATCGAATCTCGAAGGCTTAATTTGCTTGATTTGTCTACGATTTAAGTATATGTATTTATCCATTCAGACGCTATATGTATATAATAATCTAGTCCGACAAAGGCAGTTTGTTGCAGGGTGTGTTGCTCACCACTCGGCACAATTTCTAATTTAGTCAACCTACGTGTGAATGTTTTCAAGAATTTACCTTTCTATACTTGTTTCAACTTCTGTGATACAATAAATATATATATATATATATACGGTGTTATTATTTTTGTAATGTTATTTATTCTTCGCTTACTACGAGTCGAGTTAGATGGTCTCCCTCGACTTTAATTTTTCATCGTCTTGGCGCCTTTTTTTAGATTCACGTTATAATCACACATAACAAAGCCTGCGATCCCTCTCCGAAGAAACTGTGCTGGCCGTTGCTTTGTTTGGTTATGAGAAGACCGGTGGAACTTTTTATTTTGACAGCTCAACTCTAGAAACCCGAGTTTCTCGTAACATATTAAAAATGGGAAAAATATACATATATTTATATGATCAAAAAACCTAGACAATTCGAAATGACCATGGAACCAAATAATAAACCTGTTGTCAACATAGCTAAACCATTCCTTATCTTTTAAGTTTGATGATTCTCATACACCTGTTTTAAAGAGTTCCATAAAAATGTGTAACAAGCAATAAAGGAGTACCATAGTACCACCCGAAACTTGCTCATAAAACTTGTTGTCAAACTGAAAGTAAATACATGATAAGAACTTCTCAATAAGAGGAACTAAACTCAAATTTTTGCAATAATGAGATAGAATCTGTTTCATGATAATAAGCAAATGTTTAATAAGAACCTTTGTAAAAAATGAAGTAATTTCAAGACTTACAAAAAGATGCTGGGGCTTTATAATTTCCAAACGTTGAACAACACTGTCAGAATTGAGGATGTAAGAAGGAGTTTTATCTGGAAATTTGCAAATAATGTTGGACGACAACTAGACTAGCATGTAGTAAGAGATTGGATAGTGCTGACAATAGGTTCAAGAAGTATACCTTGTTTGTAGATTTTGGGAAGTCCGTATAGACGAAGTAATTTTGAATGTAAAGAAGTAAGTTGACGTATGGTTTATGAAAATCGATTAAATTGTATTAATCATAACAAACAACTACAAAAAAAAACAAAATAATAAAAATTAGCAGACACAATAATTTGTTTTATATAAAAAGTTAACTAAACAGTTTAAATTTTTTTAAACCTTTATAGAAGTGCAAGAATGGATTTAAATTTAAAAAAAAACCTTAAAGTACAATTAACGAGAAATTTAATCTAAGTTGAATTTTGTTTGCACTTCAGAAGGTTTTTAAGTGAAAATAAAAGAAAGTGTTGCAGAATGTCATGAAATAAATGTCAAAGAGTTGTTTTTATTTTTTGTGTGTATTTCACTTTGAATATCATTGCGAATAACACAGAAAGTAGAAGCTGAAGAAGAAGAAGCGTTGTTCCCACAAAATGGCGTTGCTAAAACATTTTTTCCGCTGTCAACATTGCAAACGTCAAAATTTGCTTGTTAGTGTAGTTACGTAGTGGGCGAAAAAAGCTCTAAAGCGGCAAAGTAGAAAATATAAATTCACATAAAACTAAGTGTACAAAGTCAATTATTATATTAGAACAAGTATGTGACAGGTGGAGAAGTCGTTGTGCTATGCTTTACTTTCGACTCTTGTTACGTAGAATAGAGTTTTGTGCTTATTGCTTCCGTTTTCTACCTTTACAATAACGGTATCACTTTGCTAGTATTAAACTGTAATGTTAACATGTTTACGAATATAAACAAAATATAAATTTATTTAGATTAATACGTCACGCCGTATTGTTTTAGTTTTGTATTTTTACTTTATGTAGATACATTTCTATTTTATTGTTATTGTAGTTTAAAGATAGCTTATAATATAATTTTTATTAAATATTTTAATTTTAATGCAGTTTTTGTTTCATATAATAAATTGCTAATAAATTACTTACATACTTGGGAGTCTACAAACTAAAAATACAATTATATAAAATTGTAAAGATACACAGTCGTATAAAAGTTTCTACACGCAATGTGACAACTCGTTATAAATTTTATAATTACGTACTTGCGAATTATAAATTTACTTGTAAATTGTAAATTCTATTTACTATAGACAATTATCTAATGTAGTTATCTCACTCAAAATTAACACTAGTTGCGGAAAGAGAAAACGGTTAACATTTTTGCATAATAATGCATTTGACAGTTTGTAATAAAAACTAGTAAGGATTTATATTACATAAGAAGCTTATAAAATATACCCTAATTGTTATAAATGTTTTTCAATCATATAAACTGTGCACGAACTAATTCTACGCCGTCGGAAATTTACAATTTTAATGTGTTTAAAAATTATTTATAGTTGCTGATAAAGGGTTTTCATTTGTTTTAAACAGATTGCAATGTTAAAAGTTTAACACGAATTTATTAGTTAGTCCAATAAAACATTCTTGATTATTCATGCAAACGATACACATTAAAACACAATGTTATTAATGTGTTCATCAACTAATTTTGCAGATAGCATGATTACTCGCAGACTACCATTAGACTTTTATGTTATGAGAATGTAAAACTAATTTGCGTTGATGCGGTATTAGGATAATTAAGAACCTTATAACGTGTTATGTTTTGTACTATTTGTACTAGAATGATCATTGTAATTGTAAAGTTCTACACTTATACTTCCTGTAAACTTCCCGTTTATGTATGAATCCAAAACTGTATGACAATATGTTATTCAGAAAGTAAAAATTGTTTATAATGTAATAATTTAAAGTTTTAGGTTAAAATTATAAATCTTCCATATATTAAGATAAATACTATGTTTATCTGCTTACAAGACACTTATTTTTAAATTTTGATATTTATAATTTAATTTATAGATGTTTTTACATGTTATATTCACTATTGAAATAATATTGTCATTTAGTAATCTGTAAAATTTGGTATGGGTATTCTAGAAGCTTATATAAACACAAAATAGTTTTTTTAGCATAGAGCATAGTTTGTTGCAGGTACATAAATATTGATGTACATATATGTGCATTAATGTGTTGTCGCCTTTGCTTGTCCTAATTTTTTTAATATTTAAAAATTGGCTTAAGTAAGCAAAGAGCTAAATCAACATTTTGTTAAAGAGAATGTGTTTCTGTATTGCTTTATTTAACTTTTTGAACTTTTAATATTTTTAACGTAAAACAGTTTAAAAAATAGGTATTTTAAATTGCTGAAAGTCTTTTAAAATTACATTTTATTTAATTAATTGCTGAACTCGCATCATGCACATACATAAAAAACTAATTAAAATTATAAAAATATTTAAAATTAATTTTAATTATTATTTTTTATAAATTATTCTTATTTAGCAGATAAGATTGTTGACAAATAAATTTAATTGTAATTGTTTTATTTATAATGTCAACTATTTTGAACGCAGTTAGTATACTTTTCATGTATAACAAGTTTTTAATTAATTTTTTAGTTATGCTGAGGGTGGTGGTTATGAATAAAAATATGTTCAATTATTATTATTTAAAATAAAAAATTAAAAAATTGTAGAATAGACATTAAACAATTTAAAATAAATATTTAAATAACTTCGATTTCTGAAATAGACTGCTTTTTATCATCATCACACCGATGGTATATTGTAAAATTATTCAAATCTTTTAATGGATTATCCAAAAACGTGACTAATTTACTAGTTGTCAATTTTCGTTTAAATATTTAATTAACAAAAACTTAACTATCATTAACGGTTCAAATATGGCATTATACCTTTAAATTAGTTTGCCAAAAACGTTCAAATCAAATTTATAGAAATCCTTTTTTAAAATATTATGCAAAATTTCAAAAAAATTGATAAACATTACAATTTTGTTTTGCCGATTAGTTTTGTTTGTTTACAAATTACAAAAAAAGCCACACGGTCTTGTCACGTAGTATGCGTCTACATACTTGAAAAACGTAAGTTTTGTAAAATGCTCAGTAAAATTAATAAATAGATGCTGATCAGCTTCACACGCCACTTCGATCACTGCTTATAGTAAACTGAAAAAGTCGCAAAAATGTAAAAAATATTTTTTTTAGTACAACCACGTGTGGTCCTTTCAAAATGATAGAGTAGGTACCTGGCTATCTGAAATCGAAAATTACTACATTTTTTAATTGGGACATCTTTTATAGCAAAATTTGTCAAAATGTGTCAAAAGTATTTTTTATTACTTTTTCGCGATATCTCCGAAACCAATCGAAATATCAATTTTTTTTATTGATTGTTGCACAAAGCAAATCAAAAATGTAGGAAGTGATTATTTCTGAAATCAATTGTTACATCACGAATAAACGTGGTTTCATTGGCTATATAGCAATTGGTTTGAGAAATAATCAGTTGTTACATTTTTGATTTGCTTCGTGCAACCCGCCTTTATTTTTTATAAAACAAAAAAAATTTTAATATTGACATATTCTGCATAGCTATATATATTTTTTTGTTTTAAAAAATTTAGCTATACTATCTACAAAGGAAACAAAGACAAAGCTTCAAAAAAGTTTTAAAAAAAAATCATTATTCTAAGTGTTATAGTTTTTGAGTTATAGCGAGTTGACGTTGAAAGTTTCTTACCTCCGATTAAGCAAAGTTCCTCGCCATTTTAAAAATATAATTTTGTTACTTAATAATCGTAAACTAATGCAGCTTCCTAGGTTAAATTACAGCAGTTTGCATATTTGCAG
Organism: Aquatica leii; assembly: GCA_035610365.1. Taxonomy (NCBI): domain Eukaryota; kingdom Metazoa; phylum Arthropoda; class Insecta; order Coleoptera; family Lampyridae; genus Aquatica; species Aquatica leii. Next base: position 41,684,862 of record CM069433.1, on the reverse strand, counting down.
TCACTGCAACATTTTAATCCTTGTCAAATATAGGTACATCCATTGTTGTTACAAGTTCTGTCGGAACATTGTATCAACAAAGTTTGTCGGACTTTATCAGGCACTGCTGCTTGAGAAAAAAAATTGGCCTTCCAAATTTTTCCCTCTAATGTCTATCCGTATTCATACAGACACCTACAACAGTAACAGATACATTTAAGTAGTTTTTTTGTTATATTATAAAAGTACTAGCAAAATAATTAATACCTTTTTAAATGTTACCTAAAAGCATGATCAGTAGGGGGCAATTCAGAAGCTAGACGATTTGATTTTATTCTCAAATACTATTGTAATTGATTCAAGGTAGCAATATTTTTGTTTTTGTTTCTATACAAATAAAGTGTATATTCAGTATTAACTTCCATTGCTTTATATTTTCATAAAAGAAAAGATTTCCTAGATGTTGTAAATTATTAATATTTTCGTATAACGCATCAAACGCTGTTTTTTGCCTATTTTATACATCGCATTTGTTTTGTCGCAACCAGTCAAACAATGAATTACTAGTAGTTTTTTTACACATTTCTGTCCTTAAATTTTTCACCATATTGTTGATAGACACAAAATGTGAATTTTTGCCATGTCCCCAATTGTATGTATATATTGCTTAGGCACATATCTAATGTTTTACAGTAAAAATGTAAGAGCAAAATCAGAACATCGGTATGAACAGAGTTTACCAGAATTGTATTATCTGCTTTTAGCTCTGATAGAACGTGGAGTATCAGTCTTGTGCCAGCTTCTTCCTAACTACTTTTTAGACTTTGCAGTTTCCACGTTTTTTGGTTCTCTAATTTTACTAATTTGAAAACAAAGTTCAGGATTTTGAAATCCACTTGGTACAATCAGTGTTCTAGAGTAATTTAGCAAATTTGGACAATTTGGTACTTCGGTCGAAAGATAGTTTGTGATGAATCCTAATAATGATCGTTTTTTTGCCGAAGACCTTATAAATTCTTGATATTTAGGTACTTTTTTAGAACCAGTTGGATTGAAATCACTATTGGAATCACCACGTCTTTGTCGTTTCTTATTTTTTAACAAATTTGCTAAATAGGTATCAAACACTACTGTAATTATTTTTAATCTATGTTTTTTCCCTCTCGTAGGAACTTACTAGCAAAAACTATTCCCAAATCATTGAAAGTGACAAAAGTAAAAAGTTGTAATTCTTGGAATGCCACTATTCCATCAACAATAAAGGAATCTACGTACGAACAACGCGTTAAACCATTCGCAAGGTTGGATTTTGTTGTTTTTTTTTATAGAACCGTTTGCGTGAAAGAGCAACGTTAAAACCACCGTTAGTTCATATGAAAGTATATTGGCAAGATTCATTTATAGAACTCGAGCTGCACGCATAACTCTGCGAGACATACATTCTGTTTCAATAATATTTATTCTATTTTGATAAAACTGTTTTTCTCTATAGCGTTGTTGAAAGTATAGGTTTTGTTTTGTTTTATAGGATTTCCAAAACTTTGTTGAAAATTATTGGATAAAGTTCCGACATGTTCCTGTGTTATTTAAAAAAAAAAGATTTTTATCAGCTTTTTCGACCGCGATGTTACTATATTAATTAACTGAATCGGTACATTTTGTAAATCAAATGGATTACATTAATTGTTTTGCAAAGTTATTATCATTGGCTAAATATCTTCCTCACCTTTGATTGCCATTTTACGCCCTTCTTTGCTTTGTATTTTATTTTCATCAATAGTTATATCGGAAAATTTAAAAATGTTTTACAGATAACTGATAATTAATAGTAAAATATTTTTGTAGGATTGTTTGGGTATTACGCCAACAAGTTTATAAAATTCATAAAAATAAAAAATATTTCCGAGGAGATTAAAGTTCCTTTTCAATTATCGTTATTATTTTTGAAATTGAAAGTATACGTTCTGACGAAATAATACTAATACTAATTATTCTAAAAAAATATTTTCTGTAGGAGTATTTTTTGTTTTTATTAATTTCTAAAACTTGTGGGCGTAATACCCAAACAATCCTACTAAATTTGAATTAGATGATCCACCAATAATAAATTAAGATAATTGGTTGTAAAGGGTTCATTTTCTTGATAAAAAAAATGTATGAGGACCTGTATATCTTTCTTTAAGTGGGACATAATAATAAACAATTCTTTATCGAAATCATCTTGCCATTTAGTAAACCACTTGAAAAGTAAGCCGGAAAGTGCGTCTGCAGCTGCTAGACCACGAATCATTCTGGAATATTGTTTTTCTTGCAACATCATTTTGCAAATAGCCTTAGCGTAAACAACTGTTTCAGTTAAAATTGTAAAAATACTGCTTTCACTAAGTATATGACCAATACTTGCCATGAGAGCCATATTGAGTCAGTGTAACTTTGCCATTCAATGCGTCAGGTTTATTCCATAAAGCTTCACGAGCCTTCGAATATGTAGCTAAATCTGTAGTTGTAATTATATGCTCTTGATTTATTGTATTAGCTAGTTCAACTAGGCGTAACATGGAGATATATATTGTATCATAGCTTGTTGGTGGATTATTCACAAATGGCAAATAATATACATATGTCTGAGACAGAAATGTTGTTATAGGTTTAAAAATATTTCTGTATCTTTAAAGCATCGTAAAAGTTCGATAATAAATATTTTTTTCGAACGAATGTAATTTTGTCGTTTAAATGTAGCTGATTTTATTTCAAAATTTTCTAGACGTTTTGCAGACTTTGGATATTGTGATAGGTTCTGAATAGTAAAATCGAGTTCTTTTGATAACTTGAAAGAATATGCTTCACTTTTGGGAATATTTTTATCGACAAATCTACGCATATCGGAATGACTTTCTGACTATGTACTAAATGATACGCATAAATTCCCAGTCCCATGTGAAAGTTATTTCTTATAAACGTTTTGTCATAAAAGCTCATAATAATGTTACACGGAACACTTGCTTGTGATATTATTTTACCGTTCACACTTGTGTAGTAATCATCATCATCTATTAACAACGATACAAATTAAAACAACTCATTAAGAACTTACTTTTCAAGTTCTGCTTGATTTATATCATTCGGAATTGGAAAGTTTTGTAGAGTATTGAATTTTTTATTTTTTTTAAGATGCCCGTCGCTTTATGTAAAATAAAGATTTCGTTCTCTTCAATAGTTTTTAAATTTTTATTTGTGCCAATTTAGAGACTGAGCTGGTTGACGGCGATTTCAACAAAGCACTTTGATCTCTCAATGGTTGAAAAGTTGTGGTATCATCATATTTATTTTAACAGATTTTGATATTTTTCTTACCAATATACTGACAATAACAGCTTTTGAGATATTTTGCATCATATACAAAACGGTTTTGACAACCAACTAATTTTGAAACTATGGCAATATTTTATCGTTTTTAGGCAGCTTTGATTATATTAGAGTGCGTATCTTTACCAGTCCTTTCATTATATCATCCTACCTATCTGAACAGATGTTAAGCGCTGCTAACCTTTTCAGATCTGTTACATATTAAACATATTTTCCAAATATTGAATCCATTTTTATGGTTTCTTGTCTAAGGCGATGGCACATTTTGGTTTTTACTGCTTTGAGAAATATTTCCAATATTTTACGCACTACAATTTCATCCCTTTGTTGCAAAACCTTCTGGGAACAAATGTCTTTCTTTTTTTCTGCAGCAGTTATATTTGTTGTTAATTCCTGGAACGTTGAATTTTGTGTCACACGTTTGTCATTTTCTTGTAAAGGCTGCTCACAACATAAGCACTCTGTTTTTAACAGAATAGATTATGCGTAAATACGTAAAACGCAATAACATCCACACTAAAATTACACACTTTTATGAATTAGGTCAATAAATACTTTAATAATTTTTTATATCACTCCTTGTATAAGGAATTTAACGTTAATTTGTTGTTATTATAAAATCCTAATAGGAGGACGTGTAAGGAGAAAATTAATTTCTTTGGATTATATTCTATAGGCGACGTTTCACAGACTGCAGTGTCTGCTTCATCAGGCCTTCAATTATCCAATAAGGTAATGAAAATAATAAATACGGTTTTATTGTGGAATCAATGGGAATGTTGAGGTGCCAATAAGCGCCGGAGGCCGTTAGAAGGCGAGGAAGGCAAAATAATTAAACGCGGCCGCAAAAACTTTTAACTTCAATTCGCTATTACTCAAAAACACTTAGAATGATGGTTCTTTTTTAAAAACTTTTTGTTTTGACTTTGTTTCGAATGCAGATTGTGTATCTAATTTTTTTAAAACAAAAAAGTTTCTTGTTTACTAAAAATACTGTTTCACACCAGTTACTTTCGTTTACATTTCCTTTATTGATTAAAAAAGGAAATAAAATTGAAATACTAGTAGAATCTTTTTTTGATTCCGCATGCGGAGTTTGAAAAATGCCACATCTAGCGGTTGGCAGATATGCGTTGACTGTGGTACGAGAGAAATAAAAGAAATTAAAACCTTTTGTCAATCTAGACGCTTTGCATGTGGGATGAAGCATGTTTCAAACTAATGCTGAAATGTGTTGGCGTCTAGATAAATATCCATGAAAAGTCATATTCAATCTGTACTTTTTAATGCAAGATGGCTTTTCACAACATAGTTTGCCACGAATATCTCTCTTTCTTGGCATTATCTAATATATACTTCTATACAGGCTGTATCAAACTTCGTGTTAAGTACAGGGATCTCGTTTATTATCAGAAATACAGAGTTGGTTAAATGGACAAAAATGATCTTCAAGTAATGCCTAAATAAATTCAAAAAACAAAACTTAGCCCCTCTATAAAGTTTCTGAAATATGACGGAAAATAATAAAATTAGTGTTTTTGATTTTTAGCTTTAAAATTGTTGTTTGGGAAGGTATTTAAAAACTGAAAAAACTTCCTTAACAGAACTTTTTCTGCTTTTTCAGATGATGGCAATAAATTTTTGTTAAACACAAAACATATACGTGGCGTTGCTTTAAGAACAATTTTTAATTTTTTCTGAGTATTTCCATTTGTTTGTGTTGCTAGCACTGCGTTAAACCATTTCTGTTTAGCTCTACTTGGGATGGTATTTTTAAATTTGGCTACTGCGTGCCCGCATCTGTCTAAATATGTTCCAAAAAGATTATAATTCGCATACTGCCGCTCTCATTATTAATTGTCCATCAGCGATTCTTCTAACAGCTACCGCAGTGTTTCTGTGTAAAATTTATCATTTTAACTATCGGGTCCTTATACATTCGGATCATCTGAAAACGAAAATCGCCAAAATTAGCTTAAAATGGCAGAATAAATTGCAAACTAAGTTCTAGTGGGATATTAATGTATGTTTACGTTTTTTCAAAACATGCCTTGTTAATAGTAGGTACTCAAAAATTAAGAAACACGTCTCAACTGTGTTTAGAACTCGCACGTTTTATGTTAGCCGCAGATTTTTTGGCTGACAATACATCTGAACGTATTTAACTAAGCAACCTCAGCAGAAATTTTAAAATGAATATACAAAGTGTGTCAAAAAATCATGGCAGTACAAAATTGTTATTTTTTAATTGGAACATCTTGTGTATTATTTGATTTATTGGTTTTAATTGAATTTTTAAGACTTTTTCTATTGAAAGTTTAATATATTTAAAGTTAATCATTTCTGAAACAATTCAAATTTTATTTAAAAAATTACTGTTACATGTGTTAGTTTATTATTATTTATTAATCTATATTTTGCTAAAAAAACGTTTAGATTTAAACTAAATGTAGACTAAGTTTAACCTTATGGTTTAAAATAAATTTGAACCTGAGAAACTTGAAATTTAATAAGATCAATTTTTTTAAATGGAACGCTTTGTATATTTTTGTCTTCTTAAAAAAAATTTAAAAAATCTTTAATTTTTGTTAAGCATGTTCTAAGCTATATTTTATTGTTTTTTAGATTTCTTGATTATATTCTTTGTTAATAGTCGGAATAGGCATGAAAATAAATTATAAATATGATTGAATTTTGGTAGTCAGTTCAGTTTCTAAAAAAGTTGTGTTTTTACTAAACAAATACTAAATTATTTTAAACATGAATTTATCGCTCTGGAAAGAAGAAATATATTCAATAAAACAGAAAAATCAAGATAACTCAAAACAATAAGATATATAAAACACACGTAACATAAGTTGGGAATTTTTATATTTTTTTTAACATAAAAAATATTCCATTTAAAAAAAACTGGTGTGGTCACCACACGACTTTCCTATAAAGAACAATGATGGAATTTCTACAGATTTTTTTAAGGTTATGTTGTCATAAAACCATTTTGAAGTGATATGTACACTTTTGTATTGACTTCCTAGCATGTTATAATTTTTTTGAAGTTTTTCTCTTCAATTTCATTAAGATATAACCGAAATATGGCAAATTGAGCTTATGTTATCATATCAACTCACCCTTATATTTGTGCGCTTTGGTATTGCTTACTCCTTTAGTAAAAAACGTCGCAGGCAGGATACGAACCTATATTATAATTATAAATTTATTTTAAAGTATAAATTAAATATCTAATAAACTGTTAGTGTTAGAAATAATTTTTACTTTAATAAATTGTTACGAAGAATTATCTCTATAAGAAACTGTAAAAATAATTCGAATAATTTACATACGTAAAAAATTATATAAGAACTGTAAAAATGGTGGATACAGTCACTTTCGGTTTTTTTTATTAGACCCATTTTTTGAAAGAATCGAGAGAATATGAAAAGCTAGCTTGGTACCAAATTTCAAGTTACTAAGACTTTTAGTTCGAGAGTTATCGTGGGTACGTCCAAAGATAATTTAAATAAGATGCAGCACTCGGTATATAAACAAATTAAAAGAATATTCAATTTTTTTTTTCATTTTTTAATGTATCTTACTTTCCCTTCAATATATGGGATTTTTCTCTAAAAAAATTGTTGTTGGTAGGATTCGAACCTGGATTATATATGGAATTCACTTTAAATTATAAATAAAATATATAATAAATTGTTAATGTTAAAAATTTTTTTATTGGAATAAATTGTTAGAAAGAATTATCTCTATAAGAAACTGTCAAAATAATTTGAATAATTTTATTCAAATTAAAAAATTTCTAGCATAAACAGTTTATCAGAAATTTAGTTTGTAATTTAAAATGAATTCACAAATATAATATAGTTTCGATTCCTGCCTGCGACGATTTTTTTACTGATTTACTAAAGGGGTAAGTAATATCGAGGCGCACAAATATGCTAGAAAATTAATATAAACGTGTACATATCACTTCAAAACGGTTTTATGACAACATAACCTTAAAAAAATCTATAGACATTCCTTCATCATTCCTTATAGAAAAGTCGTGTGGTGACCACACCAGTTTTTTTTTCTAGAAAACAAATTTTATTTTGCATTGAGAGCAACTATTAAAGTTGCCCCACAAATTTAAAGTCACTCTGTTTTACGGTACTTTTTTTAATATTGTAGTTTAATATGTTAAATTGTAACTTAATATGCGTTCTAAAAAATATAAATAAAAAAATGAACTCTACTGTCAATCAACATTGTAAACACATTAAAACTAAATTTTTTTAAAATCATTTTTCTTTAATACACTTTGTATTGTTATGAGCTCACATTATTTTATTAATTTATCTGTCAAAATAATTTATTTTTAATTAGTATTTTTAACTACTATCATTTCATCAAATTGTATGCAGTTTTCTTTGTCATTTTTGTTCAATAGAATAAATTGTGCATTTTATGTTTTCTTAAACACTTTTACCTAGAAAAATTTGAAATCAATCATTCTGCTGCTTTAGTTGAGTCATACGGTTTGTCTCAAAGTTAACAAGTGTTGATTTCTAGTAATGAGTTTTAGCATTTCTACTTTAGATTTTTTAATTCCGTTTGTTAAAAGTTGATTCTTTTTTTTGTATACTCTGCCATTTTAATGTGTAAAAAGATGTAATTTATATATAAACGGACATGCATAAAGTTCACTTGTTTTGTTTTATGTTATACCATCAACGCCTACTTGTTATTATTGTACTGTAGTTATGATTATCGTTGATAGTAAGTAAAAACTCTTTTATAGATAATAACTTTTAAACTCTTCAATTTATGTAAAATTTTATAGAAACTTTTTCTGTAGAAAATGATCTGTAGAATAACATAAAATTATAAAATGGTATTGCTGATAGTTATTGTACTCACACTAATCTTTTAACACAAGTGATCGTTTTTTCTAAATATTTTTGCATTTTGTTCCATTTACTTTTGGCCGCGTAGATCGTTGAAATACCTGTATGTGCAACGTTGCAATTATTTTATTTAGATTAATAGATTATATATCATATATATCGTGAATACTAATTTTGAAACAAATACATTTAGTCATTCTTGTTTAATTGTCCATTTCCGTAAATCACCTTGTATACCGTATACAATTTTTCTAAGTTGCTATTGCTATACATTTTATAAACGTGTAATTTGTGGTATTGACTACATAAATATTTTGCTTTTACCTCATTTGTATCAGTCAACAGTATTTTGTATTATCTTCAAGAAATTATTTGATACGGCAGTTTGTTTTTAAACGCTGAAAAATAATTTGATTAAAAAAACATGATAACGTTGTTGATAGTTTTTTAAAAATAAGTTTTCTAAAAAGTTTTACATTATATCGCTATATTGTTTAGAAATATCATAATTGCCAAGCAGCATAGCTTTATTGATAATAGGTAAAATGTTTTTAATTATCAAAATTACATTTTCGATAGCTGTCGAAAAGGGAAACAAATTTGCGTTATCTATACGGATATAACCAAGGCTTTTGATCAAAAACTTTATCTAGGTTTTGTTAAATTAATACTTAATTGATTTAAGAGTAATCCGAGGAGTAATCTTACAGACAGACAAACTTGGAAGCAGTTTTATTACAGCTAGATTCGATTTTATTTAGCATCCAGTTTTACTATTTGGTTACCAAACTATGTTTATATCATCAATAACAGAAAATAATTATTAAATAAAATATATGATAGTTATATTATACAATAACAACTGCGTTGCTGAACAAAATTGAATTTACAAGAACGTACGTAGTAGTCACATCGATTTAACAATCGATTTTGAGGTTTGAAGTAATGGATTAGAAGTAATAAGAAAGACGGAAATATAACAGGCAACATAAGATATCAAAAAATACGTAATGAACTAAGTGTTGCCTTGATAACAAAAAAATAGAAGATAAATAATAACAATGGTTAAAACATATGATAATCACAGATAGTGGTAGACAAGTAAAATAAATAAATATGAGTTTCTTTTACAATCATTACCTAAATTAGATTCTTCAAATCTTGATAATTCTAAAATTCCAAAAAAATTAAACTCATTTAAACAAACATTACATTAACTTCAATCAGATCAATTTAATTAAATCTATTAAACAAAAAATTATTGATAATAATATAATAATTACTAAAGCAGATAAAGGTGATTGTATAGTTAATCTTATTAGATTAGAATACATTAATAAAACTTTAAAGTTTTTTAGATTGTACTGATTTTGAAAAATTAAAAAAACTCCTTTAATTAAATTTGTTACTAGTACTATTCATATTTTGCATTTAACTGAAAACACGTTTAGTTATTTTAATGTACATTTCTACATTTGAAATGAATTTTATTTCTACTTACTAAATAAAAAATACTGAAACGTTCGAGAAATTATTTGCAAATGCAAGAGCTTTCTAGAAGATATACCGAAAAATAGGGAACGCTCGAGAAGGATTTCCGTATATGTATATATACCGACGAGACAGATCGTAAGTTAGTTATTGCTGGAATGCGAATACAGCAGTGTTAAGAAGATTACCAAGTTGAAATAAATAAGTCGTTAGCACGCGTCTGAGATAAACCTACCGAGAATAATCGTGTACGTGATTTTTAGTATAAACAAGTGTGAGGACGTTATCTTATCTTAAGTGATAGTGTTATACAACGGTTATACATAAATTAGTGTAAGTGTTTTCATTAAATATTATTAGATTTAATTAGTTCGGTTAATTTAAAACTGTACATATTTCTAGAATAAGTAAACGTATTTTTAGTCGTTTTAAATAAATTAGTTTTTAATAATAAAAAACGCAACAATACAAAAGAATTAATAGATTTTTTAAATAATCTAATTTTTTCTTCTGATACAATCTTAAATCTTAATATTGTTTCTTTTGATGTTAAAAATCTTTTTTTTTCAGTGCCTCCTACAGATGTATTACTTATAATCTCTAATCTTCTTGCACTTTCTGATTTTCCTAATTTTGTAACAAATGATTTATTAAAAGTTACTAAATTTTGTTTAAATAACGTTTTCTTCCAATTTAATAATCAATTTTTTAAACAAAATCTAGGTATTCCAATGGGTTTTTCTTTTTGCTGAAAAAGTAAATATATTTCTAAACACCAAATTTTCTTACCAAAAATAATATTTTGGAAAAGATATTAAATAATACGCGATGAACTAAGTGATAACTTGTTAGCAAAAATAGAAGAGAAACAGTAACAATGGTTAGAACATATGATCAGAATAGATAGGAGTAGAGAAGTAAAGTAAATACATATGAGAAAGAGGAAATAGCAGAGCAAATTTGTGGAAAAAAGAAGTAAATAAAGATATTAGAGTTCAAATAGCAGTGTATTAAAAATCAAAATTGGACATTATGTTTTTGACAATCATTACGTTCTAACTAATCATTTTTGTGTTTAATTAATTAATACATCAATTTTTATAAAATTAATAAAATAGCTGAATATCATAATTCAATAAAAACTATTATGAAACAATAGCTAAATCAATCCACAGCACGGATTTTAATCTACTTGCTTTAATATTTAAAATAATAAGTAAAAGTTTATGTATCTTTTTATTATCAGATATTGGTTAATCTAAACAGTTTAATTTACTTTAATTAATAAAAATCTAATAGTAACATTTTAATACTCGTATTCAACTAAATATATTGGTAATTATGTTTTAAAATACTTTGTTTCTAAGATGAGTATTTTTTATATTTCATCACATGCCTGTTGCTCTTAATAATTTATTGTTTCTTATATGTACATCCTGTTGTATTTTTACATTTGGTTTTTATTCAATTTGCTTTACAATAATGTAAAACTATACACTCATTAAGGAATTATGCGTTGGCGTTGGAAAATAATGTAAACGTTCTGCGTTTGTTTCTTTTACAGATTTAGTAGATTTTTGAATAATTATAATGTTTGAAAATATAAGTTTAAGAAGTTTAAATTTACTTACTTATAACCTCAATTTATTTTTGTTATTTTAAATTTTTAAAATAATAATAATCATACTTTTGATAGATTACTTTTACGACTAAAGTTTGAAGCTAAGGAATAATTTGGTTTCCATCTTGAAGGTCGACTCCAGTCTTAATATTACATGCGGCTGATACTGTTACTGTTCATAGAGTTATGAGAGTGAAACTGCAAAACCCGTTACCTCTGCCAATTTAAAAATGTAAATACACAACAAGACAGGTGACCTTCGCAGATTTATCTAGTCTACGTAAGAGCATATGTTAAACTGAAACTTTCATTAAATCTTGCGTGTTACAGCGTTGTATTGTTTAATTAGCGCAAATTTATGATGTCGCATTGCTGACAGATGCAAATATCTCGAAAACTTTTAATTACTATATTCTTGAAGTTTAAAAATTCCATCGATAAATAAATTTTGTTCGAATTCAGAATAAAATTTGTTACCATAGAATTGCTACAATAGTGGCACATCACAAGGACTTTTAGAAAGGCTGCGAATAACTTTATATACAAATATTAATGCAAAGATTAGTATTTAATTTATGATTATTAGCAGTTTTTGTGTTTCATAGTATTTTCAGAAATAATTTTGGAATAGTGAAAGGATATTAACTGATTTACTAAAAATAATTCAGTATAATTAAACTACAACTAATTTAATTAGTAGAATTCAATTACTTCTTCTCTAATTAGCAACCTTAATTAAATTTACATTAAATAATGCAATTCGTAATCGTAATTAAAATATTTCTTTAAGAATTTTTTTTTCTAAACGGAATGAATTCATATGCAGTTAAGACTTCGATTTCTCAATACCAACTGACCTAAAGAACAGATTTCAAACTAATTGATCAAAACACATTGGTTTCTGGTTAATTGAACACATTCTTTGTTTTGTTATATAAACGTAAATATTGCACACACTGCTTACGAATAGAGAATATTGCAAATCGAATATGTCGTTTTTAATACGTAAGGCAAATTTTTAGTGTTAACACAACCTTACAAAATATTTATCAATAAAGTATATTGTTTTCAATGTTTCAAATAAAGTAATTTGCTTAACGTTTTGTTGATATTACATATTGCTAAGTAAATAAACATATTTTTTAATTGCTGATAGTGCTTTAAGTACAAATGGTTAATATCTGTAATTGCTATCAGTATAACGACATGTAAAATTAGTCTACAAATGTAAAAAAAAATAATACATATTTATGATTGCATGCAAATAAAAAATATAAATTAATGATATTTGTAAAATAAATTTTCATTTAAATGTTGAATAAAAGCTTGCTTAGAATATTTCTTTATAAATACGGCAATACTTTGGTTATAGCGTCGCTGCGTATAACATCGCTCTAATTACAACGTAAAACATTGTAAAAAAATGTGTCTATAAGTGAACAAAATTAAAAGTTATAAGAAGAAACGTCAAAAATTTAGTACGAATAATTAAATAAATTAATCAATAATAAAAATCTAGTAAAATTTAGCTTAAGAAGTAGTGGTAATACAGAACCTGTTACCTTTTTTTGTTTTTAAACAATAAAGTTTACATTATCAGTTTGATTCTCCCTAACTTACCGTATTTTACGCTTGTAATATGCTTATGACTGTTTGGTTTATTTCTTAATGCTACAAGTAGAAACATTTGTATTTATTTACAAAATAATAAAAAAAGTTATAAAAATTATGATTTTCGTACACCAACTCACTAATAGAAACATTTATATATTTATGAAACTTATTAGACTAATGTTCATAAATTTGCTCATTTTTAATGACAATAGACACATACATAGTTGCTATCTTTAGCTCTAGCACAGTGGTTCCCAAAGTGGAATCATTCAGGGGTCCTTAAAAAATTAAAATTGATTTGGGGGTCCTTGAACAACACCAAGGACCCCCAATTTAAATTTAAAAAATATTTGAGACAACATCTAAGAGTGAGCAAGATGAACTTATAATATTTCTTTAATGATTTCGGGATTTGGAATTAAATTATTTGAAAAAATGTCATCGCTTATCTGGATAATTTATTTACCAGGTTTAACGAGGGAACTTGGGAAGAGGAGAGTTTCCAAATCTTTAAAAATTGCAAAATAGAAATAAAGATTTGTTTGTTTATTGTCAACACTTAACGGTGGTTTATTCGGACCTTAACCAAATATTTGAAAACATTTTTCACTTAGATATTTCTAACTGTTGAACCTTTTTGCCAGTAGTCAAACTTAGAGCAAAAATACAGATGAATACATAATAGAGAAGCAACATATTGGATTATCAATAAATGAAGAGCTTAAACCAATGCTTAAACAAGGATACGACAACTTTTGATTACAAAAACATATCTCAATTTTATATCTAGCAATACGTGTTATTGTACAGAAGCTGTTAATTGCTTTTCAGCTTTCCTATGTAGTATCACAAAAAAAACGACTAGAAATTAGTACTCGCGAAGATTTGCTGTTGCTATTCACAAACATCGAGCCGGACATAAATACACTCATAACATCCCATCAGGTTTATCCAAGTCATTAAAAAAATTTTTTTTTGTATTTTAAAACAAAAGTTATAATTTTAATAAAGGCTTTTTCAACAAAGTTTTTGAGTATGTTTGTCTCCATATAGATTTGTTTTATGGAAACACAAAGTAAATATTCAAAGTAAAACCAAATGAGACTTCTGTACTGGACTTTAGGTCTAGAAAAAAAGGTTTTGAAATTCTTGTTTATAAAGTATCATTTGAACAGCCAGACACGGCAAGATCAAAACAAACAAATTGAACTGTAGGTTTTGCAAATGTGGTAATTTTTTATTTCAGCAACGTTCATACTTTTTCAAACAAATAATTAAACTGTTTGTACTGTTTTGTTTCTTCCGTGTGAGAAATAGTCAAACCAAATACTACCTACTTACTTATTAAAGTTTACTTTTATTATAAACACGTAACTAACAAGTTTATTTTTTGGTCTTAGAAGGTACAGGAATTTTTTTTTCATACGCAGTATCGAGGGCTAGTGTTTTCAACTCTGGTACAGTTGTAACAGCTTCTCTAATGCCTGTATCTGTCTGTTTTTTTATCGTTTTTTCAATTTTTTCAAGTGATGTAATAGCAAAGGCTTCCACGGCCGGAATCTATACTAACATTAGAATGTCTTCCGGGTTTGGACCGTGTCATAGGGTAGCTTCGGTTGCAACTATGACAAGGTCCAAACCCGGAAGACATTCTAATGTTAGTATTTTTCAAGTGATGCTTGTAGGATCTGCAAAAAATAGAAATCTTAAAAATATAGCAGCAAAACATAGACAGTACAAAATTATCAAAGCGACAGAAACAACACGTACTGTTCGGGTTCTGTCACTAAACATCCTTTAAAACAAGTATGCTTGTATACAACAATTTCTCGTACTTTCCGCTAGAAAAGTAAACAGTTTACTGTTCTTCAGTTGCTTAAAGGTTTTATATTACCAGCAAAGCTCTACATTACTACCACTTTTTAAACAAGTTTAAGCTTTGTGATGACATAACTATTACTTTAAAAAACCTTGAGATCATCAAAATTTAACTATTCCCTGTACGGCGAACAGATAGAGTTAAGCTCCTCCTTCAATTTTGTATGATAATTTAAACCAATGTATAAAGAGAAAAGTTTACACGGCTCAAATTAGTAAAAGCGCGAAAACTCAAACATTATGTAATGTATAATGCTATAATATAGGCATTAAAGATTAAAGTACATAGGAAAATGTATAATTTTCAATTAATGTACAAAATTATAAAGTTCTACTTAAAACAAATAAATAAGCTTATAACTTTATTTATCCTCCACACGAATATACACAGATGTCTTTCAAAGTATTGAAAAATACTATTTCGTCAAATGAATGAAAATTACAAAAACTTAAAACTGCGGATAAATTAACCAAATTGTCGAACGTTAAACTCAGGTCAAACTGAAGTATGTCATTTGTTTGTTGTAATACTGACTTGAAAATTTTAACCAATAAAAAAAATTTATTCAAATTTAGCGCTTATTTGATGGGAGGGACTTAACTCTATCTTTTCGCCGTACAGAGAATACTAAAATGTTTCGTTAAAACTTATTTAAATAGACAAAACTGACCTTTACTCGGGATCAACCAGAAGTCACACGTGAACTACACGTGAATAAATATGATATAAGCATAAATATTTATTGTGTATTTTTTATTATCAAATTCCTAATTAGATAATTGGATTTCTATCAGTTTTTTTAAGAAAAGGTAAGGGGCACTATTATCGTTATTCTAAGTCAGCAGATAAGATGAGAGTTTATCAATCCTAGAAGTTTTTATGAAAGAGGTCTCTGGGAGAGTGCAGTAAATTCAACAAAGTTTCGGAAAATGTACAAATTGTGGAAAGCGTTTAATCAATTTTTTTAAATTATTATTACATGTACCTACTTATTCTAGTAAATTTACTTAAAAGTTACCAGTGGTATAAAGCGTGTGAACATTGATGCATGTTAATATACAGGGTTATTCACGCTATACGGCAAGAAATATTACGCCTAAAATATGTTTCAAAAAGTTTAACTTTTGGGATATATGAGGGTTTGTTATGGTTCCCTTTTAAAACAAATTTCATATTATACTAGGTGTCGCAAAACCCTTAAAAGCGTGGCTTTAATAAAATTCCCTGTATATTATTATTTTTTTTTTGATTCTCTAAAAAAATGTGTGTTGTAATAGCGTTGTATCAGATCTAAACCTAAAGATTTTTAAATTATTTAAATTTTCTCAAAATATAACCTAGGTTTGATGCTTGAGATACTTCAAAAGTATCTAAGTTATAGTAACAAAATTTACAGTGAAATGTAACAATAAATCATATTTTATATTTAAATTATAATAAACTTTACATCTTGTACAGGGTGTTTAAACATTAATACCTTTTCATTAAGAAATTTAAGTGTTTATAACTTGATTAATTTAAATATAACGTCGTCATATTTTTAATTTACTAGAAAATGTACCTATTGAATAGTATTGAATGTTCTATAGTTAAGTCAAATAATCGTTTTTTGCACCATTTGACGTTTTTTCAATAAAGCTTCAAAATAATTGCTTTTGAGATGTATACACTTTTGTATGTTGAACCAATCTTCAAAGCACTTTGTTCAGTCAGAACATAATAGCTCTAAAACATGCGTTTTGAAGGCCTCAACCGCTTTTTCAGGCGATGAAAATCGTTATCCACACAGTTTAGCCTGAATTAGTAGAAACAAAAAAATGTTATTGGGTGCCAAGTCGGGACTGTAAAGCAAATGTCTCATCAATTTGATCTTACATGTGCCCAAATACTCGCTTGTTTTATATGATGTGTGCGAGTTTGCATCGTCGTGATGCAAAATGATTTGTCGTTTTGAATTGGTTTCTCTCAATTTACACAAAACTTTAAGCAAATAAATGGTTGTATACCACGTTGAATTAACGATCTTTTGATTTTTGAGAGCCACCATTTGATTTTTAACGTTTTGAGAACAAACCACTTTTGTTGAATTTACTTCACATTGAAACACCCAAACTGCTGATAGACTTTTTCTTTTTGGTTCATATGCGTGACAATGCTGTATAAGGCTTTAGATGCACCACAAATGTATTTTGTAATCATTTAACGCACCAATCAACACGAGCATTTTTTTTAGCATTTGTCAACAAACGTGGAATCCAACGTACATACAGGTTCTGAACATTCAAATGTTTGTGCAAAATCTTATGTATTGTAACGAGTTTAAAAATACAAACGCCGAAGTATAGGCAACTTAACGTGCAGGTCAAATTTGTATAGCGACCTATTGGTGACCTATTGATAAATTATCAGAGCTATCACAAAGGAATTCTTCACTTTTTGTAAACACGTACTCGAAAGAAGGTTATTGCATTACCTGTGCGTAAGAATATTAGCTGCACAAAGTCAATTAGTTGGCTGGTATTCGTATATCGGTACCTGGGCTAATAGACTCCTAAGTAGAATTAGGTGGCTATAATCTACAATTAAAGAAAAAAGCATTAGTGGTAGTAACAAACCTTATGCTTACGGTTAGTAAACCGGAGATTAAACACAGGGCAACATCGTACGAGAATTGGAATCCCCCAATAACATCGTGGGTAAGTGTAATTCTGTACTACTAACTGTCTGCCTTCAGTATATTTATATAACAATAAAACAATTAGGGAACAACCACCGGATTCCACCAGCAGTTCCGGAAGTAAACAAGTCGCAGGACTACCCCTTATCTGCTCGTTCCACCTCGGCCACAGTCACCATCGGCTGCGATACCCTACAACCAAATAAGATAAGCTTAGATTAAGATAAGTTTCATTTGATTTTTTTAGCTGTTAGTTTGAACAATTAGTTTAGTCTTTAATAGGAAAGTATTTTATTTTACATTGGTGTCACCTACCTGATATAACACCGTGGGTTTATTTTTTTGTTTTAATTTAGTTTGAATCGCTGCAGATATTTGAATGCAGACACCGGTTTTGTTTACGGGGGGCAGCAAGGATAAAAAAGGACCTGTAAGAAATAGTTTCGCACGCGGTATTATACAAGTTCAAGGTTACGTACGATGGGGGCAGCTTTTGGGGGAGATCGTAGTGTTGATCTCGAAATCACTTAGATACTTTTACAGCCGTTTTACTTTAAGATAACGCGAACAAAAACCATAAAAAAAAACTTATAAAACAACTCAGCACAACGCATAATCATAACTTTAAGTAAAGAACGGTTAACGCAAACACGCATGTTTTTTATAGTGGGCGAAACCTCTACAATTATAATTTATGCAAGTTACAGGATAAATTTTTTTTTTTAAACTGCAGTTCATAATTTATTGTTTTTTGTATTACCATGCTACCAACCACACTTGGCATTGGCGAACATCAAGCCCTTGGCAGAAGTGAGATTGTATTGCAAACGTTTAGAATACGCTAAAACAAACGTCGATGGTTTCTTACCTCCAACCAAGAGAACAGTTTCGCTCGAACCAAACTTGGCGTATATAGAAACGCAGCTTACCAAAGAGGTGGCAGGAATGTCGTGTGCAGAACAAGAAACAAAAAAGGTTGTTTGTTTTAGGTGCAAACAACGAGGTCACTACGCTAGGGATTGTCCTCGGAAAGCAAGCGTTGCAAGCAAATGTGTTGGATGCTGAGGCGACACAACGTCGAAAAACGACCAAACGTTGCAGTAAAAAGACGGAGTGCTGTTACGTTTCCGGAAGATCCGTCAATATCTAAAAGGTGCAAAGCCATATTAGATTATGTGTTAACTCAGGCGGAAGGAGACGAGAGACTATATCTTACAATAGAAGTATTAGGTTTTAAAGTTTGTGGGTTGCTAGATTCTGGTGCCACACATACGATTCTTGGTACTCCTGGTTTGGAACTGATGCAGCAGTGAGGCATGAAGTTGTCTAAGAACAAAACGACTAGAGTTACTTTGGCAAATGGCAAAACATGCGGTAGTGTAGGCACTATGTTAGTACCAGTTCAATTACTAGACAAGGTTGCGGTTGTCGAGATGATTGTTGTACCAGGTCTATCACATTCATTAATTTTAGGAACCGATTTTTAGATGCAGTTTGCTGTTGTACCTGATTTGCGACGAGAGGTATGGAATTTCTCTGAAGCCCAACCAAAGATTGAGATTTCATAATTGGAGACAGTAGTCGAACTTAATCAGCTGACCGAACTAAATGATTTGGTTAGAAAACATTTTAGACAAGCGATGAAAGAGTTAACATGTACAGATTTGGTCAAACATGTTATTGAAACGAACTCACCACCAATCAAACAAAAGTATTATCCAGTTTCTCCAACTGTACAGAAGCGTATAGATACCAAAGTTGATCAGATGTTAAAAGATGGGATAATTGAGTGGTCGTCACCGATCCTTTTAGTTATAAAGAAGGATGGTTCGTATCGTTTCTGCGTCGATTTCAGGAAGTCAAATGCGGTAACAAAACGAGATGCTTACCCGCTACTTTACATTTCGTCCAAATTAGAACGTCTACGAGACGCAAAATACATATCCTCTCTTGACATAAAGTCGGCATATTGGCAAGTCTCGGTTGCAGAATCATCAAGCGATTTTCTTTTATTTACGGTCCCTAGACGAGGCTTGTTTAGATTTAGAAGGATGTCATTTGGTTTGCATAACGCCCCGGCTACATGGCAAAGATTAATAGATAGAGTACTAGGCCCAGAACAAGAACCATAAGTATTTGTCTATTTAGACGACATCATTGTTGTCACACCCACCTTTGAAAAGCATCTCGAAACTTTGCAAGAAGTTTTCACAAGACTTCAGAATGCAAACTTAAAACTTTCGGAAGAAAATTGTTAGTTTTGCCGGAAAGAGTTGAAGTACTTTGGATATTTGGTAACAAACCGTGGTATTCATTCATTCAAAGTGCAGGCTATCTTGGATCTTCCTAATCCAAAGAACGTTAGCGAGGTGTGACGTATTATCGGCATGACGAGTTGGTATCGTAAATTCGTATCGAACTATGCATCGCTAATCGAACCTCTGACACGGTTACTACGGAAGACAGTTAAGTTTATCTGGTCTTCAGATTGCGAAGTTGCTTACCAGCAGATAAAGACAGCACTTATCTCTTTACCAATACTGACGTGTTCAAACTTTGATCTACCTTTCACATTGCAAATCGACGCAAGTGGCTATGGAATAGAGGGAGTTCTTACACAAATGGATGCGCAAGGAAATAATGGCGTGATCTGCTATTTAATTCGATCCTTGACGAAGGCCGAAAGGAAGTATAGCACTACGGAGCGTGAATGCTTAGCAGTCATATGGTGCATAGAGAAGTTAAAAACTTGTCTCTTAGGTGCCGAATTCACGGTAGTGACTGAAAATTATTCTCTGTTATAGCTGAACAACTTGATAGATCCGCAGGGTAGATTAGCCCGATGGTCGTTACAACTGCAGCAGTACCAATTTACGATGGACCATAGGAAAGGCAAAAAACATGTGGTGCCAGATGCTTTATCCAGAGGTGTGCTGATCGTTGACGTATTGGAGGCTGAAGAAACAGTTGTAGCAGATCCTTGGATACAGGCGAACACCAAAAAGGTGCAGAATAACCCGAGGCGATATCCTATATGGAGAATAGAAAGAGATAAATTATACAAAAAGGTCAGAGCAAATTTACCAGAAGAGGAATGGGTAGAAGTCGTCTCTAAGGCTAGACGTGGGAGAATCCTGAAGGAGCATCACGATGAGATACTGGCAGGTCACCACGGTGTCACCAAAACACTGGTGCGTATAATCCGGAAATACTACTGGCCTAAAATGAGAAGTAATATAACCCGCTATGTGAGGAATTGTGTAGTATGCCAGAAGTGCAAACGAGCTAATTGGTTTTGATGATTAGGCATAATGTCGTAAACTTACCATGGCAGATGATATCAGCCGATCTCGCTAGTCCTCTACCGAGAACAAAACAGGGTTACACGAACATTCTAGTGGTAGGCGACTACCTTAGTAAATTTTGTTTATTCTTTCCGTTAAGGTCTCCTACAAGTTCGGCGGTGTGTAAAATATATGAAGAACAAATATTTCTAGTGTTCGTGGTACCACAAATTATAATTACCGATAATCGGTGCTGCGATTCATACAGCTAAGCATGAGATAACCGGTTATTTACCCTACCGACTTTTCTTTGGCAGAGAAGTGGTCATTAAGGGCACAGAATATAAACACAAAGTGGAGGTTGAAGAAAACCTTACTTACGTACGAGATCTACAAGTAGAACAAACTGGTGATTTACCGAAGTTATTTGCGGACGTTTGAACTCGGCTCATAAAGGCTTATAAGAGGAATAAGCACTACTACGACCTCAGACGTAGCGATGTCACATATGATGTTGGTGAACAGGTTCTTCGTGGTAACTTTGCATTGTCGAATGCCACAAAATATTTCTCGGCGAAGTAAGCTCCAAGAGTTTCCCTTTAAGATATCTAAAAGATTGTCTCTTTGGACGTACGAACTGCGAAGCGACACAGGAAAAAATTGTGAAGTTTGGAACGTCAAAGACCTGAAACCATTCCATACCAGTGAGTTAGAAGGTGGAAGTATTTGTTTTGTTTTCTTTTTATTGCTTCGATTAGATCGAATTTTTTAAGTTACTTAGTTAGAATTAGGTAAGCATATAGTAAGGTTACGCAATAACGAGTTTTGCGTTCTGGAAAAAATCATAACTTTAAGTAAAGAAGGGTTAACGCGAGCACGCGTGTTTTTTATAGTGGGCGAAACCTATACAATTATAATTTATACAAAGTACAGGATAATTTTTTTTTAACTGTAGTTCATAATTTATTATTCTTTGTACAGTATAACTTAGTAAACGATATTTAATACAGGGTAGTTTTATTAAAAATTTGAGAATCTGTTTATATCGTTATTTTCTTTTTTTTTCTTTTTCTTTACTTGTGCCATTGCCTAATTCTAATATCGATAAGAGTTTTGGGTTGATCCTAGCCTTCTCCGTGGTCAGTTGTTTAACCCAGTGGCGCCTCCCGGAAATCTAATTAGTTTTATTTTATTTAATCGGTACTCACCCCACTTCTGATGTTTGCTAGTCGTGGATAGAGGCCACGAGACGACATTAGAGTTAGTTGGCCGTTTATAGTTCAGCAAGTTTGTTACAGTATTCTAGTCATACTAATGTTTAAACATATCTCAATTGCCCGATATGTCATATGACGATCTTCAATTAGTTTTTGCACAGAATCAATAACTTCGTCCGTGAGAAAACAACGGCCACGTTTGAATTTAGCGTACCAGCGATATACAGTTGCTGTGGACGGCACTTTATTGTCAAAAGTTAAATTTATTATTTATATAATTCAGTTTATATTGTCAGTGAGCTGTAACACGTGCGGGGTACTTGTTCCAATGCCATAATGCACTTTTGCAAGAAAAAGCTTGAAAGCTTAAAAACCAAGCCAAGCCTGTATCCACAAACATCAAGTCAAGTCAAGCTTTTATTTAAAAAAAAACTTGACTTTTAAGCTTAAGTCAAGCTACTTGGCTTGGTGAATCTCTAATAAAATATCAACAGATAACACTAGTTTCAAGTTTAGAATCAAGGTCACAAATTGAACCAATTTTTCTATCCTAGTGATGACACATACTGTATACAATTCTTTTATTTTGTAAATAATTTTTTTTGTAATTTAAAAACATTGTCGATTGAATATATTTTGGTTTTGTTATACGGCTGTTGATATCAATCAAACGTTAACGTTTGAGGTTGAATAATTTGAATGTCATAAAGTACTATTTTATGAAATCTAAATAAATGTTGTTAAAGCACCAAAATACAAAAATATATTACAGAATTAGAATTCTTAACTTTAGTACTTGAAATTTTTCAGAAGGACCTATATTTAGGAATTGATTAAATTGGTTTTAAACATTGTTTCCACGTAAATCTATAAAACAATTTATTTTTGTAAAATGCTAATTATTGTTTTATACGAGACTATAAATATATATATAAATAAAGTAAACAAAAAACACATTTAAACATTGTAAATGTGCTAAAGCAATTAACAATTTGTACTTCGTAATAAATTATACCATTTAAACGGTTTAATAACAAAATAAAAATGTTCCCAATCTTATCTTGTTTGTAGTACACCTTGAACTAGAACTACTTTTATGTCAAGTATAATGTTTAAGGACGTTAAGACTATAATTTATTAATACAGATAAACGTTAAAAAATAAACTAAATACTTTTTATTTAAAAGTTATGAATTACGTATATTAGTATATCAACACATTTTTATTTAAAAAAATAAGCAAAAGCAGTTCATTTATTAGATAACGGAGAAAAAATTATTGTTTTTAAATTAATTTTAAGGTAAAAATAAAAACAAATGTTGATTAGACGCATTTGCAAGATTAATAAAAAGTTGTTAAAAACTTATCAAACATAATCATGGGCGTTAAATATTGATAAAATTAGTAAAGTTTCACTAATTATAAAAATTAGATTAGGTATATTAGTTTTATTAATCTATAAACATAAATAACCTTGAAGTTATGTTTTTTTTTATTTATTTTTAAAAACACCAATAGTTTTTTTTTATTGAAGAAACTGATATCAAACGATTTTCTTTCTAACTTCCTTATCAGAAACTATAGTTAATTTTTGTTTGCTTAGGAAAAAAAATTGCGGATAATTATAAACACTATCTTCAATCAGATGTGTCTTTCCTGTCATAAGCGCAAGCTTCATTTAAAACAAATTTTAGTATTGTAAAAAAATATTATTAATGGGTTAGTGCAATATTTGTTTAAAAAAAGTTTATTAGTCCAGTCCACACCCAATTTGTGTTCAAGAAAAACAGGACTGTTTCACTGCGCGCATTTAGTAGTTAAATTTCTAAAGGACCTATTGCAACTGCCCATTTATTTTAGTTAAATATTTTAAATTCAAAACACTTCTGTTAACTGGCGATTATCAGCTAACATGATTTTTAAAATTGTTCGAACGGATGCAAACACTTTTATGTATCATAGTATTTCAGTAAATAAATATTAATGAATATAGTTTAAGTACCGTGACTATAAAAGCTTAGAAAACAATTAAAAGTTGCTTAAAATTTGTATGTATATACTTTATTATCTTAAGTGGACTTTATAAAACAGATAATAAAATCCTCTATATTATAAATTGATTGTTACATTGTATTTATAAAATTGTATCTATAACAATAATTCATGTACCTACTTTTTCTGTAAAAAACATTATAAATCTCAAAAACTACAAGTAAATTATATAAGTTCTTTTGATATGGTATCAGTATTTTTGTAAAATACGCAATAAATAGTTAAATTAATTTTATTGTTTTATATAATATCTACAACTTGATAATGAACTAGAAGTGTATGTAATTTAAAGCAATTAAAAAAAAAATTACAAAAAATTGTCAAAAGATGTAAAAGAGATTAGTATTTTCTTGCAATTATTAAAACTTTTTTTCTGAAATGTACACATTTTTTGTTAGTTTATACTTGGTTTCTTTAGTTTTTGTAACGACCAAAGCATAATATATTTAAAGATTTTTTTTCTAAACGTAGTATTATTTTATATTATGTTTAGTGTTAAAATCTCTTTTATTTTGAATGTATATTAATTAAGTAATTACATTGTTAATACTTATTGATTTGAAAAATGTGAAAAATAAGAAAATCGATATACTATTTGTCACTGCAGATACATTCTGCAAACTTTTTTATTAAATAAAAGGAAAAGTAAAAAGTTAGTGGTTTAAGTGACTAGTAAAATGATCGATGATTAGACTAGTATAATGAGAGTTTCTGAGTAAGCAAAAAAAAATATGCAAGCAATACAAATCAACAACAGTTATTTACAATTGAGTGCGTGTAAGTGGTATTTAACAGCGCGACAGCTTTGTTGGGCTCGGGTTTCATTTAAGTGAAACGCTGTAATACCTAAACGCATGAAATTTGTATTACATTTTTTAGTCAACATGGATTTAATATAGTAAATTAACAGTTATGTATATGTATGTATATGTTGGCATTAATGACTGCAACTTGTTAAATTTAAAATTACATTTTTTGACTATTTACCTACAACAATTTTCTTGAATAACCACTTTGCTTACATAGAACAAAATAACAAAAACTAGTCAAATGCTTAAATGTCGCACTTTTAAATGTACCATCTAAATTCGTCGGTAATTTGACAGCTGTCAATAACGAACTCCAATCATAATTAACATAGTTGTCACAAGAGGGCGAATTTCTAAAAAAAATATAAATTCAAAAATCTTGACGTTTTTGTACATTTATATTATTAAATATAATGTAAAGTATTATTTATTTACTTAAAATTTAGTATTACCTAAATAACATAATTTTTAAATATTTTGTAAAGCCTTGAATTTAGAGCTCATTTTACCGCACTGTAGAGAATTTTACAATACTGTCATATAAAAATATGGGTAAGAATCAAGTTACAATGGATATACAAAGAATTATAAAATTTGGTTTACATTTAAGGACGTTTTCATCACTCAACTCACGGTTCGCCAAACTGTACATCAACTTTAAAACAAATGTCCAAACTTATTTTTAATTTTATAATATAGATAATAAATCTCTTTTCAATAAAAGATGTTGCAGAAAATTTTCCATCGACGAATTTTCGAAATTTTGTATTTTTCTTAATTTTTTTTAATACCCTTTTGCTATCCGCAGTATTAACCAAAATAACAACAAAATTTCAAATAACTAAACTTGTATTTTAAGAAAATTTATTATTGAACGTATTTATAAATTCTGAATTAAGTGTTGTTTTCAAAATTAGTCAGCAACTTGTAGCCAAAACCAGATATAACAACCGATTCGAAGGAGACCAAACATTTCACATACTTCAAACACTCGATAGAACAGATAGAGCGCAAAACATCGACTTTGGAAAGTAATAAAAGTTACTATTAAATAAACCCCCAAATATTTGGAAACTCTTTTATCATGGCAGTGTAAATAGTGTTACAAAGTAAATGATCGGAGAGAAAAAACAATTGGTAATTTTTTTCAAATCACTCCCAGAAACAAAGCATTTATTGCAGTTTTTGGTATTACTTTTAAAAAGATACAATGAACTATTTGTCATTCTGCCAGTTTTAAATCGGTAGCAACATAGAGTTTTACAATAAGTTTATGTAGATTTTTATAATTTTCTTGCACACCAGCCACAATACTAATTATGAACAATTTCTTCACACTAGAATCCTTTACTTTTCTACCAGAATTTTCTTTTTTTTATTTTCTTGCAAACTTAAACAGATTTTTAAAAAGCCGCTTCCTCTATCTATTCCAATTTTAATAGTGAGGTCGACAGAACATTCTTTATTTTGGATTACGTGAATCTTGTACGTTCTTACAGAAAACTGTAAGGTTTGTTTTAGTTGATGTAACTTTATGACCAACTTCTTCAATATACTCTATTTCTGCAGTTTCAAAAAACTCGTCCAGAGAATGATATGTTTCACGAAGTTTAGTCTTGACGTTAGATTTTATTATTTTGGTTCCAGTAGCTTTACGTAGTTCCACTGCTAATGTTGTCGCTCTACTTCTACTTAAATTTAAAAATGATTGAATTCTTAACAGCTGTTGAGCAAATAATTCCGGAATTTTGCTTAACGGGTTCCGTTTTTACGTTTAATTGCACACAAATTGGATGCCCGATGTTTGTTGCTCATGACATATTTTGACCTATAGTGTGTTCTTCCTGCATATATATTAAGACAGTTAAGGCAACGTTTTCTTG
The DNA here is from genome assembly GCA_035610365.1 of Aquatica leii. Taxonomy (NCBI): domain Eukaryota; kingdom Metazoa; phylum Arthropoda; class Insecta; order Coleoptera; family Lampyridae; genus Aquatica; species Aquatica leii. The sequence goes on along the minus strand of CM069433.1, from coordinate 41,658,095 downwards.
AGATTCCGGTATTGCTAATGCGTTTCGATACTTTCGCCCTTTTGTGCATATATGTGATTTTCTTCTTGCGATAACAGTTAAACAAGGTCTGATTATTTTTGTAATTTTTTTTATATATTATACTTTGTGCACACCTTGCTGACCGCCTCAATTTCTTGCTTTTGAACAAATGCAATTGCAGTGTCGACATTGCAACTTTGCAAAGTTTACAGCTGCAAATGGGGTTACCTCTGGTTGCGACATCCAGACGAATATCCATTTTGGAATAATCTACTAGTTTTATTTTCCGCTTAAAACACCTTTTATCATATTCTTGTTTGACTATTCGACATGTCCCATATATAGAAAATAGGAATCTTAAATCTTCAAATTGATTTTTTTTATACATGTTTCTTTATAATATCAATCTGTGTTGAATTTAGAACATAACATAACACGCACACTTTTCTTGTATTTTTTTTTCGTGAATCTTCATTTCTAACTTGCAATTATTGGTACTTTACAACTAGCTATGATAAGTTAATTAAAATGTTTTTTGTCGCACACTTGTAAATATTAAAATGAGAGAAGAAAATGTTGATCCACTGCAACCCAATTTGTCTTGGCTAAGCATACTAGTTTTTTTTACCAAAATTAATTAATTAAAATTAAAATTTTGCATCAACAACATAGCAACTATTACAATACGTGCTCCTAAAAATTTCTAATGGTTCTATTAAATATTAAGAGCCAATATAATACTGAATGACGCAATTTTTAGTTATAAGATTACACAAACCATGGCAAGCTCTAGTTAAAGTAAACGTTTAGCAACAATTTGTATTGAGAACGTATACGATGAACTACACGCAAAAAAATACAAAATGGAATCAAACTATGAATCGACAAATAACCGTTTAGACATAGCAAATCTGTTTATACAAAGTGTTAAACATTATAATCTATATTCTCCAAATAATGATTTTAGTAATCACTTTTTGAATCGGTGTCTGCCGAGACATCCCCGATATTTTGTATATATAGGTACTGACTTCCAGAAAAATTGCAACACCTAGAACTTGTTGAACGATTTTATTGAAATTTCTAGGAAACGTAATATTTTATGAAACAAAGTGACGATTAAAATTTGAATAAAATCTAGCCAGTAGTTTTTTGTTTTTTTTCTGTTGTTTCCATAGTGATATAGTAACAATAAATTTGAAGTAGTAGACCATTTAGTAATTCTCAAGTTTTAAAATTGTTGTTGTTTGTTCACATTTTCATTCTGAACTTGATAACAGTGCCGAGAGTACATCAACATTAACATTTTGGCCGGCCTTTCGCTAAGAAAAATTGCTCGTCGTGTAAACCGAAATGTTTTATCAGTATTGAGATGTTGGTCCAAATGGTTCGAGAAAAGGGTTCAACATCGTCGCTGTGGATCTGGACGTCCTCGGTAGACTACAGATCGCGAAAAACGTCGTTAAGAGCTTTAGGCACAAGAGACAGATTTTCAACAACTCGATCAATTGCAAATGATTGGATGAGAGGTATAAGACTCAGAATGTCAATGTCATATGTTTATTGCCGGATAAGATCTTATGGGTTGCGTTTATCTCGTCGATTTTTAAGTATAACGAAACGATAGAGGTGACCGTAATTGTTTGTAAATTGAGTATGAATTTTTGTCAATTACCTGTGAGCTTTGGACTTTCGGATGCGGTCAACTTCTACCGCTTCGAAGCGTGCGATTCTACCTTGCCTAAAGTACATTTACGCATAACGAGAAATAATATAAAAACAGACATCTGAACTCAGAAATTCTTTCTCTTCTACAACTTATTCCTGGTAAAATTTTTCTCTAATATCTGTAGTTAACAGTAAATCGCATTCTGTGACCCACCTCCTTGTACCTGGTTAACTTTTTTTCCGTAATTGTTTTGTTTTCATATCCAAACAACCGCTACTGTCCCTTGCTATTCTTCGTTTAAATTTAATAACGTTTAGTGGCTGTGCAGTAGTTATTCTCTCGTATCTTATTTTAACCTGTCGTGTAGAAATTTTTGTAACGTCAAAAAACTCTTCCATCGTGTTGAGCACTAGTTTCCAAATTGTCTGTTGCTCTTTGCACCGACCAAGCTTAAGTCATTTTTTTAATAAATAAATCACTCAGGCCAAGATAATTTAAGATTTATGAACCACTGGTTTCTAAATTGTATTTTAAACTCCAAACGTAGTTGCGTTGTCGAATTAATTGATAGCTCGAGGCAAAATGTTAAGACAAATTGACTTTGTTTCTGAACGTGCTCTTTGTAATTAATAATTAAGTTACATAATTAACTTCTATATCACTCTCTTCAATTTAACGGAGCGGATACTTAACTTGTCATTAGAATTTTGCAACACTCTGTATATTGCCGCCATCGTAATTGAATTATTATCATCATTCCAAACATTCACAATTACAATCTTGAAAGCAGACTTTTACTTCTTCCATCGCTCTCGATTTCGTGGAATACTAATCTATGCTAACCTTGCTTTTCTTTTGAAGTCGTTGTATGAGCTCATTGGTTGTCGTTCTCTTCTTTTTTTTGTGTTTGTATATTTTCTAGTTTATTATTTTACGGTTCTATCGAGTCACATGAATTTTGACTACATGACCAACGTATCTTAATTTTAGAGTTGCAATTCTTTCTCCTACATCTGTTACTTTGGTGATAGCTCTTATTCTGTCATTTCTTACTTATCGTTATCATTAATCTTTCTTTTTTCTTTCGGGCAATTCTCAATGTTTTTATGTTGATTTTTGTTGTCATCCAGTTCTCTGTCTCATATGTAATGACTGGCAGCACACACTGGTTGAACAGTTTAGTTTTAAGGTTCATTTTTTTTAATCTATGAGTATGCAACATAATCTTCTGGATGTAAGCGGTGTGTGGAAAAACAGTATAACCCCAAAATCTTTGTTTTGAAAAAAACTCAAACTATGTTTTGGATAAAAATTATGCATTTTACAACAATCAAACGCAAAAAAAAGTTGTAACGAATGACTTCCTCTACAAAAACTTGCCATCATGAGAAGCTGTACAGCCAAAAATCAAATTTGGTGTTTTTCCACTCAATGTTTGTTCAACGTAAAAAAGTAACTAACTTTCAATAAGAATGCCTGTATTAACAAATTTTTACACAATATGATATACAACTATAAGGTTTACATTAGAATTTCTGCATAATTTTGTTGTTTGTCTTCCAATGACGTAATATGTTAATAAAACTTTAAGGTTTTGAAACTCGTATACTTTAAAACTTTTTTATATATTATTTGCATTTATTGGTTATTTTTGTAGGCTGGTTCTTTTGGAAAAGTTGGACTGACGTGAGGCTTGAGCAGTATAAAGGTGTCTGTAATTAGTTTTCCAATAAAAGCACTAGCTAAAATATAACCTGATGCAGAATTGTCATAGATTAACTAATTATTGGTTAAAATTGGGAAGGTTTGACTTTAAATAAATTCGATTCAATCATTTCTTTTTATGACTTGTTGTTATGACGTTTCGCATCATCTAAAGAGTATGCACAAACCCGGAGATACTGAAAAATTTTGCAAAAGATGCAAGAGAAATATGTAAACTGTATGAATAAGGTTCTGCTTCGGTCAACCGTCCAAAGAAATATGAAGTTTTTGTATCTCAAAAGGTATTTTGTATGTAATAATAAATAAAGTTATAAAATTTATTCGAACCTTTTTTTATGATAGCCATGTAATGACTATTTTTGGCATTTCATCATTATTTCATCTGATAGATAGGCAACTTTGCCATCACCCGTGTGAGATATCCGACCACGAATAATAGTCTTCAACTTTATGCACGCAAGGGCGCAAAAGTAGTTGACCTTCTATGGACGGTTTTCCGGTTCATTTTGTCTTACGAGTTTGTTAAGGATGTGGCAGAAACGGATTGGTAAGAAAATGAGGTTTTCCCTCATCAATCGTTCTATAACGTAAAGACGTTTTCATTTTAGAAATCTCTAATAAATCCGCTCGAATGTCGCATTCGTAGAACGACGTAGCCAAATATTTTCTAACCAAAGTCATAGAGTAGGTTAGTTTTTACACGTCGTGAATGTTAGCGACGTACCAACTATTTTTGGTAGTTTTAGGTTTCTTTCTTCTCATGGATTAACGGAGTCGTTAGTTTGCTTATGAATTAACGAAGGCGCAATTTCTTTTGTGTGGTGTAATTCTACTCATGACGCCTTATTGTGTCGTATAAGTTCGCTGAAAATCAGTTGGAAGTAGTGCCACGTGCGAATGGGTATTCCTTAGATAGTTCTGCCGGCATAATCAAGCGGAGAATACGCCACCACTTTGACCCTTGTCTGGTCAAGCATTTCGAAATGATTTGTGTCAAATTTAAACAACGTTACAATTTTAATTTAAATGAATTAAGGAGTGATTATGTAATATCTGTGCATTTTCTAAATTTGTTCTCTAGTTAATAGTTTAAGCCTATTCAATGTCAATTTTGTTTATTCACTATAAACGTCAAAACTTTAATCATTATTGTGCCGGAATGTAACTATCAGAGATTTGGAAGTACGCGTTGGATTGTGATTCTGTCGTAAAATGAATTCCGACTAATGATAGCGGTCGTAAGCTTGACGTCAAGATTTACGAGCGGTTTTAAAATTTTACTTGCGGAATCGTATTTATTTTGCTACCGTTTATTGGATTGCGGCGGCGTATTTAATCTAGTAAAAGCATATCTGCTTCCAGAGTCTATTTTAGACCTGCTTTATCACTGTGATTTATTTGTTTTGTTTTTATGCATATGTAACTTGTATTAGTGGCGTAACAGTCGATACTCATCTTTTATCTTTAATGAAATTTCTCTTAATAAATAATTGTTATTAATTTTGGGTATCTTTAATTTGGGAATGTACTTTGGGGGATTGCGGGTCTAGAATCTCTTTTTCTTTTGCTTAGACATCCTACGTTATATTAAATTGCGAGAAAAGGTGGCGCAATCGGGCATTTAGCTTACCTAAGAATATTTTTTTTCTTCGATCTTTAACTTATGACCATCTGCGCTGAGGCTAGCTAAGAGGTAAGCGAAACATCTTAATAAGATTAATTCTTTTTTTTTCTTTTTTTCCACTTCCCTTATTGGAACGTGGCAGTCATAACAGTCGGTAGTAAAACATACCCTGAACCGGTATTACAGGAAGAGAATATAATCAAAAACTATAACACTTCCATTTTTTGTTTTTGACACGAAGCTTAATTTTCTTGAGTTTGGTATAAAACTTATTGACTCTTCGTTTCTGCTGCAGCAACTCGTTTCGCAATATCATTAAGATTTCAATCTTTTAGTTTTGTATTGAGTTGTTCACATTCACCACAAACATCAACCTAAGGTCTACTGCAATGCTGGCTCGTTTGATACACTCGATAATACACTTCTTTTTGCAACTCCACAAAATATATGTTTAACCATTGAATATGTATGTACACTTAAGAGTTTCCTGTTTCAGCTGAACAAACAACACTGATAACCACCTTCAATAATGTGGTAGTAAGTTAATAGAGATGACTACGCATGTCGAACTCTAGCGGCAAAAAGCGAAATATAAGATATTGTATGGAACAACCATATAACTCTAAGAGTTGTATCGTTCTTCCATCTAATACAATAGCAGATAGCTTCATACATGCGTACACGGCGTGTAAGTTATGCTTCTCTTCAATTCATCAAAAAGGGTTACGTTTAAATATAGTTTTAAATATCTCAATTAAAAACCGTTAGTTTTGGAGTTATACTGATACTGTATAGAAAAAATGTATGTTTGTATGTTTATTTTCTACGCTATATCATTCATCCGATGATCGCGATAAAACTTGTTGTTCTGCGTGTGCCTGTGAAGCTTTATAATCACTTAAACAAAATAAATAAATTTAAAAAATTAACTTTATTTATTTGTGATCAGGAACCTTTACGAGTGTGCCCAGAAAACCTTCTTAAAGTATCATCGTGATTGGATGAATGGTACAGAAACGCATAGAAGACAGATATATGTATCCAGCTGCGTAAACAACTTATAAATTTGTCGATATTGTAATAAAACAAGACGAATCAACAAAGCGTAGTGACAATCACTTCAAGTGTGTAGACTAAATTTAGAACATTTATGCTTCTGCTTCATTGCAACGCATGCCAGGTATAGCTAGAAAGTTATAAAATTAAATGTAACAAATCACATGCAAATACGCCTTTCAAAAATATTAAACAATATTCATATTTGAAGTATAAAAAAGGCAAATGCAATATTTAAACTCAAAACGAACTATAGAATAGAAAAGAAAAAGCGTTATTGAATCACAGAATTACGAAAACATGATTTTAAAGCATCTACTTTTGCAACTACATCAAAAAGCATCTCAATGACGCCAATTCAATAATTATTTATTCTGATTGATGTTTCTATTAAAACAAAAACGTAATCAATGCCATTCTTTTTTATCTTATAAACTTAAAGTAAAAACAAAATTTAAAAATTTTGTAAAAAGAGAAAAAAAACTAATATTATCTATACAAAACAATCACTGTTTAGAAAAAGCATTTTTAATAAACTACTTGATTTTGAAACAAATTAAATTTAATATTTAGTTATACAGTACAATGTAAAACAATTCTCAAATAAAGTTGTATGGTTTTTAAAGATTAATGTTTTTGTAAAAGATTGTGACAACTGCTTCTAACATTTTTCAAGAGAGATCTTAATTAATGTTATACGATTACGCTTGTAAGTGATATACAGTCATGCCTACATAACAACATAAACAACAAACCCGCGTTTATATTAAAGAAAGTTTTATTCTATTCAATTACTGAATTTTTTTCCAAATTATTAAACATTGTCTTTCAGTTTCAGTTACACTTACACTAAAATTAATTTTTTTAATTTGAGCTGTATGCTATTTATTTATACAAAAATTTACTTTATTTTTTGCTTACAATGAAGAAGTAATCTACACTTAAAATAATGTAAATTCAAGTGTTAAATAATATTGATTATTTTAAAAAATAAAATTTAAATTCAGCCTTGTCTACTGCGAATGTAGTTTCACAGTTATTTTAAAAATTGATTGTTGTCAAATATCTATTTGCATAAAAATTTAACTTTTTTTTATTATATAAGTTAAAAAAGTCATTACATAAATACGTAATGATGACTAATGCGCTATTATTTTAAGGACAGTCGACAGTGTGGTATAAATATAGACATCTAATTAAATGCAATTACCTACATGATTCAACTTTTTGGATGAAAAAAATTAATTGACATGACTTTTAAATGCAATTTTTTTTAATGTATTTGTTCTGTTAAAGAAATGAATTCAGTAAACAAAGAAAACTCAAAAATATTCCATTTTTTGCGTTTCTTAAATAGAGAATAACCAAAAATAGACGTATAAAAGAGGTTGAATTTAAATCTTGGATTTATAATTAATGCAGTTAATTTTTAAACAATGGGATATTTTGTTTATAAAAAGGTATACATTTACTTTTATAAATGATCTTGGTGATTGTCGCAAATGTACGTCGAAATGTCAAGGTTGGTAGGTCCAGCTCCGGTTGAGCTCCGGTTCACCCCTCCAAGTGTTGCCAATTGAAAGTGAAAGTATAATCTATCCATTGCTATAATCTTTATAAAACGGTTATTACGCTTTACTGATTTAAAACTATCATAAAGAACATTATTCGGCGTAATACATCCTTCTTCGGCGCACTTCCTTTACGTTAAATTTATGCAATGCATTAGGAATTTTTGGATAATTAAACATACATTATTAATATGCATTAATTTAATTACAATTTGAGAACAATTAGATATTTAATTTACATTCGCTATACAATTCAGATTTAAATACACATTAAACATTTTTAGTATTAATTATAGATGTAGTACAAAAATGTAATATTCCTCCAATACCAATCTTGTTTTGTTGAAAAGATTTAGCAATGTAAATAGTGTTTTTACTTGTGGTTTTTTATTTTGTGAATTTGTAAAAACCCATGTCAAATATGCAAAAATTTATACAATTTTAAGTACGTATACACTCTTTTAAACAAAATTAAGTAGACAGTAAGTTTAATGAAAAGTTATAATTTTGAGCTAAATTTGAATGAAAACTGTTGAATCTTTGAATGAAACTACAATAAGCTTTGAAACAAAGTAGTATACAACAATAAATTAAAGTTCAAATTCTTCTTCTTAAATTCTTTATTATTTTTCATATCGCATGAGAAAGTAGTTTCGGTTGTATAAAAAAACATTATTACCTCATCTACAAAACTTGAGTAATATTTAGATTAGCATAAAATTATATTTGATTTGCTAAATACATATGTAAGTTGACAACAAATGTCAAAAAGAAATAAAATTGAATCTAAATAATTTTTATTGGTCTTAACTATCATGAGTTCAAATTTTTTGCTTTTGTAAACTGTTTTTGACAGCTTTTGCGCACCTTTCAACATAAACTTTAAACTATTTTTGAGACTTTGGGGTCCTCATTTATTTGAGTAATAAAATGTTGCATTAAACTCGTTCCTGTCTAAATTAAGAATTTTTTCTTGTGGATTTTTAAATGCCCACTCAAGAAAAAATGACCAATTTACACAGAAATATAGCTATTTTTTTAATAATTAGTTGATTTTGATATAGAAAAATAAGCAGTTTAATAAAGCACGAAAACGAGCAATTGTATGACCATAAGTATAATTTCAGTAAAATAAACTATACATTCAATAACATTATTATATAAGAAAATGAAGAAAATTATTTGTCTCTACTTGAGAAAGTAGCTATTAACGACAGTCAGCAGTGTCTCATCGTATGGTATACTCAACTAAACAAAAAACGAGACGCCTTGGTTAGTAAATATTTTAATTCTAGATACGCATTTCAAGATGTAGAAAATGTATTGTACAATTAGATAAAAACAATGCTATAAAAATATGTACCAAGAATATCGTGTATTCTAAAGTCACAAATGTTTTTCAAAGTTTGACTCACATAAAATACATATGATAATTATACATAAAGCTAATACTTATGTTTAATCAGTATCTAACATTTTTATGCTTATTTTTACTTGTATTTGTATTTTTGCTAAAAACCCTAACACGATGTTCTCACGATTTAAATATGCTTGTTTTAAAAATTATTTTTATGTGCGTACATTTTAATGAAATGTAATCCAAAATCATAGTATGTAATCTGTTAAAAATTGTAGAAGGAACGCATTTTAATTATTAAAAAATTACACAAGGCGAATATGAAAGCGAGACTTCTGCGATTGAATTAAATTGAAAAACCAATTGCATTATAACTAAAAGTAATTTACAAAAATAAACCACATTTGCTGCAAAGAAATTTTCCAAATACTTTTGTGGCATTCTAAACGGGTTTATACAAAGTACCTTTTAGTAAATTTCGTATAATTCTTTGCATTTACCTGATTTTGGGTATTAAAGTCAGAAACAGATATATAGACCCTGAATAAGAATAAGGAAAGTTTTCTTTACTAATATGCCTTTAGATTTCGTGTTTTAGTGCAATGTAATTGTATATAATCAAGTAAGTGCCTATTAATTTTCTTGTTTTTTATTTTTGCATCAAGTTTTCTAAATATAGAAAAGCAAAAAGTCACTATATAAATAATTGATTTTAACAAAGCGAGTACATCCTAAATTCGATGTTTGCTTAGTTGGCTGTTCAACGTTTACAGAAAATAATTCAAAGAAATTTTTACGGTCATCAACTCATCACTAATAAGAAACATAAATTAAAAAAATGCTTTTATTTACGTAACTATGGTCAATAATTAATAAACAACACATTTAAAAAAATATATGAGTAAATATGTGCAAAAAACAGTTTCTAAAATTTGTTTGAATTAATTGTATTAATTCATACTAGATGGTAAAAAGACAAACGTTACAATATATATTAGATGTTTTATTGAAGTGATTCAATAAATAGAAATAATAATGATGTTGAAATTTCTGTAAGCCATATTTAAAAAAAGATATATGTATTTATAGTTTCTTTATTGAAAAATTCAAACTAAAATCATTTGTCAGTTTGTTTCGTACCAATCAAGATAACTTTGATACATTTTAATGCATTTCATAATTATTATTAAAAATGTATATTTTCTAACTTGGTAGAGTAAATCTTAATTGTGTGTTTTTTTAGATACCATTACAAAACGACATCCTGATGTAACGGATGTTACATACGTAAATCCGTTGCGTTATATTTGGCAAACTTTAGAACATTTATGTAGCAGTAACTATGTAATACGTAATGATAGTAATAAGTAAGCTTAAGATACAATTTTTTTGTGTACTTATTTTTTAAAGATGGTTAAAATTCCCTAGTAGCACCAAATATTCTACAAATATTTGAATAAAAACATTTAGGAAATATCTTTAGCGCCACTCTTTTTAATGTCATACAAATGTTTTAGAAAATGATTTCTAAATATTTTTAAATATTTAGAAAATATTGAGATTATGTTTGAAGTTCCATATTTAATAAATATTTGATAGAGCTCATTTCAAAAATATTTATTTTTATTATTAACAAAATATTAATTATTTCGAAATAAAATCTTTTTATATGTCACTACTGAATGTCATCGTCTTTTTCAGTTCCAAACGGTTTTATGCGTGACTTTGCTGTGGCCAAGAAAAGTGCAACTGATTTTTTTATATCCACTTCCGTAGCTGTAGGCAACCGTTTTCTAGTCGCAACTGAAATATAGAGGAATTTATTTTATAATAAGCATAAGAAAATAAAGCAACTTATTGCCAGAAATGAGAATTGTAATAAAGTATGCACTTACCTAAAATTACATTATACAAAGTTAAGTTCATAAAAGGCAATTTCTTTTTCTTTCCTTGGCCAGAGTATAATACACCTGCCTCATTTGTGATTAATTTATTCATATGAGAATATACAATTTTTTGAGTGGTATCTCCTCCTAATAAATATAACAAATGAACCTGCAATACAGAAAGTTATAAACCGAAGAAATAGTTAAACGAACCCACCAATTTCTTAAATTTTTTTTTATCTGATTTTATTTCGTAATCAAAACTATTGATTGCGTCTACGCTACCAAGAGGAATGTTATTTAAAAAGTCTCCATCGTTATCACCTTCGCCAAGCACGTTCTCTGTCATAAAGTTGCTTAGCAATTTTTCAATCCTATCTATCTGAAGTGACATTTTATTTACTTCAAATTTTAGTTCTGTAACTTGTCTTAATACTAAAAAAAAATGATGTGTAAACCGTATAAATATAATAAATAATCACCTGTTAGTGAGCCGTCTGGAGGATTTCCGTCATGCTTAGGTCCATTTCTGTCTAAACCTATTAGGAATACAGTAAAATATAAAAGATGCAGGATAAGTTAACTTAAACTTACTTCGACTGCGAGTCCTAGTCAGAAGTAATCTTTCAGAACCCATTTTCAGATTACCAGATGTACTAACTGCAAAAATTAAACTTATTACGGTTTAACACAAAACTTCATTACCTGGCCTCATCATGCTGCCGATATTGGAAGTGTTGTTCAATACATCAAACTGTTCAGATAAATGTTGTGCATACACTCTGCTGTCATCTGGTCTCAGACTTCTACCAATGCTATCCGAACGTACACTTTGGACGCCTTTCCTATACACTCTTGAACTAGCACTTCGGATGTCTTTTCTAAGTAATTCTTCATCTACATTAAAATAAAGTAAAACAAATAAAGGTACCTTAATTTGTGTTAGTAAAAAACCACTTACTTGATTTTGGGTTATCGCGTCGATCATCATTCAGATTGGTTAGATCAGATAAATATCTTGTACGAACCGTATCTGAATTGGTATTTCTAACATCATCGAAAAATTCGTTTTCAATGATCATGTCCGAAAATTTTGATGAGCAATCTGCAAGAAATGTTGTTATTAAGAAGAAAAAGAAACATAACATTCTACATACCCTTACTTGATACCAAGTTCTTACTAGTACTATAATTTTTCTTTTGTATTGATTGTACACCTTGAAAAGAAGTGGTAGAAGACTCAGAATCAGATTCATACATTTTCTTTTTGTGAATACGACCAGACCTCGTTTTTTGTTGAATGGTATTGTTATCACTTTCTATAGCCAATGTATACTGCCCCTTCTTACATAGTTCTTGTGCATCTTTTAATGTAGGAATTCCAACTTTTTTTGCTTCAGCAGCATGCCACTCATAGTCATGTTCTAAATCTTCACAGTCATGAATTAATTTTCGTACAAGTTTCTCATTTTTAGAGGTTGGGAATTTATACAGAGTATTAATTGGATTTCCCCAACACGACGGTACAAAATTGACTAAGTTGTCAACTTTCCAAAACACAATATCCCACATATTGTCTAAAACTAATTGTACTTAGCTTATAAGAACTATATATATTTACAAAATGATCACAGTACTAAACTAACAAAAGCAGCATTTATCTTTTAAATCCATTAATTAATTGGTAGACGCGATATTACCTATTTCTAAATTATTTTAATGTAATAACTTTAATGCCACATAACAGTCTTTGCATTTTGTAAGAAAAACTTTACACAAAATATCTTCAAAGGCACAAGGAACTATGTGGTCTCTAAACCTGTTAAATTTGTACACATTAACATCAGATGATTTCAGAGGTGAGGTGAAAAAGTCATACAGTGTTGTAGACATAACCATAAAGATTAGTTTTTAAAATTTCTGTAATATGAAATATATTCCTGTTTTTGGTTAACACATAACAATCTCGAATACCTCTACAACGAAATATGAAATTTTTAAAAGCTATTGTTTTTAAATGCAAGTCTAGTTTAAAAGTGCTTTCACAGGTTGTTTGTACTACAGAAGAATGTTGTTCTGATAACCTTCTGATAATTTGTGACAAAGGTTTATTTGCCCTTCTTAACATTCTCAACATTCGACCTAAATAGTTTTCAAACGAAAAACAGCTCAACTCATTAAGAGTTAATTTGGTCTTTTTCACATCATCAGACAAGTGAATTAAACTATGAACATTGTACACACAAGATTCCTTTCCATAAAAAGTTGAAAACTGTTTCACAAATTCATATAATAAATTACTCGCAATTTCGATGTTCATAGTATGGCAAATTAGTTCTTTGTCTAGTAAGATCCGTAGAGCAACATGAAACAATAAAAAGTGCTGATACAAGTCATTTGGTAAAATACCTTTTAACACAATTGGTCCCAAGTACAATAAGAACAGCCTGAATTCAGTTGCTTTAAATCTGTCCAACTCATTCATTCCTCGAGACTTTCGAGAAAATTCAGATGGTATAAACCGAGAATAATAAATCATTCGATGCGATAATTTTGATATTAAACGTACTGGCAACAATACTTTTCTCATTCCTAAGCAGTCCTTTTTGCACCAATAATTTAGTAATTTACGAGTTACACCTAAGCAACATAAATGCATGTAATCTAGACTGAAATCTTTAATTATATCTAGGCCTTTAATAGTCAACAATGGTGTAGGAGTATTACTGCGATGATGGTTTGGATCAACAAAATTTAGAAAACTATGATGTGTTCTTGAGGGTAAGGTATGTTTATTGTAAACAATGCGTCTATTATAGTAAATGCCTTGTTCAGAACATCTTTCACATCCACTGCGAGAAGTGTGACCTTTTATATCTTTTAAAAATGCACGTGCAGGAGCATCACATGTAAAACAAAGTATAGATACTCCAAATAATACATTATTGCATTTGAAACCTGTTACATTCCAAAATTAACACCAAGTCACTGCCTGCAATGTAGTAACATAAACGGGGGGTTGTGCCACTAGCTCAATGGAGAAGGGTGGGTTTTATTTAAAAGTTTCGTGATCGAAATGGATTGACTTGTCGAAAACACAAAATCGATAAATAATAATGTCGAAATCAAAGGGCGCCAGGAAGGGGTAAAGCTTAATGGACTAATGACCCTTGCCAACCATAAGTCCGCTTCTGTAGTATGCACCCCCCCAACGGACTTACCTTAGAGGGTGCATTTGCTAAAATCTAAAATAAACTAATAAAGTTACACACGCGGAGGCCGACGGAATTAAAAGCTCTTTACAATATAATAATTTAACATTTATTTGAACAAAATAAAACAAAATGAATAAAATAATAAAATAAAATAATTGAATTGAAGTTGACAAAATTAATCACACAAAACAGTAGGAAAATAATAGAAAAATTACGTGAATGCACGTTTGATCAAAACAAATTTACAGTTAATGGAATAAAATACACAAACAAAATTATAAAATACACAATACAGAATTTTAAAGAAATAAACAGCACAAATTAATCAATCTATAAACCTCTATGATCACGGCCGGGCGCGTGTCGATATAATTTAAAAACAAAATGAAATAAACTTATAAAACTAACATATAAATATAAAATTCGAATCGATAATTCGGTCCCGTTTAATAAATTTTAAACTTGGAATAAAACAGTACCGTAAAATACGGTCATTAATTAGTTACATTAACGATAACTTCGAAACACTTGTAATTTTTTAATTGAAAATTCAAAGCTTTTAACACTTGATCGCGTAAACGTAAATAATATCTTCTCGATTAAATAAATGGTGCAACATAAATACTTTGAATTCGTCGTAACTGCAGGAACGTACTTATGGTTAGATGGTCCGGAATGGCCAAACGAAAAGGTACTCCAAATACTTTCTATGCCGACGGAAGAATTTCTTGGTTAACGCTTAACATAATCCGCACAAATGCGAAGATTGGACACAGTACAACCCAACGATTGAATATCCAACTTGAAACTTGCGTTATAATAATGGACACCGTGAAATTTGCATAATCCGTAAATTACGAAAATTGAAAAGAAGATAAAAATCAAACTTTTCCATCACTACACTACATTTTCACGGTACCAATTTTCTTTTTAACTTCCGCGGTAGGGCATAACGAAACGTACCCTTACCAACCGGTAACCGGTAATTTAAAATTGCCACCAACGATCGATTGTAGATTATTCATCCCCAAAAACAAAACCTCTCATATTTAACACCTCGTTCCCACCAAATTCTCTTCGCTTGCGCGGTAACATCTACGTAAAAGAAACAACATTGAACAAACGAGAAAAACAAAGACGGCAATTATAATTAGCCACGTGAATTTCCACACGTAGACCTCTACAATATTTCCCACAAGAACGCTGAGACTTGCATTTTCTGCCGGTGGCTCAAGATTGCGCTTAATCTAATCGGATTCAGACTAAACAAGAAAAATGTATCAACTTACATTCCACAAAGGAAGTCGTAAATTATATTGAATTGGTATTCTACGAAGATAACCAAATAAAGTATTAAATTAAACTCAAAATTACGGATCTGTATGCATTTAAAAGAAAATTTCAATAATGATTGAAAACAACTTGAAATATCATTAAACTCAAACCACACAAACAACAAACAAAACGTTCTCGATGCTAATACCGTATCAAACGTCGAAAACAAAACCAAACTACAAAAAAAAAACGCCAATTCAGCCAGCTAAATCTATTTATGGGGCTTGTCATAAAAGAAAACTGCTGAATCATCAAACGCAGGTCACAAACCATTACAAAGCAGATCATTTAATTCGCCAATAAATTCTGTTAAGTATTCTGATAAATTTACAGGTTTACTGTTACCATAATAAACAGCAACAGGAAATGGTGATAGAACAATATCTTCTAAATATAACTTGCAAAGTATTGGCCAAAATTTTTAAGGGAGCTTTTTGCAATAGGAATACCATCAACATTAAAAATTAATCGAAGCTCTGGTGCTTTTACCAATATTTTCATTATATCACTGTTAGAAACATATTTATCTAGCATTTTCTTTATTCCAAAGTAAACAAAACTGCCATTGCTAGACATATTATCATTTGAAGTAATAATTGAACGAATATTACATTTACGGATTGTTTTTAATAAAGTTCGAGAATCATTCGGTAGCATCAGATCAGGAAAAATTTTATTTAGGCTTCTTAAAAGACTTGTTAGTTGCATGTGGTTAATGCTGAAGTCTAGAGCCCATTTCTGAAGAAAATCCTTCAATTCTTTTTTTCCCTTAAATTTTGTATCTGTACCGTCTCTGTCAAAAGGGTTAGAATTTTGTGGAATATGAGGTTGACTTGTATCTGAATTATTGCAGTAATTTTCGTTCAACTTTAGTAATGTGTTATATTGGTGATTGTAATTATCTGGTACAGACTGTGAAAAGTGAGCTTCAGTTGGTGGTTTAGCATTTAGATTCTGAGCATTTCCGTATGATACAAAAGCAGTCATACTTTTTTTATATATCGGTATTTTGAATACTTCGAATTACAAGACATTTTGACTTAATAATTTTCAATTAATTCTAGAAATTAACAAGTTATACAAATGCATCTACTGTTAAATATTAACTCATTAAAATTTAATAGCCAAGTATAAATGTTAAGCATATAGGTTACGTCTTATAATTATAAACACTTACCTAACTGAACTGTAATCGAGGTTACTATATTTTAAAGGCAAATGGCACTTATCAGATTCTATTCGGATCTTCTTTGTGCTACGAGCATTTCCTAGATTTAACCAAAAAAGAAAAGACTATTTGGCGGATTTGGCGCAAATTCGTTGAATTACAAATACGTACACGCATGTGCTAGTATCCTCATCGACATTGTCAACTTAAAAAAATTATAAGTACCTACTCATGGTATACAAAATGTTCATTTAAATAATCTTTGTAGCAAGTAACAAGCAAAGGTAACAAGTAAGACCTAACTGGCTGGCAAAGTATCAATACAAAATTACAATAAAATCTATTTCTTCAAAAAATCGATTGATTGATTGTTATAAGTATGCCTACAATACAGGAAATATTTTCCATAAATAATTTATGTATATATCATATAAAATATTTTGTTCCAAATATTTAATTAACATTTACCCATGCTTAATTTTAAATATTTCTTTACAAATGTTTTTTAAATATTTTTTTAACATCTCAAATATTTAACAAATAAATAAATATTTCTTAGATATTTATGAAATATTTAGTGCTACTATGGTTTATACAGATTTTATATTTATATTTTATTCATCATTTATAATTTCATTTTGTAAATGTCATTTTTATAAATAAACGTGTTTTTACAGAACATCTACAATGTTTCAATACGGTATAATAAAAACTGTACATTGTGTAGCAATAAAAACCCAGATTAAATATCATTTGCAAACATACATATATGTTGTAGGTATATATTTTACAAATATCTCAAAAATAATAGTAAGATATAGAACAGATTAAAAATTAATATTTCCCATATATTGGAAACAAATATTGAGACGACATTTACATTTAATGCCTTCCATATATTGAAAACATATATTTAAAGGATATTTATAACTAATATTTAGAAAAGATTTATTTTGTATAAATTATTGATATAACATTACAATAAATGGCTAATATAACAAAGTGTGGCATTGAAATATTTACTAGATGTTATTTACTAATATATAACCTATATTTTTTGCTACTAAAGTCGTTTATGGGCTTGGAACACGTACTCCGCACGTGTTACACCTCACTGCCACAGTATAAACAATACAAAGAATTATCCAACAGTTAGCATAGGGTACAAAGGTCTGAACTAAAGAGAAGGGACGTCGCTTAGTATGCCGAATCAGATGTAGACACTTTATCTGCCACTCCCGATGGTTCTGTTTGTAGCCTGCTTACAATAGTCCGTAAATTCATAAACATTTGAACACTAAGATCGCGCGATAACTCTGCAATGATTTTCAAATCAACATTTGTATGTGCAGGCATTGTCAACAATAAATAGCTTTCTAGAGAAACTTACTAACTTGATGCTATATTTTTATTAAATTATAAATTAGACTAAAAGGTACAATTACTATTACAATAATTAAGGGTGGCGGTAATTTACACAATTGACGTGTAATAAATAATGGATCGACCAATTAAAATTTTGAGATTATAACAGCAACTTAAAAATTAAAAATAGTAAATAAATATATAAATGTAAAATACTTTACTGTTCTTAATTGACATTTCTAAAAAATACAATAAAAACGATTATTTATCGTATTATAATAAAGCACGATATAAGTGACAAGGAAAATACAAATTTTTGTTTATCATACTATGGTAATGGTGCGTCCCCCGCAGTGCAGTGACACATTAAGTTTGATTTATTTATTCTTACAAAGATTATACGCCTTTAAATCTATAAGTATTAAAAACATTCAACAAAAACAAATTCATTGTATTAAAGTTATATAAAAAAAATTGTTTCAAAATGCTTGAATAAACAAATAACATTGCAAAAAAAAGTTAAATATGCAAAACAACTAGTTTTAGTTTACGATGATAAAATTTTTCATTCTAAACGCGCGTATTGTGAAAATTCAATTTAATTGCTCTTAATCTTTCGAATGTAGCGCAAGATTCGGTCATTGCAGTTTTGCTTTTTTCTAGCTTCTTTAATTCGTCAGGAATGCCGAAAAAGTGTGTTTTTATAAAAACTAGTGCTCTCTTAACAGCTTCGTCATTAAAAGCTTTTTGAGATTTAGCAATTGCTGCAGAAGCTGTGTCGTCAAATAATCCAACCACCTGAAGTAAGATAATTCAATTAATGTATAAGACAATGTCAGATTATAGTATGAACTGTACCTCTTTAATTTTTTCAAAATGTGTGGCATAAAAAATGCAAGCAGATAACCAAGTTCCCCATCTTGTTATGATAGGTTCAAGTGGAAGTTTAACATCTGGAAGTTTTTATCTCTAATGAATTCACACACCCTATGTATTCTATGTGCTAGACAAGTTAAATGTTTTAAATTCGGATAAAATATTTCTAATGCCTTAGCGAATTTTATCATATAAGGTGCTGCATCGGTTACGAATAAGAGAACCTTTTTTTTTTTACGCCATTGGGATACAGAAGTCCACAAACATAAAATTATATACTTGTAATTAATAGATTGGATTATATTAATCAATCATTGAAAAAAACTTACGTAAACAATAATCGAAAAAATTTGCAACTTATTTGTGATTGGTCTGTGGAATTTCTTTGGATGCTAGTAAATGAGCTTTTTCTAGTTCTAGTTCAGACAATTTACCAACTACAAAATTTGTTATATATCGACCTCTGCAATCGGTTGTTTCATCAACCGAAGTCTAAATGTAATGGTCCCCAATGTCATTCCTTATTGTTCTATAAAAGGTAAACCAGCATTTTGAAAACTATTAATACTTTAATTAAACTGTTTACCGATTGGTAACATATGTCTAAATATTTTTTTTAAATGTAAACCACTACCCTAGTGTTTTACATGGTACTTTTTAGTAGCATCGATTTAAAGTAATACATATACCAGTAATTAAACGCATTTAAATTAAGATAATACAAACTTACTGAAGAAACTTGACAAAAAAAGTTTTCCCCGTCGGCTGTTAAATTATTGTCCAATTTACTCCACTTGTAATAATTTTCAAAGTTTCATTGTTTATTAGGTGGAATTTTTTAAAACTTACTCACAGCACAGCAGCAATAGACTATCACAGTGTGACAATATCACAAGGTATTTATAACAAACAAAAAATATTTTAGTCATGTGTTTCAGTCATTAAAGGAATCCCACCGGACAGAATTAAAATTATCTATATTTGTTTGCTTTACTTAGGTACTGAATAGACCTATAAAATATGATTCATTCCGAAATTCTTCTGGTTTTGTAAATAGTGTTCTGTTAAGCCTGTCATTGTACCTAATCCTAGTATAAATTTTTACAATAGTTCTCTATAAGCGGCTTTTGTATTTAATGTTTTTTGGAAACCATTGTTTAACAAAACATGAAAATCTCTGTTGTTATTTATAGGTTCGTGGTAAGACCTTTTGAGCAAAAAATGTTAATTATATTATTGTACGTAATTTAAGTAAAATTCTGTAATGCGTTATTGTCATCTACCTATAAAGCACTGTTTACACAAACTTTTCAAAATTTAGATGTAAAAAGGCAATATAAAACAATACTCTTTAAAAAGGCAAAAAAGATAAAAAGTTACACAAAAAGGCAAAATAGGCAGACTGCAGGCATTTGCCTGACTGTCCGCTCTTTATTAATAAGATGTTACATGAGCGCAATATAAAATGTGTTCAAAAAATAGCCTTAATAAAGTTTATAATGCACTGTTTATTTACATACGGAAATATTTTGTATAAACATAAAATGCAGTTTATTGTTCTAAATCATTCAAAAATAAGAATATATTGATATTTATAGTTTTTGCAGATAAACGAATTGACTTTCTGGTATTCTCAATGTTTATTATTTGTCTAATTTGAATTTCTTGAATAGCATTGCGAACGGGCACGAATGATTGCCGATTGCATTCGGTAACAAGCCTAGTTTACATTGTTAACTATTTCATTGGTACTAACCAAACTATCTCGTTTTTTGTTTAGTTGAGTGTACATATACGACGAAATCGCCGTTTTTAATACTAGGATGCATATCCGGTACAATATGTATCTACTTCTACGTAAATGTATCAAACCATATCTACATAAATAAAAATATTCGTGTTTATACCTAAGCTAGAAGTTTGGCCCATAAGCGTGCGTTACAGGTGCAATCTTGTAAAAAATTAAAAAAAAATTTTTATAAGTATCTAATATCTGTCTATAAAAGTCATAGTTATAGTTATAAAATAAACAATTTATTATTTTTTTTCACAATTTTTACTTATTTTGTAACAAATCTTAAAAAACGGTATTTATAAGTGTAACTGTAGATAGCTATAAAGGTGGTAAACTTTGTAAATTGATTTTATAAGGTACAGTACTTAGAATAAAAATAGCAAAATTTTTTTTTAGTTATTTAAAAAAAAGTAAAAACAAATAATAAAAGAATTTAATAATCGCTGATAATGAACATTTTGTATCAACTCATCAAATTAAAGAAAACTTGCAATAACCGCGTAGTAAACGAACGATAATGCGTCGACTCCATGATGAAGAAATACATTGTCGTCAACCTGCCAGAATCTCACCGAAACATGTTGGGATAAGGTTGCAATTTTGTTACGAAAATTTGAATATGGTTCAGTCAAACGATATATTTTTGAACGAAAAAACTTACTCGTCATCGCAGGATTCTCGTGTACAATTATGGAGACGAAACGGAACAAAATACAATTTAAAGAATGTGTTTCCTAAAAGAACAAGTAGGCGCATCAATGCTGGTTTTTAAGGTTGGATGTGCCAAAGCTGTTCAGTTGAATAAGTGCAAGTAACATCACTAAAATTTAACGCAAGAAAACAAGAAGAAGCAACTTTTTTATAATTGACAAACAAACGGAAACAAATGTGTTTGCCTATTTTGAAGCATTTTCTGAAAAATGCAGCAAGAAAAGAATTTTCTTGTGACTAGTTAATAAAATTTTGTAATGAACGTCAAGATAACTTTAAATTTAAATTATGGTCTACCGAAACTAATTTTCCAAATTGCAACAAATACAATCTGACCAATTTAATTTTTCCATTTTAGGTATGTGCAACAAACACAATCAGTCATTACTGGAGCCGAGCAAATCTTCTTATATGCGTTCCACGTAATCCCTAACACCGCTTTAATTTAAATGTTTGGTGCGGTTTAATAGTTTTGCGAATTATTGGTCCTGTTTTCTAGCGCACTCAAGTATGTCAAATTGTTTCCTATGTGTGTATGTTTTTTCCTAATCAACCGATCTTGTAGCTTAAACGTAAATAAAAATAAGTTTACTTATAATAATACATTAAAACTTACAACGAACAATCAAAAGTAAGAATTTTACAAATGCAAATTACACATGTATCTGATAAATCAAACAATTAAATCGTTATTGACAAACATACCTAAAAATAGCGATTTTTAGGAAAAGTAATTTAACAACTCAAAACAAAAAACAATAACAGTTAAGAAATAGATTTACAATTCGCTATATGTATGTATCACATAACATAAAACCAAATTATTGATTATCTTAGACAAGTATAAACAAATCAATTAAACCTGTTAATCTATAAGGATTCCAAAATTACGAAATATCAAACCATTAATCGCATCATTAAATTTAAAAAAAGACAATATCGTAATCAAACTAAATTAATCTGCACTAATACATGTATCTTTGTTTATAACACAATGTTATCTTAATTTATTTTAAACAAGTAACGTAAAAAATTAAGCAATCAAATTAATGGCTAAATGTTTGTTTCATTAAATATTTATTTATTTTAGTTGTACTAGAGATGTATTGAACACGCAATCGTTCACTATTAAAGTAAGTGATGAATAGGTACATCTATTTTTTAATGATTTAAAGTGTTGGTGTGATTTGCGTTTAACCTTAGAAACCATAACCGGGGTCATGCTGAGTGTGACGATCGACTACGTGCAGCTCACTTATAAAATTTTTAATTTATTTTTTGTGCTGCTCTCAGTGATATCAGTATTCTTTCGTTAGCGTAGTTACATAATCACGAAAAAAATACTAGACTTGCAAAGTCATAAATCGAAATCTATGTAAAATGATGTTTTCAATTAATTATTATTTAAGTAGAAGTGTGTGTCTGGTCGAAAATACATTTAAAGTCTATAAATTTTAGATAAAATTAAAAAAATTGCATACATTTAAATACTAGAGTATTATATATTTTGTGCTGTTAACATCGTAAACGTTAATATTGGTTCGTTACTGTAGTTACGTAATGAGCGAAAAAAGCTCTAGAGTGGTGAAATGAAAACTAGACACGAGAGATGGAAAATTCATTTAAAAAATGTTGAAATTCAATTTAAATAAAAAAAACAATGTTAAACTTATTGTCAAACTTGACAGATTTGATAATAAATGTAGTACCAACATTGCATTTCTGGTGTTTTTTATTTTTTCAAAAAAAATTATATAATTTTACAAAGTGCAACACAAAACATAATGTACGTAAAAATCCTTTTATAATCAACATAAACACAAACGTAAACATAAACTTAATTTTTACGTTTTGTTTATAATGACGTAAACATAAACAATTTTTTTTTAAATTGGCGTAATTTAATCTGTCAGTTGCAACGGTTGCAACATTTTATTGCGTTTGTTTACGTCTTGGTTCTCATAGTGATTTGAATTTATTATTGTGTTATTATTGCTACGGAGAACACAGAATTAATTTTATTAATGTTAAGAAGTATTTCGTCCCCGAGAAAGTTCGTCGCCCACATTTTATCACTGGGATATTTCGAATAGTCAAGTTCATTTATTATAATGCTATAAGAAGTGTATACATACAAAAGATGTACACGTTTTAAAATTTATAGTTATAAGCTATTCTACGTAAAAACGGTATCACATCACGATTGTCTATATCTTTGCAGAGCGCTTTGACGCTGGCTGAGATTGCTGTATATTTCTTGTTTCGTGGATTTCCGGGTTTAGAAATAATTTAAATTTATCATAATCATGCTGTGAAAAATTTTCTTCCTTACCTTTAAACCTAGCTCTACACTTTCTTCCAAATGGACTGCGTCAGATAAAAAAAAAGCAGTCACTTCTATTGATTTCTGGAAATTATTGTTGAAAAGCTTGCATTGCAGTGTGTTCAAAGTCTGTCATCAAAATATAGGAATGCATCTTTGACTTATTTGAGGCAGAATGAGGTCTACTACATGCGTAGGGAGAGTATGCATATTTCCCCTATTTTGGGCATTTCGGAAGGTTCTTTTAAGCGAATCCTTTTGGGAGAGCTAAACGGCAATGTCCGCATGAGCCTTGGCTCAATTATGATTGGACAAATTATTTATAGCGGCAAAAATTTCAATTTAATTTTTTTAGTTGACATATTTTCCGACTATCATGTTTGCAAAGTGGAGCTGTATAACTATGAATTTTAAAACGTGTACATTTTTGTGTGTATATACTTCTTATGGCATTATAATAAATGAAATAATGAATGAACTGAAAATTCTGTTATAGGGAGGTATGCGTTGTAATTTCCATTTTCCTTTAAAATTTTAAATTCTTGAGACGCGACGATTCCAAATATTCCTGGGACAAAATGTTGAGGACGAACTTTCCGGTTAAATGCGAAGATACGAAATTTCTCAGAGACGAAATGTGGGTTTCTACATACAAGAATGAAATGAAAATTTGTTTTGATGTATTATTAAGTCTTATTGGTCCAGAGATACAAAAACATAGTAACCGTTGTTTCTTAGAACCTGGTCAACGGCTAGCTATTACACTACGGTAAGTTATTTTTATTTTAGGTTAAAAATAAATGTTTATTTATTTTAGATATTTAGCAACGGGAGACAGTAGATTTTCGATCGCCAGTTCATACCGCATTGGAAGATCAACTGTTTGCAACGTTACAATTATTGCTTTGTTGGATGTATTATCACTCATTTTTACCACCACCAACAGAATACAATTTAATAGAAGTAGCAAAGCAATTCTGAACAAAATGAAACTTGCCAAATTACTGTGGTTCCATATTGACGGAAAACACATACAAATAGAAGCTTCTGCTTCATCTGGGTCACTGTATTTTAATTATAAAAAGATTTTTAGTATCATCTGGTTAAGAGTTTGTGACGCGAAGTATAGTTTTTTATTATGAGAACTATATAACTCCTCCAAAAAATTTAATAGGTTGGTGTGTTTCTATGCAACGATAGATCTTTCATTGAGATTCAGCTTATGTGTGGATTATGTTTGTGTCGTATAAGATTATATGTCTTCGTACTTTCCTACTTTGTCCATGTTTTTAATTTTATGTATATTTCGGCAGAAATTAAACATTCCACTGTGATGACTGGCCTGATGAAGTTGGCACAATAACCAACCAAACGTAACCACAATTACGACAGAGTTTTATTTCTGAGTGGTGCCTATCCTCCACATCGAAGGATCTATCGCTATATAATAATTTTTTATATATATGTCGATATTGGTAACTACGGTTCCCAGAGTGACGGAGCTGTTTTTGCTAATTTTAGTATAGGGACAATAATTGTAAATGATGCAAATTTTCCACAACGAAGACAATTGCCAGAAACTGCACGTCCGAAATATAATCTACCACATATTATTGTAGGAAATGCTACTTTTTCTCTTTGAGAGAAAATGATGCGTTCCTATCCTAGAAATAATTTGAATATTATTTTGTCTGTTTTTAATTATAAACATGTAAGGGCAAGGAGAACATTGAGAACAAAAAAAACTACGTTTGGTATATTACAAGCACGGTGAAGAATTTTTTGTAGAACGATATGTGCAGCACCCGAAACAGTGAATAATATTATAAAAGCCTGTGTCGTGTTGCATAATTGTATAAAGCAGGAAGAATCGAAAAATGTATCAGAAAATTTATATTGTTCAATGAATTTTGTTAGTTCTGAAAGAGCGATTGGTCAGTTACGGCATGAAATATCAAATTCAATATTTGAAAATTGCAATTGTCTGGGTAGCAATAACTCAAGTTTAAAAGCAAAAGTAATTTGTCACATGATTTTATGACTCCCGCTGAATTTAAAAAGATTCAAAGAACAAAATAAAAAACATTGATTTTTACTGTTATCTTTAACATAATAAATTTATTAATTCGCTATAATGTTAAATAGTTGTTGTTTTGCAACTTCATTGCTATTATTTTACTAAAAATTTCATCCTGGTCTTCTTGTTTTGGATTTATTTTATATAAAGAGATACAATAATTTTATCTACATCCTACATTGACTTGTACAAATTTCCTAGGTTCGTAAATATTTTTTTTTGTACAGTTGGGGTGTTGCTACTGATATCTGTACAAAATAATGCATATCGAACAGGTATATACTATATAAATTACAATGCTGAGTTACCAAATTATTTAAAGTTATATGTACTTCCAATTACATAACTACAAAAAGTACAAAACCTCATCGGTAACTTTTGCACCTTTCAGATCTTCATAATTACCATTCAACAACTCACTTTCCTCCAAAATATCGTCGTTTCTACATGTACATTACCGAGGTTGAAAGAATATTGTCACGGCAGGAAATATTTAGTTTAGATTTATTTTCAATATTTGAAATTGAACTATAATAAAAAAAATAATCTGTAACTATAGTTTACAATAAATTATTTACTTTTGCATTTGCATGTGACTGTTTAAAACCTCCAACTCATTGTACCATTTCCATAAGGAAGTTTCACTTGCAGGTTAACAGTCTGATCCTTGTAGCTTTTATTTTTCTTGTCATATAGATTTAGTTTCACTAAATTAATTAATATTTTAATGTCTGCATTCATGTCTGCTTAACCTTACTTATTTACAGTACAGTACCCGTTAAAGATGTAAGTACCCGCCAACAAACTTGAGAAAACAAAGAAACTAAATACTTGAAAATTATCTTAACGAGTTGGCGCACTTACAGTTTTTACGTAATTTTTATGTACAAGATAAAATAGTTTCAACTAAAAGATTTGTGCTTATGCTTTTCAAGGTCGAATCATAAACATAAACGCAATCCGTATGTAGTATGACAAGCATCGTAAGGAAGTTGTTTTTTAACCTTATGGTTACGTTTGTGTTTATGTTTAAGTTGATTATAAATGGGTTTTTACTCTTGTGGAAAGTTTCATAGCTCACTCACATGCAACGCTCTCCCGTCGCATTAACGTTCGTTATGCTAGGCTATACTTTTGATGCCCATTATGTAAATTACTATTGGAGTAGTATTTGTATGTGCGTTGCTGTAATAAATGTACTACCAACCTTAAATTTGTCATGTTTTTAATACCTTTTTTTTTTTAAATTAAAAATAAAATAAATTTAGCAAAAAAAATAATGTATGTAACTATCGTCACAAAAGCATAAACCTACCCTCATGCAGCTCAAAATCTTGTGCTTCACTTTTGACGCTAGGGACATAAATTACTATTAATGTTTTAGTATATCTTTTAACGTATTTCAAAAGTTTGCCTTACTTAAAAAAATATAATATAAACAAAACCATGACTTACTGACAGAATCAAAACTTTATAAAAGTTCATCACAAAACAAGTCTTTTTTTAATGACATTTAACAGTACTAATGATTTTGAACATTTTATTAAGTGTATATTTTTCTCATCTTGTTCATATTTTTGTTTTACTAATATATGTCTATTAAAAATCAAAAATTTGATTTTAAAACAATGTAATTGCTTTATAATGAATAACGTAACGCGTATTACAAAATCGTAAACTTATTTGATATATTTACAGCATACCAAAATAAGACAAGTAAGACATAAGTGTAAAACAATTTCTAAACATATCTATTACAATAACAATTACGAAAGAAAATTATACTCGTAAATTCAAATGTAATGTATAAATGTATAATTGAATAAAAACAAAATAAAAAGAAGTTTTTCGTGCAATTCAGTAGAAATTGCCCGATTATCTATCCTTTTTTGAGTAGCTAAGTTGCTAAAGATAAAATTAAATGATACTTTAAACTTTAATCTTAAAAGAAGTTGAAACGTAGAAATGTATTAACCTACTAAAAAAAAAGTTTATCAGGGTAGAAAAACTGCAGAATATCTTACATTTAGTTTTATTATTTATAAAATTGTTGACTAGTTATTGATACCAACTAAAATAAAAAGCCGTCGTTATATTGTAAATACCTACTATAGGTAGGTGCTTTTGTTTTAAATGCAATATTGTATATTACATTTTTAGATTAATCTCTTGTTTATATCCAATGCTGTGTGTAAAGGCGCATTTACATTGGTATAGTAGCTAAAGCAAGTAACTAAAGCAAGTTATTAAATTTAGTAGCTGGCATTGTGTAAACGATTATTTAGTATTTGAGCCAGCCACCAATTTAGTAGAAATTTTAGTCAAGTAGATAGTTGGCAATTCTATTTACTTGAGCAAGTCGCTTCCCCCTCTACGTGATTTGTTTACTTCTATGCGTACTAAACACGTTTGGACATATCTTTTTAGTGTAATTGTTTAGTGGTGCGGATTTAAAACACGAAAAATGGCTACGTCCCGATGGAATGAAGATACAACACTGAAATTTGTTCAGGAGTATCGGGTCAGAGAATGTTTGTAGCACACAAGCAGTTATAAAAAATAGGAATGCTCGCAAAGCAGTTTTCCAAAAATGCAGGAAATATTGGCAATAGAAGGATTCGGGGTTTGGATAATAAAAGACCTACACAGGATAATTTAATAGTAAGATATTTTAATAATTCAAGTTATGGTTATAATATTAAAAAGTTAATATATCATTCGGTCCTTCCACGGTACAGCTCCTTTTACAAAATATTGACATGAAGCATGATTGCCACTAGTTCTAGCGATGGGCTGAATAATATTGTTTATTTAATTTTTTCAGGAACCTGGTTCAATAATTCCATTATCAATATCTTCTTCATCTACAGATCCTTCTGGCATACAGTTATTTGTCGTAGTTATTCTCAACCAGTTGTGTAGTGTGCAGCTTGCTATAATAATTTTGTCAATTGTAGATTGTAAACAAGCGATAGGCTATTCAAAAACACGGAATCTGCTCACGAGAATTCCAAATGCAGCGATAATTAAAAATCGTTTGGTTTTTGGAAAATGATGTCAGTGAATACGGTTTTAACAGATACATCTTCAAGGAAAAAGCGTCGTCGCCCACTAGAAAGCCGTCCGGCGGAAGTAGGCCATTTTCTAAAGCTGATTGACGACCATTGCATCCTACGTTTATGTATGAAAAGCAGTAGTTGTCATTAACAACAGCCAACATAATAATGCTGTTAGCACCTTTATAATTAAAATAGTCACTACCACAATTTGTGGGTGCACGGATCCCGAAATGCTTGCCGTCTAGTGCTCCATAACAGCCAGAGAAATTCCATCTTTGGCAAAAACCTATTTCAATTTCTTGCCATTTGCCATGGTTTTCAGGCACCTATAAAATCAAAAAATGCACTTATAGCGAACTCAAGAAAACATATTAAAAAATTATGACGTATCCTATTTTCTAAAATATGGTTAAAAATAATTTGATTCCACATTACAGTAAGTTGTTTTCCAAAACTTTAGGAAAATACCGTTCCAATCTATTTATTTTTTTCAGAAAGAAATGTCAACAACAAATGATGTATCAGATTTTAGCGACCACGAAAGGCCCGTATCTAACATTGAAAATCACCAGTCTTCTACAAAGCGACCAAGCAGTGATGATGCAACAGCAACAACCTGCACTTTTCAGGCCCCATCACTATCGAAACGAAAAAAATCCAATATCCAACAGGTTTCAGCAGCCCTAAGGGGCCTGTTTTTGAAAAACCTCCTGTGAATGAATTTGTAATTTTTGGTAACAGTGTGGCAGCACAATTACAAAGCTTAACTACTGTCAACGCTTTACTGGCCCAGGAACAAATACAATCCCTTTTAACAAAATTTAGAATACGTGAATTACAAGGCGTTTCTGTTACAGCATTTCCACCTAGAATTAACGCAGTTGAACATTATGGTTCT
Organism: Aquatica leii; assembly: GCA_035610365.1. Taxonomy (NCBI): domain Eukaryota; kingdom Metazoa; phylum Arthropoda; class Insecta; order Coleoptera; family Lampyridae; genus Aquatica; species Aquatica leii. Next base: position 41,628,385 of record CM069433.1, on the reverse strand, counting down.
ACACCATCGTCTTCCCCGTCCCTGCATCATATGTAGACTATAACGACACACAGTTGCCTTCCACAGCATATGGACAAACATATCATCGGGACAGAAAAATAAACAACACTTCGGGAATAAACTTCGAAATAGTTGGTCTGGACACGGGAAATTTTCTTTGTAATGTTCTATAACTATTTCCAGTTGCTAAGTAGGCTAAAGTAACCTCTAATTTTATTCTGGTCGGAATAGCCTCTCTCATAAGAGTATCAGATTTTGTTATAGAAGTACCACGTCTTCGTTAGCCAGTTCCTTTAGCAACATACAAGAAAACCCGTGAGTATTTCTGCGAGCTAACCATTTTCGGATCCATTAACGTTTTTTTTCTTTTCTTCATGTTCCAATATGTTACTAATTTCTTTGCACATTAAAACTATACATTGTTTTATGACTGATCTATAACGCTTTCGTTCAATGGACACCATTTTGATTTAGCGACTAAACAATGAAAGCTACAATACCGTGTGAACAGCTACTAAATAAAAATTAACTAAATTTAGTTAACTTGCTGTAGCTACTATACCAATGTAAATGCGCTTTAAATAAAATTGAGGTGCGGTTTAAACTTTCAAATTTTACATAAATTGTTGTTTTAATTTTTATAAAAACATTAGAATACTTATAAAACATTGAATGCAATGTGTTAAATTTTAAACTAACTCCATTAACTACATTTTTCCAAATAAAACGGTTTAAGCTTTCTTAATTGTCTATCAAATGTTTATTACGTTATTTATATTTTACAAGTTTTGGTGTTATTGCAATTTTTATTTTATTTATATCGCAGTAAACAATGAAACAAATGAAAACAAATAGACACTTTTTGACTATTTGTCAAACTAAGATTACTTGATATGTAACACACATTATTAACAGTGTGTTTGTTTTTTAATTTTACATAGATAGATAAAGTTAACGCAAACTCCTGTAAAGTTTTTATCATTAGCAAATGCCATATAACTTGTTTTTAGAATTTACAAAGAAAGATACCTGGAAAGAAAGCATTCACAAATAAGCAGTTTTTAATGTTTGTTGAAAAGATTTAGTACAATGGGAAATGTGAAATACATAAAACTTATCTGACAAAAAAATATTTGGTATTACTGTTTGGCTGTCTGGTGGAGATGACCCCCACATTAAGCAACAAACTTTAAATTCTACTCTCAGTATTAGTTTTCGATTAGTTTGACACTTAAAAAATATTTTCATTTCTACAAAGTTTGCCTATATCAAAAATCGAATATGAGATGCAAAACATTTCTGTCAGTTAGGCAATAAACTTGAAGCAGAACCGGATTTTTTCCATGTTGTTTTTTGAACACGTGAGTTTACGTTACATGTGAATAAACTTGTTAATGGCCATCTTTACATTATTATTTTGATGTTAACCCACACGTTGGCGTTGTTGCTAAAACTCGTTGACGCTATGGGTAGTTTATTAAAGTTTCAGATGGTATAAATCTTAACACAAGCAGTAAATTTTGTTTTGAAAATGAATTTGTTCCTGTTTAGACTACTTAGACGTTCACATTAATACATTTTTTGAGTTAGTTTTCAAGGTTTACGTTTATTTTTATTTATTATTAATTATCAAACACATTGTTAAATTTAGGTATATAATTAATAATAATATCAGTATTTAGAGTTCTGAGCAAATTTTGTAATGCGTTTATCATTAATTGTTTACAATAAAGTTTAAGATTTTTAGAATGTCTAATGTTTTACAAATTAAATAATGTTTTGCAATAATGTTCAAACCTGCGCAAGATTATTCGTAATACTTATCAGAAGCGCTTTCGTTTGGAAAGGTAGAAGACTTGCCCCCCACGTACCAACAAAACAAAACCAGACTTTAGCGTCTAATCGCCCTAAGGAAGCTGCAATTCCTCAGTAACAAAAGTGTCTCTGAAGTGCCCTAATTGAGCTGTGCTTTGCTTCAACTAGTTCTGACTGTAGCTCTTTCTTTTAGGACTTATCTGTAGAGTTTGCTTTACTCTAAACTCTTATTTTTTTAGACATTAGGACTTAAGGGTAGTCTCACTGCATCTGTATAACTATACAAAATACCAATATCTAAGAACAGGCTGGAGGTAATACCGTAACTCGGAACTGCACTTCATCGATGCAAACAAATCTTGCACAGACCGAGGGTCTTGACTTAGTTGACTGACCTAAGAGCAGGATTTGCAGCTTTATAAAAAAAACACAACAATTTAAGGTGTAATAGCGTTCCGCACCAAGAGATAAATGGCATGTCAGATATTTCACATGTCTTTAACAAACTCCTTTTTAAATACCAGGCGCCCTTTAAAAACATTAGTACTATCGTAATACGTTGGTTTTTTCGCGGCAATCTCTTTTTTAGAGCATTCTCGTAGAAATAGTATGAAACGAGTTCTACTATCTACTATCAAAAACTGAAAAAAAATGATTCTGTATGAAACATGGCAATTACACGTAAATAAAAAATAACGGATACGTCAATAGAAGCATTAGCAAAAACAACATACACGAGAAATTTGAATTATATAGTTGATGACCTTACAGAAAGAAAAATTAAGGATATTATAACTTTGCCAAAAAAGAAAGTACTTAAACTTATTTAGTCTACTATACAAGGATTTTTATACAAAAATTAATACTAAAACCGAAGATTATTGCTTACAAACAAGATTGTCAGACGGATAAATAAACTGGTTTATAAACAGATAATAAGAGTAAACAAACATCGTACGATGGTCAGGCTTTATTTGAGTCACTGGACGAAATAGAGACTAAACAAGTTTGAAAATAAAATAAGAAGAAAACGTCTATAAAAAAACATAATGCATAAATGGGAATCCTTTAGACCAAATGGAAGAAAAGAAAACTTTGACATGCAAAAAACATTATCCAAGATAAATCAAATGTAATGGCAAAGCCGTCTTATGGTATAAATTCTACAACTTAAGTGTAATTTAATGTGTATTAAATTTGCTATTTGTAATATTTAAAATAAACCACCTTGATGAATGTAAGCTTACAATCTTTGCAAGGTTTGAAGGTAACATTATTTATGTAGTTGATATTCAGCTATCTGCGATAAGGAACGTTTGATCTAAAGTTAGTCTTATATTTTGTACTCAATTAAACGTTTACTAATTTTTATATTGTCGCCACTGTATGTCATTGTTAACACTTGATCGGTTTGCTTTCTAATTTTACGATGTTATCAGTAATTACTTCTGATTCAAAATTTGTCTTATAATTTTGAAATTATTAACCAAATTACTTTATGTAACCGGTACTTTTTTCTGTTTCTTTTTTTCTGTTAAAACACAAAGTATTATTTTAAGATCGTTTGTAATAACAAGAAAATGGCATTTGTTGTTTATTGAAAAAAATATATATCACTGTGTTACCTTCTTTGAATGACGGTTGTTTACTTTTTTCTTAATCTCTCAATACTAACTTGCAAAAAGTAAAGAAAGTAAAAAAACCTATAGAAAGTTTCAATTGCTAGATGTACCAATTAAAACATTTAGACAAATAGTGGAATAGGTTTTTTTTAAAAAGACGCAGAAGTATTGTAATCTACACGATTAAAAAACGCGAAAATATAGACTATAGTAATGCCGTAAGAAAAGAACAGAATAAGTACAGTAATTATAGGAGGAGCAATAACGGTATAGCAACGGTTCGGGTAAAAGTGGAGACAATAGAGATACTATACAAAAACAACAACATACTCAACGTAGGTTGCTTGAGCCATGTAAGAACAAATTGTAAAAGAGGAGATAGATCTATGTACGTTACAATGAGATGGGGCACCACGCAAAAAACTGTAAAGGTAATATAAAATGTAGGGCATAAGTCAGGCAGCATTAGATGTTTGAAGTTTAAAAAATTAATGCTGGGCAAAGACTGGGACAGACCACCAAGAGGAGAAAAAGAAAAGAAAGATAAGTAGAATCCAGTAACAACTATGGCACCGGACACTTGTTTTGCGGTGCCATCATATCCTACTTGCAACACTATCAAGTAGGTTTTTTAGTCGATTGGCAATAACTCCGAGGCAACCCGATACTACTAGACCATTGGCATCCGATGTCTGTTAAGCAGATATTTTTTTCTTTCAAAAAAAATTTTACACCAGTTGGTATATTGTTTAGCATTAAATGGGGGTTTGTTTAAACATTTGTCATAATTTTCTATTTTTGCTATTTTTTGTTAAGATAAATAAAATCCTATATTCTATTACTCATTTTATGGTTTTATAATTACTCGTAAGGTAAGTGAAATTAAATGACGTTTTATTCTATTTCTACTATTTTTGGTGTTGGGAAATAGAAAATTGTAAACGTTATTATATTGATTTACCATTTTTTTCTTAAACAATTAGGAGAGCAAATATTCAATGCTAAATGTTTATCTAACATTGAAATTCTTATGCTACGTTTACAAAGTTACCACCCTGTATATGTACATAGTATGTATATAATGTATTAAAATTTAAAACAATGCAGTACGTTTTCTTCTATGAAATTAAACCTAAACCTAAATAACGCTCCTCATTTAAAATAGTTTGTGTCAAATAAAATTGAGAATATCAATCATTTTTTGCGTAGGCATTATCTCCAAATGAGATTACTTATGAATACGTTGAAGTTAAGATCCAGTGGCGTGTAGAATAATTTCAAGACGTTTAAAAATACATACAAAAACATCTCACATAACATGATACTATGTTGATTAATACAAATATGCACAGTATACATAATAATTATATTTTTTAACTTGATTATGTTTAGTGAAGATCTAAACTTATTAAAAAAACACTGTAATTACAAAATGCATATTGGAATACAATATTTTAAACTTTTATATGGTAGTAGACATCGTTTTAACAAGCATTTAAAGTAATAAAAAACTGAGGTTATACCACACGTTATACTTTATCGGACAAAAACGGACATTCTTCGTAAGGCTTCGGCGCATAGAAGGATGCGGCAAATTGTGCTGATTAGTTTATAATACCGCCAAAATAAAATGAAATTATGTTTTAATATTAATTATTATTCCATTATTTTATTATTATGTCTAAAATAATTTATCTTTTTTACAAACTGCATTTGCGTAAAATACACTATAGGTTAAGTAGATAACTACACATATTCCTGTCCTGTAGTAAATAAATTCCCATCTTCAGATTAATGATTGCCGAGAAAAATAGTATGCAACGTTTGCAAAATGACCAATATGAAAAAGTATGTATAACGCTTTCATGAATATTGTATGAACTAAATTGATGATTTGAGCTTTTAAATTTTTGTGTTGAATTTATAACAGAATGATGCATTGAAACGATAGCAGCGTATACAAACCACCAAGCTATCTATTAATTATGAAAATCGTACCAATAATTTTGTATCAAAATTTTTTCATTAAAGTGACACTCGGATGTCAATAACTTGATACCAATGCTGATTGCAGTTATAATATCAATATACCGGCGATAAAAAAATTTATATAAATAATCATGGTACGATAAGTTATTGTGCAGGTAAGAAGTTCTTTTTGAAATAGAGAATATTTTTTTAAACAATTGCACGTTTTCACGTTTAAATACACAGCGAAATAAAAATTAATAGCTTGTTAATTATTAGGAAATTTTTGTATACGTACTTATATGTGATAATCCACCTTTATTTGCAAACTCAAGAAATACTACAATTTACAAAGTAAAGCACCCTAAAATTCAAAGGATAATGTTTCAAATGTACGAAAGCTTAAAAGCATTAAACTAAATATTTACTACTTAAGCATATCGTTATATTTGTATACATTACGTTATTATATTATTATTATTAGAGTTATAATATTCAACATTTCTCTCTATTTTAGTTCTACGGTATTGCAAAATCAAATTTGCTACTAATTTAAACATTTGTATATGTATATGCCACAGATAAAATCGTTAAATCTTTACTACTAAAAGCTTTAAATTTTGTTACATATGAATTATGATGTTGATAACACCTTTAACACAAAACAAAATGCTTAATTATACTAATTGTGATTGTGATGTGTACGAATATAACAGGAATGCTCGTGATAAAAAAATGTTTACACAAAATACTAAAACATTAATCAAAATAAAGTGATAAAGTTTAACATATAACTTATACTAATAATTAACTTTTGATTAATTAACTTTATCATTTTCCAAGCAAACACTTTTATAATAAATGTCTACTCCAAACATCAATAGGCTTTTAAATTGATTGATTTACGTTTTTTTAACGTTTTCTCTTTTTAATGCTATGAAATATTGTTCTTAATTTTGTCTTTTATATCATCTTGTGTGGTTAGCGGTATTTTATATAATCTTACCTACACAAATCAATTTTAGATAACTGTGGTAAACAAGCTACCGATGCAAATTATTCTTTTCTCTTTCTCATATTATGTGTAAAAAGCACAGTCTTTAAGAAATGTGAATGTGAACATTTTTCAATGATAATGGTTACTAGTTTTTTAAAAGGTTAAAATAAATTTTATTAAGCGATATCGACAAGTAACTTCTTTTCAACATTCTTTGCTTATGTGTTTGAGTAATACCTTGTCTGAAATTAAACAAAACTATATATTAGTAAGTAGTAGTAGTAATAAGTTTGTTTCATACTCTGAATATGTCTACTGTGGCGTGTGACGAAAGCTCAACTTATAGAAAATGTTATACACGTTACCGAGAGAAGATCATAGTAATAATGTATGTACTACCTACATACTATACAGGGTGTCTCACGGTGACCGTCGGTTAAAACTATATCAAGAACTGTAAAAGCTAGAAATTTGAAATTTTGTACATGCGACATGTCGTGTTTAATCTATTTCATAAAAATATTTTCCAAATAGTAGCAGTTCCGAAAATACCGGACGTGAGCATCAACATCTTTATTTTTAATTAAACAAACCAGACATTTTCTTCACATTCTGGTGTTTAGTATGTATGCTGAAAATAATCGGCTTATCAATTGTGATTGTTGAGAAAAAATTTTTTTCACTGAAAAATTTCAAAATCTTGTTTAGGAAATTAAATTGAAAATCGAAAGTGGTAAAAGTTACGGAAATAGGATTTTAGGTTCTCAATGTCAAAATATCGAAACACAATTGTAATTTATTATGAAAAATTTCCCGCGGTTACGTATCTATTTGACGCTTTTTCTAGATTTAAGAAAAACTTTAAAAAGTTTTTTTTAAGTAGAATGCTTATTTAATTATTAGTCCGTTCGATGCATAAATAAATTTCCTTTAAATTGATATACCATGTTCCTATACCTAAAATCAATGATTACAGAGTTATTTACATTTTTCTATTCAAATTTATAATTGCATATGTACTTTACAAAACATGGTTGGCTATGAAAGTTTTCAAACAAACGATAACTAAATTATAATTAAAATTTGTAGCGTGTATAACAACAAATTAATATTAGGTTAAACGTATGTGATATGCTCTACGCTGCCCGGGTCATGGAATCAATAGGCCGCTACACGAATTTGTATTTGATGTCGCCTCTTGACTAATTTAAACCCATTAGTTATATTAAATTTTAAAAATGAGTACCATTTACTTCCATACATTTCATACGGCGTGTTTCAACACCCTGAATCGTTGCTCTACTGATCTCTAAAAGATCTAATTTATTAAATGCTGCGGTAACGCGACCCTGTAGTTCAGGGGTGGGCAAAAGCCGGCCCGCGGGCCACATCCGGCCCCTTTGCTTACTTTATCCGGCCCGTTGAAAAATCCCGCAAGCAATTTTTTAATCTCTTTTATGCGATTGTGTACGTACGCGGTATAGTCCTCCGGCCCGTGAGACATTTTGAAAATTTCATTTTGGCCCGCGCTTAAAAGTATTTGCCCGCCGCTGCTGTAGTTCTTCTCTGGTATTAACAGGAGTTTCGTACACTTTGATTTAATAGTGCCCCACAAATAAAAATCCAATGACGTTAGATCTGGCGATCTTGTTGGCTACAACCAAGGACTCAGACGTCTAATCCATCGGTCTTCGAACATTTGTTCCAATTGATGACCGACTGCAGCGGTACAATGAGCACCATCTATTTGAGACCAGCATGTTTCTAACTCGGCTTGTGGTAAAGTTTGCAAAAAATTTTGTACCTGATTTCTTAAAATACTTAAATATTACTCACTGTTTAAATTTTCGTCATAATTGAAATAATACACGCGGTGGTTCACTAACATTGCAAACACGTTGAAGCTAAACTTTTGCTGATAATTGTTTGGTCTGATTGCAAATGGATTTTCATGCGACCAAATATGTAAATTATGCCGATTAATAATACCCTCTTTAGAAAATTTTGATTCAGCTGACCAAATCATTTCCTGACATTGTTTTGACATAAGTGCGCATCATCATCAGACCAGTCTATATAATTATTAAACGTTAATCAAAAAAGAAAAGTACATATGTACACTAATTGCTGTTGATATGCACAATTTTTCACTCATGTTAACAACTAGAAAAAAAAAACTTCTAATGCTGCTTACACTTGACATATGTTGAAAGCAATACACGTTTAAAATTTTCTTTCTTTAATTTATCAGTTCTCTAGTGCGCGCAAAATTCCGAATTGATAAATCGCCACACACTACTCATTTTAAGTAGCACATCTATTTTACTTCAAATCCAAAAATGGATGAGAATTTGGTCACAGAAACTCACTATTTACGTAAATGTATTAAAAGAGTTGCGTTTATAAGTCGACGATTATTAAAATTATTTGGAAATAAGTGAGAAAGTTTTAAATTCTTCTTCGTCGACGTTTCTATTTATGTTCTCTGCATAAGTAAAAAAAATATTAATTGTTATTTATGATAAAATAAAACTACTGTGCTAACTAGCCTAAAAGTCTTTATATATCCGGATTAAATTAAAGTCAACATTCCAATATGCAAAGAAAATATTATCACCATGAAAACGTAATTAGTGGTTGAACAATTGCAGTATAAATTCCCATTACTCCCTTTAAGTTATACGTATAAAAAATTAAATGTTGCATAAATCTCTTTATAAAATCAAGTCTAATTTCTGATACAGAACGCTAAAAAAACTCTAAATAAAATTTGAAATGCTGTAAATCAAAAAATTACAAAATTAGAAAAGTGCAAAACGCATTTTTCGCTTTCTTTTGGTAACATTTAATTTAAGTATTACCTATTTTGAAATTATATAAATTTAATAGCAATGAACTGAAATTTGCAATTTTCGTAGTTTGCATTTTTTTATGTTTTACATTACTATAGTATCTACTACATTTTGGTAGAAATAATACCTTAGATTTTATTAAAAATTATATATAAATACTACTTACAAGATCAAAACTAGATATAGAAAATCTTAATAATAAACATGATTAAAAAAGTACTGTAGTTACGTCCTCCTATTATATTTAATTAATGAATTGGTTAAGAACACTCTTCACTAGGAGGGGCAAAATAAAACCACTTTAGATTTTTTATATGGCTTTTTTGACGTTTCGTGCAACCATGTGTGCACTTCTTCAGGCCACTGAAATATATTGTACGTAAGTTACACATTACTTATTACATAGTAAATAATACGTTTTAGGTACAAAACAAGAAACTTACACAAAAAAGTTCGAGTGGAAACGTCCTCAAATCCAAACAACATGACAACTAATACACAATATAAATAACATGAATAAATTGTTAAAACATTATTAATAAGGTCAAATAATTAAAATGGTGTATATGAACAATAACTAAGAATGACAAACAAATAGCCATATAAAAAATCTAAAGTGGTTTTATTTTGCCCCTCCTAGTGAAGAGTGTTCTTAACCAATTCATTAATTAATGATTAAAAAACTATATAATATTTTATGTAAATATTTGTATTTTACATGCTAATAATGTGTGTAATATATTATTGATTATGCATTTCCGTAGACGGTTTGGCAACGAAAATAGATTAAATTGGCACATACATTAGCTTCTCGAAATCTTTCACACACGGTATTAATATGGCGATGCAAATTCAAATCCGGCGACTTAGGTGGCCAACGAGTTCTTTCCACTTCTGGATATTGTATGAACCATTCTTGAACTACTGCTGCCGTATGTAATAAGAAAATTGTCCTAAACAAACCGAATTGCTCTTTCGGGATAAACTGCTCGTACGGAGGGCAACATAACGCTTCCAAAATCGTCAAGTAATTTTGAGCAGTTAAGCGTTCATCGACACGTGTTAATTGCCCTGGGCCAGAATCACTCATCCATCCCAATAAGCAGCACTAATTCTCCCACTTCTTTTGTTGGATTGCATATGTTTTGATTTTGATTTTTTTTAATATCTTGAAAAGTGCAGAAGATTTTTTCATATGAAAAAACAACACATCTCCAATCTAAATATAATGTTCTTCTGAAAACTGCAATCTCCGGTAGGCATTTTCTTCAGTTATTACAGGTTTCTATATAGGTCGATAGCAGCTTATTCCTACAGCTTTCAATGTATTTTTTATTGTTTGCAAACTGCATTGTAGCTGTAGTCTTTCGCGAATGGTGGAGGAAGTTGTGAATGGAATCAAACAAGCAACTCTGGATAAGAAAGATGGCCTTCCATTTCTATAAGCGGTTGCAAAAGACGATCATTTTCCGCGCCATGTTTTTTGCGCTAAACCCAATAATGAACTACACATTTCTAATAAAATAAATAATAGTTAATTAAAACTGTGCAAAAAGGTTTACGTTTACTGAAAGGCACCGATAAAGTAATGTTATTAATTTAAGTGAAAAAGTTACGTCTTTCAAGTTAGCAGTACAAAGTTAGCAGAATCAAATAAAATATAATTAGGAATTTGTTACTAATTTGTTGTAAAAAAAACATTGTAATTTTGTTACTTTTTTAGTTAAGCGATTTTCTGCTAACTTGAGACAAGTTAACAGTACACCGTTCTAAAAAGTGTTTTAATGAATCTATTTCTTGTGTAAAATGTGTGTAAAACAATAATAAAGCTATCAGCTTTTCTTTGTAATTAATTAAGAAAAATTTAGCCATAAATTTAACACACATTTTAAACCGAATACCGATTTATTAAAAAAACACTGCTTGGAATGGTGTACTACTAACTTATTCTCAAATTGAACGGATAATTAAAAAAGTAAGAACGCTACAAGTATTTTCTTTTGCAAGAAATTAGTAACAAATTCCTAATTATATTTTCTTTGATTTTGCTAACTTTGTACTGCTAATTTAAAAGACGTAAAACACTTGATAACCAATTGCTACCTAAACTGCAACTTTTGTAATTTCATTATAAACAACTTCCTGTGATGTAGGCGAATAATTGTGCAACCTGAATTATACATCATATCATCCATTAACTTAAAAACTACATTAGCATACCTATAAAATATGTATATATCTATGTTTAAAATTGAAAAGACTGCCAATATTAAAGAATATTATCAAACGCAAAATAAATAATTATCTTACCGACAGGTAATTATACTAGTTTTATAATCCACAATAATAGGTTTTCCAAAATATGTAACAAACCATATCCAAATGATTACAAAATTCATTACGTTTGCCAAATGTAATGTTTTGCACCCTATGTAAATTTATTAACATTGTCAAAAAAGCAAAATAATGAATAAAAATAAAGGAAAAATATATAATATCAATTTAAAAAGAGTTTAAACACTATAAATTGTTAATGTTTTGCAATTATTTGGTAAAAAACTTTTTTGTATTATTATATTCTCTTGATGAGTTATTGTACTATTTTTGTTATTATTTATTGTTTAAAACAAGATGTAATATTATTTATTTATTTTGGGCTATTTGCAATTCTCTCATCTTATTTTTACACAATGTTTCTTTAAAGCGGGAGTCTCGCCCGCGCCTGGAACAGCTCCGTCTACTTAGAATTTCTGTATTACCTTGAAATTTGATAGGGCAACTATTGCAACACATAGTTTTTTTTCTAATAGTATGGAACAAAATTAAAAAATGTTTTTAAATTTTTATTGAACATTCTTAACCCCAAGTAAAAATTTTTATACGTTTCCATTGGCCCAATCATTTTTGTTTGCCATTGCGTACTTTACATGGGGTATATAAATATAAATAAAAATATTAAAAAAAAATAATAAAAAAATTATTCAAACTACAAAAATATAAAAAAGTTATGATACTTGTGTGCGGTTCATAAACCCGTTCTCGGCTTGAGAGAAAGATGACCATAGAATGGTTTAGCGTTCAAAAAAACAAATAACAATGATTGAAAACATTTTTTTATTATTGAATAAAAGTTCTATCTTTCAAATTTTGTAAATTTTTTTTATATTCAAATTTAAAAAAATAACAAGCAATGTAAACAAAGCACAAAAAATGCAAACTACGAATAAATGTTGAGAATTTGTAATGGAAATTAAGATTGCAATTGTTCGACCACTGTTGACTTTAATTTAATCCGGATATATTAAAAATTTAATGCTACTTATAACAGAAATTTCATATCTGAGCATGCAGTTTCAATTTAATAGCTATTAATGAAATTTATTTTATTATAAAGAACAATTAATTTTTTTTTAATTAAGGGCTATAGCATTCATTTGAAACTTAAGCAAATAACATAAATAAATCAATAGAATATTTTGCAAAAACAAGTTTTAAACTTAAGGGTACAATTTAGATACATACAGTGCGACAAAGTAAACAAAAACCCCGGAAAATATGTATGTGAATTAAAATCCAAGTTTTGAACCTGTAAAAAATTCGACTAATCACAATTAAAAGATTCAAGCTGATACAATCGTTGACATAAGTTTGTATCCATTTGTCAATTATGATTTTGCAAATCGCTGTTATTTTTGATTCTTTCCTTCAGTACTTAAAAACAGTTTTTTTCAAGACTGTGTTTATCTTATTTGTGGAATTGGTACGTATTACAAAATAACAAACATGGATTTGCAATCAATATGTGCACAATAGTGCATATAACCTTAAAATTAGTTATGGCTTTTACTCATTTAATGCAATTGCATTAATTAACAATTATATAAAGACAGTATAGCTATTTTGCTGTAGGCGTAATTATTTACGTTTGCTTTTAGTTGTATTATGGCTGATAAATCAAAGAAGACGGTTTATTCTGAAGCCCGGAACATTATTAAGAACGTTGTTGAGTTCTTTGATAGACAAAAGGCAGATGGTGTATGGTCATTTCCATTAGAGAAAGCAACCGAGTTAGCTGCTGCTGTGACAGGAAAATCGGTTTCTTTCATTATAAAAATTAGGTCATTTTGAATGTATAAACATAATTTGTAATTAATCATTGTTATTATTAGGACTGAAACGACAACATCTGAAAGTGGCATCTTAAAATCTTTCTCGAAAAAAAAAGAGAAGTGGTGGTTCTACAAAAATATCTGTTGACAGTATGGATTCTGGCATATTAAAAAGAACTGTTTATGAAATCTACATGCTAGATAACCAAGTTCCTACGTTGAAAATTTTTGTTAACAAAATGCAGGAGAAAACGGGTTATTCTGGGAGTCGAAAAACACTACGACATCATCTACACCAAATTGGTTTTAAATTTAAAAAGTGTCACAATAACAGAAAGCTATTAATGGAAAGAAATGACATTGTTGCATGGCGTTCTCGTTATTTACGCAAATTACGACAGAACAATGAGTTGGATGTTAACAAGAAAGCAGTCACGTACTTGGATGAAACTTACATTTATCCCTCATATGGAGTCAGCAGTTGCTGGCAATCTGAAGAGGAACCAGGAGTTTACCGAACTGACAGAGCAGGTCCACGGCATATTATAGTGCATGCAGGTGGTGGTTATATGGATTTGTCAATAATGGTCTTTTGATATTTAAATCGAAAAGTAAATCTGGAGATTATCACGACGATATGAACCACACAATTTTTTTTAATTTGGTGCAAAAACAATTAATTCCAAATTTACCTCCAAATGGCATTGTAGTAATAAATAATGCATCATATCATACCGTTCAAATTAATAAGCCACCTAATCAATCTACACAGAAACAAAATATTCGTGAATGGCTAGAAGAAAATGTAATACCAACAACAAGTGACATGAAAGAAAGAAAGAAATTTAATTATAATAAAACATATTATGTTGATGAGTTATTAAAACAACATGGCCATACTGTGTTACGTTGAATAATGTATCTCAACGTAATAGTGGAATTGAAAATTTAGTGAGAAATGCATTTGCAGAGATAAATGTATCGGATTGGGAAAAATGTTGTGCACATGTTGAACATGTGGCTAATGAAATGTGGGAAAGTGATGGATTACTTGTTGAGACGGTAGAGACTTTATCATTTCAAGTAAATACAGGTTCATCAGACGAAGAAGAAGACAGTTCTGAAGAAGAAGAGGACGAGCATTTTCTTTGATTTAGTGATTTATTAAAATATCTATTTATTTTTCTTATTCACAATAATCATTATAATAAATACGTAACAACTTTTATAGTCGAATATGAGATACTTTGTTTACTTCATTATTTGTTCTTAAGGTTTTAGTTGTGATCAGAATATGTTGACGGTTCTTATTATATTTTTTAAGAAGTTTTTTCACTTCTGTATTAAAAGTTTTTGCAATAATTAAGCTTTTTCCTGATTTGTTAAAAATATTTGTATTTATGCATTATTAAATTCTTATAAAACTTTAAACAAACTAGATAATTATAAAATGTGTTATTTTTTGTAGACAATGCTTAGTTTTCAAAGTCATCTGATTTGGATTTCAATAATTAGTGCCTACGTTCAAGTTTTTTATTTTTATTAATTTTCTACATTTTATTTATTAAATAGGAATAAATTTGTTTACAAAATTTTGAAACGTCCCACAAATTAGATTTAAATTTGCCGCGCTGATATTTTTTGTGTGGAATGTACCTGTCAAAAAACAGCGACTTTCGTTACGCCTCCTCAGAGCTTTTGTTTAATCAGTTGAGGTGTATTTGCAGGTAAGAAACATGTTCTTCTAATGCTTGACGCGGTGCTTATGAAGAATGGTTAGTAACTTCGTAATATCGTTGCAAGTAATGTCTACAATGTCATTGTTGCCAAATTTAACTAGCCGTTCTGTTATAACCTAAGTTTGCTGTCTATCTTGAAGGTCGCGCTTAAAAGTGGCCAAAAACTTTTTTGAGGCAGTGTACATAAGCGGAAAGTGTCCCCCCGCGGTAAATCATCTGTTTATGTATCCAAGTTTAACTTTACATTACTGTCGTTGTTTGCCAAAGTAATGTTGATCTACCAAGGTGGTAGTGAGAAATAGCTATTTACATAATAGTCAAGAAAATTTCACATTAGTGAAGGGAGCTAAATTGAAATACAAGGCACTTTGTGGCGAGTATTTTAAAGCTCCGAGTCAAGTAAGAGATTTTAATGACGTGTTTTGTATTAAATTCTACCGGAAATCGTAAAAAAAGACGATATTTCCAAACTTTAGAAATTGTTTTTACAAATTCAACAAAAACCAATATTGCCAGTTTTGTTTTTTACAGTACTAGTCCGGAAAATTCAATTTTCCTGCGCGTTAATAAGGAGGAAAATTGTTGTTTTCAAGACGATTTTCGGAAAAAGTAATTATACCTATTTATAACTGAATATATTTGTTATAAAAAATGTACAAAAGGTACAACAATACGTGTATACTGTATAACTACTTTCAAGAAAAAACCTTCTCCGTGTTGCCAAATACCAAAATTTGATGCCACTTATTATGTTTTAAATCACATCCCTACAAATACATTATTGATTTACTTTAGCACTTTCAGCTGCTAAAAGGTTAAAGATGTTCATGCGTTAACTTTTCTGTACAAGTTGCTGAGTAATAGTTTAGTTGTCCTCTTCTACTATTAAAATTAAATTTCTATAGACCACAAATTAGATTGCGCAAATTTCCATTATTATACACTAATTATAATGCTGTTATCGGGTTTCAATCTCGTATTGAACAATTATATCGGTTGGCGTTGGTTAATGAAAGTTTTGGCGATGATGATGATAAAACACTCAAATCTGTTGGGTTATGCTAATTTTATAGCACAATTTAAATAAAACGAATTAGTTTAAATTCTAACTTACCTTAAATTCGTAAATGTACGTTTTTATTGTTATATTAAAAAACATGTAATTAGGTCTATGACCTGTTTGTTTCTTAAATTCAAATAAATAAATTAATAAATGTATAACAAGCATTTGATTATTGTAACATAAATGTTATTGAACTCTACAAATCAAATCGTAAAAATCCTTTTTTTTAGAATTTGTTATAAAATAGCGAAAATAGTAAATCATATTTACGAAAAAACAGAATATTAGTGTGATAGCCGGTATATATCAAGAAATATTTTTTTATTAATACATGAACAACTTAGTTAAAGCATATACTGAATATTTTGTTGTACCTATTACTATTACTGATACGTTTCGATTGTTCCTTTAAACTTTAAAGGTTTATATTGGTTTAGACTAAAACCATTCATTAAACAAATGGTGTTGGGGTTGCACCTTTTTATTGTTAGAAATATAATTATCTTCTTTTATTTTTTAATTTTATTTAACATAATTTTAAAATTGAAATTTTTCAATTATAACACAAATATTTGTAGCCTTTAAATATTTTTTTTGTTACTGTTATTTTTAGGCAGTTTTTCTTTATTGTTGCCAAAGTTCTTAATGTAAAAATCATCTCATTCAATGTTTAACCTATTTAAAAGTGCACTATATATTACTTTACCGCTATATTTCTAACGTATCAGTTGCAAACCACTAAGAATTATAGAAGTAATAAATTCTTATATGAATAACCTATTGGTGCAATTTGTTGATAGTAACTTGAACGTTGTTGAGAAGTAAGACACGCTATTTGAAAAGATCGATCTTAACATGCAGATAAGTAGAATGGGTTATAGAATACGAAAACATCGGCTAGAATAACACCAAGCGCCCTTCATGTGGCCTAGTGGTGAAAGGCATACATATTGTATATTAGAAAAACGAAATAACATAGTAATTAACCTTACATAAAAATTAAAGGCGGCCCTTTCTTATTGAAAACTCAAGGATATGTTATGTATCAACAATATGATTTTAAAATATGATCGTTAATAACACCACTCGAGATTGCACCTGAATTACCTACTTACACATATAATTTCGTTTTATTCCAGTGAAATGAGGAAGTTAAAATCACACAGTAGCATAATAGATGTTTACGTTAGTAAATTGAATTTCCAGAATTCTATTATTTAAAAGTGCTCAATTACTCAAAAAATGTATATGATATAACGTAACTAATTAATTAAGTATTTCGATAGATGTTTTCCTTTAAAAAACAATTTCGTCAAAATTGATTTCAAAACTAAATTAGAAATAAGTTAGTGTTAAGATATTTTAGTTTATTACAGTATGCTGCATTTATGATGCAATGTTTAGGAATGTCAGCCACAGCTTGCATTAGAAATCGAATGTTTTAGAATTGCAACTGTAAGAGGGAGTAGGAGCAACAAACGCCCGCACTAACGGCCTTGTCAAGGCTATCCACTGCCGTTTTACAACTGTATTCACGTTTCAAGAAGCTGACATTTGGAAATAAGAAAATGGATTTTATATCTACTATCATATAAACACTACAGTAATTGTACCATGACGAATTTTAAGCATTCTAAGCGATGAATTAATTTTATTGTAGAACCTGCATATGCATCTTCAAAATCATGACGTTTTATTTTTTGTTTTAATTAACAGTCACAATATTAATTAAGACATTAAAACATGCTTCCAAATTTCTTGTTGTTTAAATAAAAGTGTGCTCATTTACTTATTTTATTTTGTAAAGATATATTAGTATTTAACTAAGCAAAGAAATTTATTATATTTAAGATAATATAATATTCAAGTACTTTGTCGTCTGTATTAAAATGAAATACTAGAGATTTTGTAAATCAATTTTAATGAAATGGTCTATTGGTTATTGCTAAAACTATTAATAAAGGTCAAACTTAACAAAGAATATAATTTATCACAAATTACATAAACTCATTGATGACATATAGAAGAATAATCAATGGTAACATATCTAAGTTTATTGTAAAAGTGCACACAAAAGAAAAATAAACGATGTTGAGTAACGTGTTAATTTTAACCGTTAATAGTTTGTTAAATAATAAAATGTTCTTATTAATTATGAAATTAACTTTAACTCTTTAACTTAAATTCCTTTAACTTTCACACATGTAGCAAACAATTTCTTGAATATAATTGTCTATCTCAAAATTTAAATTTTTAAACTACTTTAATATTAATAGTTTTTAAACTTTGAACTTATTTTTTGTATAAAAAAGTTTGCATTATTTATGACTGAGAAACATTCAAACAATTATAAAATAGCGTGAATTTATAATAAGATAACATAAAAACATAATTTTTTTTATCTTTGTAAGATTGTAAGACAAAAATAAGTATATTTATTAAACATTATTGTTTTTAAATATTAAGTATTTTTTTAAGTTTTATTATTACGTAATATATGTGACTTTAAAACAAAAATATTTAATTTTTTTAACAAAAACGGCATCTTGGTAGTAATGCAAATAATTAACATAAGTATATAATTTAAAAAAAACACGATTTTAAAAGGTATTGTATAAATATGCATCACAACTTAGGAATAAAACCAAAAACGTATTTGTATTTTAGTCAATAATGATAAGCACATTTTTAACAAAAACTTTACTAATAAGTAAAGAAAAGTTTCGATATAAATTGTTTTTAGTTAAGGAACTAGCAGCTAAACTTACAAAAATATATTAAAAGTTTGATTACTTTGTAGGTAGTAGATTTGTGGCGAGGACGCAAAGTGTAAACACTCCAAAAAAGTGTAAATGCTCCTTTGCAATGCACCCTTAATACTAGTTTCATCCGCTAGTGGTAAAACCATATAAATATAATGGGGAATGAAAAAATCGCCCCATTCCGTTGTATACTCGGGCCACGCTAACTTAGATAAGGTAAAATAAACAACTTAATTTGCCATGTTTTTTTCATAAGTAACGACCGTCCATTTAACGTTACATTGGTGACCTCAGAATAACGCGTACCTGTATTTATAAAAAATAAAAAAACCTTTCTCTAAAAACACGTAGCCAGCCAGAAAAATGGAAGACGCACCTGCGGCGACACACAAGCTACATCGCAAGCAGTGCAACACGAACAAGTGTCCGCTTCAGCAATTACATTACCGCCATTCTGGGCGAATAAAACAGAATTATGGTTCGCCATGGTGGAAGCTCGATTTCAGCAAGTGTGCCCAAAGGTAATCAACGAAGAACCCAAATTTTATCAAGTAATTACCGCGTTGCCACCTGAACTTGCAGACGAAGTATCGGACTTGATAATTAGGCCAGACGAACAAGCGCCGTATACCAAATTAAAGGAGGCCATCGTAAAAAGGGCTACGTTAAGCGACGGCTCAGCGCCTCAAACGCCTGCTGGCTGGCGAGTCACTAGGGACAAGAACTCCATCACAACTTCTACGGCATATGAAGCAATTAGTGCAAGACTCTGGTTATGTAAACGATGGTGCACTAAAGGAATTATTTATGCAACAAATGCAATTTTGGTACCTCTAAACCTAACGCTAGAGCAATTAGCAGAAGTAGCAGACCAAGTGGTTGAAGTCACCCCATCAGCAGTGGCTGCAGTTAACATCGAAGAATCTAAAATAACAGTTTTGAGAAAAGAAATTGAATTGAGTTACGCAACATGTTATAGGGTCAACATCTTCGTAGGAACAGTCGTTCGCATAGCAGAAGCAGATCTCGTAACAGAAAGCAAAGTGGTTACTGCTGGTACCATAACATCTTCAAAGAAAAGACTACTAACTGCACACAACCTTGCAAGTTCCAAAAAAACGGGACAACGCAGTAGTAGCGTCGGCTGCTGCAAGTCATCAATCCCGTCGCCTACACATTAAGGATCACAGTAGTAATTTAAAGTTTCTCATCGATACTGGATCAGACCTTAGCGTACTACCTGCTACGCTGAAAGATGCCACCACAACTACTAACTTTAATCTGCAAGCGGCAAATGGTTCAACGATAAGTGTGTTCGGGTACAAGACAATGGCAATCAATTTAGGTTTAAGACGTAATTGTGCATCCCATGCCAACGCAGCAAAATCAACAGGCACACCAAAGCACCACTAGGAACGTTTTCAGCACCTGATGGTCGTTTTTCTCATGTCCATATAGACATTGTGGGGCCCCTGCCTGTGTGTGAAGGGCAGCAGTATCTGTTGACAATGGTTGACCGTTTCACCTGTTGGCCTGAAGCAATACCACTGGTGGACCTGATTGCAAAAACTTGTGCAAAAGCATTTTGCAATGCGTGGATATCACGTTTTAGCATACCAAGAGTCACAACTACCGATCGAGAAGTTCAGTTTGAATCAGTTTTGTTTCAGGAATTGCAGAACATCACAGGCATGTGTAGAAACAGAACAACGTCGTATCACCCGCAAAGCAATGGGTTAGTGGAACGATTTAATAAGCAGCTAAAACAAGCATTACAATGTCATCAGGGCAATTGGACAGAGACATTACCATTAACAATGCTAGCTATACGCAATACCATTAAAGATGATCTGGGTGCTGCACCAGCAGAATTAGTTTACGGAACTACACTGCGGCTACCAGGTCTTATGATCGAAGAACCTGTAATTACAAAACCTACAAACAACTATTTAGTTCGATTAAAAAATCACATGGAGACACTACGTTACCAACAATCGATTGGACATCATAAGGGCAACACATTTGTGCCCAGGGACCTGGAGACATCCGAGTTTGTGTTTTTGCGGGTAGATCGATTACAAAAACCTCTCCAACATCCATATGATGGACCATTTAAAGTGATATCGCGTAAAGACAAAGTGTACGAAATACTAGTGCGAGGTGTCAAACAAACAATTTCAATTGATCGGTTAAAACCAGCATTCATAAAACAAACACAGGATTTCCAAGCAGATACAAAGACATGGTCATGATTCGACATATAAATTAGGATTAGCAAACTTGTCAAACACTTAGGTTAATTAAATTATTTTTTTGGGTAAATGGTGTATATTTATTTAGAAATACAATTGCTATTAGCTTTCGAACTTTGTCTAAGTTCTTCGTCAGGCAAAAATTAAGTCTAAAACTTAGGTTAAGTAATTTTCTGTTACCAATGGCGTTCCATTTTATTTTCTTATTTTGTAATATTTATTTTATTTTCGAATTTCTTAAGAAATTCACTAGAAAGGGGTTATTGTGGCGAGGACGCAAAGTGTAAACACTCCAAAAAAGTGTAAATGCTCTTTTGCAATGCACCCTTAATACTAGTTTTACCCGCTAGTGGTAAAACCATATAAATATAATAGGGAATGAAAAAATCGCCCCATTCAGTTGTATACTCGAGCCACGCTAACTTAGATAAGGTCCATTTAACGTTACAGATTGATTAATACTAACAATATAAAGATTAATTTTCACATTCCGGAAAACATTAGTACGGTACCAGTTGTTATGTAAATAGCAAACAGTTATTATAAAACGCAATTCTTTAATAAACATAGAACATACATTGTCACCATTACAATTTCACGCCATTTACATGATTGTTTTTTTCCGTGGTTACAACACTTTCCGATTGGTGTCGCCACCAGACGGAAACAGAAAACATAGTTGCCACTTTTTGGCTAAATACATAACACCAGTGAGTTGTCAGTTAGGTCAGTAACGTAGTAGTATTCTCGTTTCTTATTTTCAGTTTCTCGTCTTTTCTAATTAGTGATGGCTAAACGCAAGACTAAGTCAAGACCACATAGATATTGGTCTTGCACCAGTTGGTCTTGCTCTTGGTCTTGAATATAGAGTTTTGCTCGTCCAGAAAATTCTTTGAAAACAGTTCTTCGAACGCAATTCTTCGAAAGCGGTTCTTCGAAAAACAATTCTTCGAATGAACAATACTCCGAAAAGCAATATTTCGAAATGCATTTGTTTGAACAGACAATTTTTCAAATAAACAAATGTTCGAATTGAAATTATTCGAAATGAAGTTTTTCTAATTGTTGACATTTTTACAATGGCATTCGAAATTTATACACAGGGTATAAATATAAAATAGATCAACAAATAAAATAAAAAATACATTCAAAACATATATTTATTTAAAGTATGTAATGTAAAAAAACATTTTTTTTAGTTTGTGCGTGTTAACATTTTTTGAGGTGTGGTTCGTTTTTACTGCTTCTTTTTTTTATCTAGTATCAAATATTATCAGCGATTCTACGTAGGTAATCCTTTCAGCACAATCCTTGTACTTTTTTCGACCGCAAGGAGGTTCTTGGCCACTGATGTATTGCTCAATACAAAGTTCATGGATGTTCTGTTCTCTTTTTATAGCAGATATAAAAAAAATTCATAAATTTGGGTGATTTCCACAAACTTGTTGTTGAAATCCTCTGTGCCAACCTTCTAAGGAATTATTGGTCTTTGGTAAGCCTTGCAATGCGCCATTGTAAAAATTCCAGAGAGAAATAGAAAACCTTGGCGGACGCCGTTGTTGGTGGCGATTTGGTCTGCCAATTCAGTTGTCTTCAAAATAATCAAGAACTCCTTGCGCTTCTGGAGGAAACACCTTATTATCGCATAAGTACTCAAAAGTATAGGTTACCCGATTTATGGGTACAAATGCGATAGCAAATAGCAGCCGGAGGGTTAGGGCAAATTCTGCATCATTTTCGTATCGCCGATGTTATCCACTAGCTTGGATGTGTCAAAATATGCATTGGTCAAAGTGGAAGAAATACACGCGCTGTACCGTTCAAGAAAACTCTGTTTGAAAAGCATTTACCATGGCTATTTCAAAATCCGTCATAACAGTTTTGGGATTCACTGTAGGTTCGAGAACTTTTATTTTTCTTAGCAAGCGCATAAATGTGTTCTGTTTTATTTGGTAATAGCGCATATACCAACGGCAACGCACTGTTATCTTATAGACTATGTATGGTGTACAGCTGTTGAAAAAGTGACGGAACTGTTTTAAAAGTTTCGTCGACATACCAATTCCTGGAAGACGACAAAAGCTGCAAGTTTCTTTTTGTAGTAAAAACAAGCATGTGATCTTCTTCTGAGCCGGAATCAAATGCTAAAAACTGTTCACCGTTTTCCCTTTGCGTATATATTTCTTGAAAAACAGTTTCTTTTCGATGTAGTGTAATGCCGGCCCGGTGTTATGTTTGATCCTAACATTTTGTATCGTTTCATAGTATTAACCGATGGAAGTTGAGCTGCTACAGCTGAGCCAACATCAAGAGATGCACTTGAAACAATATAATGCGGAGCGTCTCGTGTATTTTTAGCATCGTGTTATTCAAAACTTTAACATTTTCAACGCGAGACGCATCACCAACATGGTTCTGTGTACTTTCTTTAAAAATTTATCGTCAATTGTTATTACGCGACTTTTACACTTGGCGGTTTGAAATTTTTTACATTTCCATTAAAATTTGGTATCGATTTGTGTGTCTTTGACAAATAAGTGACCGCAAACATTCAACTTTTTATTGCCTTTTCCACTAAGAACGAAGTTTAGAGGCATCTTTCCAGTAGAAAATTGTAGCAAATGCTAAAGTCTTGCATGAGCACAAAAAAATTTCTTTAATCGAAAAGTGTAAACTAATCAAAGGAGCCAATAAAAAGAGTATTTATAGTCATTTATTGGTAGTTTAAAGTAATCCCTAGTTCATAATGCCAAAGATAATTTATGTCTAACGCTAATAGGTTTGTAATTATGGTTAAGGCGAGTTGTTAAGAAAAGATGAGAAGAACACAGGAATGAATACACAATTGCAAACAAGTTATCAGTAGTGTCCGGATTTTAGGTAAAATGCCTTTTTGTTTGGACATAAGGCCAATGTACGAAAGCTATATATTAGTTTAATACATGCAAAATAAAACGTTTTTAATAATTTTTTTTAGGTCCTAAAGTCCTAAATCAATCTTATACGTCCTAAAACATCGTTTGTATCTTATTTTAGGTCCTAATTCCATTTAAAACAAAATTTGAACTAAACTAATAAGAAAACTTATTTTTGCTGAATTATCGAATGTCCTACTATTACATTAAATACTTCCTATTTTGTCATGTCGTTATGCCTTCGTGTTATGTGGCGCTGTGTCTTCGGTTCGATTCGTTTTGTTAATTTGGTGGCGGGATCCACAGTGAATCTTCTCATAAACGTGTATTGTGAAGTAACCTTAAATACACAAATGCCGAAGAAAAAGAATAATTTTGAAAATAAAGTAAGCCTGTGGCTGAAAAAATTTGGCAGCAGCTACGACAATGGAACTTATTTGATAAACAAAAGGAAATGTTGTTCTGCAAATCTTGCGTGAAAAGTGTAAGTATACGTATTATATTAATTGTAATACAGTGATGTGAATTGATAGTGAAAATATTAATATTTGTTATTTTCTTACACTATTTTAGTTTCTTTGTAAAAAAGTGACACACCTAGAACAGCATGAAAAGACAAGCGTGCACCAACGTTGCATTAAAAAGCCGATGAAGCAATGTTTAATTAATACGCTTAATTCAGATAATACAAAGGATCAATTTAATCGTGATCTTTGTAATGCTCTTGTAGCTGCCAATATTCCCTGGAACAAGTTGAATTGTCCAACTTTTAAAAATTTTTTAGAGAGATATTGTAGCAGACATGTGCCCAATGAAAGCACAATACGTAAAAATTATTTAGTTTCCTGTTACAATGAGGTACATAAAATAAGACAATGTAAAGTTGTTAAATTAACAAAGTACATTTAGGCAATTAACAATATTCAAAGATCTATTAGTGAACATGACGTTTGTGTAATGGTTGACGAAACTACTGACTTTACTGGACGATATGTCGCAAATCTTATTGTAAGTAAGTTGTCATGCCATGAAGCAAGTTCTCCATATTTATTAGCTTCAAAATCATTAGAAAGAACAAACCATTTGACTGTCTCTCGTTTTGTTAACGAATCACTAGGTAATACAGAAGCGTTTTTGTTATTCTGATGTAATTTTTTAAATTTTAATATTAATAGTTATCCTGTGGCCCAATGGCATTCAGTACAGTAAAATAAAATTACTTTTAACGGACACAAATTTAAAAATATTTTACAGCCAATTAATTCATGTTACATGTATGTCAACAGTTTGATATCAAACGTAAAAAAAAATTTTTTGAAAGCACCTTTGACGGTGCAGGTATATTTTATGATGATAATTTTGAAAACATAAAAAAAGTGAGTACATACTCTTTGTTTAGCGAGCAGCTTGATACTAAAGAATACGGTTTCCAAATTTTAGGTCGTTATGGATTTCGCAGCTGATGGATCAGATTCGATAGAAAAAGCACAAAATATAAAAAAAACTAGAAGAAATAGGGCTACCTCTTACAGAATCACTACAGATAATAGAAAATGTAAAACAATCTGTAAAAGTTGCTCCAGGGGAAGTATCAAAAGCAGCTTATGAAAAATTACAAGGTACTCTCTTGAAAAATCCCGGATATGAAAAACTATCAGAAATTTACAATTTAAAATTGTTTTTTGAAGAACTGCTTTCGAAAAATTGCGTTCAAAGAATTGTTTTCGAAAAATTTTCCGCGAATCACAGTTTTGGTCTTGTTCTTTTACACCGTACTATTAGTGAAACTTCAGAATGAAAGTCAATGTTGTTATAATTCGTTTTTAATGGATATTTGTTTAATAACGAAAAATTAAATTACTTTAATAAAATGTAAAAAAAATTGTCTAACCCACATAAATTAGAATAGATACACGTTTTGGCTTTTTTAATACTTAAACCATCACAAGTACAACTGCATCTGTAAATGGCTTAAGCTTTAAAAACGTGGAAACATGTATTGCTTATAATTTTTATTATGTGGTTTAGACAGAATATTTTACTTTGCAATAATCTACTAAACCTTTAATAAGAACGATGATACAGAATATTAAGTTACTTTATTTTTAATTTTAGATATCAACGATCTAACAAGATTTAATTTAATTTTATACTCAATAAACTATCAAAATACAAATACATAAGCAAATGTAAATCAATGTCGATCTTAATTTTGAAGGACTTTAAAATTGTATCTACCTACATTTTGTATTAAATGGCTAAATTTAAATTACAAACTTATTGAAACGTGTTAAAGGATCAACAATTTTTTTCCCAAAAATATTAAATAATAAGCACTATTGCATTTGCAAAGGGTCCGTTGTATTTTATAATAAATGTACTTTTAAGTTTTGAGAATTTTGTTGTTTTGAAAAAGAACAACGCCCCGGCATGTTTGAGAAATTTGGTGCCGTGCCGGTTTAAAATCTGTTGTAGGTGACTTTATTGTAAACTAAGTAAAACGTGCTTTTTGGTACAAATTTAGAATTAAGAATTTTGAATTTTCTCAAAAGTTTGTTATTTTACGAGTTATTTTATTACTTGTATATACTTTTATTAGATCATATAAATGTGAAGAGTTTATACTCGATGAACTCAAACAAATATTAAATTAATTCAAATAAGCTAATGTTGCTAAAACTTGTAACAGCGTCTATCAACACAATAGGAAACAATGGGAATCAATATTTTATTGGTACCTATCTATCTGTATGATTTCTATTCATATGTGACAGAAAAATATGTTTTATTTAAAATTTAGAATATCGTTTTGTTTAAATACAAATTTACTGTAAACTTTCTTCTTCTGGAAAACTATATATTTGTTTTATTGTACACCCTAATTATAAATTGCTTTCTTGACATAATTTATTTTAATTAAATTGTATTTTAGCCAAATTTCAAATAATTTTTTTTGGTTTAAATAAATATTTCATTTAAGATGATTATAATAGTTACTTCTTAGTTATAATTTTATTTTTCAAACAAACATCATTTTACTGAAGTCGAAACAACTCTTTTTCAAAATAAATTTTATTTTCAAGTATACATACAATATTTTTTTGGTTAAACAAATGTTTTTTTCTATGTGCTATAAATAAATAAAGATAAATAACCGTTCGTAATAAGAAAAAAACTGCAAGATAGTCTTGTTTTTGCCGATACCTTGCAGAACTACTCTTGGTCTTGCAACCTTGAATCTTGGTCTTGGTCTTACTAATGGCGTTGTTATCTTGCTCTTGGTCTTGGTCTTGCAAATCTTGCGAAACCAGGACAAGACTGCAAGATCAAGACCGGTTTTGGCCATCACTATTTCTAATCTTATTTCGTGTTTAACACGTAACGTAATAGCAGATATTCACTTAGTTAAGATTCGGGTAATTAATACATAGTGAATTCCGATTTCAATTAAGCAATTAATTCTTTAATACATCGTCTCATATGTCTATGAGTTTTGATAATTATAATTTGGAATTCAACACTATAAAATATAATGATTTTATTAATAAGATTCCTGTTAGTAAATAAAATAAAACGAAAATTAAAAATTAAATTGTTCCTGAAAACTACTCCCTTATATCGTGTAATAATAATCACATAAAAAAATATTAGTAAAGTAGCGGAAAATTATAAATACAGCCATAAAACCAGTTGCATTTATTTAAAAATACGATCGTTTTGCTAAGTTATGTTCATGGCTTCTTCAAAAGTTAATCATAAATATAATTCTGTATTCCATTATTAGTTGTTTCTATTTCTACAATGCAATTTCAAATTACATTATACTATAGGAATGTGAAAAGATAAGACATTCTCAAACTTACCATTGATTATATTAATTTTTAATTAACATATTTAAAATATAAAATTTTAATTTATGAACTAATTTAAAAACACATCGTTATTTCTAAAATTGCAATAATGTATTAAACGTGTTACTGGAAACATTTTACAATGCATACGTAAATTGTTATCACTTGTTTATTTTCTAAAATTTTTAACATTGAAATTTATACATTAACTTAAATTTATTTATTTTTTGGTTTCATAGTTGTACTTTGCGGTGAAACGATTTAGGAAATAAACAAAATACTAAGAACTAAAAAGGTCGTTAAAAAAATCTTCAGTAGTAGGTGTTAAACCGAAAAAAGACTTAGTTATGCAGGATATGGTCAATACTTATTTAAAAAGTGTAAAAGCCAGAGCGCAACTGTCGAAATTGAATATTGATACAATGGCAAATAATCTTATGCAAAAAATCGAGTTAGCACGCATGGAGCTGTTTTTACAGTTCCGAAAGCATAATGATAAAACGATGAAAGAACTTACAAACATTTCTGAGAAAGATCAAAATATAGATTATTAAAACTGTGGCGATTGGTTCCACTAGAAAAAATAAAAGAAGTCGTTCTGTGTCGACTGGAACTAAAGGAAGACAATCTCGAGCTAATTTGAAGAATGCAACACAACAACTACACGCCAGTAAGTGATTACCGCTAAACTGGAAAAAGATTATAATACTCCTTTGAATATCCCATCGAACTTGTATGGACTGATTATTCTAGAGGTAAAACTTAACACACCGCACGTGCTTCTTCGCCATCCTCAGCAACGCAAAGTCTTTTTTTGGTCGACTGTGTCGCCTTTTTTGATGGAAGAGTGATTTCAATTCAACTTAAAAAAGGATTACGTACTTCCAAAATTCCAGATATTGACGCACAATTGAAAGAACAAATAAAAACTTTGCGTGATAATCTTAACCAAGTTTTATGCGGCGATTTGTGAATTTAAATTTAAGTTAATGTATGAATTTCAATGTTAAAATTTATCTATTTTCACTTTTACAAAATAATCAATTGATAACAATTTATGTATGCATTGTAAAATTTTTCCAGTTACAGTTATTAGTTCGTAATTAAAATTTTATATTTTAAATATATTAATTAAAAATTAATGTAATCAATACTAAGTTTGAGAACGTCTTATCTTTTCGCATTCTCATAATTTGATGTAGTTTAAAATTGCATTTTAGAAATAGAAACAACTAATAATGGAATACAGAATTATATTTATGATTAACTTTTGAAGAAACCATGGGCATAACTTGCAATTGTGCAATTGATTTTATAGCAGTATTTATAATTTCCCGCCACTTTACTAATAAGTCAAACAGCTAATAAAAATGTTTATAAAGAAATATGTTACTTTGCTTTATATTAGTCAGATCTCTGATGATATTGCAAAACTTTCAAGCAAATACAACATTTTGTGTTCTTTTAGGGTTCATGATAGTTTAAAACCCTAGTTGGATAACAATAAATATTGGATTTCCAAGTTACAAAGGCCTGGTATATGCTTGTATTTGTTAATCATGACTGTAGGTAATTGTATTTGTATTGGAATGACGAATATACCAATGTGCAACCCAATAGATCAAATTTTGCAGAGTACATTTTGTTCAAAAATTACAATTTTGACCTTTTAAAGAAAATTAAATGTTTGCATAGTCATGATAATTTTAAGTCACTAAATTCGTTTAGAACAATATTACATTAGTTACAAAAAAGATAAAAATTATAAATTAATTAATGAAAATATTTTTGATTTGCTATATATAGCTAAGGTAATATTTTTTTAGGATAGTGTTTTTATATTAAAGTTTTTAACTTTTTAATCAATTTATTTGCATATTTTAATTGTACATTGACTATACAATTTTAGTTATTTTTTAAATAATTTTATAGTTTTGTCTTAAGCCATTGGATTGTTTACAGTTGTTATAAAAATTTATGAATTATTTTACATTTAGATGTCGGTACTTATTTTGTTAGCTAAATATGTCATGTTTAACATTTTACTTTGTTGATAAGATTATTTGTTAAAAGATTTCAGTGCTAACGACTAGTGAGCTTTATATAAAAATTTTTAATTTTAAGTAATTTTCACTTTAAATTTTTATAGTAATTATTGGAAACCTAAAGATGACTTTAAAGTATTAATTAGTCGATATAATTGTAGTTGTGTTAAATACAGCAAATATTTGGAGAAGACAAGTTTTATAATTATTATTTAATTTCTTGGTGATGACTGCTTTATACATTTTAAGAACAACTACCAACTTACCATTAAGAAACCATAGTCTGTGTTAAATACTCTTTTTATCATAAACAAATACTTTAAATTATTGAAGAGAACATTAGATAAGCTTAACCTTTCTGATAAACCCCATGTAATTTTGAATATTAATGAAACGTTTTTTTGTGTAGATCCACACAACACTAAAGTAGTAGAAGGGAGGGGAAAATCCGTCATCAAGAATAGTGAGGAGTCCGTTCAGGGAAAATATAACAGTTCTTTTAGGAATAAGTAAAACTGGAGAAAATATCCACCTCTGATAATTTTCAAAAAGAAAAATATTTGAGGCAAGTGGTTGACAGTAAAAAAATAGTTTTCCGGGGCTAGGCTATGCAGCAAGTAAAACTAACAGAAGAAAAAAACTACTAAAACAAATAAAAAACGCTGCTGAAAAAAGAACAAAGATAGTATTAAAGAAGGTCCAACTTCAATAAAGAAAAAAGTATATAAAAAAGTTTCAGGAGGTATACTCCGCAAACTTCAAGCAAAGAAACTGACGAGGAGCCTACCTACACGCTGAAAATTGTGATAGCATCGATCCTGAATATTTTGATAATGAGAAAGAAGAATTTTTTTAGGCAAGGCTTGAAGGAAGTAAAACATCAACGTTTAAATGAAATAATAATGCTAATCAATAAAGAGAGCTGAGCCGATGTAATATCAAAATTTCTAACAATTAATCAAAAAAGCCTACCGATTACGATGATTGCACTAAATGTCATGTCAAGTCTCCTTTGTTTAATGATGAAAGAAAAATTGCCGTCGCAAAATAGGTTTCAGTGCAGTATGTCATAAAAAGGACAGCCAAACATTTTGTCGGTCAAGTTATAAGTCAACAGGAAAATGATTGGAATATTAAATTTACAAAATATTACAAGGTAACATTTGTCTGGTCTTGGCGCCTGTTAATAGATTTCATAATATTCGCAATAAAGACTTTGTTAATGGCGTGTAGCAGATTTGGTACCCACCACATGTTTACATGATAACGAGCAGGTGGCCTAGTTGGAAAACTTATTTTTTATACACCGTTAAGGGTTGCAAACCTCCAGGATTATCACTCTTTTGGAGATAAACTTCTACAAAAAATTTTAAAACTTATTCTGTTAAATCGAAGGGAAACGCTGCGCATTTGCGTTCTCAAATAATTGGATGCTAAAGGGGACTTTTACTTGTGTTAACGCTATATGCTTGATTGTATTGCAATTAATATTACTTTTTAGGTAACTGAAGTACGGAATTAGCTAATCCCCTTCTGGCTAAAACCTAACTGTAAGTATTACTATTTCAATTTTTTTTACGATTTGTACTTCGATGGTTATGTCTATTATGACCGTACGTGCACGTTAAGTTACACAATTAATAATACAATCATTTTGTGCTTCACAAACTCATATGCAGTGGTCGCTGAGTCTCGAAGGCTTAAATTGTTTCGTTTGTCTGCGATTTTAAAATTTGCGAATATAAATTCATACTTTATGCTTATATAAAAGTTTAGACCGACAGGGTCAGCTTATTGTATGGTGTGTTACTCAGTATTTGGCGCAACTTATAATCGATTCGACTCACGTATTACTGTTTGAGAAAATTTAGATTGATGTACCTTCTTCATCTTCTGTGATAAAATAAATATTTATTCTGTGTTATTACTTCTGTGGTGTTATTTGTTGTTTTCCAGCTACGGGTAAAGTTAGACGGTATCTTCCTAATTTAACCTTTCATCGTCTTGGCGCCTTTTTTTTAGATTTACGTTATAATTTCGCATCACAAAGCCTGCGATCCCTCTTCGGAGAAGCTGTGCTAGCCGTTGCTTTGTTTTGTTACAAGAAGACCAGCGTAACAATTTATTATTGGCTGCCCAACTCGAGGAACTTGATTTTCTCGTAACAGGCGTTTAATCTTTTTTTGCCAATTTGGTGTTTCTATTCAATGATATTGAAAAGTTTATAACTTTCTTCTCAAAGCAGTTTCAAAAAATGCATTTTTTTCTCAGCTGCAACAAAATTAAAGCATTACATACTGTGTTCAGTCGCAGTTACAATTGCCTCAAAATACCGTGAAAGTGTGACCTAGACACAGTAGTACATAGTTATTTAATTACTGGTTTATCGATGTATAAAAACAAAATATATTGCCAAAAACATAGAAGTTTAAGTTATTTGATAAAATAATTGAAATGAATAGTTTACAGTTTTACAAGAAATAGTTGGCTCTGAAATAAAAGTTTTTCTGCTCTTTCCGGTTTATCTCATACGTTTTTTTAATGCTATAATTAATTTCTAAATCGTTTAGGGTTTTTTATTATGTTTTGGTATTTTACCGCCAACACAATTTTTTTTAATAAACTTAACGATCTAAAATGTTAGGTTTTGTATTGTTTTAAAAATAAAAATTGTATTTTACGCTACATTTTCATTTTTTTACTAGCATTAACGTAAAATTAGTAATAAAAAAAGAATTCTAACAAACTGTAGCACGTTGGCGGCTATTCCGTGATAAGCGGCGGCAACTATAAAAAATACAACGTCACAGATTTCAGAGAAAAGTAGTAAAAAAGTAAAAAAAAAACTGAAAATAAGCTACAACGACAGTAAACGTTGTAAGTCGATTTTACACCCCCGTGTTTCAAAATAGTTTGAATAAAACTGCGGGATAAAACCACAACGTAAAGTACATTGAAGGCAAAGCAATGTCAATGCAACTGTGCGAATGCCACCAGAGTGAACTACTAGACGGCCGTTTCGCCTTTTTGGGGCTCATCAGCAGTAAGAGAACATTCTAATGTAATTCCTGCAATTGCAATGACAACCCTATAGCTTCATATTTAAGTATGAATATGATAACCATTAACAACATTTGATAGTAAAGCCA
Source organism: Aquatica leii (assembly GCA_035610365.1). NCBI lineage: Eukaryota > Metazoa > Arthropoda > Insecta > Coleoptera > Lampyridae > Aquatica > Aquatica leii. Next base: position 41,595,246 of record CM069433.1, on the reverse strand, counting down.
TCGCATAGTATAAGTTACCATGTATAAAAGATAACTGTAAATAAGCTATAACGGCAGTAAACGTTGATAAAGTTGATTTTACACACGCGTATTTCAAAATAGTTTTGAATAAAACGTTGTGGTTTTATCAAACCAAAGATTTTGTAAATTCTATGTTAGATTGTAAATATTTGTGTATACTTCTTTTGTGAATTGTACTATACTTTTGTTGTTCTCTTACTCACTAGAGAAGGGGGCAGTGTGGCGCCATTTACATTATCTATTGTAAGTTATGTAGTACGCGCAAATCAATTAGAGGTAATGGAATTAACCACAAACTTTTTTCGCCACTTTCTCGTTGTCTTGAAGCTGATCGTAACGTTTTGATGTAAGTGCCTAAAAAACTTATCAATAAAATGTAGATACATTAATTTGTGCAACCGAACTCCATAGTTTGATACACAAGTTGTGTTATCTGTGATTTTTAAGATTGGAAAACCGTGCAAAAAGCTGTAAAAATTGTTATGTTTGTTGATTATACGTTACAAAATTGCAAAAGAAGCTTTTAAATGAATTAATTCAAAGATGTTATGAACAATAATTTAACTTCAAAATTTATATTCTTTTGAAATCATGTTACAGAGGCTAATGATTTGTCGTAACACAACACGGACCGTAACTTTTGTCTTGTAAAAATTCAAAGCTTTTTAAAAAACAATAACAAGAACCGTTTTAAAGCTGTCTAATGTAAAAGTTTGCGAAGGAATAGTTGTTGATCCGCAAATTACAAAACTTTTGATACATGAAAATTTTGATCATGAGTTATTTCGAGCTGGCAGCATGAACTTTTTAAAAAAATGTTTGCAAATATTTTTTGGGATATTAAAATAGTAAGAAACTACCAAGATATCGTGACTAATTTGCTAAAAAAATATACAAATTTAAAGTGCCGAATGATGCTCAAAGTTTAATTTTTTGTAGTCCTGCAAATTTAAAAAAAGTAAGCGATCACCAGGAGAATAAATTCAATTAAGTTATTTCAGAAATAGAAAAATTAGGGAAGATGAGATGCTGTCATGATGTGAGATGATTGCTGGTTTCTCATTAGAGAAGACAACAGCCAATATGATAGGAAGAAATATCTCTATTTATGCAAAACCTCAATGTGTCATCAATGTTCAGGTAAGTATTTTTGTATTATTGATACTAGTTAAACATTCTATTGCTTGTTATTTCAACATTTTTGTAATTCTCCATTTTTTTATAACTTTCGTTAAACAATATTTGTAAATATAATTATTATTTATTTACTAGCGGAATATGATTATAGCTCTAAAACTAGACGTGGTGAAAAAATTTTGTTTCTGCATTCAGTTAAGTACGGTAAGAATTATACACTCATTTTTCCAACTTGTGTAATTATTCGTATCTTTCGACTAAAACGTCATTTAGTAATGTTTTATTTTGTTTTATTCTTATTTTTTTTTAAACAAATTATTAATAATTCATTATTAACTTTCTGTATTTATTATGATGTACGTATTCACTATTTTTGTTTTATATAATTTGCATTACTAAAATAACAAAAATTAAAAGTTCTTTTACAAAAAAAAAACAAAAAAAATCTAAAGAATTAAAATCTAATTAACAAATTAGACATAAGAACGTAATCTAAAATCTATTTGAGTTTTAGTGTAAAGTGCACTAAAATCTTTACTTATCTATTATGCATTTAACAATGCTAAATAGAAGTGCTTATAGTATTATGCAAGATAGAGAAAGTTTAAACAAAAAAGTCAGCTAATTATTTAATGCTACTGGATTATACAAATGTTAAAACAATAAAACCATTTTTACTTCATTGATGTAATCAATAAAACATTTAAATTAACAAGTTGCAACCGAACATTACGATAAATTAAAAGTTACATAAAAACAAATTTTAGGAATAATTATGCTATATAAAGCTTTCGGTCATAATAAATTTTACTCATTATAGCTTGTCAATCGATAAAAATTAAAGTAATGTTACAAAACTTATGTAACATGTAGATAGTCCGTTAAGAATTTGAGTTAATTATAATTTTTTAACATGTTTATATTTGCGTAATATACACGTATATGTGATATAAAAAAATTGAATTATTTCCTAACATTAATTTAAAAAAAATTGTTTAAGCAGGAACGGTTTAATATTGTTACAATTGCTGATTATACGTGTAGCACATAACTTACTACATCGGAAGTATCTGCCGTTCAAACATTATTAGCGAAAACTAGTGCAGTGACCGAAGGAATTTTAGAATAAGCATAATTATAAGAGTTTATTTAAGGAAGTGAAAATTAATAGAAAAGCATTATTAGTTTGTCTACCGATTATTCACATTATACGTTATTATACATTAAATTTGTAGCAAATAAACCTTTTAAAAATAAACAATATTAAATCAAAAACTTAATTTGTGACAATTAAAATTATTTTACATAGTTGTTTAAGAAGATTAAATCAAGTAGACAATAATCAGTTATAAAATAATTATTAATTTAATTGCATGATTTTTCAATTTTGTGGTGGGTTACAGTTTGGAATTATCGTAAAGTGATAAGAGTTTTAGTCGAAACACGGACAGTTATAAAGAGTCTTGCAATGGCTACACAGTCGTAATTACGAAAAAATACCAATTAAAAACAAATGGTCCGGCGATCAGCATATTACAATAATTAGGAATTGAATCACACTTAAGATAGTGTCGCTCCATGCTTTTTGTAAAGCAAGAGTTGAGTGAGTTCGAGTTTGAGAAGACAAATCCTTTATTATTAGTGAGTAGCTTAAAGGATAAACAAATTCATAAACGAAAAATTTAAGTGAAGTAAGAACGACGTTATCGCCAATCACCGCCATCTTATCTTCAAGAACTTTGAAACTAAGTTAACCTTGTATTTGTGTTATCATGGAATCATAGTATTTGCCCAAAGAAGAAAATTAAGCAAAGCAATTCCTATCCGAATAAGTATATCATTTTATCCATCATTACAATTCAATTACTCCGAAATTATGTTTTGTCAGAGTTTAATATGATATTTTTTAGAGTACTTAAATTTTGGAGTAAGATTATGCGAATTTACTGCACATTCCATTTGATGGTAAGATTTTGCTATCATTTTACTTGTGGGTTGACAGGATTTGGTGAGTACACATTACTTATATTGATGGTAATTTCTGGGTTTTGTTATATTATATATTGTGAACCATTATTATTATAATTACTCGACAATCGAATTGCATCCGCTAATGTCAAAAAAAAAGAACAAAATAATTAAATCTGAAATGCTTTCTGACGATCCGAAATCAATTGTTATTAACAAGTTAAAGAATCGTATCAAAAAAATTGAGCATTTGGAACTATTTGTAATAGAATGTAGTGATTCAAAAGTAACTGAACGGATAGTTTTGATATTAATGGTTGTTTGAAAAGAAGTGATACACTCCAGAATTGTGATGATAGAATTAAAGGTCGCAAATTTCTTGCTAAAAGGGGACCGGTTAAGTCATTTTTGCTTCTAACGTTAATAATTGTTCATTGTGTAAAGCTAGTCATTTTCTAAGTAAATGTAAAGCTTTTCTAAAGTGATCTATTAATGCTAGGTATGACCATTGGTATAACGAATTAAAAGAGTTGTACATGTCGTGTCAAGGCCGCTCCGACGTGCCGTTAGATGGAATGGAGACGAGGAAAGTGCGCATGAGCGAAAAGAAGCGACAGAAGAAGGAGTGTAGTTGTTGTAGAGACTGTACTGAGTAATGGCGATATACGTGTGAAGTTCATTTTTTATGTTTTTACGTTTAATAAACTCTTTTTGTATTCTTTAAAATAAAGGCCATCAAAGTTCCGAAGTGGGATTAGCCAAGTAGAATCAGATAGGATTATCGATATTGAGATAGCGAGAAACGTGTTTGGGTATCGGTTTGGCGTTGTTGGTGGTTAGGCGATTGTGAGATAGAAAAAAGAACGAATGTAAAGTGCGTGGCGACGGACTGCCTTGTGCTTATTATTCCTGTGTTTTTTTTTCTACACCACCTAAAAGGTAACGACAAGTGTTGTGTTTACGGGTCGACGTACTGATCGTTAATAGATACTCCTGTGTTCGTTATTCCAACATGTGTGACAACGAAATTTCAAACGTGCCTTCCACAAGTACAAGTTCCCTAGGTATTGATATGAATTTGATCGAAAGGCTTGTCCGGATTTCAGAAGATAAAGATGAAGAACTGCGTAAAGTCAGACAGGAAACAGAATGTAAAAAGGTAAGCGCAAATACCACATTTTCGAGTTTGAATGTACCATACGGTGAAATTGGAGCGCAAATTCCTAAGTTTGGGAATGTCAAACGCTGGTATGATTCAACCCCAGACATGTACAAAAAGTCATGGAGTGAAATTAAAACCGAGTTACAGGAAGTTTTCGAACCGGTAGACAATATTACTGTTTTAATGGAAAAAATCAGTGCACGAAAGTGGTCAAGAGATGAAACGTTTTCAGATTACTTTCATGACAAATTATGTTTAGGAAAGAAAGCAAAATTAAGTGAAGCTGAAATTTTATCATACCTCATAAAAAGAATCGAAAATTTTTCTATTCTCAAATGATAACGGCGAGACATAAAACAACAAAAGATCTCTTAGCATGTATGAAATTAATCGAAGTAGAAATGAACAACTCTTTGAGAACTGTTAAAAAGGAACCACCAAAATTGACAAATGCTGAAACAAAATCCGAGGTGAAAACTAAAACAAACATTACTTGTTTTAAATGTAATAAAACGGTGTTACAAGCTTTTAGTTTTACGAACCTTGCACGGCCAACTCACAATAGTCGGGGAGAGGGGAGGTTCACAGATAACACAGAAAATATGCTTAAGGGCGCCAGAGCTGATCCAAAGTAACTTCTGTCTCGCTCACGACAGACGGTGCAAACTTGTAACTCAATTGAAGGTTCGTAATCCTTATACTCGGCTGTTCGAGTAGTCAGCGTTTGTTATTAGATAACGACGATCCAAAGAGAAAGGTATGTTGTCATAAAAGAAAAAAATAACCACGATAACAACTTTAATTTAGAATCATTGATGATTATCACAGGTATATCGAATTCTCATTACAGAAATGCCAGTAGTATCGGCAACACACAATACATAAGTAAGTTACGTTGAAATGACCAGCGAAAAATAGTTCATAGTAAATATTGTTTGTATACAGTATGCGAAATACACGACATAATTAATAATACGGCTTTACTGACAATAAAACAGTGCTAATAATTACTGAATTAATACTAAACTATCGTAATAGTTATTGGTAGTACCCCGTATACGAAACATACAAAAGAAGTAATAATACGACCTTACTGATAATAAAACAGTGATAATAATTACTGCATTAATATTAAACTATCGTAATAATTATTGGTTGTACACAGCATGCGCAACACAAAATAAGCAAAATTACTACCTAAATGGTAATACAACAATGTTAATAATTACGGAATTAATATTAGTAAAAGTTTCGTGAGCGACCTTTCTGACAACGAACAAATAAGTAAAACAACTTACCCATAATACAGGAGCTTCTACTCGATCGAAGAAAGCGCTTTCCCCGGCAAGCGAGCCTGAAATCACTCTTAAGTAGCAAGTCGTGACAAACCAATGCCTCACGAAAGCAAAATCTACAAAAATGATTACTTATTGTTAACGAAAATACATAAAGCATAACCCGGTTGTCGAATGCTGTTATACACCGTCGAGGACAGGTGGTTTAGCAGGTATCTGCCGCCTGAGTAGAATCTCGTCGAAGTGTGATTAGCTTCGGTTCATTAAATTTTAACCATATGCCTTATAAATCGAATTATACTCGTCCCACGAAAGTATTGTTCGAAATTAATCCTTCATAATTCGTTAGCGAATAGGAACAGATGCCAGCACGTGGCGGAACGGCTATCAAATTACGAGAAATTACAACAGAGTTTTAATAAACGTCAGCAATTAGCTTACCCGGTGACGCCTCAAATATTTTATGCACTTAATGTAATTACAATTGAATTTCCATTATTCCGGATGGTATTGGAAAAAGAAATTTCTCAAGACGTACCGACCATTTCAGACAATCGACAGCTTCGAAAGTTTGTCGTACAGATGACAGTCGCGACCCAAAAATCGGTAGAGGGCGTCAAAACCGGAATCTAATTTCAAGTCAATATACACAGTCGTACGTAATGAAAATTTCGTCCGTAACAACGGGACACATTAGTCGTCAATGTAATGAAAGAAGAGAGATTAGAAATTTTTCGCCACCTAAACAAGAACAACAAATGATGAACGTTGACCTTGCAACTTCAAAGTATAATATAAACATTCAGATAGGTGACACATTATATTTTGCACTTATTGATACAGGCAGTCGTTTAAATTTAATCAAAGATAAATGCGTTAAAGAATTAAATTTAGATACACACAATTCAACCATGATTCTATCCGGAATAAATAATTCAAAAATAACGTGTAATAAAATCACCGAATTTTCAACTATAATCGACAAACAAATGTTTGATATGAAAGCAGTTATTGTTCCAGATGACTCAATGAAATATGATGTTATTATAGGTCAAGAATTTTTAAGCAAAGTAAATTGTACAATAACTCCAAATAAAATATTATTTACAAAGTTTAACGATGACGATCCATTTTATGAAATGTTACAAATTGATTTACTGACATCCGATGTAATTGAACCAGTAATTAATGTTAATCCTGATATACCGTATGATTATAAAAAAAGGATAACAGCCATTATTCTAGATTACGAAAAATGTGAGTTGAATAATTTGATTCCTGTAAATGTAAATGATGAATCAAGTGTAAAATTGCACATTGAATTAAAAAGCAAAAAAATAATTTCATGTAACCCTCGACGAATGGCACGTGTAGAAATGCAAGCAGCCAACGAAATTATTGGTACTCTATTAAAAGATGGAATTATTCGACCCAGTAATTCTGAGTATTCAAGCCCTGTTGTGATGGTTCGAAAGCGAAATGGCGAATTCAGACTTTGCTGCGATTACCATCGTTTAAATGAAGAAACTGTCAAGAATCAATTTCCATTACCACATATAGGTGATCTGTTGAGCAACTTAAGCAAATCCAAATATTATACTGCTCTCGATTTAAAAAGTGCTTTCCACTAAGTACCGGTAACGAAAGATTCTATAAAATTTACTTCATTTGTAGTTCCAAGTGGACAATATGAATGGTTGAAGATGCCTTTTGGTTTGTCTAATGGCCCATTGGTGTGTCAAAAATTCATAAATTTTGTTTTCAACGATTTCATTAAAGAACAGTTAGTACAAATTTATTTAGATGATATCCTTCTAGCTACAGAATCATTAGAAGAACATATAGAAGTTTTGTCTAGAGTTTTAGATCGATTACATAAATTTGGGTTAAAATTGAGAATGGATAAATGCAAAATTGCAATGACAAAAATTGAATATTTAGGGTATTCAACACAAAACGGAGAAATTACACCTAGCGATCGAAACATTCAAGCAATTCGAGAATCCAAATGTCTAAAAATTTAAAGCAGTTACGAGGTTTTCTTGGATTAACCAGCTATTTTAGAAGATTTATCCCAGGTTACTCTATCATAGCAAAACCGTTAACAACACTTTTGAAAAAGGACTCCGAATTTAAGATAGAAAAACAGCATGAAGATGCAATTGCAACACTAAAAACTAATCTAATGAGTCAGCCTGTTTTACGAATATTCAACCCAGATAATTATAGCGAATTACACACAGATGCAAGTAGTATTGGATATGGAGGAATATTAATGCAGAGATTTGAAGACAATCAAATGCATCCCATATATTATTTTAGTGCGACAACTAGTGACACTGAAGCAAAGTATCACAGCTTTGAGCTGGAAATGTTAGCAATTATCAAAGCATTGGAAAAATTCAGACCATATTTACTAGGAAAACATTTTCGGATTGTTACTGAATACACGAATATATCGTTGGTTTCTGAAATTAGAAGAGTACGAATATACAATTGAGCATAGGAAAAGTTAATATATGCAACACGTGGATTTTTTAAGTCGACAAGAACAAGTTAACATTATAGAAGAAGAAGAAATGGAAGTTGAAGATACTCATCTTTACACAAACCTTCAATTAGCACAAGATCTTGATTCTGAAATTAAAAAAGTAAAGGAACAAATTTTACTTGGACAGCTTAACAATGAATATGAAATTGTAAACGACAAAGTCATGAGAAATGTTAATAACAAATTATTTTTTGTGGTACCCCGAAACATGCGAAAAACATTGGTGTTACGTGTTCATGAAAAATATTCTCACGTAGGAATTGAAAAAACTTATAACGAAATGCAAAATCACTTTTACTTTCGAAATATGAAAAAGTATGTAAATAAATGTTTAAAAATGTGGGATGAAAGAAGGCCTATTGCATTCTATCGACAAAGGCAGTACACCGTGGGAAACGCTACATATTGATCACCTAGGTCCTTTGGAAAAATCGCGAAAGGGAAATAAGCATATTTTATGTATCATTGATGCATTTACAAAATTTTTATTTTTGGAACCTGTCAAAAGTACGACTACGGACGAAGTGTTAAAAAAATTAAAAGGTATTTTTAAAATTTTTGCAGTGCCAAAACGAATAATATCAGATAGAGGAACTGCCTTCACTAGCGAGTTATTTAATAACTTCTGTAATGAGCAAAACATTAAATTAGTGCGGATCGCAGTACAAACTCCTAAAGCAAACGGTCAAATAGAAAGGAGAATGCTACGATCATGTCTGCAATACTTAAGGAAACGGAAAATATTGAAATGTGGGATGAAACATTATCAAAGATTCAAGTTTCACTTAATGGAACTAAGCAAACGACCACCAAGATGTCTCCTGCAGAACTATTGTTGGGAATAAAAATTAGGAATACAAATGACATTCTGGAAGGAACTTTAAAAACAGATGAAGTACTTCAGCAACACATAGTGGTACGCGAACAAAACCGTGAAACAGCGAGTGACAACATTAAACGAGCGCAAGTATCGGAAGGTATTCGTTATAACAAAAATAGGCGCAACCCCATCGGTTATAATGTGAACGATTTAGTTATGGTAAAAAAAGTGCAGAGCGCGCAAGACGGATCTGCGAAAATGTCAAAACGTTTTTTGAGACCTTATCGTGTTGAAACTGTTCTCGATAAAGACAGATACGTAGTGAGTGACATACCCGGTCATCGCTTAACGCAAAAACCGTATAAAAGTGTTTTACCACCGGAAAGACTCAAGTTGTATTCATATGGAGATGACAGTGATGGTACGGAAGATGATGAAAACAATGAACAAGCTGAAGCTAACACCGACGTACCGATAGATCCCATCATCGAGGACGATGAAGAGTCAGGAAGGGCCGAACTGTCGTGTCAAGGCCGCTCCGACGTGCCGTTAGATGGAATGGAGACGAGGAAAGTGCGCATGAGCGAAAGGAAGCGGCAGAAGAAGGAGTGTAGTTGTTGTAGAGACTGTAATGAGTAATGGCGATATACGTGTGAAGTTCATTTTTTATGTTTTTACGTTTAATAAACTCTTTTTGTATTCTTTAAAATAAAGGCCATCAAATACATATGTTTTAACTGCTTGCAACGTAGTTACAAAGAAAACTGCCCTTCAAGCTCTAGTTGTAAACGTTGTCATAAAAAGCATCATATCTTGCTTTTTTTCTCACGAAAATCAAATGATAGTAGTTCAAATTTAAAAGAGTCTGATTTATTTTACAAAAAACAAATAACTTTCAATCAAAACAACCTTTTATTAAAGAAAATAGAACACAGAGTCGCATAAACTTTGATGTTTTCTTGTGTACGGCAAAGGTATTAGTTAAAAACAATTCTTGTATATTACAGGCTCGTGCGTTATTTGACAGTGGGAGTCAGAGTAATTTTATCACAAAAAATTGAGTTAAACGATGGGTTTGTAATCTAAGCCAGTTGACAAAACAGTTAAAGGTATTTGTGATATAACAGCACAAGTGTTTAAAATGGTTTCCATTATGATACAATTAAATGGAAATAGTTATCAGTTTGTTACGGATTGTTTAGTAGTTGATAGTATAACCGAACACAGTGACGGATACAGGATTTTACTTTGGGGGGTTTAAAAATATACTTTCCAAATAAAAAATATTATATTCAAAACTAAAAAAAATGAAATTTAGTTTTACAAAAGTTTTGAGGGGGGGGTCATGGCCCCTATGACGCTCCCCTTGTATCCGCCCTTGACCGAACATTTACCGGTTGTTTCGTTTCCCATAGAATATTTAAATATATCTTTTCATTTGTGTTTAGCTGACGAGTCGTTTAATATTTCCGGAAAAGTGAAGATTCATTTTCTTTAATTTAAGACCGTACCAAATTTCGTTAAGGAAAGGTATGCCTGTCATGCAAGATAATTGGGTAATTTTAGAAAATTTACAAACCAAGGGGTATCGCCCTCGATGGAAAGTGTCTACCAGTTTATTTAAAACCCATGTTAACCATGCTGTTGTTAATGGTGTTGAGAGTGTTTACGATGTCTATCAATCATTGGCGAAATTATAGGAAACTAACCAGGCAAAGCCCAAGTTAAGTTTATCATTACTTTCACGTGAAGAAAGATTTTGAGAAACGCATTTTATGAATACGGTAAAACAAAGTGAGGAAGGAAGGTTAATTGGTTCTATTTCTTTTAAACGGTACCTTGCTGATCTAGAAAGTTCAGAACTGTTTGCTAGATCTCAATTTTTGTGTCTAAAGCGTCGTCTCAATAAAAAATTTAAAAAACGAGTACATTAGAAAAATGCGAGAGTATGTTACACTTGGTCATATGAGTAGAGTTTCTTTCATCAATTAACCCCCGAGTGATTTATCTGTACATTTTAACACCCTTGATGGTCCTGTATATGTAAAAGACACGCTTAGCTGTCTTTTACCTCATAATTGCGTTTTAAAAAAAAATTCCTTGACAACCAAGGTTAGAGTAGTTTTTAACCATAACCATGAAAAACATCGAGTAATATTTCTATTAATGATACTCATATCAGTGGTCCACCAGTTTAGCACAAGTTAGTAAATATTCTAATTAGTTTCCGTGAATTCTAGTTTGCGTTAACTGGTGACATTGAAAAGATGTATAAAATGATTGAGATTTGTATAAACGAGAGAAGGTTTTAAAAGATTTTTTGGAAAGAACAACCTAATGATACGCTTGAAGTTTTCCAACTTATAGTCACATTTGGTACAACTTCTGTGAGTTTTTTGGCAACCCGTTGTCTAATCGGTGAAATTATATCTAAGAAGAATACTAGTTAATACTAATTTAACTTTTGAAAATTTGGTGCTGACAAGGGTAGAATCCGTGTTAAATAGCGGAATTTATTCTGCATGCCGAGTGACTATGAGGATTTAAAGTCTTTAACACCTGGTCATTTTTTAATTCTTCGTCCTTGAACCGCTTTGTCAGAACATGATTTTAAAACAACGCATGCTGATCGCCTTTGATTGTTTAACCCTTTGCTTACTAGTGGTATCAGAATGAAACCACCCAAACTAGCGCATTTTTTTATTTTCCTGGTGGTGGTATAAGGAAACCGCAAAGTGGGGATGTCTACGTACGGCCCCCACCGTCAAATGTTATCGTCCAGTAGAGGATTCGGTTGTTGCTTGCTTGATAATTTGCGGTCGAATGCAAGTGAACCCAAGTGCACGTATATGGATTAAGATTTTTAAGTGTTACAGTATTGTTTACATTGGCAAGTAAGTAAAACTATTACAGTCCTTACAAATAATTATATAGAACTTATTGTATAGCATTTTGTTGAAAAAAATTTGTACATTTTTGAAATGTATGCACTAAAAAGTACCGCTTTTGCATTGAAACCACCAGGAGACTAAATATGTTTTTGTCAACAGGCAACTTCTTTTTCCGGTCTGGATCAGATGATTTTTTTACATTGATTGATGAAATTCCATCAGATGCCGGTTCAGATGTATGCAGCAATGTTGATGACGTTGATGAATTATATATCAATATCCCAATTTTGGCTGATGGTATTAGTGACGAGATACCAGACGGAGGGGATGAATGGAAGAGTGAAGATGAAATCCTTTTGTCAATAATAAGATAACGGGAACTTGCTAAAAAACGATTTGTACAAATTCTACTAAAAATTGTATTCGGCAAAAAAAATATTTTACGAAGAAACCCCATGATTTAAAAACGCCAACAGACGTGCTTTTACATATTTTTTCTTATAATCTTGTACAAGAAATTGCATTTGAAACTAATTTGTATGCTTTCCAAAAATACGGAGGTAATGCTAATTCTTTTACTGTCACTACATCTAAAGAAATTAAAGTTTTTTTGGAATAAACATTTTCATGGGTATAAAAAAATTACCGAGCTATTGTGATTACTGGTCCTCTAAACCGGAATTGAAAGATCACTTTATTAATTCTGCGATGTCAAGAGATCGTTTTAGCCCACATTCATTTGTGTGACAACTCAAAAATGCCAGTTAGAGGCTCTTCAAATTTTGATAAGTTATATAAATTACGTATTCCACTAAATGCTCACTCTGAAAGTTTTTCTGCTTCCTTTATGCCTTCCTAGAATCAATCTATTGATGAACCAATGATTCAATTCAAAGGTCAAAGTACAATAAAACAATATATGCTAGCAAAGCCCATCAAACAAAGCTACAAAGTCTGGATAAAGGCCGTTTTAACTGGATATGTATGCCAATTTTAATTGTATACGGGAAAAATAAGTGATGCAAATGGAAAAAACTTAGGAGCCAGGGTAGCAAAAAATCTAACTAGAAGTTTGGTTGGAAAAGGTCATCACATTTATCTTGACAATTATTTTAATTTCGTCCAACTTCAAAAAGACCTACAAACTGAAATGATTTTTGCATGCGGTACTTTGAGGACAAACCTCAAAAAAAAGACCAAGAACTGAACAGAGGAGATTGTGATTGGCGGGTTAGCAGAGACGGTCTTGTCTTTATGAAATGGCAAGATTTCTAGGTAAATTGTATTATTATAATCATTTGATTTAGTATCGTGCATTTTTTTTTAAATAGGTAACCATCACAATCTATCAGAAACGGGAACTACACACAGAAAACGAAAAGATGGCACTACAGAAGAAGTTGCTTGTCCTGATGTGGTTAAAGATTATAACCAGCACATGAGTTATGTTGATAAATTGAACATGCTCAAAAACATTTACGAATATCATCGTAAATTAAAAAAATGGTACGCCTGGATAAAAATCTCCGGGTATGCTACATAAGCGCAATTGAACCAATGGACGGTGACTTAGTTGAAAAGAGACTACTCGTTGGCAGAACTTTAGTACGAGTGAAAAACACGATGCAAATAAGGATCTTAAATATCAACTGAGATCCTGTAACGTTGAAAAAGAAGACTGTGGTAGGCCAATGCACGCCAGTATCTCAAATTGTGAGATGCGTGAAATCCAACAAAGATACCTTGCCGAAAATGTGCTCACAACATCTATTGAACATTCTTATCTCCAAATGCCAAAACCTCAGTCAAGACCAGCTGGCTAAAGTTAAAGAGTTGATCCAAGAGTATCAAGGTGTGTTCGTGCTGGAGAATCGTTCCAAAGAAAGAACTAACGTGGCGAATAATAAAATTAATACCGGAGACGCTCGGCCGATACGACAACATCCACGCAGACTTTCTTTGACGAAAATAGAAGAAACCAAACAAATAATTACGGATATGGAGCAAAAAGGTGTGATTTAACCTTCAAGTAACCTATGGGCATCCATAGTGATACTCATAAATAAGAAAGATGGATCAACGAGGTTTTTTGCGTAGACTACAGACAGCTAAATGACGTTACCAAAAAAGACAGCTACTCTGTACCCAGAATTGACGATACGTTAGACACCCTGTCAGGATCCTAGTGGTTTGCAACGTTGGATGTAAAAAGTGATTACTGGCAGGTAGAATTGGAACCCAAGGATTGTAAAAAACAGCTTTTACGATCGGATCTGGTTTGCGGCAGTTCACCGTGATGCTTTTCGGCCTGTGTAACGCTCCTGCAACGTTCAAGCGTTTGATGGAAACCATCCTGCGCGGACTATCTTGGAAGAGGTGCTTGATTTACCTAGACGACAGGATCGTGGTTGGAAGGTCGTTTGAAGAACACTTGAACAAATTGAAAGAAGTGTTCTAGCGACTACGTGGGGAAAACCTCAAACTGAGCCCAAAGAAGTGTCAGTTATTTAGGAAAGAAGTGCAGTACCTTGGCCACGTTGTATCTAGAGATGGAGTAAAGGCTAACCCAGACAAAATCCGAGCAGTGCAAGCATGACCAAGACCAATCGACAAACATCAGGTCCAAAGTTTTCTTGAGTAGAGCACCTATTATACACGATTTGTACCCGGATTTGCCTATGTTGCCAAACCTTTGACAAAATTGACCGAAGAAAAAGAATTTGGATGGGATGAAGACTGCAAAAAAGCTTTCCAACGACTAAAACAAGTCCTAGTCATTTCGTCGATTTTGAGTTATCTAAAAGAAGGTAGAAAATTTGTTTTGGATACCGACGCAAGCAATCTGGCGCGGTCCTTTTGCAGGTTCAAGACATGAAAAAGTTATCGCGTATTTTAGCAAAGTTTTATCCAGGCCAGAAAGGAATTATTGCATGACTAGGAGAAAGCTGTTAGCAGTCCATAAAACATTTCTACAAATATCTGTATGAACAAAAATTTTTACCGAGAACGGACCACGCCGCTTTAAAATGGTTATTGCAGTTCCGTAAGGACAAATGGCAAGATGGATCGAGAGACTGCAAGAATATGACTATGACACAGAACACCGTGCCGGAAACAGTCATCAAAACGCTAATGCCAGGTCCAGAAGACCATGTCCAGCGTACTGCAGCCATTGTTTGCCACTTGAAGAAAAAGTCGAATGCCCCCGGAGAAGTGTTATAGACTACTCTTGGACTGGAAAGAAAACGTCCGACGACCAACCTAAGAAGAAGTGAGTGTTTTGAGCAGAAACATCAAAACGTACTGGGCGCAGTGGGACTCTTTGGTAGTAGAAGACGGTCTTCTTAAGCGATCCCTGAAAAGTGTCGAGGGCACGGAAAACAGACTACAGTTAGTAGTGCCAAAAAGCCGGGTGTCAATAGTGTTGAAGCATATCCACGATGCTACATCAGAAGGACACTTTGGCATTAAGAAGACATTGGGGTAAGTTTGCAAACGATTCTACTGGGTAAACTGCAAAGAGGGCGTCATGAAATGGTGCCGTAAGTGCATGGTCTGCATATCAAGAAGTGATCCAGGGAGAAAGCGCAAAGCACCCATGAAGCAATACAACGTAGAAAGCTCTTTGGAAAGAGTAGCGATTGACATTGCAAGGCCGTTCCCAAAATCCGATTTGAGAAATAAATACATCCTGGGGCGATGGATTATTTCACGAAATATACGGAGGCTTACGCCATACCAAATCAAGAAGCAGTTACAGTTGCAGACGTATTAGTAAAAGAATTTTTCTGCCAGTTTGGAGTTCCGTTAGAATTACACTCCGATTAAGACCGCAACTTTGAGTCTGGACTGTTTAAGAAGTTTGTAGACTGTTGTGAACTAAGAAAGTTAAGAAATCTGATGGCATGGTTGAGCGGTTGAATAGAACAATGGGAAAATACTTAGCCAAAATAGTGTCCGAACATCAAAGAGACTGGGATCAGTGCACCTTTTTCTAATGGCATACCGATCATGCGTTCACAAAAGCACAGGCCAACACCATCTCGTGTGATGCTCGGTCTTGAAATACGACTGCCATGCGACTTCCAATTTGGACGAAGACCGAAAGAAAAAGTTATTGGAGAAGACTACGTTAGCAAGCTGACCAAGAGGCTAGACGAAGTACATAAGGAGGTCCGTAAAAACACACAAATTTCCAGCGACAGAATAAAGGCGATAAACACAATACACAAGTTCAGGTCCGAACTAAAGTAATCAGCAGCAGAACCATAAAACAAATAAAAGGAATGGAGTTTGAGAAGTTTATGCGCTTATACGGAGGTTCTGGAAAAGATAGGTTCGTAGTTATCACCGAGAAACAACAAGACATGTTCCAAACACAAAAAGATTACGCAAAAAAATCTTGACATGTCCCGAGGAGTTCCAGTCGTATTTAAAAAGAAATTTGGGCAGATAGATGAACTACAAAGACAGCAACCGGCAGTCGAAAAAGTTTTAAGACTAAGTGGTGACAGACGCATCGTTTTCTATCTGGTTAATAGTTATACGAAAATCTCTGGCGAACACTATGGAATCTCAAGAGAGAAATGGAGTTACACCATTTTAAGAAATTGGCAGTACGCAATCTTGGTTGTGGCTTATATCAATTGAATTAGAGGACAGTTCGAAACATGTTGGAGGTCGTTTTCCGAGGAACAGGCGTTCAAGTGTTTTTCTGTAGTTACCAACCAAGAAGAATATCGGGTCTGGAAAAGTCCATTGACTGTTACATTTATCGTCAAGGAAGTTGCCGAAATGAAGGAAGCTACCGCTATCGCCACGATCATTTCTACCGGCGTCGCATCCAGTCTCCTGTTCTGGAACAAAACATTTCTAAGAAGGGTGCAGTGAAACGTTCGATAAATTATTCTCAAGTTTAAGAGTCTTCTTGAAGTTGTTATCCATTTTCCAGAAAGTTTACCGAAGGATGTAGAACATTCACGAATGTTTCGCCGAAATGTATAAACGCGGTGCAAAGAAATGATAGGGCAGTTATTCCCGTAATGTGAAGACGGCAGTGTTAAGAATATTATACAAGTTTAAATAAAAAAGTAATTAACATGTGTGTTTGAGATAAATATACGGAGTATAACCTTGTACATGACTTTAAAGTAAACAAGTGTAAGTGTTTAGATAAATAGAATTTGTCCGCGGATTTTATCATCGTGTAAGTGATAGTGCAATATAAATTAGTGTGTTTTTATAAAATATCCTTAGATTTAATATTTGTAGTATAAATAAATAAATTAGTTTTAGTAATAAAATTCGTTAGAATACAATATTTGTTTTTTATTTATTTAACATTTTTTATCAATAATTTATCTTAAACTTTTTTGAATAACATTTGTTCTCGCACATTTAAACTTTGGTAGAGTCGGTTACTTCTGTTTCTTCTTCTTCTACTTTTTACCGGTTTAATCCGGTGGCGGTGTAGTGTCTTTGAAATTCTGTCTCTAAAATAACCATTATAGACAAAAAATAATATATTTCCATTTATAGTATTGTCTATATAATTTAATTTTTCAATTCTATCAAGTTGATTTAAGGCCTCTAAGGATAGCTTGTTCGTACTGGTCGATACTTACCAAGTTATGCGAAATTTTCGACATTATTTACGACAAAAACAATAATTTTGAAAATGAGATCGCTATTACAATCTGTTATTTTACATTATAGAATTTGACGTACGCATCGAAAATTAAAAAATGATGTTTATTTTTTGATTAAATCGTATTTTTAGCGAAATCATTTAATTAAAATACCGAACAAAAGGTAGCAAAAAGTCAAAATTTTAATGCGTAGGTCAAATTCTGTGCAAAAAATGAATACCATCATCTATTGCCAAAATGTCCATATTTATTTTTGGAAGCGTAATCTATGTCGTTTTTTTTTCAAAAATTTTCAATTACTATTTCGATACAACAATTGAACGTATAGGCAACTAAACCATCAACATGCCCCTAAAGCAAATTTCAGGTACCTAACTAAAGGTTAAACTTATCAACACAAACAGATTATCTAATAACTAAACAGTCTTTTGTTAAATTTATTTTGAAATGTTTGTATTTTTTTATAAATAGCAAATGTAAAAATTGAAAGAAAAAACAAGTAGATTATTATTTAAAAAAAACAAGCAAAATAATAAAATATTTTATAAATAAGTTTTTTTGCAAACTGAGTTTGCTCATATCTCAAAAATAGAAAAGCGTTTGTTTATATATGAATGTTTACTGCATTAACAAACTATTGATTTTAAATTAAATTTAGTTTTTTATGTAAAACTGTTATACTACAATTGATAAATTTATTTAATTATTCGTTAACCAAATAACGTAAAAAAAGCAAAATAAGTAGTTATTGAAGAACACCTCATAACGATTATTGTTACATCATATTTTTTCGGTATTTTATAATGTACTTTTCTTTTGGTTTATAAACTTCCTAATTAAAATTGAAACATATTTTTATATAAATTTAGTATTTTAATTTGTTTTTTGAAAAATTATATTACAGTCTTTAAACATGCAAGCTTAGAAGTTGAAACGACAAAAGTTTTTATAAATACATAGTTAATAATAATAATAATTAGTATATTAACATAATAAACAAAACCCAAAGGATTCCAAATGGGACAGGAAGCCACTTGCTTTTGTCGCAACTCTATCCTTTTCAAATTTTATCAGTTTTGACATAAAACTTACAAGACTCAAATAATTTATTGAAATAAATGTTATACAAACATAACTGATATTGTCCGTCTATTTAGGTAAGAAGAACAAATATTTCCACTTTTGTTCCCTTATCATGTTGAAATCGAGAAAATAACTGTAATCGCTTTAGAAAACTTCCATCAAGTGTAATTATTTCTCGAACAATAATTTTTAGCAATGTAGCAGACTGTGTATATAGCATTTCTTCAAAAAAAAAACATTTATATTTAACGCTTTCTTAAAAATATGAGATAGCTCAAAGAAGGTTCAATTCATATATGTAATATAATTGAAAACTTATAGTTATTTAACAATTTGTGTTTGTGTATTCACGATAGGTGCTTAGGAAAAAAAATGATAAACCCACAAAAAAGTATTGTGGGTTCAAAAAAAAGCTCGAACCCACGAACTCGGCGCATTTTTTTGTCAAAAATGCATTTTTCTGATTCAGGAGTTCTTCTAACGTAAAATTCGCAAAAAAATTGCGATCGCTATACTTTTCTTATGGCAAAATAAAGAGAGCAGATTTTTCATTTTACTCTTCAACTGTCATATCCAAAACACAAAAACTGTACTTGATTACTCAAAGACTAATAGTTCTGCAATTACTGTAAAATCTTATATAATGAATAAGAAATTCTTAGTATTCCTTTTCTTGCAAAAATATTTCTGTTAGTATTGTAACATTTTTAAAATGTAATTTTTTCTTAGGAACGTCTGCTTATTTAGTAAGGATTCAGGTAAAATTTTAAAGTAATGGTTGTGTAAACATAAATCTTAAAAGGATTAAAGTTTTATGTGCGTAAGTCCGGAATCATATTTAGTATTCTCTATTTACTTATATGTTTGATAATAATTGACAAGTTATAGTTATATTATTTTAACATCAATAAGAAATCACTAGCATTGAGTTAGCTGGTTTTATTACCTAGGTATTTATATAAACGTTTAAAAAGCCGGTTACAAGTATCAGTTTACATTGTCACAACCTTTAAGAGGATTATGAAAAGGTGTTTGTCATTTTACTGATTTTACAGTACCATCTGCATAGTAAAAACTGTACATTTTGAATGTAAAATGGGTTGTCTATTTAAATTATAGTTAGGCGCGTCAACAAAATTTTGTAGATCCCCTTAGAGGCCTTAATGACGTAACTTTGTTTAATACTTCAGGTTCAAAATATTTTTTATTATCATATCTACTTGGCAACATCACAAGTTATTATTTCTAAAATTTGATTACAACCAAATAATAAATCTTGCATTTATTACATTTCAATCCTTGAGAAAAATTAGTTTAATTCGTTTCGGTCAACAAGATTAATAAAATTATATAAAGAAATATTATGAAATGCAATTAAGATTACATTAATTATCCTACACTTCTTCTTTAATTAAAATCATGTCTTTTCTTATGATATATTGCTTTAGTATTTATTATTAAGTATTTATATAACCCTTTGAAAACTTTACGTAGGGCTTATTTTAGTTAGTTTTGAGAAAATCGTTTAATCCGCTTATATTTTTTTTTATATATAAAAAATGTATTCTTAGAAAAATTTTGTATAAAAATGGTCATTACAAGTCATCATACTTAGTTTGTCTTGATTTTGTCGTACGATTGAATTTATAAAAGGTTAGTGTAATTTTTAGCTTTGTACTTGGTAGACTAGCGAAGGATTAAACATTATTTTATTTATTTATACTAAGCAAAAACATAACGGTTTTTTTTAACCTATAACAAAATGAAAATTTTTGATTTTAAAACAATAACAAATTTTGCTTGATTATCTAAACATTTAATACTAATCTTTTTTTTAATTTGTATTATAATATTAAAGTAATTTGGATCAAGTTAAATCTCTAATTGGAAAACACAAATGTTTTAATTAGAATATTGAAACAATTAATTTTAGTACAGTAGTTTTAAAATTTTGATTATTAAAACTAGAAAACATTAACGCATTTTTCTAAACATATCAGTAGAGTAAATTTCAAAAGTTACTTTTAATGATCTTAAAAATCTTATCTTATTAACGAAACATATTTAAATCGTTTATATCAAAAAAGTAACTTTTAAATTTTTAGTTTTCCAAAAATATAACTTTTGTTTAATATCTACTACTGAACTTAGATTAATTAAGTTATAGAAAAAATATGAAAAATTTTGTTTGTATAAAGACAATAAAGTGCTAAAAATTATAAAAAAATTGTCTTGTTTTACAATAATAATAATAAATTTATTTAATAAACTATTGATGGATAATAGAACATATAAATTAAATGTTATTAACAAAATTTTTAAGTGAATAAAATTTATTGTGCACTACGGACAATACATTTTTGGTGGTAGACATTTAACATTAAATTGAAAATCGCACAAATGAGTGATTGGATTATAATACAAAAATAGTGGACACGCCAGAAGAATAGGCACTCCATAGGAACAAAAATAATATTTATTGCAACATTTGGGATGAGGTATTGTTACTATCCATAACAATACGCCTGTTGGACATGCTGGTATTGGTGTTGTTGTGGTTCTTAGTGTTGTTTTAGTGGTAGCCGTTGTATTTGATTGCGTTGTTGTAGTGGTCGGTGCCGTTGTAGTTGCAAGACTTGTTAAAGACGTTGTTGTATTTATGGGCGACGATGTGTTTGTCGGCGTTGTTGTGGTTGTAGGTGAAGTTGCTGTGGTTATAGGTGTTGTTGTAGCTGTAGGCGTCGTTGTAGCTGTAGATGTCGTTGTAATTGCAGGTGCAGTTGTAGTTGTGGACGTCGTTGTGGTGGTCGGCGTCGTTGTAGGTATAATTGTAGACGTTGTTGTAATTGGAGGCGTCGTTGTGAAAGTTGTTGCAGTTATAGGCGTCGTTGTTGTATTAAGAGTTGTTGACGTAGATAAATTTGTTGTTGTTGTAGATGCTGTTGTAGTGGCTGACGTCGTTGTAGCTGTAGACGTTGCTGTAGTTGTGGTGGTAAGGGTTGTTATAGTTGTGGGCGTTGTTGTGATTGGAGGCGTTGTTGTGGTTGTGAACGTTGTTGCAGTGCTTGGCGTTGTTGTAGTTGTAGGCGCAGTTGTCGTTGTAAGCGTTGTTGTAATTGAAGGCGTTGTTGTGGTTGTGGACGTTGTTGCGGTTGTGGGCGTTGTTGTAGTGCTTGGCGTCGCTGTAGTTGTAGGTACCGTTGTGGGCGTTGTTGTAGTTGTGAGCGTTGTTGTAGTTGTGGGCGTTGTTGTAGTTGTGGGCGTTGTTGTAGTTGTAGGCGTTGTTGTAGTTGTGGACGTTGTTGTAGTTGTGGGCGTTGTTGTACTTGTCGGTGTGCTTGCCGTTGTTGTAGTTGTAGGCGCCGTTGTGATTATAAGCGTTGTTGTAATTGGAGGCGTTGTTGTAATTGTGGGCGTTGTTGTGGTTGTAGGCGTTGTTGTACTTGTCGGCGTGCTTGGTGTTGTTGTAGTTATAGGCGTTGTTGTGATTGTAGGCGTTGTTGTAATTGGAGACGTTGTTGTAGTTGTGGACGTTGTTATTGTAGTTAGAGGCGTTGTTGTGGTTGTGGGCGTTGTTGTACTTATCGGCGTCGTTGTAATTATAGGTGTAGTTGTGGTTGTAGACGTTGTTGTGATTGGAGGCGTTGATATAGTGGTTGGAGATGTTGTGGTTGTAAGCGTTGTTGTGGTTATAAGTGTCGTTGTGGTTGTAGGTGTCGTTGTGGTAGTAGGTGTTGTTGTGGTTGTGGGTGTCGTTGTGGTAGTAGGTGTTGTCGTAGTGTTTGTAGACGTTGTTGTAGTTGTAGGTGTTGTAGTGGTTATAGGTGCAGCTGTAGGTATTGTAAGACCAGGAATCAATCCAGCTAAAACATAAATTTATAATTTTCTAGAACAGCAATTATTACTTATTCTACCCGGCACTGGATCCAACCAACCACCAAAACCACAATACCGTTTACAAGAAAAACCAACACTAAACAAAAAAAAATTAATTTTATTTCACACGATAAGGTACTTACATTTTGCAACTAATATCATTTTTATTTCAACTGTTAAGTTTTAAATGTAGGTCTTGCTTTTATAGTATTATGACATTATTTGTTTAGTTGCGTTAACAGGTCCTATTTTTTTATCTTGCTGGTAAGAAAAACAAATATTTTGTTAAATAAATTAGTCCAAAGAAGATTTTAATCTTGTGTATGTACAACATACTGCAGACCAATTAAACTTTTTACAAAATAAAATTTTAATAAATTAAATTTTGAGATGAAATTTATAAAAAACTTGTAAACCGTTACCCAAATAAACAAATTGTATGAGACATAAAATTTTCTTTAGTAAATTTCTGTACAAAAAATAGTTATTCTAATGCAGTCAAACTTAAAAAAAATGTATAGTGCTATTTCGTAAGAAAAAAAATGCGGTAAATACACAAGTTGGAAAATGACCGCGCTTCGATCACGAGAACGAGTTTCATATATGCATACATACAAAACGGTAGAGTGATTGAAACCTATTCTATAACGTGTGTTTTATACTATTTTCTCTATTTCGACTTAATTTTAATATTTTTCGTTTAATTTTAATTTTCAAACAACATAGGGAAAGTTTAGTAATATTTTATTGGATTGGTAACACTTACGCTTTGACATATTGCAATTTTATGTTAACCTAAAATCCCATTATAAAATGATCTCTTTATACCTTTATAAGTAATACATTTTAAATTACTAAGACATCTTTATTTTATCTTAACAGCTACATTTGAATTGTTAAAAATAATTTTGATTTTTTTTATGCAACGTCAAATTACGATGTAGAAATACCAGCTTTGAAAAAAACTGAGATTGCAATTACAAAAAAAATAGTGTAAGAATTAGCAAATTCTTACACAGATGTTAGTGTAAGAATCGCTAATTCTTACGACAAATAGAGAAAATAAAATAGTTCAGTAAAAAACTGATAAACAACGAGATTTAATTAGAAAAGCATTTTATGTTCACATAGAAATTACTCTTTGTAGTCAACATCCTTTTTATTTTTGATTTATTTTCCAATTACTTTTTATTTTAGGTTTTATTAAACTTTTCGTTAAAGTTAAAAGCTTTTTCTAAACAGTTATACACTAGTTAGCAAAAAATAGAGGTCCCTTGAAAATTGAAAATTATTATTTATGATATTTTGTTTTTGTTTTAACCAATGGTAATCAATAACACAATTCTGAACTTCTAATGTGTTACTTTTTTTAAAATAAATGTATATACAGTACCTATACATTACGTTTCGATTGCTAGAGTATCTGCATTAGTCATCAGGTGAATATTACTGTTTCTTAACAATAAATGAATATACACTACGTTTTGATGTAAATACTCTAGCAATCCTAAAATGGCGTGATTTGGAACCGGACGAAATTGTAGACGAGCTTTAACGCAGGAAGAGATAGAAAAAGCCATAATAGAGTCCGACGATAAGTTTTCTGACTACACATTTGCCGAGTAACTCGGAGTCGGATAATGAAGAAACGGCTATAAAAGAAACTGAGGAAGTTGTAGAAGCTGATATACATTCTGATATGCCATCTACTTCAAGAATTGCGCCTACTGCTAGAGCTAATTGCAATGTAATGTGATCTGCTGTTCCACCAACTAAACTAGCTAATATTAAAAAGGCGACAATTGCTTATAGCCCCTGATAGTAAGCAGATATATATTAGTTTTTTTTAATTATAATTATATGTTATAGATTGATTGTGCAATTTTAATTAACATACTCATAATTGATTCTGTGATTTTAATTTTCTGTTTACTTTGTCAGGTCTAGAACCAGTTGATTTTTTAATTTGCTAATAGATAAAAAATGTATGAGTTGATTGATTACTAATGAAAGCAAGAAATATGCGGAAGAACTTTGCGAGATGGAAAGCACTTGAAACGGAGAAATTCCGTACATTTCTCGGTTTGATTTTCTATGTGGGGACAATTTTGATAAACAGAATTCAAGATTATTTGAGAAAAAACCCTCTATTTAACTTTCCTATTTTTCCATATAAAATGAGCCCCGGGCGATTTTTGCTGATCTTACGCTGCCTGCATTTCTAGAAAAATCTCATCCCAAATTTATAGACCCACTACCTCAAGATAGATTATTTAAAGTAAGACCAATGATAACTTACTTTAACCAAAAAAAAAAAGAAGCTATTTTTTGTTCTGGAAAAAATCTCTCCTTTAACAAATTAATGGTTTTGTGGAGAGGCAGGTTAGTCTTCCGACAATACATTAAGAATAAAAAGCAAAAATATGGGATCAAGCTCTACATGCTAACTGAGCCTGACGGTATAAATTTGAAAGTAAGATGTTGGACATTCGTAGTTCATCGACAACTACTATAATAGTTATAATTTAACGCTACAGTTCTTGGCTCGTAATACATTATGTACAGGAACAATACAATTTAAAAAAAAATAACCTTTTAGAAGTAAAAGCAGCTAAACTGCAAAAAGGCGAGTATGGTATACTGAAGGTGTTGGGATCGCAAAGTGGCGTGATAAAAGGCCAATTGCATACATTTCAACGGAATTTGGTTGTGACATGTTTCAAGATTATAATAGACGGGGTTAAATAAAGGAAAAACCAGAAGCAATTGTGATGTACAATAAGTACGTGGGTGGCTTAGATCGACAAGATTATTATCTTTTTTCAAGAAAGACTCTTAGATGGTACTAGAAGCTAGGCATACATGTTATTCAGTTACTTTTCATTCATATCTACTTTTTAAATAATATGGCAGCAACCGTCGAATGACATTTTACGAGTTTAAATTACATGTAATCAGAGATCTACTAAAGTATCGAAAATTAACATAACCGAACCTCTATTTCCAGCTTCCAACGATCACACTCATTTAAAATTAGCCCCTACTCCAGCTGGTAAAGTTGGACAGCGAAGATGCACGCACCGAGAAGCCTCAAAACTCAAAAGCAAATACAAGATAAAACAACAAACAAAATTGTCAAAACAAAATTTATAACCATGAAAAAACCAGTAAGGAATTAGCTGTTATATTGTTTATTTTTTTATTTTTACTCTTTGAGACGAGGGAATTAAATTACTTCTCGAAAATAATATATTTTCCAAATGAAAGTACGCAATGATCGAATACATAATACGTAACATGATAACATGAATCTGATTTTATTCATGCTTGAGCTTGAAATTTGGCTTGCAACGAGCCAATGAGCGAACAAGCGTTTTTTTTTGCTGTCTGAGCTTGCAATGTACGAAATTTTTTATATTTAAACAGTTGCAATTTTTTTTGTTGCCTGATGTCCGATTGTTAATAATAATGTGTTTTGTGTTGTGAATTAAGGTAAATTCATCTAAAATTTATTTTTTATTTTAGATTTATTAAAACATTAAAAGCCAAAAACTTGCATCTTAAAAATCTTTTTATAATTGAAGTAAATTCAAACAGAATAATCGATAAGCACTAATATTACTATTTATAAACTTTGAAATAACTTGAAATAAGTAGTGTTGAGTTTGAGACGTCAAAAAATTTCTATTTTTCATGAATAATTTGTCAATTTGTTTACCTACGTATTAATTTCTTTACAGTATACAGGATATCAGAAAAAAAAAGAAATCGTCTGGATACCAAAATTTGCAGAATAAAAGAAAAAGAGAGGAAGAAAACCATGTCAAAATCACCCATTTTTTTCAAAACCCGAGTCTACTTTGCCAAATACTAATAACAATAATACAGCTGAATCCTAATATTCTGAACCTATACTTGAAACACGTATCAGCAGCAGACAAAAAACTGATCTTCTAGAAAGCAATCCACCAACATTTTCAAGTTCGGCCGATAATGAGAAATCAACGCCTTCAAAAATTACCAGAACGGAAAATATGAGTCAACTTTCGAAAGATGCTGCACTATGGCCAAAGAAATTACGTCCAAATAATATTGAAGAATTAGTAGAACGTGGCCTTGCTCATTATTAAACAAAAAGGATATTTATCTGAGATATAGTTCAGAGTCGGAGCGTAAGTTTTCCAATAGTTACTTCTTTAGAATTTTACCGAACAAAGCAAAAATTAAGCGTTTTTGGTTGTTGTATTCCGAAACAAAAAATTTACTTTACTGCTTTTGTTGCAAAATTTTTAATGACAGCGATTTGAAATCTATTCGCCTTTGTGATGAATCTGGTTACAATGACGCAGCATTTAAGTGAACATCTAAACATTCATGAAAAGATCAAGTTACATATAGAAAATGTTCTAAAATTGCTAGATCTTTCTTTCCGTTTTGATAAAAATGAAATAATTGATTCTAAAATTCAAAATGTAATAAGCAGAGAAACTAAATACTGGCAAGCTGTTATAGAAAAAAATTTCTACGTGATTCAGTTTTTAAGTCGGCAAAATTTATCTTTTCATGGAAGTAGCAATAAGTTGTCTCAAAAAAACAATGGTAACTTTTTAAAATGCATAGAAATGATTTCCAAATTCGACTCCATTATGTCAGAACATACAAAACGGTCTCAACTAAAAGATCACAAAAACTATCTCGGGGATAAAATACAAAATGAAGTAATCAACTTCATCGGTGAAAATATCAAATCTAAAATTTTAGAACTAACTAAAAAGACAAAATACTATTCCATATTATTAGACTGCACTCCTGACTTTAGTCACCAAGAACAAATTTTAGTTTGTATAGGATTTGTTAATTTAAAGAGCACGGAAATTAGTATAGAAGAACATTTTTTATTATTTTGTCCTATAGATGATGTGTCGGGTGAAGGCTTGACAAAATTTCTTTTGTCGGCGTTACGACAATGAGGTAAATATGCGTTGTAGGCAAAAAAATCTTGGATTTTAATCCGGGAGCTTTCTTTATGCCTTGTTGTAATCATACCCTAAGTTTAGTCGTTAATGATGCTTGCAAAATCGAATAATTTGAGAATCAAGTTTTTTCTTTAGTTTAAGAACTGTTTGTATTTTTTTCAGCTTCTACTAAGCTTTGGTCAATTCTGAAATTTAATTTATCTAATGTAACAAATTTAACTTTAAAGCTTTTATCGGATACTCGATGGTCTAGTAGAATAGATGCAATAACTCCTTTAAGGTATCAAATTGAGGAAGTTTATGATGCTCTGTTTGAAATAAGCGAAGTAAACTTTTGAAAATACCGTAAAAAAATTGACTGCATCGTTGGCCAAAAAATTGCAAAATTTTGAGTTCATTTGCATTCTTATATTATAGTATAATATATTAAGTAAAGTTAACATTGTTAGTAAAATTATTCAAAAACCGAACATTGATGTTGCTCAGTGTTGTAGTCATTTAAATAATTTGAATAATTTTATAAAGCTAATCGCTCATATAAAGGTTTTAATGATCTATTAATTGATGCTAAAGAAATAGCATCCAGCTTAGACATAGAATCTAAACTCAAAAAACAAAGAGGTCCAAGACCGCGAAAAATAAAAAAAAACATTTTGATTATGAATGTGACGATGAACTGTTCTACGACGAAACTTTAAAGTTTAAACTTGATTGTTATTTTAATGGTCTAGATGAAATCATAGCATCAGTGAATGAGAGATTCTAATTACTTTCTTCTTACTCTAATAATTTCGCGTTTTTATGGAATATTGATAAATTTAAAAATTATTCTGAAAACGAACAATTAGAATTATGTCAAAAAGTTGAAAAATTATTAAACGACAAAACTCGCAATAAACGAGACATAACTGCCGTGGAACTTGTTAAAGAATTGTAATATTTACAAAAGTTTGATGAAAAAGTTATTACGTCTCTAGAGGAAACTTTAAATTATATAACAATTAACAACCTAGTGGATTTTCTTTCTAATACTTCGTATTTTATTAAATATCCCGGTTTCTGTTGCTACCGCAGAACGATCTTTTTCAAAACTAAAAATAATAAAAAATTATTTACGATTGACCATGGGGCAAAACCGACTAAGTAATGTTGCTATCATTTCAATAGAAACGGACCAGCTAAAAGAATTAGACACCAAAGATTAAATTCAACAATTTGCAAAGATTACAGCACGGAAAGCTCAATTTACTTAACTAAAATATTAATAACAATACCTAATACCTGGATATTAACCTTTAAAAGGTGACATGTTGCATTATTAAAATAATATATTGTTTTGTTTTTATTTGTCGATCAGTTTCGTCCTGTGATATATAAACGAGTATTTTTAATGTTTATATATTTTTTTTATTTCTTGTGCTTTTGTATCATATATTACATTTGAAACTAAAATACAAAAATTTTGAGTTGTAATACTGTTAGAATATATTTCTGTTTTCTATAAGTTTATAATTATGTTATGTACCTCAATGAAAAAATACTTGTATGGTTTGTGGCTTGTATTTGTAAAATATAAAAATGAAAATAAATTCATGAAAATACTTTTTAAAACAATTTATCAATAGTGGATAATAATACCTAACTTAACCCGTATCTGTACTCACATATGAAAGTGATACAAATTTGGGGCGTTGTTTTAAATTTGCACAAGGGCGCCAAAAGTGCTAGGCGCTGGCCTGTATAGACAGCAGAATTTAGAACGTTTATAGTTTACAAAACGTCTTTTTTTCTTGTCAAACAAATCCAGTAATTTGGCAATAGAGTACATTTACATTAAAATGTAATCCAAGGCCTGATCAACTTTCTTATGTAATACGTTACCTAATTTTAATTAGCCATCTTTATCGAATTTTTGTTCAAAAAAAATATATGTACCATTAAACATAATCGCACTCAACATGTGCTACGTGCTAAAACATACTTCTTTTATTAATCTCTTTGTCATAATACAGTGTATACATTTAATAAAAAATTTAAATTCTCCGTTTTGTGGTTTTATAATATAGTAAACCAAACTAGTGAAAAAAAGTAAACAAGTGGAAAACTATGCATTTACGACTTAGTATCGGATACCACTCCTACAAAACGACCTTGACAACCAAAACCTAATTTTAGTTTAAATGTTATCCGACGTATATAGAAACGATTTCGAATGTTAATTAAAATTGGCCGTGATCTAAGGAGAAGACTACTTTTAAATTTTAAAAATCTAACAATGACACAAAAACCAATACTATTGCAACAGCTCAATCGATGCCTACATTTTGTATCAATAAAATTGTTTTAATTTAAACTATTATCAACATTTACAAAATTGCGCCACTACTATAATTATATTTTTATCAAACCAAAAATGCTTTATGAAAAAGTTTCACAACTTCTATAATTTCTAATTTTATTACAACTGGGCTTAGATAATACACCTGTAGTGCATTTTTTTGCTACTACATGTAAATAAAAAATTAGTTAAAAAAAAAATTATAAATAACACTATAAATAATAAAAAAAGTAGCGTAAAGTAAAAATTTTTGTGCAACTCTGTGTTTTCTATGAATAAGTTAATTTTTCTAAATGCATATAAATAACATTACGATATGTACTATGTTACTTTATAAAACATTACGCAATATTGAGAATACAGTGTAAAACTGTGAAAGTTTTTAACACAACCACGAAAGTGAACATAATAAGATGTGATTATGAGGTTTTAAGATTAATGTTTTCGTTGTATAAAGATGTTAGGAAAATAACGTTATGTTGTTAATGTTTCTCGATTAGTAATAGACTCGCCAATACCTACCAAGCCATCTTACAAATAATTCAGAAATGGGATTGAGAAACTATAAGTGATCAATAGAAAATAAATAAATAGTTTTGAGGTTAAACACGTTATGACTCAACAAGAAAAAATTAGAAGAAACAGGAATCGTCCAAGTGATTTGGAAACATCCTACAGAAACAAAGAAGTTCCAAGACAACATAAAAGCAGCATTACTACCTCATTTTAATGGTACCGATGAAGATGTTTAAAATTTGTGTGGAACGAGTAGATAAAGTTTATGAGATTTATAATGTACTTCAAGACGTAATACAATTAATAGCAGTAACAATGTTTATGGGACTGGCAAAAGTGTATTTTTATTATAAATTAGCGTACGCTACAATGCCATAGAAACATCTAAAAATCGAACTAATAGAAATGTTTGCATCAAAACCGAATAAAGTAGCTACTAGATTAAAGTAGATAGAGAAAAGATGAAACATATTCAGATTACGTATCAGACAAAATTGCACTAGGAAACATAGCAGGTTTATCAGAATTAGATTTGATTGATTGTGTCATCGATGGGTTCAACAACCAAACGCGTCACAGACGACAATGCAGAACTTTGAGACCTTGTACAAATTAACCAATGTTGTTAAAAATTTAACTGATGAAGATCGAGGTTACGTGCGTACTGTTAACATACCCGAAGAAAATTACAAAAGGTCACCAACTCATGTAGCATCGTCAACACCGAACTCTAATATTAGAGATAAACGTTGTTACAATTGTGATGTTGGACACAGAGCAGGGCAGCTGACTCGATGACCCATGTGATTGTCGAGAATAGCTGCATACCGGTGCTAGCACAACTAAAAAAGATACATTTGAAGCTAAAAGAAGACGACAGGTGTATGCCGTTATGCTTAGAGGCGTATTATATAGTGATAATTCTATATTTCTAATAAAAGAAGACATAGTACCTAACAGCTTGTGGGAAAGACTAGATCATACATTTTGTTGGTTTAAATAATTCTAAACTTAAAATTTTGGGTACTTTTAAGAAAGAAATTGATATTAGTGAGCCAAACAAGAAGTAGAACTTGGTCTTTGCCGTATTGTCGTTCGTGAACCCAAACAAACTGACGTTTCGCAAGACAATGCAGCTTGCATCTTCAGAGTGGTAAATGTGACTGAAAGAAAAAGTGTAAATAACGATATTTATACCAATAGCGATTAGCGTGGTTAACGGACCTTATCTTTCCGTTGCCGCTTGACTGTTTTACATACTTTAGCCAAAAGAGTCAGATAATGAAAATCTACAAAAGGAAAAGGAAACACTGTTGGAGTCCCTACAACAAAATGGATACGGGTTTAAAAAGATCCATAACGCCTGGAAAAGAGCAATCAATCCAAAAGTCAAAGAAGACTTATCACCTGCTGCTAGCACCGCTTATTTACCATACTGTATGGGTTCGACAGACAAAATAAGCAGGGTGCTAAAGAAACATAATATTAAAACTGTCTTTACGACTAAGGATACCCTGAACACCTGGTTTACATCTGCTAAAGACAAACAAGGGGCTCTAAAACATGCCGGAGTTTACAAAACTCCTTGTTCCTGTGGATCAAGTTATATAGGACAGACGGGACGCTCTATTAAAGTTAGAGTAAAAGAACATATAGATAACTGCAAATACCGCAGAGTTACTAAATCAGCAGTGGCAAAACACGTGTGGAACCAAGGACACACGCTGAACTTTGACGAAACTAAAGTGTTGGCTAGAAAGATAAGGTCCGTTAATCACGCTAATCGCTATTGGTATAAATCTCGTCATTTACACTTTTTCTTTCAGTGACATTTACCACTCTGAAGATGCAAGCTGCAATGTCTTGCGAAACGTCAGTTTGTTTGGGTTCACTAACGACAATACGGCAATGGCCAAGTTCTGCTTCTTGTTTTGACTCTCAAAAAGAGACTAGGACCAAGCCTAAGTCTGGGTGTTTTACTACAACGCGGTCTAGCCGAAAGTCGCTTATAATCATAAATGTATAGTTTCATATCGTTTTAAATAATAAAATGTAGAATCAATGGTTAATAGGTAGAGATGTATTATGTAGTGGATTGTTAAAGTTTACTTTTGGAAACGTTACTAAAATTGAGGCAGAGATAAAATCATATAATAAAGTTGATGAAATTTTAAGATTAATATTAGCAATGATAAGAACAATGAAATAAATGTAGATATTGACTCGCATTTTAAAAATAGGATAGAGAATGATTTAGTTTACCATTAGTTGACAGTAGACAAACCAAGCGAACCCCAAGTTAAGTTGCAAATGAATTATGTTATTGAGTTTCAATCCAGTGGCGTAGCAAGCATAACCGAATCCCTTTTTGGCATCTTCCAAAAACATATAGTAATATAATAAAGTCGGATTTTTTTAAAGTGGCGTTTTTCGGATTAACAGTTTAAACGCCTACAGAGATAGACAAACGTTCTCTTTCTCTTTTTGTTTCATTATTTAAATGAAAATTTGGTAACGCCTACAAAGACAATAACTTATTCACGTAATTCTACGGCATGAATATGCTTTAACATACTTTTTTGAAAAAATTTAAAAAAATCAACAGCAATTGGTTGGTACTAAATTTATTACTAAATCTGTCAGATTTGACATTAACTTTATCATAGTTTTTTTTTCAATTTTAACTGAATTTCAAGATTTTTTAAATGACTTTTCCACCTGTCGCATACTCGTTGTAATATAATAATTGACTTTGAACACTTAATTTTATGTGGATTCCTAGTTTTCATTTTGCCACCCTAGATCTTTTTTCGTCTATTACGTAACTACTCTAACGAACGAATATTGCGTTTGTGGTATTGGCAGCACAAAATAGTAGTTTACGTAATAAGAGTCGAAAGTAAGAAATAGCATAACAAACGTTAATGTAAGTGAGTTATGCTATGATTCTTTTGACGAGAGTAATGTACATTATTTTTTGTGTTGCCTTTTATAAAATTACATTCTTTTTTGAAAAAATAAAAAAAAAATCAACATAAATATAATGTTGGTACTACATTTATTACTAAATCTGTCACATTTGACATTAACTTTAACATCGTTTATCTTCAATTTTAACTGAATTTCAAGATTTTTAAAATGATTTTTCCACATGTCGCATACTCGTTCTAATATATTAATTGACTTTGAACACTTAATTTTATGTGGATTCCTAGTTTTCATTTTGCCACCCTAGATCTTTTTTCGTCTATTACGTAACTACTCTAACGAACGAATATTGCGTTTGTGGTATTGGCAGCACAAAATAGTAGTTTACGTAATAAGAGTCGAAAGTAAGAAATAGCATAACAAACGTTAATGTAAGTGAGTTATGCTATGATTCTTTTGACGAGAGTAATGTACATTATTTTTTGTGTTGCCTTTTATAAAATTACATTCTTTTTTGAAAAAATAAAAAAAAAATCAACATAAATATAATGTTGGTACTACATTTATTACTAAATCTGTCACATTTGACATTAACTTTAACATCGTTTATCTTCAATTTTAACTGAATTTCAAGATTTTTAAAATGATTTTTCCACATGTCGCATACTCGTTCTAATATATTAATTTACTTTGAACACTTACTTTTATGTGGATTCCTAGTTTTCATTTTGCCACCCTAGAGCTTTTTTCGTTCATTACGAAACTACACTAACGAACGAATATTGACGTTTGCGATGTTGGCAGCACAACAAAATTATTTTAAGTAATCAAATTTATGATTTTGATAGAGACTAATTGCGCGTATGTAGTTTTCATACTCAAAACTTCACTCCCGTGCACTTGTCAACATTATGAGATAATCTAAAAAGTATTATATTTTTTGATAAAACAACGTTTATATTTTTTTAAGTAAAAACATTAATTTGTTTCTAAAAAATGATTCTATAACTTTTTGCAAAAATAAAAAGTTCAACAAACTTGTTGTAACTTGCGTGTGGTGTATTTCAACTTTCAAAAATATTTTAAAGCCTGTAGAAATAAACTCAAACAACATCATCAAATATTGAAGGTTTGATTTATTAAGTAATCATATGCGTTTAAATAAAAACATCGAGCATAAATAATGCAAAAAGTAACAAAAGATTTATTTTTTGTAACTTTAAGATAAAATATGTTTTATTCTTTTTCGTTTAACCTAAATACACGTAATTGCGTAATTTTTAATAACGCTAGCAATTTTTTTTTGAATTTTTGAAAGTAAATTGTTATTTTTAAGATATCTTTTGTTATTTTTTTTTACGTTTGGTTTTACGAAGGATGTACACTCAATAATATTGACGTCAAATTTATTTCAAGATTTAAAATTATAATTATTTTTGCATTACGACCTGTAATTGAAGATATAGAACAACAATCCTGCTAAATTTTGTTCAATTTGTGAATATTACTGCACGAACGACATCTCCTCCTCGAAGAATTTTAAAATTAATTCAAGTGTTAATAATGGTATATGTTAGTAATAATAAATCCGATACAAATGACAGATGTAAAAACTAATGATTGGTATTAGTGCCAACTTACAGATATAAAATTCTACTACATTTTACTGAACTATGGCTAATTATAAGACAATATTCAAACCTATTTTGATCTTTAGTAGCGATAGATATGAAATATTTAAGACGGATTAAGGGAGGGACACGATTATACAGAATAAAGAACGAGATAGTGTGAGTTAAAGTGATGTCAGTGACAAATAGTAGAACTGCAGTTAAAATGGTTTGGACATTTGTGTAGAGTAAACAAAGAAAGATCGGTAAAGAACATGTGGGCAGCAAAAACTATGGAGAAAAGAAAGCGAACCTAGAAACCCTTAGAATGACGAACTTGCAAAATTACTAACAAAAGAAAAAATCAAATAAGAAGCAGAAAAATGATTGCAATAAAAAAGAATGTGCTAAAATTGTATATATAAATGAGTCACAGTCTTTGTTGATTGTATAAACAGAAATAGATATAGTAAAGTTCAAAATTTAAGATCAGTTTATACATTTTTGTAAAAAATTAGTTTTAAGTTACAACTACGTTAACTTAAGTTAATTAAATTTTTTTAATGTTTACATCATATAAAAAGTTTAAAAGCTCATAAATTACAATCGAATCTAAATATATGGTACCTTAATACCTTAATTGAAAGATAAGGAAATGAAATCTTATTATCAACACAATAAAAAGAACATCAAAATAAGAATGTATTCTTAAGACTTTAGAGTATATTCTCCAAATAGCAAACTTTCTATTTAACAAAAGATCTAGCTATTTATTTTTTGTTTGTAATCTAATCATAACAATCTTCTGGAATTAAACAGCTATCAGTATAAGTGTCAATAAACGCTAAAACTTGATTATTTTCTATTATGACATTGACGCACACAGATAGTTTCTAGGAAGATTAAAAACAATTCAAACATTTTAAATTTTTACATAAATTACTAAGTGTTTGTAACACTAAAACAAAAAAATGTTTTATTGACAATTTTATACAATTTTATCTGACTATTAGTTTTTTAAAAATGTTTACAACAATTTTTTTTAAACATTTTATATTTTTCACGTGTACATAGCTATAATTTATGTATTTTGACACTATTTTTGAAACTATGGTACGTGCGAATGTCACTCTTTCATCTAATAAACACAATAGCGGTGCTCCTTAAATTTGCATTCATTAAATTCATTTATGAAAGTTGTTATAGTTACACAAATTAACAGTTTCTACAAGAAACATTGTTGTTTTTGATTTTAAAATTATTAGCACAAACTGTGTTTGTCTTCTTGATTAACATTAAAACTAAAAATTACTACCTCATTAATTAAATTAATAATTAACATATTTCGTTACTTATTTCATTTTCTTGTATGCATGTTTTAGTCTATGCAAATGCAAACCGACTTGTTTCCCTTTTAAATTAACCTTTATAGTATGTATCACTAAGACTACAATTACTTATACAGTCGGATTCTCGTTAATTTGAAATTCAAGGGTACAGTATAATTAGACGATCGAAATATAGAATTTTATATTAGATTTTGTATTAGGAGGTTTTTAAACAAAGATTACTGTGCATAGGATATGTTTCTAATAAATTTTTTATATGTTGATTCAACTAAACAAAAAACGGAACACCTTAGTTAGTTCGATTGAAATAATTAGTTAGAAATGTAAACTATAGACTTGTTAGCGAATACGATCGACAATCATTTGTGGCCGTTCGCGATGCTATTCAAGAAATTCAAATTAGATAAATAATAAACATTAACGATACCAGGTCAAAACGTTTATCTGCAAAAACTAAAAAAATCAATACATCTTATTTTTGAATTATTTAGAACAGTTAACTGCATTTTACTTTTATACGAAATATTTTTACGTGTAAATAAAAGGACCATATTGAATTATAAACTTTATTAAGACTATTTATTGAATACAGTTTATATTACATCTCTTACGTTTGAAACACACACACTTATAAAGACTTAATAATAGTGAAATATTTTCGTGTATAAATAAACGGGTATAATCTTTATAAAAATAAATAAATAAAACTTAATGTATTATTGTATTCATATTTTTCCTTTCAACCATATCCTGCTTTACTATAATACGATAGATTGTTTTAATTGTATTTTTCAAGAATGTTAATTAATAACAAAGGAAGTATTTTACTTTTTTATTTATTCATTATTTTTTACGTCGCTGTTATAGTAAAAATTGGCAGCAGGCATTCACCGTGAAGGAAATAATGTAGTTTAAAATATGTTGCAGTCCTTATACCTCAGTACTCAGTCATTTAGAGTTTATCGTAATAATAAAAATTTAAATAAAAGATCTTGTAACTACATTGGTGTTCGAACGCAACGTTGACTGGACACGATACCGACCACAAATATAGATTGGGCACAATGCCGTCCGTAGACACAACGTCGACCGTCATTTTTGGACACAACGCCGACTTCCCCTGTGGATACTGTACTGTGCAAAATATACACTTTTAAAGAACACAACGCCGACCGTGGTCACAACGCCGATTGTCAGCATTGGACACAAGGCCGACCGTAAGGTTTGGACACTAACACCCGTATTCATAGACGATCGCCGGCGAGTTGCTAGCGACTTGCCGGCGATTTGCTGGCGGTTTCGTTGGAGGTTTCTACGGCGAACGCCTAAAACGTAATTTGTGTTGCATAGTCGTTCTCCCGCCGTTCGCCGCGCCGGCAAAAGTTTGTCTTACTGATCATGCGCATTTCATTTCTTTACATGTTTACATAAAATGCACTTGTTTAAATATATCAAATTTTTGCAACTGGTTATCTATGTTTGATAGTAAACATATTTGCGTTTTTACGATGAAAAAAAAATTATTGAAATTCAGATAGGTAGCAATTAATACATGATCCGGTAATCCTCTATTAGTAATTTCGTTTGCGGTTTTTTATTATAGGTAGTAAAATGTCAACTACTATAATTTTTTGAAATCTGTACAGTTTTTAAATTGATCATTATAAACTTTTAATGAGTTTTCCATGTCTCGAATATAACTATAATATTTAAATTAATAGTCAGATGTGAGCTTTTAAATAAGAAAAATTAAATAAAAATATAAAGAAAAACATTTATACTGGTTTCGGTATTTTATACCGACGAGGTATGTAAATTTGCAGATCAAAAATGTCTCTGTTTGCGTTTTAAATTATATTTAATTCACGTTTCATTTTATTTTTAAAAATAACAAAAATTCGCAATTGCCAAATGCCAGAGAATAGCCGGAGATGCTATCGATTACCTCCAACCGTTCGCCAGCGACTTGCCAGGGTTTCACTGAAGTTTATGGTAGAACGCATGCACGTCTTTGCTGACGAACGATTATGCATTGAAATTTCTTTTTAGCAAGCGAAGAAATGCCTGCGAGTCGCCGGTGAACGACTATGAATACGGCTGTAAGACGACTGCAGCTACACAACCGGATATACATCAGAACTTGTTTTTAATTTTTCATAGAAATGTACACTGCCTCAAAAAAGTAATTGGACACTTTTAAGCGCAACTTCTAAGGTAGGCAACCAAACTTACGTTATAACAGAACGGTTAGTTAAATTTGACATTGTAGACATTACTTGCAGCGATATTACGAGGTTATTAACCATTCTTCATAAGCACCGCCTCAGGCGTTCAAAGAACATGTTTTCTTGCTGCAAATATGTATCTAAATTGTACCATAAACATTTACATTTTTTTTCGCCAAATTTTCTATTTATGTATTTATGTTCTCTGTTTAAGTTTTAATTGAATGCTATAGCCTTTAATTAAAAAACTTCTAAGTCATTTATAATTTGATTTCTAATTAAAATAAATTTAAAAAAGTTCCATTAATAGCTCGAATAAATTTAAACTGCATGCTCAAATATAAAATTACTTTAATAATTGATTTAAATTTTTAATATTTCCGGATTAAATTAAAGTCAACATTCCGATTTTCTTTGTCAAAAAAGTATTATCGTCATTTGAACGTCAAATTTACAGATCTGTGCCTGTAGAGTTTTATTTTTAGGCGGCTTTCGTGAAATCTTATTTATATTATAACCAAAAGAACAAGAGGCGAGAAAATTATATTTTCTTAAAAAATGTTATCTTTAGTTAGATGTAATTGAACTGAAAATCAACACTAATATATTTCGTACCTATAAATCAAAACGGAATTTTTGCAGGTTTTTGCTAAAACTAAGTAATGGAAATGTAACACCAAACATTGGAAAAATCAGTCATTTTTTTGTACAAAATGATCAACAGCATTTATTTCTAAATTAATAATATAAACATTAAGTCTCAAATTTTGTTTATAGAGAAAATAATTTTTTTTAATACCCAATATCTCGAAAACCTGATAATTATAAGTAACGATTAACCTAAAAGATGTCACATCATGGGATATACATAGGTTGCACTCATGCAAAGCTGGGACAAATGGCTAGTATTTTACACGTTAAGCCCCGCGGCTAAACTTTTGTCACAGCCTATGGAGCGCAGGTCAAATTATTATTATTATTTTAAACCTTCTTTACAGCTCATTGGACAGTATTTAATTATACGTTACAGTTGTATTTAAGCGTCCTGTGTCTTTAAAGCATTACCTTACGCAAAATATTAGATTTTCTTATTTTTTTTTCTTCAAGTAATTCAAATTAATTTTGATTAAGCATAATGTTAAATGTATGCTCTATTTACATTGCCCGTTATATTTTTAATTTGAATATAAGAAAAATGACAAAATTTAAAACATCGAACTTTTATTAAATATAATAGGAGTAAAGTTTTACATATTACAAAAAATGTTTTCATACATTGTTATTTGTTTTCTTAAACACTAAACCTTTCTATGATTTTTTTTCTCTTGAACCGAGAATAGGTTTATGACCTCACACAAGACAATTGATTTTTTTAGATTTTTGCGTTTTGAAAATTTTTTTATTACTTTTTGTTAAATTTTTATTTATATTTATATACCATGTTAAGTACGCACTGGCAAACAAAAATTATTAGGTCAATGGAAAGTATAAA
Source organism: Aquatica leii (assembly GCA_035610365.1). Taxonomy (NCBI): domain Eukaryota; kingdom Metazoa; phylum Arthropoda; class Insecta; order Coleoptera; family Lampyridae; genus Aquatica; species Aquatica leii. The sequence continues at coordinate 41,555,360 of CM069433.1, read as the reverse complement.
AATTTTTACTTGAGACTAACAAGGTTCAATAAAAATTTAAAAACAAACTAAAAAAATGCCAACATTTTAAGCGTTGTTTGATACTATTAGAAACAAGTTTATGTGTCGCAATAGTTGCCCCACCAAATTTCGACGTAATGCAGAAATTATAAGTATATGGGGCGGTCCCAGGCGCGGACGGGGCCCCGCTTTAAAGAAATATTGTGTAAAAATAAGAAGAGAAAATGCAAATATCCCCAAATAAATAAATGTTTCATCTTGCTTTAAGTAATAAATGATAATAAAACAAGTACAATAACATCAACAAAATATAATAATACAAAAAGTAAACCTTTTAACGAAATAATTACAAAACATGAATAATTTATAGTTTTTAAACTCTTTTTATATTCTGTTACATGCCAAAGTTAAAACAATGTCACTGCCTGAAATGAGGTAACATAAACGATGTTGTGCCACTAGCTCAATGGAAACGGGGTGGGTTATAATTTAAAATTCCGTGATAAATTGGTAACGAGATCGACAGAAAATCGAACTAAAACGGTAAAAGACTCAAAAATCGGTAAGGGCGCCAATCAAGGTCATGATGAGGGTAGCTTCCGGACCCCTGATTATCCGAAAGCTCATCTGGTTGGTTACAACCCCGGAACTTACCTTGAGTTGTAACTTTTCTGAAATACACTTAAAAACAAAAATTACGTATGCGGCAGCTGAATGAATAAAAGCTCTTTACATTTAACAATTTAACATTTATTGATTGAATATAAAAAAAAAACAAGTAATAAAGAGAATTAAACAAATTTGAATAAAAATAATGAAATAATCTTAAGCAAAACCAACAAAAATGAACAATCTAAACACAAAAATTAAAATGTATAAAAAGAAAATACTACTATAATAGCGTTAACTCGACGTTTTCAAATAAAGCAAAACACAAATAAATTTCAAGGCCTTGACCGCATAAATAACAAACAATTCGATTAAACTAAAAATACAAGTTATAAAATATATGTCCGAACTTGTTTCGAACTAAACGTACAAACAAATTATACTTTACAAATCGTTACATTATCTTTTATATGGAATACGATTTACTTCTATATACGCACAAAACCAAAAAAACTAATCCAATTTAACTTCACGTAAACACCTTTTAAGTGTTACTCGAAATAATTAAATTTAACGTTAGTCGTAATTCAATCGGCTCAAATTCAAAGCTTTTACTGCATTGCAATCGCGGTTCACTTCACGATAATAACCAAAATCGATAAATACCTTTATTTAATTGTAGATACCAGGTGAACTGTGGATTACAGTGGTTTCCGGAAGCTACGTTAGATTGAACTCAGCCGCTCTAGGAGTACCGTAGTTGGAAACGGGTTCGATGGAATCCCCAAACAATAAAACACCGACGGAAGACTTATTTCACAATTTAATTGATAACCGCACAACGGCGAAATTAGGATTTCTTTTTCACACAATACCTCAACATTAAATCCCACAAACGAGACTGTTTATTTTTGGAAACCGTGAAGTCTATATAAACCGTACATTACGAAATTTGAAAAATTAACATTTTCACCACAACACTTAATTTTCACGATTTCCACTTCCGCGGCATTACCTAACGATAGGGTAGTAAAACACCCTCACCACTCAACTACATCTCCGTATCCGGATTTTCTTAATTGCAACCAACGATCGATTGATCCCCAAAAACCAAACTTTTCCATTTTTAAAACTTCGTCTTCCCACCTAATTTCCTCAACTTGCGCGGTAACATCTACGTAAAAGATAGAGCATTAAAGAAACGAACTTAACAAAGATGAGAACTATAATTAGCCACGTGAATTCTATCACGTAGACTTTCGACCGAAACATTTCTCATCAAGAATGCTTAGCTTGCTTATTTGCAGGTGTCTTATGATAGCGCTTAATAAAAATAGCCCAACATAAACAAAGTATAACTACCACGAAAAATGGATCAAATTACATTCCAAAAGGAAGTCGTAAATTATATAGAATTGTTATTTTACTGAGATAAACAAGTAAAATACTAAATCAAAATCAAAACCACGGAACTTTATGCATTCAAAAGAAAATACCAGTAATGATTGAAAACAACTTGAAACACCTATAAACTTAAATCACACGCAATACAATAACGAGCAAAACGTTCCTGATGCTAATCATGAACTAATCAATCAAAGAAAACAAAAAAAAAACAAAATTCAGCCAGCAGAATCTATTTACGGGGTCTGTCATAAAAAGATAACTGCCGCAATCCCCAAACGCAGGTTACAATTTATATTATTATATACTTTTTTTTTTACTTTTACTTATTATGTTGCCTTTTTTGACAATGTTAATAAATCCATATATGGTGCAAAACATAACATTTGGCAAACGTAATGAATTTTGCAATCATTTGGATTTGTTTCCTTGCTTCTCAATTATTTTGGAAAACCTAGGATTTTTGATTATAAAACTAGAATAATCACCTACTAAACAAAAATTTACAAAAGTTTTTCTACTTTTATTACTAGTACTTAACGTATTAAAAACCAAAAGCAAAGATTGAATTAAAATTTGAGAAGAAAAAATACAAAAATTCTTATCAAAATTACTCGTAAAGCAGTTTTCCAGAGATACAAAACCCTGTTCTTCTGGAGAATATTCTATACCCCCAGTAATGCTCTTTTTTGCCCAAGGCTCCGCCATTACTAAGTAGGGTATATAAAGGGGGTTACTTAAAATTTATTTTGTAATGTATAATATTTAGTGTTGTTTTATGTGTCAATTTTGCGCAAAATGCCACGTTTTCCAGGACAAGTAGAGTTATCACTAGAAACTAGAGGGAAGATTATTATTGCTTTACGAGAATGTGGAATTTCTATCCGAGTAATTGCTGCACGTATGGGTTTATCGGTAAGATAATTTTTTATTTTGCTTTTAATAATATTCGTTAATATTAACAGTATTTTTAATTTTAAACATGGGTATATATACCTATATTATAGGTATTATATGATGTATAATTCAGATTGCACAATTATTCAGTTTCATCACAGGAAATTTTTTATAATGAAATTATAAAAGTTTCAGTCACATAGCAAGTGGGTATCAAGTTTTTCACGTTTCTCAAGTTAGCAATACAAAGTTAACAAAACCTAATAAAACATAATTAAGAATATGTTACTAATTTTTTGCGAAAGATAAAACTTGTAACCTTTTTACTTTTTTAATTATGCATTAAACTTGAGGCAAGTTAGTAGTACACCATTCTAAACAGTGTTTTAATGCATTGGTATTTGGTTTAAAATGTGTGTAGAATCTGTTACTAAATTGTTGTTAATTAAAAGAAAAAAGCTGATAGCTTTATTATTATCCTACACACATTTTGAACAGGAAATAAATTCAAGTTTGCAAAGAAGGAATAAGCTGCTATCAACTTGTAAAGAAACCTATTATAACTGAAGAAAATGCTTAACGGACATTGCAGTTTTTAGAAAAACATTTAAATTTTAATCTGCACTTCCCAAGATAGTAAAAAAGTTTTTTGGAAGCCACATAATTCTAGATTTGAATCAAAACATGTGCAACCCAACAAAAGAAGTGGGAGAATTAGTCCTGCGTACTGGGAATAGATGAGTGATGTTGACCCAGGAGAATTAACACGTGTTGATGGACGCTTAATTGCTCAAACTTACCTGACAATTTTGGAAGACGTTATGTTGCCTTCCGTACGAACAGTTTATCCCGAAGAACCAATTCGGTTTGTTTAGGACAATTCTCCTATACATACGGCAGCAGTAGTTCAAGAAAGGTTTTTACAACATCCAGAAGTAGAAAGAATCCGTTGGCTACCTAAGTCACCGTATTTGAACCCAATAGAGATTTTGTGGGCGGCGGCCGTGCGTGGGTGGAGCGACGAACTGAACAATAACATAGAAATACGAAATATAAACAACTTGCAACGCTATATTAATACCATGTTAAAAAGATTTTGAGGAGCTAATGTATGGGCCAATTGAATTAATTCGATGCCAAACCGTCTACGGGAATGTATAACCAATAATTGTATTTTCAAATTTTATTTGGATTTTTTTAGCGTTCTGTATGAGAAATTAGACTTGATTTTATAAAAGAAGATATGTATCCTTTAATTTTTCATAGGAATAATTTAAAAGGAGTAATGGGAATTTGTACTGCAATTGTTCGACCATTAATTACGCGTTAATGATGATAATACTTTCTTTGCAAAGAAAATCGGAATGTTGACTTTAATTTAATCCAGATATATTAAGACTTTTGGATTATTAGTACAATAGTTTCATATTTGAGCATACATTTTATCATTATTTGAGCTATAGGTGGAACTTATTTAATCATAAATGATAATTAAAATTTTTTAATTACTTAAGCAGTGAACATAAATAAATACAAAACTCGGCGAAGAAGAATTTAAAGCTTTAGGGTACAATTTAGATAAATATTTGTAGGTAAGAAACATGTTCTTTAAACGTTTGATCGAGTGCTTATGAAGAACTAGACGTTTTGTTATAACGTAAGTTTGGTTGCTTACCTTGCAAGTCGCGCTTAAAAGTGTCTAATTATTTTTTGAGGGCAGTGAACATACAATACATTGTTACAGCGACGGACAAATTGAGATAAATATTTTGACAAATCATCACAGGTACACATTTTACTGAATTGATATACATACATATAAACCTGTGGTTATTTGAAGCGTAGACAAGTTCTGATGCATATCCGGGCAGTGTTGTGTCCGCGGTCGACGATGTACATTCATAAGTTTGAATTTTTAATTCATATTTTACATTAGGTCCAAGAAGATTGCAACAAAATTTTCATTAATTCTTCACTTAGGAAGGGTAAAAAAACCACTTTAGACTATTTTTAAGGCTATATTTATTATATAATAATTTAATTTTAAAAATTGTGAGATAGCTATGTAAGTTATTCAATCGCTGTTTAATTATTCTAGTGTTTACATCTTAGGTTATCTTTGACTTACAAACTTTTAATAAATTTTTAGTAGCCTAATGAAGTGCTCACGTGTAACACAAAACGTAGCCTTCAAAATAGTATAATGTGGTTTTTTTGCCCCTCCTAAGTGAAGAATTGAGAAAAATTTTGTTGAAATCGATTAGAGAAGAATTAAGAATTTTACCAAGTTTAAAAAGATATTTTCTAGCGGTATTATCTGAATTTGAATTAAAATTTAATTTGAGTTAGTAAAAAAAACTTATTTTACACGTTTACTGTTTATATTTCAATTAAACATACGATTACTAATAATGAGTATGACTTCCTTGATTGTCGACGGATTCTTGCAGTCGTGTAGGCATGGATGATACAAAAACACGTAAGTAATCATCATCACTAATCGTTTTTCAAACAGTTTCAATGGCGCCAATTAAGCTTGACCACAAACGTTTTCTATTATACTGAAATTAGGGCTTTTTGCTGGACACGTGCACCAACTTGAGTGTGTATAGGGGCATTATCCTTGCTGAATAAACAAAATTAATAATAACAGTTGAACAGACTAGAACTAGCTTATACGTTGAGTAACTGCTGGATTATTGTTTACACCGTTATAACTATTTTATTCGAACTAACCAAAGTGTCTCGTTTTTTTTGTTTAATTGAGTATGTACACTTTTAGTTTTATCTAAAAAAAGTCAGTACTTTTTATTACTTTAAACAAACAAGGAATGCTATCAAAAATATCGTTGTTCACTTCTTTCCTTTGTAGAGATCCGCGCAACGCTTTTATTGAAATTTTAGCTTGATTAGCAGAAATAGACATTTTTTTCATAATTGCTATCATTTTTATAGTCACATTCTAGTTCTGCTAAAATGTCTGTATTTGTAAGTTTACTGCTAATTAACAAACTGCTATTAGGTCTATCAATATCTACAAGCTTCTAACACAACGTATTTTCTTCTTCATCAAAAACTAGCCGGTTCTATTGTTGCATCACTATATGCTCGATCTCTTCCTTCTTTGATTTTGTTTTGTCTGTGTTTCTTTACTGCTATGGCTTAGTGTGTAATGTTTTTAAAACGCTTTGGTTGAGCAGACATCCCTATCATTCCGCCAATATACGTAGAAATCTTTAATTAAGTAAAATTGCTAAAAGCGCAATAGTAATAATCGACGATAAAAAATTGCATAAAAAGTACAATTACTTACAATCAAGCGGATAAGGTTTCTATCAAAATTAAACTGCTAACAGTGATTTTAAGACAGGAAATTATTATCGGCGCAAACTTTCCCTTCTTTTCCGTAAGTATCAAATAAATCCGAAATATCCAACAGCATCGTCCGCGTACCAGTGACGTGGCAAGAGTTTTAATAATTCGTTTCATCTGCTTTAAAAACATTTCATAGTTTATAACTATTCAAGTTTTTTAGTGTTCGCAGATCTCTTAATCTACGCTCGAATTTTCACTACAGAGTTTCTTAAAAAGTAAGTTGTGCCTTTTCCTTAGCTGCATCAGCTACCTATCACTTCCATTAAAATTTTCCTTCTTCTTTCATCCAACACCACTCATTAGCACATTTTTCCGTCTACACTTCTGAAACTACTTAAGTAAACATTCATCTGGCGTGGAAACTACACTTGCCTGTTTCTCTTCCATGTGCCAAACGATAAATTAGAAAAACAGTAACTATGCAATGAGTGTATCACAATAACCTTATCGCAGGTCAGTAACACCCACAACAAGAAAAACAGGTTAAAACGTTTACTAATTATGTACAGAGAGTACAAGCCTGAAATTCCAATTATACTGTAACAGAGTTCTTTTTAAAGTCAGCTAAAAAATTATTTCTAATTACGGCTGTACAAAAATTAATAACTTTTATCAAAATATAGAGTTTTTTTGGAATTAATTTGTATTATTGGACTTTTCGAAAGATTGAACTTCTATTCTAGTTACTGAGAGTCGACAAACACAATTAATACATTATATTTTAATTAACAATACGTTTAAACGACTAAGAAAATGGTTACAATGGCAAAACTACAAATTTACTTGAATCTTATTGTTAATTAGTTAACGTCACTTAATAGTTATTTAACAAACAAGGTTGCTAATGATAGCGATTAATAATCTTTATTTTTATTTGTCGCCGATTAACAAACGAGTTAGTTTTTGAAGTTTTTCCGTTGATTGTACTTTGGTAAAGCTTGTAAAGTTATAAGGAAATTAAAGTATACGTAATCCGTTGTTATATCCAGTAGTCGCGCAATATCGTTATAGCAGTGGCTGCTAACGACTTCATTGGTTGCTATACAAAATCGTACATTAATGGAAATTCATTCATTGGTTCAAAATCGTTCATTAATAAGGGTTATTAATTAGTTATGGTAGTAATGCTTTGCATTTGAAAATTTGGTGGCCACAAATACAATTTTTAAAATTTTTAATCCAAATTAATTTCCAATTCTATTTTTTTTTGTAAGTTTGATTTTAGTTTAAAAAGTAAAAACAACATTTGCATGCGTAGGCAATGCATTTACTCCCGTGACTTTTGAAACGTTAGTAAATGCATTATCGTTAATTTATTTTTAGTGTAAAAGTAATTTATGGCGTTCTAAGCTATGTTAATGCGTTAATATAAATAATATTTTAATTTGAATTATTATGAAACATTTCAACGCTATTACACAGTATTTCAAAAGTAATTCTAACAACCGTTGCCAACCGTTTTATTATTGAACTTAGTATTAATAAATACTTTATTAAAGAAAGAGATAATAATTTATTTAATTAAAAGGCAATACCTGGTCGCTGTTTTAGAAAAACACTTAGCGTGGTCTGAATATAAAACATGATTCAAGATGCTTATACTTGATCTATTATACTATGCAAATTGTTTCCGTTTTTTCCCCTACGTAGTATCTTAATAAACAAATTATTTTAATACAAGTTTTTACAGTTACACATTTATACAAGATTTTTTTAAAGTTGGTTCATCTTCTGCTTTAATCGTAATTACGATAGGCTTCTTATGACTCATCCTTGATCGAATAAAAAATTAAAATAATATAATACATCGGAGACAGTACTTAAAAACTTTCAATTTCGGTTCGGTTATCATTTAACAACGTTTCGATTTGATTCAATTTTATCAACATATAGAATCACTGAAATGATCGTCAAATCCCGTTTCAACGGCCTATATTTGCAGTAACTTAACAACAAACGACTGAAAGCATCTGAAACAAATGTTAATCCACGCAGAGTTCTGTACAAATGTTTTCCCTGCAATATTTGTCTACATGACGTTTCAAAATACACTCTAGAGTTAATCAAAATATGTATAAAATATATATTTTGTCTTATGTTGCAAATGAAGGCAATTATTAAATGCATTCCGCTTAATTGCATAGTTAACAAATTTTCTAGTTTTGGAAGTTTTTCCTGTATCATTTCCTGTGTACTGCTGTAAATTCCCAAATTGGCGGTCACGATCAGATGTTTTTGTTCTAATTCTAGCGCTATAATTTTTAATCGAAAAAGTGCTGTATAGATCATGTCAAAGGATGTAGGTGGTGAATTAATGAAATGATAGCAAGACACGTTTGTCATTGGATTATTGTAACGTATTATTTTCCATAGTGTGTCAGTTGAGAATCTTTTCGGATTCCATACTAATCTTTATGTTGCGTAGACTTAATACATCGTCAGAGCTAGAGATGTGATCGTTATCAACTAGAGGAAAACTTATATCGTAACCAAACTGTGTTGAAAATACTTTGTTTGGCCGTCCAGAACTACTTAAAAATGTGAGACGGTTTTCATAAATATTTTCTTTTATAATCTGATCTTTATAATAGAATCGTTGCTGAATCTGAATTTTTCATCATCTCTATGGAGCAATGTTTCAAATGAAGTATTACAGCTGCACAATTTGTTAAAACTCGATCCTCAAATATCTCTATAGCACAACTTTGCGTGGTTGGTGTATATTTTGTCATAGCTGCTTGAATATTTTTTTCACTATAATATTAAGAATAACAAGGAGCATAGTACTTGGCTTTAGCAGCAAATAAATATGTGCAATATTCTAATCGCACTTGCATTTTATTGTTGCTTTTTTTTTAATGATTTCAGTAGATATCTGATTTAAAATCTTTTTTTTGCGAGTTCGGTTTTTGCCACATATTAAACACTGAAGTCTAATTTTGAAATTTGGATCAGTATGTTCGTTAGCCGTCGGACTATAAATGCTCTACTTTCTTAAAACCTTTAAAAATTTTTGACATCGGTTATAACTTGGTTATAACTGAAGCTAAATACATATTATGTACAAAATTTTTGAATTGCAAGCATACTTTAATTTTTTGTTATATTGGAAAAACTTAAATTGATTCATCACGGTGCCGCAATGACAGAAACAATGCAAATTAAATTATTTTCATTTTTGATAGCTTGGTATATGTCTACAAAAAACTTTTAAAGAACGATAGATAAACTGTACTATAATGACTGGAAATATTTAACTTTAACTTTAATTAACTATTTAAATTTAATTCATATTGAGTACAGGCATTAATGTTGAAATTCAAAAACAGACACATAGTAAGATTAATTTTCTTTGCTTTAAACTCATAATTTGTGTGTATCTTGTGTTTTACGTTCAAATCTTTAAGAAATTTGCTGCTAATGACTATCGTTAGTAACTATAATGTTTAACTAAACAGTGTCCTGCTGTGTTAATTGCACGTTTATATTAATATTAAATTATTATTAATTTTTATTTATTAATCTTTAAGAGAATCTTACTAGGAAATTATTAGTAATGAATCACTTTTATTTTTTTTAAATCTAATAATTGACAAATCAATAGTAAAATATTTACTAGGGATATAAGGCTTAAAAATTTTACATTTTAATTCAATATTTTTATTACAAGCGTAAAGTATCAAACTCTTAAAACAAGTTTAATAAAACTACATTGATCAATGTTGTAAATAGAAATTTGGTTATTCAGCACTAATTAACTAATTCATACTTTAAAGTACACTTGACATATAATTGTTTGGTAATAAACAGTTTTTGGGTAATTTAATACAAAAATTAAGTATCAATCATCTAAGTTCTTAAATTAATTTTTATCGGTTAGTAGTGACAGCCAGAGTCTAATCAAATGTCAAACAATTTAAATTTAGCTCATTTAAATAAAATGCGATTTTACCAAAAAATTAAGATTTAAAATTTTTGCTTAAAAAAATTTTACATTTTTTTAATAATTTAAAAATTTGTATTAGGTATATAAAATTATTTTCAATCTCAATAATTTCTTTCATTTGTGTAAGAAATTGTTGGTTATGTATTTGATATATATTTCTGTAGTATATTTAACGTCAATGATGTTAAAATTTCTATGGGTAACATTGTACGTATTGACAAAACCTATATTTTTGATTTTTTCATATTTTCATGGGTCTCGTAAACGTACGTGTGTAAATTATTGGAACTATTTTTACAGTTTCTTATAGAGATAATTCTTCCTAACAATGTATTCAAATACATTCTAACATTAATAGTTTATTAGATGCTTTATTTATAATTTAAAGTAAGCAAGATACGTTAAAAATATTCTTTTGACTTGGATATTTTTCTTCAATTTGAAAATAAAAAAGATGAAAGAAAAGTCGTGTGGTGACCACACCAGTTTTTTTACTGCTTTCCAGTTACTTTCTTAGTTAATCATTATTTTTATTACGTTGTGTGCTGTTAGCTTATGCTGTAGTGTGTCTACTACTTGTTTTTTTTTCACTTATTTCAGTTAAAGAAGCTGTGTTCCACGCCATCATCTTCTTCGCAAAACCAGTATTGCTCATTATTTTTGTTACGTTTGTTTCAGTGTGATTTTCGTACTGTATAAGTTTTGTCCCGAAGCGCCCACTTTTTGCTATATCGAGAGTGGTGACTGTCAATTAGAGTAAAACTATTTTTCCGATGCCTGTGGTACGGTAATCATCTAATGTACGCGTCTGGCGACGTTTTCATTTCTCAATAATTACGCTCATCCACGTTATAAATGCGTGTAGTACTTTTGCTGCTTATGTGAAAGTTTTTCGGGGTAAGAATTGATTCTGTTTTTGGAATTTAATTTCATTTTTACGTAATTGTCTTTAGCAATTTTGGATACTTACACGTATTCTATTAATGCGGAAATATTAACACTTTATTATTATAGTTCATATTAAGAAAATATTTATGATGACGTCACAATTCACAATGTAGTAAAAAGAGTGTTGCACCTACGTTGATTAAAAATATCAAAACCTTTAATTAATTACTACAATTATAATCGTATTGGAAAGTCCACTCATCAATATTAATCTGAGATAAACTTGGCGCATCTGGTTTTTTTTTATATGTATGAACTGAAAGAAACTTATTTGTGATAACGCCATATGTATGTCATTGTTTATTACAGCAAATTTAAAAAAAATCTTGTCTTTACTTTTCTGGTGCCTTACCGTTTCTAAGTTTTTTACACGCTACTTTTAATTCCTCATCTGTCAGTTCAGAAACTTTTCTATCTATTCTCTTTCTATTTTTTACGATGGTTTTTTTTAAAGTAAATACGGTTTCAAAGTATTAAAAAAACTATGAAACTTTTTATAACAATTTTATTTAATCATTTATCATATTGAAGAACAAGTTTTTGTATCGTGTTGTCATAAAAGTTTGCCGTCTGATTTGACAGAATTTTTTTACGTTTTTTGCAATAAATCGTCAGTAATCAGAGAAAGCCGCCTAGTCTGTTCCTTGTCATGAACATTGTTGCAACCATTATTAAAAGCTTTAACGCACTTTCTTATTATTGCATCACTCATAATGTTTTCTCTATAAACTTTTCTGATATGCCGATGAATGCCAGATCCCTTTATGCTTTTAGCACTTAGACAGCGGATAACAGCGCGCACTTCACAATCGGCGGGATTCTTAATTAGCGAGGGCATTTTAAATACGCACACAACAGTGTAAACACGGGCAATTTTTGCCGTAATGACGTCTGTAGTTTGTCAGCGGATGAAAAATCACAATGCGTACGCGCGGAATGCCAAGCGCAGCAATACAGCAGCGGAATTTTGAAGCAATACTTACTTTAAAAACATGCTTCGTAGTTGAGTTATTTCGTTATTTTTAACTATGAAAAATGTATGAAATATTTTCTTCTTGTTCTCCATTTTGAGATTTACTTTTGGTATTTGTAGCTAATTTTTAATTACTTTGTATACATCTCCAAATAGATCGCAATCTAATTTGTCGCAAAACTTTTTCCATTTGGTTTTTTCAGATTTTTAATGTTTTTTTTTAGTTCTATCTTTGCTGCCTGATATTCTTTCTTTTTTTTTGTATCTAAGTTTTTGTCATCTTTGACACGCTAACATCTTTTTTTCTTGTATTTTTAATATATCTCTCTGTCTCATCGCTCCACCAGTACGTTGTACTTTGGCTACTATACGTTCTGCTCTACGGAGTATTTTTTTAATTGAATGCTCTTACAATCTATTCCTGACATTGTTTAACGTTCTGATTTATTTTACCATTTTTGACTAGGTTGCCAAAATAAGCTCTTATTTCAGATGTATTGACTTTACCATATCTTTGGATGTTTTGTTTTTTGTATTACCTGCTATTTTATTTGAATATAGCAATACTTATTATTAATCCATTGTTGCATTGTTTCCTACTCGATGTTTTTTTGTATTACATTTTTGTTTACTATTGTTATATCGATATACGAGGTACCGTTATATCTGGTAAGTAGATTAACTTCTGTGTAAAATGAATAATATATATAGATTAGATAAAATTCTATACTATCATTGATACTTTCCCGTCTCACCAATTACGGTTTGTTGCCGTTGAATTATAGCTTCGTCTCGTATACACATTTCAGTTTTCCTCAGTCTCACTTTCTGAATTCTTTCTTTTTATAGGTTTTCTATTTTATTTAGTCCTTTTTGTTTTCATAAGCACAGTTTTAAAGATTGAGTATTTTATTGTTCACGTTTGATGTCCTGTTGGATTACATATTGGACAGCATTCTTGGTTCACGCAAATTTGTGTGGCGTATCCTACTTGTCTACATTTCTAAGATTTTTTTTATTCAGACTATCACATTATGCCGCTATATGTTCATATGGGTAGATATAACATTTTCCTATTTGTATTCTTTTTTCTATTGAACCAACATTATCTTTGCTGGCATAATGATCTCTCATTTGATTTTTAATAACAATGCTCTTTGTGGTTCGAGTGGGTGATTACAGTCAGTCAAGTTGCCATGTTTACTTGATCACCGAAAGTGAATCTGGTAACATCGTTTTATAAAAATATTTGTGAAAACGTGTGTTTTATGCTGTTTGGTAAAGGTAAGTGGTTTTAAACTATTGTAGCAGTGTTATTATAGTAGTTGGAACCTTATGTTGCAATATATTTTATGAAAACACATAATTTTGCATACTATTTAACGAGTTTACGAAAATATCAAACAAAGACAGCATCAAGTTATTATAACTTAATGCAATAACTGGAATTTTTGCGTTTGACATGGATTTTGCAGTTGCTAAAGTGACTGATCAAAACGAACCTTAAAATGACAATGTCTAAAAGGAAAATAATGCGGTCCATAAGCAAAATGATGCGGCCAATGAAAAAAATATTAAACCAACAACCAAAATGACGCTTTACCAACAATTGTTACGCAATTCTTAGCTTTGGTTAATGAACCCTCGACGTCGAGGGCATTAAGTGATTTTAATCTTCTGGCAAATGACGTTCATTCACTTCTTAAGAAGAAGAACAACGTAGCTTAAACTCAACGAAATCTGGAGGCACAGTAGTTTTGACCAGCACTCCGCATAAAGATCAATTGTTAGAAAGACAACAGAAGAAGGAAAAGCAGGACAAAAAAAATAAAACAGCATAAAAATGACGAGAAATCTTCGGTAGAATCCGAAATGGAAGGAAATATAGAATGTTTTATTGGTACCAAAACATTTATATAGTCTCATTTAGGAGAAGGGTGACTGCGATCTATATTGCTGTGACTATTATACTGAAAATGCCAAAGTGAACAAAGTGCGTAAACAGTTAGTAAATAACTTTTAATGTCAACTTGTTTTCCGTTTTAATTCAGACTTTTTGTATGTTGTAATTTGATATTTTTTTAGCTGTTTTATTGCAAACCGATTTTAGTTTATTTTTACTAAATGTCATTTCGTTTAGCTAAATAAAGTAATTTTGGTTGTCGTTGGTTGTTAATTTATCAAAAACAATTAAAATGCTTCTAAAACAGAGATCATTTTGCTTCAACTTAAGGATTATTTTGCCTAATATCGCATTGTAAAATGATCCTTTTGCAAACATTTATATTATTGCAAAAATTTGTTTATTTATTAGGTATATTAAAAAATTGACAAGACAATATTTAAGTACAGTAAAAAACTAAACTCATCAGACTTTAATAGACATTTAAAGTAAAGTGTTTCTTTTTTATTCACTGAACAATTTATAATATATCTCTTACGATGTAACTTCAGTTAATTTTGTATATATATTTCTAATTTGTTTTCTTATCTAAGCATTTATTATTGCAAGGATCGCAATAAGTATGTGCCTTAACAAAATTTTAGTTAAAACCATCTTGTAATACAATGTAATAAAAATAATATCAGTATATATAAATATAAACAGTAAAAAACATTACTGAAGACAGTGGCGGCTCGTGAGGTCCTATTAATGAAGCACCGGAGTTCCTACACGCTTGGCCAAGAAAAAAATGAGAAAAGGGCGCCAGATACTAAAATTCTCATAGAAAAAAAAGTCACACAAATGAAGCTGAAGATTCTGGTTGCTTAGGCGTATCACTAAAGGTAAGGATACGATTATAAATAAAACAGTGTTCAGCATTCCTCTTTAATTTTATCTGCGACAATTGTGACTGAATAATTTACATATGTACAGGAGAGCTTAAAGATGTATAGAGTTTATAAAGGGCAAGTAACCAGGCGTATTTGACGCAACTGAATTGGTGACTTCTTCATCCGCGATTTAATTTAGTACAAAAACCTAACAACATTATTAAAGGCGTTTGACAAAAGGTGATTATGGTAAGCTTATGTTTCTGCTACCTTCTATATAATAATAATTACTTGTGACACATACAACCGACTATTCGGTAGTTCTAATGACCATTCGTAGCCTAAGGCAAGGGTAACAGTTGGTATATGCGTTAAACGTAATCACGGGAAGGAGGAAGTTTTAATTAAATAAAAAAGGGTGAGTTATTGCTATACAATTAACTGATATTGTTTAAATATAACAGAAGTATTTAAAGCCAAAAAAAAAGAAGATCCGGTAACGCCGCTTAACAAGGTAATAAATCTAAAACAAAAAATTAATAACAATGACGCTATAGACTTAGTCTTTAACATCCACATGTGACTAATGGTCAAAAATCCACGAAGTACTGGTGCTGTAAAAATAATTGAAACGACACTGACAGTAAACTGCAGTAAAAGAGTGAGTTGGTGCTTTGGGAATAATACGTAACTTCATAACTGGAATGCTCGACAGTCTTGAACTTTAGCGCATTCCACCACAAATTCAGTAGGTATTGGATGCAGTTGTAATGGGTCAAGTTAGTTTATTCATGTCAAGATAGGAGGACACTAACTGAGGTGCTATGGCTGGAACTTGCAGAACTAAACAAATGTAATAGTTGATATAGTACACCTTATAGTACTTTTAAAACTTTACTTTAAAAATGGAATAACAAAACACGAAGATTAAAATTTGACCAAAATCGTCCTAACATTATCCTTATTACAGTAGATTCTACCGAAAAACCAACCATGGCTAAAGACAAATTATTTATTAGCCAGGCAAAATCCGTTTTTGAACAGATTCTACCGAAAAACCAACCATGGCTAAAGAAAAATTATTTATTAGCCAAGCAAAATCCGTTTTTGAACAATTAATAAAATGAACCATTTACGCCTTTAACAAATAACATAGGACTGGTCAACTTCTAACTTTCTCTTAAGATAACGCTTAACAACACTTTTTTGCAGTTTTCGAAAATTACGTACTATAAATATAATATATTGCGGTGATATTAAATTATTAACTATAAAAATTTGACCGAGAGGAATTCTCCCGGATAAACCAAATCATATTCAATCTCCAGCCGCATAGTCTGTTTAGCTCAGTCTTTTACTTTAGGGTTCAAGAAAAAATAATTAACTACGTCTATGACGGTTATTTAATATAAGAAAAATGATAAGTAACATTTTACAGCTGACATTGAATAAACATAATTTTAATTAATAAAAATAATAATAATAACTTGTCAAATAAAATTTACATTCTAATCTGCATTGAGAAAAAAAAACAAAACAAGAAAAACTTGAATAACTAAAACTAATTGAGCTTAAAATGAACCTTATCTAAATGTCAATATCCTGTTCTAAAGCGATTTAATTGTAATCGAAATATGATCGTGGAAAAATAATCAAAAATAATAATGAACTGATAATAATAATGGAATGATCAATCACTTAAGAATAACGGAATCATCATGGAATGATTGAATCGAATCAATCCAATAATTCGAATGTGTCAAATTGAAATAATCTAATTAAACAAATGGAATTGATCGAATGATCTTATCGCTATCGCCACCCCTATTTATAGGATTTACCACCACCTCTTCACTTTTCCATTAGGGTAAGTACCAAAATTACTACTTTTTGGTTCGAATTTTTGGTAACTTTCAGTTTTTAAATTTTTTTTGATATTGTCTTTTTTATACCCTTTAGCACATTTTTACACTTTTTAATTATTAAAATTAGGTTAATGACCTTGTTCTTTATCACACTTGAGTTTTTTGTAATTTGCTCATTTTTTACGCCCCGTTTTGCTTTATTTACTTTTTCACAAGTTCACTATATCACAAACTTGCTTTCTATTTTTTCCTCATTTTATTTTATTTTTGATAATTTTACATATTTCTTACCTAACCTTACTCAAAAGACGATAATTTTTATGTGAAGAATTCCCATTTATTAAAGATTATTTTATTTGGTTTTGTATGCTGTGTGTGTTGCCTACCTTACCGGACTAAATCATCACAATATATAATAAGATCACGCATTGCATTTTTTTAAAATTACGTACTTTAAATGTACCGTTTCACTTAGAACACGCCGTACAAGTTCTACCGCTTCATGATTACTGAATTAAAAGATTAAAACCACTAATCCACGATTGAAACATGTAACCTGCACATTCTTTTCGATTGAATACTTCTGATTTTAATTAACATTTTTATGTTCCCTGTTTATGTAAATTCTTCAGTCAAAAACCATCTTGGGTGCGGTCCTTACTGCGTAGCGACGTTTTCGTCCTGCATGAACTGCAGAAGGTGTCGACCTGTTAAATTTGAACTGTAGTTTCTGCTTTTTGTCGTTATGCAGCGACAATTCGCTATTCCATCGTTATTACTAATTATGTGTTATTATGTGAAAGACCTTTAATTTGCAAGGGTTTTTTTGCCTACGTACAAAGTTTTTTTGCGTACGTTAGAAGTTTTTGGTACCACTACGTTACACTGATTTATTTGATGCTTATTGATTTGGTACGTGTGACTTTGTTTATGGTTACGAAAATTTGGTTTGGATACGTACGTACAATTACGTTTTTTACAATTTTGGTTTTTGAAATGCGATACTACGATATGATTTACGCAGCACGTTTGATGTTAGTCGCAACGTTGCTTTCACAAAGAATTTCCGTTATGAATTACGATTTTTATGGTGTGAAATCGATAATTATTCATCTGTTACGTCCGAAGTAATTTGATTTGGGTTGTGGCAAATTGAAGATTATCATTACGTTACGTTTGGTTTACGATATTCTGGTTAATCGATCTGTACGATTATTAGATCAACCAGGATAATTACGGAAAATGTGGAAGTTTAGATATGCATTTTGAAGATTACGCAATGTTGCGTCGTCGCATGGTTCAGATGATGAATGCGTCGTCGACCACACTTAAACCGACTTGCGCACTTAAGTTGTAATCAGATAACTTTCAATTTTTGTACTGAATTTCGATATAGGTATATATGTAAATACGTTTTTTTATTAGTTAAGATGTAAGTGTATGTTGTTATTATATTATTGTGTTAATTTTTTGATTTCAATATTTAACCTTTCTCAATCTAAAATTATTGTGGCGTCCTAATTATAATATTTCGAATTTTCAAATTAAAGTTGTAAATTTAAGTATATGATTAGAATACCCCGACCCTAATATAATTTGTAAAACTGTCAAAAGTAGATGATACCTATATCCTATAAATATGTTTGAATATTTTAATTCATAATAATTTGTACTGTTTTTGTTTTAATCAACGTCTGGGGGGCTCGGCCTCTAGAACCCCTATGGATCAGCTGCCACTGACTTACTAGCAGAAACAGACTACACTAAAAAACAACATCGCAGCAAATTGATCTATCAAGAACACTTAAATACGGCTAAATACAAACACAAACATTATTTTATAAATGCATGCTTAAAATTTTATTTGAGGATACCAATTACAGACTAAACTTAGAGCATTACACGCACAGACAAAACAATATGTAATAGAAACATATTTATAGTACAAATACAAAAGTTACCACAATCTTAATTAATAAAATAACAAGAGAATGAGTGACTATAGAAAAAAAATTGTTAAAATATTTTGTGAATAATTACACGATATTTTACATTTCGCCTTGACCATACCGCGCTGCGGCCATGTGAATGATCTACACTGATTCAAATATTATCGCAAGCTTCTAATACAAGTTAACAACATAGTACTACTACTATGTTTTCTTAAAATTGCACTAGTAGCATTAAACACAAAATTTAACTTCCCAAAGAATTATTTATACGTAATCCCTTTTTTAACCTTAGTTGTATAGATTTTTCTTTTACTATACTAATTTAGTACAAAAATTTAAATCATAGAAGTAATTATTGCTTTCATTGTAAATGAACTTACGTGAAACATTTATAATTCAATGTTGATGTTATCTAAAACAAGTTATAAAATCACGTTCTAAAACAAATCCGTTTTTTAAATGTTACAAATTAGTTTTTTCAAAAACAGTGAACGTTTTAAATTTTGGCATAAAAAGGTTTTATAATCACTATAAGAACGTGAAATGTAAGCGTATGACAAAACAAATTGGATTCGTTTAATAAATGTCTTAACGATTCGTTAGGAGAGTGTCACATTGGTGTTAAATAAAAAACTATTTTGGAAAGTGGAATTAAATAATGTTTTTTTTAAAATAAATAAATAAAATTTTGCTTCTTGAATGGCATTTGTTGTATTTCTTAGAGAATACCTTTAAACATTAATGACTTATTAGTTTTTGATTAAAAGCGGTGGTGGTTGTTTGGTTAGGTTATTAGGAGTAGCAGCTACGGGATTTGAACCTAGACCTTCGGCATAATGGGAGACTATTAGACGCTCTACACCACGCCAAATTGCTTAGTTAAAGTATCACATTCGTACGTTTTTAATGTTTGAAATTCCAATAAGCAAAAAATACTTTTTTATATAAAACAAATATTCATTTTTTTTTAACTTGTAGAAGAAAATTATAGAAAACTTGTAAAATGTTCTAAAAAATTTTACGACAAAGGTTCTAAACGTAACGACAATACACAAATAATTTTTCTTAGCTGTTTACGACAGATTTGTAGATTAGAATCTTTAAACAGTGCTTAAAATAAAGTTTTTTGCTGGCATCTAAAATATTATTTATCTTGTCCTAGTTTTTCGATAAACAAAATTTGCTATGTATCCATACATGTAACTGAAAATCAACAAAGTTTTTTTAAAGCAAATGAGGTAAATTTATAAGTATGTAAGAATTATTCGTACATAATAAGTATTGTTATTAGAAAAAGAAACTAAGTTGGAAATATTCAAGTCTTCAAAGATCAAATAGAGCAGATTGACAAATTTGATTTACGTATCTTAAAAACGACCATTTATTTCATTAAATGTGTATCGTATTCAAGAAGATTTTAACTTCAGACCAAAGCTATGAACAACGAGAATTTTAGTTTAGAAAATTAATTACAGAAGTCTACTGGATAACTCAAGAAAATTCTTTTGTAAAATTGGGTTTAGTTATAAAAAGTTATAATGAAAGCAAATTGTTGTTTGCTGATGTCGCTACTTAACAAAAAGAAATATGATTCTCTATGAGTGAATAATGATGAAGACGTTTGTTGACGTTCTTACATATGTGTTTGTGTAATTAAAGATTTTAAAAATATCAAAAATATTTGGTTATTGTAATCTATATTACACTTGTAATTGCACACGTGTTACGTTTTTATAATTTTTAAAAGTTAACTCAGAAACCCGTTTTTGATAAATTGCACTTGCAATTTCATGTTCTAATAAAATTAAATTAATTTGTTTCATATCATAAATGTTTTTGCAATAAGTTATGAAAATAATTTTGTGTTCTAAGTTTTTTTACACTGAAAATGCGTTTTTGATTTGTTTTGAGTGGCTTTGTTCTACTAGGAACGCTATTACTTTTATTTTCAATTAGCCTTAATACTTAAATATCTACAGATATAACTATAAAAATTGTAAGGTGAAAGAAAAAAGACTAATACACAAGTACATCTAAAACCAAGTATATAGTGCATTTATTTAATTTTGCTATTGAATAAATACAATCGTGACTGAGTGAATAACATTAGTATTGCAAATCAGTAAATCTAATGAAACTAAAATTAAATACGGTTGTAGATAAAATAAAACGTAAAAACGTGCAAACTTGCCCGCGGATTCTTGTGAAATATTTACATCAAATCACGATAAATGGTGATCAGTGAAAGTGATGCGCTAATAACGTTGCAACACCGTTCTGCTAATCCCACCTTAATAGCGATTAAAATTTTTGCAATTCAATCCCAAATATATCAAGGTCGTTTTGGTGAATAATAAAAAAACGTTAATTACAAATCTCATCAGTTATATATAGTATATACATATATATTATTATAAGTAACCCTGAAGTTGATTAACATGGAATGTCACAAATTAATTACATTTTTGTATCTTCAATGTTACGTTTATCTGAAATTAAATTGTTATAAAAATTTTGGTATACCGTATATTACAAAATCCTAATGTGATAGTGCAAATTTGCATAAATACGACCTTATATCAAACTGTTTAATTTACCATTTGCTTATAAATTCTTACTTAATATTTATTTACAATCTAATTAATTAAAAATCTAACAGAACACAATCCTTAACATATTTTAATGACATTAAATATGAAAGTATGTGACGAATAACTCAATGTCCTTAAACCAATTATTTTATAAATAAGCAATTTTTAAATGTATTTTAATTTTATTTTTATTAATTAAATCCGTATTGTATATATAGAATTATAGACATAAAAAGATTGGAAAAATACGATGTATTTATTTATGTATTTATAAAACAGATTTACAACAGGTCAATGTAATTGTGAGAAAATGCTAAATAGTAACTAAAAATAAATGTAATTTAGAATCATCATTTCTAATTATTTCTTTGCAGCTACCAGTATTTGAATTTGAATTATTTATCAAATTAGCTATGCAACGGCTACACGAAGTTGTCTTTAAAGTTGCCTATACATCTAAATTGTAATCGGTAAATTAGTTTAATACGGTTAAAATTCATTGCAAATATTCATTTTGATTAGACACATTTATTAAAACATTGTATATTAAAGCTTTACTTGATAGTTTCAATCGATGATTAATTTAATTCAGAAGTCAAGTGACAAAATCGGAAAATCAAAATTGCTTTGTAATTTTTTTACATTTTTGGTTAATATGACATAAAATAAAATAGATACAAAGTTCGTTGCAGTATTGTTTGAATTTATTATACAGTATTTGATTATAGTTATTATTTTTAAAGTTGGCAAAAATTTAATTGTTTAAATTAAATTTCATTCAAAACAAAATCTTCGTAGTCAGCAATATAAAGTCGACGGTATCTTTGGATTATTCTATAAAATAAAAATTTGATTGTTTTATAGCTAGGTAGGTAGCATCGGGTAGCATTATCGTTCTCTTAAACAAAATTCAAAAAATATTTAAACTACTAAAAACTCATTATTTTCTATAAATATATTTTTACAAAATGTCTACATAACCACATACTAAAAAAGTTATATTTATAACTGAAAACATTTTGTGGCATTTTTGTAAGTGTTTTTGTTTCTTTCTTGCTAAAATTTTTATCAAAATCAAAAACGTACTAAAATGTAAATAAAGACCAATTTTCAAGTTACAGTTTTGTTTTAGTTCTGGTTCAACATTTTACTTGAATGGTAACTGCAGACCAACACTTGAACGCCTACTCCTTAGAAGATGACCTGTAACATATTTCAAATTATCCTCTAATCCAGTTGATCTAAGCCAGGTACTGCCAATTTCTTAAAATTGTGGAACTCAGTTAGTCTTTTGAGATTTTATAATGTTTGCCATTAGTTTTCGTATAACGGTTTTGCACGTGAGTTCTTGGTGACTACTCAGAAAATACAGCTTTTTGTTTAAACTTTTTCGACCGCTGGTTGCTGTCCACGTAGTTCAATTAACCATTCAAACTTCTTTTTAAATACTAATGCAATCCCTTTAGACATCTCAAAGCTTTTACTCACACAGTGTGCAATGGCTAATTTTTTCGTGTTTAGAACAATTCCTATTGCTCCTTGCCTATAACTCCAAACCTAGATTTTCCAGAACTCTCGTACATTTTCAAAAACTTATAGAAGTCCATACTATTGACTTGATTCCTAATTCTGCTTGTTATTACTCTGATTCAAAATTGCAGACTCAAAGTTGAGACCGTGACCGAAATATTTCAACTGAACTTCGAGCCGTCAGAAAAACTCTTTTTGCTTTTGCTGCTGTTCTTTATTAAGTATAGCGTAAGCCTCAGTCTATTTTGCGAAATAATTTATTGCACCTTGATGTATGTGTATCTCAAATCAGATTCTGGAAATTTTTTTTACATTATATTGTTTCATTGGTGCTTTGCAGTTTTTCACTGGGACATTAATTAAAGCGCCGCAGATCATATACTTATAGGACCATTTCATGCCGTCTTTTCTGCATTTTATCTAATTAAATTTTTTTAGTAGTTTTCCTAATGTCTTCTTTACGCCAAAATTACGTAATGTATCATCGTGCAAATGCTGCAACACCTCTGACACTCAGTTCTTTGGCACTATCGACTGCAATTTGTTTTTAGTGCTCTTGGCACAAAGGCTTGCTTAACAAATTGTTTTTCACTGGTTGACCGTCGGTAGTTTGATTTCTAGTTGAGAAGTAGTCTTAATCTGGGATAATATTTTTGGTCACGACGCAATTGTTTAAATTCCTACTCGTCATCACCCATACCAGTGTTTTAAAGACAATAGATATTTTCCTTTAGTCGTCAACAATGGCTGCAGTTTGGTAAAAATGGTTTCCTTGACATCAGCGTTTCGATAGCTGCTTCCACAATGTTTTGTGTTGTAGTCATAATCTTTTGACCCATTTTGCCATTTCTTCTTCTTACAAAATTGCAATAGCAATTTCATTTACGTCTATACAAATATTTGTTCTATGAACTTGACGGCTGCTAATAGCTACTAGTCAATTTTTTTTCTGGTATTTAGAAAACTTTGCTAAAATACTAGTTGACCTTTACTTGTTCATCTTGAACCTGTGAAAGAACTGCACTTATGTCCAGGTTACTTGCGTCGGTATCTAACACAAATTTTCCAATTTCTCTTGGATAACTGAAAATCGGCGGTCACTAGAGACAGTTTTAGTTGATGGAAAGCGTTTTTGCAGTTTTCATTTCATTTAAATGAAATTTTTTTTCGGTCAATTTTGGCAAAGGTTAAAATTGGCAATAATAGGTGCAAAACCTATTTGTCAATTGGTTTTGGGCAAACTTGCATTGCTTAAATTTTGTTGGGGTAGCCTTTTTCTAGGTACGACGTATCCAAGGTTACGCATTTGTTTTTTAAATACGTCGCATTTCTTTGGGTTTTGTTCTGCTTTACGTAGTCTTTAAAATACTTTTTTCATGTTGTTCAAATGCTCTTGAAAAATCTTTCAAGTTCAATCACGTTGTCTAGATAAACCAGGCACGTCTTTCAAGATGGTCTTTGCAACATGGGTTTAAACGTTGCAGGAGCGTTGCACAGTGAGCTGCCACAAACCAGTTTTGATAATAAAAAAAATTTTTTTGGGTTCTAATTCTACCTGCCATTAACCACTCCTCAACTTCAACGTAAAAAACCACTTGGTGTCTAAAGTTCTCTAGTTCTTCTTTTAAAATTATTTTCCAGCGCAAACACATCTTAATACTGCTGGATCAATGCTTTAACTTCAGCCAGCTGGTCTCTGTTCTAGATTTGCACTACGTAGTCGTTCATGTTGTTCAAATGCTCTTCAACAACTTTTCAAGTTCAGTTACGTTGTCTAGATGTAGATAAATCAGGCACGTCTTTCAAGACGATCCTCGTAACATGGTTTCTATCAAACGTTCAAACGTTGCAGGAACATTGCACGTACCGAAAAACATAACAGTGAACTGCCACAAATCAGTTTCGATAAAAAAAAGCTTTTGGGTTTTAATTCCAGCTGCCAGTAAACGTAAAAAACCACTTGGATCCAGACAGAGTGTCTAAAGTTTTTCAGTTTTTCTTTTGAAACCACTCTCCAGCGCAAACAAATTTTAATACTGCTGGATCAAGGCTTTAACTTTGGCCAAAGATTTGGCACTTGTAGGTGATAATGTCTAACCGCTGTTCCGCAATATAATTTTACTAAAATTCACGCATCTGAAAATTTGAGATACTGTTGTACATTGGCATACCATGGTCTTCTCTTTCAACGTTAGTGAATTTGAGTTAACATTCAAGATCTTTACTGACATAGTGTTTTTCACTTGTACTAACGCTCTGCTAAATAGTAGTTTTTTTTAACTGAATCACTCTTCAATGCTTCAATAACGCGAATGTAGTTTTTCCAGAAATTTCCATCTAGGCGAACCATCACCACGCTTTTAGTGTTTCTAAGCAGAGTCACGTCTTCACTTAATAAGACTTGCATGTCTGCATTTTCTGGCGAATGAAAAAGAATTTTGTTACTATTAATCTTAAGGACATAATTTTTCATATCCAAATGGAGCCCATACTTCTTTATAACGTCTATTCCCAAAATAACCTCTTTGTAATGTCAGCTACTAGTACCTAATAGTTACTTTTACTTGTCTGTGTGTAGGTATTTTATTGCCCATCGCGATGTTACTGTGCTGTCTTCTCATTTTCTAATAATAGTCGGTCGCGTGTGGACCGAGCACTTTGACCATTGATCTTTTCATCAAGGTGAATGCTGTGCAATTGTTTCATAGGCGATGCGATTCGAATAGTAATTTCCGGTGCATGAATAGATGGCAACTTTTTAAACCCAACTTTTTATTTGGGCTTGGTATACCTGTTCTCTATCTCATTTCTAAACGTGATATTAAAAATTCATAATTTTTTTGACAGTAGTCAGAAACAGCTTGTAAAATTCCAAGCCTTTTTTTTACATAAGGCCACTATTACAAGCGTTGTTTTCTGCAATCATTAGCTATAGCTGCAGCTTCAAACTTCTTTACCATCAAAATTTGTGAATGGTTGCTTTTTTATCATCATCATTTACTTCTTTCTTTATAACAATTAATTTTACTTATTTTCTCTTCAAGTAGTTTGTTAGAAATGTAACTTTTAATTTCAAATATTCTCGACCACATCGACATCTGTCGGACTAAGATTCAGATGTGCGTGATATAATGCGCGTCGTAAAAAGGTTATTCACACCGATTGGTTATTTGTGTGTATTTTTATTTTGTTTCCGCATTTGTTTAATATAATCATATTGCTACTTTATAAATACATCCGTTTTCATTGTCTACAGTTTGAAATTGAACTTAGCGAACTGTTCCTGTGCGGATATTGCGGCGAGAGGTGACCGAGAGTCAATTTATTGGAGGATTGGCACAAACGCCTTGGACACCTAAATATACAATCTTTGCCTGACGCGATCAAGAAAGGGACGATCCAAAATTTGCGCGTTGAAGATGTGGATACGGATTTCACATGTGAGCTCTGCATTGAGGGAAAGATGTCACGACTGCCATTTCCTAAAAGATTTGAAAGAAAAACAAAGCTTGGAGACATTCATTCAGACGTTTGTGACCCCATGCCTGTGATGTCAAACGGAAAAAATCGTTATATTAATTAATTATATAATTCATTGATGGTTATTCCGGGTGGTGTAAACTAAGGTTATCACTACAAATGTGAGGCTCTCAGACATTTTGAAGCTTACAAAGCCATGGTTGAAACTCAGAAAGCAACTAAAATCAAGATGTTACAAACTGACAATGATCTTGAGTTTGTAAATATACCGTTTGACAAGTTTCTTCGACAACATGGGATAACGTAGTGCTTAACAGTGCTATACCACCCTAAAGAAAATGGTGTGACCGAAAGGCGAAATAGAACTCTAATGGAGATAGCAAAGTGTCTTCTTATCGATTCAGAGTTATCAACGTCATTCTAGACAGAAGCTGTTAACACAGCAAACCTCATCAGGAACAGATGCCCAACAAGCAAATTAGATAGGAAGATGCCTTATAAGCCTGGCACGGAAAAACTCCAAACGTTAGTTTCCTCAAGTGGTTTGGTTGTGAAGTAGGCACTTTGAATACAAATCCAAATCAAAGCAAACTTGCAGCAGGATCAAAAAAAGGAACCTTTGTGGACTACAGTGAAGATTCAAAGGGGGTACAAAATTTGGATTCCAATCGAGGGGAAAATCCAGACGTCACGCGTCATAAAATTCCTGGGAAAAACTCTGGTGCAAATTATGGAGGAACCAGTAGATTTCTTTCCTCTGGAAAATAATCTTAACGAGTCAAAAATAAGTAATTAAAAATATACCGAGATTTAACTGATTAGACCAAACTCAAATGGGTTGAACGAGCAAAACGACAACATGACAGATAACTTGGAATTTGACGTAGAAGATGTCGAAAACAACGAAGACGATTTTTTAGACGGACTTATAGGATTTCCGCCCACAGACCCAGCGCCTGTCGTTAAAAGTGGACCTGGTACACCACGTAAAGTTGTAATAGAGTTACGAGGAAGACATTCTAAGAAGTACGACGAGACAAAACATGCTAATAGCGAAGATGTTTACACAGCTTTATCAACTCCAGAGTCAAAAGAGTGGTTGCAAGTTATGGCGACTGAGGCCAAATCAATATTGCTAAATGACATATGGGAGTTTGTGGACAGACCAGCAAGAAAGAGTGTCATTGACAGTAGATTTATTATACTTGGAAATGAATAAGGTACTGATGGAATTCTAGAGAAATGGAAGGCCAGGATTGTGGCAAGAAGTTTCACACAACAACCTGGAAGAGATTTTCAAGAAACGTATGCTCCAGTGGCCCGGTTGAGCACCATACGATTAGCAGCTACCCTCGCAGTGCGTAAAAAGATGCATATAAAGCAGTACGACATTACTAATGCTTATCTAAATGGTACTTTAGAAGAAGAAGCATACCTCAAAGTTCCCCAGATGATGAATAAGGTATTATAACACATGGTAGGGGAGAGAGGACTGGATTGTCGAGCAGTCTTTGAAACCAAAAGTATGCTAAATAGTCTGAGAAACAGGGATAAGGTGTGTCGAATGAAAAAAACACTCTCGGGCTGAAACAAGCAGGATGCGTCTGGTACAAGCGTTTGGATCAAGAACTACGAAGACTCGGAGCGATTCCATCTGAAAGAGACCCGTGTCTATACTTGAAGCGACAAAAAGACAATTTCATTTTAATTGTTATCTATATTGACTATATCCTTGTCATGTCAGGTGACATTAAAGAAATCGACTGTTTTGGAGCCACCCTGAGCAAAAGCTTTGGTGTGAAGGATCTTGGCAACGTAAAAAGATGTCTCGCTAGTGATTTCGAGAGGAATGGTGACAACATCAAACTAAGTCAAGGAACATATATCCATGACATTTTACGACGTCATGGTATGGAAGAGTGCAATCCAGTGAACGTTAGTGTAAAACTAATAAGATTGGAGCATTGGCTTGCATCGGACGGACCAAAGTCGGCCTATTATGAGTAGGTCGAAGCATTACTTTACCTTGCTGTTGCGACACGCTCTGGCGTAGCTCATGCTGCTAGCTCACTGAGCCAGCTCAACGACTGCTTCGGAAAGAAATATTGGGCAGCAGCGAAAAGAGTCATGCGCTACCTGAAGAAGACAGCAGATCTCGGAATCTTGTTCTAACATGACGGAGATACAATCCAGGGTTTTGTGGGCGCTGACTGGGCTGGATCTATTTATGACAAAAGATCCTTTACTGGTTATGTTTTTACTATAAACGGTGGCTGCGTATCGTGGGATACAAGGAAACAGAGAACTGTGGCACTTTCTTTAACGAAAGCGAAGTATATGGCTTTAAATGAAGCCGCTAAAAAAATTGTCTATCTTCAACAATTTATGGCCGAGTTAGGGAAAGGCATTGACGTAATCAAGTTGTCAAATGATAACGTTGGCGCTCAGAAACTTGCTTCGAATCCAGTCTACCACGCAAGAACAAAACGTATTGATATCAAGCATCATTTTATTTGCGAGATTGTCGAGAATTAGGAATAGTCGATCTACAACACTTACCATCTGAAGATATATCTGCTGGCGTCTTGACAAAGGGACTGACCAAACAGAATCATGTGAAATGTGTTGAGTTACTTGGTTTGACAATTTTTAACACTGGTTTTTATTATTACTACAATCACCCTACAATCCATAAACAAATATACGCGAAGCAGGAACTAATAACTTGTTTGTTTAACGTGCAACGTTTTATCAACAGTTAAGCTTCCGAAGTAACATTTATAACTGAAAATTTATTGTAACAGTGCTGCCGCAGTCAGCTGAATGCTACTATAGCTGCGGCAGCTTAATATTCAGCAATGATATAACAGCAGATAAGCAGCAGGATACCCTCATTGGAGGCTGCATTGTTGCTGGCACAGTGCTAATAGCACCATTATTGCTGTTCACAGATTGCTGCAGCAGCTTTAAGATTTTGCTGTCAGTGGGCTGTGATATTGCTGTCGCAGTTACATCAAAAATAAAAAAAAATACTTAAGACATTTTTATTAATTTTACACGTTCGAAGTTCTTTTTGTTACAACTTTTATATTTCTTAATGTTATCGTTGTACCTTCCGCTTCAGGTGGATTCTAGAGTACCTATATTATTAATGTCTTAGAAAACTTACCCTTTCCGAGGATCGAACCTTGTACCATGCCCGGTATGCCAAGCTTCTAACTAGTTAGACCACTGGACCCATTGTCAAAAGCGTCATATATAGTAAAAATATCAAAGATTACTACCTACTTTATTAAATATATTTTTTATTGAAAGATTTTATTATAAGTATATAAATAATATAATATTTTTTGTCCTATTAGTAGTATTAAGTAAATGAAATAAATAAAAAATACAAAATAATCTGTAAAACGAGAAGTTTAAGTTAAGTGGCAACACCACAGAGTACGCATAATTGTTAGCTAAATAGTGAATTAAATGTTACTTTGGTTTTTCTTACACCTGACGCTAATTGTAACAAATTTAAAACAAACTTAAATTATTTAAACTAACCATTTATACGATTATTCATTAGTATGAACTTAACTAAAACACAATAGCTAACAGTTTTATAAAAACAACATTTACGTTAATTTATCTATCACTGTCACCGTATACCGTCCGCGGATATGATTCACTTTTATTTATATGCGCTATTCATTTACACTGGCACACGTGTTAAACATTTACGTTGCACTAAAGATTTTAAAACTTGGCTGATTGTCATAACAAACCTGCTTTTTCTCAATAGCTTTGTAAAGAATTAATTTAAGAAACTTAATCATTAGGTAGTTAAAATCCAAATAAATTCCATTTTTATAAAAATATATGTTTAGGTTAGGTGATGATAAACCACGGTAATGTTTGTTAAACTATTAATATTAAGTCATTTTAATCATTAGTTAACGTATAGTTAACAAAACGTAAAGAAATCTGACTGGTAAAAAGTACTCAGTTAAAGATCAACACCGCAAAGATTTAAAATACCACACAAAAAAACGCCAAAACAAATCTCTACTATCCGCTACTGACCTAAAAACTCTCCTAACCGCTTAAGTATTAAGTCGCCTTACAAAAACTCATTTCTGCGCGTTATGTACTTTTTATCGTGAATCAATTCCATTCTTCTAAATATGATCTATGCTGGTTTACTAGTTTATGTAAAACCGGCCTTAATAATACGTCATATCGTGATTATGCTGCGGGCTCAGTTGATCAGTGTATCCACTTGCAGAAGTAGATCTATAGGGGTAGTAATGCAGCTATGTCACTTTAATTATAATAATAAAAATGCATAGCAATAACTTGCTAAAAAAACAATAAGAGAAAATATAAGTTTTGAGTTGTGACTTTGTATGTATGTAAAAAGCGCAAAAGTTAAGTACAAATGACACCAATTTGTTCAACACCTTTCAACTTCTGACTCCGACTTGAATTTCATGCTTTTCTAGTGCCCGTGCCTACTCACTTGTCTACCCAAATTAAAACTAACAATTTTTTAATAAAATTAAATATGTTAGTATTGTCCCGTTTGTGTAAGAAAATCAGGTAGCAATTAAAAAACAACAAATCAATTTATGTGATCTTATTTTTTAATTGATTATTTTAATTTCATTATTATTTTTTGGAAAATATAGTCACAATATAGTAAACTTAACATAACTGAATCAAATTTACTAATGACCTGTACTAATTTGTTATGGAAGCATAAAAAAATCTATATTATTACTAAATTAAATGTTGGAAAATTACTTTTAATGAATTGCAAAAATGTACGATTACAAAAACTTATCGAGATTAGATTTTTTTAAACTTTGTATTGTAAATTGTCTATACTACTGGCGTGTAAAACTTGAAATTTGAATTATTGAGAACGTTCGCTACAGTAGATAGACAACACACTTTACAATAAAAAATGTGACATCTTTTAAACTTAGATTACAGCTTTAGAAATAAAAAATATTTGAAAAATGAAGTTTATTTAATATAATTTAAAAGATATATTTATTAGTTATATAAATTACTAATTAAGCTATAGGAAAGTATTTTTTGTGCTACCCTTATAGTTATAGGAAACATTAATATACGTAAAACTATGTTTTCAAAGTCAATGACAAACATACTTAAAAGTTTCTAGAATTTATTTAAAATTTAAAAAACCGTTTTGGAGTTAGTAGTATTTTGTATTGCGTATGCTACGCATAGTAACATAAATTAACCTATGATTTTAAGCTAACAGATTTTTTTTTCAACGTAATTTAAATTACTTAATTAAAATACGTTGGGAATAAACTAAAAAAATCGATTTAACAAAAAATAATGTATGTAACTATCGTCGAAAGTCTCGTAGCATAACCTTCTCTCCTACAGCGCTCGGCATGCGGTCTCGAGGCGTGGTTATGTTCGTTATGCTAAGCTTCACTTTTGACACTACTGACATAAATTACCATAATAACTATTAACGCAAAACGTTTATCAAATTCTTGTCAGTGTATGTTGTAATTCCGCTAAAATCACCATCTTGGCAACAATGTAAGAATAGATATAAGCGTGAATATAGCATAAGTAGATGATGATGTAATAGGGTGTGTCTTAAGTAAAAGCACATGTAATGTATTATTAATATAGAAGAATAAATGAAGTACAAAAGGTTAATGTATCATTAATAAGTGAAGAAACAAAGTAAGAATAAACAAAAGTGTATACCTCAACAAATAAATTCTTTCTTTGCAAACATCTTTAACTACACGATTGTAGTAAAAATTTCAGTTACATTTCCACGATTGAGGTTTTTTTTTCGTTTGTCATATATCTTTTTTATCACCAACGTTTCAAATTTGCTTCAACATTCTTAGAATAGCCAGATAAAGTTGTTTTTCTCAAAATTTTGCCTAAAGCTTTAAATAAATGTTTAAACTTAAAAAAACTAAAAACTTCGTGTCGAATGTTACTTCCGCCTCGTAGATTTGTATATGTACATTCCGTGCATTGTCACATTACCTTTACGTCTCGCAACTCAGTTCTTCTACCGTAAAAAGTTGTCAGATCTATGTAATACCAGGTCGGTTAGTTTATTCAGTCCGTACTTAAGGAACCTTTTGTTCTAATTATTACGCAATTAGCTAACCTAACCACATCTTATAGTGACCATATCAATATTAAAAATCTTTTATGTTTTAAACAAATAGATTAACTTGGCCATCGCATGAAAAGACAATGTATCTCACAAGTAATACATATTATATTAAATTAGATTGTTTAGTAGTAGCTGGTCTTCCTCTTTTTCTCTTCCAGTACTACTTCTTGAGCTTCAGCTACAGTTTTTCTCAAAGCCCACTCCCTGTTTCTATGGGTTTTTCTTGGAGGCTTTGATGTTACAATTTTTGGCAAGCCTGGACGGTAAATGCTTCTTAGTCTATTGTATTCACAAATTAAAGATAATTTATTCTAAAAAATTTTTAGACGAAATTGTAATTTTTCGTTTAATCTTTTCCTTTGAACAGATTCAAGATTTAGTTCAGGGTGTAAATCTTTATAACGTGCCACAGCTTCTTGGTTAACTTCGGGATGAGAAGCAGTGTAACGTGTCACTGCTTCCACGGTTAACTTCGAAACAGCGTAACGTGTAACGCGCTACAACTGCTTTGTGAGTTTCCGCATATGAAGAACTGTAACGAGTTAATGTCTCCTTAGGTTTTCGGAGTTGTTCTGGCGATAACGAGCCGCTGCTTTTTTGATTTGTTGAGAAAGGGATAGCGCCGAAGTTTTAGGTCTTCCTTTATTAACCTTTTTAGATCAGTTTTTATTAGTTATATTCGTATTATTATCATTCGGAGGCACTTCTGGAAGGAGCACCTTTGTAAAACTGTATCTTAACAATTGAACTGTTGATTAATAAATTAATATGACAATCGAACAGAATAAACAAATATATAAGATTACAAAGTTGTTTATACAGTTAGTGTATCTAGAAAACTGGACCAAAATTGCAAAATATTTTAGTTTTTCCTTGATTTATCCACTAAACACTAATTGTATTCTAAATTTGAAGCTTCTATGTCTGCTAAAAGTGCCTTACAGTTTTGATGATCGGTCAGTCAGTCAGTCAGTGAGTGAGTGACCAAATTAAGAAACTTTGACTAAAATTGAATGAAATATACCGTGTTTATACAATGCCTGCTTGGTTACTGAAAATTCAGGCTTCTAGTTTTATTCACAACGAAGTTATAGGGGGGTCGAAAATGACTAACTAACTCGACTAGTTTATATAGCACCCAAAACTTGGTAGAAGACGTCTAAAAAAACACCTATATAATCCAACCTTTAAAAATATATTTACTAAACAAGGACATTTAAAAAATCGTATAACTAACAAAATTAGTTTTAAAATAAATTGAACAACATTACCTTCTTTTTATTTTTTCTGTAAGGTTAATTCTATTTTTCTTTGTGTGTTATAGTGATTCTATACAAGTAGATTTCCAGCTCACTATCTCTCTCTCTTTTCTTTGGTGTGTACAAAAGATTTTTCTTTCATATTGGTTTAAAAACTTTGGTTATCTTGATTAGCTTATTTTTTTCTGTTTGGAGGACGCCGTTGTTCATTCTATGTTCTTTCCTTTTACAAATTTTATTATGTATATTATCCCAAATAGCAAGCGTACGTAACGATTATTTCCAAACTCCCACGTAACATTTTTACGTGTCTGGTACGTAACATTTAGAAATTTTAAAATAAAAGTTAGCAACTAAAATTGCAGTTGACAATGTGTGATCAGCATAAAAAATACATTAAGTAATTAAAAACGTTTGCGTTATTTAAAAACATTATAAAAATGTAACTGCTCAGTAACGGTACTAGTAAATTAATAAACGAATCTAGTAAAGTGACGAATACTACATAAAAGTTAAAGGCTATACCGTGTAACCTCTAGAATCCGGACACACTTAAATTTCAATCCAGTGATCCGAGTACTTTTCTTTAAAACTTATATTCCAAACACTTGCCGCAGTAAGCGGCGCTGATTTACCACTCGTGGTATATTCTTACTTGTTTGAGACTGTCAGAGCGTCCTTGGCAGTCGAACTTAACACGAGTTTTTTTTTTCATTAACTTTAAATTTGCGCGATGTGTCCCGAAAAGTGTTTGTTATTTATATCCTCAAAAAATGTCCATACTGTATGTCAAATTAGTTTGTGAATACCTATAGTACACATACGTACATAATGGGTAAATTTATCACGTAAAATGTACGCAAATGTAGATGTAAACGATACGTAATATTTTACGTAAATTGTCCGACATTTGCACGTGTTTGGTACGTTTTATTACGTACTTCTATCACGTAAAATGTACGTAACTATTACGTACGTTGCTACATGAGATTCAACATTGCTGATCTATTACTAGATTGAACATGGCTGGACTTAAAAAGTATTCTTGTCGTATTCCGTTTGTGATCCCGATTGCGTCAGTGACTCCGTCTGCAGTATCGCCAAGTGGATTATCTATTTGAATAATCAAAAAGAGCTAACATTTTTTATCAATTTATATTTGTCATTTGTCGCCAAAATCCTATTTGATTATTGTAACGATTTTTTCTGTAAATAATGTTCATTAACTAAATGCTTATTGAAAAACGCTATATTGTGCTGACTTGATTTTTCTATCATTTTCGAAACAACAAAATAAATAAGAAACTATCAACAAGAAAAATTTAGATAAAGTTAAGACTTTATTTATTTATTACAATTGTTCATTTTTAATAGTTTGCGTAAATTTCTTTGTTATAATTATGAAAGTTAGTCTCAGTAATGCTTAAAAGCACTTAGTGCAATTTATTAATAATCTAGTAAATTGCGAATTGCTTGTAGACATCTCCATTTGTCAGGAAGATAAAATGGTTCAAATATACAAGGAAACGGCGTGTCGAAACCCGTGACTCTAGTGACGGGAGCTTCTAACTGTAGAAAACATTCCTCCTGTAAAAGACATAAAACTAATATTTCAAAGTTTTTTTTAATTAATTACACTTGATTAAATGTAGTTAGAAACCTAATAATTAACTAATGATTCATTTAGGTAGAATACGTACTTGAATTGTCGCAGCTAATTCAGCACCAAATCCACTAGTCATAGGTGCTTCGTGTGCTATTAATACCCGTCGCGTTTTTCTCGCCGACTAAAATAGAATAAATTCATTAATTGTAATAGTATTTGAATATATAAATAGAAGAAATTTTACCTTGCAGATAGTATCCTTGTCCCATGGTAGAATAGATACAAGGTCTATAACTTCACAATCGACATTAAACTTGGATTTAGCTAATTGTGCTACCTCCATCAAAACATGAACTTGAGTACCCCATCCTATAAGCGTTACTGCATCGCCTAGACATAAAAAATTCATTTACAAACAAAATTATTGATAAAAATGCATTTTGTTTTGATGAAAACGCTTAAATTATGTTGTGAGTTTTTACTCGAACGTCTATCTACGTTAAATATTAAATTTAGAGTAGCTTTTAGCATAGTAATATATACGGTTGTAGGCATTAGCACTGTAAAGCGTTTGGGTAATGTAAACAAAGTATTTTTTTATATATTTTGTCAATTCGTATTCTCCACATGAGATTTTTATAACTAATGCAATTTTATAAATTTTTATTTGTCTGTATATTATTTTTTTATCACCTGTGTATATGTACCTATGTATGTATAATCACAATCCTAATTTTTGTACTATATTTTGTACTTGACCAATGGCGACACTTAACGATATGACCTCGTAGTTAACTATATCAGCAAAGTTAACAACGCTTTTTCACTTTCTTATTGCACTCTTTTATAATATCATTGATAAATTTAGTGAACAGCACTGGATTCATAACACCCCTTTGTACTAATAACGATTTGCAATGTAAGATGCAATCTTTACTTTGTTAACTTTAACTTTAAAGTAGGTACAACTATTTCCTATAATCCCTTTCGAAAATAGAATTTTAAGTCCCTAATTAGACTACATACCTTCCAAATGATAAAGAAGAAGATTGTCTAATTTATATGTGACGATCATTATCTTACTGATTCTATAGGTAGATATAATTGGGTTTTTGCATAGGGTAAGTAGCTAATATGAAATGGTATTGTTGGTTTTATGAAGAAAAATCAAAAATTTAATCTCTTTGTTTGGAATTATATCTATTTTATTCAAAATGAAAAAACCTGTCGCGTAATTTAAACGGAAGTACACATTACTTGTTTAAAAAACTGGTGTGGTCACTACACAACTTTCCTATAAGGAATGATAAAGGAATAATAAATCCATTATGACTTTGATAAAAACAATTAACACGTTTAATTATCTCTCTTTACTGATAAAAATTAATTGTCGTTAGTTTAAAATAATAATATAACTTTAAAAAAACATAAACCGCATTGGGATTTGAACCTTCGTAGGTCGGGGCGATAATTACCACAGTCGTGCGATTGATATCACTACACCAAAGTGGACATTATTTCTCGAGTGATTGTAATATATAAATTAGTGTAAGTGTTTTAGATTTAAAATTTGTTACATTGGTGATACAGGTGTGCGGTATTAAAACCCGTTAAAATCGTGTGAATAAATAAAACTGTTTAGTTTGCGCTTCGCAAGTATTTGTTTATAAAGTGTAATTATAGTCGTTCCAGTTCGATAAAGATTGCCCGTTACATAAATTTAGTGTTATTAAGCTTTTTATTCTTGTTATAACTCGGTAACTCGTTATCAAACTGAAATGGATGCGAAAATATTTGAAATTCTCGAATCAATAAATAAAAAATTGGGGAAAAATTCTCAAAAAATTGAAAAAAAATTATTTGAAAATACCCAGAAAAATTGATAGAAAGTTCTAGACGTTTAAGAGAAGAAATACAAACAAGCATAGAATCATGAAATTAAAATTGTTCAAAAAGAAACTCAAGCAGATATGTCAAATTTAAAATAAGAAATATGCGAATCTATTAATGACAAAATAGAAACAGTAAGAGATAGAATGAAACTGTTTGAAGAAAGAATGAACCAAATGATTTGCCATGGTGCAGGAAGCGTCACGAACGAAAAACTAATAATGGACCATTGGAAAAAAACCAATCACAAGTTTAAAGTTGTACCCCCAAATTTTGATGGTAAAGATCCATGGTCAACTTACTCCAAAGTCGTTTCAAGCCACCGCTACAGCCAATGGTTGGAGAAACAAGCAGAAAACGTTGAGAAATGAGTTATGGAGATGCTCATCTTCAATAAGTGTACTAAGCTCAAATTAAAAGTCGTGTTCAGAAAGCTGCGAAAGTTTTCAACAGTTCGAGGCTGACATCGCTAGATTAATACAATTTGCGTATTCTACAGCACCAGATACCTTCTTGGAGCAATTGGCTATTCAAACCTTTCTAGACGGTCTCCGATACATCGAAACGCAGCAGACTCTGTGTTTAGCTTGTCCTAAGACATTGGATGACGCTTTAGTGAATGCCTTAGAATTTGAAGCAGCAAAACAAGCATCGTAACAAAACGGTCATAAACTCCGCTGTGCTGCAGAAGTACCCGCACAGTCACTAGAAAGCATCGAACAGATAGCGCGTCGCATACTTCGGGAAAGAAAAGTGACGACTTTCAACTACGGTGAAATAGGCCATGTACCACGACATCGTACTAAACCCAAGAAGAAGACAAGAAGACCGCTCAAAAATTTGGAACGAGTTGACCAAAAGAGACAAAAGTTAATCTCATCTAGTCATATTTCGGAGATCATTATTCATATGGCATCGCCGATGGAGCACTTGCATTTATCTCGATAGCAAAATAATGAACGGAGTAACAGTACGACTTCGAACGGCGACGAGCGAAGAAATACCTACTCACGGGCAAGTCAAAGTAACCATTAGTTTGGAAAATGGAGTACTCGACCATCAAGTACTGGTAGCCGATATCACGGAAAAAGTTATCCTGGGAATGGACATGATAAAGAAGTATGAGTTCCATTTGGGTATGAAGAACGATGTCCTGAAGATCTCCAATGGCAAAATTCTTTTTTATTCATCAGAGAAAGCAGCCGAGCGAGTCTTACTGAGTGAAGGCGTGACTCTACCTGCAAGGACTGAAAATGTAGTGATGACACGCCTGAATGTAAATCTCCGGAAAGGAGGAGAAAAAGATTCGCACAATTGAATCAATAGAGGGCGGCTTAGTTGAAAAAAGACAACTCGTTGGAAGAACTTTAGTACGAGTGAAAAACACGATGCCAGTAAGGATCTTAAATGTCAACTAAGATCCAGTAACGTTGAAAAAGAAGACTGTGGTAAGCCAATGCACACCAGTATCTCAAATTGTGAGATGCGTGAATTCCAAAAAAGTACGTCGCCAAAGAAGTGCCCACAACATCTATTGGACATTCTTACCTCTAAATGCCAAAAATTCAACCAAAACTAGCTGGATAAAGTTAAAGTGTTGATCCAGCAGTATCAAGATGTGTTTGCACTAGAGAGTGGTTCCAAAAGAAGAACTAACGTAGTGAGCATAAAATTAATACCGGAGACGCTCGGGCGATACGACAACATCCACTTCCTTTGGCAAAAAAAAAGACGCCGAACAAATAATTATGAATATTGAAAAACAAGGTGTGATTGAATCTTCAAATAGCTCTGCAATGGTATTAAAAAAAAAGAAGTTGGATCAACGAGGTTTTGCGTAGACTGCAGGCAACTAAAGGACGACACCAAACAGGACAGCTACCTTTTACCGAGAATTGACGATACGCTAGACACCCTCAGTGGTTTTCCACATTGAATTTTAAAAGTGATTACTGGCAGGTAGAATTGGAACCCACGGATCTTGAAACGAACTTCAATTGTTTACAGCAAATTCTACGCTTCTTTCGTCGCTCATTTACAAGTTTATATCTGATGCATTATAATTAAACGTGACTACGACTGCCACTACGAATATAAAGTTGCCTAAACGACAGTTGAAATGTACTAAAACGAATTTTAAATTGTTACAATTTAGATTAGGAGGTCAAGTCACTGGTCTTTTTCTTGCTATCCATCAATTTTCGAAGTTGTTGTTTGGGTGTTCTTGAACTACTAGACTAAAATGTGGTGGGTTTTTATCATGCATAAACCATATACCTTATCGTATTGTCAAATGTAGATCTAAAATTTCTGGCTAACTGTTTTAAAAAAATTGCAAATAAAGTTTTCCAGTTAACCTTCTTGGCAATATGTACAAATAGTTTAATAAAATGTTGCCAGATTATTGATGGATTTAAATTGATGGTGATGGTGCGTTATAGTAGAAGGATGAAAATTTTCTTCTGTTTATAAATGCAAATTATAGGAGTTAATAATGCCGTTTTTAAAAACCTTTAGATTCGTTCGTAAAAAAACTGAACCAATGAAGCTTGGGTCGATCTAAAACCTAATTAGAACATTCTATCTTCTGCGGAAAGTTTTTAGGAAGAAGCACATGGACTGTTGCTCTCTGAAGTTTCTAGAGACCGTCAATTTTAGGCAATTAAACAGGGAATTTTTGAACACTGCTAGAAAGATCTGCTACTACGGTATTTAAGATGGCTTCTACAGCATTCTCACCGCGATTAATATAATTTCCACAATTGTAGCTGGCTAAGTCAAATCAAATACCTATCATGCGATGAGTACAAGTAAAAAATAAAACATCGTTGTTTTTACCTGTCTTTCTCAAACGACAATCTACTCTTTTAAAGGTTTTCCTATCATGAATTCTTCTATTTAGAAATCGTTCTTCATAAAGCTTTCTGATTTCTTAGGTAAATGATTTCGAAGAGCTTTCGTTATGAGTCCTTATCTCCTTAGGTAGGGCCATAGAAAAAAGATTGTTGCAGAGGCAACGAAGGACGGATATATTCATACGTCAAGTTGAATGTACAAACCAATCAGATTATATTAAAAAATACACTTAAAAACACAAATAAATAATAAAAAAATTATGTAAAAAATTTGCTTTTACTAAAATAATCACAATAGGAACTAAATAAAATTAT
Organism: Aquatica leii; assembly: GCA_035610365.1. Classification (NCBI taxonomy): domain Eukaryota; kingdom Metazoa; phylum Arthropoda; class Insecta; order Coleoptera; family Lampyridae; genus Aquatica; species Aquatica leii. Next base: position 41,514,915 of record CM069433.1, on the reverse strand, counting down.
TATATTATATATAATTTTTTGTGTTGAGCAATTTGAATGTAAAACTGTTCTGTAATACAAAAAATTAAATTGAAAATTCTATTTACTTTGTAACTAAACGATCTTAACGAACTCTATAATTACTTTAACAGATGTATTCTACCTATTTATAATACCCATGAATCTTAATCAGAATTGTATAATTAACAGCTATATAAATACATTTTAGATTTAGTAAAGACTACGTAAATATTACTTAAATTAAATTCAAAAAGAATTTGTAGAATTTTGGTTTTAATTATTTATACGTCACTTTTGTTTACACATTATTGTGTTTTCTAATTGTTAAAAGTCACAATTACTTCATAGTGTTACAATACACTATTAAATTTTGCTAAGATCTATAAATTTAATCTAATTTAAAATCGTTGAATCAACTTTCAACTTTATTTTCCGTTTCTAGAATGCAGTTATATTAGTAAAATATGAAGTAACAAATTATTTTCATGCTTGAAATTACAATATTCGTGACATACGGCAATCAACTAGTGCTATTCACACTTTTGCTAAATATACTAAAATATGTAATTTGAAAACTGTTTACTGTATTATAGAACTACTAAACTTAGATTTAATACGTATTATTAAATTATTAAAGTTGTTTCATTAACATTGTATCTAAAGTATTGTCATATCTATAGCTTGTTAAAAATACCCATACTAAAAATACATACACATATAGCATCAATTTAGAAATACATAGAAAACAAAATTAAGCAGTTAAAAATAAAAAAAAAACTATTCCTAAATTCTGTTTCATCACATTTTTACATATCAATTGATAATAATGTTACTTTTAAGAAATGACAGTTTTAACAACATATCAAGTATAGAATCAATCCCGCGCCGTACATAAGGGCAAAGTCGTGTAGTGCACGACGGCGCCGAAAAGCCTCAAAACTCAAATGTAAAAAAAAGATAAAGCAACAAACAACATTGTCAAAACAAAATTTATAATGACAAAAAAACCAGTAAGGAATTGCTAGCTATTACATTTTTTTTTATTTGTTTAGTTTTTTATTTTTACTCTTTGAGACGATAGAACCGAATTACTTCTCAAAGATAATATATTTTCCAAATGAGAAGACGCAATAATAGCATTTATTCGATCGAATACGTAACATCATAACATGAATTGTGTAAACTCAAACAAATCTGATTTTATTCATGTTTGAGCTTCAAACTTGGCTTGCAACGAGCCAACGAGTGAACAAGCGTTTTTTTCCTATCTGAGCTTGCAATGTACGAAACTTTATATATTTAAGCGCTGCATCGATCGCGATTTCATTTGTTGCCTGATGCCCGATCGATAATTAACTTAGCGAAGTGAAAAGGTGCATGGGGTAAAAGATATCTGCTTTTTAAACTTTAGTTTTTTGTAGTTTTACAGACTTTATAGTGATGTGTTTTGTGTTTGAATTAAGGTGAGTTCATCTAAAACTGCATCTCAAAAATCCATTTATATTTGATTATATAAACATCATTGTTAATTGAAGTAAATTCAAACAGAATAATTAATAAGCACTAATATTACTATTTATAAAAATTAGAAATTTTGAAATAACTTGAAATAAGTAATGTTGAGAAAATACTTTCGAGTTTGAGTTTGAGACGTCGAAACATTTCCATTTTTCATTAATAATTTGTCAATTTGTTTACTTACGTATTAATTACTTTACAGTATACAGGATGTCAGAAAAAAAGGATAAATTGTCCGGATACCAAAATTTGCTGAATAAAAGAAAAAGAGAGGAAGAACTGAAAAACTATGTCAAAATTACGCATTTTTTTTCAAAAAGTCTACTTTGCGAAATATTAATAACAACAATAGTACAGCTACATCCCTATATTTTGAACTTGAAACAAGTATCAACAGCAGACAAAAAACTGATCTTCTAGAAAGCAATCCATCAACATCTTCAAGTTCCGCTGATAATGAAAAATCAACACCTTCAAAAATTACCAGAACGGAAAATATGAGTCAACTTTAGAAAGATGCTGCACTATGGCCACAGAAATTACATCCTAATAATATTCAAGAATTAGTAGAACGTGGCCCTGCTCATTATCAAAACAAAAAGAATAATTATCCGAGAGATAGTTCGGAGTCGAGGCGTAAGTTTTCCAATAGTTACTTCTTTAGAATTTTACCGAACAAAGAAAAAATTGAACGTTTTTGGTTGTTGTATTCCCGAACAAAAAATTCACTTTACTGCTTCTGTTGCAAAATTTTTAATGACAGCGATTTGTAATCTGTTCGCCTTAGTGATGAATCTCGTTACAATGACTGGCAGGATTTAAGTGAACATTTTAACATTCATGAAAAGAGCAAGTTACATATCGAAAATGTTCTAAAATTGCTATATCTTTCTAACCGTTTTAAGAAAAATGAAATAATTGATTCTGAAATTCAAAATGTAATAAACAGAGAAACTAAATACTGGCAAGCTGTTAGAGAAAAAAATTTCTACGTGATTCGGTTTTTAGGTCAGCAAAATTTAGCTTTTTGTGGAAGCAGTAATAACTTGTTTGAGAAAAACAATGATAACTTTTTAAAATGCATAGAAATGATTTCCAAATTCGACTCAATTATGTCAGAACATACAAAACGCTCTCAAATAAAAGATTATAAATACTATCTCGGAGATAAAATACAAAATAAAGTAATCAACGTAATCGGTGAAAATATCAAATCCAAAATTTTAGAACTAAGTAAAAAGGCAAAATATTATTCCATATTATTATATTGCACTCCTGACTCTAGTCACCAAGAACAAATTTTAGTTTGTATAAGATTTGTTAATTTAAAGAGCACGGGAATTAGTATAGAAGAACATTTTTTATTATTTTGTCCTATAGATGATGTGTCAGATGAAGGCTTGACAAAATTTCTTTTGTCGGCATTAGAGAAAGAAGGCTTAAATATCAACAATTTGAGGGGTCAAGGTTACGACAACGGAACAAATATGCGTAGTAGGCATAATGGTCTACAATAAAAAAATTTGTATTTCAATCCGCGAGCTTTTTTTGTTCCTTGTTGCAATCATACCGTAAATTTAGTCGTCAATGATGCCGCAGAATCGTATACTTTGCGCATCATTTTTTTTTCTTTAATTCAAGAACTGTTTGTATTTTTTTCAGCTTCTACTAAACGCTGGTCAATTCTGAAATCTAATTTATCTAATGTAACAAATTTAACTTTAAAACCTTTATCGAATACTCGATGGTCTAGTAGAATAGATGCAATAACGTAAAAAATTTGACTGCATTGTTGGCCAAAAAATTGCAAAATTTTGAGTTCATTTGCATTTTTATATTGTGGTATACTATCGCGTTCTTATGGAATATTGATAAATTTAAAAATTATTCTAAAAACGAACAATTAGAAATATGTCAAAAAATTGAAAATTTATTAAACGACAAAACTCGCAATAAGCGAGACATAACTGCCGTGGAACTTGTTAAAGAATTGCAATATTTACAAAATTTTGATGAAAAAGTCATTACGTCTCCAGAAGAAATTTTAAATTATATGACAATTAACAACTTATTGGATTCTTTTCCTAATACGAGCATAATACTTCGTATTTTATTAACAATGCCGGTTTCTGTTACTACCGTAGAACGATCTTTTTCAAAACTCAAAATAACAAAAAATTATTTAAGATCGACCATGGGGCAAAACCGACTAAGTAATCTTGTTATCATTTAACCGAAGATTTAATTAAACAATTTTCAAAAATTAAAGCACGGAAAGCTCAACTTACTTAGCTAAAATATTAATAACAATACATAATAATATATTGTTTTGTTTTTATTTGTCGATCAGTTTCGTCCTGTGATATATAGACTATTTTTAATGTTTTAAATATTTTTTTTTATTTCTTGTGATTTTGTATCATATATTACATTGGAAACTAAAATACAAAAATTTTGAGTTGTAATACTGTTAGAAGATATTTTTGTTTTCTATAAGTTTATAATTATGTTATGTACCTCAATGAAAAAATACTTGTATGGCTTATGGCTTGTACTTGTAAAATATAAAAATGAAAATAAATTTATGAAAATACTTTTTAAAATTATTTTTTAATAGTGGATAATAATACCTAACTTAACCTGTATCTGTATACTCACATATGAACGTAATACAAATTTGGAGCATTATTTTAAATTAGCACAAGGACGCCAAAAGAGAAAAACTTTTATTTATTACTATTAACTAAATATATTAATTTTCTTACAACTAATCAAAAACTTTTTCATTTTTTCTCTGATGCTTCTTTAAACTCGTTTTTTTTTGTTTCTCAATTAAGCACCTAACAATAATCGGCTAACCTATTGACATCGCATTGTCCTTAGTAACGTCTCTCAAAATCACATTCACCCTGATGCAATCCTTCACCCCGTTCTTCAGAACAATAATATAAAAAATAGTCAATGTGGGAGTATAAGAAATGAATTTTTAAGCTCATCTGGCATCCTTGAGTTTCAAACATGTGCACTGCATTCTTAAAAGAGTCACACGCTTCTTGTCTCTCATTGTTTCCAAAAAGAGAAGATTCTTTAGAAGTTTTCTTATGTCGGAACCAATATAAACTTTCTCTTTTAGCTTGACTTCAGACTCCAATTTAATATAAAGAAGTGATAATAACACTTTTTCTGAAAAAAACAAGTTTATATTAAGAACGTTATTCTTATTAGGGGTTAGACTGTCTCGATGAAGAAATTTGTATAATCTCCCTACTGACTCAACAACATGGTTAGTATTTTAAAATTTTTACAAACCATCTATTGATGCTCTTTATATTTGACTTTCTCAAAAATCGTAGTCAAGTCATTATAGATTTTTTTTTATATGAACTGAGTTTCTTATAGAAAAAGATGCAAATACAGTTCCATTACTACTTTGAAGCTAACTTTAAACAAATCAATGAATATGCGGCATTCTAATGAACCATATTCTATTCTAAATCACTTCATGAGCTCATGAACGTCATTACAATAAACCAGATTTTCCTCTTTGGATCTTTGATCATAGTAATTCGACAGCATTTTTTACTAGGTAGTTGAGCCCACTTAAAAAAAATTGAGGTTTCTTTTCAACAAAAGAATCTGAACTGGATTCGTGCTGGAAAGCTAATGCATCCTCTTACTCGCTCAAGATGTCATCTAAATTAAAAGGTGACTGTGAAACTGGTATTTTAAAACCATAAAGCACTGAACAAATAGCTGAATCAAGGCCAGATATTTTTTTCTATATTTTGTATTCAATCCTTTCACATCGACCGAACAGGAGTAGCAATCGGTTGACTGTGCTATTTTTTTGTTTACCCCAAACAACAAAACAAATAAAGTTTTTCCTACCCTTAAACTACAAACGAAAATCTTTCTCGCATCTTCTGAACACCTTATGCGGAGCCTGTGTTTTGTCTTGCTGTCCAAGTTTTAATTTGAAACCCGCAAAATAAACTTTCTTTGCAAACTCACTTATGTGTTTTTGTTAACTTTTTGCTGTGTATCCAGCAAGACAGTTAAGCAAAGCAGTATTTGTTGGTACAAATGTTAATTGTCCAGTAAACACGGATTGAAACTGTTACAGTCACAAAATTAAAACAATTGTTTCATTCCGTTGTTTCGTCTTAGTTTGATTTTTATTTCATTTACATGTAACTGACAGTGAATAAATTGAAAGAGTTCCGATTTATTGCAATCATTTTTAAATCGTTTCAGTACTTGCAGTTTCTTTCCAATAATCAGCAATCGTTTAAAAACTGATTTGTTAAAACCGAGTATTTTTGGAACAACTAGGGTTTGTTAAAGATCGTTTAAATAACATTGAACTATTTTCAAAACAGTACAATCGTTTTAGAACTGTTTTGTTAAAACCAAATATTTTTTGAATTACAAGAATTGTTTGAAGATTAAATAAGATTGAATTATTTTCAAAACACTGGAATCGTTTTAGTAAAAACGAATACTTTGTGATTAGTCAGCATTAGTTGTTGCTATCATTTTGATTAGTATCGTCAACGCTTGCGCTGCAAATTGATATTTTTTTTCTTGTTCGGTAGTAGTTTGATAAGTGATGCTGTGTGTACAATTACGAAATGGAACAATAAACGGTAAGTCGAAACACTTTATTATAATCCATAAATGTAGTCAATATTATCGTCATTTCTGTTCTTTATGTATCATGTTTCAATTTGTATAAAAAAGAATATAAATTACCACACATGGTTGCGTTAAGGTAGATTATTACGTAAATGTGATGATACTTTAGGATTAATTAAGGTTCCAGTTTCATTATTTACAATTCAATTCTTCAAGTTTTCTATACGATTATGTACAGCTAAAGGTATTCACAGTGTTTTTATAATTTTCTTCTGATTGCTAAAGTGATATTTATATTAAGTTTTTTTTTGTTAAAAAATGTAATCAATTTTGTGTAACTCTATGATTATGTATATAAATCAAATATTTAATTTTATGTTACAGATGCAGTTAAAGTTGCTACCCAACAGTAACTGACGCAGTTTTTGAGGCTTACGTAAAAAGACCATATCAAAGAAAGTTGCATTATGTAAAAAATAATTGATAAATATTCTGGTTATTTGGAAAACTTAAACCTACTGAAACTCAATGTGATATTGTATTTAAAAATATTTATTGTACAATAAAATTTGAAACGTGCATTCGAAACATCGATTTAATTGTTTCATTTGTAAAACCAAAACTAATGTATTATTATATTATTGAAAGAATTGTTTTAGTTCATTATCGAAACAAGAAAATCATATATTTATTGATCATTTAGTATCAGTCCAAGAACTAAGCTTTTAAAAGGTAAACCAAATGCAACATTTATTTTGCAACAGATTTGAATTTAAAATAACGAAAGTATTCTGATTCAAATAAGTGAAACAGCGATGAACTTATAGATATTTTATTGCACTTAGGTTTCTTTTATTTTTAAAACAAGAGTGAAACATAATTTTTTTGTTTTGAAACTGTTACTAAGCATTATCAATTTTGTGTTTAGTGGGTGCTTTGTTTTTAGAAAAATATAAATATAAGAAGAAAATGAAATTTGGATCAGCAAAAAAAAACAAGGTTTTAAGTTCAAGTATAATTAAGTTAAATAAAATAAAACTGCATCGGGTAGTACAAAATCATCTGAATCTATTGCTTTGACTTCTAAAGAACATAAAGCGTTGACCAAGCCTCCGTTAAACTTAAAAAGTTTTCCAGAAGCACTGAGTATCAATATAGAACAACAATTAGAGAAGAGATAGGAGCAAGCTATAGCCAATCAAAATCTAACACTGAAATTCTCAAGTTGGCGTTGACCAATATAATTCTCGATGATGAACAGATTGAGATAGATCCTCAGTTACGAGCAATGCCAGTAATGTATCTAATTTTTTTTAATTAGATATGGAGCGACATGACATAGTTAAAAGCGGCCCCGCACAGCAGTTATATAATAAAGATAACGATTATCAGAAACATGATAATAATAGTCACTTTTTAAATTTTTATTTTTCAAAAAAACCAAATAATAGTAAAACTCAACATCGTTGCTAGTTGGTTGATTCAAATTTTCAAAATAAAATTGTACGTTTTGCATGTAAACTATTTAGCATCATAAACTCAGATGATACAGGGAGGGTGCTGAACTAGAAACACTTTAGTAGTATTTTACATAGACATGAGAGTAGCAAAAAACATATGGTCTTTATATGTTATAATAGATAACATTAGAGAACGGAATAAAGCACGAACAAACAATAGACCAAGAAAAAGAAATGCTAATTTGTGAATCTCAAAAACATTGACTCAATTTGTTTGAGAGATTAATTAATTTTTTAGCCGTTCACAAGAGTTGAACAAATGTCAGTTATCGTAAGATTTTATAATATCGGATTTCTTGCTGTCACTTAGACGACTGAAAAATATTTAATTAATGCAATATTAAGAACTGCAAAGAAGTGATTGTCGTGGCCAAAAATACAACAATGGTAAGTGTTAATAGTGGAGTTAAAACTCAAATATTAAATATTAATCCCAGAGCATTACAACCAAATAACTTAAAAAACCTAAATATTTAAATTGTCGCTCAAATTTTGTTAACAATACCTGTAAGTATAGTCTTCGCTGAAAGGTGCATTTAAAATTAAAACTAATAAAAAATCATTTAAGAAATACAATGAGTTAGAAAAGACTTTTACCTTTGGCAATGTTATCTATTGAAGCAGATATAGGTTATAAGCTGAATTACGGTACTATTATTAACAAATTGAATAAGGTTAAAAGCAGAAAATTTCGGTAAATAAGCTATAACGGCGGTAAAATTTTTGTTTTTGCCTTTAATGGAATTTTTATAAAAAAAACAGTTTCGAGTGATTATTATTTTATAATATCAATCTTCGTAGGGACCTCGTGAAATATATCTGGTCCACATCAAATTTAATTTTGCCCTACCACTGTGTTAAGTCTCATTTGGCAGAGAATTTATTTATATGCTATTAAGAAGTTTCAGAAAAGTAATTGATTTACTGGGGCGATGTATGTATTTAAAAGTGTCAGTTTTAAATCACATTTTTATATAACCATTTTTTAAATATATTATTCTGATAAAAGTATTAATATGTTATAAAAAATATATTAATGTATGATACATACGACCCTAATACATACATTAAAACAGATTAGATTATTTAATTCAATCATTAAAAAGTTATAAAAGTAAATTGTCTCGTATACAAATTCAGCTTGTTGTATTTAGAAATATCAAAAATTGCTGTTGTCTGGTAGTTTCTACTATTGGTTTTTAAAGACATTTGGAGAAAAACGAGAGACACAGTAGTCATGTAAATTGTAATGAAAATCTGAGCTTTCTTGTTATTCCAAATCTCAATACTAGCTTCTCTAAAAAAAATAAAAACAATATATAGTAAATAATTTTGAATAAGTAGTAATTCTTAATAGTTCTCCTCCCCAATCACCAAGGAAACGTTTTGTCACGTTTTAAAAACGTTACAACGTTTTAAAATAGTCGAAATAAAAAATGTTTTTCAAAAAAATATATATGTTTTGAAAAACTTTCTTGCAAATTTGAATTAAGTACTTCATAACAGCGTTTGCGCAAAGTACCAGTATCTGCGTGAAAAGATGGCGATTATAATATACAAATATTATAATTGCATTATATTTTGAGCTTCAACGAATCAACAATTTCCATGGTATTACTCGCTATGCTGTGTAATGTATTGTTACTGTATCAGTTTAATCGTTTTCTAATTTGCGTTCTAGTGTAACTCAGATACTTTTAGTATACTATATGTCAGCATTTATTATGCCACGTTTTTCTTTTGTTTTTTGTTGCAAGAAAGTTTGTTGAAGTATAATGTTATTTGTTACAGCAGTGGTACACTAAAACGTTCATTCTATTTACTACATGATTTCCATTCTTTGTGATGTTTTAAGGTTATCAAATTGATATGATTTTGGCCAAATGGAAGATTTGAACGTGCACAATAACCAATTAATTTTGGTATGTAATTTTTTCTGATGTTGATGCAGCATTATTTTGTGTGTACAAAGTTTCAAAATCTTGGATTGTTAGTTGCTCTGGTTTTTGTTTCTACACAAAGAGGTACAGGCAGAATTAGTCAAGTTTTCTTATTTTATAGAACGACAACAATAAAAACAACCTTTATCGTTCAGGCCTTAACAACAGATAAAAATTGTTTTTATTGTTGCTGTTTTTCCACTCCGAAGGATCCTATCCATAAAATAGAAAAAAAAATTAATCAATTGGAAACTTTTGTGAGGATCATTATAATTATTTCAATTAATATAAAAGTAATGATATGAATAATGTTTATTTTACTTTTATGTTAATGTGTTAATTTTTGTTATAGGCACCAAATACGTTTACAGCCACATGAAATTGAAGTATTTAGACTACATGAAGATTGTATTATTTATCTTTTGTAAGCATTTTAGGGTTGCCTCTATAATAATGATATAAGTTATACTTAATTTGATTGTAAAATGCTGTCGTTATTGGCTGTGTTATTGGCTAGTATAAATAAAACTAACAACCAAATATGTCAGTATTTTAAAATTAAAGCAAGTATAACTAAGCTTACATTTATACCATGAACTGCCCTTAAGTATATAGCAATATTAAAAAAAGCGTTGATTATACATTTTTTATATATTAATGTAACATTTGTAAAATATTATAAATATAAATAATATTTTTTAAACATTTTTAGAATGTTTTTCTAATATTGACTTTGCAAAGTAATTCTGGCCATTAAGACGTTTTTGCAATGTTTTTAAAAATGTAAATATATCTTTTGTAAAACGTTAAAAAAAACATTTCAAAAATGTTTCCTTGTTGATTGGGTCTTAACTTCTGCTGTTCAATTTTTTTGACATATTTGTTTGTTTACGTTTATACTAACAATCTCCGTAATCGTTTAAGCTGTTTCTTGTCTATCTTCATAAGTAAAGACTGTAATTGTACTTTGTCGCTTATCTTGCTGATCCTTATTTCATGAATTGCTTATGACCAGTTAACTTCACATACACAGGGTGGTGATTTGGAACAAGCAGCATAGGGATTTCAATGCTAAATCTTTAATGTTGAATTATTTGCTTCCCTAATTATCTTAGAGAAAATTTGTAAACCAATATACTTTTTGAATAGAATTTTATTACTTCCATTTTTTCAGTTCTGGGAAATGGAAAATAGTAAACTATAGTATGGATGCATGCAGTATTTTTTTAAAATATTATTCATGATTACGATAAAAACTAGAAGTTCAGCACCGTACTTTGTTGTCATATAAAACTTGATAGGATAGTTGTTTTTTCTACGCTTTGTCGCCAGTTTTAAAAGTAGTTTTTCTATTGTTGCACAATTTCCGCAGATAGGTACTATATTTTTCTTTTATTTCTTAGTTTTATTTAATTTTTTTTTCAAGTGAGGTTTTTTCTAGGTTTTGTATTGGTTTTGCGGTCTTTTTTGTTCTGTATCATACATTATAGAAATATGGTGTTGTTCTATAAAATACGTTTTTTTGTGGTAACGATTTACGTTATCTTTTAAAAAATCGATCAATCTGTTTTTCAATATAATGCAAAATCTATCACTACACGGATTACTCACATGCGTTTATTTTATTAATGATATATTTAATTATAAAAAAATGTATATTTGGTTACTATTTCGCGTAAGTATACTTTGTGTTTATATATATCTTTTATTCTTGATACAGCTATATAATTTGTATATACCAAATCTGACTTAATAATACAAAATTCAATGATCAAACTATTTAATTAAACTTGTATATAAAACACTCTAAAATTAACTGGATTATATGAATAAAGTTATTTATGTATGTGGCACTAAAAGTTTCAAGATAAATAGCTACTACTTATGTGAGAACTCTATTCGTATTGGTATGAATAATTTCAATTAAACACCCACGCCCCCTTAAATTTCTAAACGTGTTAGGTACTAATATAAATTTCAATTGTAAAACAGTTCATTTTGGTTGAATAAGCATTTAGACAAATAGTATTTCTACTAATGAAAATTTAACAATTAAGTTGTTAGCAAAATAACAACTTGAAATAAATACTTTAAAAACCTATCATAGAAATTCCAAAAAGTATAATAATTTAAAATGTATAGAAAGTTTTTTTTATAAACAATTTTGGTACAAAATAATGTTAACATGTTTCGAAATATTTAATTGATTAATAATTAATTAATTAATGATTGATTAACTTTTTTGTTTTCTAAGAATGGATCAATAGAATTTAATTGCAGTTGGTTTAATTGACTAAGAAAATTACTTAGCGGCCTTGTTCACATTGTAATAGTATTTAGCTTCTGTTTCAAATATTTTTCAAGCAAAAATAAATCAGCTTTGTATGCTAAAATAAAAACGTATTTCGTTGCCACTCTTGAAAACGCACTTAAAATAAATAAAGCAAAATTCAAACATGTAAAAGTACTTCTTTATTATCACGTTATCTTAAAAACAGGTATCATTTTTTGACGTTACCGTTTTGATTCCATCTCCAAAAACATAAGTAGTTTCTGTATTAAACACAAAATAATCCGTTATATGAAAATTTACGTTTTTCTTTTTTGATTACATTTTTTACGGAATTTCTATTTTTCGTAAACACAAAAAATTTAAAACAACAAATATTTTTGAGTTTTAAATTAAAACAGTATGCTCATAACTTACTATATCTCTCTTTAATAACTTGATTTATCGATAAAGGTGTGAGTTTACTGTATACTATTAAAAAAGCAATTACTTTTAACTACTATTAAATGTAAGATACTTTCTTAACATTATAATAACTAATAAATAAATTGTTGTGATTACAGTTACTTATCTATTAGATATAATAAAATATTATTTTCTTGCTTTAAAAATTTTTTGGATCAAAACGAATAGGTTTTACTTAATCGAAAACGTACTAATAAGTTTCTTTTATACATACAATTTTATGTAGTAGTACGTTAAATTAAAATAATAATAACAAATACATAAATACACTTACCTTCTTGTAGTACTTCAGCTTTTCCCAACGGAAGACTATAATCATTTGACGGTACATCTTCAACACCAGCTCTATATAATACTTTAGGTTCTAAAACTATGCACGGATCGGGATCTCTTATGCAAGACAATAGTAGACCTTTAGCATGGATAGGACCTCTAGGAACAACAACCTAAAATATACCTTCATCGTTACATTATGAATCATTTTTGCAGCACCTTTAATCCAGGAGTATGAGCAAAATATGCTTCTGGACTTTGAGAATGATATAAACCTCCATGACCGACTGCTCCACACGGCGCTCTTATTGTTAGTTTTCCACAATTAAACTGATTTCCAGATCTGTACCTAAATTTTGCGGCTTCATTAACAATCTAAAAATTAAAAGTTTTATTATTGTGGTCGTAGAAAAACGAAACATAACTTGATCAAATGCTGGAAAAATGTAATCAGCAAATTGTATTTCCGCAATAGCAGTTGATCCAACCGCAGCTACCCCAATACCAAAACCTACAATCCCTTGTTCACATAAAGGTGTATTAAAAACTCTTGCTTGTCCATATTTTTCTTGTAAATTAACTGAACATCTAAATACGCCACCAAAAGCTACGTCTTCACCGAATATCATAGCAGTATCGTCTTCCTTTAAAATAATATCTAACGCGTCGTTTATGGCTTGATACATATTTATCTTTTCTGTGGGACCTACAATAATTTAAACTCAAAATCTGTCAACTATGCACAAACAAGGTAAATATATGAATATATTTTTAAACAGTAATTGCTTTTAAAATAAATCTCTTTTGAAATCATTTAATTGAATAGTTTTTCCCAGCTTTACACAAAATCAAAGTTTAGAAAAACAACCAAGTAGAATAACTAGACAAAAGTTTCAAAATTGGTTTAAAATAGTTTAGATTCAGCTAGATAAAAGCAATATGCAAATTTTTATTAATATGAATGTTAAAATGAATAACAATAAATAAATGATTAGCGATTTTTACGCCCTAAATAAAATATAAACATAGACAGGTGCAAAAAAGTATTTCTGTCAGGTTTATACAGGAACGCAATAGAACCGATACTTGCACCAACTAGTCTGTAATATAAACTATAAAAGAGTCGTGCATCTAATCAACAATTTAATTCTGTGTTATGCGTGATGTGAAGTGCACTCAACAAATTTTTGCAGTCTTGGACAAAAAGAAGTATACTTTTTTATATTGTTACGCAGATAGCGTACTTTTGGTACGTAAGTGTATTTGAATAAAATTGATATTTCTTTTTTATTTAAATTTATTTAAGCAAAGTTATGCTCTTTTTTTAAATGTTGAATAAAAAAATTATATAAACAAGCCAGACTCGTGGCATGTAACCTTTGCCGAACATAGAAATAACGAGTCTCACTCGTGGTAGCTCATTATATTTTTTGGTTGTTTATTTATAAAAACAATGTATCAAAAGACGGTTTTTCATAAAATAAACCCAATAGGCGCCGACGCACGCAACATTTGTGTCGACTCGGTAGGATCTTGCTTGTCGTCAATTTTGATAATGGCTTTCACACGTTTTCGAATTGGTAAATTTGTCGTGTTTTCTTTTGTTTCAGCTGTTTATGTTGGAGAAATAATTTGAAATTGGTTATATTGTAATAGCACAAATTGAAAAAACAAATAAACAACTAGAAAAATATGGCACGCAACTGAGCGCGACAAGTCGTAACCGCACGAAAGTATGTGCGCTCCTATCGACAGTAAGACACATAGTACATTATTTTTTTCGGGTTATGAGTAGTAGCTGTCAGTTACGTGCTATATTTTTCTAGTTGTTGATTTGTTTTTTCAATTTCTGTTATTACAATACAACCCGTTTCAAATTATTTCTCCAAAATGAACCGCCGAAACAAAAGAAAACACCGCAAATCTACCAAATCGAAAAAATGCATAAGCGATGAAAAAAATGTATCTTCTTCCGAAGCATTTGATGAACAAATTAGTGACCAAGAGAGTAACATGGCTAGTGAAGATGGCAGTAACACTTCTAGTGATGATGAGTTTTTTATGTCATCGTAGAAAACGTTTTAGGCGATTAGTAAGTGAAACAAGTGACGAGAATGAGACTAACACAAATGACACACCCACATGTTCTTCACAAAACTGGAATTGGAAAATGATTAATAATATTCCGAAAATATAAAATTTTATTGAAGAATCGGGTATCAATAGTGAGGTATTACTTACATTAGGAAATAATTCTACTATTTTGAATGTATTTGATGAAGTTTTGGATAACAGTTTTTGGAAAATGATAGCAGATGAAACCAAACGTTGCGCTAAAAAAAACTTTGAATGACATAAATTATAAAAGGAAGAAATCTGATAATAAATGGTTCGAAACTGATGAAGATGAACTGAAAATATTTTTTGCGTTGTGTATACTAATGACACAAGTAAAAAAAGCAAAAGTTTGAAATAACTGGTCAAAAAGATCCGCCAATTTATGAAGAATCTATGCGTTCGTGAGATTTGAGCAAATATCTCGTTTTCTACACTTTGCAAATAATAAAGGACGAGACAATAATGATCGCATGTATAAAATTAGTAATGTGATCTCATATTTGAATAATAAGTTTCAAACTATGTATACCGCCGACCAATAGTGTCTTTAGATGAATTTTTGATGAGATTACGAGATTAAAAATGTATACTGGACAAGATCAAACGAATGCTACAACTGCTGCATCTGAAAATGTATTATTAGATTTAGCACAGCCAATATTAGGAAAAGGATATAACATATACTTAGATAATTGCCACTTTGGGGCCATTCAAGTAGGTATTACGTAAGTAAAATTTTTGTAATTAACCCTCCCCTCCCCCTTGTCAGCAAAAGTAAGCAAAGTTTTTACGCCCCCCTCCTCCAATGCTTACGTAAACATTGGTACAGTCAGCGTCAGATATATCCAATCCTTCAGGACAACCAACATGATCCCATTTACGGAAATCCAATTTTATCTATGCAATCAAAGTGACCGTGTTAAACTAAGCACACAAAGCGTTCAATAAATTTAAGTAGTCACATTTCATTAATATGTAAGCTGTCAAAATGATACATTATACTTAATACTACAAAACGAAAAACTTTCATAACAATGACGCTAAATAATAATCTGTTCTTATGGAGAAATTTAATGCACATTTAATATTTATTCAAGCAAATTTTAACGATTAACAGGTTATTTTATTTTGTTCTATTAAAATTTTGGTATATAAAGTTAAATTAACCGTCTTGAGTCCATGTCACTTGAATCCATGACTCTAAAGGCGGGTTGCACAAAGCAAATCAAAAATGTAAGAACTGATTATTTTTCAAAACAATTGCTACATAGCCAATGAAACCAAGTTTATTGGTGATGTAACAATTGATTTCAGAAATAATCACTTGCTACATTTTTTATTTGCTTTGTGCAACCCGGCTTAAGTCTTCGATAGCATTGAACGTTTGCTGCTCAATGTTGTGCATCTGTTCACTATCGTGTGATTTTGGGATTTCGACATCGTTCGTTTTGTATTATTCACATCAATTCGTTAGCACGACGAGCAGCCACTCTTAAAAGCCTTACTCTCGTTTCGGTGCACGTGTTTACTGTTTTAGGGATCTTCTCAATGTGACGATGTAATGACTTGACAGAAGCATGATGAAAACCACACATTATGAATGTTCGACTTATTAGTTTCAATTTTACCGCTGGACGTTGAGTGAAGAATGTAAGTACAGAACTAAATTGACTGGAAGACTGAGAAATTGCCCTCCATCATCCAAAGCCAAGTCATCAATTGTTTGTTTTACTTTTACTGTTGGTGGGAGAAACTTGTTTTTTAGTAATCTAAATAAGCCACTTCTTGGACAACAGCATTCTGTGTTTCTACCTTTTACAATTTGTAGTAAATATTGCCTTTCACGCACATGTTCTGAATACCATTTACTATCTGAAAAATCAGGAAGATGTGTTTACCCGACCCAACATATTACCTCTGCTAATACATTTCCGACAAACTCGAAATTGGATCTTTCTTAGTGTTCATTAATTGTAATGCTACGGTCATCCAGATGAGACCCAAAATGGTCATGAAGCAATATCAAACCAGCCACTTCGCGACTAAGAGGAGCCATTCTGCGCTCTACTCGGTTATACGCACTTCTACCAGGAGCATTTCTAGCTATAAATAATGCATCGAGATCATGTCGCTTAAAGTGTTGTATAGCAAATCTTATTACTTTTTGTTTAATGATACTGTATCTTTGACGTTTAGTTGTATACCATACCACGTACGTGCTTCCAACCTTAACGCACATATATTAAGTTAGATTTTTGATTTATTTCACACAACACGGATCACGTTGTCGCCGCGTTTTGACGTTGTCATCGATTGCCATGTGTCAAACATACCAATGATACCATGATATAATTAACAAAACACACTAAAAAGAAGAAAAAAAAGTAAAAGCGTTGCAAAATACTTGAAAAAAAATGTATTTGAAATACGAAATATAAATTATTCTTCTTAAATAAGAATATTTGAAATAAAAAATACACGTTAAAATGTATTTGAAATTTGTATTTGAAACTTAAAACATTTTATAAACTTCAATGAAAAATTTATGAAAAAAAAACATTACAATAAATAAATAAAAGCAATAAATGTACGTTGCAAAAAATTGTACGTCAAATTCGAGAGTAAAACTATGTAGAATTCTTTTTTGAACTTTCTGATTGATTCATTGATGATTGTGATAGTAGCTGGTATAAACGAGATACGTAATTTATCAATGAAGGTACTTATGCACATTCTTTTGCTATTCCGAATCCAATGAGCTGTCGCACATATTTTTAGAAGCTATTATTTTCAAGAATTAACACCTTCTTGAACTTGTGAACAGTGAGCTAGACTATAACTTAATCATATAACAACGCGTGAGTGCTTACGTAATACTTGAATGGCCCCTGTTTCCCAAATTTATATTTGAAGTTGTGCCGTGAAAAGACAAATGTTGTTGGAACTGTAAAGCCTGGCAGGAAAAATTTACCGAAAGATTTGAAAGCAAAAAAGTTGAAGAATAGAGGTGATGTAGCAACTTCGTCTTGCAAACCTTTATTAGCTATGAAATGGAAGGACAAAAAAGATGTTTATATGCTTTTAACAAAACATGCAAATGCAAATGTAATAAACACGGGGAAAACTAAACGGATTAACAAAAAAAAACTAGAGACTTATGAGGTAAAAAAACCAATGTGCATCATAGAGTACAATAAAAATGTGATGAGGGGGGGGGGTGTACCGTTAATACTAAGTCCTAGCAAATTTTCCTATCATGAGAAGGGTCTTAAAATCATATCGAAAGATATTTTTTTACATGATGGACTCTATTCAATGTTTGCATATTATTCAATAAA
Source organism: Aquatica leii (assembly GCA_035610365.1). Classification (NCBI taxonomy): domain Eukaryota; kingdom Metazoa; phylum Arthropoda; class Insecta; order Coleoptera; family Lampyridae; genus Aquatica; species Aquatica leii. The sequence goes on along the minus strand of CM069433.1, from coordinate 41,496,818 downwards.
ATTATCATATCAATTTTAAAAAAATCGTTTAGATCTTGTGGAATTCATTTTAAAAGAAATATGTTGCTTTGATTACATTTTTTTGGTTACATTGTCTAAAGTCTTAGTTTCAATTTGTGTTCGGTTATTGTGCGGTTTTTAAAAGGTGGAAAATGAAAGAAGTTCATGATGCTGCAGAAAAAGCAAGAAAAATCTAAAGAAGTGTATAGAAAAACATATAATAAATATCTTAAATGCTGCATCATATAAAACAATTCCATCGAAAACTGTGTTGTGAATACAGTCTTTTGGCTTATTTTTGAAATTTATAAAATAAAGAAAACTCTCTTCGATGCAGTCTTATTATTCAATGCTTAAGGCCACTATCAAAACCAACGACAACATAAATATAAGCAGTTACTCAAAATTATATGGGTTTTTAAAGAGAAAATCAGATGGATTTAAGCCCAAAAAGTTTTGACCATGAAAGAAATATAAGCCTTTATATACTAAGCTCTAGATGAAATATATTTTATGAGCAAGGTAAATAAATTTATTGTAATTCATTACTGATCACTATTTGAGATACTACAACCAGAAGAAATCGAATGTTTAGTGTAGTTGACAATCTTAGATTACTAAAAATTTTTAAAAAGTATGCTACTCTACGTCTGATAAATATGGATATTTACGGGAATGGGAAATTCATCACGCAAATTGTCGGAAAAAATGGTCTTGGTAGAATTTAAAAAAAAATAGTTTATCTGAAATTGCCGAATTCTAAATTATATACTGGGCACTCATTTCGTCGCTCATTGAACCCATTGTTGGCAAACGCTGGAAAGAACCTATTAGTTATAGATAACAACAGATTCTCAGAATTGACTGAAAAAAACCGAAATAAATAAACAAGTTAGTGAAGAATGTCAAAAAATAGCAGAATACAAGCCTCCACCAATTTTTGTGCAAGGCGTCGTGAAGTGAAAGAGGACCGTCCCTTCAGAGTTGTATTACAACATTTACGCAATACTACCCCGATAGATAACATTAAACAAGCTTGTCCTTTACCTATATTTTATGTAGATTTAGATATAGTTGGAAATAATAAAGGTTAAATATATATAACATACACACACTTGAAAATAAACTCATTATTATTGAGCCACCAAATATTGTACAATGTACCCGATATCAGAATTATAGACGTATAAAAAGTTATTGCTGTAGACAGCTTCCTACGTAAAATGTGCAGATCCTCACGATACAAAAACCTGCCAAAAAATCAGACTATATGTATTTTGTGTAAAGCGTATCACCCAGCTAATTATAAGAGATGTTTCACCAAAAATACCCAATAAGCAACAGTCAACTTCAAAACCTTTAAACTGAACATGACAAGATTTCAATCTTGAACAGCCAAAATCATCATTCTTATACTAGCCAGCCAACACATGTACATATAAATTATGTAGAAGCAGCATGAAATCAACCTTTTCATTCAGAAGACGTTAGTCTTAAACAGTTTCTGGATGACTTCAAAAGTATGTTCAATCAATTATTATAACAAAATAGTATGATTCTAAACATCACAGTCGTTTTTAAAAATAGCACTGTGAAACGCTAACGAATTACATCAGAGAAAACTGGAAACCGAAACTTTTTTAGATTGTAACAACACTGACGTCTTATTTATTTCAGAAACACACTTTACAACCAAATCCTACCTAAAAATTCCTCAATACTCTATATTATCATACAGAACATCCAGATGACACAGCCCACGGTGGCTCAGCTATAATAATACGCAGTTCCATACAGCATAAACAGTTTGATTCTTTCAAAGTGGACTACCTGCATGGTACTATTATAGAAGTTGAGAGATTATCAGCACCCTTAGTTATTGTAAGCGTTTACTGTCCACCACGTCATAACCTAACAAAGCAAAGGCTACAGCGCTTTTCTGAACTACTAAGACCCAGATTTTTAGTAGGCGGAGATTATACGGCAAAACATAACCTATGGGCGACTAATAACATCGAAAGACAAAGAGTTAGATAAACTTGTAGTTGATAACAAATATGGCTTTCTATCAACGGGGAATCTAACTTGCTAACCCACGGATACCAATAAAACTCCAGATTTGCTAGATTTTTTTATTACTTAACTACGACCCAGTAAACACACGACGTCTCAGAGACGCTCGTTTTATGTCCAAATGATGTCTTTACATCCCGGGCTTTAAAACGGACCTCTTTAGGATGTCTTTAATAGGACGTCCTAAGGATGTCAATAAAGAACGTACGATGGGATGTCCTATGCGGGAAAACAAAATTGGGCATTTGTCAATTTATATTTTTAATCGAATTTAAAAAAATTGAAAAAGAGAATTTTCATAATACCTAATGCGAATTATAATTACTTATCTAATAAAATTAGAACAGAATTATACATTCATTATAAATAAATATAAATTAATCAATGATAGAAATATAGGACAGTTAAATAAATATTATCCATCCATCAATTTCGGTTACTCTAGTTAATCTTTCTTTTGATATAACAAATATTTTGAAGATGATGTGTGTGATTTACTTCAACCACACCGATAATTGGTTTTTGTACATAAACAAGACAAATGCAAACTTAGTGCGCGTTTCCACTTTCCTTCTTGTTCTCTGGTGCCTACTCAACACTAATCCCTAAATTTATTTTAATTGAATATAATTAGGATTATTATTTAAAAATATAGTTTTATGTAATTGTAATTTGTATTTCATTTGATAAAGTTATTTTTATTCATTACCTCAAATGGCAGAGGAGTACGTTAAGTCTCCTTACTGAATAAAAAAAAAACAATAGAAAAAACCATAAAGTAGATGTATTTTAACTGGAAATGTTATTTTCTTGATGAAAATATAATATACATATATATAATAGTAATTACGAGGGCTCGAGTAAATCATTGATTAAAAGCCTATGAATGAAACAACAGAAAACGTATTTCGCCCAACACACGTTACATTGAAAGTATCGATCGAGATATTAGTTGCTATTTCTTTTCTAAATTCTTGTTTTTTACTTAACTGAGTCACACTCAAACTCTCGTAATTACTACTACATATAAATATTTTTCCAATTCATATATGTAGAAAAAGGAAGAAGTGACTACCTCCTACATATCCTACAGCCATCTTAAAAGGACGTCCCGTAGACACCCTACGCGGATGCGCAAAGATGTCTTATAAGGACATCGTAGAGATGCACACAGTTGTGACAAAAAAACGTCCCATGAATGAACGTACACAGGACCAAAATGAGATCACTTTGGGACATCCAGTGATCCACAACATCATGTTCCAGGGACGTTCTTGGAACATCTTTGTGTTGGTTGGAATGGAACTAGTGCAAGAAAAAAGAAGAACAAGAGTAACATGGCAGCGTAGTCGTAATATTAAATACAAAAATTAATTAAAGCTGACTCTCTTGCAGTCAACACGCATAAAAAAAATCGAAATTCACTGAAAAACTACTCTATGCCATTCCAGTAAAGTCACAACCTACATCACTCCAAACGTTGATGTCGGTGTTGAGTAGTCAGTAGTAGCACAAGATGTGGGCGATAAGATTGCAATTCAAAACTTCTGATTTCTCGGTAAGCTGTTGAAAGGGTTACAGGACGAATTTTATTACTTAACTATTGATCGGCGATTGTCTCTTATTACTATAAGTCGAAAATGGTAGTCCTGCACCTCATTTGTTTGCATCCGCCCCCCCGTTCTTTGTCTACGACGATTCTCATCTTTCCTAATCCAGGCATGATAGTCGAATGGTTCCGATTATGACGATTTGCATTTTTCCTGTACGGAAAACTACTTTATCACACGCCAACCATTCGACCTCTGTCAAATTCAGTTAAATAGCTGTAATTTTCACGCGTGCGACCTCTAGGCATAATCACACTGCCAAAACACGTTAAATAGAAAAACTACAAGAGATAACAATATTAAAGTTAACCAATACTCACACGAAATACACACGATAATAAAGTAGTAGAAACAAAAAAAAAACGTTCAATAGCCATTACCACTAGATCCGTTTCAATAAAATTTTAATCACCTTTACAAATATAAAAATTACAAAAAAAAGTAAATGTGAACTGAAAAAATATATTAATTTTAAAAAATCATCAAGATAATCAATTAGATAACACTCAATATTTTTATCTAGATAACATAAAGAATGATGTAATGTTATCTAGATAAATTTATTGTGTATATAATTTAATCTATATAAAGCACATCACTGATTATTATACCCACTATCAACCTAATTTTAAGAGAATGAAAATTTTAGTTTCAAAAATAATTACAATTTCTCTTGATATCGTTAATTATATTTTTAGAATTGTTTTTCTTAAATGTAGATAATTTGTTGTGCCAATCACTGCCAATAGCGCTATTAACGAGACTACTAACAATTAGTACTTCACCAAAAAAAATTCTAAAACCTTACAACTACCTACCAAAAGAAATTGGCAAGAAACTTTGTTTCCAAAAACGCATAAAAATACAGTAACAAATGAGTATGTTGATTTAATTAAATAGAAAAAAAAGACTAAATGATTCGTTAAATTAAACATAACCAGCCTAAGGTATACAAAAAATTTACGGGTACGACAAATTACAAATATCTAAAAAAAAAGTAAATCACTGTTTTTTATTCGTTCACATATAATCGAATTAGAAATAAATTTTAAAAAAATAACTTTTGAATTATTATGCAAACAAATATTTTTGTTTGAGTTATTCTAATATCATTAGGAAAAATATGCAAGAATATATAAAAACAGAAGCATTGTCGGAGAAATTTATGTAATATTTTTCTGCACTGAACAATGATTAATAGAAAACGGCTGTGCGGATTTTGGATTCTCTTATATTACACAATTCAATTAATGATGAAGTGGAATAAACTGACAAGAAACAAGAATGTATAAAATACAGTTATCTTTCGCATCATCAAATGATACTTTATGAAACTTTAATAGAACATTATTTAATACTGTTAATACATGCTTCCATTTTCTAACTTAAAACGTAATTATATGTAAGTCTTTGATGTAAGTAAATACAATTATAATTGTTAAGAGCATTAAGGGTCAATATTGTATAGCAGCTAGTAAACGTACGTACCTTCAACCGGCATAGTTGTGGTAGGAAAGTAATTAAAAAAATTCCTTGCTTGAGTAACTCCAAAAACATTTTGAAATGTTTTTAGGAAACTGCTACTTTGGATACATGTCGTATATAATTTATTTAACGCCATTTACTCACAAAGATTTTATTAAACGACGACACGTTGTTCGACTATCAAGTGATTGCGCGATCTTTTCTGATAATAAAGTCAACGTCAAGTTGGTTGCATAATCTAGAATTAATCTTATAGTAATATACCAACATCGAATATTTTAAACTAACACTAGTTTTTAATTATACAATATTATTTTTGATTTATTTATTTTTTTTTATTTCTCATGTTTTACAATGTGTGAAACTCTTCACAAACGAGAAATAATAAGTCTTCTCGTATTTGGTAAATGTCTAACACACTCATTATTATCATTAAACATTGACCTTGTTATACATTCATTATTTATCATTCGGTTTTTAAAGTTGCTTTTTCATTCTAATATGAATTTGGAATTTAAAGCAATTGTTCTTGATGAACACTTTTTTGAACACAACTTTCACTTATAAATACCACACCTTATACTGATATTCATATAAGTATGTACTTCTTTACCTTTCAAAATATTCTAAAACCGGATTGTAATTTATTGTTTATGTTTATTTCGTCAATCTCGTTGCAATGATGCTTCGATTAGAAAATAGTGAAATCGTTTCAGGACATTGGCATTTATTAGTAGAAATTACGTTGATATAATCGCAGTCTATTATTATTTAAGTATTACAACAGGACAGAAAAAATATATAAAACAAGAATCATAATTTGACTAGTAAAACGTATTTACATTAATATACCTAAGCAACGTTAACTGAAATTAGTTTTTTATAATCTAAAATTGTTCTATTTTCACTAATTCTGATTATGTATATTGTTAGAAACAACCCAACAAAAAAATTAACTGTCATACGGTTTGTAACTTTACTTACTTAAAGAACAAATGAACACAGAACTTAGTAGTAGTCCCATTAGGCCTGCGCCTAGCACTTTTGGCACCTTTGTGCAATTTTAAAATAATGCCCCAAATTTGTATTACGTTCATATGTGAGTACAGGTACGGGTTAAGTTAGGTATTATTATCCACTATTGAAACATAATTTTAAAAAGTATTTTCATAAATTTATTTTCATTTTTATTTTTTACGAGTACAAGCCATAAGCCATACAAGTATTTTTTCATTGTGGTACATAACATAATTATAAACTTATAGAAAACAGAAATATATTCTAACAGTATTGCAACTCAAAATGTTTGTATTTTAGTTTCAAATGTAATTTATCACACAAAAGCACGAGAAACAAAAAAAAATTTAAAACATTAAAAGTACTCGTTTTTATATCACAGGACGAAACTGATCGACAAATAAAAACAAACCAATACATTATTTTAATAATCCAACATGTCACCTTTTAAAGGTTAATATCCAGGTATTAGGTATTGTTATTAATATTTTAGCAAAGTGAAGTGAGCTTTCGGTGCTTTAATTTTTGCAAATTGTTTAATTAAACCTTCTGTGTCTAATAGCAAGATTACTTAGTCGGTTTTGCCCCATGGTCGATCTTACATAACTTTTTATTATTTCGAGTTATGAAAAAGATTGTTCTGTTGCAGTAACAGAAACCCGCATTGTTAATAAAATACGAAGTTTTATGCTCGTATCAGACAAATAATTCACAAAGTTGTTAATTGTTGTATAATTTAAAGTTTCTTCTGGAGACGTAATAACTTTTTTATCAAAATTTTGTAAATATTGCAATTCTTTAACAAGTACCACGGCAGTTATGTCTCGTTCATTGCGAGTTTTGTCTTTTAATAAATTTTAAACTTTTGACATAATTCTAATTGTTCGTTTTTAAAATAATTTTTAAATTTATCAATATTTCATAAAAACGCGAAATTATTAGAGTAAGAAGAAAGTAATTGAAACCTCTCATCCACTAATGTTATGATTGCATCTAGAGCATTAAAAAAACATTCATAATCAAAACGTTTTTTTTTTTATTTTTTGCGGTCTTAGATCGCTTTGTTTTTTAAATTTAGGTGTTACGTCTGATGCTACTTCTTTAGCATCAATGCTATTTCTTTAGCATCAATCAATAGATCATTAAAACCTTTATCGGAGCGATAAGTTTTCAAAAAATTATTCAAATTAATTAAATAATTACAACACTGAGCAACATCAAAGTTCCGTTTTTGAATAATTTTACAAACAATGTTAACTTTATTTAGAATATTATACGTTAATACAAGAATGCAAATGAACTCAAAATTTTGCAATTTTTTGGCCAACGATGCAGCCAAATTTTTTACGTTAATGCATCTATTCTACTAAACCATTGAGTATCCGACAAAAGTTTTAAAGTTAAATTTGTTACATTAGATAAATTAGATTTCAGAATTGACCAGCGTTTAGTAGAAGCTGAAAAAAATACAAACAGGTGTTGAACTAAAAAAAAAATTGATGCTCAAAGTATTCGATTTTGCGGCATCATTGACGACTAAATTTAAGGTATGATTGCAACAAGGAACAAAGAAAGCTTGCGGATTGAAATCCAAAATTTTTTTTGTAAATCATTATGCCTACTACGCATATTTGCCCCATTGTCGTATCCCTGACCCCGCAAATCGTTAATATTTAAGCATTCTTTCTCTAACGCTGACAAATGAAATTTTGTCAAGCTTTCACCGGACATATCATTTATAGGACAAAAGAATGAAACGTCGAGAAGTTATTTGCAAATTCAAGAGCCTTCTAGAAGCTGTTATCCATCTTCTAGAAGATATACCGTAAGATAGGGAACACTCGAGAAGGATTTCCTAATGTGTATATATACCGACGAAACAAATCGTAGGTCAGTTATTGCCGTAATGCGAATACAGCAGTGTTAAGAAGATTATTTAAGTTGAAATAAATAAGTCGTTAGCACATGTGTGTGATTTTACTGTAAACAAGTGTGTGTAGCTATCCGCGGACTTTATCTTATCTTAATTAGTGTAAGTGTTTTTATTAAATATTATTAGATTTCATTAGTTCAATTAATTTACAAGTGTACATATTTCTAGTATAAGTAAACATATTTTTAGTCGTTTAAATAAATTAGTTTTAATAATAAAAATTCGTTACAATAATAAAAAATGTTCTTCTATACTAATTCCCGTGCTCTTTAAATTAACAAATCTTATACAAACTGAAGTTTGTTCTTAGTGACTTCATTTTGTATTTTATCCCCGAGATAGTTTTTGTGATCTTTTATTTGAGAGCGTTTTGTATGTTCTGACATAATCGGGTCGAATTTGGAAATCATTTATATGCATTTTAAAAAGTTACCATTGTTTTTCTCAAACAACTTATTACTACTTCCACGAAATGCTAAATTTTGCTGACCTGAAAACTGAATAACGTAGAAAATTCTTTCTATAACAGCTTGCCAGTATTTAATTTTTCTGTTTATTACATTTTGAATTTCAGAATCAATTATTTCATTTTTATTAAAACGGTTAGAAAGGTCTAGCAATTTTAGAACATTTTCGATATGTAACTTGCTCTTTTCATGAATGTTTAAATGTTTACTTAAATGCTGCCAGCGAACAGATTTTAAATCGCTGTCATTAAATATTTAGCGACAGAAGCAGTAAAGTGAATTTTTTGTTTCGGAATACAACAACCAAAAACGCTTGTTCGGTAAAATTCTAATGAAATAACTATTGGAAAACTTACGCCCCGACTCCGAATTATGTCTCGGACAAATATATTTTTTGTTTTGATAATGAGCAGGGCCACGTTCTACTAATTCTTGAATATTATTAGAACGTAATTTCTTTAGCCATAGTGCAGCATCTTTCGAAAGTTGACTCATATTTTCCGCTCTGGTGATTTTTGAACGTGTTGATTTCTCATTATCAGCGGAACTTGAGGATTGCTTTCTAGAAGATCAGTTTCTTGTCTGATACTTGTTGTAAGTACAGATTCAGAATATTAGGATTTAACTGTATTATTGTTTTTATTAATATTTGGCAAAGTAGACTCGGGTTTTGAAGAAAAAATGCGTACTTTCGACATGGTTTTTCAACTTCTTTTTTTCTGACATGTTTCGACGTCTTAAACTCAAACTCGAAAGTATTTTCTCAACCTTACTTATTTCAATTTTTTTCAAAATTTATAAATTTTTATAAATAGTAATATTAGTGTTTAAAACGTTTTTAGAATGCCATTTTGTGGTAAAAATACCACATAGGATAATATAGAAAACTATAAATTAGTACAGAGAGTAGAAAAGTTGTCATTGGATTTAATGACAGCGAAAGTCAATGATCTATTGACAAGTGACGCTGTCAAAATCCCAAATATAAAATAGGTTAGGAACAATGCCAGTACAATTGTGAAAAACAAAATCAGAACTAGCGGACAGCTGTTTCGTTCTTTAGGAACTCGTCAGCGTTAGGATACACCGCTGTGTTTCTACAACCATACCGACAGACAACCGTACTCTTTTATGTCATGTAGACATTACTAACATATTTAAAACGATTTTAGAATGCCATCTTGTGGCCATTAGTGCTTATTAATTATTCTGTTTAAATTTACTGCAATTAACAATTATGTTTATACAATCAAATATAAAGGACTTTTGAGATGCAAGTTTTTGGCTTTTAATGTTTTAATAAATCTAAAATAAAAAATAAATTTTAGATAAACTCACCTTAATTTACAACACAAAACACATCACTATGGAGTCTGTGAAACTACAAAAAACTAAAGTTTCAAAAGCAGATATCTTTTACCCCATGCACCTTTTCACTTCGCTAAGTTAATTATCGATCGGGCATCAGGCAACAAATGAAATCGCGACCGATGCAGCGCTTAAATATATGAAGTTTCGTACATTGCAAGCTCAGACAGGAAAAAAACGCTTCTTTGCTGGTTGACTCGTTCCAAGCCAAATTTTAGGCTTAAACATGAATAAAATCAAATTTGTTTGAGTTCACACAATTCATGTTATCATGTTACGTATTACATATTAGATCGAATAAATGCTATTATTGCGTACTCTCATTTGGAAAATATATTATTTTAAAGAAGTAATTCGGTCTCAAAGAGTAAAAATAAAAAAAGCAACAAATAAAAAACAATGTAAAAGTTAGCAATTCCTTACTGATTTTTTTATCATTATAAATTTTGCTTTTACAATGTTGTTTATTGCTTTATCTTTTTTTTTACTTTTGAATTTTAAAGCTTTTCGGCGCCATCGTGCACCACACGACTTTGCGCTTATGTACGGCGTGGGACTGAATTTCGTGTTATAGTAAAGGTTATACCTAATGATTATGTGACTTTTACCAATCTAGCAAAAAGCTAGTGATTTATTAATGCACTGTCTTATTGCTCTTTACGGATAGCTAACATTGACTACCACCAGCAACAGTAAAAAGTACATTTACAGCAGGTAAAATATGCAGCCTGGTTCTTTAATTAAATAAACTTTTTCTTAGTTAATTGAATTGTTTCGCCTTTTAAATCTATTAAGTTAAGCACAAATTCAATTTTTCGCATTTTCAATGCTTATTTCAAATAATAAGAAAACACACTTCTTGGAAACTTTCTAAATTTATTACACAAACACTTGTATGTAATTTATGTTTAATAAATTAAATAATGCACTTAAGCATGTAACTTCACTGTCAAGTTAACTAGTAATAATAATAATAATTACATACTTAAAAAGTATCATCTCTACGTTTAAGATATAAATATCAATTTAACGATTGTCGTAAACGTTTAAGGCTCCGTTGTAAAACGAAAAATGAAAAATTTACTATTTTTAATCAAACAAATACATTTATAAACAATGTATTTAAAAATGTACATAATTTCTGAACTGTAATTTTAGTAAAATTTTTATTATTTAAAAGAATTATGTACTCGATTGCCGGATAAGATTGCAAAGTGCTGCATCTTGGAAGCTATTCGTCGTAGAGATTTGCGATAAAAAATGATATGACTAAAAGAAAATCCTGGAAATTATTTTTAGGTTTCCAAGATGCCCGCCAGGAGGTGTAACCGCAACTAAAATTGTTAAGGATATTTTTCACTAAAATATACTTACTAAATGTACCCAAAAAATATATGCTTTTTAAAGATAAGCTTTATTCGAGTAATTTTTGACGTATCTATTAAAATAAAGTGAGGGGCAGTGGTGAGTGATTCAATGTTTTTTTGTAAATAAACAGCTGTAACTCCTAAACGAATAAACAGGTTTTAACAGACTCGGTCTTTGGAAATTGCTTATCAAACCTGTGATATGTCTGATTTTTAATGATGCCGCTAAAGCGAGGTTTTTTTATTAAATAACACACAATTGCAGTTCTCTGAAAAATTAAATGCTTTAATATGATTTTTTTTCTATAAATATGTAGTGAAATGATATTTTAATAGGTTAGTATCTCGACATCTTATTGCTACCTAAAATAACAAAGAAATAAAATTTTAAAAAGACACTATTACACCGGCACACAGTGGGCCAAATGTCGAAAAAGCTGGCCAAAATAGGATAGCGTTGTTCGATTTGACTGAAATTTTGTATGATGGATACTTTCAGGATACTGATGAAGAATATGACAAAACAAATCAAAAAACAAAATGGCGGATCCAATATGGCGGACTAAATTGTTAAATAATGGTTCAAATTGCGCAAAAACTGCTTTTTAGGGTTTTTTTTCAATAAAAAATTTATTATTTTACTTAAAAAATGTTAAAAAAGATGCAAAAACAAAATGGCGGATCCAATATGGAGGCAAAATGTCGAAAAAGCTGGCCAAAATTACAAAAAGTGTAATAAACGCTCAAAAGTGGCAGTCTAATAGTTTTTGAGGTTGCTGATGACGAATTTAATGTCAAAATTGCAAAATTCAAAATGGCAAATCCAATATGGCGACCATAGATACATTTTTTCATAAGTTTACTAACTCGTTATTGAATGTTGTAAAATATGAGTATAATTAGTGGAAGTCTTATCATTTTTAGGGTTGCTGATGACGAATTTGATGTCAAAATCGCAAAATTCAAAATGGCGGATCCAATATGTCAACCATATATACATTTTTTTTCATAAATTTAATGAATCATTATTAAATGATGTAAAATATGAATATAATTAGTTTATAAGGAAAAAATAATTGCACAATAGTGTACTTTACTTAATAGAACAATATATTTTAATCATTGGAACAAATTGAAACACAAGTTATCTTCTTTTTCGGTTTCAGACGCAGATGAAACATCCGAATTTTCTGCGGAACTGTCGCTGATTTCTGACGATGCACTAGACATAATTAACATATCCAGTGCTTCCAGTGACAACAATTTTACTTTTTTGCGGGGCAGTTTTCGTAAATTTGAGATCAGAGGATCCGAACATGCCATTAGACGTAAAAATACATCTTTCATACAATTAGTCCGCGAGTTTTTTCGCGAATTGTCTCGTCGAAACTTCTTGATTAATTTGTTCGATGACTCTTGAGCCTCTTCGGATAGTTGACCAATAGGCAATAATGCGGAAGCTATAATGATACAAATACGATTCACGTTTGAAAATTGTTAGAACTACATAAGAATTGTACTGAAAAATACTAACAAAATATATGATTGAATAATGTTGAAAATTCGTGAATAATGCAATTAATATTTCAGATAGTGTTTACTGCACGTGGCACAAAAAAGCACATCAATTTTTTTTATTATTTTACTCTAAATACATTTAGATTCATTGCAATTATAATTATTTGGCAGGATATTGCGGTATATATAACTTTTTCACTACTTTTAGTAACACGAAACGTGCTTTCTTTAGTATTTTTTTACATAAACAAATGTACATAAACAATGTATTATTTTTCATTATCGTTAACAATTTATTATATGCAATCACTCTACATACCTCCTGGAACAGCGTCCATTTTGAATTGATTATAAATATTTGTTACAAGAAAAGTTACAACACTTTGAACATGATACTGAATTCCGACTGTCTTACCACGTGAGAACGGACGTTAAACACCCAGATGTTTGGAACGAAGCAGCACGCTCGGTATAAACGTGAAACCGTTTACGCCGCCGGATTTCAATAGCCCAAACATTCGAGTTAAAAACCTATTGGTCAAAAAACTTCAATTTGAAATTTTTTTTTTTAATTTTGGCCAGCTTTTTCGACATTTGGCCCACTGTGCGGCATTTATTCTTAGTTGTTTGTATTTTTTAAATAATCAATAATGAAATTTCATAATTTTATCATTTTTAAATAAAATTATTATTAGTTGAAAAAATTTAAAAAAACATGTAAAGGCATAATAATGAAAAAAGGCCGATTTTGAAATAAAATACCATAAAGCGATACAGAATAGCAAACAAACCTATATTTTACTTTGATGAAACTTGGGTAAATGAAAGTCACACAAAACAAAAAATATGGGCCGATGAAAGTATAACAATCAAACCTCAAGCATTCGTTAAAGGAAGACTGTTAATAATTTTACATGCTGGCTCTGAAAAAGGTTTGGTTAAAAACACATTATTAGTTTTTGAAGGCAAGAAATCAGAAAATTACCACGAAGAAATGAACGCAGCGGTATTTGAGACATGGTTTTCTGAATTCTTAACCAAATTACCAGAAGGAGCTGTTACTGTAATAGACAATGCACCGTACCATAGTCAAAGAGTGGAAAAAATCAGCATAAAAAAATTGATATGAAAAATTGGTTACAATTAATGAATATCGCATTTGAAACAGACATGGTTCGGTCTGAGCTTTTACAGCTAATTTGTGAACACAAGTATCAACATAATTTACATACAATTGATACAATGGCAAAGAAAGATAACAAAATAGTGTTACAACTGCAACCGTACCATTGCGAATTAAATCCGATAGAACTGATATGGGCTCAAGTAAAGAACGAAGCGGCAGCTAAAAATAAATCGTTCAAGTTGTGTGAAGTAAAAAATATTTTACAAAAAGTTTTATCTAATGTATCCAGTACAAATTGGCAAAATTGTGTGGAACATGTCATTAAAGAAGAAGAAAAGATGTGCAAGTTAGATGGAATAGTCGATAATTTAATAGAACTACTGATAATATCTATTAATAAAAGTTTAACTTTATTTGTTGCCTAAGCTTACAAATTGGTTCGTACTTTACACTCACTACCTTACTTTCTATTTACATTTACATTCTATTTACTTTTTTTTAAATACATTTTATTATCCTTCTCTCTTCCTAACTTTTTCCCCCTTTTCCATACTTCTTCCATCCACTGCGCTCCATTTCCGTTTTCGTCTAAGATTTCCTCTATTTTTATAACCTCTTCTCTTAATTCACTGCATTTCTCTCTCATGTGATTAAGGTCCTTCGTCTCTTCTCCACATAGTCTGCACATCTTTTCTTCTTCTTTTTTCCAGTATTTGTTACTCCTCGTTCCCACATTTGAACCGTGCTATTATTTTTTTCTTTTTGTTGCTTTTATTCTCTCTATCCTTTAAATATTCTGGCACCCTTTCACCCTCGATATCCTTATAATTCCTATTATATCTGCCCTCTTTCATCCTTGTCCATCTTTCTTGTTTCTCGATGTCCCTATCTCTTCTTATTATTTCTTCCCTTGCCCCTACTCCCTCTTCTTTTAATCTCTCCACTTCTTCTCTCGCGTACCCGTTTCTTTTGTAATACTCTTCTCTGCCCTCCTGCCTGTACTTCACTTTTCCTCTTTTCTTTCCTCACTCTTTTTTTTTATGTGTTCTCTCTCCTTATTATCCTGCTTTATCGTGTAGCCCAGGTATGTAAATTCCTTCACTTGTTGCACTTCTTCATCCCTCCATTTTTATTCCTCTCTTTTCTTTTTCCCCCTCCTTTTCATGTATTTTTCCAGCGTTTTCATCATCTCTTTCATTTCCTTTTCCTCCTTAGCCACCAACACTATGTCATCCGCATACGCCAACGACCATACCTTCGCTTTCCCGACCACTATCTTTCTTGTCGGTTGTCCTCTCATTGTCTCCTCCAGATCCCCCGTATATACTGCAAACAGGTTTGGGCTCAGTGGGCATTCCTGTCTCAACCCTCTCTTTGTACCAAATTTCTCGCTCTCTTCCCCATTCACTTTGACCCTGCTCTTCGTTTCTGCGTAGATTTCCTCAATTCTTTCTATTAATCTTTCATTATTTTTTTTCTTTTCATGTATTTCCACAGTTGTTCTCTGTTTACTTTGTCAAAAGCGGCTTTTAGATCTACGAATAGTGCCACCATTTTCCCTCTTTTTTTCTAGCTTTTTATTCGCCAAGTCTTTCAGTATATATATATATGTTGTCTATCACCTTGTTTCCTTTTCTGAATCCCGATTGTCCGTATGATACCAAACTTCTTTCCTCTATTTCCTTCTGTAGTCTTCTTTGTAGTACTGTCGAATATAATTTGTATGCCGTGCTTAATAAAGTTACCCCTCTGTAATTCTTGACTTTATTTCTTTCTCTTTTTTTATGGATTGGGCATATTATTCCTTCTCTCCATTTCTCCGGGAATCCTTCTCCTTTCCATATTTTGTTTAGTATTTCCGTCATCCTTTTTGCTACATTTTCTTCCCCGTATACCCACTCTTCGCCTTGTATCCCATCTTCTCCAGCCGCCATTCTTTTTTTTATATTCTTTATGGCCTCTATTACTTCTTCATTTATTGTATTCCTATATCCTTCTTCCCGTCTTACTACTGCGTCTTTTATTTTTTATTTTTTCTGATTTTGTTGTTTGTCTCTTTCCCGTCTCTTTTCTTTCTTGTATTCCCCCCCTCTTTTCCTATCCTTGCGTTAAAGTCCCTTCCTACTATTATCAATCCCTCCTCCCTCTCTTCTATCATCTTTTCTATGTTTTTCCTTGTCTTTTTCATTCTACTACTATAAACCGTCGCTACTTTTATTTTTGTTTTTCCCCACTGTATGGTCCTTTATACAACTCCTCTTCTCTGTTGCACTTTCTCTTTCTTTTCCTGACTCAACCATTTTTTCTTACTACCGTTGTTATACACCCCTTTGCTCTCCCTTTATTCTTCTCTCTTTCTGGATGTTGCACCACCCACTCAAATTCCTCTGGCAACTCTTTTTCCCACCACACCCATTTTTTTTCTTCCATCCATGTTTCCTGTAATCCCACTACATCCTGTTCCTTGATGTACTTCTAAAAATCATGTTCCATGTTTTTTATTCCCGCTACGTTCCAAAACAATACTCTCAGCTCACTCCATGTGCTTTTTCCTTACTTTCTTTTTTCCTCCTTTATTTTCTTTTCTTTTTCCATGGCTCATTTTTCCTTTTCTTTGCCATTTCCTCAACTATTTTTCTTTATTGCCCCTCTTCGCCCTTTAGTTTTTTGCTTTTTGATTACCTATTTTCTCTCCTCTTTGTCTGTTCAGGCCCCTATCGCTGTTGTTCTATATGTATCTGTCTCCGTCTATCTCCATTTATCTGTATCCTACCCATACTCTTTTCCCTTCCTCTCTTTTTCCACCGCTATGTTCATTATTTCTCTTTGTAAATCTCATGTCAAATCGTGACATATATATTCTTGTATTTCTTAATTTCTTCTTTTCCGGCATCACCTTCTGCTTTTCCTTCTATCCTCCCATTTCTGCCACAACCATCTCATTTTTCTTTTCTTTGTTTATTATTATCACCTTTTTCACTTCTACTTTTACATTTAATTTTTCTTCCAGCATCAATGCTAAATCTTTTTGTGGTTGTTCACTTATCCACTCCTTTACCACAATATTATTCTTCTTTTTCCATCTTTCCTCGTCTTTCGCTTTTTTTTCAAGTTTTTCTATTCTCTCCACCAGTTCCTCTTTTTCTTTCTTCCACATCTTTTCTCTTTCTCCTATTTCTTTTTTCATTTCTTTGATTTTTTGTTTTATTTCTTGCAAATTTTCTTCCATCTGTTTTATCATTTCTCTTATTAATTCTTTTAACTCCTCCATTTCTTTCCTTCCTCCTTCTGTTCTTGAGGTTTTTCCTTCGATTTCCTTCGTTATCTTTTTAATGCCCGGTGATCTTATTGTTTTCTTTCCTGTTTTAAATATTTATTGTCTTTCCTTTTCTTCTTCCTCTCTCTCTCTTTTATTCATCCTTTTTTCTTTTTTTTTAATTTTTTAATTTTATTTTTATTTTTTTTTATTTTTTTATTCCCTCTTACCTTCGTTTCTTATTTTTTCGTGTTTTAAAATGTTCCACTTGTAGTGATTTTGTTTTAATTTTGATTTAAATGCAATAATTTCTATTAATGTAGAAGGTTATCTTTTATCGCTGACCTTCTCGATTATATTGTTTATTCACGTTAATCTCACTTGTTTGTCACAGTTTTATACTTTTCCATCACGGTTTCTATTTTTCACTTAATTTATTTATTATTTTACGCCCTTCCTCTTTTACCCACACCATTTTCTTCACTATCTTCTCCAACTTCTACACTTGTATTTCACTTTTACGTTTCTTTAAATGTTAATACGACCTTCTACATCGAAAGTTCCCGCACGAAATATCTATTAATAATGACAGCAGTTGTACGACTTAAAGTTTTGAATCAGACATTGAGTAGTTTACATGTGTTTGCTTACATTTTAATGTACTTAAAATGTATTTCTTATTCTGGGTGATTGGGCAGTGTTGTGTTTATTTATGTTTGTAGTACTTATTATTTGTAATACAAAATTTTATGATTCGTGTAATTTTGTTACTTGTATTATGATTTACATTAATAAACCTGTTCTGAATTTTACAATGATAAACTGACAGCGCTATAGCAATTTAATTTTAACTCTAGTTACTACAAAGTAGTTTTTTAGACGTATATGTACATATTAAAATTATAGAAGCATACTACTTTTGAATTTACCGAAGGCTTCCACGGCCGGAATCTATACTAACATTAGAATGTCTTCTGGGTTTGGACCGTGTCATAGTTGCAACCGAAGCTGCCAACGTTTCGCCCACTTTCGTAAAGGGCTTCATCAGGGCGTAAGATAAATCGCAAAACTCAAACAAGCAATCGAAATCTAACTAAGAACTTCTCAAAAATTAGGTTATCCACTTGTGCAACAATGGTTATGTAAAGCGAGATATTCATAGAGTTATTAATCGTCGTTTACATCCACGTACTCGATTACCTAAGGACATTTCTACTCCCGAATCCAACTCGAAATTGGCTTTTTTACCCTACATTCACAAGGTTACAGATCAAATAGGGAAACTCCTTCGTAAGAATGGTATTAAACCCATATTCAACTCGACAGGCAAAATCTCTCAGATTCTTCCTTCTCCCAAAGACAAATTTCCTACACTTTCATCTCAAGGTGTAACGTTGGCAGCTTCGGTTGCAACTATGACACGGTCCAAACCCGGAAGACATTCTAATGTTAGTATAGAATCTTTTGCATTCGCTCCTCATAGTTTTTAAATAAGGTATAGCATGTAAAGTTTTTTGTAAAACACGTTTTTTTACTTTCCTATAAGGAAAGTATAGCGAACGCAATTTTTTTTCAAACATTTTTTTTTGAAGAATTATACGTTTCAAGGTCTCCTGAATCAAAAAAATATATTTTTGATAAAAACTTTTTGGGTGTCTGTGTGTGTGTGTGTCTGTGTGTAACGTTGTACCCACGATAACTCTCGAATCAAAAGTCCTAGTAACTGATTTGGTATGAAGCTGTCTTTTCATATTCTCTCGGTTCTATCAAAAGATGGGTTTGATAAAAAAACCGGAAGTGGTTGTATCCGCCATTTTTAACAGTTTTTCTTATATAATTTTGTACGAATGTAAATTATTGGAATTATTTTTATAGTTTCTTATCGAGACAATACTTCCTAACAATTTACTCAAATAAAAAAAAATTTCTATCATTAACAGTTTATTAGATGTTTAATTTAAAATTTAAAGTGAATTTCATTATATAATCTAGGTTCGGATCCTGCCTGCGACGATTTAAAAAAATACTATTTTTTTGCATAAGTTCACGTTTCAAGGTCTCTTAAGTCAGAAAAAAATATTTTTGACAAAAAAATTTTGGGTGTCTGTGTTTGCGTCTGTCTATGTGTAACGATGTACCCACGATAACTTTCGAACCAAAAGTCCTAGTAACTTGAAATTTGGTATAGAGCTGGATTTTCATATTCTCTCGGCTTTATCAAAAAATAGATCTGTTAAAAATACCGGAAGTAGGTGTATCCACCATTTTGAACAGTTTTTCTTATATAATTTTGTACGAATGTAAATTATTCGAATTATTTTTACAGTTTCTTATAAAGATAATTCTTCCTAACAATTTATTCAAATAATTTTTTTTCTAACAACAGTTTATTAGATATTTAATTTATAATTTAAAGTGATTTCCATTATATAATCTAGGTTCGAATCCTGCCTGCGACGATTTTTTTTTTAGAAAAAATAAATACCCGGTTGTACAAAAGTCTGGTTAATTGGCGATTTACTAATCGTTTTTAATACAAACATATCACTTCAAAGTGGTTTTATGACAACATAACCTTATAAAAATAGATTTCTCCATCATTGCTTATAGGAAAGTCGTGTGGTGGCCACACCAGTTGTTTTTACTTGGTATCCGGAGGTAGTTATAAAATTCACTGTCTCTTAAGTTCGTCGACTTGTAAAGTGTGTTGTTACCAATTTTTGATAAGATAACGGAAGTCACAGTTATATAGCTTTGAAAATGAAACTAGTTTGTGTCTATTTCTCACAACGAAGCTTTAGATGCTAACTTAGAGATTTTAAATATCAAAAAGTAACATTCGTTTGTTTAAATAAAATAAAAACAATATAAATATAAACAGTACCTACCTGAATCTTAATAAATTATTTATTATTATTACAATTATAATCAACATATATAAATTGAGTTAGTTATGCTTGTATCCACATATAACTTTTCAAAAACGAAAATTAAAAAAAAGTTTTTGTATGAGAGTCGTGATAGCGAATTCTACAAATATGCATTCCTTTTCATTAAAAAGTTTTGGCTAAGTAACTGTTTTTAATCATTACGAAGATATTTTATTTTAATTTATAAGATTACTTAAAACATGATTTACTATATTAATAACCCAACAACAAATACATAACTGTAGTAATATCGACAACTTGATTTTATTGATTAACACATAAAGGATATTCATAAATACATCACCATCTTAACATAACATAATCATCTTAACGTAACCTGCTACATAATCATAATCATAATGGCGTAACCTCATATCCTCTCGCGCAACTCCGTCTTTTACCACCTCTCCTTCCGGCGCGCCAAAATTTAAATTCAAAAACTATTACTACAGTTTCGGCCAAATCTGACCTCCAAATCGACCGCGATTTGACATTCTAAATAACTTTCCCCAACTACATATCGTAAGCACATTCATAAAACATAAATGTCATAAAAGCCATAAATACATAATACATATCATAACATCTGATACTATAACATAACATAAGTTTGACATAATTTCTAGATATGACGAATACCTACATAAATATAAAATTCATAAGAACACATAAGAAGATTACATAATTTCTTATCATAAAGCCTATGAAGGTTGCAGATTACCATAACAATACATAACATAACATTTAATGAAAATAGATAAAATTGATATCCTAATAAACGTAAGTATAACTCACAACATAACCTAAGATTACATAAATTGGTTCTTAGTATGATTAAATAATATCTAATTAATAGGAATGACAACTTAATAGTACACTGCAGGCAGCTAAGAAAGAATGAATGTAGGACTAACTCTATTACACTTACATTGACTTAAGAGATAAGAGAGGGCACGTTGCAAGTCACGGTATCATTGCATTGTGTTTCTCCCACAGTTATAACCACAATCAGGCGTAAAGCATCCATCCACACAATCAGTACAAACCCAGCTTTAAACATACAGTGTTTATAAAACATAAAAGCATCATATTAACAAAAGTATTAAAGCATATGTGCTAACTACCATAAGTCAAACCATAAGGCTTTAAAAACAAAGGAAACATAACAATATATTCTTATTAACTAAGGAGGGGTCTATCAATCCTGAATCAGTGTTGAAGCCAGAACTTCATATTGTCTGGGCTACAAACTGCCTCAAAAGGACGCTGTGTAACTTGAAAATTTTCTATATCCGTAATTAAATATCGGTCATTACTCAATACCTTTTTTACTTCATAAGGTCCTCTAAATTTCGGTAATAATTTTTTGTTTACTCCGACCGTCACATCAAAATTTTTGACCATAACATAATCACCTAATTTGTATTTACACGGGCGACGATGTTTTTTGTCGAAGTAAGTCTTATTATAATTTTGCACCTTTTCATTTTGTAATTTTGCCATATTCCTTAATTTGCCTAAATCCCTAACCGATTCATCTTTTATTTCAATACAATCTCGCAAATGATCACATGGGTCTCTCTGATTTACACCAAATAATAACTTTGCGGGGGATGTACCAATTGACCGACTGAAAGAATTGTTTATAACAAATTCTGCTTTAGGTAAGTATTTATCCCACTTATTTTTTAAATCTACTAACTTCGCTAAAATAGGTGTCAAATCTCTATTAATTCTCTCTATCTGTCCGTTTGATTTAGGTGAACTAGTAGCAATCTTAACATGAATAATATTATTTTTTCTAATAAAATCATTAAACTCCTCGGATGTAAATGATGTTCCACGATCCGATATGATTCTAGCCGGACGACTATAATTATTAAAGTATTCACTCAACTTATGAACGGTTTCTGAAGTTTTGGTTGTTTTTACATCATACAGCTTAACAAATTTTGTAAATCCATCAATTATTTCCAAAACGTAACGTTTATTTGTCGGAGTTCTTTCTAAAGGACCGTAATGGTCGATGTGAATAGTTTCAAACGGAGTTTCACCTTTAGGGATATTATGTAAATCAGCTTCTACTTTACCAACTTTAGACGAATAGGTTATACATTTAAGGCAATTTTCGATATATTGTGTAACTTTATCACGAAGTTTTGGAAACCAATAAACGCGTAAAACATATTCGCAGGTTTTATCAATCCCTACATGACCCAGAGAATCATGACAATTAAAAATAATTTTGTTCTCCATATTTATGGGAACATAAAACAAGATTTTCCCTTTATCTTTAAACTTTCTGTACACTAAACCATTACGTAATTCATAATCCTTAAGTTCCTCTACCGTAAGTTTATTTCTAATTTCTAAAATACTAGGGTCACGATTTTGAGCAATAATAAGATTTTCTTCTAATGTGTTTTCTTCTAATATTAAAATAGTGTTAGCTCTGCTAAGAGCATCAACATGTGCCATACGTTTACCTGCCCGATGTTCAATCTCATAATCATAAGATTGAAGGAACATTGCCCATCTCGAAATTCTCGGATTTATTTGTTGTTTACCAAGAGTAAGCCTAAAACTATCGCAATCCGTAATTATCTTAAACTTTATTCCGGATAAATAAATATGAAGTCTTTTTATTGCATAAATGGCACAAAGTGTTTCCAACTCGAAACTATGATATTTGCTCTCACAAAGACTAGTTCTTTGACTAAAAAAGAATACAGGTTTAAATTGTCCATCTTTTTGTTTTTGAACTAAAATAGCGCCAAATCCAACTGCGCTGGCATCACAATGCAATTGAGTTTCTAGAAGTGGCGAATAAACTGCTAGGACTGGATATTCTGAGAGACTTTGCTTAAGTTGTTCAAATGCGTTCAATTCCGCAAATTCAAACTTAAAAGTAGCATCTTTATGAATCAAATCATACAAGGGTTTGGCAGTAATGGAAAAATTATGAATAAACTTTCTAAAATAGCTTGCTAAGCCTATAAATCTGTGTACCTCTTTCGTTGTTTTCGGTATCGGATATTGCATAATTGCTTCGACGTTAGCCTTACCAGGTTGAATGCCTCTTTCACTCACAATGTATCCTAAATAATTAATTTTTATTCTGCATAAAATAGCATTTGTCAATACGTAATTTTAACTTATGTTGCCTTAACAATTCAAATAATTTGGAAAGGATCTCAAAATGTTCATCCTCACCATCCGTCGCGATTAATATGTCGTCGATATAAATTAAGATTTTATTTTCTCGAATCAGTGGTTGGAAAACAAAATTCATAAATCGTTGAAATACTCGAGGGGAGTTAGTCAACCCAAATGGCATAAATAAATATTCATATTGCCCCAAGGGCGTTACAAACGAGGTGTATTTAATAGAATCCTTAGACATTTTGACGTGATGGAAACCGCTTTTAAGGTCTAGTATGGTATAAAATTTCTTATCCTTCAACCTATCCAAATGATCTTCGATCAATGGAGTAGGAAAATTATCCTTAATAGTGATTTTATTAATTTCCCTAAAATCAATACAAAGCCTAACTTCACTCTTATTTTTCTTAGGAACTAAAACTACTGGTGCAGCATAAGGTGAATTACTTGGCCTAATAATACCTTCTGCTAAAAGATTATCCAAAACTTTTTTTTAAACTTTCTTTTTCGACAAAAGACAAACGTCGTGGACGAAAACTGATTGGCTGTTGGTGTTTCAAACTAATTGACATTTCAAAATTATGGTCTGAAAAATCTAAACCAAATTTTCCTACATATTCAGATTGATACAACTTCCTTAATTTGTTGCAAGAAATTAAAGACAAATTTGGATTAACATTCATAATCTCGGATTCATTTAAACTTATTTCATCGTCAATATCAATATTCATAATTTGACTTAGGAAGTTAGCATTATCCTCCTCAGTCTCATAAACATAATCTACTTTTTTCGTAATTACTAAATTGTCACTCATAGATACATTAATGCCAGGAAATGAAATGAAATCTCTACCTAATAAACAATAATGAGCCATTGCTGAGTCAGGCACAATATAAAATACAAGATTCATTGCAATATTTGCAATCTCAACATCAGTTTCGAAAACACCCAAGATCTGTAAAGGTTGACCACTAATTGCTGTAAATTTATGATTTCCTACATAAGGCTTAATTAAACTTGGATCTACAAATTGTGCTTTTAATAAACTTATCGGACTGCCTGAGTCAACTATAGCTAATAAATTATACTCACAATAATTACCAAACTTCTCAAATTTGTATTTAACATCACATAGATATGGAATCTTCAATGCTGTTCTTTGTTGGACCACGCTTGTTGATGTTGTACTATCTGGGGCATAATTGGGAGACCATCTCGTATTCTTTCTTCTAGGACAGCTCTGTATTTGATGTTGTCTTGATCCACACTCGAAGCAGCTACCGGGTGCCCTTCTAGGTTTGTCGCACTGACTTGCCACATGTCCTTCCTTATTGCAATTAAAACATTTACTTGCACCATTGCCACTTCTCTGTAAATTTACAAAAGGTGTCCTTTGTGGTAATCGGCTGAAATTTGAAGCACTACTCTGCCTATCGACAACATTTTTCATAGTAATCAATAATTCCTCTAAAGAACGAAAATTTTGCATACGGGCCTGTGTTTGTAAATTGCGATCTTCGAAACCATCAATAATGTAGTCTACCATTTCTGATTCAGTAACATTTGCATTATTGCCTAATAAAACTTTATCATGGTAATAATCCATAAATTTCTCACCTCGTTTCCATTTTCTTAATTCAAATTTTCTCCGTAAAGCTACTTTATCTGGTCTACTCACAAACAATCTTCGCATTTCATCTTTTAATGTATCCCAATCCATTGTAACATAATCAACTTTTGAAAGGTACCATTTTTGTGCAAAACCTTTAAATTTACTCACAGCTATTAATTGCATCATCTTATCGGGAATATTGTACACCTCTTGAACTGAATCAACACGTTCCAACCATAATTCAATATCTTCTTCGGCACCATAAAATTCTGAAACCAGGGCTGATATTTCTGAATGACTTGGCGTCGATTTAACGCTTTTTTCCTTATCGTGTGAAATCATTGCTCGAACCGTAGCTTGAACTAATTCATCAATCGTAATACTTGCTTGGGCATCAACACATCGTGTTTCCGTAACTTCCACCTGCTCTGCATCCATTGTATTTAACAGCTTAACACGTGCACTTAACAAAAATTCTATCTTCAAATATCTTAACAATCGGGTTGTTTGAATTCAACCCCACACCTGATATTAATTGTAGTAATATCGACAACTTGATTTTATTGATTAACACATAAAGGATATTCATAAATACATCACCATCTTAACATAACATAATCATCTTAACGTAACCTGCTACATAATCATAATCATAATGGCGTAACCTCATATCCTCTCGCGCAACTCCGTCTTTTACCACCTCTCCTTCCGGCGCGCCAAAATTTAAATTCAAAAACTATTACTACATAACATAACAAAATAAAAAACAAAAAACATGTTATTTAAAGAACTGTAATTATTAATTGATCGAAAATTCGAAAACAATGCTGTGTATCATATGCTACTATATGATTTACTCATCATCACGTGTGTACAAAGTGTGATTATAGTTTTTAAAGGTCATAAAGATTCTAAAAGTGGTAGAATAATCGATTTAATATGTAATAGCATTTGTTGTGTAATTTTCATGCTGTTAAGTAACTTAGTGACAACACAAAAGTAATTTAGCGGAGAATTTCAAATTACTTTGAATGTGTATTTATTTCAATACAATACGACCGAAATTGTACGTAGAAAGTGAAGTAATTAAATAAATGACTAACTTTAAGTTAAGCGGAAATTGTTAAGCAACAAAGATAATAAAATGCTATATTGTATAAAATGAAATTTCTACTAATCTTAGAATTTAACAATGTCAACAGATATAGAACATGAATTATATCATTTAGGGCTCTATTTAAATTTTAATTTTGTAATCATAAATAGAAACTTTTCGACGCGCAACAAGAAATTGCGTTCTTTACTATATAACTGTGCGTAGACAATATCTTGCAAATAATTATTTAAAGAACATACATAAAATTCGACGCAAAATTGATCTTTAGGTAAATAATGATGATGAAACGGATATCTGGTATCCGGCCTATCTGGCGGCGTAAATACTATCCGGCCGATTACTGAATTTCAACAAAAATACTTTTAGGTAATTAATTGCTTTATTTAGTTGGTATCACTTAAGAAATACAATCAGTAATCACAAGATAATTTTAAGGGCAAATTATGGTGAATGAATGCTAATTTCTCTGCATTAAGAGGAACCAACCGGTTTTGCTTGTCTTCGTAAATAAAGTCAGCTTCAGAAAAAAGTCTTTCGCTGTACACACTGCTGCAAAGTGCCGAAAGATAGATTTTGGCAAACTGATAAATTTGGGTATTGTTTAGCATTCCACCAAAAATAAGTGTCACAATTCCGATCAATTTGCATCAAACTCACATGCTATCGCGTTTTTTTCGTCGCGTTGAACCTGGCTAGTATTTTTTTTCATTTGATACCTCATCAAAGCAAGCCCAAAACGTGTCATGAGCTTCGCGAGTTATAGCTGACTCTGTCCCTTCTACTTTTTTTAGCCGGTGTTGAAAATGCTACTGGAGAACATTTTACAAGACATTTTTAAATATTCTAATAGAATCTCTTGGCGCGCTCTTTTAGCATCAAGCACCGCCAAGTAGTTTTGAATCTGGGATCTAAGTAAGTTGCAATCAACTAGTTTGAGTCTTGACTTATGGAGTTAAAATGAGGTTCTAATTCAGCTTTTAACAAAACCCGCAAATGTGATAAATCAGTTCTACTACATTAGAAACAATTGAAAGAAATCGAGGGAAATGAGTTTCTGCAATTTGTTAAATTTGTAAAATTAGCATTCTCATACAAAATAAGTATGGCGAATTAAAAAAACTTTTTAGACTATGTAAGTACTTCCGACTTTCATCTACGAATTTACAAATACAAATTCCAAAATTTCAAAAAACATCAGTTTTGTGACCATTTTCTTCTGATGCTGCATTTTTAAAAAAATAGCTCTAAAATGACAACGTCGCAATCAATTTAAAATATTAGAAAAGTATTTTTTATCGAAATTATGTCTTCATCCAACAGCATAAAAGAATGATGGGTTGCTATTTAAAAACTTGTAACTTTATGCTACTCTGTAAAAACTAAACACCCTGTATAAAAGAACTTTAAACATGCAGCTTTTCAATAGAAATGAGTACGGTACTAAACATTTTATGCTGACATTTATACAAAGGTACTAGAAACCGAGGCCGGAGTAATGGAAAACCCTGTATATGTTTCATTAATTTGACAAAAGCGTTTGACAGGATACAACTAAATAATTTAGCTTAATCAATACTCAAACATTTTATTCAAAAAAAGAGCTAGTAATTGGTAAATTATACTTACGACTGACAGCACTCTAAACTTTTTTTTCTTCTTGGTTCAGCTCTGGTGCGAACTGGATTGATGTGTTGCTGCAGCTTGCCTCCTGGTTAGGAATATTTGATCGGCAAAGCTGGCACTCGTTTGTCATTATTTATATTAAAAAGACTAAAACGGCACGTAACCTAATGATTGTTTAAAAAAATGTTTTATCTGTTTTTCAAAGCTTTACTAGATCATCACATGTTAATTGAAATTAACATTTAAACATTATAATAGAGATGAAAACCTTTTATAAACTTACGATACAATACAATAGATACATAAATATAATAAATAGTTTCTATGGGTTTACAATGAGTGTATGCACAAACTTATATAGATCTGGGTATAAAGATATCGTAAACAAAAAATAAAATTAACATGTAGACATAATATACTTAGTGTAATAGTGTAATATCT
Organism: Aquatica leii; assembly: GCA_035610365.1. NCBI lineage: Eukaryota > Metazoa > Arthropoda > Insecta > Coleoptera > Lampyridae > Aquatica > Aquatica leii. The sequence continues at coordinate 41,468,712 of CM069433.1, read as the reverse complement.
CTACTGTGGTCTGACTTTCTTCGATCTCATGCTATTTGCTTCTACTTCCTTCTGTGTCATTATTTTTATTAACAAGCTATTGTTATTTTCCCATTTTTGTCTATCTTCCTTACCGTGTCCTGTAAGTACTTGTACTCTGTAAGTGTTCGTGTCGTCTTCTAACATAAGCCTTAACATTTTTTATTAGCTTGTGAACCCATATACTCTTAGTGCTGTTTTTCTATACTTGCTGCCATTTGCCCATAGTACCTCGTCTTGCTTGCACGATTATTTGACGTTCAGTTACTGGCAATTTTCAAAGTATGATCCCTGCAGTCAGTTGGGCCATCTTCGTTGCTACAGTTTATTGGGCAATTATAATTCTCAAGCAGGTTTACATTTGTACTTTTGTAGTGAGTAGACCATGTCTTAGTACTTTCCTTTTTTTAGCGGTTTTGTCCGTATTGGGGCACCATATAAAAGAGTAGAGCAGACTACTTTTTATATTAGTCTCCTCTTCATAGTGATCGGCCCAAACGTATTTAGCGTTATTTTAACTATTGGCTTTGGCCGTAGCTATTGCTACGTAGTAACCACAACTAAGGTGATTGTCAATGTATAATCCGAAGTATTCGATGCTATTTTTAGGAGAAACTTTATTGTTTCTTATCCTAAAAAACACCGATTTGTCTCTTACCCGAGAATATTACTATTTCAATTTTGTGTAACGCCAGTTCTAGTTCTCTCGTTTTTAGGCATGCGTCAATGACGCACAATGCCTTGTTTACTATTATCACGAGCTTGCCTTAGCCCTGGTCATTAAAGCAAAGTTATTAGCAAAGGTTACTAGTTGTGACTTTTTCCTCAGGTTAACTTTTAGTAACCCGTCAAAAACAATACTCCAAAAGTTGGCTCTAGTACAGATTTTTGTAGCACTCCGCAGGTCACCTGTATTGTCTTTATGCCTTTCGGATTAGGTTCTTGTTTTCCAGTTATGATCCGTTAATATTAACTATATATTGCTCTATGCCTTCCTAAATCTAGTCTAGCGTGACGATTGCGCATATTTGCTTAGTTCTCCTGTTTAACCTTCTAATTTGGTTGTATGTTGTAGTGTTTCTTTGTACTTTGCGCTAGTATAAAAGATTCTAAAAACATTAGCGCTATGTTTTCATTATCAAGTGTTTATATTACTAAGCGTCTACGTAATTGCAAATCTCATGAATTGTTTGAGTTTTTTTTAAATTTATTTATAATTAAGCATAAGCGACTAAAATAATAATTGTAAACTACAGTAAATGTTCAAAATGTCTTTTATTTTAAGCTGTGTACGTGAGAGAAATAAGTTTAAAATGTGACGTTTTTAAAACCATATTAAGAACACCTTGTACAAAATAGATAAACATTTGTAGATTCATAGTATCTCTAGACCTTTTGTTATAAGTCTCAATAAATGCCGCAATTAAAAAAAAATATTTTATATTGTTTTTTTTTAATTTTCCAAGACTGTAAAACTTTTTTTAGTTTTATTGCTTTTAACTACAATACAAATTAAACATTTTAGACAATTATACAAGACACTAGTATAAACCTAAATATTCAAAAAAATATGGAGTGTCCTATCAAATAAGTACAACTTTATGTAAAGTCAGCATATAAATAAAATTTCTTACTAACTTTGTATAAACGCTATGGAAGCCTGACGCACTATTGCAGAACCCTGTATATTTATGAAGTAATTTTTAGCCAGTAAGTTACCGAAAAATTATAACTATATTTGAAACTAATATAACTTGTATTATTGAACACTAGGCGTTCCATTCTGTTATATAAAATGGTCGCTTCTATATGAAGTTGAGAATCTGGTTTTGTTCACAAGTTGATTACCTAACTCTTTAGAGGTTTTTGATTAGATTTTGATAGCTTGTTTGAGTTCTTAGATTTTTTCACGATCTGATTAAGCTTCTTATAAAAAGTGAAACGATTGGCAACTTTGGCTACAACGTTGACACGGTCCAAACTCGGAAGACGTTTTTTTTAGTATAGACCTGTGGTAGCCTCCGCTATTACATAAATAATAATTTAATTAATTTACTGCATTTAATGATTGTTTTTGATTTAAATTTTTTTAGGCGCGAACGCGAATTAATTTAATGGACAAATTGTGTGTCGATCAATCAATCCTTTATATTTAAATTTTTTTATTGTTTGTGTAGAAACCTGTTGCTTTAAAACAATCTATTTTAATTTACCTTTACAACATTTGGTAGAATTTTTTAGGTTAAAATTGATTCTATTTTGTTTACAACACAATCATTTATTTATTGTATTGATAGTACAAAACCAGTAATAATTATTAATGATAATAATTTTTTGTAATACAGTTTTAATCTATAGAAAGCAAACCCCAAAAATTGTTCATTCCGAAGCACAAAACATTATTCGTAAGCATTAGCAATCATTTGTAGTGTCATTGATTTCTTTGATAAAGTCAATAGATATATCTAATTAAAAGCGATTCTGAAGTTTCTGTTGCAATATCAACTTGGATTACATTACAAGAAATGCATTTTCTGATTTAACAGGTAAAGATTGGAAAACAAATGATTTAGTTGATAAGGTTGTGGAAAGTTTGATGTTTAAAATGTATAATAGCGATTCAGATAAAGAAAAGCGGAAAACTATATTATATTTACCTTGGTCATATTGTATGTCATTTAGTAAATAAGAGATAAATATAATGTGTTGTATTTTGTACCAAAATGAGTATGTTCTCACTTTTCTGCTTTATAAATTTTTCAATAAAAGATTTGTTAAAAAGTCAAGATTGTTTATACGTTGTACGAAAACATTTGTTAAACTACAGTTTATGTAATCAATTATACATTCGCCATACATTTTCTAATTTAAAACGACAGATTCCCAAAAATATTTTACTGTTTTAACAATAAATAAAAATAAAACAAAAATCAACTACTGAAATATTTATTTTAATTTAAATTTAATCTTTTCAATAATATCTGTCACAAACGGCATTTCGTTAAACTTGAATATTCTAGTTAAGTTATTTTTGTGCAATTTGTAAATTTGTCAAATAACATAATATAATAATAATTGGTTATAAATCAAATTTAAAATGTTACTTAGAATTTTTTGTGGTTAAATAACCCAAAAACAACCAAAAGTATGAATTTAAAATAAAAATCCACATTTACTTAAATATGAAAAAATATTTAGTGGTTTTTCAAGTTTCGAAAAAGTTTCTTTAGGTCAGTGTATTGTGTGAAACTGCAAACAAAAACGTAGTTTTAACTTGCCTTGATTTATTTACTATTCGATATAAAACAAAAATCAACAATTAAAATTCCGCTAGCTATTAAGCGTGCTTCCTTATTCGCTAGAAACACATTTTTAAAATAAAAATTAATATTGAATTTTTAAACATGAAAACTATTTTACGCAATTATATTAATTAGGTAAATTCTTTTAATTAATGATGTTTTATTTTACGTTAAAAATATATGGTGCACGAACAAATTACTTACAACACGTTTATTATACATTAATTTCTGGGAAAAGTATTTTATAATATTTGGTAATCATACAAAACTTAATATTTAGTTTTTATTAAAACATTTATATTTATAAACATTATACAATTTTATCTGAATATTTAAATTAACAAACATGTTTTAACTTTTAATAAGATGTGGTGTCTAAATAATATAGTCATAAAGAAAACGTTTGTTTTATAAAATGCGATTATTTGCAAATTATTTACATACAAAAATAATTAATTATTGTTGCTTAAGTTTTTTAAAACACTTTGACGGCGTTAAAAAATGTACTTTCTTCAAAATCAAACTGCATCTTGTATCCGTATCACTTAAATTACTCAAACTTTTTTCCATAAATATTTTTATTATTATTTATGTTATGTTTTAAAACTAAAGACATTTGTCATACAATTGGAGTGATTAAAACGTACTCTATGTTTTATACTATTTTCTCTATTTCCATTTAATGTTAATATTTTCTGTAAAGTTTTAATTTTCAAAAAACATTAGGAAACTTTAGTATTTTATTGAATTGGCAACATTTAGACTTTGATATATTGAAATTTATGTATGTTAACCTAAAATCTCATACGAAATTATCTCTTTATACCTTTTTAAGTAAATAACTTTAGATTCATAAGACGTCTTTATTTTATCTTAGCGTTAACATTGAATCTCAATTGTTAAGTGACAGTAATTTTGATTCCTTTTATATGTAACGTCAACGTACGACGTCGCTTATTATCAAGATAAAAATTTTCAGCAAAAAAATTGATTAAACGGACAGCAATTGTTTAGAGTCTGGATTATAGATGACATTAAATTTGATATAAAGTTTTGGGTTTCTGGCTTACTCTATATATCAAAAGATGAATTTCTAGATCACGTCAGCCTGTATAATAGGATTTCCCATATTTTATATAATGCTAGAATAATAAGGAATGGTATTTACTTAGTCTTATACAAAAAAAAATTAATTATTTTTAGTCCGTACGATAATGGCAGATTAATTACGAGTGAATACAGTAATCTGATATGCATTTACGATTTGTTATACAAAAAGCATAGCAATTTTTAAATATTATTAATCTAGTGATCTTATTTTAAATGGTCATACAGAATCTAAACTTAAACATCTTAAACGAGATCGTGGCAGTGCTATTAAAATTATTTCAATAACAGCCATTAATTTGAAACAAAATTATGAAAGAATTCGACATTTTTTTGATGTGTCAATGTAAATGTGAATTTAAACTAAAATGGTGCGCCGCGCATACTTAAAGTAAGAGTATCCAAAACCGGACTTAACGTTTTTGGAGAGAGCAGAATAAATCTTTGAGAATAGAATTATTGTATGTACGAATTGGGTGTTGGGTGTTCTTGTCAATAAAGTAAAATTATAAATATTCAGTCCACTTCATTAATTACGATAACAGTTATGTTATGAATACAAATTTTATTTTGATACGTTTCGAGTTGAAAATTTTAATACGCTGCGTTTCCGTTCTACAATGTTTCTGATTATGCAAACCTATTTGCGAAAAAGAACCAATGACATCAAAAATACGAAATATCTGAAACTATATACCTACAGTACGACAAAGTAAGCAAAAATTCCGGAATTAAAATCTAAGTTTTGAGTCAACAAAACGACCGACCATTATAATTCAGAAACTGAAGGTGATACAATCTTCTTTAAAATAAGTTTCATGTCAATCGGCTTGTCAATTGCTTCACTACTTTAAAACGGTTTCTTTCAAAACTGCATTTATCTTATTTGTGGAACTGGTAAGTATTACAAAATATACTCTGTGACAAAAAATGCAACACAAAAAAGGCGTAAAAAATTTTGGACCAAATGTTTAACTAGTTAAAGGTAAATAAATGATTGGACCCCACGTGACATATATGTTAGGCAACCAACATTGCTTGAATTGGTATAACGTAAAAAAATTACTAAATAAAGAATTTGATTTGTAACCTTTAAATTAAGGTTAAGTAATTTTTTAAAAACGATAACACATTAATTAACAAAACCTCTTTATTTGAAATAGAAATGGGTACTAACAATTACTTAAAATTTATAACCGATGTTACATATACTAATTCTCTCTTTAAATTTTTGAAAACATTACGTCTGTAAAGAAAGTTAAATCCAACAGGTTATCGTTATCTTAAATGTTCATTAAATCATTCACAAAATTGTGTACGCTGCAAGAAGTCAGGAGCACGTAATTCGTAATAAGCCGTAACCTTGTACGGAGTCATGGAAATGTTCTTTTTTAATGCTTTGGGTGCAAGTTTCTACTCATAATCTAACACATTGAATGCATATAATTTATGACTTTATACTTGTTACCCGCAGATAACTTTGCCACCGATTTATTAGGACTTGATTTCATGCGACTGCGAATTTCTTCGATAACAAGTGCAGTTGGTACAGTAGGCCTTCCTGTAGGAAGTAATCATAAGTAAAGTTTCCTTTTGGGAAATATTTATTAAATTGATCGATACAACTTTGAAGAGAATACGACCAAGTTTAATCGGGATTGCGAGTACCACTTCTCAGTTTGAAAATAAGTCATTACAATAAAGGTGACTTGTTCAAGAGTAAACATCGTAAAATAGTACCTACTACAAAATTACTTAACTTAGACGTCAAAATTACAACTGTTATTTAGTACTTACCAACAGAAACACAAAAAGTGTTGAATAGTTATGATTATAAGTATTTTAAAATATAAAAAAATTGAGAATAAAGAAAACGACGAAAAATAATACCCGATGTCAACAAAACGTCAAATGAGACTATTAAAAAATGTTACTAAACGGTAACACCTGTGGTAACACTACTAAACTAAAACAATGTTGATACTCAACTCTTAAATCACGGAGGAAATGGGTTTTAATGAAAGCCTTGTAGTAATTGGTTCATATTTAATTGAACTTAATCCAGCTAGAGTGCAGCAACGTGAAAATTATTGACAGCTGAGTGAATTCGACAGAGGTCGCATTATTGGCTTACGGGAAGGTGGTTTTTCATTCACAGAAATTGCTAACCGTCTTAACCGTAACCAATCCTTTGTACTACAGTGTTATCAAGCATGGTATAGAAAGGGTCAAGAACGTCGTAGACGAAGAAGTAGACGGCCAAGACAGACAAATGTGGTCCAAGACTGCGATCTTTGATTAATGGCATTAAGAGGCCGATTCTCGAGTACAAGATCAATAGCCGATCCATATGGTTTCAAAATGAAGGACGTTTTTGTAATCTTTCGTACAATTTATCGTCAAATTAAGGGTCGGCTCGTCATCGAAAGCAACGTTTGAAGTAGTGTACCTTGGGATTAAATTGGGACGAGAAATGGTATAGGGTGGTCTTCGGTGACAAACCACGATTACTCGGTTAAATTGTATACGCATGATCCAAATTGCACAATATTGCGTTATCTAAATAAATCAAATTATGACCACACCCAAAAATTTTGCAGCGCAACACAAATGAGGAAAGATGAATAACTTTTAAACCGTTCACAATGCACTGATGTACTTAACCTTGTAAATAAGTTCGTAATTATTGCAATGTTACATATTTTAGGGTTTCAATATTTATCTTTTTTTATGAAAACATGGTGGCGTTTAAATTAAATTTAGGTTATGTTCATTTCAAATTAATATAAAATATGATGAATTTATAGAATTCCTATGACCTTCAATATAAATTTAAATACAAATTGAACAGCAAAAATATTTTTGAATGTTTTGAATTATCAAACAATGTAGCACTTAAATTTATCGCAAAAAAAAACAAAATCAACACATAAAATTTGATACAAGAGCTTTTACATAAGCTTGGTAGATGTTGATCGTATTCAAACAAAACAAAAATGTAAAAAAGTCTGTTTATGAGTAAGCTTGATTCGTTAACAATGTCTTCAAGTTCTTCAGACATGTGCTATGTTGATATGTTAAAGTTATATTTTATTCATTGTTATTTCTTTTAACTTTCATATCAATACAAATGTGTATTTTATATTAAACCTTGCGCAAACCCCCTGACGTTTTTAAAAAACCCCCTAATCAATTTTAATTTTCCACGAACTTCCAGAAAGATCCCGAGAACTTCTGGGAGTTTGTCGGGACTACTTTTGAAATCACTGCTGTATAAGAAAACAGGTTAATTACAAAAGTGAAGATTACGATGATTAAGTGTTTTTGCCTATAATTACTATTATGTGCTAATAAAAATCAGCGCACTTCTTAATTTCTGGAATTTTGGAATATTTCAAAACGCTGACATGAAGTATGTATAAAATCTTAAGCTTTCGCGGTTGTTATGTTTAAAATCATAAGCGACTTTCGGCTTAGACCGCGTCGTAGTAAAACACCCAGACTTAGGCTTGGTCATAGTCTCTTCTTGAGAGCCAAAACAAGAAGTAGAACTTGACCTTTGCCGTATTGTCGTTCGTGAACCCAAACAAACTGACGTTTCGCAAGACATTGCAGCTTGCATCTTCAGAGTGGTAAATGTCACTGAAAGAAAAAGTGGAAATGACGATATTTATACCAATAGCGATTAGCGTGATTAACGAACCTTATCGTTCCGTTACCGCTTGACTGACTTCGTTATTACTCGGAGTAAGTGTTTGTGTCCTTTCCAAGAAGGTCGATCTTTGTCTTAGAGGATATAATACTGGTAGCCAAGATTTGCTGAGTCTTAAACCGTCTTCTCGGTTCATATTACAAGGATGTTTTTCTATTTCCACAGCTTCGCGGATTAGTCTGGGAAAGTAGAAAGGAGTTCTAGCCCACACTTTAGTTTGGTCAAAGTTCAGCGTGTGTCCTTGGTTCCACACGTGTTCTGCCACTGCTGATTTAGTAACTCTGCGGTGTTTGCAGTAAGCCATATGTTCTTTTACTCTAACTTCAATAGAACGTCCCGTCTGTCTTATATAACTTGATCCACAGGAACAAGGAATTTTGTAAACTCCGGCATGTTTTAGAGCCCCTTGTTTGTCTTTAGCAGATGTAAACCATGTGTTCAGGGTATCCTTAGTCGTAAAGACAGTTTTAATATTATGTTTCTTTAGCACCCTGCTTATTTTGTCTGTTGAACCCATACAGTAAGGTAAATAAGCGGTGCTAGTAGGAGGTGATAAGTCTTCTTTGACTTTTGGATTTAATGCTCTTTTCCATGCGTTTTGGATCTCTTTGAACCCGTATCCATTTTGTTGTAGGGACTCCAACAATGTTTCCTTTTCCTTTTGTAGATTTTCGTTATCTGACACACGTATAGCTCTTTTGGCTAAAGTATGCAAAACAGTATTTTTCTGTACTGGATGGTGGTGAGATTCGGCGTTTAAGTATCTATTAGTGTGCGTTTTCTTTCTATAAACGGAATGCCCCAATTTTCCGTTATTTTTCTTTATCACTAGTACATCAAGAAAGGCTAGACTGCTGTTATGTTCTAACTCCATAGTAAACTTAATGCTGTTATGTGCAGAGTTTAGATGTTGAAAGAACTGGTTTAGTTTATCTTTGCCATGAGGCCATACAACAAACGTATCATCAACATATCTGAACCAAGTTTTTGGTTTTAACTCAACATTTTTTATAATTTCAGTTTCAAAATATTCCATGTAAATATTGGCTATAACTGGAGAAAGCGGTGAACCCATGGCTGCTCCTTCTACTTGTTTAAACAAGTTGTCGTTATAACTGAAATAAGTGTTTTTGAGGCAGAATTCGATGAGCAGAACTTCTTCTTCAGTAATTCTCTCCTTGAGCAAAAACAACACTTCGTCGACCGGGACTTTAGTAAAAAGAGATACCACGTCAAAGCTGACTAAAATATCTTCTTTTGTTATACGCAAGTTCTTAATTTTCTCTACAAAGTCTGTAGAATCTTTGATGTGAGTTTCTGTATTTCCTGTCAACGGCAAGAGTTTTGCAGCTAGATAACGTGCTAACGATTGGGTTGGTGAATTGATAGTGCTCACTATTGGTCGAAGGGGGACTCCTTCTTTGTGTATTTTGGGAAGACCGTAGATTCGTGGCATAACCGGATTTTTGACAATCAAAGTCTGTTTTATGTTGATATTGATAGTAGTGGAGTTTTTGATAGCGGAGTTTACCTTAGTGCACAAGGAGTTTAAAGGGTTTCTCTGTAGACGTATGTAGCAATCTTCTGAGAGTAAGTTCATCATTTTGTCGTTGTAATCTTGTATGTTCATAACGACTGTAGCGTTTCCTTTATCTGCTCTCAATACTAGAATGTCCTTATTCTCACGTAACCGCTTAGCTGCAACTCTCTCATGTCTGTTAATATTAGAGCGTGGCGGTTTTGCTTTTCTTACAATATTGCAAACATCTTGTCGAATAGTTTCCGAGATCTCCTTAGGTAGAGTGCGTATTGCAGCTTCTACTCCACATACTATATCTTCTATCGGAGTCGTCTTAGACGTAACGGCGTAGTTAAAACCCTTCTTCAACAAAGATGTGGTCTGTGCATCCAAAACCGTGTCTGTTAGGTTGATAATTACTTTATGGTCGTCTAACGTTTTCTTAGGCTGTGAAGGATGTAATCGCTCGAATTTCTTAGTTTGTTTCAATTTTGATTGTTTATAAATCTTGTTAGCTTGTATCGTAGTGATAGCATCTATTTTTACCCATATCGAGTATTCTAATTTGTTAGACAAAGTTAAATGTAGCTTGTATAGCTGTTTGCTGACAGAATCCAGTACAGACAACTCCGATAGAAGATATAGTATGTGGAGTAGAAGCTGCAATACGCACTCTACCTAAGGAGATCTCTGAAACTATTCGACAAGATGTTTGCAATATTGTAAGAAAAGCAAAACCGCCACGCTCTAATATTAACAGACATGAGAGAGTTGCAGCTAAGCGGTTACGTGAGAATAAGGACATTCTAGTATTGAGAGCAGATAAAGGAAACGCTACAGTCGTTATGAACATACAAGATTACAACGACAAAATGATGAACTTATTCTCAGAAGATTGCTACATACGTCTACAGAGAAACCCTTTAAACTCCTTGTGCACTAAGGTAAACTCCGCTATCAAAAACTCCACTACTATCGATATCAACATAAAACAGACTTTGATTGTCCAAAATCCGGTTATGCCACGAATCTACGGTCTTCCCAAAATACACAAAGAAGGAGTCCCCCTTCGACCGATAGTGAGCACTATCAATTCACCAACCCAATCGTTAGCACGTTATCTAGCTGCGAAACTCTTGCCGTTGACAGGAAATACAGAAACTCACATCAAAGATTCTACAGACTTTGTAGAGAAAATTAAGAACTTGCGTATAACAAAAGAAGATATTTTAGTCAGCTTTGACGTGGTATCTCTTTTTACTAAAGTCCCGGTCGACGAAGTGTTGTTTTTGCTCAAGGAGAGAATTACTGAAGAAGAAGTTCTGCTCATCGAACTCTGCCTCAAAAACACTTATTTCAGTTATAACGACAACTTGTTTAAACAAGTAGAAGGAGCGGCCATGGGTTCACCGCTCTCTCCAGTTATAGCCAATATTTACATGGAATATTTTGAAACTGAAATTATAAAAAATGTTGAGTTAAAACCAAAAACTTGGTTCAGATATGTTGATGATACGTTTGTTGTATGACCTCATGGCAAAGATAAACTAAACCAGTTCTTTCAACATCTAAACTCTGCACATAACAGCATTAAGTTTACTATGGAGTTAGAACATAACAGCAGTCTAGCCTTTCTTGATGTACTAGTGATAAAGAAAAATAACGGAAAATTGGGGCATTCCGTTTATAGAAAGAAAACGCACACTAATAGATACTTAAACGCCGAATCTCACCACCATCCAGTACAGAAGAATACTGTTTTGCATACTTTAGCCAAAAGAGCTATACGTGTGTCAGATAACGAAAATCTACAAAAGGAAAAGGAAACATTGTTGGAGTCCCTACAACAAAATGGATACGGGTTCAAAGAGATCCAAAACGCATGGAAAAGAGCATTAAATCCAAAAGTCAAAGAAGACTTATCACCTCCTACTAGCACCGCTTATTTACCTTACTGTATGGGTTCAACAGACAAAATAAGCAGGGTGCTAAAGAAACATAATATTAAAACTGTCTTTACGACTAAGGATACCCTGAACACATGGTTTACATCTGCTAAAGACAAACAAGGGGCTCTAAAACATGCCGGAGTTTACAAAATTCCTTGTTCCTGTGGATCAAGTTATATAGGACAGACGGGACGTTCTATTGAAGTTAGAGTAAAAGAACATATGGCTGACTGCAAACACCGCAGAGTTACTAAATCAGCAGTGGCAGAACACGTGTGAAACCAAGGACACACGCTGAACTTTGACTAAACTAAAGTGTTGGCTAGAACTCCTTTCTACTTTCCCAGACTAATCCGCGAAGCTGTGGAAATAGAAAAACATCCTTGTAATATGAACCGAGAAGACGGTTTAAGACTCAGCAAATCTTGGCTACCAGTATTATATCCTCTAAGACAAAGATCGACCTTCTTGGAAAGGACACAAACACTTACTCCGAGTAATAACGAAGTCAGTCAAGCGGTAACGGAACGATAAGGTTCGTTAATCACGCTAATCGCTATTGGTATAAATATCGTCATTTCCACTTTTTCTTTCAGTGACATTTACCACTCTGAAGATGCAAGCTGCAATGTCTTGCGAAACGTCAGTTTGTTTGGGTTCACGAACGACAATACGGCAAAGGCCAAGTTCTACTTCTTGTTTTGGCTCTCAAGAAGAGACTATGACCAAGCCTAAGTCTGGGTGTTTTACTACGACGCGGTCTAAGCCGAAAGTCGCTTATGATTTTAAATGAAGTATGTATCTAAACTAAACTAAACTAAAATTAAATAAAAAAATTGATAAAGAGATATATTAAAATAAACCCTATAAAAGTGCACACTAAACTACTGAAAAGAAACAGACAAGGATTGCCGTATTTCATCATCAATTTTCAAACTGACATTCTGATTCTTTTAATTGCCAGACAAATCTAACATGATTTGAAAAAACAAGCTTACCTAATACATGATATAATTCTGCTGATAGAGTAAACGAAATACGTTTCAACCTAAATTGTTCCAGAATCTAACTTAAACTATTTCAGCAAATTGCTTTTTTTAAACGTTTTAACCAAACATTTCATTAATTGTGCTTTATATTAACGATAATAAATATGTAAAGATTTTTGTTACAGTTAGATTTGATGTACTTTAATTATTATTCTGAAATTTTAAATTTTCTATCTAAAATTTTAATGCGTAAATAGCATTTAAGTATTTTGGGTGTCGTATGTTTTGTATGATTTTTTGTGATATCTTAATAGTATCAGTCAGAAAAGAAAAGAAATTGTAGATTAAAGATAATAAGCAATAAACAGGGTTGTTTGTTGAACATCTAACCAACGTTTTTTACGCTTAACCAAAACAAAATGTACTTGGTACCAAAACTTGACAACATTCTGGTAAAATATTAAAACGATTTAGTAGAAAAATAGTTTTATTAACTTATCTTTTCAATGCAGCTTTTAGATTACTACCAAAATCAGATTAACCGCTCATATTTAAAACGTTAAAGAAAATTAAATGTAATACAAAGTTATAGCATATATAGGTTACACACCAAAGCAAGTAAATAATAAATCGATATACAGTTACAGTATTAAATTTGTTTTTTTTAGTCCTACTTTTAAGCTTACGATAAACAGAACTTCGTTACTATATATATATTGGAATTGTAAATCAATAATAGTACAAAATGGTATTATTTTCTTTAATTATATTTATAATTAAAATTCCACTTGTCATCAAAACTACCTAAACAATAACTTCACCAAAAGCGATATTTAACCTTTACCATCTGCCGGAGAAACCAAAGAAATTACTCTCCGATGAGTCCTAGTTTTCACTTACGGTATTTTCTTTTTCAAAATAGCCTTCAATGACAAGTTGTATTAGTTCTATATTGTAAGTACTGTTACTGTTTGTTGCAATTATATGTTAACATAATATTATTGTAATAGTTACAGTAATAATGACCTCTAAACCAAAATAAAAAATTTTTGCAGTTGTTCTCACAGCAAATTACCTTAAAGCTGATAATTATTGCTCAAGATGCGTGCATTGTGCCACATAGTATTTCAAGTTTATAGAAAGGGAAAGGTAAATGCGGTCAAGAACAACAAACAATCTAAAATGTTGTTCTGTTATTAAAGTAAATATTAAATTTCCGCTTAAGTCGGTCACTAATTTTTTGGTGTTAAGCAATAGACGTAATTATAGATGATCATGATCAGAAACAAAATTTGAATTAAACAATTAACTTAATACGATATATCAAGTGTGCGTAACCTTAACAATAAAAATTACAGTTATTTACTTTTTTAACCAAAATTAAGTACTTTAAATAATGTTAATGTAAAGTTAATCATCTTGTAAAAATACCAATTAACATAGACATAGCATAGTGTCATATACATATAAAAAAACCACAGATTTAAAGAAGTTTTGATTTTTACGCAAACTAGTTTTAGAAAAACTGTTCCTCATTTTAGAAAGAAAATAGTTATAAATGAAAAACATATTTATGATTAAAGACAATTGTATATTTGGATGATTGGTTTATAAAACATTAATTATAATTGATACTTGAAATTACTTATATTAAATGAATTAAGATAAAGAAGTAAATAATTTGATCTTAAGTTATTTAAACTTTTTGCGTGACATTGTTAGAGTTTTAAATATGTCAGCTTAAATTTGTTTAAATACATTAATAAGAAAGAAGGGTTTGACGTAGAAAGATAATCTTGTTAATGAATGCTTATACACTTTTACCTTTTATACGCAAAAGCATAAGTATAACCATACTTTTTTATTTTTATATTTGAGGAAAGTATAAATATATAAAAAAGTTTAAACCTATAGCAACAACTATATTTTTTAATTACAGTGCAATGTATTTTTTAGTTTTCTATTGACGTATCCTTGAAAGAAATAAATCAAGCAATAAAATACAATTTTACAGAAGCGAACTAGTTTTTTTTTTGGAAAAACTAGTAGTTCATCTTTCACTTTTCACAGATATAAATAATAAACATGTAATCTCATAGACGACACTTTTGTATAAATAATACACTATGCAAAACTAGTAAAATATAAAAAATACGTTTTTATTTTATCTGCATCATAATACCTGTTTAAAAAATTAAAAAGCTTATGAAATCTCAACATTAAAACACTGAAGTGCTTTAAAGTTGCTATTAAAACATGACGTCATAATTTTTTAAGAAACTTGAATTTGTAATTTACACATGTAATTAGTGAGATATAACAAACAGTATCATTTTTATTTTAAATAAATGTTAATTATAGAATCCTTATTATTTGATATGTGAGTTCCAGCAGTTTTCAGTACATTATTACTTGTAATAGCAAAGGCTTCCACGGCCGGAGTCTATACTAACATAAGAATGTCTTCCGGGTTTGGACCGTGTAATTGACAATGACACGGTCCAAACCCGGAAGACATTCTTATCTTAGTACATTATTACTTGCTTTGGTTATCGCAGGATCGCTAGTATTAATTGACATTATATGATCGTTGTATAAGGAAAAGGTATACTTCCAAGTCCAAATCTTCTTACTTTTTCAACAGGAAATTCCGAGAAAGCATAGAAATCATCAAACACCCCAATAACTTCAATCGCGATCATGGTTTCGAACTATCCCTTCTTTGGTTCCCAGTTATTAGTCATTTATCAAAAACACGCCCCCTAGCAACCGTAACCCGTAACGAGCTTAATCATCCGTGACGATCCTTTTCCTTTAAATACAGAAACTATTTCTTCTTAAGTCACTTCTACGGAGTTTAGAATCTGGCTTGGTTCACAAGTTGATTACCTAACTCGGTAGTGGTTCTTTGTTAGATTTTCGTTTGCTTTTTCAGGTTATCGTTTTCTTTCTTACCTTTTCAGAGTTTAGATTATGGCTTGTTTCACAAGTGGATAACTTAACTTTTGAGAAGTTCTTAGTTAGATTTCGATTGCTTGTTTGAGTTTTGCGATTTATCTCACGCCCTGATGAAGCCCCTTACGAAAGTGGGCGAAACGTTGGCAGCTTCGGTTGCAACTATGACACGGTCCAAACCCGGAAGACATTCTAATGTTAGTATAGATTCCGGCCGTGGAAGCCTTCGCTATTACATCTGACAATGCCGTTGGAATTCTATGTAATAATGCCTTGTTAATTTATAACTTATTGTATTATTGTATCTTAGGTATAAAACTATTGTCCCACTTCTAATTGGTCGGTTTTATGTTGATTTGTTGTAAAGCTTTTTTCATACTTTGTATAAGCTACAGTATAGTTGATTTAGATTATAATAAAAAAGATTCTGGTTTAATGATTTTTATTAAATTGCTTAGGCGTAGAATACTCCAATTCTATGGCCCGGATTCATTAAACATAGTTAACTTTGACGATGTAATTAAATACGTGGTCTTGTTGTTAAGTGTCATCATTGGTATAAAATCAATTGCATCAGTGACGACATTCTCAAATCAATAGCTACGCAACGTAGTTAACATTATTGCTTAATGCAACCGGACATAACTGTGTTAGAGATTATAGACTTTTGCTGAAAGGTGGTTCTTTTATTTCTTACGTTGTTTTAAAGCTTAGCTATTATACATTCTCTGTGGTTAGTTTTAGTGCAAGTTATTGTTAAGTGAATATTTGACATCTTAACTAAAACTAAAATTTTTCACGTTGTTTCATGTAGTTCATTTACTGCTAATGTATTCAGTTACTAACTTTAGTTCTCGCAAATATTAACATACCACGGTAAGCGAGTGAGCATTAGAGATGGGTAACTCGTAACT
Source organism: Aquatica leii (assembly GCA_035610365.1). Classification (NCBI taxonomy): domain Eukaryota; kingdom Metazoa; phylum Arthropoda; class Insecta; order Coleoptera; family Lampyridae; genus Aquatica; species Aquatica leii. Next base: position 41,452,247 of record CM069433.1, on the reverse strand, counting down.
GAGCTGCTTCAATTAGTTATCTCGTAATCTGTTGATGAAAATAATAATGTACTTTTGTTATAGTGTAGTTTGCGGAGTTAGAAAAGCCGTCTAGAAACGATTTTCGTTTGCACTTTGTTGTTAAAAGCAACAACCATTCTTAAACGATTACCTATCAAAAAAGATAAAGGTTTAGCGTGGTCGTATAAAATTCGTGCTGTACAGGGGGTTGTAAGGGGCGAATTTATAAAAAATTACAAAATTTTTTTTTGCACTTTTAAAATCTCCGAAAATGTAGCTTTATCCTGGTATAATATTATATACATGTTTCACTTCGAAATATTTATTTATCAATTATGAAGTAATGTCATCTCAATGCATTCTTATGAGACGCCTAATTGCTTAAACGCTCGTCCTGAAACAGCATATTTCGTAAAATGTTTAACTTCCCATAACTCGAGAACGTGTTTTTTTATTGAAAATACCCCTGAAGTAAACGATATAGCTCCGACATTTAGGATTAATTCCCTTTTTTCAAATTTGAAATAAAGTTAAACGTTACGTCTGTATGATTTTTTTTGTGTACGAATGTCCGATGTATCAACGAGAAACGCGAACATGGCAGCAAGGTTCATAATCCTCGTCGCGTACAGTGATATTCGACCTTATAGCTGGTGCGCACATTAAGAGCGATTTTACAGCGATTCTCACTTTTCGTTCGAAACGATTTTAGTTTACGCTTTGTTAATATAAACAACAACAGTTTTAAAAGATTTATCATCCAAAAAATAAATGTTTTTAGCCTGATCGTATAAAATGTCTACACTAATGGTGATGTAAGGGGTGAAATTATAAAGAATTGGAGTTTTTTTAATTTTTAAAATAATTTAGCTTTGTCCTGGTATAGTAGTAGTAGGTGCATATTTCATTTCAAAATATGTATTTGGCTAACAAAAGCAATTTTTTAGAAGTCTAATTATATGAACTACATTTCAAGATGTGTTTACATTGAATTGTGATGAACTCGAGCCTAGAATATATATATCAGTATCAGAATTCATCCAAATCAGAACTAGATTCAGAGGGATTTTCGATATAGCCATGCTCTATTTTTTTATTGGCGCAAGTTACTTGAGCCATGCACTTGCAAGATCCAATGCAACAAATATTTCTTTTCTTGCACGAACAAAGTGGTCCAGCACATCTTAAAATTACACTTTATGAGAGAATAATATATTACAATTACGATTAGGTACCTTTCTTGCAGTTGCAAGTACTTAAGACTGACGTGTCTTCAGGTAAAACTGCTGTTGTTGTCAAGATAGCTTCTACTTTCCCATCTACAATTTTCCAACCAGAGCTTTCAAGATCAGGAAGAATTCGTTCTAGTCGAGGTACATTACTATTTAACCAAATTTTTGTTTGGTAGTGAGCGCGAAGACAGTGTTGCCGTAGACTGTCTAAGGTTGGTGGTAATTTGTTAATGGTTTTTGATGACGCCAAAATCCCTCGAAGAGAATTTATGCAATCTATATCATCACATGATGACCTTATCACAAACTTAACAACATCCTTGAAAACGTCTTCAGAAAGATCTCTTTCAAAACCAAATTGTTCCAATAACTTATAGTTCGTGAAAAAAACTCTCCAACATGTTTTTTTACCAAGTCCAGAAAATTGACTGGTTGTGTCACACCCAGTCAACGCATGGAAGGCAGGTAAACATTTAGCGATTGAATTGCTCATATTCAAGTTATGAACCGGGATAAAACGTACATTTTCTTGGGTTCCATGTCTTACCCATACTTCAGGCGTTAATATATCTTTAAAATGTGCGAGTAATACCAAAACGTCAGTATCCCTACAATTCACTATGCATCTCGTGTATCCTTCGCTTTTTGCCTGCAATATATGCAATATAATTCTTGTATCAGCTTCTTCATGAGATGATACTAATAGGAAATCATCATTTAAAACGTGATTTGCTTTATATTGTAAGATATCATAGAAACCACCACTGGTAACAAATTTAATTCCTGAATTTAAGGAATGTATATATAGTTGTTCGCTTAGAAAATTGGTAAGCTGATTTTTATTAAAAATAGAATGAATAAACGATGACCATTGCCGAGGCAAAAATGTTTCAGGATTTTCAATACTGCGTTCAATAGATTCCTTTAAGCCCCTTTTAATTCGCACGGAAGTTTTGATAGAAAGATCTTGATAGTGGTCCAAAACAAAATCTACTCTGTCAGCGTTGTAGGTATTTCTAAATATAATTGACGATATAATATTTGCATATTCTCCAAAATTTTTTGCTCCAGCGGGTTTACCAAGGCTTTGCACTACAGCCATGCCATCAAATATGTGGCACGTAAGATGGTCTCCATGTGGGATATTTTGCTGATAAGTAGTAAAAGATGCAATGATATTGCCTAATGCAGATTTATTTGATGAAATTGAAATCATTCCGTTCGGAGCAAGCGACATTGGATAAGCTGTTAACTCATGCTGGAAGATATCCTCATATTTTATATTTCGTCCCATCTCTTTGGCCGCTAACAGTTTTTGTAAGAGATCTTGTCCTTTCTGGATAGTCTTTTTAGGTTCCGTTCCAGAAACTTTGAACTTTGAGTGTTGAAACGTCAGTGTGTTTAGTTTCTTTAAAGGTTTGTAAAAATTTGGTGTGCCAACAACTGACAAAAAGTTTTTTAGTGCATTTTCTCCAATCTGCTTTGCATTTAGCAAAGAATTTTGAACTTTGAAAGAAGCTATTTCATTCGTAGAAATGATAACCAGCTGCTCCTCACTCTTCAAAAATACTTTAAACTTTGAAAATTCGTTTTTCAATTTTTGCACCGAATCTTCATCTACTTTTATGCGTGTTTTGCCACATTCGATGTTTTGACTGTGGGAAGCATTAGCTATATTCAACGATGACCGGAATTCATCCAACATCATTCCAACCACATTGTAACTCAAAAACCATTCGTCGAGTTTAGTGCTATTTTTGGTCAATCCAACTATTCCCCCGGCATCTTTAGAATTTTTGTTTATGTGTTCCAAAGCTTGATCAACTGAGAGTTGATTGAAATTTCCTTCTAGGCGCTTTATAACAAAATTCCCACTAGTAAATTCCTGATACACATCGGGCGCCGTTTTCGGAAGATCGTACATGTCCAATAGATAGATTGTGCCCCATCTTGAATAATTCGTATGGTCGAATACGAAAAACCATGGCAGCATTTTACGAAAGCTATTTAGATGTAACTCCCAATTACTATTTCTTTCGGCAAATAAAAATTCTAACAAAATTTCGACTAATTCTATGTACGTATACCAATATTTGAATGTTGGAGTTTGAGAGTCTATAAATTCTGCAAATTCTTCGAATAATTCTTTCACTAAATTGGAAATTATTGAAAAAGATGATAATGCGCTTGCTCTATTTTCTAAACGATTCCGCATTTCAGAAACATTCAAACGAATCAAATTTAATGAATGTACTGATGCACTATTGCATTCCAATAGCCATTTATAAAAAAAGGGGAAACAACAATCTCATTAGACTTTCGTATGTTAACTTATGGGCTCGAATAGCTTTATTATATTTCCTTCCTCCTAAAATTCCTTCGATGGTAGTCTGCCCATAAAGACCACTTTCTAACCATGCATCAGCAAGACCTGAGTTAGCCATATACTGCCCAATTACTTTTAAAAAGTTCATAGAAATGTGAAAACCACCTAGACGCACAATTAAATGTTTAGTAAGTTCTGGGTTATTCCACTGCAATTCTTTTGCTTTGTAATAAATTGCCTGATCAAACGTAATAACAGTGTAATTGTTCTTTAATTTCGCGGCAATTTCACTACACCTTTTTATAACGGTCCATACTGTATCATAATCTGAAGCAACATGAGGTAATAACGGCAAATATCCATATAAGGTAGGGCACGAGTTATTTTCGAAAATTAACTTGTGAAATCCTGTCCACTGTGGAATGGTCATATTTTCACTCGTCTCTGAATCTGCCATCCTGGTGATTACCCATGCAATATTTTGTTTCGTATGTCAGATTTTCACCCTTCTCAAGTATAATATTTTTGATTGCAACTTGTTGCACCTGCTTCTTAGATTTATCGTAGAATGCTCTTTCTAATGAATGAAAATCTTCCGGGATGGATAACTTCACTTTATATGGTAAAAATTGAAACTTTCCAGGTGTAAATTGATTAATTGGACCTTTCTGAAACGCGGCCATTTGTGTTCCATGGAATGTAGGTGCCTTATCTAATGTTTCTTCCAATATATCAATGTTGTCTGCAGCAAATTGAACAAATTTATTGGGAACCAGTTGTCTTGGAATTATTACCTGATCGTTTTCTAAATATAATTTAATTTCTTCTTGTGCAATGCTATTGCGCACTCTCAAAGTATCTACATATGATATGGAGTGTCCACAAGCATGAATTGCTTCGACAAGTTTTTTAGATCGGGTCTCCTGATGAACTAAAACACCTAAACCAATATGTTTTGGAGTGATTTTCTTCCCATTTGAAGAAGCGAAAATTATGTCCTGGCATATATTCAAAATGTGAACTTCCTTTTTCTTGTTGTCTGAATCATTACAGACCAGAAGACTGATGAGGAAATATAAACTAGTTGGAATACGTTTTTTATACTCATTAATTTTTAAATTTCTAAACTCAGTAAAAGGAGGTATTTCAGCAATTTCTTTTTTAATGCTCTGGCATATTTTATGAAGAAGTTGAAGTTCTGATTCACCACACAATAAATTCGATTCCAGGGACTCGGTTTTGTCAATAATGGTTTCAATATAATTATTCTTATCAACTTTTTTGATGAAAATTCTCGGCTCATTAGATCTGGATGCACTGACAAGTTCTACAATTTCGCCAAAGTAATCTGATATTGCTTTGATCAATACTCTATCACTGACATCAATATCTCCTATTTCTTTGTATCTTTTACAAACTGCCGATGTTGTGTAACCTTTTCCGCGATTCAAACCTGTTTCCATTTCATTCAAGAGTTGTTGAAAACCTTGGTTATCATCAGTAATTTTTCGTTTCCTACTGCTATTGCTACAATCTGGTTTAGTTTGAATATTGCGAAGTTGTATTGTTACACATGCTGAATGATATTTGATTTCAGATGCAATCAAATCACTCTCGCCGATTCTTGCATAAAATATGGGACTATGTAGAGATATTTCTTTAATTTTATTTTCCATATTTTTAGTCATAACCTGGCATAATTTTTGATTATGTAAACGTTTTTGACACAACACGCATTTTTTTACATCGAACTCTTTACGTAACAAACGCTTTTTAAGTGAGGTATCTTCAGAAGGAGCAATACAATGTCTTCTGTGTCTTGATGTGTACGCGGTAATGTTTACAATACTTGTGTACGATTTGTAACAATTCTTGTGCCACAGAACGTCGTTTTCTTTTAGTTCATTAAAATTTTCAAATAAATGTGACCAATTCGGATCTTCACCTTTGCAGCTGTCTAAACGAATTTTGGTGCTCTTAATGAACGTATCTTTTGAGGTTTTTTTTGATGAAATTAAATTTTCTTTTTTTTGACAAAAGACACAAGCGTGGTAATTCAAATTTGGTTTTGCAGCACATTCCGAAACGTTTGTGTTCAATATTAATTTTATTTTAGATTCCAGTTCACTGTCAGAACTAGTACTGCTTAGAGAAGTCATTTTTATGTACCTACTAATAAGGCGACAAATTTGCAATCTACACTGGATAATATAACTGAACCTACGTTAAAGTAAACACTGCGTTACAGTTACCTACAGCAAACACAGACAACACCAATACAATCAATAGACTATGTATTATTATTATTAACGTCTTGCACATGCATTATATTAAGGCGCGAAAACTCAATATCGCAAAAATAGCTCTTATGTGCGGGCCGAGCAAATAAGGTCGAGTATTACCGTACGCGACGGGGATTATGAACCTTGCTGCCATGTTAACGTTTCTCGTTGATACATCGGACATTCGTACACAAGAAAAATCATACAGACGTAACGTTTAACTCTATTTCAAATTTGAAAAAAGGGAATTAATCCTGAGTGTCGGAGCTATATCGTTTACTTCAGGGGTATTTAAAAAAAAATACACGTTCTCGAGTTATGGGAATTTAAACATTTTACGAAATATGCTGTTTCAGGACGAGCGTTTAAGCAATTAGGCGTCTCATAAGAATGCATTGAGATGACATTACTTCATAATTGATAAATAAATATTTCGAAGTGGAACATGTATATAATATTATACCAGGATAAAGCTACATTATCGGAGATATTAAAAGTGCAAAAAAAAATTTTTGTAATTTTTTATAAATTCGCCCCTTACAACCCCCTGTACAGCACGAATTTTATACGACCACGGTAAACCTTGTTCTTTTTCGATGGGTAATCGATTAAGAATGGTTGTTGCTTTTAACAACAAAGTGCAAACGGGGTGACACGATAGGACTGAGTTTTTACTCTACTATTACTACTCTTTTAAAGAGCAACGAATTGATAAGAATATTGTGTCTGGTACACATGCTTCATTTCTTATTCATGCTGAGATTGGATATTTTTTTTACTAAAATAAACAAGTCCTTAAATGGTAGAGTAATGAATTATTTAAAACTTAATTTTGAATTTAAAAACAAAAGTTTACTTGTGATCACTTAAGTAAGTAAAGTGACGCCGTAAAGAAAAGCGCACACTAGACAAAAAAACAATAATTTTTATTAATTTAAATGCAAATGCGTACAGTACCTAGAGCCGCACGAATCGCAGGTGTTTTAATTAAATTTTTGAAACAATATTTTGTTTCATACATACGCATGCTTTAATACGCTCTATTTTTCAAATGTTCACCGGACCGCATTTTTTTATCCATCGTTGCAAAAACAATAAAAAAACTATATAACTCAATCAGAACCAAGTGTTAATAAAATGCCAATGTCAAACATTAAGTACTGCTCAACTTAGTCAATTGATTAATAAATCTGAGGCTAAACGCCATCTCGTAGGAACGGAGCTACGTACGAGTTAATCCACATGTAGGAAACTATGAAGTTGTTAGTTAGATAGTAAATATTACAACCGCGAATTTCAAAAAATGTATTTGAATTATACGCGGCATAATATTTCTAACTGTACTACGCAATTGATTACGTTAAGTTGCACCGATTTTGCTTTAATCTCTTCGTTAATCATTGTTTGACTAGTAATACTGAAGTAAATGAAGTGTGTAGTTTTTTTCAGGTGAATCTTGAAGCGCACGCATAAATCAGATGCAGAAAATTGAATCACCGTCAAGAGCTTCTTGAGTTAATTATATCTGACTCTACTTGTGCGATGCCAGCTTTCTTGCGGCATCTTGCAGAAGATGTCAATTGTACGATTTACACTTATATGACATCAAAGAAGAAGGAAGCGTATTGCTTATTACTATCCGACCATCTAAGACAGTGAAAGTTCCAACGTTTGACTGTTGCCGACAGTAATAAAATTAGCTATGTGCGTACCGACCGAGTTTTCTTACTGTTTGATAAGTGGTTGCTGTAAATACATTTGGATCATGTCCTTTGCAAATTGGATGTTATTTAAAATTGGACGATCTTCAGAAATGTACTACACATGCGTTTTGACGTACATCCACTACCATTATGGCAAATAGTGGCATGACAGTGTAACGTTTCCGTTACTGTTATTATTTGATTTAAAATTATCTGTATTAGTTTAACTAAATTTGCGTGGTAAACCTTCCTTTATTTTTATTTTGTGGAGTCGCTACTTTTTAAGGCGTTGTCGCCTTGAGATTCTTTCCGTACTTAGCGTTCGACGAGTACGCATGTGGTATTTCATTTTGAAGCCATGTAATTTTTTATCTTATCTACAATATCTTTATATAAAAAGTCTGTGTTAATAATACAGGTATGTCTTTTTATTTATATTTTGTTGAGTTTATCTAATTCCCAGTTTTTATTTGTTTTAGACTTTTTTTTTGGTAGCGATTTTATCTTTAACGAAATTATCGTTATCTTTATAATTTGAATGGGTTTGGTATATGAATAATAAACTAAATACCAATGATCCGAATCGATTTTCGTGAAGAAAATACACTATGATCATCAATTTTTGATGGGAAATTTCCCAAGGCCATCTGCTTCAACTCTGCATTCCGTTGGAAATTTAATCCGTATGCGTGAGTTACTTATATCTACATTCCTTTCGTTGATTAAAAACTGCTTTATCAACAACTTGGGTTTTGTTCTTGCGAAATAACTTACATTTGAACGCAACTTAGTAAACACTAAATAATAAAATTTCTCTAAATAATATCAAAATTACATTTGCATACTGCAAATATTTAAAGTAACTTAATTAAAATTGTTTTCTTACTACATGTAAAGAAATACCGGTATTCTCTTAATTTTAAGTTTAATCAATTAAATGATAAAAATTTCTATTTTTAGTTTTAAGTAACCTTACTGAATTTTATATTAATGTTTTGTTTTGTTTTGTTTTTGAATATAGGATTATAAATCTTTTGAGGTTGAATCAATGAATTATTCTTGGTTAACTTTTATTGCAGATAAGACTTTAATAGTTTAGTCTTAAAATCAAACTATTTGGCATCCCTGACATCGGAAGTTAATTGACCAATTTTGACAACTTTTCTGATTGTTTGATTGATTTCTTTACATCGTTTGTTAGCGCACTCTTCGCTTATCTAAACTACCTGAGTTGCGCTACAACAGTAGATCAAATTCAACGACAAAGATAATGGAAATTGGCAGTTGTAGCGGCTGGTTACGTTGAAGAAGGTATCAACAATAAAAACAAATGTTTCAGACATTATTGGGAGTATCAATAATAGAAGTGGACTGTCATTGACTTCCGAGAATGACGAGATTACTTGTCTTTTCCAAATATTTTGTATTTAATACAACAGTTGTTTTGACTAATTGATACTTTGAAGTCATCTTCAGGTTTCCAATAATTACTATATAGATTTAAAGTGAAAATTACTTAAAATTAATAATTTTTGTATAAAACTCACCAATCACTGATACTAAAATCTTTCAAGAACTAATCTTATCAACAAGATAAAATATTTAAACATGGTATGTTAAAGTGATTTGTGTAAGTTGCCTTTGATAAACTTTATTTTACTCCAAGATAATATTATTTTTAAGAGCTTGAAAGCTTGGTAAAAGCTTGGTTTGACAAATATTGAACATGGCTTAATTATTAAAAAACTTGGCGTAATTTTTTAAAAACTTGGCTTGATTTTAAGCCAAGCCTGTGAAAACCAAGTCAGTCCTGTAAATCCCTAGAGTGTAGTCATTGCTGTTTTACTCTTTTTAAAGTTTTTTAAAATTAGTTTTTGGCATGACACTTCGGTAGCAGTTGTTAGGACGTTCAAAGCGTCAGTCGCTTTACCTTTACCTAACTATAAAGGTCAGAACAAAAATTAGTTTAGTAGTAATTATAAAGCCAAGTAAAGTTTATAAAAAAAAATAGTAACGTATTTCAAACATAAGTTGTGACGTCATCCTCAAAAACGATAAGACATACAAAAAAATTATAAGATAAAAAAGATTTCCTTAAAAACGCGACCACGTCGACGCGTCCACTTTGACACCGTTGTTTCGACGCGAGATCATTTCGACGCGAGCTCATCTTGACGCAAGATCATCTCGACGCAAGTTCATCTTGACGCGAGATCATCTCGACGCGAGTTCATTTCGACGCGAGCTCATCCCAACGCTAGAACACATCGCAATACCGCCTTTACTTCAAACTAAAAGTAAGGTATTTCGATTCGGTTTCTACAATTACACTAGTACACGTATCATCAATATAGAAATAAAGCCAGATTCAAATATATATTAAGAAATAATTATAGATATAACAAAAAATAATTAAGAATAAGCATCTTAATCCATGAGAAAATTGTGTGCTATGCCTCTAAGGTATTCTAACATCATTACTTTATTGCCATAGTATCAAATCAGAATATATTAACCTGTTTAATAACCTATATTGCATTTTTTTTATAACTAAACAAAATAAGTACCCTAGATACAAGCCGATACTTACATTACATTAAAGAAATTACTATAACGTTGAATTAATCAAAAATACAAAATTCATTATTTAAAGGATGAGTTCTCGTCGAGATGAAGTCGCATCGAGATGAGGTGGCGTCGAGATGAAGTCGCATCGAGATGAGGTGGCGTCGAGATGATCTCGCGTCAAGATAATGTCGCGTCGAAACGATCTCGAGTCGAAGTGGCCGCGACGAAATAAGATGTACCGATACTTACATGATATAATTTCAATTATGAAGACACTAAATATCGTATAGAAATCGATTTTATTAATTACAGCTGTAAATAAAATTAAGTAGATACGAGAAGGTAAGACAAGATAACACAGCAAATCAATAATTGTTTTTGTAAAGCGTCGTATGTTAACTTAATTTAAAAAAAAAAATTTTTTTTCACTGTGTGTTCTATGTAGGTACTGTTTAATTCTTTTTTGCACTACTAGATAGTTTTCTCATACTTACTACACTTGTTTTTATGACAGAATGATTGATTTATTAGTTGTTAGGCAAAATATGTCGGTAAATGATTTATTTACCGTCTTAGAACGGTATAAGTACAGGACAACTAACGTGTAGTCATGAATGCGACCGACAAATTTTATAAAAACAATTATGACACTGTGACAACGCTTGGAAAACCAACTGGTTTTAACATAAAATAAAAAAACTTTTAGCATAAAAATAAATAAAAACGTCATTTTGACATTTATTAAGATAATGTAATAAGATTAAATAAAAAAGGTTTCTATCGCGCAAAAAATAGCATAAGCATCACGAACATTAAGATCTCTACCGGTCTCAGACAATATTGTCTTCGACCAGTAAAAAGCCGTTACTGTTCTTAATACGTAATAATCTATTTTTTATTGCTACCGTAGAAGTTTTCTATTTAATTTAAAAGTGTGTTTGATAATAGTGTAACGTAATACTTAAATAAAACAAAAAAAACCTAAGCTTGTTTTACCAATTAATTAAATTAATTGCAATATAAAAAAAATCGTCTAAGATACATTAACTTGTAAGTTAATAAACACTGCGCAATTAATTTGATTTAAAAAAATGTAAGTAAATTCGTTACAGTAGTTTAGTTTTCTAAACATCCTAAGTAAACTCGTGTAACAGTTGGTGTGAGAAATGCAACAAGTAAAAGTGTTAATTTATTGTCCTAATCAGCAAGTAAACAATAAGTTAAATTTTAATATATTTAACCATCTGTCTGAAAAAATTCAATACATACAAAAGACACATCTTTTTTTCCGACAATTATCAGTAACTATTTGATTTAGTTTCACTGAAACAAGAATAGTAATCTGTAAGTTATTAAAGTTTTGCGTCTCTCAATCAATTAATTTCGTTATTAAACTTTGTAATAACTATGATTGTTTAATAATGGAATAAAAACACAACGAATAAAATTAATGTTCAATTAAGGCGGTGTTTATAAGTAACATACCGTTCTACGGCTCATAAAGGTATGAGTAAAATGTGGGTCATTACAATAGTGAAAGTAATTCAACGACTAAATTACAGAAACTTGCCAAACATTTGAGATTAACAGGATTTAAAGATTATAGAAATTGCAGTTACCAGTTATGTATGAAAAAATATGCGATCGCCCCCATTTCCTGTGTAAAATTTTTTGAAAACTTAACCAGTATGCAACGCACCTTCGACTAAGTAAGTTTTTGTTGTAAACATTATTCGCAATTACTTAATAATGTTTTCATCTGGAATTATTAACGAAAACTTTGTAACTGGTGCAGTTATCGTGTTGTGTTTTGTGGTGGCTTATTTTAAATATAGCTGTAATTATTGGAAGAGAAGAGGTATACCACAAATTCCGGTTACATATCCATTTGGAAATATAACCAAAGTGTTTTTGCGACAACAAATGTTAGGTGATAGAATAAAAGAAATTTATAATTTAATGAAAGGACACGAATGCGTTGGTATATACTTTGTTAATCAACCGGTACTCATACCATTAAGCCCTAACCTAATTAAAAATATACTCACAAAAGACTTTCAATATTTTCATGATCGCGGAATTTATTATGATGAAGAAAATGATCCTTTAAGTGCGCATTTATTTTCTTTGAGTGGAATAAAGTGGCGTAATTTAAGAAATAAATTTAGTCCCGCGTTTACGTCCGGTAAATTAAAATTTATGTTAGAAACGATTGTTGCATGTGGGGTACAAATGAAAGATGTCTTAGAAGATATGGCAAACGCAAGTAAAGAAGTTGAAATGAAAGACATAATGGCTAGATTTACAACAGACGTTATTGGTTCTTGCGCTTTTGGGTTAGAATGTAACACTATGAAAAATCCTGAAACGGAATTTCGACAAATGGGACGACGAGCATTTACTCAAACAATACCAGATATGTTACGTGTTATATCTATTTATTTAATTCCGCGATTAGTTAAACCGTTAGGATTTGGTGTTTTTTCTCGTAAAGTTACAAATTTTTTTAAACAAGTTGTGAAGGATACTATGGATTACAGAGAAAACAACAATGTTTCAAGAAAGGATTTCCTCCAGTTGCTTATTCAGTTAAAACAAAAAGGTTATCTAGATCACGATGAAAATATAAATATTGAAACAGTCCCAGACGGCACTGTGCTAACATTTGAAGAAGCAGCGGCTCAAGCGTTTATCTTTTTTTTAGCCGGTTTTGAAACCACTTCAGCTACAATGAGTTTTGCTATGTTTGAAATGTGTGTTAATTCTGAAATACAAAACCGAGCTAGAGAAGAAGTAATAAATGTAATGAAGAAATACAATGATCAATTAACGTATGAGTCTTTAACAGAAATGCAATATCTAGATACGGTTATTTCCGGTAAGTTTAGTACAGTAAATACTTTAGCTTAATTTAATTGGTTTTAGAAACTTTGCGAAAATACCCACCAGCACCAGTATATGCAAGAAAATCGACAGAAAATTACCCTATCCCATTTACAAATATGGTTATCGAAAAAGACTCGCATCTATTACTTCCTATATGGGGCCTCCACAGGGATCCCGAATTTTGGCCTAATCCTGATAAATTTGACCCTGAACGTTTTAATGACGAAAATAAATGCAAAATTGCAGATTACACATATTTGCCATTTGGGGAAGGTCCTAGAATATGTATAGGTAATGTAATAACTAACCTAAAAAAATGATACATTCAAAATGCTTCTTAGGTCAACGATTTGCCCTTATTCAAATAAAAGTTGGATTAGCTTTAATTTTGAAGAATTTTCTATTCTGTTTAAATTCAAAAACACCGTTACCTTTAAAGCTTGAACCAAAAGGAATTGTAATTACTCCAGTTTCTGGAATTTGGCTAGATTTAAAGAAAATTGGAGACAAGTGATTATATGATTTAATTTTTACAAAGATGATCAATTATTGGTCGGAGAAAACGGCAAACTAAGAGTATAATTATTATAAACGTGTTTTGGTGCGGCTTATTTGAAAGATTTCACTTCTTACGATACTAACTGTAAATACAGACTTATTTATAGGCATTTTCAAAGCGACGTAAATTAAATTTTATAAGCAAGCTGTTTTAGCAAAACTGCTTAATAAACTAAAGTGAAAGTAGTAATAACATTTCAATGAAGTGAATATTTCACACAATCTTAAGAGGACATTTTATTTTATTTGACACATATAAAATGTTTTATTAGAACTACTTATATATGAAAGTTAAATATTTACTACAAATGAAACCTCTTTTCTTGTCAAACTGTGTCTGTATCAACTTAATTTAACAAAAGTGAATAGAACGTTAAAAACGTGGAAAATGTAATTTATATACCAAAAGGCATATTGTAACAAGAACTAGCTTTAATTTAAACTTAATTTATTCAAAAACTGTTAAATCAAGATCAACTACTTATAGATGCAAAGTCCCGAGGAACAATCTGCTTCAACATAGCGATTTGTAAATTAAAAGCATTTTTATACTTATAAAACAAACTTGCACTTATAAACAAAAACCCAATAACATTAATAAACAATAAAAAATTGTGAAAAATTAAGAGTTTATCAACGTTTTTTCTTTATGTAAGTTGGTTTTTAACGAAAGTATTTTGTACAGAATTAATTTTTGTCGCAACCACTGTCGAATTGTAGCATTAACGTTATCTAAATTTTTCTAAAATACCTTAATGTTTTAAAATTACATAAAACGTTGACTGCATACCTCTTCAAGTAAAGATTTTTCTTTACAAGCTGCTTGATGTAATAATACCTTTATTTTATCCAAAAGTTATTTTTTGTGCACCACAGTTCTCTGACTCGTCTGATAATGAGTTAACTTCTTTAGATAGTTCTAGTTGTTCTAATAAAGCAATTGTATTGTTCGAGGACTTTAGTTGCTCTTCTAATCGCATTATTTCTTAAAGACAATTACCATATTGATCTTTTAATTTGGTTTAGTCTATCGTGTCCCTATAAAAAGTTGAATTTTCATATAAACAAAGTATTATTACAAATCAATTATGAAGTACACTTTTCTTATTTATGTAGTATAAGCTCTATCACGCTTTTTTGTTCGCTAAACTGCCGTTTGCCTATTCAACTGTAATTACATAATTTGCGTATTGTATAATTACAATTATCGCACGCAAATTCTAGTTAGTGCACGCAATTTTATATATGCTATAATCATCTTTTGATTTTTATATAATTTAAAAATAAAGCAATAACGAGTACATTAGTAAATGCAATTCGTTCGGTCTTATTTACAATATTCTTGTAATTGAACAGCATTAGTAATACTAGTTCATTTGTATCAAGTACTTCAAAAAGTAATTTTAAAGTTAATGTTTTCCTCAAACAAATTATTGGTGGCAGTTTTAATAAATTCTTCTGAAATTATTTTTGGTACAATGTTTAATTCCTGTTAAATAAAACACACTTTTACAAGAATTGGATTGTGTTTAATATCGTAAACGCTTGTGAACGTGACGTCAAGCCAATGGCGTGTCGCTTTACTCTCTGCCTAAAACAGGCATTTACGGCTACGTATTTGCGCAGTTAAGTATGATAATGCAGATGAGTGCTTTTGTTAACACCCCCTGCAGTTTATTTTTTTCTACATAGCGTCTGAAATCTTTCACCAACTGACAACAATTTGAGTGACATCATAATTTGTATTAACAGTCAACGTCACATGATTTTATTAAATCTAAAACTTTTATCATTGCTTGGTATTATTTAATACCTTCATGTAGTAGTACAGCTAACTAATGTGTTTTTAAATTTAAAAAAATGTATTTGTAATAAATGTCGACAGCAAAAAATTATGCAACGAGAAAAGAAGAAAATGGTTAGTACTTTAAACAAGTTTTTGCAAAATTACGTCGAACCACTAAACAATCGTTTACAATCAAAGATGTTGTTATGCTGCATCTTAATCACAATCCAAAAGAGATTAATAATGTGTTACCACACATCTATGATTATTTTAAGTCAAATTTATAATGAGTAGCATTTTAGAAATTTTAACAAAACGTAAATTTTAAAAGTTAAAATATCGCAATTATCTCGTTAACAAAGATGGAAAAAGATTTTCTAATCAATATATTTTGTAAAAAAATTTTCTAATAGATATTTATGAAATAATTGTTAATTATATTTATTTATTGAAAATAAAAATTTTTAATACATATCTTGGTTTTTTTTTCGAAAACTTTAAAATACAGTGCACGCCACTTATTTCATTTTTGCAGTGCATTTATTTATTCAAGTAAGTAAGTATTTTGACTGACCTACGTTACATTACCTAATTTGAACATCTGTAACTACGTTATCTTCGAGTTACTTTGTATTTTTAATGTACTTGGAAATAGTGTACAGTTTCTAGAATAAAAACTTAATTTAAGTACTTCTTATCTAATAACATTATTTTGTATTCATTCTTATTTTTTTTGTGATGTGGTTCTTGGAACTAAATTAAACATTATAAATGCTCTGTTATATTCGATTTATTTGGCCCAAAATTTTGATTTATTTAAATTATTTTATTAGAGTTTTTCTTTTGAAATTTTTTGCGTGTATTAAAGCTATAATTTCATCTTCTAATTTAATCAGATACACAATGCATGCAATTAGTTCTTTCTAAGCAATAAACATGTTTTTGTTTTAAATTTCGAATTTTGTTATCAATCGGTGATTGTTATCAAGAACCAATGTGATTCTATTAGGCGGCGTGCATTGTAGTTTTATAGAATTGGAATTTATGTGAATCACATGACTCTCCCACAGCGAATAAGATGTTTAGTGGTAAGTACGCCTTTACTGTAGAATCATTTGTTACAAAACTTGTTTGGTTACAGTAATTAGGCGTTACTAACTATAACAAAAAATACGGTGCAACATTGAGCATAAAAATTTTTACAAATCGAGTTACTATAGGAACGTGCTTCTAAGGTTGAGAAACAAACTGTCTTGACAAAAACAGTTATCCTGTTTTTCAACATCCGTTAAGAGATGACTTCATTACCCTAGACGGAGATGAGGTCAAGAAAAGCAAATATTTTTACGCAAACATTAATTAGTGAGTATGAACCCAGAGAAGAAAGTTTTTATTGCATAAATAATTTCATAGATTATTTTAACTAAAAATAGAAATCATAGCTATCAATTAAATAAAGTTTAATCATTAGATAGATAGTATTACATACCTACCTATTAATGTCTTAAATTTTAAATAATGTAAACCAAGCAAACTATAGTTGTTTATATTGTAATATACATTTAAACAAAGTAGGAAATAATAAAAAAGGATTAATAAATTACGTGTTAGCATTTTGTTACAATTAGTTTATGTTTTGTTATTTGTTTTTGTAATGTATGCGTTAGATTTTTGTAAAACAATATATTTTTATCTATACAGTGCTTTTTCTTTAAAAGTGGCTATGTTAATTTTTCAACCTCTTGTAAGATACTTTTTTTATTAAAATTTTAAACAAATATCTACTCTAATATCAAGAGACAGTATTTAGTGTAGTTTAAAATGAGTTAGTTCTTAATTAACAATAGAAATATTGATGTTCGAAACAATAGGTTGAAAAACAATTTTTTTGTGTTTTTTAAACCTAAAATTTATTTACGCGTTCATCAAATAATTATTAGATGAATAAGACAATTCCAGAAATTTCATTATTTACTTTCATAAAACCAAATTTTATAACTGTGATAACATAAAATACCTAACAAATAATATTCTCAAAATTATTATATTAGTGTTAAACATAATAAAAACATTCTAGAAAATAATAACATTTAATGAATTTTAAAGGATATTAAATGAGATCAAATAAAAATAACAATTATTAAAGGAAAATTAAGTTAAATGTTCAAAATGTTTTTCGTATGCGGCTAAACAATGAGCAAGTCTTCTATAAAATTTTTTTTAAGGAACTTTTTCAACAGCCAAGCAAATATTGAAGTTAACTTCGTCTGTCTTCTGTCAGTACATGAGGATTTTTTCTCCGTTTCATATGAGTATTATCATTGCATTAATTATTAATGTAACCCGTTGTGTCAAATATTTCGTATAAATTAAGTACGGTAGTCTTACTTGGTACGAGACGATCTGGATGCGTTGCCGCAAATGTTGCTACAACTTGACGGGCTGAGTTCGTCTTCACATAAAAAAGAATTAGTTCAATAGGTTGATTACGCGTATACAAGCTTATTTAAATGCAAGCAATTAGTTTTCTAAATCAGAAAAAAACTTATTTACTCTTTGACTGAGACAAAATTGTTTTTTTTTGTGTTGCCAACATCGCAAACGCCAATATTCGTTCGTTAGTAAAGTTACGTAATGGACGAAAAAAGCTTTAGTGTGGCAAAATGAAAACTGGAAATCCACATAAAACTAAGTGTTCAAAGTTAATTATTATATTAGAACGAGTATGCGACAGGTGGAAAAGTAATTTAGAAACTCTTGAAATTCAGTTAGAATTGATAAAAACAATATTAAAGTTAATGTCAAATTTGACAGATTCGGTAATAAATGTAGTAACAACTTTATATTTCTGTTGTTCATGTTTTTTATTTTTTTAAAAATATAATTTTACAAAAAGCAACACAAAAAATTAGGTACGTTACTCTCGTCGAAAATTTCATAGCATAACTCTCACATGCAACGCTCAGCCGTACGGCCTCGTGTCGCGTTTACGTACTTTTCGACGCTTGTTACGTCAATTACTATTTTGTGCTGCCAACGTCGCAAACGTCAAAATTCGTCTAGGGTGGCAAAAAGAAAACTAGGAATCCACATAAAAGTAAGTTTTTAAAGTCAATTAATATATTAGAACGAGTATGCGACAGGTGGAAAAACCATTTTAAAAATCTTGAAATTCAGTTAAAATTGAAGAAAAACGATGTTAAAGTTAATGTCAAATTTGACAGATTTAGTAATAAATGTAGTACCAACATTATATATCTGTTGATTTTTTTTTTATTTTTTCAAAAAATAATGTAATTTTATAAAAGGCAACACAAAAAATAATGTACATTACTCTCGTCGAAAGAATCATAGCATAACTCACTCACATGCAACGCTCGGCCGTGCGGCCTCGCGTCGCATTAACGTTCGTTATGCTATTTCTTACTTTCGACTCTTGTTACGTAAACTACTATTAAGCCTACTATTTTAAACATCATTATAAAACAATACCAAAATTAAAAATATTACATTCTCACAAATATTTATTTTCTTAAATAAAAACTAATTCATTTTAAATAAAACTAAATAATGTCCTTTGATATTAGCTTAAAAATTTGTTTAAATTTTTTTAATAAAAGAGTATCTTACAAGTTAAAAATTAACATGAAAAACCCTATGGCCAATTAAAAAAAACTGTTTATTATTTGTATTAAATTTTATTAAAATTCTTATATGTATTGCATAATACTTTAATTTCACTATTTTGATTTTAAGAAATTTTTTTAGATAATTCCAAAAAACATGTAACATCATAATAAACTGCTTTTTTACCAGCACAATATGGGTTTCTGAAAAATTATGTTTTTGTGTATATTTGAAGTTTTTGTTAATCCAGTGATGTTCGGAGAAACCGTGAGCTTGAATTAGTATGTCAATAAGGTTAAATTAGAGCAATTATCTTTCTTTATTGCTAGAAATATTGTTACGTGAACAAGATTGTTAAACTGTAATATTTAGCAAGAAAAGTAATAAGAACGCAAAGTTTTGTATTCTTGTACTTTCGCTGTAGCAAGATAGTTTAATTTTTGAGTAAACTATTCTTGCTATTAAATCTGCTAGAAAATATTAGAACGCCTGTACATTGCGCCATCGCAATCAGCTGATTTTAGTTTAACATAACGACAGAATATTAAACAATTTCTGTGACGTAACTCCTAGGCATAACTCGACTTAAAACATAATGCAGAATAAAAAGATTAGAGAGAAGCAAATAAATTTAGAGCGAATGGGGGTAATTTTAAGTTTAAGTTTAAGAACAAAATAAATTTATTTTGACTGGTAAATGTCATCTGTTAAATACGACAGAGCGGGATGCTCTCCTGTTACAGTTGAACCATATAACTAATAGAGCCAGGAAAGATAAAGACCGGTGCAAAAAGGTAAGTGTTTTCACATAAATATAAACGCAAATAAAAATCTACTACAGTTAAATTAGTATGCTACATAACAAGAACTGTAAATGGAATTTTACATGCAAAGCGAAATATTCAGCATTTCCACGAGCATGAAAAATGCTTTATAGCTGAAGTTATGTAGTATAATTTTTCTACGCCCACAAATAAAAAATCATCTTTACAATTAATGAGCTGTCAATTTCAATTTGTTGATCATAGATAACTACGTATTTTTTTTAAATTAACAAACTGTTTTGTTTATTAATATATAAACCTTTACACCAATAATTGTTTGTACCTGTCCTGGTATTGCTATTAATTTAATTGAATTGCAAAAATTATAATTAGAAAAGTTTCTTTCCTGTGCAAATCTTTTTTTTATAATAAAGAAATATGAAATCTTACAATAAAGAATATGTTTACTTTACACCGATGAGAATGATGAGATAAACGAATTTTACTTACGATGAATGAAAAGATGCACGTTATTTGTTCATTTACAGGCGTAGAAAAAAGTGAGTCAATGAGTTAATTGAATGTAAAAATATTTTAGTAAACGATATTGTATTGTTTAGTATTTTCTAAGGGTATGATACATTCTAACTTATATTTGTTTAATGTTATCAGTTTTACTCAGAATGGAAATCAAAAACAAAAAAGAAAGCTCGTCAGAATAAAAAAACATAACGTCTACTGGGGATGGATCTTACGAAGATTATAACTCAACTGACAACGAAAATAGATTGTTACACGTTGTTGGATAGATTACGGTAATGGAAGAGGAAAACTTACCACCACAATTAGAACCGACGCCGATAGAGCTTAAATAATACAAGTTAGACTGTATTCTAGGAAAAGACAGAATACTTGAAGGTAATTCAAACTGTTTTATGTTTAGTTATGACCATTATTTATTCTAGAAGATGTACATACACAACATGACGTAAACACTGCATATTTTATGAATATATAGGAAAAGAATTGCAAATGAAGAAAATTAGAAAACTGGAAAAAAGACACATAAGAAATATAAACCTCGTAATACTAGACTTAAAGAATCTGCTAAAATATATGCAGCAAGTGCTACCCAGTGAGCAAAATGCTACTTTATTGTGGAACTTTAGGATACTCAAAAGTCATATTGGCTTAAGTAGCTAATTGGTAACTTAAGGAACTTTTTTAGAGCTTAAGTACCAATATAAAATTGCTCAGTTACTTAAGAACTACTTATAACGTTTTTACTACCCTTAAACAGCTACTTCATTGACAGCTTATCAAGAGCCTTCAACAATGCCTCTTCATTAGTATTATTGTTTTTTTTAAGCCGACTTTGTTACTTCAAAAGAGCTGTTATTTTTTTATTATTCATTTATTGTCATTCGTATTTACAAAATGGAGAGTTTACAAAACCGACTGTTACATTGTTTTCATTAGCTTTAAACTATTCTTTATATTTTTTTCGTAGGATTTTGAGATTTTAAAGGTGTTTTTAGTGAGGTATTTATATGACAACACAAAATCGATGACCAGTCTTGAATCCTTATTGACAAATTGTGCTGTGAGTTCATAGTAATAGATGGTCTACCGTTACACAGTGAATAAGATATTTTAGGAAGTTTTCCAAAGAAAAGAACCGAAAGGGTAAATATTTTATTTATTCAGTTGATCGTGTCTTGTCGATTTTCAGTATTATGTAAAAAATATAAATAAGTACGATTAGTTTTCACATAATCAAACATTCAATGGTTATTTATTTAATCTCTTAGTATAAGTACCTACCTAATTTGAAAATTAATTCTACTAGATATTACTTCAATTTTTTGCTGATTTTTTTGTATCCTTTCTTTTGTACAAAACATCTTGTATATCCCAAATGTTGAGATGGTATCCAGTCTAGATAGGTAACATCTTCTAATACTGTTGGTTTATTTTAAAAATACATTTCGATTTTGTGAAACTTTCTCTTGAAATTGCAGCGTAGTCTCTGTGCTGTTGTGTGAGTTCATTTTTATGCACAAATATGTATCGCAACAGGAATTGAATAAAATGATACTTGATTCTTATTTAATTACAATACCCCACAACAGTACAGTGTTGTAGTATGCCCTCTCTGCTAAAATTTAAATGCAAAGGAGAAAAAAACACAAAAATAAATACTACAATAATTGGCACTGCATTTGTCAATCTCAAAAACATATCTGTTACACGGTTGTCAAACAATGTTTGCCCCACGACACTATATTGAAAATATTTTGACAAGTCGTATTCAAGTCATGTAATGCCGAATACACGCTCTCTTAATTCAACTTCAGAATCAACTTATTAAAATAAATAAATCTTGTTTAAAATTTTTTCTTTTTCAATAAAATTACTGTCGCACGTTACAAAATCATATCAAAAATGTATCAATTATACTTAATTTCTTATAAAAACTATTGGTTTGAACACATATAACTAGATTTCAAATTCAAAATCTAAAATTATGATCTAAAACACCCATATTTTTCGTATTTTAAAATCAACGATTATTAAACTATTAAGCAGTTCCTGAACGTAACATGTATGTTGTAGAATAGCTCAGTTGGAATATCAAATGATGACGAATTCATTAGGTAGGAGATCGAAGGTTCAAATCTGACCCGAGGAAAATCCAACCAAACATTATTTAAGTAAATAAACGTTTTTAAAATATGCATATATAATAAATACCGGTAAACACACAGGCAAACAAAGAAATAAAATAATTTTTACCTACTTAAACGCTTCATGGAGGCTTCAGTTTTTCTACAAACCACTTAAAAGAGTTCTAAAGAGTAACTTTAAACGCTAAAGTAGATATAAAAAAGCCGGTTTTAGCTACAACAACAAGTATTTTTGAAATAGCATCAAGCATTTTACAATTGTTATCAGCAATTTCTAAAATTGATGATGCTTTGTTAATTAGTCATTATGGAAGTAATTGTAAAGAATAACTTATTGTTTTTGTATTTTTTTTAAATTATTAGTTATTTTAATGTATCAGTTGATAAATGTTATGAGAGCGATAAACGTATCATAACTGCATTTCGGCGTTTCTCAAAACTTTATCTATACCTAAACTCCACATAAACAGCTAATAAGTTATCTGGCAAATAATCTAAGCATAGTTTATGTGACGCCTGCGTTCATATGCATTGTTACACATAACTAGTCTCTAGCATTTTTGCTCTTTGTTTACCATACCTACATAACCTATACCATCATCGTTTTAAGCTAATCTAAGGTTTTCAGACTTCGTTTTTTTATTTATTTTATTTTTTATTTGTGTAAAGCGTTTTTGGTAGAATGGGTATATCTTTTCCTCGGAGAGTTGCTAATTGTTTAGCACTTCTGTCACCTGTATGAGCAAAAGCATTCTTTTTCAATTTTATTCCATGCAGTAGTTTTATGCGACACGCTCACTGCGTCCGTCTTCTTATTGTCAATTAAATTTAAATATTTTGTTCGGGTGATTTTTTTATCCGTGTCGGAAAAGTTTTGCGATCGCAATTTTTCCAAGTCCCGAACACTTTATGGAAAAAAAGAAAACAACAATTGGTAGAATACGTCTAGGCGAAAGCAAACGCAGAAATTGAAAATGAATTCTTTGTAAGTTGAAATGACATTTTGCATTACAATACAATAATTACAATACAATGCAATAAATGAGTGATAATCCTTTGAATAAAAAGAGACGAAATAACCAAAATACAGAATAATAAATTCAGGTAAACTTATATTTAAATTAGGCATCGCACGACTTATTTCTAGTAAATACTATGAGTATAGCTATAACTGTTATCCATCTAGCGAGTAAAAGTAGAACTGAGTTAGCAGATTACAATCCACGCTTAAGTTACGACTAGATAAGTTTTGAGAAATGCTACTTGCAACTTATCAGACTAATGGTCGGTTTCTGAAAAGACTTCATAAACTCGACATCACTATCTGTAGCAGGGGTAAATTTTACAGTACCGGAACGCCCATGGTGTGGCCCACCGGAGGGTCGGGAGAGTATGGAAAAGGAGGTCCAAAAACAACAAACAAATTTTTTCTCACTAACCCAGTACCGGTACGGCGTTCCGGCGCGTTCCGGCACCAGGGCGCATCTGATCTGTAGATAACGGTATTGGTCTTATCTAGTCATAACTTATGCGTGGATTGTAATCTGCTAATACCTCAGTTCTAATTTTACTCGCTAGATGGATAACAGTTTACAGTTTCCGGACCCCCCTTCTCCATACTCTCCCGAACCTTCGGTGGGCCACACCATGGGCGTTTCGGTAGTGTAAAATTTACCAGTGCACCCTTGCTACAGATAGTTATGTCGAGTTTATGAAGTCTTTTCAGAAACCGACCATAAGTCTGATAAATTGCAAGTAGCGTTTCTCAAAACTTATCTAGTCGTAACTTAAGCGTGGATTGTAATCTGCTAACTCAGTTCTATTTTTACTCGCTAGATGGATAACAGTTATAGCTATACTCATAGTATTTACTAGAAATAAGTTCACGAAACTTTTCCGACACGGATAAAAATATCTTGTTAGAAATTGTCACCCAAACAAAATATTTAAATTTAATTGAAAATAAGAAAACGGACAAAGTGAGCGTGTCCCATAAAACTACTACATGGAATCAAATTGAAAAAGAATATAATGCTTTTGCCCAAACAGGCGACAGAACTGGTAAACAATTAGCAACTCTCCGAGGAAAAGATATACCCATTCTACCAAATAAGCTTTACACATATAAAAGTAAAATAAACAAAGTCTTAAAACCTTAGAACAGCTTAAAACGATGATGGTATAGCAAAGATGCTAGAGACAAGTTATGCGTAACAATGCATATGTACGCAGGCGTCACATAAACTTTGTTTAGATTATTTGTCAGATAACTTATTAGCCGTTAATGTGGAGTTTATGTATAGATAAAGTTTGGAGGAACGCCAAAATGCTGTTATGATGAGTTTATCGGTCTCATAACGTGTATCAACAGAAAACTTACGCTCCAGAAACCGAGCATAATAGCGCTATATATATATAGTTATGGGAGTTTATAAAGTTTTTTCAGAAACCGACCATAAGTAAATCAATTGTTTTCTGATAAATCTCCTTTCGGCAAGTTCATCTCTATTAGGCGCTGGTGCATAATTAACATTACTTTCTTTACCATCTTGATTTAAAAAGTTTTCAAATTCATCAGGAATATTATTTTTACGACAAACGTTATGCAATATGCACAGGCATATATAATTCTTCCTGCTGGCGCTTGGGAATAAGGCAAAACTCTATCTTTTAGTAAATATCTAAATCTTTGTTTCGAACACCAATAGATGGTTTTATAATATTTCTGGCTGACTAATGTCTTAATGTATATACACCTTCAGGAGTTTTAGAAACTGCACCAGGAATTGGAGTCATTAGCCAAAGTTGAATTAGACAACCTGAATCTCCCATTATTCAAGAATTTCTTGATATTTCTTTCTAAAATGTGCACTTATGGTTGACGTTTCCCATACACATACAAATCTGCAAATAAAATTAAATACAAACGTTCAAATTATATCTATGAAACACTTACCAGTTGTACATTGATGCTGTGATATTCTTTTCTATTAAGGTAACGTACAGCGGATGTACTTCATCATTAACTTTTAGCGACGTAATTGCGACATGGGTACCATCAATACACCCAATAGTATTACGAAACTTTAAAACATTTTGGTGCCGAAATAAGCATTTGTAAAAAAAAACATGTTTAAGTATGTGCTGTCGAAAAGTATTTTTTCTGTTTAAGAATACTACAGACTTGCATTTGTTTAGCGTTCTAAATTTTATGTCGTCTTATAGGAAATTTTACATATAGTGTAAGTAAGTGTACTGCAAATACATGAAAAATCTTTTTCAAAATTTGGCTAACAGTCATAGGAAAATTTAGTCCTAGGCTCACAACGCCCATAAAAATTAAGGAAAGTAAGACCTAAAGTTAAAGCAACATTGAATGTTAAAACATACTTTTAATTGTTTTTGTACATTGTTAACATTAATTTACCTGTAATCGAATTGCTATTATTCTTTCTGGTTCTTCAATAAATTGGGAAAGTTCTTCAATTAAAACTACGGTAATTTGCTTAGGTAGTCTAAATAGTTTATTAAATTTTACATCGTTCGTTTAAAAAGAATTACTGATATCGCGCTTTAATCGTATAAACCTTCTATAATTTATCAGATGTTTTAAACGTATGCTTGTAAATTAGTAATTAAACTTACCGATTTTCAGCATTAAGTAATTCATTCATAAAATTTAAGTGAAAATTTTGTGCAATTGGATTTATTTCAATTAAAATATTTACTAAACTAATTTAACGTCGTAGCAAGACTAAACTGATATTTAAAGATGATTCTTAGCGAAATTTGTTAAAATGACATTTTGTATTGTTAGAAAAACAGTATAAAGAATACGTAAATCAAACAATTTTGCTATAAAAAAAGCAATCATCGAATTAAGTTTTTAACAAGATTAAATCTTGATTATTTTTAACAATGTACTTAGATAATATAAATAATATAAAATATTGCTAAGTAATACCAAATCTTTAGACTAACAAGCAATTATCTTGTTTACTATTAGACACATGCATAGAGAATCGCTCTAAATATCTGACAACTGTAACAAGAATTTTCTTGTTTCTATTGTTCGCATACCGAATCCTGTATTTACTTCTGCTGAAACCGTATGTTCTTAAAACTACATCAAACCGGTTGAATAGCAAAGTAAACCGAATATCTGGGCGCATTCCTACAAAACTAAGTTTTTGAGAGTCGTAAGATTGCCACACGCTGATCTACGTCATCTTGCAACCCTTCTTACTTGCTTCTAAATCTGAGATGTTTGAACTAATGGAACAAATATATCTTGTTTCATACGTGACAGTATACTGTCATTGGAGATAAAATTGATCAATTGGACGCTGATTCGTTATCCACTAAAAAAAGTTGGTCTTGAACGGTTCATTCGTAATATGAAAAAAACTAAAAATGGCGAATTTTGAAAATCGGTCATACTTCTTTATTTGCCATCGGTTTAAAAAGTTATTATAGTATACGCCGCTTAATAGAATCACGTTAAGATTTGGGGTTTTTGATAATAATAACCGAATGATAACAATATCCAAAACTCAGAAAAGAAAAAAATAAAATTGGTCAGAAACCAGTAAATACATACAGCGTGCATATGATTAACATGTTGTTTATTTAGATGGTGAAATTAGCGTCAATCCAAGCAAAAAAATGTTCATAAAACGTTTAAAAAATTTATAATTTTGAGTCAAATATATATATTATATTTATTATAATTTCTATTATTATTAGAACAACAAAAAATTTCTAAGTTTGAATTGAAAATAAAAATCTACATTTATTTAAATAAGGAAAAATATTTAGTAGGTTTATAAGTTTGGAAAAGGTTATTTAGGTCGGTGCATTGTGTGAAACTGCAAACAAAAACTTAGTTTTAACTTTCAGTAATTTATTTGCTAATCGATATAAAACAAAATTCAACAATTAAAATTCCGCTAGCTATTAAGCGTGCTTCCTTATTCGCTAGAAACACATTTTTTAAGTGAAAATTAATATTTAATTTTCAAACGTGCAAAATAATTTCCCAATTATACTAATTAAGTAGCTTATTCTAACTAATGAGGTTTTATTTTTTGTTAAAAATATATGCTGCACGAACAAATTACTTATTACAACACGTTTATTATACATTAATTTCTAGAAAAAGTATTTTCTAATATTTGGTAATCAAACAAAACTTAATATTTAGTCTTTAATAAAACATTTCTATTTATAACCATTATACAATTTTATCTGAATATTTAAATTGGCTGTAAACATGTTTTAGCTGTCAACAAAATGTTATGTCTAGAACAAAATAATATAGTCATAAAGAAAACATCTGTTTTATAAAATGCGATTGTTTGCAAATTATTTACATAAAAAAATAATTAATTATTGTTGCTTAAGTTTTTTTAAAATTCTACATCAATAAATTAACTTCGGTATAAAAATGTCTACTTGTTATTGCCGTTTTTGTCATTTTGACGACTAGAAAAAATGTACTCTTCTCAAAATCAGACTGCATCTTGTATTTTTGATCGAACAAATTGCACTCTACATTTGTTTCACTTTATTTGGTGACATTACTGATTGGTAAATTATTTTTTACGATTTACTGTTGTTAAAATTAAGTTTAAGCTTTTCATAAAGAGAAGCAATGGTAGCGGTCTTCTTCTTCAATGATTATAGACCTGTCAGTATGCTGTCAAGATGTCTTACAAAACCTTTTTGTTATGTTTTAAAACTAAAGGTATTTATCATACAATTGGTTTGACAATGTATTCTATAACAAAAATTGACAATGATTATCTAAAAATATTATGTGTTGTGGCGTTTTTTTAAATGTTACATTTTATTCTCGTAGTACAACTCAAATGATTTAGTACTCAAAATGCGTTGATTTTATATTTGAACTATTAATGGATTGATGGATGCATATTCTAAATCATGTAGAAAAATACACCTAGAAAATGATTCTTTTCTACATGACACATTTGATGTATGAAATGTAAGTTATGTATAAAGTGTAGAAAACACCAATAGAACACGTTAAATAATATATCTAAAATAATATTGAATTTTACAACAAAAATAAGTTGATAGATTTTAATAACATGATTTTTTTGGATATCCAAAATCTTGACTCGTCAATAGAAAAAATTGCGTAAACATTATGGCAATTGTTTAGAGCCCGGATTATAGTTGATATTACATTCGACATAAAGTCTTGGGTTTCTGGCTTACTATAACATGCTATAACATATGATGAATTTGTAGAACACTTCAAAATTTAAAAGTTTGGTAAGTATGTTCAGCCTATATGATAAAATATCCCATTTTTTATATTTTTATACAACAATAAGGAGTTGTATTTACATAGTCTTATGCATAAAAGACTCAAAGTAATTATTTTTAGTCCGTACGGTATCCTGCAATTTAAATAAAAAAACAAAAATGGCAGATCAATTACGAGTGGATACCAAATCTGATATTATGCATTTACGATTCATCATACAAAAATCGTAGCAATTTTTAAATAATATTAATCTAGTTATCCAATGAGATCAAAAATACAAAAAACTTGAAAATTTATACAGTACGACAGAGTAAGCAAAAATTCCAGAATTAAAATCTCTGATTTGAACCGGTGAAACGTCTAACCCATTATAATTCAGAAATTGAAGGTGATACAATTCTCTTTAAAATAAGTTTCATGTCAATCGACTTGTCAATTGTGATTTTGCAAATCGCTTCACTACTTTAAAACGGTTTCTTTTAAAACTGCATTTATCTTATTTTTGGAATTGGTAAGTATTACAAAACATACTCTGTGACATCAAAAATGCAACACCAAGAAGGCGTTAGAATTTTTGGTCCAAGCTTGGCAAAAATGTTTAATTGTCCAAGAACGTAATTGATTCAAATTTCATTCAAAATAATCTAGCTAGAGTGCAAATTATCGATAACTGAGTGAATTCGACAGAGGTTGCATTATTGACTTACGTGAAGGAGGCTTTTCATTCAGGGAAATTGCTAACCGTCTTAAGCGTAACCAATCCTCGGTAATACGGTGTTATCAAGCATGGTATAGAGAAGATCAAAAACGTTATAAACAGGTAAGTGGACGGCTACGACAGACAAATGTGGTCCAAAACTCTCATCTTTGCTTAATGGCATTAACAGACCGATTCTCAAGTACAAGATCAATAGCTAATCCATAATTTTGATACGAAGGGCGTTTTGTAAACTTTCGTACAGTTTACGGTCAAATTAGAGCTTTTGGTTTGCAATCCTATAAACCACATCTTGTGCTTTCGCTAACGGTTCGTCATCGACAGCAAGGTTTGGAGTGGTGCACCTTACAACTGGATTGGGACGAGGAATGGCATAGGGTGGTCTTCACTAACGAATCCAGATTCTGCTTGGGAATGCACAATGGTCGCATGATGGCCAAACGTACACATGGAGAACGTCGCAATGTGCAGTTTTCTGTTGAGCAGCATGTTCACCACACTGTGGGAATTATGGTATGGGGTGTTATTGTTTAGAGAAGTAAATCGCAGTTAGAATTTATCTAAAACAATATAAATACCCACCAATATATTAATGAAGTGGTAGAACTCCATATGCTTTAATTTCTCTAAGAGCTGGAGGACCCGATTTTGCAATTAGATAATGCTTGTCCCCACGTCAATATTTTGCCGTTTTTTTATGCCAAGAAGACTGCGAGAGTGTGAAACGAATAGGAGTGATCTAACAAATTATTAATAAAAAATGCTTTTATCTTTTGTTTAATTTTGTTGTTTAATAAAAGGAAACTGTTTATTCTAATGCCCAAAACATTAATACAAACGTTGAGTTCTTTGATAGACAAAAAGCAGTTGTTGTATGGTTATTTCCATTGGAGAATGCAACCAAATTAGCTACTGCTGTGACAAAAAAATCGGTTTATTTTATTAAAAATATTATGTAACTTTGAATATATAATATTATTTGTAAATAGTCATTGTTACTGTTAGAGCCGCAACCACAGCATCTGAAAATTTACTTCTGAAAAAAAATAAGTTTTTTGTAAAAAATATTTAGTTTTTAAATTCGATTTGCCGTTTGAAAACTTTTGTGTGGCATGTTAGTATCTGTCAAAAAATAATGACTACCGTTACGCCTCTTAAGAGCTTTTGTTTACTCGGTTGAATTATATACGCATGATTGAAATTGCACAATATTGCATTATCTAAATAAATCAAATCATGACCACACCCAAAATTTCAGCTGCGCAACACAAGTGATAAAAGATTAATCAAATTTAAACCATTAACAATGAACTGATGCACTTAACCTTGCAAATAAGTTTTAGTATTGTTATGTTACGTGTTTTGGGGTTTTAGTATTCATCGTTTCTTATAAAAACATTGTGGCGTCTTCATTCAATTAAGATGATGTTTATTTCAAATTAAAATAAAATTTAATGGATTGATAGAGTTCCTACGACCCTCAATGTAAATTTGAATTTAAACTTAACAATAAAAATATTTTTGAATGTTTAAGTTTTGTCGCACTACAGCGCCTTAAAGAAATAAATAAAAGAAAAATTTTATCAAACAATTATGTTGTTAATTTAGAAGAAGTTTTTATACAATTATGTAAATATTGTTAGAAAAGTTTTTTCATTATTTCATTTTATTCTTTTGCGCCTGCTCTAGCCTTTAGTTCATTGCTGGGGTGGGATATACCTGAAACAGGTCCCCTTTGTGAGTTAACCCGCACTTTTAGTTTTCAATTTCAACAGTCGTGTTTAAAAAATGTAATAGCATAAGTAATTAAGTTAAATTCATGTATTTTAAGACAATAATAAAAAGTGTGTTTGTGTAATAAATTGTTTTACGTAAATGTAGCCTTACAACTACATTAGTAAAAAAAGAAAGGTGTAGCTCGAACCAGCTACCACTAGAGCTATCGAGGTTTTGTTACTACAATTTTCCAATTCAAAAACATGGTCTTCGATGCCGGATTTCAAGAAATTGCAGAATAAACGTTACAAAAATTCCAGTAATTAGATGATCATTTTACAAGGAATGCGATTGCAAAGTACAAACCAGACTTGGAGACAATAGAAGCTGCATCCGGATTAGGGTCAGGTATGAGTTGTTTCCTTTTACCTCCTTTACGAGTAACCGGATTCCTAAAAACGTTTCATTGAAATTCTATTTTTAAAATTTACAGTTAAGCCTTATTTGTTTTTAGAGGATATTTTACATATTAGAAATTACAGTACTAACTAGCATCTTTTTATTAAGAATTACAGATATCTCTATTGCATTATTTTATTTATCATTTACAAAAATTACCATGCTGACAAACGATTTGAAGTTATATTTTTAAGAAAGAAAAAAAAAACTATTTGCTTTCACAAATTTTCATTATTTCGCAAATGTTTAAGTAAAAAACATTTCAAATTACAGATACATTGTCTATATTCGGTTGACAGCTTTGTTACGAGTATACCTACATTTCATTATTTATTTCCATTTTATTTCAATTTTGCTAATTCAAAATGGCCAATAACAAAGAAAAGGATACTAAACGTTTAATTGCTAAACTTGAATTGTTATTGGGCGAATTAAATGATTTCACTGAATTTACAAAGGTTGTTCAACCCGAAGAAACGGACCCATTTATATGGGAACAATTAGCGTTCAGGCTGGATCAAATAAAACTTATCCCCACGGAATACCGTGCATTATCTGCAGATGCCACAATAATATCTTTAAGCAGTGAAAATATACTGTCATTTTCAGATTTTCAATCAAATTACTTTCGTGCAGTTGCACAAGCTTCATTGTTATTAAAAAATAAAGATAAAGAGCAGCAAAATATCGCTGATCAATCAGGTAGCGGTCTTAATTCCAGCTTTATAAATCATAATTCAAATGCAAAACTGCCTGTACTGAACATTCCAGTATTTTCAGGCCATTACACTGATTGGTGCAGTTTTTTCGAATCTTTTTCAGCTTTAGTAGATAACAACCCTAAATTATCAGAGGTAGAAAAATTTTATTATTTACAGAACTCTCTAAAAAATTCTGCCAAGGATATCGTTCAGGAGTTAGGTGCTACGGCGGCAAATTATCAAATAGCTTTAAATATGCTCAAAGAACGCTACCACAACGAAAAATTAATAATATTTTCCCATTTGGAAGCGATCTTTGAAACTCAAAAAATAAACAAAGAATCCTCCAATGAGCTTAGAAAATTACATGATAACATTACGCGTCACCTTCGCGCGTTAGACAATTTCAAATTAAGTGACCAGCAATTCAAAGCTGCAGTTATCGCTTACATAATTCGAGCAAAGGTTGACCCGCTTACAGCTTCTGAATACAGTAAATTTAAAATTAAAAATATCCCTACTATTGAAGAAACGCATAAGTTTCTTACTTCCAGGTGCGAAATCTTGGAAGATGTTTTGCCAAATTCCGCTAAGATTCATACAAATCAAGCCGGAAATTCGAATAATAACAAAAATAAATTCCAAGGCAACAAAGGTAATATCAAACAATCATTCATGGTCGCAAACAACGGTAATTATTCTTGCACCTTATGCAGAGAAAATCATTTGATTTATGCATGCCCTAAATTTTTAGCTTTCACTGTACAGCAAAGGTTTGACAAAACCAATGAATTAAAAATTTGCAAAAATTGCTTAAAACATAGCAATCAGTCAAGGTGCACTTCAAAATCTAAATGTAAACACTGTCAAAGGGCACATAATAGTCTTTTATGTTTTACAAAGTGTTCCAATCCCGAACCTACGCCAAATATTAATGAGGTTCAATCAAATGAGTACAGTGCTTCTTCTGCTTCAAATGCTTCACATTCCGAAACTACCTTAGCTTGTGCAAGTGTGCACACAAATCAAGTTTTACTCTCCACGGCAATTGTTAAAGTAAAAACTAATGACAATAAATGGATTCATGCTAGGTGTCTTTTGGATTCAGGATCACAATCCAATTTCATTTCCAGTGATCTCTTATCTAAACTAAAGCGTACTCCCACTCCGGTAAACATATCAGTAATCGGTATAAATGCGAGTGCTTCCCAATTAACGGGCGCTGCAACAATTAAAATTGCATCCTTGCATAATAACTTTGAAACTGAACTTTCTTGTTTAGTTATTAAAAAAATTACAGAAAACCTTCCAATAAAGAGTTTCAGCAATTCAAACATTGCCATTCCATCTAATATTAAATTAGCTGATGACAAATTTCATAAATCAGCCCCAGTAGATGTTCTACTTGGCGCGAGTCATTTTTACACTTTAATGTGCATAGGTCAAGTTTCATTAGGTAAGCAGAAACCAATCTTGCAGAAAACTCTTCTTGGCTGGGTAATATCGGGTACTCTTGTTTCTCGAACTAATCATCCAAACACTAATTCAGATGCCAACGTATTTTATGCGAACTGTGCTACTAGCAACTCCTTTCTAAACTCTGATGACCTCCTTCATGATTCGATCACCAAGTTTTGGCAGACTGAAACGATTGAACCCAAAAGCAAATTCTCATTGTTATCTAGAGAAGAGAAATTTTGTGAAACTCATTTCGCTAAGACTATCTCTCATGACCAAGACGGAAAACTCGTCGTATCCATTCCATTCAATTGCAAGCTTTCTCAATTGGGCGATTCCAAACAGCGAGCCTTAGATCGTTTTTATAATCTAGAGAAGAAATTGTCTAAGGATGATTTTCTTCGCGAACAATATTCTAAATTCATACGCGAATATGTTGAATTAGGTCATGCCACTAAAATTTCCAGTGAAGACGAAGACGCATCAACAAACAATGGTAGAGTCGTTATTTCAACACTTGATGGCAACTTGTGCACTAACAGTATACCAAGGTTTTTCCTTCCACATCATGCCGTGATTAAGTCAAATTCCCTTACCACAAAATTACGTGTAGTATTTGATGGCAGTGCCAAATCTGATACAAATATCTCCATAAACGATACTCAAATTGTTGGCCCAATGCTTCAAGATGATCTTTTTTCTATTTTGCTACGGTTTCGCCAACACAAAATTGCACTCACTGGCGACTGCGAAAAAATGTACAGAATGATAAATATTCAGCCACAATTAAGAAAATTCCAATGCATTTTTTGGCGTGATCAACCAAACGATCCCATCGATACTTATCAGTTAAATATCGTTACTTACGGTACAGCTTCCGCCAGTTATCTGGCTACTAAAAGTTTACAATATTTAGCCAATCAATACCAAGAAACATTCCCAAAAACTTCCAATGTTCTTAGATCCTGTTTTTATATGGACGATTTACTTTACACTGTGGAAACAGTACAAGAAATTCTTCAGGTAAAGGACGAATTAACCCAAATTCTTTCATCTGTCGGCATACCCTTAAGAAAATTTTTATCCAATGTTCCAGAAGTCTTGGAAGGTTCTTCTAATTCCGATACTTCTCTTTTAAGTATTCCACTTGGCGAACGGTCCAATGCAAAGGCACTTGGTCTTTCTTGGAATGCCATATCAGATACCATTTATTACTCTATTACATTTAAAAACACTGGTCCTTCTAATTCCAAGAGAACCATACTTTCAATGGTATCTCAGTGCTTTGACCCTTGGGCTTCTATCTCCGGTTATAATCACCGGAAAGATTCTGATACAAAAATTATGGGAACTGAAGCTTACCTGGGACGAATCTGTACCACACATTATCAACTCCGAATGGAATCAATTTCAAAATCAGTTAACTCTTTTGCGTGACTTGCAAATTCCTCGATGTGTCATTCCGATGTCATCCAATAAAGTAGAACTTCATGGTTTCTCGGACAGTAGTTCCACTGCTTATGGTGCTTGTATTTATGTAAGGTGTCGGAATGGTGGTGAATGTTCTTCTCGGCTACTATGTTCAAAATCGCGTGTAGCTCCCTTACGCGTTATCTCAATACCACGATTGGAGTTATGTGCAGCGGTTCTTTTAGCGGAACTAATGCAAAGAGTAGCACTCTCATTAGGTGTAGATACCAGTCAGATATTTCTCTGGACCAATTCAACTGTGGTTCTAAACTGGATAAACTCTGCAGCTAACAGATATAAAACATTTATTGCAAATCGAATAGCGTCAATACAAGAACAATTTGATAGCCGCTTTTGGCACCATGTTAAATCCGAGGAAAATCCTGCCGACCTCGTATCGAGAGGCATTTCAGCGTCTAACATTTTAATTAATTGTCTGTGGTGGAACGGGCCTGAATTCTTATCTTCTACAGACGAATTTTGGAAAAATACTTATTTCTCTCCTAATCCCGAAACTTCAGAATGTAAATCGAGTTTTACGGCAGCTATACAGCCAAACACAGATACGGAAAAAATTGATTTATTTGAAAAATTTTCTTCGTTTTCCAAATTACAAAGAGTATTAGCTTACGTGAATAGATTTATTTCCAATTGTAAGGTTTCGTTGGTTTTCCGCATTTTCGGCTCCTTAACTACTGGCGAACTACAGCATTCTTCAAATATTTTAGTGAAAATCTGCCAACGCGAATCTTTTCCAAATGAAATTAAGCAATTGCTTGCAAAAAATAAACTAAAGGCAAAATCAAATATATTGTCTTTAAATCCGTTTTTGGATAAATTTCAATTATTGAGAGTAGGAGGGCGAATTAGAAACTCTGAATACAAATTTGAGAAAAAACACCCCTTGCTGCTTCCAAGCAATCATGCCTTAACACGGTTAATTATGAAACACTATCATATTACTTTATTACACTGTGGCCCTCAACAATTATTGGCCTGCGTTCGTGAAATATATTGGCCTATTTCAGGTAAAGGTTGCGCCAAGCTTACAATCAGAAACTGCGTAAGATGTTTCAAGGTTAGTCCCGTTTCCAATAATCCCTTAATGGGAGACCTGCCTCCTGAACGTTTGGAGGCAAACTCACCGGTATTTCATAATACTGGCCTTGACTATGCTGGTCCAATTTTTATTAAGGACAAGAAAACGCGAGGTTACAAGCTTATTAAAGCATACATATGTTTATTTGTCTGTCTAGTTACTAAGGCTGTTCACTTAGAACTTGTCACAGAGCTCTCAACTGATGCCTTGTTGTCCAGCCTAAAGCGCTTTATAGGACGTAGAGGTAAACCTCACACTTTATTTAGTGACAACGCGAAAAATTTTGTGGGGGCAAATAACCAATTAAAGGATTGGTACAAATTTGTACAGCACCCTGACACTCAGGATTCTATAAGTTCAAATTTAAGTCAGCAAGGTATACGATGGAAATTCATTACTCCCAGAGCACCTCATCAAGGTGGCATGTGGGAAAGCGGTATTAAATCCACTAAACTTCACTTAAAAAAGATATTAGGTAATACCAATTTAAATTATGAGGATTTCAATACAGTTTTAATCCAGGTCGAATCAGTCCTAAACTCCCGACCATTGTCATCAATGTCCTCAGATCCAAACGATCTGAACCCTTTGACACCTGGTCATTTCCTAATTGGTAGATCCTTTCAAACCATACCAGAGCCTTGTCTATTGGACTTGAAAGAAAACCGCCTGTCTCTGTACCAACGTGCACAATGCTTAGTTCAACACTTTTGGAAACGTTGGAATATTGAAGTTGTTCCAGATTTACAGCGAAGAACCAAATGGTTTCAAAACATGCAAGATTTACTCAAAATCGATTCTCTGGTAATCATCCGAGAAGACAACCAACCTCCTCTATCTTGGAGTCTTGGTAGGGTCGTCAAGATACACAGAGCTCCCGATGGTATCATCAGATCAGCAACAGTGAGAGTGTCAGGTGGCAATACGTTAAAGCGCGTAGTGCATAAATTGTGTGTGTTACCAATTACTTAACGCGTAGTGAAAACAGCATTTAAAGAGTTTTCTCTTGTTACAAGTATTGTGGTCTTTACTCTATGTTACCCTGTTGAAAAACATAGTTTTTCAAGGCCGCCGGTTATGTTGTTAATTTAGAATAAGTTTTTATACAATTATGTAAATATTGTTAGAAAAGTTTTTTCATTATTTCATTTTATTCTTTTGCGCCTGCTCTAGCCTTTAGTTCATTGCTGGGGTGGGATATACCTGAAACAGGTCCCCTTTGTGAGTTAACCCGCACTTTTAGTTTTCAATTTCAACAGTCGTGTTTAAAAAATGTAATAGCATAAGTAATTAAGTTAAATTCATGTATTTTAAGACAATAATAAAAAGTGTGTTTGTGTAATAAATTGTTTTACGTAAATGTAGCCTTACAACTACATTAGTAAAAAAAGAAAGGTGTAGCTCGAACCAGCTACCACTAGAGCTATCGAGGTTTTGTTACTACAATTTTCCAATTCAAAAACAAATTAAATGATGCAAAAAAACTAAAATTAACACAGAAAATTTAACACAAGAGTTTACTTGTAGATGTTGAACGTATTCAAGCAAAATATAAATCTAAAAATGTAATTTTGAAGTATTAAAAAAACTTTTATTCTGCCGCTTACTGATATTTGCTTATAGTCTCAGCAAACACAAAATTGAAAATGTTTAGTAACAGTGTATAAAAATATATTAAATTTACCATTTACTAAACTGTAAAAAACCATTATCAAAATTCATAAATGTAAAAACACGTTTGAGATTAAGAGAGTGATGAACTATTTTTTATTTAGATTTTAACAGAACATAATGTGACGCCATCAATGAATAAAATTACCCACGAGTGTGAAAAAACTTCTCAACTGTCAGTCGTCAGTCTAGTCATGCTAAGTTGTTAGTAGATTGTAAATACTTACAATTTGTAACAGAAAAATAAAAACTATTAAACCTTTAATAGTGTATTATATAATGAGTAAGGAATGGATGACATTGCCAACGAGCATCAAAACTTGCAGCCAAGCCAAAGGCGATGTTAATAAACACTCTTCTTTTTTAAGTTAATTTTAGCAAAATTTCTACTATTGTAAAGTTTCTAAATAGCTGATTTTTACAACTTTTTTGTAACACTGCAAAAGTCCGATAAATTACATTTCTTTGTCATCAAAAGAAAAATCTGCAAGCAAACAAATACTGAGGTTGCAAATTAGATGTTTTCATTTATTTTAATTATCTTGAACTTGAAGTTTTTCTACAAGAATGTCACCATTAAATGTAAACAGCTATAAACGGCAGTTACACGTTGAATTAGTTTAGCACCCGCGAAATTCAAAATATGCTCTGCCATCAAACACTTTTGAATTGTCACCATTAAATTTAAATACTAACGTTTGCAAAGATAACCTAAAATGTTTAATTTACAAACTTAACTTTTTTTACTCTAACGGTATGTTAAAACTAATGCAATAGCATTCACGTGGTCTTTTTTGTTTTCAATTTCTATAATTGTGATGCTGGAAATATTCGTACAAACATTTTAAATTATGTTTTTATAATTATCCTGTACGGCAATAGCTTTGACCCGTACGGCAATGATTTCGATCTGTACAGAAATATAAGCATCAAATGTATCGTATTATTTGCTGGTCGTAGAAAAAACAAATTACAACCCTGTTTAGAATTAAGTTTTGAATATTATCATTTTGATTTACAATTGATTTCTGACTTCAACGTTTCTAGCCGTTAGAATCGAAATATTTAATGATTTAGAAATTTTTTATAAGACAGTTAATATTCTTTAAAAATTTCGAAAAAATATATCTT
Organism: Aquatica leii; assembly: GCA_035610365.1. NCBI lineage: Eukaryota > Metazoa > Arthropoda > Insecta > Coleoptera > Lampyridae > Aquatica > Aquatica leii. Next base: position 41,413,113 of record CM069433.1, on the reverse strand, counting down.
CCAGAAAACTGATAATTATCATATAATCAATATCTCAAACTTTGACAATTGTGACTTTGTGTACATGACAATTTTTGAGGTCTTTAGAAATTATTAATCTTAGATAATGCTTTAGTTTTATGCATATTACATTTTATGGCTTCGAGAATCAAAACAAATCTTATAGAGTTTTTTACGTTATCTGCTGATAAAAATCAGCGCATTTCTTAATTTATGTTACCGCAAGAAACTTATACACTTTAAACCATCTTGGAACAATGTAAAACGCTGCTATAATGTATGTATCAAAAATCTAAGTGTTAGACAAGCGAAACTAAAATTAAATTTTAAAAAAAACTGGTGTGATGACCACATGACTTTCCGATAAGGAATCATGAAGGAATATTTACATATTTTTTTAAGGTTATGTTGTCATAAAACCATTTTTAAGTGATATGTACACGTTTGTATTGATTTGCTAGCATGTTTGTGCGTCTTGATATTACTTACAGCTTTAGTAAATCAGTAAAATCCTCGCAGATAGGATACGAAAATTTATTATATTTGTGAATTCATTTTAAATTATAAGTTAAATATGTGATAAACTGCTAAAGTTAATTTTTTTTTATTTGAATAAATTGTTAGCAAGAATTATCTCTATAAGAAACTGTAAAAATAATTCAATTAAGTAACCCTACTGTCATCAGTAGTCACATCAGTACTCACGTATGGATTCCCTATTTGGGCTGATGCTCTTAGAACACAAGAATCGAGAAAAGCAATTGCATCAGTTTACCGATTGAGTGCCTTAACAGTAGCTAGCGCATCCCGCACTGTATCTGGACATAGGTGCTTCCGAGCATACCTCTATCGGTTTAAACATGAAGATTCTCCGGGCTGCTCGTCTTGTTCCAAAGTAAGTGAAGATTCAAAACACGTACTCTTTGCGTGCCCACGATTTCACACATTACGCAGTAATTGGGAATCCGCCGTTAATGAGAAACTTCAGCCAGAGTTCCTAATAAAAGTTATGCCCTCCTCCAAGGCTGCTTGGGAAGCAACAAGTTCATTTGCGACGGAAGTCCTACAAAAACTCCACCACATAGAAAGAAGACGAGCGACGAATAAAAATATGCGAAGATAAGAAGCTCTGACTTTGACTACATGACGGAAGAGCAGTAGCTAGATCTTCGCTCTGTGAAGTAATGCTTAACGGCGGTTCCGCGGAGGAAACAGAGGCCGGTGACAGAGGATGGTTTTTTTAGTCGGTATTAGATAAAGGCATCTGAGTCCGACATATCCAGACACAAGTCCTGACGATACGGAAATGTATTTTTTGTCGCAAACCTCTTAAAAAAATAAATAATAAATGTTAAAAAACACACACACACACACAGACACCCAAAATTTTTTGTCAAAATTACTTTTTTCTGATTAAAAGACCTTGAAACGTGAAATTATGCAAAAAAAAAATTGGAAAAAAATTGCGATCGCTATACTTTTCTTATAGGACAGCAACAATGATAAAGAGATATATTCAAATAAACCCTATAAAAGTGCACATTAAACTACTAAAAACAAACAGGCAAGAATTGCGGTATTTGAACCAATTTTCAAACTGACCTTTTGATTTTTTTAATTACCAGATAAATCTAACAAGTTTTGAAAGTGCAAGTTTACTTGATATATGATATAATTCTGCTCATACAAGAAATTGAATACGATTCAATCTAAATTGTTCCAGAATTACTTAACATTTTTAAATGTTTGTTGTAACCAAACATTTCAATAATAGTGCTTTATATTAATGATAATAAATATTTAAATATTTTTATAGTAACTTATTTGTAATTATTCTTTTTTTTTACTGAAATACATTACATTAGTACTTTTTTTTATAATTTTTATAAAACGCCTGTTTATTAATTTAACTCATAAAATAGTATATTATCATGTGTAGAAGCAAGCCTTTAAAGCACTTGCGCTAGTGTTTTAAAGCAGGGGCGGAGGTAGAAGCATTAAAAGAGAGGTCCCACCAGAATAACATCATAATAGTGTACAGTGCAGTAATTTTTTTAAACGATTAACCTACTAATTTTTCTTTATATTTTATTCAAAGGGGGGCAGGTGGGCCAACCCCTGGGTTCTCGCTTGATTTAAAGGCACGTCTACACGCGTGTCATACGCCATTTTTTTATTACAATTACATCATAGTTTGAGAAATAGAACTAAAATTCATATTCGACATTAGCATTTTAATTTTGAATTTCGAAAAGTAGTCTATGCAATGACATCTATTATACAGGGCTTTCATTAAAACCCATTTCCCTCGTGATCTATGAGTTGAGCATCAACATTGTTTTAGGTTGGTAGTGTTACCACAAGTGTTACCGTTTAGTAACAATTTTTTGAGATTCTCATTTGATGTTTTGTTGACATCAGGTATTATTTTTTGTCGTTTGCTGTAATTTTGAGGTCTAATTTTTGTAATTTTATATTAGGTAATAACATTTAACGATGTTTACTATTAAACAAGTCACCGTCATTGTCATGACGCATTTTCAAACTGAAAAGTGATACTCGCAATCCTGTTGAAATTTGGTCGTATTCTCTTGAAAATTGCCTCGATAAATTCAACAAATAATTTCTAGAAGGAAACTTTACGATGTAATCAAGATGTATTTAATAAATTTTTAAATGAAATTGCATTTGCAAGAAGAAACAGAAAGACCTACTGTACTCACTTTACCTGGTTACTTACGGTGGCAAAATTATTTGCGGGCAACAGGTATAAAGTCACTTTAATTCAATTTGTAAGTTATAAGCATTCAATTTTTAAGATTCTCAGTAGAAACTTGCCACAAAGCACTAAAAAAGAACTTTTCGATGACTCTGTACAAGGTTATGGTTTCATCAATGTTTTCCAAAATATAAAGGGAACAACTAACACATGTATCGCAGCTAAAGAACAACTTATTGAACATCGGCTATAAATTTTAAATAAATGTTATTACCTATTTTTATTTCAAATAAACAGGTATTGGTATTAATGTGTTACCGTTTTTAATTAATTACTTAACATTAATTTAGATGTTACAAATCAAATTTTTCATTTAGTAATTTTTTTTACGTCATACCAATCCAATCAATGTTGGTTGCCTAACAAACGTGTCACGTGGGATCCAATCATTTAGAAAGGCCCTACAGCACGTTTTTTGAAACTTTAGGAGATACACCGACCATGCTTTTCGGCGGATATCTACAACGATTATGGCAAATAGAGGAATGAGTGTAGATGAGGTTTAGCGTCAAGTAGATTGGAAATCTTCGATGGTTGCTGTTAGTTACATTGAAGAATCTATCGTAGACAAATTGAAAGTTTCAAAATGCATTGCTGGAGTTGTTGATAGAACGACTACTACATCATACTTGTCAATTAATACTAGCGATCCTGCGATAACCAAAGCAAGTAATAATAAACTGAAACTTGTTGGAATTAACATATCAAATAATTACAAATTCAAGTTTCTTTAAAAACGATGACGTCATTGTTTCAATAGAAATTGTAAAGTACTCAAGTATTTTAATGTTGAGATTTCACACGCTTTTAAATTTTTTAAACAGGTATTATGATGCAAATGTAATACAAACGTTTTTTTATATTTTATTTTGCATAGTGTATTATTTATAGAAATATTTATCTGTGGAAAGTGAAACATGGACTATTAGTTTTTACAAAAAAAGTAGTTAGGTTCTGTAAAGCTTTATTTTTATGCTTGATTTATTTCTTTCAAGAATACGTAAATAGAAAACTAGAAAATTAATTGCACTGTAATTAAAAAATACAGTTGTCGTTATAGGTTTAAACTTTTAACATTTTTACCTTTAAAAAATGAACAAATTTTATAATTCATACTTTCTTCAAACATAAAAAATATAGGTGAACCTTACGCTTTTGCATATGAAAGGTAAAAGTGTATAAGCATTGATCACAAGATTGCCTTCCTACGTCAAACCTTTCTTTCTTCTTAACGTATTTAAACAAATTTAAGCTGATATATTTAAAACTCAAATACTGTCAATATAAAAAATAAAAAGACAATATTTGATAGTAGACACTTCGCGTACGCAAAAAGTTTAAATAACATAAAACCAAAGTATTTAGGTCCAATTATAAAACAATCACAATCACCCAAATAAACAATTGTCTTAAATTATAAATGTTTTTTATTTATAAATATTTTTTTCTAAAATGAGTAACGGTTTTCTTAAAACTAGTTGTTTGTGTTAAAATAAAAGCTTTTTTAAATCTGTGGTTTTATATATGCATATGACACTATGCTACGCCTATGTTAATTGGTATTTCTACAAGATGATTGACTTAACATTAACATTATTTAAAATACTTAATTTTTATTAAAAAAGTAAATGACTTGCGTCATTGCGTCACACTTGATATATCGTATTAAATTAATTACTTTCAAATTTTGTTTATGATAGGCATCATCTATAATTAAGTATATTGTTTAACATTAAAAAATTGGTGACTGACTTAAGCGGAAATTTAATATTTACACTTTTCCTTTTTATAAACGTGAAATACTATGTAGCACAACGCATTCATCTTGAGCAATAATTATAAGTTTCAACGTAATTTGTTGTGAAACCAATTGCAAAAAAAATTATTTTGGATTAGAGGTCATTGTTACTGTAACTATTATAATAATATTATGTTAAAATATAATTTAATTTAATAAGAAAATACCGTAAGTGAAAACTAGGACTCATCAGAGAGTAATTTCTTTTGTTTCTCTAGCAGATGGTAAAGGTTAAATTTCACTTTTTGGAAGTTACTGTTTAGGTAGTATTGATCACAAGTGGATTTTTAATTATAAATATAATTAAAGAAAATAATACAATTTGGCACTATTATTGGTTTATAATTCGAATTATGGTAGATGTAGATAGGTACTTTAGGTCTTATTTCTATGTAACGAAATTCTGTTTTTTGTAAGCTCAAAAGTAAAACTAGAAATAAACAAATTTAATAATATAACTGTATATCGATTTATTGTTTACTTGCTTTGTTGTCTAACCTATATATGCTATAACTTTTAATTAGATTTAGTTCGCCTCAACGTCTTAAATATGACAGTACCATTTTAAATTATTTTATACAAAAGAAACATCTGTCTAAATCCAAATAAAAAATTGCGAATTATATTTATTATTTTTTTAATTTATTAATTTTAAGTAATTTTCACTTTAAATCTTTATAGTACTTATTGGAAACCTGAAGATGACTTTAAAGTATTAATTAGTCGAAATAATTGTAGTTGCGTTAAATACAAAATAAAACATTTGGAGAAAATAAGTTTTTTAATTATTATTTAATAGCATTTGTAAAATTGAAACATGTAATGACTGTTACTGTTTTTTTACTGTTTTTAGTTAGTGTTTTTCTAAACAATAACACAGATAAATGGTGTATGTTAATAAATCTGACAGATTGATAATTGACGTTTAATTAATTAATAGTTATTAGTGCCAACTTTTATTCTACTATACTTTATCGGCTTAAGCCAGAAAAGTAAAATTTCCGACTGATTATAATTCCTGTAAAATACATCAAAACGGACAGAAGCACAAAGAAAATATTTTAATTGAATTTGTGTCTGAGATTTTGGGAACATATGGCATCTGTAATTAAAAAAGTAAAAACCTACATAAATTTTTAAAATTTCAAAGCACTACAACTGACAAAAAATTATTTCATTTATTCTAAGATGAGAACGTCTTCCGTTTTCTTTCTTACCTTTTCAGAGATTAGAATCTGGCTTGCTTCACAAGTTGATTACTTAACTTTTGAGAAGTTCTTAGTTAGATTTCGGTTGCTTGTTTGAGTTCTTCGATTTCTCTCACGCCCTGATAAAGCCCCTTACGAAAGTGGGCAAAACGTTGGCAACTTCGGTTACAACAATGACACGATCCAAACCCAGAAGACGTTCTCATCTTAGTATAGACTCCGGCCATGGAAGTTTTCGCTATTATATTTCATTTATTATCTTTACATAGTAAAACTCAAATATTAAAGATGCATGCATTTAACTTAGATTTGCATGTAATTCTTGTATACAAAAAGTAAATACCTACTTTACTGTATTACATTCTACTATAATCCGTTTTTTTTTCTAATTAGAAAGAACGAAAGTGTACATCATATACAAAATATAAATGTTATTTAAGCAAGTCTTTCAAAATGTTTATTAAATTAAAGCTAGTAGTACTACGTTGACAACTACACAACGAACTACAAACTATACAACAAGTTTAATTCTTATAAGAACTGATTTTTTAGTTAGCTTAGACACCAAAACACAAAAGCAAAATAAAGTTGTTTACAAACGCGATTAATGTAGATTATGTTAACTATTTCCGGTTTAATTTTTTCTATTTGAACGTCAATATTTTAATTTATGTATTTGTTTTATCTTATTTTTTAAACTATTATGATTTTTGTGAAATCATTTACAATTACCTCATCGCATAAAAAAACTCAATCTCACCCGTTGTGAGTAGTAAAATTATCAAAAATTGAATTGTGCTTACCACAAATGTAATTATTATTGATGATGGATAATTTTTTTCAGGTTTAATTCTAGGGATAGAAAATACTAAAATAGAAAAATTTGACACAAAACGTAGATTTCTTATGAGATTTTTTTTTTTTAATTTTCAGTTTTTTATTAAGGACTTAAAAATTTAGTAATAACGTAGAAACATAAAACTTAATATACACTGCAAATAAATCTAAGTATTTACCACAAAACCATTAATTTTATTGCTTAATTACTAGAGTTTAAAAACTTTCACGCAGTTATTGCATCTTAAACATTTACATAGACAGTTTTAAAGCTATAAAATAGTACTCTTTAACCGCAAATTAAATACTAAAATTTAAACTATGTATTTTTACCATAAATTAAGTAGTAACAAATTAATAGTTACTTATAGTTTAATCAAAATTTACATTTCTTAGAAATGAACTATTTGCGTTCCACTGATTTGCATTAAATTCAATTAGATGTTTCTTAAAGCTACAGCTAAAACAGTGTTACCTATTTAAAGTATAATTTCTTTTATTGATTTTTTTTAGATAATTACATACATACACATGCTAGTTTAAATATTTGTTTTTATAATTCTATTGTTTCAACAATAATTTTCAGAAATACTCTCATATTGACTGTAATTTGTATTAATGTTGCACTTCATTACCTTTTGGACTACTGCAAAATTTGGATTTAAACAATACTGTCCTGCTTAGCCGAAGCATTCTAACTAAATAAAATAATGTTTTAAGTTATTTACGTTTTATTTTTTTCTCATGCGCCACACGTAAGATAATATTTTAATTCAATTATGTACTTCAACCAAAGTTTGTTAATTGATAAGGAATTACATTATACTTTTTACTAGTTAGTTATTTCAAGCAGATATTTGACTTTTGAAAAACACCTTAGTAAAATTCAAATCAGTTTGAACTAGAGGACGAAGACGAATTTGTATTGTAACTTACTAAATTTATATAACTGACAATTTAATAAAAACACCTACAAATAATTAACATATGTATATGTATATCAGTATATCACTGTTTGCGGATAAGATAATTTATCACTTATTTAAACCCACACTTTTTTTTAAATTTGATTTTATTTGGATACTTTTTCAACCGACTTTAAAAAAAGGAGGCGAGAAAATGATAAAACATCGACATGAAATTCTCTTGAACGATGTGCATTTTCATGGTTTTTAGTGACTCTAACCACCTTTCTATTTTTTTTAAATTTTAATTGATTTTTTATCATTTCTGGCTGTGTGTTTATTGATACTTTCAATTTGTTATTTTTGACATTTGTCAATTTAATTATATTACTGAGTATGCTCTTTTATAATTTAAATGTGTTAGCTATATTTTTAATAATTTCTACTATTTGTAGACATACTGATGATGACATTTAAAAATGATGAAACATGTTTAAAATAAATTAAAACTAAAATATTTTTTGTGGAGAAGACTTTTATTTATTTATTTATTTTTTATTTATTTAATTCTATTCCGTGGTACAAATTCTTATAGTATTATAATATGTGCCACATGAGCTTAGGCTTGTGTGTGGCATAATACGGAACCATATCAAAAATGTACCGAACGTACTATTTAATACATATGGTATTGGTAAATATTTTTACTTAACTTTTTTTATTTTGGTATGTTTGTTATGAAGAGTGTGTAAATTCGTCATAAAAATCAAACGGCAGCTTTTTTAACCAAAGCTTTACTTTACGTTTAAATATGTTTAATGAACTACATTGTTTTAAGTGTAATGGCATGATATTATATAATTTTGAGCATAAATAACTCGCATGTCTATGTGAGCTAGTTTTAATTCTTTTTGGCAAAATTACATTTTTACTTTGAATGTGTCTTGTGTTATGTGAATGTGTTGAAAAATTAAGTAGATTTTGATATTTAAATGAAAAAATGGCTAAGTTTTGTAGATATAATTGTCGTATTGTATTAATTTTCATGTCCGCAAAAAGTAACTGAGTGGGGTATGTCAGATCTTTAAATGATATAATTTTTAATATTAATTTTTGTAAAATTTCTAGTACCCTAAGATAACATTTTGATACCCCTCCCCAACCAATAATTCCATATTGAAGTACCGCTTGAACCAAAGCAAAATACACTGATTTAACTGTTTGGAATTTTAAAATGTTTTTAACAATTTTAAATTTATAGATGACTTTTCTTATTTTTTTCACTACTTCATTTATGTGTACTTTCCAGTTCAATTGGTTGTCAATATAAATCCCTAGGTATTTGATGTTAGCTGTGCTGTGGATTCTAAAATTACAACTACAATTTTGATTACAGTTTACTTTATGTACGTTAATCACCGGAATGGGATTTTGTTCTGTTTGTCGTAATGAGAAACACATGAATTTTGTTTTATCTGCATTTAATGTTAATCCGTCAATGTCAAGTCTATGTTTTACTTTAGCTATGCCATCTTCCGCCCTCAGTTTAACTGCATCCCAGGTTTCAGCCTCAAATAAAAGTGCAGTATCATCAGCAAAAGTTATTATTGTACCAGGTATACTTAATTTTGATAGTTGATTTATATATATAAGAAACAAAATTGGTCCTAATACAGTGCCTTGTGGTATTCCTATCTTAACATCCAATTCACTGCTAATACAGCTATTGATATTAACTACTTGCTTTCTGTTAGATAGATAGCACTTTATTAAGTTATGTGCAGTACCCCGGATTCCAATCATCTCTAGTTTCTGGTATAGTATGTGATGATTAACAGTGTCGAAGGCTTTAGCAAGATCAAGAAACACTGCAACAATTTTACTATTAGAGTCCAAAGCATCATATAGTCGTTTAGTTAATGTAAAAATTGCATCATCGGTGCCAATACTATTCCTAAACCCAAACTGATTTTTTGACAAGATATCAAATTTATTTAAAAATTTTGACAATCTATGTTTAATACACTTTTCAATTAATTTTCCTATTGTACTTGTTATAGAAATAGGCCGGTAGTTATTAATTTGATTTGCATTGCCTGTTTTTAAAATAGGAGTGATTACACTAGTTTTAAACATGTTAGGAAACTCTCCATTTACAAAACATAGATTCACAATATGAGTTATGGGTTTAGCAATATGTGCACGGATTTTTTTTAATACAACGCTATTTATACCATCTTTACCTGCTGTCGTGGAGGTTTTCAGAGTTTGTATTAAATTGTTAATTTCATTGTCGGTAGCGGGTTCAAGAAACAACGTAGCATAATTATAATCATCAGCTACCATAGGTTTTACTGTATTATCGATTTGATTAAACATATTAAGTGTAATATTTTGAAAATACTTATTAAAATAATCAGCTTTATCGTTATCATTAATTATGTCAGCTCCTTCATCATTCTGAATAATGGGTACTGAATTTTTCCTTTTGCGACTATTTGTGGCCTCAGCTATTATATCCCAAGTCTTTCTTATGTTCCCTTGTACCTTTATTAGTTTCGTTTTGTAGTACTTGTCTTTAGTTTCCCTAATTAGTTTAGTTAATGTATTTCTGTAAGTTTTGTATTTATTTAATAAAACTAAATCTTGGGAATTTTGTAGTCTTAATTTACTTAATTTATCTCTATTTCTAATTGATACAAGTAGACCACTAGTTATCCAAGGTTTTAGTTTTGTTAATTTAGAGTTGGTTGTAAACGTACTGGTAGACCTGGAGATATAGCTGCTAAGTAACTCAACAAATTTCTCGGTGGATTTATTAGTGATTTGGCATTTAATGACAGTTTCCCAATTTTCATTTGATAATAGATTTTGTAGTTTACTATAATTGATGTGACTTTTAGTTGTACGGGATTTATTGGGTTCAAAAGTTGAGTTCGAATCAATTAATAAAATAACAGGAAAATGATCTGTAATAGCCGAATTCATTATTATGCTATGAATATTACTTACTAAAGTTTCTTTAGCTTTTACAAAAAAGTGATCTATACAGCTACTAGAGGTTGAAGTAACACGAGTAGGACCTTGAAGATGATATAAATAACCATATTCGCTCAGTAAATTTATATATTCCGCGGCAGTTTGATTTGTGTCGTCCAGTATGTTTATGTTTATATCACCCGCAAAAATTTCAAGTTTATTGTCACAGCTTATCAAGTTTGTTCTTAGATCTCGCATAAAACCACCGACATCTGTTGAGGGCGGACGATATACGGCTGTAAGACCATAATTAAGTGAATTTACTGAAAATGTAACTCGCAAAAATGTATGGCCACTATCCAGTTTAATTAATTTAAATTTATTTTGGATAGCCTCATTAATATATAATATCACGCCATCATTTTGGTTAAGATTGCCATAATTATAAATTGTGTTGTAGTCATTTAAGTTATATTTATTCAGATCATACTGAATCTGCCATGTTTCTGTTAGTATAATTATATTGAACTTTAATTTAATTTGTTCAAGTAATACAATAAATTCGTCAAAATTTTTGTTCATACTTCTTATATTTAACATTATAATTGATAAAAAGTTATTATTCTCACCGTATGTATGATTAAACGTATCTATGCCACACACATCCGTAACTCCGTAACTTGTATTCATATTATGTGTAATGTCTTATCTTCTGACCAATAAAAATAATATTTAAACAAATTTCCGCTATTATAATTGGAATACAAAAAAAATAAACACAAGAGAAAAATAAAGAAACCACCACCTAAAACTAAATAGAATTAAGTTTAATTAAAGTAATTTGAGTGTTGCTCCCCATCGGCTTAAATTAAATTCATATTTTCAAGGTCTTTCAAATTCTTTAAACGAACTTTCCGGTTATCTTTATTCACAATTACGATACCATCGTAAGTCCACGTATTTTTAAAACCAAATCGTTCGCTGGCGCAATGCAGCAATGTTGCTCTCTTTTTGTTAAGTCTTCTCTAATCTGCACTCCTGTACCCTTTAACTTTTTTTTGGCGGAAAATACCATGGCACGTTGTCGATAACCTATAAACTTAACTATAATTGGCCTAGTTTTATTACCTTGCATTCCAATACGATGACATCTATCAATATCATTATTAGATAAAGTTAATCCTAATTGGTTGTTGCAAACGTTTAACACTTGATTTTCTACGTTTTCATTTCGCTCTTCTTTGATTCCCCAAATTCTCAAGCTGTTACGACGAGTGTATTGTTCTAAGTCGTCTAATTTATTTCGAAGAATCTCGTTATCAGTTTCGTAATTTTTGATTGTCTTTTTCATATTATCGCATTTTGTTAACAACTGATTCATTTTGTCTTCTATTCGTATCATTACCAATTCTGATACTTTATCGGCTATTATTTTTAGAAAATCGACATCGCATAGTACGGATTTTGTGATTTCACTGATATCAGTTTTCTGCGCTTGTGTAAATACCATTTTATTATTATAGAAAAACCCACAATTTTAAATATAACTAGAGCAACACACAAACGTCTACTCTGTTCGAATGTACATTAGTGAATGAATGAACTTTAAGTTAAATAATTTAATTGTATATCTAATATTCCACTTTGAGCATGGATTACTTTAACGTTATAAAGAATTCTGGTCTATATTTTGTAATCCGAAACTTTAAGAAGTAAATGGTGAATCGTAAACACAATTTATTGAATATATGGTTTATTCAGAAATGTTTAAAAGAGCATCTTACACCTAAATTCGTTTCAATAAAGTCAAAAATTAATTCTGTACAGTTTAGAAAAGCTTTAGAAAATGGAAGAACAACCTGGTTAAAAGAAGAAATTAAATTACTCCACAAAGAACTTAACAACATGAACATAAAACTTTATTTTCTTCGATCAAGTTTATCTTCTTTGTTACATCAATGTGAGTTTGACACATTAAATTTTGATATTAGAGATTACGTATTGTTTATTGGTAATCCTATTCATTCTAACCTTTGTAAGAAACTAATTAATTTACGCAACTGTCATCCGCTTCCTTTATATTTTTCTAAAACTTATTTTTCATCACATAACATTTCCATTTCTTCTATTTCTACATCTTTACCTTTAAATCCCAATTCTCATTATAATAATAATAATAATAAGAATATTGTTACTTTATATAATTTTCAATTCTTAACCTTAGTAATGTCACTTTTACTTTTCAAGAACATAATTTGTTGAACTCGGGTCTTAAATATAATCTTCCAATTAATATTACTAAAAAGCATGTCGAAGCTCTAGCAGTTAGTTCAGAAAATATTATTCAATCTTTAAATTTACCTAGCAGTGACAGAATTACCATAAGTATGAAATTCATAATAAATTAAAGAAGATTTTAAATAAAGGTAAATTTAATCCTAGTTTCAAGTTGATTTATAAAACTTGCATTTAAGTTAAAAATTAAATCTAACAATTTAATTATTTCCAAAGCTGATAAAGACAATTGTATTGCTATTGTTTCTCGTTCAGATTATGTTAATAAAGTTAATGATTTTTTTAATGCTGGTGGTTTTGAAATGCCTTCTAAGAATCCTATCTCTATTTTTTGTTCTTCTTTTATATCTTGTCTTTCTCTAGAAAATCGTAACATTTATCATTTCAAGCTTATGATTTCTTCTATACCTCTTCTTTATGGTCTTCAAAAATTCATAAGCCTTTAATCTCAATACGTCTTGTTGTGTCTTTTTGTAATTCTCCTGTAGCTAAACTTGCTCCTTGGCTTAATAACGTAATTAGAATTTATTATAACTTTACTAATCAATATGCTGTTTCTAATTCTTCTGATCTTGCTTCTAAAACTAAAAATATTCCCTTTGCTTTTTCATCTTATCTTGTTTCTTTTGATGTTCTTTTTCCTCCAATCCCTCTTGAAGAATGTGTATCTCTCATTCGTAATCTACTTTTTTCTAACGGTTCTTTAAATACTTACCAAATCTTAGATGTTTGTTCTCTTCTTGACTTAGTTTTTAAGCAAATTTTTTTCAAATTTAACAATTATTATTCGCAATTATCAAGTTTAGCTAAGGGTTCAAACATTTCTCCCCCTGCTGAAATATTTATGAATAATATTAAAAATATTTTTTCTATTTGTTCTTTTTCTAGTATGATTACTTTTTGGTTTAGATATGTAGATGACTGCATTGTTCTTTTTAATGGTTCTTTAGACGATCTAAATAAATTTAACGATTTTATTAATTCACTTCATCACAAAATAAAATTTACTTATGAAATTAAAAACGATAATTCTCTTCTTTATTTAGATCTACTTATTTTACGTGAGAATGAAAAATTTAAATTTGAAATTTATCGTAAACCTACTTATATCGATTACTTAATTCCTTTCACTCTAATCATCCGTATAATCATAAAATTGCTTCTTTTCGTTCTTTAATTAATCGTCTTTATTCTATTCCTCTTTCTATAACCACTTTTAATAAAGAATTGAAAGTTATAGTAATGGTTATTATTTTGAAATTTTAAACACTCGTTTTCGTCATTATTTAAACATTTGGTATATAATAAATCTAGTAGTATAAAATCTTATATTGCTAATAATAAAGATTCTATTTCTGCTTTAGATAAATCTGTTGTTTATAAAATTTTGTGTTCTTCTTGTAATTCTTCTTATGTCGGTCAAACTTGAAAAAAGTTCAAAATTAGATTAAAAGAACATATTTATTTTATTAATAGAAATTTAAATACTGATATTTCTAATACATGTTCTGTCTTTGTTAATCACATTTTGCCTACTAGTTATTCTTTTTCTCCTGATCTCAATATTAAATTTGTTTATTTTTGTAATACTTAACAATCTCAAAATTTTGAAAATTCATCATCTTTTTAATCATAATTCTTCTACGTAAACTTTGCGATATAAGCACTTCTCCTCTTCTTAATCCTAAATTCTAATTTTACTTTTCTATTTTTTTTAATTCTAATTTATTTTTAATCATTTCTGGCTGTGTGTTTATTGATAGTTTCAATTTGTTATTTTTGACATTTGTCAGTTTAATTATATTACTCGGTATAGTCTAATATGTGTTAGCTAAATTTTTAATAATTTATACTGTTTGTAGACATACTGATGATGACATTTTAAAATGTCGAAACATGTTTAAAATAAATTAAAACAAAAAAAACGATTTTAAAAAATGCATTAAAAAATGAAAAGTAATTTAATTTAGTTACAATTCAACAATGATATTTTTATTTATATTAAATTGCTTTTGAAATCAACGCCAAACACATTCGAATTGAACCTATTACAACTGACAAAGTTATGTTAAGAATTAAGTCGAATGGCACCGCCCTGAAAAAGTGATTTTATGTAAACAAAATCTTCCTTTTGTTAAAAAAAATTACAATTTCAGCTTATCTGGGTCTAGAATATTTTATCCTTTTTGGTAATTGCTTCGAATATTCTAAATGTTTCGGAAACGTTTTCAGTGTGTTTAATGTTATTACTTATTCAAATGTTGAAACAGTTTATAAACAAATACATAAACGGAACAAAATATTTATTCAGAGTTATCATGATCACTGTAAACACTCAATTCTTCTCAAAACATAATACGAGTTTTTGAAATTATTCGGGCAAGGTGCTTCTTTCAGTTAAATCTACCACTGGTTTTCCAATAGCAAGTAAAGCATCATAGACTTTCTTCAATAAAGCCAGTTTTATATTAAACAATGTTTTTGTTCTGATAAAAACTGCTATTGTAAAGTTTATAAAACAAAGGTTACCTTTTATAAGTTTTAAGTTGGATGATAAATCTTTCTAATTAAAAACACAGTTTAATGTTTCTTGTGCGGACATAAAAAATGTCCTGGTTCAAAAATTTAATAACGTATACAAAAAACACAAAAAACTTTTTATTCTGAGCGGAGCAGTTGTCCACGTAAATAGTTACATTATTTTTATCTCAATTATTTTTGTCAGTGGCAACAAATTGCCTCTAAATTGACCAAAACTGTTAATTTACTTTCAGGTTTTATTTTTGTGACATCTTTTTTATATTTTTTTCTTGTGGCTGTGTACTATTTGGTTTTGTGGTCAAGATATTTAGAGCACAGAACACAGTTATGTAACTAAATACATCCTCGTGGTTTTTCTTTCTTTTGAGTAGTTTCAACGTAGTGCGCGTAAAGCATTCTTCACATCCTAAATAAGCACACGAGATATTCATTACAGCCATTAATTCATAACTTTCTAAAATAATTTGATTTTTTAATTTAAAGTCTTTGTACATCATACAGCTCAAGTATGTCAAAGTTTTTCTTATGTAAGTTTTCTGAAATCAAAAGTTTAAGTACTTCTTATTTTTTTATTTTTAAGTTAAGTTAATATTTTGTTCAAAATTTAATTTTCTGTCGAAATGTATAGAAATATTTTATTTCTATTCTATGTTCTATTTTAAAAAAATGTTTTGTGCATATCCCAAAAATCGGACGTTTAATTGTTCTGTTGTCACGATTGAAACCAGCGGAAAAAATGACATGAGCATTTAACAAACCTTGTAGCTCCAATAATAAGAAAGATAGCAATGGTGAACGTTTAACTTTGAACAGGGTGAATATTCAGAAAATAATCATAAGCACGTTGCTTATTAATAAGTAACAACAAAGATAAGTATTACAATAACATTTAATTCCTATGGTGTCGAAGTGCAAATCACTTGTATATACATTGAAAAAATTACATATTTTAAAGTAATTATAAGCAAAAGCACTTAATCAATGTTATTTTCATCTCTGTAATCGATTTCTTGTTTCCTCCTACAGTACACATAATTTTCTTAAGTAACACGATTGCTAAGTTACAATACATTTCTTCCGTTAACTTATCGGAACATTCTTTATACTTAAATCAAATTTGCACTAAAGAATTTTGTAACATATTGAATTCATTAGAATAGTTGAGTTTTACCTTGCATTTTTGAATGCAGATTTTTATTATAAAAAGATTAAAACAGTAGTCTAAAACGATGATATTAAAATCATCGCTTCTTGAAGTGGGGACATTCAGTTACCTCCTTAGTTCGTAAAACCCCATTCCTAAGAATAACACCCAATAAATTTAAAATTTATTTTTTACAAGTTTATCTAATATGTTTAATAAGTTACATCTAAATGGTATTCTGTTGTAACTTCTAAGAAAAACGTTTACATAATAATATGCAAAATGTTATAAATAATTGATATTTTACTCATTTGGTTCATTTTTTTTTTCTAAATAGCTACAAGTTAAAAATTAAATAATAACATTTATAACTGGAAATATAACGCAAACAAATTGACACAAAATAAGCACAACAAAACATTTCTTAATTATGATTGGAGGAATCAGTAGAATGTTTTAGTTATTAGTTATTACCAACAAAAAATTTTAAATTTAAGTTATTTATTTTTTACACCACTTGTTTTTCTTCTAAAAGGTTTATTTCTATTTCACAAATGATTAAGTACCTATATAGTAGTAAAAACAATTCAGTGTAGAATTCATAAGGAATGTACATTTTCAACTTGTATAAATTGTCTTCGACTCGGCTGCAAATTTTCATGCTCGTTTACAATGACTACCATGTCTAACTCGTTATACAATAAACTAATTCTAGATAAAAGACGTTATGACATCGATACAATTAAAAACTAGAAATGGCATTGTGATTTAGGTTTCTTAATAGAAGCAACATATTATTTATTAAATATCATTTTTGCACTGCCAGTATCGCAAACGTATTCGTTTATTAGTGTAGTTACGCAATAGACAAAGAAAGTTTTAAGGTGGCAAAATGAAAATTACAAATCCACATAAACAAACTAAGTGTTCACAGTCGAGGCCCTACAACCCTGGGTTGCATTGGCGTTTGTTATGCTATGCTTTACTTTCGACCCTTGTTACGTACGTAAATTACTATTACTTGGAACTAAAAAAAGAGATAAAATTATTACCTATAGGTTTAAAGCAATAATACACTTTTAGAAGTGAATAAAAGCTACAAAATAGAAAATATTTTATATATTTTTCCGTTTTTGAAAGTAAAGTTGCGTACTTGTGATGTTTAAATTCAAGCAAGGAAAAATTTAGATTTTGTTAGTAACCAAAAAACCATAATTTTTTTGTCGATCGTTTATAGCTTACGTTTTTACGGTAGATTGCTGATAATACAAATCTGAGCATTCTTCTTCCACGTAAACTCTTCTTCTATATAAAATTTTTGTTTTGATTTTTGATATCTTTTTGTCATAATTAAAGCGATTATAAGAGTTTATATCAAGCAAGTTATTGGGTAATGATTTGCGTAATTTACTTTATAAATATAAATAAAAATTTAAGAAAAAGTAATAAAAAAATTTTTCAAAACGAAAAATGTAAAAAAAATCATGTTACTTGTGTGGGGTCTATAAACCCGTTCTCGGTTTAAGAGAAAAATGATCATAGAATGGTTTAGTGTTCAAGAAAGAGATAACAATGTTTGAAAACTTTTTTTGTAATATGTAAAACCTTACTCCTATTATATTAATTTAATAAAAGTTTGATTTTTAAATTTTGTCATTTTTTTATATTTAAATTTAAAAAAATAACAGGCAATGTAAACAGAGCACACATTTAACATTATACTTAATCAAAATTAATTAGAATTATTTGAAGAAAAAAAAATAGTAAAAGCTATATTTCGCGTAAGGATATGCTTTAAGGACACAGGACGCTTAAATACAACTGTAAAGCACAATTAAATACGGTCCGATGAGCTGTGAAGAAGGTTTATAATAAACTTCACTCTGCGGTCCATAGGCTGTGACGAAAGTTTAGCCGCGGAACTGAACGTGTTAATTGTCCCAGCTTCGCATGAGTACAACCTATGTATATTCCACGATGTGACATCTTTTAGGTTAATCGTTACTTATAATTATCAGGTTTTCAAGTATTTAAGTGTTTAAGAAAAATTATTTTGTTTTTAAACCGAGGTTGAGACTTTATTGAGTGTTTATTTAATTAATTTAGAAATAAACGTTGTTGATCATTTTGTACAAAAAAAGACTGATTTTTTAAATGTTTGGGGATATATTTTCATTACTTAGTTTTAGCAAAAACCTACAAGAATTCTGTTTTAATTTATAGGTAACAAAACTATTATTAGTTTTGATTTCCAGTTCAATTACATCTAACTAAAGATAATATCTTTTTAAAAGAATATTAATTTTCTCGCCACTTGTTCTTTTTGTTATAATATAAATAAGATTTTACAAAAACCGCCAAAAAATAAAACTCTACAGACACAGATAAGAAAATTTGAGTTACGCATATTTTCTGTCTACTTCTTAAACTAGTAGGTTTGGTATCATCCATATATTAGGTTAAATCAGCAAAGTTGAAGAATTTTTTTTGTGTATTACGTCAGTGTAATCAAAAAAACAATTGAACATCGGATTTTACCTATATTCATAAAAATATATTTTCTATGAAAAAATGCAAACTACGAGTAAAGGTTAACTATGACCATTTGTAATGAGAATTAAGATTACAATTGTTCAACCACTAATTACGTTCAAATAATGATAATACTTCTTTTACAAAGAAAATCGGAATGTTGACTTTAATTTAATCCCGAAATATTAAAAATTTAGGATAATTAAAACAACAATTTCATATTTGGGCATGCAGTTTAAATTTATTCGAGCTATTAATGGAAATTTTTGTAATTTTATTTAATTATAAATCAAATTATAAATGACCTAAAACTTTTTGAATTAAGGGTTATAGCATTCATTTAAAATAAATAAAATAAAAAATTAAAATTTTTATGGTACAATTTAGATACATATTTGCAGCAAAAAAACATGTTTTTTAAACGCTTGAGGCGGGGCTTATAAAGAATTGTTAGTAACCTCGTAATATCGCTGCAAGTAATGTCTACAATGCCAATGTTATCAAGTTTAACTAGCCGTTCTGTTGTAACGTAAGTTTGGTTGCCTACCTTACAGGTCGCGCTTAAAAGTGTCTAATTACTTTTTTGAGCCAGTTTACATCAACTTCGTAGTTGTAAATACTTACTTCGTATTGTCTAAACTTACACGAAGTAATTTTAATTACGAAGACACTAAATATCGTATAGAAATCGATTTTACTAATTACAGCTATAAATAAAATTTTGTAGATACGAGAAGACAAGGCAAGGTGACAAAGCAAACCAAATTGTTTTTGTAAAGCGTCGTATGTTGACTTCATTTTTAAAATATAATTTTTGTTTACTGTGTGTTTTATGTAGGAACTGTTTAATTCTTTTTTGTACTACTAAATCATTTTCTCATACTTACTACACTACGGTAAATAATTTATTTAACGTTCTAGAACGGTAAGTACAGGACAACTAACGTGTAGTCATGAATGCGACCGACAAATTATATACCAGCAGTTATGACATTGTGACAACGCTTGGAAAGCCAATTAATTTGAACATAAAATAAAAAACCCTTAGATAGCTTAAAAATAAACAAAAACGTCATTTTGACGTTTAATAAAATAATGTAACAATATTAAGTTGTTGAATTAACAATGTAAAAGTAGCTCACTTAAATAGTAGTTATGTTAAACTGTAGTATCCTTGGTTACCGAAAAAAAAATATAATATAAATAAAATAAGAAAGCGACATGTAGAAATGATAAAGTTGAAAACCAAATAAAATACTATTCTTTATTAAGTAAACAGTTTATTATTTCACTACTAACACGATTTACAACAGGTTTCGGGCCCAGTCAACGGCCAGTGTGAAAAGTAAAAGTAGTGAAAGTGTGATTGGTTAAAGAATAGGATAGAAAAGTTTGAACACATTAAAAAAAATGGAATCGCAGTTTATAAAGTTAAACGAAAGCAATTGGTCAGTGTGGAAGTTTCAAACAATTGTTACGTTGAAGTCAAGAAAGTTAATAGATATAGTAATAGGAACAGCAGTGAAACCTGAGACGTCCGATGAAAGTGTTCGCTCTTGGGATGAGTTAGATGCAAAAGCACAAGAGCTAATTGTAACAAGAGTAGAAGAAAAGCTTCTAACACATTTGTTGTCTTGTAGGACAAGTGCAGAAATGTGGGAAAAACTACTGACTGTATTTGAACCAAAATCAAAAGTAAGCGTTCACTTAATCCAACAGAAGTTTTTTAACTTAGTGTTTGAAGAGCCAATGTCTGTTTTTATTGCGAAGATTGAAGACATAAGAAACCAATTAAAAAGCATGAATGAGGAACTGTCTGAAAACATGATTGTGACAAAGGTATAATTCACTTCCTGAAAAATATAAACATTTTATTTCGGCATGGGAGTCTGTGCCATCGAGTGACCAAAATTTAAAAGAATTAACTTCAAGACTTTTAGTTGAAGAAGAGAGAAAAAGAAATACTGGGGAGGCAAATATGTCTAGTGCTTTGGTTTCAAAATATCAAAGAGGTACGAACAAGAATTACCACAATGGGAGTGTTAGTGTGAACAAAACTGTCAATGCTAAGTGTTATAATTGTGGTAGAGAAGGACATTTTAAAAAGGACTGCAGAATAAAAAGATGCCATTATTGTCAGAAGCCGGGTCATTTGATTAAAGATTGTAGATTTAGATTATCAAAAGAAAGAAATAGCAATAATTCAGGTACGTCAAACCCTTTTGTTGTTACTAACTTCAATGATAAAAATGTGTGGGTTATGGATACAGGTGCAAGTGAGCACATGTGTAAAGATAAACATTTGTTTGTAGAGTATAAGGATTTATTTGTAGAGAAATATGTAACAGTAGGAAATGGTGATCATTTAAAGGTATATGGTATAGGAAAGGTTACAGTATTGGCAAACAATGGAACTGAATTAATACCTACATCGTTGTACATTGTTTTACATGTCCCTGAACTAAAAAAAAACTTATTTTCTGTAATAAGTGCTGTTGACAAAGGTCATGTAATGGTATCGACAAAAATTGGGTGTAAATTAGTTAAAGACAACGTTGTAACGGGGTTAGCTATTAGATGTGACAAATGGTATCGTATGGACTTTAAATTTGTTGATGATGTAGCATTAATGAGTTTGTGTGTATGGCATGAAAGACTTGCACATCAAAATTATCAACATGTCAAGGAAATCTTAAGTAAAAACAACATTCAATATGAAGGGGATACGGAGCAGTGCATACCATGTTTAAAAGGGAAACAACACAGACAACCATTTACCCAAAGCAAAAGTAAGACTAATCACCCAGGACAATTAATCCACGTTGACTTATGTGGTCCTATGGAACAAAAATCGGTTGAATGCTCAAGGTACTTTTTACTATTTAAAGATGATTTCAGTAGCTTTAGATTTGTATATTTTCTTAAATGCAAGTCTGAAACAAAAGACACAATCGTAAAATGTTTACCGTATTTTAAGAACGAAACGGGTTATAACATAAAAATAATTAGGTCAGACAACGGTACGGAGTTTATAAATAATGTAATGGAAGATTTACTAAACAAAAATGGAATCATTCATCAAACAACGGTTTGTTATACACCTGAGCAAAATGGCAAAGCAGAGAGGGAAATGAGAACGATAGTTGAAGCTGCAAGGACAATGTTACAAGCTTCGAAATTGGAAAAGGAATTATGGGCAGAAGCAGTTCAAACAGCTGTATTTACAATATATAGAACAGGTTCAAGCAAAGAGAAAGATAAAACTCCATTTGAATTATTATACAGGAATAGTTTTGATGTAAACGAGTTGAATGTTTTTGGTAGTGAAGTATACGTACATGTTCCTAAAGAAAGAAGATTAAAATGGGACTCTAAAAGTCAGCAAGGAATATTTGTAGGATATGGTGTAAATTGTAAAGGACATAGAGTATGGTTTCCAGGTACACGAAATGTTAATACTTACAGAGATGTAGTGTTTATTGCCAAAGCAAATAGTCACAGTCAAGAAGAAAGAATAGATAAAAAGATAGAAAATAAATATAAAATGCTTGAAGAGGAACAGAGTTTACTAAACGGACGAGAAAATAATGACGAAAACAGTCAAGAGTTAAATGAAAATAGAAAGATGGCCAAGGCAGATACAGAACAAGAAACGAAGATGAAGACTTAAAAGGAAAACAACCACAAATTTCAGATGAAGAATATAGAAAAAATGCAAATGAAGATGAAGGAAAAGTAAGAAAAAGTTGTCGAGAAATAAAGAAACATAAATGGCTTGTCGATTATGAAACCAGTTTAGTAGCAGTAAATGAAGATCCATTGACGTTTGAGGAGGCAATGGAAAGTGAACATTCGGAGAAGTGGAAAAAGGCTATAGGAAATGAGTTCTTAGGAAAAACAACATTTGGACAGAGGTAGATTTACCAGAAGGGAAAAAGGCAATTGACACAAAGTGGGTGTTTTGTATTAAAAGAGGAGATAACGACGAACCACAGTTTAAAGCCAGATTAGTTGTTAGGGGATTTCAACAGGAACATTATTTTGACCACTCGGAAATTTATGCTCCTGTAGCAAAATTATCTACACTAAGAATCTTGTTAGCTATTGCAAATAAATATAAATTACCCTTGACACAGATGGATGTAAAAAGTGCTTTTTTAAACGGTGAAATAGATGAAGAAGTGTACTTAAAGAAACTGAATAATCAAAATGAAGACGGTAAGGTGTTAAAACTAAATAAATCGTTATACGGACTTAAGAAATCTCCAAAGAAGTGGAATGAAAAGTTTAACGATTTTATGGTGAAAGAAGGCTTTTCAAGAAGTAAGGCTGATTATTGTCTTTATTATATGAAAGGAAATTGTAAATTGTTTGTCTTACTATACGTTGATGATTTAATAATAGTAGGAGAAGACGAATTTAAAGTAAACAATTTAAAGAGATCTTTAAGTGGAGATTTTGAAATGAAAGATATGGGAAAAGCAACAAAGTATTTAGGTATAGACATAAAACAAACTAAGGATCAAATAGAATTAGACCAGACAAGTTACTTAAAAGATATATTAGAAAAATATAACATGCAAAACTGTAAACCCTTAGGGACGCCAATAGAACCTGGATTGCAGATATCAAGAGAATCGTCAGATAATAAAGAATTAATCACTAGATGTAGACAATTGACGGGAAACCTTATGTATGCAATGCTAGGAACGCGTCCTGACATTTGTTTGCGTTAAGTTTCTTAAGTCGTTTCCAAGCTTCTGCAAATGATGATTTATGGAAGGCATTAAAAAGAGTTTTGCGTTATATAAAGGGGATCCTAAATACCAAATTAATCTATAATTTGAAAGAAAATAGGCCTTTGATAGGATTTACAGATGCAGATTGGGGCGGAGACAATACAGACAGAAAATCAACATCAGGTTATATCATGCAAGTATACGGATGCACTGTGTCGTGGTGCTCAAATAAGCAGCAGTGTGTATCTATGTCATCCACTGAAGCAGAGTACGTAGCCTTGGGAAAAGGAGTAGCAGAAGGTTGTTGGATTAAAAATTTATTAGAGGAGGTGGGCCTTGAATGCAAGCAAGTATTAATCTTTGAAGATAATCAGTCCGCTATTCAAATAGCTAAAAACCCAGAGCACCATAAACCTTTGAAACATATAGATTTGAAATATCATTTTGTGAGAGATAAGGTAATCTCAAATACTGTAGCTATTTCTTATATACCATCGAATGATCAGGTAGCAGACCTATGTACAAAAGGGTTAAGTAAAACATTATTTCATAAACTAAATAGTGCATTAGGTTTAACATTCGAATAACATATCAACATGTATATAAAACTTTTTCATTGAGGTAGGGTGTTGAATTAACAATGTAAAAGTAGCTCACTTAAATAGTAGTTATGTTAAACTGTAGTATCCTTGGTTACCAAAAAAAAATATAATATAAATAAAATAAGAAAGCGTCATGTAGAAATGGTGAAGTTGAAAACCAAATAAAATACTATTCTTTATTAAGTAAACAGTTTATTATTTCACTACTAACACGATTTACAACATAAGTAAATCTTTGTATCGCGCAAAAAATAGCATAAGTATCACGAACATTAATGTCTGTAATGGTCATAGACAATATTGTCTTCGACCGGTAAAAATCCCTTACTGTTCTGAATACTTAATATTCTATTTCTTTATTGTTACTGTATTTTTTCTATTCAATTTAAAAATGTGTCTGGTTGTAGTGTAACGTAATACTTAAATAAATAAACAAAACAGAAAAAACCTAAGCTTGTTTTCCCAATTAATTAAATTAATTGCAATGTTAAAAAAACGTCTAAGATAAATTAACTTGTTCTTTGTTCGTTTGTAAAACATTGCACAATTGATTTGATTTTAAAAAAATCTTAAATTCATTACAGTAGTTGAATTTATTACCTTAATAGTTCTCTAACCATTCTAAGTAAACTCGTGTAACAGTTGGTGTGAGAAATGCAACAAGTAAAAGTGTTAATTTATTGTATCAATCAGCAAGTCAACAATAAGTTAAATATATTTAACCATCTGTCTGAAAAAAACTCAATACATACAAAAAACACTGAAAATTACTTTAGTAATTGTTGTTATTTATTGTTTGATTATTTGTTTTTCCCGCCAGTTATCAGTAATTATTTGATTTAGTTTCACTGAAACAAGAATAGTAATTTGTAATTGTAATTATAAATTAAAGTGTTGCGTCTCTCAATCAATTAGTTTAGTTACTAAACTTTGTAATAACTATGATCGTTTAATAATGGAATAAAAACAAAACAAATAAAATTAATGCTAAATTAAGGCGGTGTTTATAAGTAACGTACCGTTCTACAGCTCAATACGGTATGAGTAAAATGTGGGTCATTACAACAGTGAAAGTAATTCAACAAGTAAATTACAGAAACTTGACAAATATTTGAGATTAAGAGGGTTTAAAGATCATGGAAATTGCAGTTACCAATAATATATTACATATGAAAAAATATGCGATAGCCTCCATTTCCTATGTAAAATTTTATGAAATACTTAACCAGTATGCAACGCACCGTCGGCCAAGTAAGCTTTTATTATAAACATTATTTGCAATTACTTAATAATGTTTTCATCTGGAAATATTAACGAAAACTTTGTAACCGGTGCAGTTATCGTGTTGTGTTTTGTGGTGGCTTATTTTAAATATAGCTGTAATTATTGGAAGAGAAGAGGTATACCACAAATTCCTGTTACATATCCATTTGGAAATATAACCAAAGTGTTTTTGCGACAACAAATGTTAGGTGATAGAATAAAAGAAATTTATAATTTAATGAAAGGGCACGAATGCGTTGGTATATACTTTGTTAATCAACCGGTACTCATACCATTAAGCCCTAACCTAATTAAAAATATACTCACGAAAGATTTTCAATATTTTCATGATCGCGGAATTTATTATGATGAAGAAAATGATCCTTTAAGTGCGCATTTATTTTCTTTGAGTGGAATAAAGTGGCGAAATTTAAGAAACAAATTTAGTCCCGCGTTTACGTCCGGTAAATTAAAATTTATGTTAGAAACGATTGTTTCATGTGGGGTACAAATGAAAGATGTCTTAGAAGATATGGCAAACGCAAGTAAAGAAGTTGAAATGAAAGACATAATGGCTAGATTTACAACAGACGTTATTGGTTCTTGCGCTTTTGGGTTAGAATGTAACACTATGAACAATCCTGAAACCGAATTTCGACAAATGGGACGACGAGCATTTACTCAAACAATACCAGATATGTTACGTGTTATATCTATTTATTTAATTCCGCGATTAGTTAAACCGTTAGGATTTGGAGTTTTTTCTCGTAAAGTTACAAATTTTTAAAGAAGTTGTGAAGGATACTATGGATTACAGAGAAAACAACAATGTTTCAAGAAAGGATTTTCTCCAGTTGCTTATTCAGTTAAAACAAAAAGGTTATCTGGATCACGATGAAAATTTAAATATTGAAACAGTCCCAGACGGCACTGTGCTAACATTCGAAGAAGCAGCGGCGCAAGCGTTTATCTTTTTTTTAGCCGGTTTTGAAACCACTTCAGCTACTATGAGTTTTGCCATGTTTGAAATGTGTGTTAATTCTGAAATACAAAACCGAGCTAGAGAAGAAGTAATAAATGTAATGAAGAAATACAATAATCAATTAACGTATGAATCTTTAACGGAATTGCAATATCTAGATACGGTTATTTCCGGTAAGTTGATTACAATAAACACTTTAGCTTAATTTAATTGGTTTTAGAAACGTTGCGAAAATACCCGCCCGCACCAGTATATGCAAGAAAATCGACAGAAAATTATCCTATCCCATTTACGAATATGGTTATCGAAAAAGACTCGCCTATATTACTTCCTATATGGGGCCTTCACAGGGATCCCGAATTTTGGCCTAATCCTGATAAATTTGACCCCGAACGCTTCAATGACGAAAATAAATGCAAAATTGCAGATTACACATATTTGCCATTTGGGGAAGGTCCGAGAATATGTATAGGTACCTAATGTAATAACTAATCTAAAAAAATGATACATTCAAAATGCTTCTTAGGTCAACGATTTGCCCTTATTCAAATAAAAGTTGGATTAGCTTTGATTTTGAAGAATTTTCTATTTTGTTTAAATCCGAAAACACCGTTACCTTTAAAACTTGAACCAAAAGGAATTGTAATTACTCCAGTTTCTGGAATTTGGTTAGATTTAAAGAAAATCGGAACGAAGTAATTATATGATTTAATTTTTACAAAGATGATCAATTATAGGTCGGAGAAAACCGCAAACTAAGAGTATGATTATAAACGTGTTTTGGTACGGCTTCGTTCAAAGATTTCACTTACGATTACTGCAAATACAGACTAATTTAAAGGCATTTTCGAAACCGACGTATTTTTAATTGTATAAACTAAAGTGAAAGTAGTAAATTTCATTGAAGTGAATATTTCACACGATCTTAAGACGACATTTTATTTTATTTGACACATATAAATTATTTTATTCGAACTACTTATACTCGTATATGATAAATTAAATATTTACTACAATAGTAACGTCTTTTTTTGTCGAATTGTATCTGTATCAACTTAATTTAGCAAAGGTGAATAGAACATTAAAAACGTTTAAAAATAATGCAGTTGTATACAAAAAGACGGGCATATTGTAGCAAAAACTTACTTTAATTTAAACTTAATTTATTCAAAAACTGTTAAATCAAGATCCACTACTTATAGACGCAAAATCCCGAGGAACAATCTGCTTCAACGTTGCGATCTGCAAATTAAAAAGCATTTTTATACTTATGAAACAAACTTGCACTTATAAACAAAAACATAAAAACATTAATAAACAATAAGAAGTTGTCAAAAATTAAGAGTTTATCAACGTTTTTTCTTTATGTAAGTTGGTTTTTAACGAAAGTATTTTGTACAGAATTAATTTTTGTCGCAACCAATGTCGAATTGTAGCATTAACGTTATCTAAATTTTTCTAAAATACCTTAATGTTTTAAAATTACATAAAAGGTTGACTGCATACCTCTTCAAGTAAAGATTTTTCTTTAGAAGCTGCTCGATGTAATAATATCTTTATTTTATCCAAAAGCTCATTTTTGTGCACCAGCTCTGCTTTAACTCGTGATAACTCGTCTGCTAATGAGTTAACTTCTTTAGATCGTTCTCGTTGTTCTAATAAAGCAATTGTATTGTTAGAGGACTTCAGTTGCTCTTCTAATCGCATTATTTCTTGAAGACGTTCAGCATATTGATCTTTTAATTTGCTATAGTCCATCCTGAGTTTATCGTACCCCTATAAAAAATTTAAGTTTATATTACTCAAAATAACCTAACTAATTAATATAATAGTGTAACGCAAAAAATTAAATACTATAATAAATATGTAATTTCCAAAAATTAAATAAAATACCATTTTCTAGAAAAATCAAAAATAAATACGTCGTGACGACAATTTTCATATAAACAAAGTATTGTTACAAATCAAATTCATATACATTATTTATTATACAAATAATTTTTTTATTAATGCAGTATAAGTTCTATCATGCTTTTTCGTTTGGTAAACTGCGGTTTGCCTATTCAACTGTAATTACATAGGCGTGTTGGAATTACAATTATCGCACGCAAATTTTAGTTTGTGCACGCAACTTTATGCTATAACCATCTTTTGGTTTTTATATAATTTAAAAATAAATAAATAACTACATTAGTAAAAAAAATTAATTAAATATTTTTTTTAATATATTACTATGAAATAGCGGTTTATTTGATTCATTTATTGAAAATAAAAATTTTTAATATACATTTTTTTTTGAATAACTTTAAAATACAGTGCCGCCTATTTTATTTTTGCAGTGCATTTATTTATTCAAATACGTATTTTGACTGACCTACGTAATATTACCTCATTTAAACATCTGTTATCATCGAGTTACTTTATATTTTTAGTGTACTTGGAATGTAGAGTTTCTAGAATAACAACTTGATTTAAGTTCGTCTTATGTAATAACATTATTTTGTATTTGTTTTTATTTTTTTTTATTCTTCTGTAATTCTTAGAACTAAATTAAACATTACAAACCACAACATGTTTTATTTCTTTTTATGCACGGTGTCAACAAACAAATGCTACAGATTCGTAGTTTTCAATTTATTTGGTTTTAAATTTTAATTTATTTAAACTGTTTTATTAGAACTTAATTAAAATATTTTATTAGATTTTCTTTTGACATTTTTTTATACCACCAATCATATTCCATACATGTTCAACAGGCGACAAATCAAGCGACCGAGCAGGCCATGGGAGGACGGTAATGTTAGTTTCTTCCAAAAACCGTGTTGTAGCCTTTGCCGTATGAGGGCGCGCATTATCCTGCTGGAAAATAGGATTATGCAGCCCCTGAAGATATGGAAGTCGAACTGGTTGTAGCACAATAGCAATGTAACCAGCTACGTTTAAGTTGCCTTCAATAACGACCAAGGGTGTAAAGTATGTCAAAAGTAAAATCAGAATGATAGGCCCAAAATTAAATTAAAAAAAAGTGGAAGTTCAAGAATAAATTCAAATTCCTACGTGTCAGAGGCTGGGAGTACTAGTACTAAACCAATTAAGCAAGAAATGTCATGTTAGATTTGTGGGAGTAAAAAACATTTTAAAAGGGATTGTTACCAGACTGGAGAAAGAAGAAGTTATTGGAATAGAGGTGGTCAACAGCAGCAAGCAAGCAAGTGCGGAAATTTTTATGTAAAAAATCAAGGTCATTGGCAAAAAGCGCGCGGTGTACAGCGAGGTTCGAGAGGTAATCAATATAATAGAAAAAGACAAGGTTATTATCAGAATAGACAAGGTTCAATAAGTAGTTTTCATGTAGAGATAGAAGCTTTAAATGTAAGTAAAGGAATCGATACTAACATTTGAATTCAGTTTTTATTAGATAGCGGTTGTACTGATCATGTAATCATTAATGATAATTATTTTTCTGAAAGTGTGGTATTAATAGAACCAAGAAAAGTAATAGTAGGAGATGGGAGAATTTTGAAAGCAATTAAAATAGAAACTGTCATTAGTTATTTTGATGTGTATGACAGAAAACAAAAAATTTGGATGAAAAATGTTTATTTTGTAAAAGAAATGGAAAAAAACTTTATTAGCTATTCAAAAATAACTGATATTAATACGAATATATCAAAAAAAAAAAAATACTAATTGCAGTTGCTTAGGTGGTAGATAACTTATATACAATGTCAAGTGTGGTTATATAATACATATATAATCAAGCTAAAGTAAATTTTGTCTAAAGTTAATAGTCAAAGTAAAATAATGTTAAAAGAAAAACTGCATTGTATGTTAGGTCATGTGACTTTTAATTATTTGAATAGTATGTGTAAGAATCAAATGATAGACAGATTGCCTAAAGAAATAGATTCAGAATATATGAAATGTAAAACCTGTATTGAGAATAAAATGCATAATTTACCTTTTAAGTTAAAGTTTATACTATAAGGTCCAAAACTGAAGCTTATACTTGTTTTGTAGAGTATATAAATGAAATTGAGAATTTGACTGGTAAAACTATAAAGAAACTAAGATGTGATAACGGAACTAAGTATCTAAATTATGAATTTGTTCTTTAGTTAGAGAATAGTAGTTTATTTATCAAGTTCCTGTGTAAATTGGGTGCTTTTTTTCCCAAGAGAGCATTTTTAAACCCGAGTAAAACGAGGGTTTAAAAAGTCCTCGAGGAAAAAAACGTCCAATTTAGACAGTAACGAGTTGAATACAACATTTTATTGCTCGAACAGATACTAGGACTAAAGTCTCAGAATCTCTGAAAAATAATTTAACGTTTATGTTGACAAGTTCCTAAAAATTGTCAAAGACGGTTTACAATAGCGAAAAATTAAAATTTTTGACAGTTAAGAACAATAAAAATAAATTGTATTAAATGTTTGTCCACCGTATGTGCATGAATTATGTGGAACGGCTGAGAGGCTTAATAGGTCTTTGATGAATATATCTAGATGTTTGTTGTCTGAAGCAAAAGTAAATAGGCAGTTTTGGCCTAAAGTAGTTTGTACTGCCGCGCATCTTAAGAATAGAACATTAGCTAATATTAGTAAAAATAAGATACCTTATGAAATAGTATTTAACAAAAAGCCTATAGTATTGAATATTTGTGATTGTCAAAATGGGA
Organism: Aquatica leii; assembly: GCA_035610365.1. Lineage (NCBI taxonomy): Eukaryota > Metazoa > Arthropoda > Insecta > Coleoptera > Lampyridae > Aquatica > Aquatica leii. The sequence continues at coordinate 41,381,831 of CM069433.1, read as the reverse complement.
TAAAAAGTCAAATCTGGGAGTTTTATTAGAATATACTGTCGGTTACAGACTTTTAGTCAATAATAGAGTGTTTGTAGCAAGACATGTAGATTTTGTAGAAGAGGATGTTAAATGTATTGGATTTAATCAAAACAAATCTGGAAAAAGTAAGGACGATCACTTGGTAATATAAAGTTCATAAAATTTAGGGACATGTTACGTGTAATAGAATTAAAAATGTTAATAAAAATTTTAGTAATTTTTTTTAATATAAATGTAAGAAGGGATGTTAAAATGTACATTTATATGTACATAGTTTGTTTTAAGGCGACAGTAAATACATTAAAATGATATCCAAGGAAATACCACAAATAAGTAGAAGTCACAATATGTAATAAAATGTTTTTTTTTCAAATACATTAAAAATAATAAACATTTTAAAGGATATTATTTAACAATATCAACGCCGTTTTCTTCAAATACTTTAATAATTTCTGTAAATACCTCATCTGGTCCTGTCGTTTACCTTTTTTCGCTATCTTAATTGCGTTTATTACTTTCGATTTTAATATTTCGAGGCCTGTTTATTCTTGTGTTATTTCAAATTGTGGTGTTCTTTGATCTTCAAATAATACATTAGCGGGTATTGCAACGTGTCATATGAACGTTGTGTTTCATATATTTTTTTGGTTGCCCAGTATTGCGACGTGTAAGCGCAATATCGCGTGATTCCAAGTTTTCATCAACAATCAGGATTGGAACTTCATCTATTGTTGGAGCGTTAAATGTACGTTCGTGTGTTCCAGCTTGTCGTTTATCCGCTCTGATCACGACTTTTTGAACGCGCTTGTATTTGAGAAGCACGAAGTATGGCCCTACTTCGTGTCATACCAACGCGTCGCTCTTCTCTTGCAATTTGTCGTTTTTCATGAGTTAATTGATTCGTAATGTTCCGTAGCCTAATTGCATTACGGCTCCGTTGGAAAAGATTAGATCTTCTTGGTCGCGGTCATTTGTTCATTTATCATTTGTTCTATATTTAAGGAGATTGATATAAACTTCTGAACACACGCATAAATATTTGGCAACCAATTAATATCTCAATCCTTTATTAACTGACACCATTCTATACCTTTTTTTAATTCCTTTTTCGTCAATTTTTCAATGTTTTTAATAGTTTGTCTGCTATTCGAAACGGAAACAAATCCAACAAATCAAAAACCATAAAAATTGGTCCAGTCGTTCTCGAGTTATAAGTATTCGAACAAACCCGACTTTGTTTTATTATAAGCCCAATGTAATTAGAATGTTTATATGATTTTAAGTGTTCTAATTCTTTTAATCTTGATATAAGAAGATTATTCTTGAAGCTAAATACACGTAACAAAACATAAAAAAATTAAATTGTGACAGATTGTAAATGATGCAATAACTAATTCATGACATTTTAAACCATTAGCTTTAAAAGATCGAGTTAACAAATTAAGAGTCTTTTCAATCCAACACTTTAAAATGTCAATACTCATTGACTCATTACTTATTTCAACATCATTATAATGGCTTAATTAATATAATCCTTTACAATTGTAATTTATGTTCTTGTCATGTTTTTAAGCGCACATCTGTTTTGTCTGAAGATGATCTTATTGGGCTTATTATCATAAGCGTTTTTGAATTGATTAATTAAAACCCATCCTAATATTTGAGCAAATTGATCTATCCCATTAATTACAATTTTTGTTTTCGTATGAAAAATGTTTAGTATTTCATTTATTACAGGTTAATTTTAGGTTCTTTGGAAATGTTTTTGTCTTTTGGAATTTTGATTGATAACATAAATGTTGAAATCAACTCAATTTACTTAATTTAACTGCTAATCTACAGTTAAATACAGGAGATATTTCACTCTTTTTGTTATAGTGCATTTTTTTGCTTTATTTAAAAACCTTAAGAAAAAATGTTTGCATATATAAATAATTATATTAAATAACATTAATATGCATACCATTAAACTTTGTCAAGCTTAAAACAAGAATTGACTAAATCTTGAAAAATAGAGTCAATAAATTCAAACCTATAGAAACGTGCCTCTAAAGTTGAGGAACAAACTGTGTTTACAGAAAACAGTTATCCTGATTTTCAACATCCGTTAAGAGATGACTTAATTCTCCCAGGCAGAGATCGAGGTCAAGAAAAAGCAAATTATTTTATCGCAAACATTGATCAGTGAGTATGCACCTAAATAAGAAAGTTTTTATTGCATAAATAATTTCATAGATTATTTTAACTAAAAACAGAAATCATAGAAGTCAATTAATTAAAATTTAATCATTAGATAGATCGTATACATACTTACCTATTATATCTTAAATTTGGAATAATTTAAATCTAGCAAACTATGCTTATTGGATAATTACTATTCTATTGAACATTTTTAATTCAAGATTTACTATATGAAAAAAGATGAGATGAGATGAAACCATCATAGGAAACAATATATTGTCATGTAAATTTAGAGAAAGCATGAAATAATCAAAAGGGATAAATTACGTGTTAGCAGCTTGTTACAATTAGTTTATGTTTTGTTATTTGTTTTTGTAATGTATTCGTTAGATTTTTGTAAAACAATATATTTTGATCTATATATTATTTGTATTAAACTTGATTAAAATTCTTATCTTTATTGCATAATACTTTAATTTCACTGTTTTGATTTTAAGAAATTTTATAATATAACTCCAAAAAATATTTGTTCAACCATTTTCAATATCCTACATGTGTAACATAATAATAAACTACTTTTTTACCAGCACAATACAATTTTTTATAAATGTTACTACATTTGATTATTGATTTTTAGTACACAGAGACTAGATTATTGTTAGACAATTTTTGTTAGTATACATGGTAAATAAAATTCCAACATGGAATTCTAGGTCATTACAGAGACAGAAACTTGGTTAAATAGAGGCAAAATTGATAAGTTGAACGCTGATTTTTTTTCTGCTTAAAAAAGTTGTTCTTGAACGGTTCTTTGGTAATTTGAAAAAAACTGAAAATTGCAAATTTTGAAAAGCGGTCATACTTCTTTATACGCTATCGTTTTGAAAAGTTATTACAATGCACGCCGCTTCATAGAATCACGTTAAGACTTGGGGTTTTTGATAACAATAACCGAATGATAACAATATCCAAAATTCAGAAGAAAAAACAAATATTTATTGGTTAGAAACCAGTAAATACATACAGCGTGTACTTCATTAGTCCTTCAAAACAGATTAATAAATTTATCTAATATCAAATACACCGAAGATAAAAGCTAACAAAACCGCAAGGAAAAAGCCGAACATTACAGCTGCCTAGACAAGTCGTAAACGCTTCTTCTTGTTCAATATAAACAAGTATTTAAACTGGTACACTACATCATTCTGAAATCAACAAAGAACGGCGTGGTATTAATGTCAATTCTAAAGGTACTACAAATTCTGTTAGTTCACAAGGCCAAACGAGTAGGGTAAACTTCCGAGAATAGAACTACCACATTTCGACGGTAACTTTAAAATGTGGCGACAATTTGACGGCAGTTTTACCTCTATTGCACATAATAATATTGAATTATCTAAATGCTAAAAATAAAATTATTTTCGCTCTAGTTTAAAAGGCGAATCCGCTAATATGATTCGTGCCTTAGACACAGACTCAAATTATAAAATTGGAAATGGAAATGTTTGTGTTCGCGATATAATAACAAAAGAAAAACTGTAAATAATCACGTAAATGTAATTTTAAATTTTAATAACGCTGCAAAAGATTTTCATGTAAAAATTAAACAATTCATAGATAACCTCCAAAATCATATGCAATCTTTAAAATCGCTTGATCGGCCAATTAATCAAAGGGATGCAATAATTATCTCAATTATTCTAAACAAATTAGATTTTAAAACAAATGGAAAACATACTTAAATGATAATGATACATCAAATAAAAACATTTATAGTTACTGTGGAATTATCAAATTTTTAGAAAAACGTCACAGTGTTCTTGGGGCAATTAATTCACGCTCAGCTTCCTTTGCTAAAATCTAAGTCAAAAAACCATTTAAGGTATACGCTACTACAAACAAACAAAATTGTTGAAATTGTAACAAACCTCATCCGTTCAAAATTGTAAATCATTTTTGAAATTAAAATCTATTGACAGGATTGAAAAAATTAAGGGTTTAATAACATGTATTAATTGTTTACGAAAGGGTCACTTTGTAGGAGAATGTCGCTCAAGTAGATGTAGGGTATGTCACAAGAAACATAACAAGCTGTTACACATAGATAATGTAAAACCCTGTAACAGTAATGAAAATCATTTGATTGAACATCCTTCGACTACTAGTTTATCGAGTTCATTACATCAAAATCTCAAAACACAAATTTTGTTATCAACTGTTTTAGTCAATACGAATGGCAAAATCAATACCTTGCGATGCCTTTTAGATTCAGGCTCACAATCACATTTTATAACTCAGCGTGCTTGCTACCTTGTTAGATTACATCTGCATCCCACAAGTTTATCAGTGATCGGTATAAATCAAAATGTATCGTCTATAAAATTTCAGACCAATTTAGAAATTCAGTCTCGATCTAGTAATTTTAAAACAAATATAAACTGTTTTGTCATACCGACTATTTCTAATCAAATTTGTAATTATACAATAAATGTCTACTGTTTTAACAATCCATCAAACATTAAACTAGCAGACCCTTGGTTTAATCAATCTAGTGAGGTTGACATGCTTATTGGAGCTGGTATATTTCGTAACATATTATGCGTAGGGGTAATTAAGAATTCAAATGGTGTCGCTTTTCACAGAACAAGGTTTGATTGGATAGTATCGGGAGAAATTAATCTTTCAAGCTCATCTATTACGTCTTCTTTTCTCTCATTAAATAATTTACAAAACGAACTACAAAGATTTTGGAAAGTAGATAAAATTGATAGTAACTCCTCTTTTTTAACTCCAGAATATGAATATTGTGAAACCTTTTTTAAGCAAACAACAAAGAGGCATGCAGACGATAGATTTATAGTACGGTTACAACTTAAAGATAACATAGAGAATATGGGAACCTCTTATAACATAGCAAAATCTAGATTTATTTCTCTAAAAAAAATTTTTTAACTAATTCAAATTTAAAAAACATGTACATCGATTGCGTCAATGATTACAAATTTCAAAATCACATAAACTATTCAAACAATCATGACAGCTGATGTTTTTTGTCTCATCATGCGGTTTTTAAAGAGTCTTGTGAAACTACTAAGCTTCGTATACGTTTTGACGGATCTTGCAAACCAGAAGTAGGTTTGTCTATAACCGCGTTACAATTTGTAGGCCCAACACTACAAGATGATTTACTTTTAATTTTAGTTAGATTTTGTGTACATCAGTTTGTTCTTACAGCTGATATCAAACAAATGTACAGACAAATATGGATCCATCCTGAAGATAGAAGGCATCAAAAAATTATTTGGCGTGATGATCCAACAAAAAATTTAGATCATTTTGAATTAAGAACAGTCACATTTGAAATGGCTTCCGTTCTTTATCTTGGAACCCGTTGTATTATTGAAACAGCAAATTTAAATCAAATTACACCTCCAATAGAAAAAGAGATAATTAAATCAGATTTTTATGTAGATGAGCTTCTCATTGGTTCAAATTCAATTCAAAAATTAAAAACGAATAAACAAAACTTAACATTCATATCAGGTACCACAAGGTTGAATTTAAAAGTAATGTCAAGGAAATCAACGAAACCAAATCGAGTACTGAAGTCAAACTCTTCATGCCACAAGTATGATGGCAACTTGCTCATATTGTTCAGTTACACCCAGAAAAGGATCAAGTACTTTGGGTGATTAGTGTCAAGTGTACAAGCGGATGAGTGTTTAAAAAACCCATGGTGAAATTATTTGTTTTACTTATAAGTGGACGACTAAACAACCGGTCATAACGTTAAAGTAATCCATTCTTAAAGTGGAGTATAGATATAAAATTGAATTATTTGACTCAAAGTCAAAGTTATATATAATTAGTTTGATAGTAGATCGGTTCACATAATTGCACGTAGTTCGTGTAGTCATAATTCAGGGAGATTCTACCCATCAATACGTTTAACTTTTACTATAAGACCAACTTCGAAATCAAGAAAAAAAATCAGCTATCCTATGAAAATATTCATAACTACTCAACACAAATGTATGAAACAACCTAATATTTTATCGCTATTTTCAAGTTTATTTTAGTAAAAGTATTGATGGGTAGAATGACCCCCTGAAATATGACTAGATATTTTTATTACACCCTGTATATATATATTTTTATTAGCAATAGGATGGCATTTACCATAAACTTACCTATTTTTATTAAGAACTTGTTAAAACGTGTTATGCGAGTGCAACAGAAATTGTTTTCTAATACATTCGAAATTGTTTCAGGAACCACCAAAGAGAAAAAAACGTTCTGAGCTCAATTTCGAAATAAAAAACGAGAAAAGGACATATAGAAAGAAAAAATGGCAGGTACTATGAACAAATATTTAAATATACCTGAAAAAAGTAAGAAAAAGCGTCGACGTCGGGCACGTCGGCTAAAGAACCCGTAGTAGAATCGGAAGAAAAAAACTATATTGCATCCCTAGTTCTTTAAAAGTGACAATAAAAATGATACAAGTGAAGAAGTTTTTGACGGTAAGCGGTATGTCGTCATGAGCGGTTTCCAGTTCGACATGTAGTGATGGTCCGGATTTTTGGCCTGTTAGTATTAACAATGAAACGTTCGAGAAGTTATTCGCAACTTCGAGAGCCTTCGCGAGGTTTTCTAGAACGTTCACCGAAGAATGCAGAACATACGGGTACGTTTTGTCACAATGTATAAATACTGAACAAACAAATCGTAGGTCAGTTATTGCCGTAATGCAAAGACAGCAGTGTTAAGAAGTTTATTCAAGTCTAAATAAATAAGTCGTTAACGCGTGTTATAAATAAATCTACGAAGTACATGACTTTAGTGTAAACAAGTGTGTGAAGCTATCAGCGGACTTTATCTTATCTTTGTGTAAGTGATATAAATTATAGTGTGACTGTTTTTATTAAATATTATTAGATTTAACTAGTTTGGTTAATTTAAAAGTGTACATATTTCTAGTATAAGTAAAAATATTTTTAGTAGTTTAAATAAATTTTAGTAGTTAGTAATAAAATTCGTTACAATAATGATCTTGTTAATATTTTAGTTAGACGTGGTTCGGTATAGCTGCATAACCACAGTTTTCCTGTTAATGACAATTCACAAAAAATTAATACCTATTACTATTATAGAACACTTTCTAATGGCGAAGAAATTAATAGAGATTGGCTTATCTCGTGCATTTCAAAAGATACCGTTTATTGTTTTCGTTGCAAAATTTTTGGTAAATCTGCAAGTAGCCTGTCTAGTTTAAGCGGTTTTTCGGATTGGCAACATTTATCACTAACTTTAAAAATGAAACAAGCCATTTTCGCAAACATGGGTACAATTAAATAATATTGTAACAAATTTTATTATTAAAACTAATTAATTTATTTATCCTAAAAATATGTACGTTTAAACCAATTAAAATTAAACTTAAACGGAATTAATTAAAGCTAATCTAAGAATAAAAACTTACGGTAATTTATATAAAACAATAATACGCTATCACTAACAGGTCCACAGTTGTTTACTTTAAAAGTCACGTTCACTTTTACTCAATGTACACTTTTATTTATTTAAAACACGTGCTAATCACTTATTTATCTTCACCGTAACAACACTTTAATTTCATTCAGTAACTGCCGATACAGAACTGACCTTCCGTATGCTCGAACACTTCTTATACATTCATATTATCTCGGCCTAGAACATTCAGCAACATTTCTGCATTTGCTATCTGAAATTTGGCTTTATCGAATCGTAAATTCGACGTTACTCGCGAATGTTCCAATATATTCAAAACTGAGACTACTGTAAATCAGGTGCAACTGAGACAGTTAGATTAAAAAAAGCATTGGTGTGACGTATTAGAAAGAGTTATTGTTGTTAAAAAGTTTTTATCACGTCCAAGTCTGACTTTTCCAGGTTACTCGAAAAAACTTTTTAATCATGATAACGGTAATTTTCTGAAAGCAATAGAAATGGTAGTTTCTTTTGATTCGGATATGCGGGAACATATTCGCAGAATTGAATTGAAACGTGATTCCAGTCGAACATGTATGGCTCACTACTTAAGAGATCAAATTCAAAATGAAATTATTGAGTTACTCGGAATAACGATAAAAAATTATATTTTGGACAAAGTTAAAAAATCGAAATATTTTTCTAATACTGCACACCATATGCGAGCCACACGGTACAATTAACAGTAATATTTAGATATGTTTATTTAAAGAATACAAATAAAAAAGCAGAGGTCTGCGAACACTTCACTGGTTTTGTCCAATTACCAGTTCAACTGGCGAGGGTTTATTAAATTTTGTTTTGAATTTGTTTTCACAATTAAATCTTAATATTCAAAATTTACGCGAGCAAGGTTATGATAATGGTTCTAACATGCGAGAAAAACACAACGAATTGCAGAAAAAATCTTGGAAATCAATAGTCGTGTATTTTACGTTCCTTGCTCAGTTCGTAGTCTAAATTTGCTCGTCAGTGATGCAGCAAATATTACCCACGAAACTGTGAATTTCTTTAACATAATTCTAGAAATTTACGTTTTCTTTTCATCATCTACAAAGAGGTGGTCGATATTTTGCATACATTTACCAGATTTGAAATTAAATGCTCTAAGTGCCACGCGATGGTCTAACAGAATCGGTGCAGTCAAACCATTACTGTATCATCTTGAAAAAATATTTGATGCTTTGCTGGAAATATTTTTGAGGTCAACAATGCATTAGCAAAGACTAAGTAATTTAGTTATAGTTTTGGTTGAACATGAAATTTTGGATTTTTTAAATAGGTTAAATTAGCATCACTAATTAGAACCTTTTGAAATGTATTTTTAATAGGTATAAATCATCAAATTTTTTATTGAATTTACTTTGGTTATAATTTGAATTGTATTTGGAGCTAAACGTTTATGAACAAATAATCCACCTACAAGTACATACACAGTCTAATTTCGTAAAAGCATTTTCAATGATAATTATAACACAGATTCCTTATAGTCGCTTAGTAGATTGTTTCGTTGAATATTTATGAAACCTCGCATCGGAAGAAATTGACAAAAATTATTTATTTTGGGTGCACAATAAAAGAACTAAGTGTAATTTTTATAAATAATTGATTAGTGTCAAATTACAATATGACATTAAAATTAGCTCGTTCTTATTTAAAAACATTGTCGCTTTACAATTAATTTCTTATTTTTTTTAGTTATAGCATTTAAGTTAAAAAAGTGTATAATAATTACCTAATGTGTTATGCCTGAAGACTAATTTGTAGAAACACTATGTGAAGCAAATTGAATTAAAATTAATATGGATTTAACTACCGGCTGGGTCAATGGTTTTAATTATATATGTGTTCAATTTCAAAGGTTATTTTTACTCATAATAGTTTCCATAACTTAATTAATTGTTGCGTATAAACGTAATACATACTCACGATACAAGTACATATATACTTAATAGTACTTACAACTCGTCCGGATTGACAAGGTCTTGTTGTGGTAAGTCGTTTATTTTCAACTTGAAGTTTCTCTACAACCCTTTTCAGAACAAAGACGGTTCTTTCGAGTTCTGTTATTTTCTTTGTGTTGCCCTTCTGTGATTGATGGTCACCAAATTCCGTGACTGTGTGTTTTTCTTCGTTTTCCGATTTTAAAACATCGATATAACTAGAAAAATTGTAAATGTGTATTTAAATACAATTTTAATTACTCTACCTTTCTAAATGCTGTATCTGTTCACGCAAGCGAGGGGTGTCGTTTCCATACTTTTCTAAATCTAATTTTAAATCTAAATTTTCCGCTTCTAAACGTAAATTTAATTTTTGTAAATGCTCGACGACTGTTTGTAGCCGTTCAAACTCAGCTCGCACTTCCGTACTTGCCTAAAATTTATGAAAAATATACGTTTAATAAAACTAAATAGCTACAATTTATCATATCGTAACGACGGTGTCCAATAAATGGCGGTACGTGCTTTATTAAATTTGTTCATTTTACGTTTAACATAGTTTAGAAATTTTGTATGAAATATTTTCTAGTCTTACACAAAATCTTATAACATTTTAAGCTGAGAGTCAATGTAAGATGTCTTTAATTTTTACTGTAACATAACGGGTACAAATTTTTAAAAAATACAAGCAAGTACTTACCGTACGTGTAAAAATAATAAATATGTCTTATGTATACTACCTTAGAAGTAACTTCCAAAATTGCAATTTTCTTTTCTTGTGCTTCTAATTTTCCTTCTAGCATTGTAGCTCCAAGAGCACCAGAATGATGTTGATGCATTTCTAACTTCTCTGTCAATTCTTCATTGTCAAGAAGTAATTTCTGATTTTCGGCATGTAAAACATCAAGTTTTTTGGAAAAAAAGTCTGGTTGAACGTTTCGTATGATTTTAATTTTATCTTCTAGAACGCGCTTTTCTCGTTCTAATCGTTCAATTAATATTTTATATCCTGCACAAGTTTGATTTAGTTTATCATAATCTTCGGTTTTAGTTTGTAATTTTAATTTTAATTTTTCAACAGATTGCTGCCAAAATTTTTGTTTTTTCCATTTGTCATAGTTTTCACTGACGGCAATTTTATGAGCCTCAGTTATAACAGCTTGTTTATCCAATTTATCTCTTAAATCTTCGTTTTCTTTTTCTAAAATATTGATTCGCCTTTGATACTTTTCGTCTTTATCGCTCCTATCGCTTCTAGCCGAAGATGGTCTGCACAGTATTAAAGTTTGAAACAAAAGTTATAGGTATTACTTACACATACTTTTTTAGGATTTGCTCTTTTATAGATCGTATTTCTTCCTTGGCTTGTCGCTCTCGGTTTAAAGTTATTTCGTACTTTTTTTTTAAATTTTCGCAATCTTTAGTTAGTTGTTCATTTATTTTTTCTAATTCTAATGTTCTTGGAGATACAGGTGGGTCTAATTTTTCGTAAGATTTTTTGATCTCAAACTTTATTATGAATAATTATATAGAATTTACGTTTACAACCTGCTGTAATATTACCTTAAGCTTTTTAACAGTACTGTTAAGTTCCCGTATTTCTTCGTCCTTTTCTGATAGTATACTTTTTAAATCCGGTTCAACTTTATGTATTTCATGTCTATGTTTATTAATTAGTTCTTTTAGTTTACAAATCTCGTCTCGCCATTTTTCTGAATCTTTTTTGTAAACTGCTATTTCATTACTGTGTCGTTCTTCTAATCTAAAACGTAGTATTAACATTTTTATTGTAAATTTGTTGGTAAATATACTCTGTACGCAATAATTCCATGTTGTTCAATCGTTCGTTAGCTAAAGATTGCCAACGTATTGCTTCTTGACGGCTCGACTGCAATTGAGTGTTTAAAGTTGAAACAGACGTATGCAGATCGGCAGTGTGATTTTCTAAAGCATGCACTTGACCAATGTACTGTTCAATTGCTGCTTTTCCGGGATGATACACAGAAGTACTTTCTAACCTAAAAAATTGTCCTACAAAAAGTTTTAGTTGTTATTTATATTACTCCTTATAAGCCTTTTCTTGAGCATTAATTATATCCTGTAATCGCTTTACTTCTCCTTGCATGCGTGCTGCTGCTAAACTATGCTCATCTCTATCCCGTTTTAACAATGTTTGGTATTTAAGAACTTCTCTATCTTTTTCTATACTTGCATCTTGAAGTTTTTTTAATGCGTCCTAAAGCATTAATGCAATCACTATTATTTAAACGAAGATTACTTACTTTTAGTACTGTTAATTCTTCAATATGTTTAGATTGCTCAATAATATTATTTGAATTAGTCGTTTGACTTTCACATTGCATTTTTAATTTATTTTGTAATTCTAGTATATGTTTTTCATAAAACGTTATTTGACTTTGTTTATCGCCAATCTGAGTTCTAAACAAACTGATATTCATCTCTAATTCAGTTACTTTATTTTTAAGCTGTTCAATAACAACATTTTTTTCTTTGATTCCGTTTTCACTATAGTTTAACTTTGCTTCTAAATTAACTAATATTGCTGATAAATTTTTGTTTTCAGATAATGGTGTGATTAACTCAGAACAAGTTTGAGTTTCAATTTCTTTCAATAACTTTACATCTGTGGGTTTTATATCTTCGCTTGCTGTACGCGCTTCTGATATGACGGTCGTATCTTTCTTATGGTCAATTGATAAATGCTCGTAAATGTGATAAGCGCGCAATAATTCTTCTTCTAATTTTATTATAATTTCATCTTGGTTTTTTAACCGATCTGACAGCTGCTCTATTTGCATGTTTTTAAATTCTATGTCTTTTTGATATCTTAATTCCTAAAAAAAGTAAATTATGTGATTGTTTAGTGTACCTATAGAGGTTTTTAAACTCTTACAAGATTTCTAATTATAAACATGAATTTTCAGAAAATGGAAAAAAGCAGTTTGAAGATTCTCAAAAAATATAAGAAAAATTGTACAAAAATTCAAAAATTTTAAAAAAGAAATCAGAACAAATATAGAAAATTGAATAAAAATTATCGAAGAATTTAAGTTAGCATTAAAAATCACATTAAAACTGTTCAAGAACAAATGAAAGCAAAGCAAGAAAAAATGAAAACAGGTGTAGAAAACAACATAAAAGTAGAAAACAAATTAGAACAGAAATTAGAAGAAAATTCAAGAACTATAAATGCAAACTCAAGCAAAAATTAAGAGAACGAATGCAACTGAATATAGAAAGAAAAATTCAATTAATTGTCACGTTCAAGAAAGCGTCTCGAAAATAAACGACTAAGTTTAAGGTTGTATCTCCAAATTTTGAGAGGAAAACTTTTTGATCAACATACTACAAGTAGTTTTAAGCTGCAGCTGCAACGTTTTTAATTGAAGTTTTACGTCAAGAAACACTTGGAATTTTGCAAACTGTTTCTGACCACCTCTAAGAAAATTCTTAACTGTTAAACTGTTAACTTCACGTTTGGAAATGAGGGACAGCGCAGCGGAACGTAGCAAACTTGTGCGGTCAGTTTGGTCTAAGACCTCGGCTTTAATCCATGCCGCCGAGACAGTCATAAGTTCCGCTATGCTGCAACAATACTAATGCAGACGTAAGAAAGCATCGAAAAAATAGTGCGACGAATGCTTTGGAACAGAAAAGTGACGACTTGAAACTACGGTAAAATAGGCCACGTACGACAACATCGTAGTAAGTCTAAGCAAAAGACAAGAAAAGCCCTCGAAACAAGTTGACCAAAAAAAGACAAAAGTTAATCTCATCTAGTTGTGCACCAGAAATCATTGCAATTGCATCACCTATAAAACAGTTGCACAGCATTTACTTTGATTACGTTATAAAGAAGTATGGGATCCATTTAGGTATGAAAAACGATGTACTGAAGATTGACGGTGAAAAAATTCCTTTTTATTCGTCAGCAAAGGCAGCCGTGCGAGTTTTATTGAGTAAAAACGTGACTGCCTAGAAGGACTAAAAGTGTGGTGATTGTACACCTGCATGAACATTTTCGGGAAGGCTACATCTGCGCTATTGAATTAATGGAGAGCGACTTGGTAAATGAACTACTAATTGGCATACGTACATTAGTACGAGTGAAAAACAAGATGCCAGTAAACATTTTTAATGTCAACTCAGATCTAGTAACTTAAAAAAAAAGACCGAGGTTGGCTAAAGTAAAGAAGTATCTAAAATTGTGAGATGCGTAAACTCCAACGAAGCTATATCGCTAAAGAAGTGCTTACAACAGTCGTTATACATGTACACTTCTAAGTGCTACAAACTCACGCAAGACCAGTTAGCTAAAGTTAACTTGAAATACAATGTGTTTACGCTGGAGAGTCAATTAAAAATAACTGGTGTGGTAAAGCACAAACTTAATACCAAAGACGCTCACTCTTTAGATAAACGAGTAGAAACCGAAGACATAATAATGGATATGAAGAGAAAAAGTGTAATTGAATCATAAGATAGTGTATGGGCGTTTCCAGTGGTACTACTAAAAAGAAAGATAAATTAACAAGGTTTTGATCTGTCAAGATCCCAGTAGTTCTGTACACTAGATTTAAAGAGTGGATACTGGCAGAATACTATCTTGCGACGACTGTCTTGCAAATGTGAAACTGAGTTTAAAAAAATGCCACGCATTTGAGAAAAAAGTGCAATACCATAACTACGTCGATAGAGTAAAAGCTAGCCCAGACAAAATCAAAGACAAGCAAGGCCGATCCAAATGACAAACAACAGGTTCGTAATTTTCTTGAGTCGTGCAGCTACTATCCACGATTTGTGCCCATGTTTGCTAATATTGCGAAACCTTTTATAAAATCTATTAAAAAAGTACAGAATTTAGGTAGAATGAAAACTGTGAAAACGCTTTCAATCAACTAAAACAGGCCTCAGTTACTTTGCCGATTTTAAATTATCCAAAAAAAAATTTTAAATGTGGTTTGGATACCGATGCAAGTAATCTGGTCATAGATGCAGTGTTTTTACAGGTGCAAGATAATCATCAAGTATTTTAGCAAAGTTTTGTTCGAACCAGAGAGCTAATATTGTGCGACTATAAGAGAACTGTTAGCATTTGTCAAGTTCATAGAGCTATAGTTGCTTTGGTTAACGCGTGAAAACCTGAGCAATTGCGCCGTTACCAAAAAAAATATCCCGAATTAAGACTACTTCCAAACTGGAAATCAAACGACTGGCGAGCAACATGGGAAAAACTGAGTGCTTTAAGCAAAGTACAGAGGAGTTCTTTCAAAATGAAAGACATCTTTTTAAGCAATCCTTAGTGTCGAGGACACGGAGAACATACTGCAATAGATAATATTAAAAAGCCGATTGTCAGAGGTATTGCAGCATTTGCACGATGGTACATCAGAAGGACACTTTAGTGCAAAGAAGAAAAATATTCTACTTGTGCCGTAAGTGCACGGTCTGCAGATTAGAAAATACTCCAGCGAAAAAGCGCAAAGCACCAATAAAGCAATAGAATGTGGGAAACCATTTAGAAAGAGTAACAATTGACATTGCACATCTAGAATCTGAGTTTAGAAACAAATACATCTTGGTGTCGATAGATTATTTCACGTTAACGTTTCAATCAAAAAGCAGCTACAGTTGCAAACGTTTTAGTGAAAGCTTTTTTGCCAGTTTGGAGTTCCATTGACATTACATTCTGATCAAGGCCGCAACTTTGACTCTACGCTGTTTCAAGAAGTTTGCCGACTGTTGGGAATTAAAACAATTAGTACGACTCTTTTCATTTTTAATTTGATAGCATAGTTAAACGAGTGAATCAAACAATGGGAAAGTATTTAGTTAAAGTAATGTTCAAACAACAAAGAGACTAAAATCAGTATTTGCATTGTTTTCTAATGACATACCAATCATCTGTTTACAAAAGCACAGGTCAAACACCATCCTGTGTCATGCTTGGTCGAGAAATACAACTGCCATGCGATTTCAATTTGAACAAAGAACAGAAAAAGAAATAGATGGAAAAGATTAGAGCGCCTAGTTGATGAAGAAACTAAACGAGAAACATAAGACGGTTTGGAAAAAATCGCAAATTGCCAGCAACAGGATGAAGATCAGATATGACGTTAAAGCACAAAACAGTAGGTTTCAGCCGGGCGACATAGTGTGGTTATATAATCTCCAAATAAGACGTAGCTTGTCGCCGAAGATGCATAGAAGAAAGCCTTTATAAAGATTGCAGCGTAATAATGACGTCGTATACCGTATTTGAAAAACACCCCAGAAACAAGTTAAAAATCGTCCACATCAATCTTCTAACCCCGTTTGCTGGCGATAACAACGTTACTTAAGATCAGGTCTTAACCAGGATAATAACAGAACCAGGAATCAACTCGATAGACTATTAGAAATACAATGTAAAGGTTAATGCATAGTGATTTAATATATTGTTTAAGCCAATTTAAATATTAATCAATTGCGCATGTTTGTAATAGAGGATGCTGTAAAACTGTACATAGTAGCGTGTAGAAAAGTTTTTAAAATAAATCAAATTGCAAAGCCGTTTGCAGAATCTGATTTGGAAATAAATACATGTTGGTAGCGATAGATTATTTTCAGAAATGAACGGAGGTTTACGTAATCTTAATCAGGAGGCGTCAACCGACTCTTGCAACGTTTCGGCAAAACAGTTTTTCTACGGGTTTGACGTTGCTTTCTAATTACATTTTGATCAAAGTCGTAACTTTGAATCTGCTCAGTTGAAAAACCTGAACTACGCCTGTTTACTGTCAGTTTGATCCCATGGTTGAACGGATAAATAAAAAAAAGGAAAATTTCATCTGTGCATATGTTCACAAAAACGCAGGTCAAATATCATTCTATGTCATGTTTGGTTGCACAATGCGACTTCCAATTTGAACAAAGACCAAAAGAAAAATTTGCTGAAGAAGATTTGTCAGCAAATTTAGGAAGAGGTTAGATAAAGTATTTAAGGGGGTTCGGAGACACACGCAAATTACCAGCGACAGAATGAAGACTAGACAGAACTTCAAGGCACAAAATGGTGAGTTTCAACCGAGCGGCATGGTGTGATTATATAATCTTTAAAAAAGACGTGGTTTGTTGCTGAAACTGCAGAAAAAATGGGAGGGTTTTTATAACGTGGTATACCGTATACGAAAACTACCCAAAGGCAAGAGAAAAGTGGTTTACATCGATCGTTTAGCCGAGTTTGCTAGCGACAACAACGTTGCATAAGACCAGGTCTGAATTACAGTAATAACAAGCGGAACCAGGAATCAAGTCGATGGAATAAACATTGATCAGTTTATAGTTTTTGCAAGGGTTCTGGAAAAGCAATATTAGGAGTTACAACCGAAGAGCAACAAGATTTTCTAAACCCACATTGCGTGAGTACAAATTTTAAGATGTCTTGAAGCATTGCAGTATTGTTTAAAAAAAGTTCAGACGCTTAGATAAACTACAAATACAGCAACACAATACACTTGAACCGTTAAAAATCCAGTTAAGAAGATTCAGTAGTGCCCAGATAAGGATACAACAACAATACATAATAATCAACAGAAAATTACCAAATGTTATAAACAAAAGGGGGAGCTTAAAACCTAAAATGGAAATAAACGAGGCTACATAAATAAAATTAGATGTGTAAAAGAGGCTGTGTTTTAGAAAAATAATTGCATGCAAAGTAGTATAAGAATCGTTTACGGAAGTAAAATCAAAATAAAACCTTAAACTAATATATACAAAAAAGAACAAAGAAAAAATAGATACTGTAGAAACTGTATATAGTTAATTGTATAGAATGAGATATTATAACGAAGTTAGTGAGTGAGATATTATAACAAAGAAATAATTAAGTACAACATAGAAATTATTAAGGCAAGTCGAGACATTAAGAAAGTATGAAAAGGGTAAAAAAAATAGAGTTTTAGCTTTACATAAAATTGCATAGAAAATAAGTTAAATTTAATATATTTTAAAAATCTGTAAAAACGTAGAAAACTATAGAATAAACTTTACCTTTACTAATATTAAATTTTTCTCTTCGTTCCAGTCTTGAATTTGTTTAAACGCTTCGTGACCATTTTGTTTTAAAAGCTCCGTTATATTTAAACGTTTGTTTAACTCTTCTTTTAGCAACGTGCAACAATGCTCTTTTTCTTGCATGTTTTTTAAACATTTAAATGATTGTTGTTTATCTTTTATTATCATTTGTATATTGCTTGCCAAAACTTCTTCCGAAATTAGTGGAGCACTTCCTATATATAATTCTCTTTGAAAATAGACAATTTGTTTAAGATTGCTGAAAAATGATTGTTAGCTATGCGAGACACAAGATTATTTTTTTACCTTATTTGTTGTTTATATACTACAACTAATTTATCTCTTTCAAGTTTTTCTTCCTCTAAACATTTCTTAGACACGTCATAATCATGTTGGTATTTTGATAACTCATTACTAAGATCTTCTATTTTATTCTGAGCATCCGTTTCAGCTAATCTAGCATAAACAACTTCAGAGCTTAATCTGGCAATCAGTGCTTTATCGTCACTTGTCGATTGCAAATCTAAAATTTGGTGTTTTAAGTTTAACACTTCAAAATTTTCATTAACTTGTTCATCAGTGGATTGGGATTTTCGTAATAGTGCTAAATCGTTTTTCAATTTATTATTGTCAATAGTTAATTTCTGTTGCTTTTGTTCTAATGTAATACATTTTTCTTTTAATTCTGTAAATATTTCTGGCGCTATATAATTTATAATTTGATCTTCTAATGTTTTTATAGTTTCTTGCAAAACAAGATTTTTACCTAATATTTCTTTGTTCATTTTTTCTTGTTCTTGCAAACGGTTTTCGGATTTTTGCAATTGCTCTTTAACTAAACTATATAAATTTGTCATATGATTTGCTCTTTGCTTTTCTGCAATTTCACTTATCTCAGTTTGCGCAAGTTTTTTTGAAATATTTTCTGCTCCATTTGAAATTGACGTAGCTTCGTGAGCATGTAGATCTACAGTAGCTTTTAATAACTGCTGTTGAAGATTTATTTTATGATTTTCTAAGCTCTTAACTGTTTCATGCAGTAACACCGTGTCTTTATCATACATAAACTTTAGAATCTGAACTTCTTGTAAAGTTTGTCTATACTTAATTGTCAACTTATCTAAACGATTTTGTACGTTTATAAGTGCAACAGAACTAACACTTAATTCTAATTTATTTTCTAAATTAGAAATGTGTACCTGCATTTTGTCGAATTCATTCTTATATTTTGAAATTTTTTCTAAAACATTGTGTTCTGCAGTTGCTAAGAATGTTTTTAATTTTTTTACTTCTGAAGATAATCTTAATTCTTCGTTTTCTAAATATACACATTTTCTGTTAAGTTTAACTACGTTACTAGAGAGTTCTGCGATTTTTTCAATTTTCTTGTACTCTTCTTCATTTATATTAGTAAATTCTATTAATTTCGAATTTAAAATTGCAACATCATCTTGTAGAGATTCTATGCATTTGGAGTAATCTTGTTCTTTATCTTTCCAAAATTGTTTTTGCTCTATGTACTCTTTATAAAGAATTTTTATTTGTTGTTCGCTTATATAAAAACTAGTTTTGTACTCTTCTAACTTCTGGATTAACTTAGAAGAGATTTCTTCTTGCTCGTGATAACTCTAAAAAGACATAATGAATTTGAAAAAAAACGCACAAAGCTACTTACGCTCAAAACGCTGAATAAATGCTTATTTGTGTTTGTAATAACATCTTTTGTAGTCGAGGAAATGTTTGTGGGAATTTCTAAGTCTTTAAACTCGTCGCATTTTAGTGAACCGGACAATTCTAACCTGTAAAAATTATTTTGTTTTATAGATATAATGTAACTAGTACATATACCTGGCGTTCTTAAGTTGTTCTCTTAATTCTTTATTTATTCCTTGCATTGTATTTAATTCAGCTTGTAATCTCATTGCCGGATGATACCATCCTGAAACATGGCGCGCATCTAAAATGCACAGTAATTTTTCCAAAGATTCAAAATTAATTTCTTTTTTACTACGTTCTGAAGTAATATTTATTTAAGCGTACGACGTTAATAACAACAATCTTACCGTTTTTGTCTTGGATGCTTTCTAATATTTCATGAAGACCTTTTCTTAAGCCTTCATTTTCTTCGAGTAATTTATTGTACTGTTCACTGTTCTTATCGTGTTCGTAATTTTTTTTATTAAATTCGTTAGTAATCGAATCAAAGGAACTTTTTTCGTTGACGTCTAACAATTGCGAAGAAAGTGAAAATACTTTACGTTGTAGTTTTTGAACATCACTTTTTAAAGTTAATTTTTCTTCCTCCAAATCGTGAATTTTTTTATGTAATTTATCGTGACCTTTTGATTGTTTGTATTGTTTTAATAAAACTGTCGCCATACTTATTTCTTCATCATCAGCAATTCCTAGTTTGTTTCTACAAATAAATTAAATTAGCACAATTTAAAATACTTTAGTTATTTACCGCAAAGCGCTGTTTTCATTTACTGCATGATCTAAAGTACTTTGTAGTTTATTTGCCATTTTTACATATTCAGTAATTTGTTTGTCTTTCACTCTCAGTTGGGATTTTAATTTTTGAGCGTGTTCTAATTCATCGGCCAATTCAATTTTTCCTTCGTCTTTTAATTTGTTCAAAATCTCGTTTATCTAAAAATCAAGGTTTTTAATCACGTTAATTGGTTTGGTCTTATTACATCTTCTTGTTTACTTTCGGCAATTTTTTCTGCGTACTCGATACTGTCTTGCAACTCTTGAGAACGTGCATGTGCAGCTTTTAATTGGCTTTTTAAATTCTTAACTAATGACGTTAATTCGTTTACGCGTTTCACAGCAGCGTTTTTATCGCCACTTAGTTGCTTAAGCAATGCAGTACTTTCTTCCATTTCATTGGTAGCTTCTTGTAACTGCATTCTTAACTCTGTCAGTTGATCGTCTCTTTCGTATATTACTTTTGTTAACATTTCTACATAAGATTTGTCTTCGTTGCTAGATATACTTGACTTAGACGAATGTAAACTCATTTGTTTTGTTTCTGCTCTAAGCTTTTTTAGTTCATAGTCTTTTTCTTCGAGAATTTTCTAAAAATGTAAATGCAAAAAATACATTAGAAACGCTTTTACTACCTTCCATTCATCAATACGTTTATCAATAGAAACAGTGAATTCATCTATTTGATGGTCTCTTTGCTGTTTTTCTTCAACGTAATCTTGAATTTGAGATTGCTGCGATTCAATTTCTTCTTTTAATTGTGATATGATTTCTATAACTATCTTTAGTACGTATACTTTAAAGTACGTAGAGGACTTACCTGCTTTTTCGTTTAATTCAATTTTCAACATAGAATAATCATTTGTCATAGTAGATATTTGATTAGAAGCATCTACTAATTCATCTTTTAGTTTTGATACTTTATCTTGCAAATTAACACATTCGTTTTCAACTACCTGCAATTACGACTTACATAATAGGTTTAGCTTTTTAAAGCAATCTTATGTACCTGAATGTCATCAAGAAGTTGAGATATTTGCTTGTTTTTGTGTTGAATTGTTTGAATAAGTTCTTTATATTGATCGGTAGCAGATTCTGAAATATCAGAGTGACTTTCATCGCCACGGTTTATAATCGATTTTATTTCTTCTTGTAAATGCAAATTTTCGTCATCTGCCATTTTCAAACTTTGTTTAAGCTGTTAGATAAATACATAAACTTAAACAAAACTTATTAAATTGTATATTACCTTATCGTTATCAAACTTTAATGTTTCTAAAGTTTTAAGTTGTTGTTTATATTTTGCTTTAATATTTTTATATTTTTGTTCCAGATCTAAAATAAGTGCTAAAGTTACTTGAAAATTGTACACATTTATAAGTATGTTTCTAAAATTAAAATAAAATAATTTATTTCTATTGATAAAATACAATTACAAAAATACATAGGGCACGTTTTGATTTTTTTAATACTCAATCTAAAATAATGACGTTCAAAATAATATTATTCAAAAATCGTACTATAGCTAAAGTTACAAATAAGATAAACGCAAAACCTTTTTAATGATTAAAGTTTGTTTCTTTTCTTATAAGTTTTTTACTTTTCAATAAAACATTTTACAAAAACACGTTTCATTTAAAACTGCCTATTAGCATAGACAAGATCAAATGTATTGGTAAAAACGTTTACAAATAAACTAATTAATCACGAATTCATTGTTGACAAGAAAATTTATTTATAAGTAAAAAATTAGTTATTTGTGTATCTAATTTGGGAAACTTACTGATCTGAAAATTGCGTTTTAACAAAAAGTTGTAAACAAAGTTTCTACATAGATAATTTGTATAACCGTCTACTTAATGTAGGTTTATATAGCGAATTGTTTTGTTTGCTCATGGTATATGTAAATTTTAACAGGTCATGTACAGAAGTTAGTCAGTGTCTATAAACAATCGTTTAATAGTATTTATTAGTTTTTTGCTTTATATATATTTTGTTTTTTTGGTTTATATTTATATTTTAAAGATTTTACTGTTTGCTGTTACTCGAGGCTATCGGATAATAGGAGTATTCGTTACTTGAATTTATTTCTAGTGAATAAATAAATAATTTTTTTAGGTGGTTTCGTTTTTTTTCTTGCATTTCTTTATTTTTGTTAGTTCAAACTACTGGTGATACACTTTTTGCAATTATATAGACGCCTGTTCTGCTCATATTAGTAATGACAGCTCTGGTGACATATTGATTTTAAGAGGGTAAGAAACAAATTATGATTGTACACCTGTATAAAGTCGAACTTAATAATAAACAAACATTTAGAAATTGTCTCTTAAGTTTGATTATATTAAAAGTAAATAACGGTTTTAAACACATTAATTAGTATGTCAAGGTGAGTTTAACAAAGTTTATGCAGGTAAATAACCTTGTTACGCGCTTGCAAATTGATATTACATCTTTGCTTCTTATGAGAAGTGTTAGAAAGCGTGTACTTACCATCAGAATCTATTTGTGATCTCTTAGATTTTAAACTCGTTAAATCATCTAACGATCCTTGTTTTTTAGCTTCTTCTTCTCCTTGACGAACTGCTATTTCATCGAGCTCCGCAAGTAGAGCTTCAACCTGTTTGAGATGTAATTAGTACATGCTTTGTCTAATTTTTAAATTGTATACCTGTTCAGATTTATGTTTCATTAACTCTTGACTAATTTTAAACAACATGTTGTACTTTCTGTCATCGAGTTTTTCACTATCACTATCGAACCAAACAATTGTACTATACAAGTGATCTTTTTCATCGTCGTGAAGATTATCGGGAGATAAAGATAAAATATACTTCCAATCCATAATGAGGCTCTACAAAACTATTCTAAAGAATAGAAATAAGGTAACCGTCAAATATGTAATGAAGTATAATGGGTCAATAAGTTTGTGTTGTAATTATTCCGTTACCTAGGTATCACTACTTCTCTGACAGGGGTTATTCCCCTAAGCAAACATTTTCGATAAATAATGATTTTAAAATGTTATTAAATTTGTTGTTTATGTTTGTACCAATTTTTAGTTTTTTTACCAAAATAATGTATTTATCTGCTATTAGCATTATTTATAATAAATAATAGCTAAAAACAAAGTTACTATTCAGTTTCTAATTACAGCTTTTAAATGCATTCGATTGCAATATTATTATAAAATACAAACTGTCGCTAGTAGTAGACTACATTGAAAATTAATATCTAACTATAATAAATTAATAAATAAAACAGCACGTTATTGTACTCATTGTTGTTATATACATTTTTATGAGAAATGCAAGTTTTGATGCATTTTACAAACATAGTACCACATTATAGTAATTTCATAAACATATTTCACGTTTTATTAGAACTCAAGTACACTAAACACTACTAGAATTTATACATGTTGTGTATTGAACACAATAACTACAGATTACTTTATTCATGATATACAACTAATGCAGCTCAAGACATGTAGTCATTAATCTTTTTACAGAATCTATGGTATTCTGATTTAGTTTTGTTTTCAAAGCTTTGTATAAAATAATTGCTTTAGTTGTTGTCTGTAACACCGTTCTTCTTTGCTTCTTTTAAGCACATTCAGATCACCAGTGTTTACAAAAATTGCGTTCAATAATTTTATTGCTTTTTTTGCATACTTACTTTTGTCGTGTGTTTTGGAACTGTTCTTCCTCTACCAATTGTTATTCCTAGGTAAAAAAAACTTTCGTTAAAATCCAAGTTAAATTAAACCGTCTTTGAACGTTGAGGTCTCCTAGATCCCCATATCCTTCCAATCAGCTCCGTTACATTTTTAGTTACATCGTCATATTAGATGTTTCACAGAGTAGATTCGAGAATTGATTTTTGCCGTACATTATATCTTTTAGTTATTCTTTTTTTTTATTTCTTTATTCTTTCTTTTGTTGGTTAATGTAATTGGTCACGTCTTCAATTATAATACTGCGTTCTTTTTTTAAAATTAAACTATCTTAAGTGCAGACCTTTTTTTCCACAATTTCTGCGTTTGGTCTGTTATTAATTATTGTTTTGAACGTTTTTCTAAGAACAGATAGCGTGCATGTTAATATAAGTATTTGAAATACAAAATATAAATTACTGTGATCACATTATAGTATGTGAACTACAAAATAGTAATATCACATCGTATTTGAATTACGAAAATATTTAAAATAGATAAATACTTTTCTCACTGCAAATATAAGATTGGGATTCCTATCGTAATGAAGAAACACAATAGAAACAACAAAAAAAGCAAAAGCGGCAATGCTGCAAAATACTTGAAAAGCATGTAGTTTGTTAAATAGTTTTTTGCTTGATTTATTTATAAAACAGTTTTGGTTTTTGGCGCACATGTTTCCTCTTTGAAATAGTCTTCTATTCTTGTTTGTTTGTATTTTTGCTGGTCGCCAGAATAACATCTTCTTATTTGTAATATGGACTTTTTTAATAAAACTACTCAGACTTAAGCACAAAAACTTTCGACATTTATTGTATCGTTAGCTCTACTCAAAATTACCCGCTTGAATGTATTCGTAAGTTTGCGTTCTGCCTCGACTCCCTACTTCTTCCTTTCAGGGTTACGCGTATTCGTTTAAGCGCATATTTATTTTTATCATTCGGTCATCCTGAAAACATATTCACTCGAATATTATATCAAATTTTACAAAAGTTTTATTCAAAAAAACTAAAAATCAACATAGACAATAATAAGCAAAATAATCATTATAATTCGTATTCTTCTAAATATAGTGGCAATTTTTTTTCTTGCACCTATGCGCTGCGCGCAATACGATACGCCAACTTTATCCAGAACTTCAACTTGGTTAGTATGCACCGGAGGACTTTTAATCAAAACAATGCTACCAACTTCGTAGTGATTCCCAACCCAGTGCCTTGAATCATATCTCTGCTTGTACTTTAATTGGGCATTTAACACATTGTCGCGCACCTTCTGTTGGTTGTCGACTAATTCTGTATAATTAATACCATTTGTGAGCTCTTCAAACAGCACGTTATCATAATTCGGTCAGTAACCGAACAGCGCTTCTAACGGGGTCTTGTTGGTGTTTGCGTTCACAGCTGAACTCAAATCTCGTTCGACTGCACTTAATTTATTATCTTCATTAATTTTTGACATTAAAGTTGGAATTAATGTCCACATTACTACTTCAACTTAGTCATTTGCTTGTGGATGCCGACTTGAATTCAAGGTATGGTGAATTCCACGTTCCGCACAAAACTTCGCAGCCGTGAAACTCGTTTCTCTATCGGTGACGATTCTTACGAGATTTCCGAATGTGTCTAATACCTTTTGCAAACTTTTAATCGTTCCGCTTGTACACGTGTTTTTCAAGGAAAATAATTTAACGTATCGCGTTAACGTATCGATGATCACTAAACTATACATGTTCCCCCTTTCGCTTGTAACTAAAGGTCCACAATGATCTAGATGCATCCAAAGGTCTTCGTGGTACTGGTAGATTATGTAATAATCCTGGTTGTCGACCCGAAGGGTTTTTATTTAATAACACTCCACACATGAAATAATATGTTTACGAACGTATCGACGCATGCCACTAAACCAGTATTTGTATTTTATTTTTGCAATTGTTCGTTGAAGGCCAAAATGCCCTGACAAATCGTGTGCTCAAACACTTTCCGCATTCCTTTAGGAACACCGAACAACATACCTATTGGCGTAACCATCTTCTTCATCTTCTATTTTTGCAATCACTCGGTTCTTTTAATAGAATATTAATCAGAAGGTTTAATTCCGCGTCACTTTGCTGCACCATGAGAATCTGATCTTCTTTATTTATCGTTTGAAAGATGTCTAATCATTTGCACGCACTATTCATAATATTATCCGCGGTTTCCTCGGGGGCTCTCGATAAAGTATCGACATGAGCCATCTTCTGTCCCGACCGATGTTGCAGTTTCATGTCAAAATCCTGGAGTAAAGCATCGTGCAACTTGTAAACTTTTCGCTTTTTGTGCATTCATGTGCACAAGGGATTCGTAATCGGTCACACACGTAAACTTTAATCCAATCAAATAAATTCTTAACTTATCAACAACATGCACTAACGTCGTCAATTCCAGCTTACAACTAGCATATGTTGTCTCCACGTCCGATACCTTCTTCGATACCTAAATAACCGGTTGAAGTGATGAGGTAATTTTATCCGCTTGAAGCAGAATACCTACAATTAACTCTTTAGACGCATCTGTATGAAATAATAGTAGTTTGGTACACAGTGTCTGGCGCAAGTCTTCAAACGAAGCTTGTTGTAGTTCGCCTCACCCTAACGGTACTTTCTTTTTTGTTAGATCGCTTAAGGCCTTGGCTCGTCTACCGTAATTTTCTACAAAGCGCCGGAAATAACTGGTTAAGCCGAGAAATCTGCGTAACTCGTGAACTTTTCTTGAGCATTAAAAATTCTTTACCGCGCGTTTTTACATCTCCCGGTCTAATTCCATTCGCACTTAACAAACATCTCCAATAGTCCACTTCAGGTTTACCGAATTCACACTTGCTTAACTTTACCGTTAGATTTGCTTTTTTGAATGCCTTAAAAACGCATTCTAATTTCTGAAACATTTGAACCTAATCACTAGCAGCTACGAGAACATCATCTAGGTACCATTTAGCAATATCCTTACCTAAAGGACTCAATACAGTCGCCATTAAACGACTGAACTCGAATAGAGCATTGCACAAACCAAACATCATTCGATTAAGTTTACCCTTTGTATCGTTTGTGATAAAAGTGGTTTTGTATCGTGCTTCCTTTGACAACGGCTCTTGCAAATAAGCACTTCCTAAGTCTAAGACTGAAAATAGTCTACATCCAATAAGTCCTTCAAATTGTTCTTCTATGGTAGGCATAACAAAAATTAACTTTTATAGTTTGCGTATTTAAAGCCTAATAATCAATCACTAATCTTGGTTTTCCTGATATCTTACGCACTAGTAGGCATGGAGAAGCGTACGACGACGTCGTATTATTAGAAATTCCGTGAAGTTTCCACTCGTTGATAATGTCTCCTATCACCCGTCTTTCACTTGCGGTTCTTCGGTCCCTCTAATGTCCATTTACATTAAGTTAGTGCATCCGAGCTCTCTTAAATTAAAAGCAAAGCACTCACGGTATTTATTACATAAGTTTTTCAATTTATTGCGCACCCAGTCTTCAGTGCCATCTGGTACGTTAATGTCTTTCGTTGATATCTCCAATTTTGTCGGTGCATAAATTAATGACGCTCCTGAATTATTACTGAGTTTAATCTGCCCAATCTTTGTTCCCTCTTGTATTTCAGTATCTTCGCTATTAGTGTTCAAAATTGTCACAACAAGTTCACTATCTAAGCATCGTGGGCGTATTAAATTCACCTCACCCGCGTGTATAATTTTCTTATTTGTTACATGTACATTTCCTTTGTTCGTATTGATTAAATCCACATTTCTAAAAAGCATTTCATGTGTCCAACCGAATTTAAGGGTGTTTCCTATTTTGATGTACGCAATGTCTTCTATGTCGGTAAACGTTCGCCCAATCAAAACATCTACAAATTGTACCCCATCGGGTACCACACAGAATGATACTTCGACTTCGATCTCATCAAGTTTAAGCTTTGCATACGTTACACCTACACAATTAAGCGTCGATGTTTTTCCGCTACTAAACCCAAGTAATTCAATGTTTGATTTTTTGTAATCGAGACCACACTTTTGCATCCCGACTGATAGTGCACACGCTAGAACCCATATCAATTAACGCATTGACTCTGTAACGATTCAGACAAACCTTGTGCAAATATTTGTCGACTGACCCCGTGATTGAAGCGCTGTCGACCGTCATCATCTTTATGTTGGTGCATTCGCGTTCCGTGTGACCTATTTCCTTACAGTTAAAACATCCGATTTCTTCACCAAACATTTTCTCCAATTGTGACCCACGTTTTTACACTTAAAACAAACAACTTGTTTTACGCTATCGCTATTTGAATTTTCAGCGATTTTTTTCGGTTGTACCGAAAACTTAGTAGTAGTCACGCGATCGACCGGTTTGCTGTTTGCTATCGTAAATCAATATGCTACTGTACAAGTCATTGATATTTGCATAATCTTTTCCCGCTAATCCTATTACAGTATTTGCACACGCGATGCCGGACAAAATCTGTTCTTTTATTTCCGAAAAAGGCAAACCTAACGAACTGCAGAACATGTGTTTGTCGTCTACATAAGAACTTAATAATTCGTTGGCAGTCTGTATCCTTTTCCGCATTTTCTCTCATTTTTTAAGTCGTACTGAAGACATCTACAATTGTGCGCGTAAATGCTCTCTCGAAATCTCCAAAGTTGTGAATGTTAACTTTTCGTGTAGCATACCAACTACGTGCTGCTCCCGTCAAATGTAGTCTTGCTCTTGATTTTGATCGAGATAATCCACTGCTTCAACATGATAAACCTCTACATTAAAATCTCTAATCTTGTTATTAAATATCGGCGTAAGCTGCTACCTTGGTTGATTCTGCTGATTTTCGATTATTCGATCCATTTGCGACAGCATTATCGCTGTTGAATCGTAACCTGTCGGCGCTGTCGGGAAAATATACCCTGCGCACGCCTACGTGGTGATTTTTAGATTTGGCGGTTGCTTGTAACCGAATCTCTTCATTATCGGCTCTGATTCAACTTTGTCAACGCCATCTACTTCCGGTACCATGCCTTGATTCTGCGCCATATTAGATTTGTAACTTTTCGAAAACCAAAATGTGTCTTTGCTTTCAGGAATCCAATCACTAACCACGGTTTTACGTTTCTAGACGGTAAAACGTAATGTTCCAATGGTACAAACACAACACTGCTGCTTTTGCAATTGTCGATATTCCTATTCCACTTCTGAATTAATTAAGGACTTTTTCAATAAAACTACTCAAACTTAAGCACAAAAACTTTCAGCATTTATTGTATCGTTAGCTCTACTAAAAATTACTCGCTCGAATGTATTCGCAAGCTCGCGTTTTGCCTCGATCCCCTACTTCTTCCTTTCAGGGTCACGCGCATTCGTTTAAGTGCATATTTATTTTTATCATTTGTTTTATTTTTAATGCATGTATTTTTCATATATTATATACTTTTTTATTAATGTGGTACATTGGTCTATATTTGTTGTTTGTTTTTGTAATATAACTGTAATTTTATAAACTTGTGTTCACTTCTAACACTTTTTACTTTGACATTGTTTGTACCTACTTGTTTTGTAACTTATTAACTTTAGGTCGATGCGACCATTCTGATAATTCTCTTTTATTTGTTTTGCTACTAAACTTATCAAGGCATTACTCTACACAGCATTGTAATTTACAAATATTTGCAGTAAGTATATTTTTTTAATTTTTGCGAGTTATGAAATGTAACTTATTGTAAGTGTACTAAAGATAGCATAATTAAGCTAAATTTCTAAAACTGTAATCTTGCGTATGAGATTTAATTTTGTAAATTTAAAATAAACTTTCAACTAAAAACTGACATCAAGTTTTTAGTAAAAGTTTACAATACGTTTGCAAATTAAGTTGACAATTGACAGTTTACTGTTAGTTAGTTTTGTGGTAGCTTCTACACTAATACAATAAAAAAAATAATAATCAAGTAAGTTAATTTAGAAGGATGTAGTAAGTTATACGTACTAAATTAAAATTAACAAAAGTTATCAAAACATTAGAAAAAATGTTTTTACTACTTAAACCCTTAAATTAGAATTCTATAAAAACAAGTTAAACTTTACGTGTTTAAAAAATGCTAATTGGAAATAATAGGTGCTTTTGAATTAGAGTGCAACTAACGCTCTGCAACTTACACTGGTGTGAATCACTCTGCTGCAAGTTGCTTTGTAATTGAAATGTAGTCAAAATGATTTCCAACGTGTTATTTTTAAGTATTAAAAATGCATCAACTTTATTAACACATAATTAAAAACCAAAACATAAATTTGTTTTTTGTTTAATTACACTACATTAAACTGATATCTTGGATAGTTGGAGTTCTTCTGATTCGTCAGACTTACATCCGTCTAGTTCATAGGTACCCAACCTTTTATGGACAACCGCCACCTTTACAAGAAAAAAAAATCCAACGCCCTCTTTTACATAATAGTTAATTATACTCGTACTAATTTTATGTGTCTATTATAATCACAAATTAAAAATTAATTCTCTCTCTCTAATCGTGGTCCTCATGGTCGTGTCAGAGAGTCGTGTTATTATTAATTAATTAAAGATACAAAAACATATTATAACCAAAACATTTAATTCAGACAAAGACCATGCAAAATGTTAGAACAAAATTATAACTTAACCAACAAATGCAAGGCAATACACAAAGCTGGAGCATTCCGCACTTAGTTAACATCAATTGCAAATTACCACGATCAGTGAATTAGCTACTGCACTAAACCCACGCTCAGCCAAATACGATGAAGAAAATGCAATTAAAAATTTCTGTACTATTTCCCACAATCTAATGTGAAGAGCTGATCTTGATTTTTTGAGCCAGAACTGTCGGTATCCATTTCTGAATTTTACTTTTAATTCTTCATTAGTTGTGAATTCTACGAGTTATTCTTCTAAATTTGATGATTCTGCTGTATCTGCATTTACGAAAGGGTATAAAACCCAGCTCGGTATATTCATATTTAAAATACCCTGGAATTGATCTGTAAAATCAGCATGAAGAGCGTCCAGGTGTTGGCAGTAAGTAAGTAAATCTTCTTGTTCTACCGATAATGCTGATATTGTCGAAAAGTGGCTGTATTCACCTCTTCTTAGATTTCGTTTGAATAGAAGAACTTTTCCCACAAAAGCAGCTATGAAGTTTTTTGTTTTTATTAAATTCAACTCATCACCTTGCAATTGTAAATTAACGTCATTAAATATTTTAAAAAAGTCTGTCAAATAAGCGATGTCATTTTGGACGCAATCAAGTTTCCGCGCAGTTCATTGTCTCTGTTTTCAAGGAAGTCCCGTACTGAGTCAAATTAAAAAAGCGATTCAGACAAAGATTTTTTGAGAGCCGTCGTACTTCTGTGTACAGCATCAAGCGATTATAGTTTTCATCATTTTCATTACAAAGTTGCCCAAATAAGCTGTCATTTAATGAATTGATTCTTATATTGATCACTGCTCTAATAACATAATGGAGCGACGTATGCAGGCATTCATTAAGATTTTTTGCAACCAAGTGCTGACGATGAATAACAGAATGTACAGCGACTACATTTGGTACTGCTGGTTTTAAATGCGTCATGAGCACTATCCGTAGCAACTGATAAAATATTTCGAATAAAAATTTCTTTCTCTTGGAAAAAAACGTGTATTGTATTAAATATGGATTCTTCCTTTGTATCGGTTTCAGAATTTTTTGAAAATAATAACTCTTGACAAACTTTTTCTTCTTTTATGAATCTGAAGTAAGCCAAGAGTAGTAGTATTCGGTATTTAGTAAAGTTGATTCATTGAGTTGAATGGAAAATTTGGAAGTTTTCAAATAATCAGATAATGATAGTTCATTGTCTTTATAGCCACTTCATCTATTCTTTTTTGCACTGTATTATTACTCAAAGGAATTTTTTTATGATATTTGATGGCGTCTTATGATGAAGAACAGTTTCGATTACCTCTCTGACTTCCGGCATAATTAATTCCTCACCAATTGTGTGTGGTTTTCTCGCGATTAATAATAAAATATATTATATGAAGTACAAAATTCATTATCTTCTGATTTAGAACGCGATGCAAAAAGGTTGTTCAGTTAGAATAAGTAATGAACATTTATTTGGATTACTGAAGTCAATATTTCGCCGATTATTGTACATAAATAAAGTATGACATTAAACTGTGTGTAAACATTGTGATGGCAAGTTGTATTTTACACAAACTGTGTATTACGAAGAAGAGCAATACAAATATTGAAATATTATCAATTGAAGAAGATTTAGTGTAATTTTAAAAAAAGTTTGTTATTATAATAATAAATAAGTACCGTGTAAGTACATTAAATATACGGAGTACAGAAAAATTCATGCAAAATAGGTCATTTGCTCACGTATTAAAACAAACCTGAGAAGAAAATTGATAACATAAACCGAAATTTTGTTTACTATAAACGATGTTTTATCTATGTAGTAGCATATGTCCGCCCCGTTCTTTGTGATAACATTAACATTATTCATGATTCCAATAAGCGGTGTACACTGTACTAAAGTTAAGTCTAAGAACAATGATTTAGATTTACAAATATAAATGAATAGTGGGTTGACTAGAATCTACAATTTTTGGTTTCATAGTAGTAAAGAAAAGGAAAAAGCAGCAGAAACCAACATTACAGTAGGCAATAAAATTTGCCTGTATTTGCATTTTTTATTAATAATTATTGCATAGTGTTATTTAACGGTTATGGAGAAAAGTTTTAGCTCAGATGCAAACGACAAAAACGTTGTTCCACTTCCTTTGATTAAAGTTTCTCGTGTACAAATAGTTAGTTTATGGCCAGAGAGAAGGTATATTTAGAGAGGCATCTTCTGTATTAAAACTTGAAACACAGTTTTTAGGGCCTTCTAACGGTTGTGGGAAAAACAAATAGCGCAAATTTTAACCTTGATGCAACATCCATTGTTATTACAATGGTTTATTTTAAACTCATCTTCTAGGTATATTCGAATCAACACAATGTGAATATTGTAACAACTTTTCTTTCAAAGGAATATGAAAATCTTCAGTTATTAAATAGTAATAACGTTGAAATCGAGGACGTGTAAAAATGAGACACATTATTTGGATTTTGAACTTGGAAATGGATTTTATTCAAGAATGAAATGCAATTTTGCAATTCAGCTTTGATAACATTTTTAGTCCTCAAGGTAGTAAAGACAAGGAAAAAAGCAGCAGCATTCAACATTCCAGTACGCAATAAAATTTGCCTGTATTTGTATTTTTTATTGATAATTATTACATACTGTTCTCTAACGTAATCACGTAATTAAATTAAAAAACTATTCTAACTTTGTTTCATAGCCCTGCTAAATCAACGCAAATAAAAATTACTTTAAAAATTGACAAATCAAATTTTTCGTTGAGTCTTTTGCAGCTGCGAACTTCCAAAAGCCGTGGCTCCTAGGCACATGCCTTGCCTAGCAGGGAGTATTCGCCTGAATACCCTTAACCCAGATCCAATCAAAAGATGTAAGCGCAGCCATTGATCGAGCAACTTTCGAAACTGCGTAGGCAATATCGGGGCGAGTAGCACAAACCAAATACATAAGTGATCCTACTGTGGACTGAAACGGAACGGAACTATCGAGGACACCGTTGAATGTACTGTCTGGTTGTCAATTAACAGAAGGTGTCTTCGTTGGTTTAGATTCGACCATGTCAAAACGTTGCAATAATTTCTTAATGTAAGTTTTCTGTGAAACGAACAGTCCCGATTCTCGTTGTTGAATTTGCATACCTAAAAATGAATTCAAAGAACCTACTGTTATCTTAAATCCTACTTCGAGTAATTTCAAATACGAGTTGACTGCATCTTGTGTTGAACCCGCGATGAGACATCGTCGACGTAAATTGCTACCAATAATTTTTCTGTTTGATTCTGCCGAATGTAAATGCACGGATCAGCTGTCGAACGAACAAAACCATTTCTTTCCATAAAAGAGTGAACTTGTTGTAGTTCCAACACCGAGGAGATAGTTTCAGACCATATAAAGATTTATTTAAACAACAAACACGACCTGATTCATCATCGAAACCTTCCGGTTGTGTCATGTAAATCTCTGCATCTATGTTTCCATACAAGAACGCTTGCGACTGCAATTAAGATACGAATCGCGTCGTAACGAGCAACCGGACTAAAAGTCTCATCATAGTCGACTCCTGCACGTTAAAATATCCCACGACTCACCAAACGAGCGCGATAGCGATTTATCGAACCATCAGGTTTGTATTTGACACAAAGCACCCAACGGTTATCTATAACACGCTTGTCTTTCGGTAAAGATATCAAATCCCAAGTTTCATTTTCTTCAAAACCGTTTATTACTTCATTCATAGCACACAACCATTTGTCTGAATCGTGACTTTTCATAGCTTCAATGAAATTGGTCGGAGCAAGTTCTTCGTGAACAGCTTTTGTTAAACATGCTATTGCACTATTTGTTTGGGAACGATGGGCTTGATAGCCTACTTCATACTGTTCAAATTTAACTGACGGATTAATTTTGCGAACCGGAAGTTTAATCTGGACTTCACCTTAAGGTTTCAATTTAATTTCATCTGGTTCTGGATTACTACTCGAGGGTAACTGATTTGTTGATTCATGTTCTTTTTCTATTTCTTCATCGATGTGTCCGCATTCAAATTCAATTAAATCGTACGTAGTGCATAATTTTTTCAGTCGAAAATCTATGTTGCGCGATTTAATTATGCGATGTTGAGACAGTACCCATATTTTGTAACCATCCTTGTCGTTTACATAACCGATGAAGTGCTCAAAAACTGCTTTATCATCAAATTTTGATCGAAATTAACATTCTAAACCAAAAATACGCAAATAATTTAAACTGTTAAATATTCTACCGTGCCATAACTCGAACGGAGTTTTACCTTGAACACTTGACTTTCCGGTGCGGTTAACTAAAAACATAGCAGTGTCACATGCATGAGCCCAAAACAATTTTGGTAATTTACTGATCTAAAGCATTAAACGCGCTAGTTGAACTACGTCTCGGTTTGATTGTTCCGCGACGCCGTTTTGTTCTGGCGTATCCGGACACGTTAAACGAAATTCGATACCGATACCACTTCTTTACAATCAAATTCACGACCTCCATCTGAACGAAATACTTTAACTTTGTGACCAGCGGTGTCACATTCATTTAAAAATGTTTTCAAATTTTCAACCACTTCTGACTTACGTTTCATAAAGTATACGGACAAATCGCGAATAATGGTCTTTGAAAACTACATAATAACAAAATCCATTTATGGAGTCAGTCGACATAAAACCGTTTACGTCAGCGTTAATTAACTCATCCACCTCTTGTGGACGATTTTCACGGACACGAAACCGTTTTCGATGTGATTTTCCGAGAATACATCTATCACAGAACGATGAGGTATCGAAACATTTGACGTTTATGCAGAAACGAGAAAGCACTTTGCGTACGTGTCTTCTATCTTGACGTCCCAATCGCTCGTGCCATCTTTGCAGTAATTTTTCAGAAGTTTCTAAATTAACTTCTACATTGGAACTCAGATGCCAAACTCGCATATTCATTATGTACGTAGTAGCGATGAGTTAGCCTGTTTCAACGATTTTACCGTCGAATGTTCACGCTTTTATGCTCAGCGGCTTGACGAACGGAGAAAAGTTGGTGACGAGCATCTGGAATGTACCAAACGTCATTTAACGAAGCGGGCGACTATTTGTTGTTTATGCACACATCAACATTAACACTGCTGGATCCGTACGCGAGCAGAAATTTATTTCCTGCTGTCTGAACGCGTTGCGGAATTGGAACTTTTTCAAACGTAGCAAAATGTTGTTTATTTGCAGATATGTATGTGATGTGTACTACCAGTCCGATATCCAAGAATCAGCATAATCTACGTTTAAATTGACTACCAGACCGGTGCCAAGAAATGTTCCAGGTTTGTTTAAATTTGTATCGGAGTTAAGTGTTTTACAAATGCTATGATGCAGTAGCGATAAGGACATCCTTGCATTCGGAATACTTTTGCGTAATTCATCGCAAAGATCATCAAAAAGAGATTTCATAATCGTGTTTTGTAACGGAAGTGACGTCATCTTTCGTAGTATCGAAAAAAGGATCAAATAGAGTGTATAAGCGTTGCAGCGAGGATTGCTCGAAAACTGAAATACAAGTATCCCAAATTTCTTTCGCGTCAGTTTTCTTTCGGACATGGATAGCGGGTTCTTCATCTAGAGCTGTACCAATTATACGGGCCGCACGGGCATTATCACGTTGCCAATTGCGGTATGCGTCAGACGGTTCTCGTCTTTTGTAGGTGACGCCGGACACACGCGTGTACCGTCAACAATCGAAAATAGGTACTGTTCTTTCAAACAAAGTTCAATCTGCTACTTCCACGTTTCTCACTACGAACACTATCGTCAGTTTGTTGCGCTGTCGCCGCCTTGTCACGAATATGTTGCTCAATTCTTTCACAACGAATACACTTAATAACAAGCTCAAAGGGAACCTGGGCCCATAACTTGTTTTATTAAATGTGTATACAAAGAAACAAAAGTTTGTACAAAGCTATGACTACGTTAACTAACTAACTAACAACACTTCTCGCGTCACGCTACTAAAACCCTGTTAAGTGCAAAATTTTTATAACGTAATACCCTGTATATTGAATTAAAATTAGATTCCGGTTTTGACGCCCTCTGCCGATCTTTTCTTGTGACTGTCATTTTTACGACGAAGTCGTTAAGCTGACAACTGCATAAAATGGCCTGTTTCGCTTAAAGAAAGTTTTCGAATAACATCATCTGTAATAGAAATCAAATTATAACTTCATTACGTTTTTAAAATAATTTATTCGTCACAGGCCGTTCCGCCACGCTTTGGTCACATGTTTCTATGCAATAAAGAATAATGAGGGATTAATATGGATAAATACCTTCATGGAACGAGTATAACTCTATAAGGCCTACGTTTAAAAACTAAAAAAAAAACCGGAGACAAGAACTTTTCTTCGAAATCCTACTCATGCGGCAAACACCTGCGAAACCAACTTTCATTGAATGTGTACAACAGCATTCGATAATCGGGTTCTGTTATGTGTACTTTCTTTTAGCAGTAATGAATAATTTTGTAGGTCTTAATTTCGTGAGTCATTGTGTTGACACGATTTGCTATTCAAATTTATTCCAGACTCACTTACCAGGGAAAACGTTTTCTTCGATCAAGTAGGTACTGGATGGTGGGTAAGTTTATTTAAGTATTTTGTCGCTGTCAGAAAAGTCACTCACGGAACTTTTGTTTATGTTAATTTCCGTAATTACGATCATTGTTGCAATACCATTAAGGTAGTTTCATTAATTATTTTGTGTGTATTGCATGCTGTGTACAAACGATATTGATTTCGAAATTTTTTTCGCTTTTCACTTCGACTCGACTATTGTGTGTTGCCGATACTTCTGGCATTTATGGATTGAGAATTAGATATACTCTTGTTAACAATCTACGTTACTAAATTAAAGTTTTTATACCTGTTTAATCTTTCTTTTATGGTAATATACCTTTCTCTTTTATTGTGGTTACCCGAACATCAGAGTAACAAGGATTACGAACCTAAAAATTTGTTACAAGCTTGGACCGTCTGTCTTGATCGAGGCAGAAGTGTTAATTATAAATGATCTGGCGCCTTTAATTATTTCAATAAAAAATAACCTTGTCGAACCAATATTTTTAATATTTTAATTTAATGACATGTTTCGGCCTTAATTAATAAACGATGGGCCATCTTCAGATACTGTATAATAGCACAAACAATTAAATAATAATAATAATAATTAATTATTATTTACTTGAACTTCCCCTATCTCCGACTGTGTGAGTTGGCCGTGCAAGGTTCGTAAGTCCTAAAGCTTGTAAACACCCTGAACTGACTTAACTAAGAGTCGTCCAGCAGTTTATACTAAAAAATATAAGGCTTTTGTTGAGATAAATTACTAACCAAATTAATCGTTTAGATAGAAACCATTTGATTAATAAGAAACACCAATTTTTTGAATGGGATCTATGTATACCCAAAACTAGTTATTTAAATAAATGTTGCACATGTTCATAATTATATTTAGTTTTTTTGTCATTGTTTGACTGATAATGTTTGTTAAAATAACTAATTGTATAACAACCAATTATTGGAAAAATTGATTATGTTCATCAACAGTACAAAGCACAACGAAACAATTCTGTAGTATTGTGTATATATTTTTTATGTATTTTATTATTCTGATTTGGTCAACAATATTTACATAAATAAATTGTATTTTAAATTGAAATAATTGTTTTATTTATGAAATTTAAATGTATGTATGTATATGTTAATTCTAAGAATATAACTTTGAAATGGCGCTACAATGTAGATTTCTACAATTCGACAAAAGTAATTCGTAGGTCAAACATAGATGTCCATAGTGTCGAATAATTATACAATTTTTTATACACGGAGTCGCACCGGTCACACGGAGTGCTGCATCTTCCTTACGATCCATTTATAGATAAAATATAAATGTATGTATATTCCTTAAATACAACAGTAAGGTACTTATGTAATACAGTAATAGATTTCTGTAATAGATTAACCAAAATGAACTCCATCCCACTAAAAATAAGTTAGTGATTAGTCATTTTACAAGAAGAATGCATTCTTAATGCATCCCCATTACTTGTTATTTTAATTCTTTTAATTAAAGACCTTGATTTATTATGTTATTGGATAACACAATTTACATTTATTTGTATTTATTTAAATCATAGTTAAGGTTATGTTTTTTTTAAAAACTTATTTACCGTATAAAGTGTAATCAAAAAAATGTGATAACCTGTGCCAAACCTGATAAAAAAATATAAAACATGTATGCTAGATGTTTACTACATCGCTTACAATTGTGCAGAAGAATGACCACCTCGACACAAGGTATTTAAATATATTTTACGAACAAAATTTAATCACACATTTGTTAAGATCAAAATGCAACATTGATTGTTGAACAACTGGGAGCTGTAACTACATTTGGCATAAATCGACCTGAAAAACGAAATTGCATAAATCAAACTACAGCACACGCATTAAAGGTTGCTATTAAAAATTTTGAAGATGATGAAACTTCCCTTGTTGGAGTCATACACGGAATTGGTGGAAATTTTTGTGCTGGCTATGATTTAAAAGAATTAGCCGAGTCCGATATATCTGTATTGAATATTCAAGAGGATGAAGAAGAAACAGGATTTATGGTAACACTAAGCAAATCTGTAGATTTAAGCTTTATTATTTATAAAGTAGGGCCCTACTCGTTGCTTTATTAAAAAACCTCTTATCGCAGCAGTAAGTGGTTATGCTGTTGCTGGTGGAATGGAATTAGCTCTTATGTGTGATTTAAGGGTTGTAGAAGAAACAGCAATAATGGGGGTATATTGCAGAAGGTTTGGTATGTTTTTAATAATCAAATATTCATGATAAGCTAAAATTGTATAAGCCAATTAAATTAACACATTCAACCTTATCAATTCTTAATGAACACTTTAGTTGTTAGTGTTACACAGTATCTTTCAAGTTCTTAAACAAATAACTAGATAAAACAATCAACTTTTTTTCGATATTCTTAAGGATTCTTAAAAATCCTATATTTGATATTTTCCTAATGTACTCTTAAGAATCTATAGACACATTGTGACAAAATGGTCACAAGTGGATTAGCAGCTGTAAGTTCTAGTTTTTGATAGGTTCTGTTTATACAATTTTTTTCGTATGTATCAGAAGTATCATATCTATTAGTGTAATGTTGTATTTTAACTTTTATGAAGGCTCAATGGTTTGCATCTAGTTTTTAGAGGCGTTATTAATATCTACTTAGATAATATAACATTTTACGTTTATAGTTTAGTTGAGCATAGAAAAATTTAGAATTCGTTTTTTGAAAATAGTATTCTGAAATACTTCTGAAAAAGATTTGTCCTTCACTTAAAACGAATTGCAAATTACTTAATGGTATTTGATAGTTTGATTTCTCTCATAATTTGGTTTTTCTACATTGTCAATTTTTAGAATCGGTCAGTATATTATTATGCAGTCGATTTTTGGTTATTCACGACCTCGTAAGTCTATTGTTATTTTTCCCACTACGAAAATGTTCTGCTCAGTCACTATATAAGTTTATAAACGTCGCTGTTTTAGATCTTTCAGAATATTAAACTTGATTGTTTGTAGAAGTGGCTTAGTAAGTTCTGGTCTGGATTAAGAACGGCAGTTGACCATATTTAAGGAACAGCTTATAGTACATACAATTTCCGGACAAAACCTTGTATAAAAAGAGTGGAAACGAAAAATACTTTGAAATTATTGATAAATTTGTAGCTTGATCACTAGAAGGTGTAACAAATTATAAAAAATTTCCCAGATTTTTCTTACAAAATTTATTTAAGTAAACTTTAGAAAATATATGAAAATTGGAAACTTTTGAGATTTTGCTTCTTTCTTCTCAAATAAGAGGTAGGGGAGAGTGGGAACTTTGCTATGAAAAATCGCTCATAAATTTGTTTCTGCTTAACCAAAGATTTCAGATTTGGTCTTGCGCTCACTTCACCAACGATATATTTGTAAACTTAAACCAATCTAACAAGTTACATATACGCTAGAGGGTGCTATTTAATTTTTTTCTTGAAATTGTGTTTTATCACAATAATTTTAAATACAAACATGCAATTTTGGTTGTGGTTTAAACAAGACAACTCTGGTAACTTCACAATCTACCTACAAGAGGTTTGTGACTGGAACGATGGACTCAAAACGGCGTCAGGGGCTGGAAAACGCTTAACAATTCAGTGAAAACAGCATATTTTTAAATTTTCTAAGATTTAATAAAATAAATCCAGTGAGCGAAGACGACGCGTTTCTTTAAATTTCTTCAGCAATGAAGCGTCAGGTCAACATATAACCTTGTCTACGCGAAGCGCACTGACCTGAAGAAAATGAAGTATCATTCATAAAAATTGGTTACCCAACAAACATTGCAGCAACGGGCCGGCGAAAAATCGACGCTTGATTTAATTACATGAAGTGCTGGCCAAATGCGTAATATCTGCCCAGCTTCTGTGCTACAGTGTCACAACGGCCGTCGTTACAGAACGGCGAGTAACGGTTGACCAACATTACTTCGGCAGTTTACCAGCGCCGACCCAGCACTATAACAAACACTGTAGCAGCGGGCCGGCGAAAAATCGACGCTTGATTTAATTACATGAGGTGCTGGCTCAATGCTTGAAATCTGCACAGGTCCTGTGCGTCAGTGTCAAAGTAACGGTGGATTAACATTACTTCAGCAGTTTACCAGCGCCGAAAACAGCACATGAACATAAATGACACAGCACTATACCATCGTTACCAACCTGCAGTTCACCCTGATACAACCGCAGTTTAATTCATGTTCATATACAGCACAAATTTAGTCATTTTTTACTAAGTCAGAAAAATAAACCAGATTCTACTAAAATAAATATGCTAAAATGCTATTAAACTTGATAAGTTATAGAAATTGAATAGGTGAAGTGTTAAAATAACGTTACAACAATTGACTTCTTATATATTCGTAACAAATCTATTAATTCGAATTTTTCATATTAAACATCTTCCGTGATTTGAGCGGCATTATTCTGTAATAAGTATTTTATTGACAATACATCTTCCACTTGTTCTCATCTGAGCCCAAGTACCGAAATTACTTCGATTTTATCCTCAGTGTTTCAGGAAAACTCCCACCCTCTCAGATTAAATTTGGCTTCCTGCATGATGGAACTGGCTTCCTTCATGAACCGTTTGAGCGTAATCTCATCCTCTACACTATTTACACAGTTGTCAACGTAGAAACATTTTTCCAGTCTCTTAACAGTGTCTTTGGCGTACGATTTCTGCTCCAAACATCGTGAAAGGTGTAGTTCTATGGTAGCACCCAACAAAAAAAGCGCTACTATTAACTCCAAACACCACTCGTTTGTATCTGAAGGTTAACTGGTTCCCAGCAACGTCAATCCATAGAAAATGAAAAAAATCTCTGTCGTTCTTGTGCACGTTTACCTGCAAAAATGACTTGCGTATGTCAGAAACAACTCCAACGCGCTTCTTTCGAAATCTCAATAGAATTGAAGGGATCAACTCGATCAAGTTC
Source organism: Aquatica leii (assembly GCA_035610365.1). Lineage (NCBI taxonomy): Eukaryota > Metazoa > Arthropoda > Insecta > Coleoptera > Lampyridae > Aquatica > Aquatica leii. Next base: position 41,339,573 of record CM069433.1, on the reverse strand, counting down.
GGTCCTTTCTCTAAGCATTGGTTCAGATAAGGTTTATCTTTTTCTCGTACAGAGGCATCAAACACTGGACGTATCTTCGTAGTCGTGCTACTCTCTTTTATTACCGGTCTATACAGTAAGTAGTGACAGTGGTCATTAGGGTTTTACAGTCCACTTTCAATTACACCATCTGACAGCCATTCTTGAAAAACTGAATTATACAGGTCTACAAGCCCACCGTTTTTGAGCTTTGCCATTTTTCCCATCCTCCTTTTTGCAGCGGAATAATTATTCGTAAGAGGGTGGTGACTTTCGAACTAAGGTAATCTAACTTCATATCGACCCTCTTCGTTGACCTCCGTAGTTTTCTGGAAAAAATCCTTTGCCGCTTTGTTCAATTTGTCCATAGATTGCCTGATAGAAGACTCTTTTATTCCGAGAAGATTAGGTCCCATAGTTCTCCCAGAGAATTATTAGTCACCAACAAAGAAATTGTAGTCGCAACTAAAGTGGTATCTCTAGTCGAAACTGGAACTTTCCCCATTAGCGTCCAACCTAAGAGAGTCTCCGGCAACAAGACCACTTTTTAAAACACGTACATCACCAGTGTACAGTTTCACGGCGACATCAGCCCCAATTAAAAGTTCAATAACAGACTCCTCTCTTGTGTCTCGAACTTCGATGTTTATACCCCGCAACTCATCGAGCCATGGACCAGGAAAAATAGTGGGAACTGCACTGCATATCTCTGGCTGATCCAAAGCTTTAAACTTGCACGAGTACCCATTCTGCTGTAGAGTCAACTTATAACGTTGATACATTCGCTCGGACTGAGCAACTCCGAATAGACAATGCGTCATTCTCTTCTCACAGACGGCCAACAGACCTATCTTACGTGCAGTTTACCTTAGTATATATGAACGTTGAGATCCAGTGCCAATCAAAACTCGCACGTTACATGAAACTGCACTCCCTGTTTTACTTCGGGATTTTACTTTATTATTTTATTAACTTCATTAATTTACTAACTTTTTTTATTAGACTTGATCTACATCAATGTACATGCTTGATGGTGTCAATACACTTCATCACTGTGAATGTGCATTGTTGCCAATGCTAACATCTTTACATAAAACTCCCCACCATCCTTGCCACCAATGTTTGCAAGAATACATGTGTATTTTTGTGGTTGGTAGCATTCACCTCTTGCCTCACCTGTGAATAATTACCTGCTGCTGGTGATCCACTCGACACTCTAGGATTCGACTTCAGATCAGGGCACATTAAAGTCACGTGTTGCCTTTTGCATATCAAGCACTTAATGCGAACTCGACACCTCTTGGAACGATGACCCGGCTTAAGACAGCGAAAGCATGCTCTCTTTTCCTTGACAATTTGCTGCTTCTTGTCGAAAGTATAATCTTGTGCCTTAAGGCAGTTCAAGCTTTCATTTACACTATTTAAAATATGCACGTAGCAACCTCGCCATTGACCAGGTCTTCGTCCGTTCCATCGACTTTGCGCTCTTGTGTGAATTCCATGCACAAACTCACGTAGGATCTTTGCCACACACGTAACAGATCTTTAGGCAGACATGACTCAATTAAAGGGAAAAGCATGGAAGAACATTTGTCTGCAGTTATTCCCAACTACAAAGCTCTAAGCTGCGTTTCAATTTTGTCGTAGAATAACAAATATCTGTTTTTTTTTCCTGGCCGAGGCATTATTCAAGATTAATTTTAAGTTCTCGCACATAAACTTCGATTTGCAAGTCTTCACGCCCGAACGGTGACTTGAAAGTATCTATCATACGCGAGTAATTTCCACCGGTAGCTGGAAAACTGTCAACCAGCTGTCGCGCCCAGCTACCCGGTACTGTAGCTTGTATCAAATACTCTACTTTATCAAACTTTTTGAATTGTATTACCGGAAGCTTAAATTTTTTCTTATCTGGTATTAGTGGTGTATTTACCGACTCAGTCATTACGGAAATATTGTCTCCATCAACATCTTCGCACACCGGAGATTCAGCTCCTTGTAACGCTTCACATATGTGTCAGATCCATCTCTGTCAGCAAACAAATCTTCTTCACTAACATTGTTACTTAAAAGTAGATTGAAGACTTCAGCAGTCACCACCTGCAATTCAGTAAACTTCTCTTGCAACGTATCTTTCAACACCTGAAGTTTTTCCGCTGTTTCCGCGCCTACCCCAGCTTGCACACGTTCGATCTCCAACCCATTCATAAACCTTGTAAGCGAGGTACGAAGCACTTTGCACAGACTTTTCTTTACTTCCAACTCGGCATCCATTTCTAAACCGCACAACTAATCGTTCAAATTTGTATTTAAAACGAAAATCACTTCACAACGCACAACAACTAACAATTAACCACCAAGTCCTGTCACGGTTGCTACAAATTGTCGTGTTCCGTAAACATAAATAGCTACCCGCTATTGCCAGGGCACTACGGTTCGATAGAAACAAGAATATTACCTCAAGAACTTTATTTCCACTATTCTACACAGGCGCATAATTAATTAATGTTAAAGAATGTAAATGGAAAATAAGATAATGGTTGACGTCTATTATTTTCTCTAACAAAAAAACCATGACAAAAAATTGCGCGGTTGTAGTATCACAATTTTATAAGTTTTCCACAACAAATATGTTTTATTTATTAAAATTGTTTTAAAATGTAACCGTTTTTTTCTAGTATTGTAAACATGGATAAAGATATAAAGTTAAATTAATGTGTAACGAACCATATTAATCATATACTTTTCGTCCAACACTAAATCATTGAACGTTCTTAATTCATCTACAGTTGTTAAGGGTAGATTATTGATTCCTGTGTCTCCAGCACCAATAAGGTTCACATCGTGACTTCTTTGGATAATTTGGACAATATACTTGCTTCTGAAGTCTCTCGATTTTATTTATTAATATCTTTAATAAACCTGAAGTACAATGTTTTGCTAATAAAAACGAAGTAGGGTGCATCTATTACCCATCTAAAATCAGCTCCACTTGCGGACGAAATATTTTAACTAAATTTGATCGCTCGAGTCGCATTCAATAATTGTAGTGCAGTTTGTGAACCAAAAGTGGTTCATAATGAAATTGTAGATTAAAACTTCGCGATGTCCAGTTCTGGATTGATACTATAAAGAATGTTCCCATTATAATCAGATAAATAGAAATATTTTGGCCGCAAGTGAGTCGATTTTAGAGTTAGGCACATGTAATATTCATCTACACAAAACCACCAAAAGACTACCTAAAACAATTTTCTATTTACCTGTACTTTCTGCACAGAAACTGCATTCTGGTAGTCATTTTGTTAATGTGACGTTGCAAAATGAATTAGCTGCATTAGTTGGAGACCTGCAAGTCACTGGAGAAGATGGTGTAGACGGAGAATGCGCAATGTTCATGAACCTAGACTTATTGAATGTACTTAGAACATGAAACTTTCGAATGGTGATATTGAATACAGCTGGAGTACTAACGAGTTTCTGTACAAACTTCGGTGGTCTACGAATTGCGTTATCTGAAAATTCTTCCTGTCCTTCCACAAAATCAGAGTATAAAGAATTTTTCTTTGGCACTCTCTTCTAAATTTTGGTGTCAATCTCATCCCCGCTACTTTGAGAAACGCTAGATTCTTCGTGCAACATTTTCATATTTTGTAACGCCTTCTGTTACGAAGCTAGAATGTTTATAAAATAATTAAAAGAACAAATCAAAAAGCAGTATGAAAACTCACTTGATATATATATTTTATGGACACTTTGCATTTGCTACCTGGGTAGTTCAAATGAAGATTCTTTTCAATTGCTTGTATTTTCATTTCTTTGTTTCGGAAAGTATGCCACCAACACTTTTTGACACCGTTTTCATCAAAAATCTATGAGGTGGCAATAATATCCATAGGTATACTGCCATCTATCTCTTCTTCTGGGAATTCTACTACAGCAAATTTTCTGAAAATATTAAATTACAAAAATGATAGAAATCTGAAAATCTTAAACTCCGTAGATAATAGGTACTAAAATACATACCTATTAAACTTCACATTCAAAATCGGATAGAAAGGTTACTTACATAAATATAGCATTAAAAATTTTCAAAATGAGCTGTGCTATTTTAAAAAATAGTCAATGCTGCTGATGACTCTTATCTCCACTGAAACTTTGGTATTCTATTCTGATCAGAGAGAAGAGGAGAGTTAAGTTTGCGGTCAAACTTGGAGCTTTACTACACCTTTATGTTATTGTAGAAGCTCTCTGTAACTACTGAACAACTATAACCAAGTACAAACTTTGAAAAAGACGAATAACACATTTAAGTTTAACTTGTCCAGTAGTGAAATATACATAGCAAATACTGTGCATATCTAATCTATCGAAAACGTTGTCAATGTCCAATGCTCAAAATTGTCAATGGGGAATTCCTTATTTGAACAATCATAAAAGTTTTCATTGGTGCGAACTTGTGCATTAGAATTACAAAAAGTCATTTTACGTTTGCGATAATTCCCTTGCACCATGCACTTATCGCATCTGTAATAGACATTGTGACCTTTCGTGTTTTTAATAAAAGAACGAACTGGCATATCACAACCAAAAATTCTAACTTTTGTTTTAATATTTTTGCTGTTTATATCTATATCATCGTTTATGTAATAGAACAATACAGCAACAAATGTTGCCAAATAATTTTCTAAAGGAGGTTTTGATGTACCACAAAAAATTGAAATTGGAAATGGCTGTTCTTCTAAATAGTTAAATATTCGACACAGTATAGACCAAAAAAACTCATTGGTACTTTTATGAATTGACAGACCGTCTACATTAAAGTCTAACTCCAATACATCTGGATAGTCACCATGCTTCGTACCAATTTTATAAATAAAGTGGTAAAGACCAAAAAAGTAAAAGTGACCGCTACCCATTCTTTCTAGATTAATGGTTTTATGTGTTGACAGAAGAGTACGAGCATCTTTAGGAAGATCGAAGACATTTGGATTTGTCTTATACCATGATAGCAACTCATTGGTTGTTGTGTGCGTAACCTTATTTCTCAGTGCCCAAGAAGCTAAAAAGGCATTAAGCGATTCTTCTATGACTTCAAGATTTTTAGTATCAGAATTTTAAGCGGAAGAGGGCGAAAGGCGAGTCTCCGGCGCCTTAAAAACCGGATTTTTTTTGGCTAAGGGAGACAACCCCAACAGAAAAACCTGGTCCTGACAGTAATAAGTTTTAGCAGATGGCTAGTAACCAGCTCTTGTAAAATTTTCAATTTACTTGCAGTACCCAAAGTAGCCTCGGAAACCGGACGGATTTACAGATGACGACGAACGCAAAGAAAAAGGATAAACGATGGATTGATAAAACCATAAAAGTTGCAACCTGGAATGTAAGGGGATTGGCACAGAAGGAAATGGAACTAGCTAAAGAGCTAGCAAATATGAAAATTGACTTTGCAGCTATACCCGAAACAAAGAAAAAGAAAAAAGGGTCAAAATATGTAGATGAATATGTGATGTTTTACAGTGGAGTACGGCAAGAACAAAGAGCAAGTAAAGGCATAGCACTATACATACACAAAAAATGGGAAGAGAATATAAAAAATTACGAATATATTAACGAACGCATTATCACAGCAAGAATAAAGTCTGCAAGAGGAAATGTAACATTGATTGCCATATACGCACCAGAAGAAGGGAAAGCTGACGAATCCAAAACCTTTTACAAAAAACTACAGTCTTTAATGGATAAATACAACAAAACTGACCAAGCAATATTGATGGGGGATTTTAATGCCCGGATAGGAAATCAATCTATCCCACATGTAATTGGATGTTACGGTGAAAATACATGTAACGAAAACGGAAAATTACTTCGAGACTTTGCCGCCTTTAATGAACTAAAAATAACAAATAGTTTCTTCAGAAAGAAAGATATACATAAATACACTTGGACGGCAAGAGGACAAAGGTCGATTATAGACTACATAATTACAAATAACAAACTAGCTGGACAAGTAAAGGACACAAGGGTACATAGAGGACCAGACATAGGATCAGATCATTTCCTAGTAATATCAACAATAGAAACGTACAAAAAGTGGAAAAAAATAAGAAAATCAGCAAGGCTAGATGAAGAAGTTTTCAAAGTATATCTACTTGAAGAAGAAAGCATAAGACAACTATATCAGAATAGACTAAACAAAATATTAGAATGCACAGATACAAAAGAAGATATAAATGCGGAATGGCAAAGTATAAAACAAGCAGTGGAAAAAACGGCATGCGAAGTCTTGGGTAAAAAGAGAAAAATCAGAAAAAGGAAAGGATTAAGAATATGGTCACATGAAATAGAAGAAGCAGTGAAAGAAAAACAAAAAACATACATACATTATCTTAACAACCCCAGTGAAGCTAATCATGAAATTTACAAACAAAACAGAAATGTCGTGAAGGAAATTACTAGAAAAACCAATGAAGAGTCTTGGGATAGATTTATAAGTAACATCGAACATGACATACATGGAAGACAAAACTTGGCCTATAAAGTAATGAAATCTTTAAACAACCAGGAAAATGATAGAATACAAATAAACAACATAGACGAAGAAACCTGGATAAATCATTACGAACAGCTGTGGTACAATGAAAACGCAGATGAAACAACAATACAAAAAGAAGACGTAAGCGGTTTGGATGATATAGATTTAACAGAACTGACAGGAGCTTTCAAAGCTACAAAAAACAGAAAAGCGACTGGTATGGATGGTATCAATACTGAACTCTGGAAATACGGTGGACTTATATTACACCTTAGACTTTTACATTTATTTAATAAATGCTGGAAAAACTGCACCGTCTCTGATGAATGGAAAAAAGCAAAAGTAATCCCGTTGTTCAAGAAAGGTGATAAAAATAACCCTCAAAACTACCGAGGAATTAGCCTAGTCAACACCGCATATAAAATTTATGCCAGGATACTAAATAATAGACTGAAAATCATAACAGAAGAACTTATAGAAGAAGAACAAATGGGTTTCAGAAAAGGAAGATCGACAATAGATGGAATATTCACAATACAACAAATCATAGAAAAACACAGAGAATACAACAGAAAAACACATATGAGCTTTATAGACTTTGAGAAGGCTTTTGACAATGTAAACAGAAGCAAATTATGGAGTATTATGAAAGAACGGGGATACCCAAAACACTTAACGAGAGCAATACAAAGTTTATACATTGACACCAAAATTGCAATAGATACGGGCGGAAAGTTAACTAGAGAAATATTAATAAACAAGGGAGTTAGACAAGGCTGCTGTATTTCACCAACATTATTTAACATATATATAGATGCCATAGTGAAAGAGTGGAAAACGAAATGCCCTAAAGGTATATATTTAGACCAATACACCACCTTAAACTCTATTTTATATGCCGATGACTTAGTACTCTTAGAGGAAACAGAAGACGACCTACAGAGAGAAATATATACTCAACAAACGATCTGTCAAAAATACGACATGACAATATCAGCAAGCAAAACGAAAACCATGGCTTTCTCAGGCAAATACCCAGTTAGGACAAAGATAGTCGTAAATGATACAGTATTGGAACAGGTAAAACACTTTAAATATTTAGGCTGCAATATATCGTATGACCGAAGTAAAGACGTAGAAGAAAAACTGAATAAATTCACACATATTTGCGGAACTATCAGCAGAACATTAAAGAATAAAACAAGAAAAGACACACAAATAAAATTTTACAAGACGATAGCTGTACCAACCCTCTTATACGGTAGTGAAACATGGATAACAACGAAAAAAGAAGAAAGTAGAATACAAGCGCAAGAAATGAAATTTCTAAGAAGAGTGAAAGTTTGCACAAAACTGGACAGACTAAGAAATAGAGATATAAGAACGGAATTAAACATCTTGAATATAAACGAGAAAATTAAGGAAAATAGAAGTAAGTGGAAAGAACACGTAGAGCGGATGCACGAGAAGAGGATACCAGCCAAAGTCAGATTTTATCAATGCCATGGAAGAAGAGATATCGGAAGACCGAGAAAAAGATGGGTACCGTAACAGGCAAAGTGCCTAAAACCTGAAGTGAAGAAGAAGAAGAAGAATTTTAAGCAACATTCCCTTTGTCAGAAACCATATCTTCTTCTGGCATCACATGTTGATCAGTAGTCACAAATACATCATGGTGATCAACACAGATAAGCCTCTCACTCTCTACTTATGTTATCTAACGCTTCGCTACATGAAATTAAACTATCATTGTTTATTGTACTACAATTTGATGTAAGTTGATGATTGACAACATTAAAATTAGGAATTATCGTGTTCTTTAAACTGTACGACACTGTCTCGACATGATTTAATTTAATTAAATTCTCTACATTGTGCTTAAGGTGACAGTTCGCTTGCTTTTGTTCTTAAAGCATGTTAGCTTGTTTGCCATTATTGTTTTTAGCACCCGTATGTTCCATTGTTGTTGTTATTAACATGTAAAGTTCAAATAAATACTTATACGAATAATGGAACTTACATTATTATAACCCATTGAGACCTGGGTTTTTCTGACTGTTAAAAAGCACGTTAATAAATGTTTCACCAAGTTCATTAAAAAGTGTTAATTTTATCGAAAATAATACAAAATATCTTTTTACTAACGACAGTTGTCAATTATAAACAAAAGCACTCTTTATTTTTTTCATTGCAACCCCGTCGCTTTAATTAAGGGGAACAAAACTACACTACAGTCTGTATTTTTTCAACACTGACCACGAAAAATTTTTTGACGCTATAATGCTACTGGAAAGTAGGTATTTCAATAGAAATAAGGATGGAAATAGAAAAAGTTTATTGATAGAAAAAAAATATTGGCCATAATTATGCACAAAGTGTCTCAATGGATGAGATTCAAACTATTTAGTAAATGAGGAACACATTTGTAAATAAGCAAATTAGTTAAAATAAAAACTTAATCCATTAATAAAAACAGATAATTATTCATCTATTTTCTATGGAACGCTACAAAACAGTTTCTTTCTTTTTTGATACATAAATGGACGCTACATTTATCACAATAAAAGTGTGTATTTTTGTTACATGTAGGTTATTTACAGCGTTTTCCTTCTTTATTATAATCTAAGTGGGACATATGATCTACTTTATCATGCTGGAATTCGTTTCTTCATTCCTTTTCAGAAGTTTTGGTCTTACTGTTGATTGCGGTGTGGTGGTCTTCCTCTTTTTAAGGTTACAGGTACTCCCACTTTACTTTTACTCTCGGCTAATCTGAAGCGAAAATCTATCAGTTGCAATTGATCTTTTTTTGGGATCTTCAGAAGATCACAGTCGGTATTCGAACCAGCTGTTTAAAGATAAATTCGGTAGAGACTAATCATCTGATCTAAAAGATCCACTCCTCCGATCGAGTGATTATAAATTTTAACGATTTCAGGTCTCGACACATTCACGAATGTTTTCGTTTTTTATCCCACCGAGAAGCTTTATTTAATGTACCAACGCCATTAAAATTTGATGCTAGTGCTACTGAAAGATTATCCAGCCATTTTACTAGAACAACATCACCATCTTCACTTGTGATCTCATCATGAAATCATCTACCTTTTGTTCTTCAGTTCTTTGTCTCTTAAAGAGGGGGGATTTCCAAATCTATTCAACCTGATTGTGCCAGCTGCATATATTTTTTTGTTTTTGAGAATCTGCAAAAGTTGATATGACGAGAAATAACTGTCGTAGAACAACTTGTGACCATTCTTGTCAATTCTTTCACCAAGGTGTAAAACAACATAAGCGCCAAGCCCAAATGTTTTCAGATTTTCCGGACATATCGGTGTGTTACTTTCTTGATATATAAGAAAGTCATAGGCCATTCTGGATCTTCCACACAGAACAATTACTTAAGACACCCCAAGCTGTTGGTTTACCTTTCACGTACCGTTTAATTGAAAGTCGGTCCCTCAAAGGAACAATTTGTTTATCAATACGTATACATTGTTCAAGTTTTAGCTCAAGACATCTTTTTCTAATGGCTTGGACGGACGGACTTTGTAAAGTTTATCTGTATTATTTGCAGGCTCGTTTAGGTTGTTAACACGATGCAGATTACTCCCGAGTTGATAAAAACCGTCTCTGGACATATTTTCACAAAAGAGGTTAATTCTCAGAGCAGCACAAAACATTCGAACTTTTGGAAATTTGAGGCAACTATAATTGCGATATGGAGCCCGAAAAGAGTTTTCAGTTTAGAAGAATTTGTCGGTTTGAATAGTACACCTTGTTGATGGGCATAAATATTAGTAAATGTTGCCATTTTTTCAAACTCAAGTTCAGTTGTATATTTATGAAAATTGCCTAATGGATTGAGCTGTTCTGTTTCCGCCTGTTCATGTTCTTGCCAATCATTAACTGGGGCTTCAAAATCACGTTTACACCACCTAATATTTTGTTTCAATGTCACCTGTGTATCTTTTTGTTGTGATTTTATCAATCTCGCGAGTTCCGACAAGGGTAACTCATCTTCCTCGTCATCATATAGCTTCTCTTCTACGACAACCGTTCTTAGTCCAACTTTATCTGCACCTACACGTACAGCATCCACTGAAGGTTCTGTATAAAAATTATCAGCATCTTTCTGGTCATCTTCACTCACCTCTACATCTGCACCTACACGCACAGCAGCCACTGAAAGTTTTGTATAAACATTATCAGCATCTCCCTGGTCATCTTCACTCAGCTCTACATCTGACAATCCGTCCAAAAGCCTTAGAAGGGCTTCAGCATCTTTCTCATTAGTTGGATCATATCGCATTACGCTCCGTTTTAAAGAGGTACCATATATTGATATTCTTCAACGAAAGCTGAGCGTATGTGCGAATATAGAATACAGTAGGTAGTTATTTTGATTTATAAATCGACAGAAATGAATTACATGAACTAAAACGTCTCAAAATGGCCAAAGAAACAGTTACTTACCAAACCGAGACATATGCTTTGACGCCATCTTCATTATACTGATGTTAATTTCCACAGGCGTCTAGACATGTTAATCACTTTTTTACTAACAAAACAATATAACTTGATTACCTTTTTGTTTAAAAAAAAACACAATTTGCGAAAGTCATAAAAATGAATTATTAATTTCTAGAATTGCTCATTCTCCCACTGTGCGCCGTGGTGTAGTGGGTCGAGCGCTTAAAGCTCGTTTACTACGCTGACGGAACCTTACCTAAAATCCCGGTAACGCAACGTCTAGAAGTTATAACATCTTAGTAGGCTCTCCCTTCCCAGGTCTGCTAAACTTGCAACGTGTACTTATGCCAAAACATCTCTCTCACATTTCGCAGTTCGGATTTAGCATTAAACTGTAGGTCTCGTGCATTTGTAGAAATACAAATGCATGCGAGAGAGATAATCGGAAAACTGCAACAGCGGTGTATACGCCGAAAATATAAATACTAGTTATTAGTTACCCTTAATTTTACATTTTAAAACCAGAATTGAAAAATAGTTAAAACGACACTGTTATCACAATGTTTATAATCAAAATCTTTGCACGTTCGCGTACGCACAGTATACGTATGTACGTACATATTACGGATATTACATACATAGACAAATCTACTATAGATGTTACAAAACAAATTCGTTTTATTATTCAGTATTTATTTATTAATAAATGAAGACAAAGTTTACTCGAGTACAAAAATCTATTGATGCATGTATATTGCACTCGCAAAGGGTTAATGTTTGTAATTCTATTAATATGCCCGTACGAGCGATACGGATAGTCGATCTAACCTGAGCAACAATTACAAAAATTACAATAATATGCTATAGCTGTAATACAAAAAAAATTATCTGAAGAGTTAACATTTTTATTATGATGTGTGTATTAATTACTACAATTATTGTGTCAAACACTATAACATATTTTTAATTATTAGACACGTTTTTCGAATATAATTAATGTTGTTCTTCTCAAAGGTGTGCCACTTATGGATGGTGGAACAGTTCGGTTAACAGCAATGGTAGGCCTTTCTAGAGCAATGGACTTAATCTTAACAGGCAGGTCTTTATCCGCCAAAGAAGCTTTTGAATATGGGATTGCTAATAGAATAGTTGCTTGTGGAACGAGTACGTTAAATTTCAACATCGTTACTTAGAAGTAACTTATATTTTTTTAGGCTTAGGTCAAGCTATTAATCTTGCCATGTCATTAACAAAGTTTCCACAAAAGTGTTTATTGGCAGATAGAAAGTCCACATATAACGCTGCTTTTGCAACAACTATGGATCAGTTACTTAAATATGAAAAGGAAGAAAGCAAACATATTATATTAGAAGAGTCTGTACAAGGTGCTAAAAAATTCGTTAGTGGCATTGGTCGACATGGGACGAGCTATAATTTAACAGAAAAGATTTTGCCAGATTGGGAAAAAAGTCTAATAACTGAAAATAAATAAATCTATAAACGCAATTGTGTTTTAACGTTTAGAAGACACATAATCACATGATGACACTGACATCTTACTACTAGAACCCATTCTTCTACTTCTCTGTAATATTACTTTTGTAAGCAACTTTTAATAATGTTTATAAAAATGTACCTTTACTACTGGTGACATTTTCTTTATCAATCCTTTCTGCCTTTTAAGGCGTAGTAGAACATCTGCATACTGTTTTGACTGTTTGTTAAGTAATGGTTCTAACACTTTATACGTTCCAAGAGAATCTTCTGTTTAATTACTTTTGTTATTATAAGTTGTACCTGATAATGAAATTAACATACTTTCGAATACTATAAAGACATACGATTGTTGAGCTTTTAAAATGTTTGTTGCATATGACCACAAATGCATCTCCTTAATATTAACTGTTTCACCTGTTGACATATCACACAGATCAAAATCCACTAAAATAGATTTTTGTTTTAATTAAGGCAATTTTGTGGAATGTTTATTACGGCTTCTGTCTAATCCAATTTCTGTACACAAATATTCTAATAGCAGTTGTATCGGACAGTTCGGATTAAATAACATTTTCTTATTTTCTTGCTCAAGCCCTTCATTTGCCTGATACGTTAATATTTGTGTAAGAGAAGGAACCGAATCGTCATGAAAGTTAGGAAGTTCTAAAAGAATTGGCATTATTAGTAATGAAATTTGGTTTATGTACAGATTTCTTATAACGTGCCTATATATTCTAAGTTGCAATACATTGTTAATTTTGCTAAAATTTTAAAATAGGTAACTATCAGAAATAAATTGTGCTGACACTAATAAAATTATTGAAGTACATATTTCAATAAAAAAGTAGTTGAAATAAAACTTCAAAATAATATTATTTTAATCTCTATGGAAATGAGTAGTCTAAGTAAAGTACCGTTAGAAAATCTATTATAGAGATCAGTGGAAAACAGGAATCTTCATCAGTAACGCCTCTATCGGCATGAGTTGATAAGTGTCATCATATGTCATTGCAAAATGGTCATTCATAATTATTCAAGTCCCTAGATTAAATAATAAATTTCAAGTCGTTCTTACAGTTAAATTCCTCAAAACTTTAAACATGTTTAAGTTTATGCCTATACTATGCACTAAAAAGCTTCAATATAACAATGCAAATATGCGTTAAAAACAAAAGTATGCAATTTAAAAAATCATTATCTGAGTTAATAAATATATGAAAACATATTTTTTCACATACATAATCTTTAATCGCCTTTGTTATTACTCTGAGTAAATGTTTGTGTCTTTTACAAGAAGGTTGATCTTTGTCTTAGAGGATGTAATACTGGTAGCCAAGATTTGCTTAGTTTAAACCGCCTTTTTGGTTCATATTACATGGATGTTTTTCTATTTCCACAGCTTCGTAGGTTAGTCTGGGAAAGTAGAAAGGAGTTCTAGCCAACTCTTTAGTTTGGTCAAAGTTTAGCGTGTGTCCTTGGTTCCACACGTGTTCTGCCACTGCTGATTTTGTAACTCTGCGGTCTTTGCAGTCAGCCATATGTTCTTTTACTCTAACTTCAATAGAGCGCGAGCGTCTCGTTTGTTCTATATAACTTGATCCACAGGAACAAGGAATTTTGTAAACTCCGGCATGTTTTAGAGCCCTTTGTTTGTCTTTGGCAGATGTAAACCAAGTGTTCAGGGTATCTTTAGTCGTAAAGACCGTTTTGATATTATGTTTCTGCTTATTTTGTCTGTCGAACCCATACAGTATGGTAAATAAGCGGTGCTAGTAGGAGGTGATAAGTCTTCTTTGACGTTTGGATTTATTACTCGTTCCGTGCGTTTGGGATGTTTTTGAACCCGTATCCATTTTGTTGTAGGGATTTCAACAGTGTTTCCTTTTCCTTTTTTATCTGACGCACGTATAGTTCTTTTAGCTAAAGTATGTAAAACAATATTCTTCTGTACTGGATGGTGGTGAGATTTGGCGTTTAAGTATCTGTTAGTGTGCGTTTTCTTTCTATAAACGGAATGCCCTAATTTTCCGTTATTTTTCTTTATCACCATGTTACATGCAAAAGAGGAAACAATGACCGCCATTAAGGCGAAAATTGGGATTGCCAAACACACCGTACACGCCACCCACGATACATATTAATACGAAACTAATAAACAGTGAATTCAATAAACCGTAATTATTTTACGAAATAGGAAAGTTTTTTTTTCCACTTTAACGATTCACTGTACCATTGTTGAAGACTTCAGCGGTACTTCTACATCTAAAGGGGGTGACTTTAACCCCTGACAGCTACATCCAGATACTTAAGTCATTTCGTACGATTATCAGCCAACTAACTTACTATTATCACCAAAATCACATATATATATATATAAACTTATGCGATTACCATTTCCCCAATGGCTGTGTTCGAAACTCCATGAAAGAAAACAATCTCATTAAGAAGTGCAACGAGGATGCAAACAGATCAAATAACGTCACAATCGTAGTATTGGGCCACGGTGTTTATTCCCGCGTAAAAATGTCAAATTGACAAAATATATTACAAGACGGTCATAAAATTTAAACTGCCCAATAAATTAAAAGAATGCCTTAATTTTCCACGTAATCTAAACCATTGACACAAAGAAATCAAGTAAAACTGCACCGAGAATGCACTTAAAACAAAAACCTTTTAAACCACTTTAAAATAAATAAACGGCTAAAATATCTTTAATCACAATTATATCTGAGACTCAGAATTATATCTCATATCAAACAAAGAAATTGTCAAATAAACAAAATTACAGAATACAGATGATTCACGGCGTAACAAAATACAAAATTTTATCCAGAACTTTGAATTATAACTTTGAATTTAAAAACGTAAAATAACTTATTAAAATCAATCTAAAATCAACAAAACAAATCCAAAACACATGAAATGAATAACGTCAATTGAAATACCGGGTTCTTCACGAAAATAATCAAACAACTAATTTTTATTTTAAACGACGGTTACAACCAATACATCAAGAAAGGCTATACTGCTGTTATGTTTTAACTCCATAGCAAATTTAACGCTATTATGTGTAGACTTTAGATGTTGAAAAAACTGATTTAGTTTATCTTTGCCATGAGGCCATACGACAAACGTATTATCAACATTTTTGAACCAAGTTGTTAGTGTTAACTGAACAATTTTCATAATTTAAGTTTCAAAATACTCCATATTGTCATGATACGCGGGTTATAGCGGAGTTTGCTATGCAAGAGGTCGTGACTTTCAACCAGAATAATTTCTCAAAAGTAATATTGAAGCAATTTTATTTACATTGAATTAAAACATAAAAAATAATGCAATATGAAACTTACATTATTGGGAGAGACAATGCACTACACTTGCGTGAAAGGAATGGAATGTTAATCGACTAATACAAATAATATTAATACCCCTCTTATTGATACAATATTTATACTCTTCATACATCCAGAGTTTATTGCAACCACATCCTTCACTTGCCTGTTTTTACAGGAAGATTTAGTCAGGGTATGTAATTTTCTATGTGGATGTCGATCCCAATTTTTTATAGTAATTACCGCAATGTAACATTGAGGATTATAACTCATTTTCCTCTTTGGATGTATGATTACATGTCTTAAATTGATAACCTAATTTATATGAATAATCTACATGAATAATTGCGTATTTTACATTTAATAATTAATTCTAAAATTTTCCTTTCGTAATATTTCTCCTCGTCTTCTAAAAAACTGAACCCACAGCTTTTGCCGGTGACAGACACTGAGAACCCTGTCAACAACAAAATCTGTTGGTTCACTTCTTTGAAGCACCTCGTATACAATACTTTGAATTAAATTATCTTATCTAACATTCATTATTCTAATTTTACATTCTTAATGTGTTAACCTCAGTATCCGCTTTTGTCCTAAAATTTTACCACAATTTGTTAGTTAATGTCTTACATCGCATGAGTCTAAACCTAATAATTGATTGTCTTGTATTCACTTAACTTTTTAACTTGTAACACTCATTTGTTTATTATTTAAATTGTATGAACTCACTTGTTTTTTAAACTTTCGCCCTTGATTCATATTCACGTAGTGTGAAGTGTCTTTTGAAGTGCTAGGCGCGTTGGTGTTTTGCTGACGTGGAACAGATATGCGCTGTACACTGTAATGACGTAGAAGGAAGGTTGGTTTCGTCTGGACTTAAATATTCATTTTCTTCTTCTTGTATTGGTGTTTCAGGCAATAATATATCTGGCAGCTTTGTGAAGGTTACAACTGGATTAGAAAACTTCACTTTCTTTATGTTGAACGACTTTTTGTCTGTTGGATTCACTTTGTAAGGTGTGTTGTATAAAAACTTGTGTCGTAATTGTACATAAAGGTATGTATATTTACAACTTACTACAATTATAAGAATAAAGTTCATAATAACAAAATAAGTTATTTTAGGCGTTGAAGCTTCATCTTGATGATTTTCTATCCATGCTTCATTCAGGCAACCGTTAAGGTTGTCGAACTGCGGCATTGTTGTTTCCCATGATGGTAATTGTAAACCAGGAAATTTTGACCATACTGCTGGTATAACTTGACGTGTCGAATACGTCACTATTTTATCTACACAAGGATAAGTTGGATAAATATTTTTAAGGTTGTTATTCTTAAAATAACGATAACAAGGTATGTCAACCCATAATTAACCTATGTTGGGATTAATTGTTAAATTATGATATTTTTCTGGACATTTTAACGTTAAGTTTTCTTTTGGATGTGTTATCAAAAATTTATGACTTACAATTGGTGTAATAAATTGGTTTTGTTTTCCTGTTTCTCGACAATTAATTGGGCAAATTGACATGGATTTCTTATTGTTCCACCAGTTATGACTTGTCTAACACACAATAAGGCTATGGTTTCAGTATTATGTGCTTCTGAAGCTAAAGAGTTATGAGTTATGCTCTTTTTTAAATGGGTCGCATTTTGGTACTAAGATAGTCCATTCACTGTTTCTTTGTACTAACGTTTCTGTGAAGAAAATTATATTCACAGAACAAGCGTACTCATTCCACGCAAAAGTTGGTGTGACTACTTTCTTCATAACAAGGTCTTTGAGTTTTTTCTTCAATATAGGAATGTGAATACCAATTATGGCAACATCTTGCGAAATAATGCATTCAATCAGTGGCATTGAATAATACTTAGATGTTGTGGTTAAAGCTATAACATAATCATCTTTAGAAATATTAATTTTAACTAACTCTAAAACATTGTTTCAAATCTATAAAAAATCTGTAGTAACTATATCTAATTGCAATTTTTATTTTGACACGTTTACAAAAGATCTGGTCCAATCATATCTTTGATTATAATCTAACATTACTAATTCAAAAATTTTTTTAAATTTTTAATATAATTATCTAAATTAGTTTGGTGTTGTCTTTCGTGAATGACAATATCACCTTTATACATTACACGTTTCATCAATACTGCAATTTCATAATTATTTGTAAACAGACGTTTTAACATAATTACGTGTTGCATATTGAAAATCAAATATTTCACCATCGTCGGCTAAAATTCTTTCATTATCGTTAATTGGTCTATTCTCTAAATAAGAGTTTACATGATTAAAATAATCTTTCGAAAACTGTAAAAACTCGCATAATTTCTTATGATGAATGCAAAATTGATTACATTTTCATTTTTCAATTAAAGACTTTGGTTGACTAAACTGAAACAAAACTTGTCTCGTTGTTTGATAAAAACTAATGTTTGATAATCTCTCTAAATATATCCCGGAATTAATATAAACTTCTGAGTTTATTACTCTCATTTGACATATCACTAATATTATCATTACTAAAATCATTTTGATTTATTCCTAAGTCGTTTCAAACAAACTTTTTCTTCGCTTCGTAGTTCTATCTTATCTAAATAATTAGTTTTGAAAAAAAAATTAAAACGATTTCCAATTGTAGAGAGTTTATTTTGCTAGCGTCCAATCTTTGTTCTAAATTATATGAAGGTCTACTCTTAGAAATAATTTCTTATATTCAATACTTAGAATTGACGGATTTGAACTTGAGCGTTATGCGCATTTTCTTAACTTCATTACTTATTACATATACTAACAATTTACTTTATACTTTATATACTCTGTCGATTCAGTAATAACTCTTGAAGAACATTCGGTAACGTTCGAACGCTGACCTTTAAGGCTATTGACTACAATGACATTATCACTAACTTGGGGTACATTCCTTCTTTGTGGTGATAAGTCTTTTAACTCTATTGTAACTTCTTCTTGTTGATTTTTTCTTGTCTCAGCTTTGGCTGATAACTAACGTTTTCGATCGATTTTTTGTTGTGACTTAAGTTGACGAGAACTTAACCACTTTGTAATACAACAGCATATTAAAATGGTTGCTAATACTAAAACAAAAATCAAAAGGGATATACTGCTAACCTATTTATCTCATCGGCTAAGACAGGATATTTGATGACAAGAGTTGCCAATGTCAGAAGACATCAAGCAAATTAGAGAAAGAGCACTTAATATAAGAAGCCAAGTTGTAGATAACATACATAATAAGTAAACTAAGCATAAAATTAGGTATGATGGTAAGCATAGAGAAATTAATTTTAATATAGGAGACGAGGTTAAAGTATTTACACCATTCTGAAAAATAGGAAGAAGCGAAAAGCTTTTGCTGCGATGGTTTGGACCTTACCAGATGATAGGAAAGAAAGGTGATGTTAATTATCTTGTACAGATGGGATCAACAGCAAAGTCCAAAGTACACGTTGTTCATGTTTCAAGGATTCTACCATATCATGATCCATGGATGTTAGAAAACTATAAATTCTTCGTGTGTACATACATATAATGTTGTTCAAAAAATTCAAGAGGTTATCACATAAAAGTGATATTGGAGGAGTATGAAAATACCTCCGAGACCAAATTGTGAGAAACCCACTGAATCAAGACAGATCCTAAATTAAGTATTAATCTTAGATAAGAGTAATAAAGAATTATTAGTATTGCTTAATAAATAATAATTGTTCTAGAAATGATAAGGTAGCGTTCGTAGATGGGCAATTCGTCAAGGGTATTAATGGAAGCTTGGGGTCCACTACCCGCAAAACGATAAAACCGAGACCTATTTGTTTAAACCACCGTACGGAATCGAAATGCTAACCAAGAAACAGCATATCACGAATGCGTGGTTACAAACATACTTCCACGGCATAGTCTGGGAAAAGCAATGGTCACCTTATTGTTACGGAATAAAGAGGTTAGAAAAGTAAAGTTCTTTCGACAACTCTTGCGACAACAAATTAAAAATATCAAGCAAAATTGCCAAGAGAACTAGTTCACTAATGCAGCAACCATAATCCCGCAAAATTCAAATGCGCAGGGGCACAAGCAGAATTCATGGCTACCAATCAACAAATCTGGGGCACAGAAACACCTGTATGGGACGACGATGAATGGGATGATTAAAAAAAAAGAAAAAAATACATATATTAATAATATTTTTTTTAAATATATAACTATATATATATATATAAGAATATAAGCGTATATACATACAAAATCTTATCATTAAATGTAAATAATTGCTACAGTAACAGACACTAATCATAATAAAATAATATTGTTTCGTAAACAAATAAAATTACTGTGTGCGGTTTTAAAATGCTTTTAATGTAGAAACGTTGACTAAAACAGCAACCAAAGCCATATTTCAACGACGATTTTTTACAAAATTATCTAACAGTCAAAAAAACACTTGAATAATGTTCTCTGGTTTTTTTTCTAATTAACGAAAACTTGATAAAACGATGTGAAAAATACGTACACGCAACATCAAAGTTTTCATTAAACACACCTAGCCTTCCACAGCTACGTATTGTGACTTCTGTTAACATTTAACATTCTCCCACCTGAGACGTACGTGAAAACATCAATTAAGCGTCTCACTAAAATTAAACGCTATATCCAAAAACCAAACTGTAAACTGACAGTAAATATCAAACTATCAAACACATTAAAAGAGATACTTAACTAACCAATAACAAGCATTATTAAACAAAATAACAAATCAGTGTAAATATCTCTGCCGGAGCTTAACTACCCGTCCACCACGCGACGCTTTAACGCGCACATCACAAACCTTATCGTCAACAACTGGCGCATTAACAGTATTCTCCTGCTGCACAGAATCATGAACCATTTCTTCCACTTCATCGTGTGTCGATTCCTTAGGTGGTTCCACACATTTTAAGGGATAAACTCGCTGTATTGGTCTTAGCAATTGACCTTTATCAGTTTGCACACGCACTAACCGAATTACATTGTCTCTACCAGGAAGCACTTCGATTATACGTCCTAATGGCCAATCTAAGCGTTTCGAGATATCATTACCAATTAACACAACGTCACCTATCATAAAACTTCGAGGACGTTTGTATTTATAAAATTGTCTCAATTGCCCCAAATACTCGACCCGAAACCGTTTTCGTAATATATTTCGCAACGATTGCAAATATGTAAGATGCCTTTTCAACGACGTAGCGTCAATAACATCACACTCCGGCACATCAGACTCTTTTAATTCTCGTAAAAACATTACTGGCGTTAACGGTATTAAATCTTCTTGGTCATCCGACACAAACGTTAATGGTCTTGAATTAATAACCGCCTCACAATCACATAAGATCGTGTACAATTCGTCCAACTTTAAAGATGCACGATCCAACAACTTTCTCATTAACTGTTTGACCAAACCAATTAATCGCTCCCACCATCCTCCCCACCAGGGAGCTGAAGGAGGATTGAATTTCCACACAATTCGGTGAGATGAGCAGTGCCGCTTAATTGCTTCCCAATCAAGCTTAGCAAAAGCGTTTTCTGCTCCTACAAAATTAGTCCCATTGTCGGTATAAATAACAGCAGGCCTACCTCTTCTCGCTACAAAACGCCTAAAAGCATTCAAAAACTCTGCAGTGGACAACGACGAAACTACATCCAGATGGACGGCCCTATACACTGCACATGTAAATAAACAAATCCATGCTTTCTTGCCACTTCACAAAAACAATTGACCAGCCAAATCTATACCCGTAATTTGAACGTAGCTGCATCTCTCACACGATCATTGCGCAAGGGAGGAGGAATCACTTCTATCTTCTTGGCACCATATCTGCGACATGTCACACATTGCTTCACAGAGTTAGGTAATCAACTTGTGAACCAAGCCAGATACCAGAATCCTAACTCGGTAGTGGTTCTTTGTTAGATTTTCGTTTGCTTTTTCAAGTTTATCGTTTTCTTTCTTACCTTTTCTGAGTTTAGAATCTAGCTTGGTTCACAACTTGATTACCTAACTTTTGAGAAGTGTTTAGTTAGATTTCGGTTGCTTGTTTGAGTTCTTCGATTTCTCTCACGCCCTGATGAAGCCTCTTACGAAAGTGGGCGAAACGTTGGCAACTTCGGTTACAACATTGACACGGTCCAAACCCGGAAGACGTTCTTATCTTAGTATTGATAAACGTTGCTACAAAATTATTTGCATTCATGTTCTTCAACTTCAATATTAAAAATCGTTTTTGTTAAATTATCTTGACTGCAATAGAAGAAAAGGTTTGTGGTTAGCAACTTGTAAAATTATTTTTTTAAATTGTTGCTCAACTTCTGTTTCAGTTTTGTTTATATTATTTACGTTTTATTTATTTGAATAATGTTTTATTTTTTATAATAATCTGTATTATTATATAATGATATTATGTGTTATTAGCTATGTATTAGTTTTTGTATTATGTGTTCTATTTAAATTATTTAGTTGTAAAAGTATGGTGGTGTACTTATAGCTGCATTAAAATTGTGTAACCATCGTAAAAAAAATAAACATTCTTTGAAACGCCAAATATATGTTTTACTAATTTATAAAATATATAGGAGAAATATCTTGTGATTATTTCGTATAAGAAGAGTAAAATTAACTCCGAAATTATGATTAATATTCATAATTGTTAATACACTATTCTGAATATCACTTAATAAACAATACTTTATTTATCACATATTATGATTGGCTGCTTAAAAAGTTATTCTTTATTTAATTAGAGTTTATGAATATTAATCATAAAAAAAATGTGATTATTAAGCATACATAATGAAAATACTTCGTTACTGGATGTGAATTATAACAGGGCCGGCCCCAGGGCGGGGCGATCCGGGCGGCCGCCCGGAGCGCAAAGCTCTAGGGGCGCCAAAATCATCAAGTTGCCTTCCTTGTCCTAACTTCGTTAGGGGTCGGGCGTCTAGCGGCGCCCCTAGGCTCGCTTCGCGAGCAATCGAAACAACTTTAAAATGGCTTTTATCCGTCACTAATTAAATAAAAAGTGAACGAAATATTTAACTATAGAGAACGCATTTAATCTTAACGTAAGCGTAAGGTAAACCGTGGATGTGGAAGAACGAGGTATGTTTTATTCTAAAAGTGCAGATGCATGTTTTTGTAATAAAACACGTACATAAATTAAACAGATTATAAAGGTATTACGTGTATTCACCTCCAAACTTTTAAATTTAAGAACCGTTCTTAATTACGCTAAACACCTTATTTTCATAATTTTGGATGAATTAATTTCAATTCGGTTTCGATGCAGATTTAATTTTACCTTTTATAAATAGGAATTTGTTATCGATTTCGAGTACTAAAAAAGGAACGTGCAGGTGTTAGTTTTTGTAACGTGACACGTACCGAGATAAACAAACGAAATAAATTGATAAAAGAAATAAGTTACAAGCTTTTTTAAAATGTACTAAAACGTAAAAAATAAAAGTTATTACTTTTATCAATCATCATTTTTATTTCTAAGCACATTATAAATTTAATATATGTATTTAAGCATTAAGACAAAGTCTAGTTGAGTTCAATTCATCATGACCAAACCACTCAACTATCGCTTTTCAAGAATTTACAAGTTTTCGGTCCCTGCTCTGGCATTGCCAACACTTACAATACAGGAATCTACAAGTCTGTACCAATTTTGAAACCAACCGAAACAAGATGTCACAGGAGTTTTCTAACTGCATATATAAGGGAAGTTGACTTAAAACAATGCGTTATTTGCTACTACACTTCGGCCAATGCGAAATAAAATAGTTTTTTTTTATTATTGTACAAAAAGTTTTAAAAAAGTGCTTGTGAAATTGCAAATTGTCCAGTGTGAGTGCGTTTGTCTTTTGTGAAGGTAAGTTTTTTAATTTTTATTTTCAAAAATCGCGTACAAGTAGTACTAGAATTAGTAGTCTCAGGGTGATACATTTTTTGGGAAAATCTTCATTCAATTTAGAAACTTTTATGTCTATGGTTTTATTTACGACAAATGTACCGTTTTCGAGATAAATGCTGAAAACTGTTCAAAAACATGGTCATTTTACGCTGTTTTTCTACTATTATTTTAATTTTCTATAGGTATACTGTTAAATGTGTCTCAAAAACCGCACATTTGTCCTAAATAACACTGGAAACATAAAAGTTTCTAAATTGAATTAGGATTTTATTTTTCGAATTATTAGGGGTTAGAAGCGTTGCAGTAAGCAAGGGGGGGCATCACCCTGTGGGTATTGTCATCGGTTAAATTGCTCTTAATATTGAGTTTTAGTTGCCTTGCCTAAAATGTATACCAAATTCCAATTTATTATACAGGGTGTCTGTTCTGTAGTATGATAATTGTTGGATGGGATTAGATAAACTTGGATTTATTTTATATTTTATTTACGGCACTGCCGGCCATGTTACATGTACAACGTCGTGTGTGCTGTCTGTGGTTCGTCACGGCTCATGCGGCGTTGTCGTATGTATAATAAACTTAAACTATACTACACGCTTCCCTTGACAAAAACAAATAAAACTTAAAACTACTTACATGTTAAATACAAATAACTGTAACTATATGTAATCGGATAAATAAGCAGGTTGCTTTACATTTCTTTTAGGTCTACTACTTTCACTACAACTAGAATTATTTGCATTCTCATTATTAGTTACAGGTGGATTATTGTTAACATTTGTTAAATCATAATCGTCATATACTAAATCATAATTAGGATTAATATTAACATTAACTCTAGTTTTTCTTAAAAATACTCTATTACGTCTGTATTGGTTACCTTGCTCATTCATTACTATGTAAGATCTATTATTGTACTTCCTTATTACTTTTCCTTTTACCCATTCTGATTTTGTTTGAATTAAAATATTTTCATTATTTTCCAAAGGCGGTAAGTTTTTTGCTTGTTTATTATAATAATAATTTTGTTTAGTTTGTTGTTGTTCTAATTGTTTCATAATATTTTTATTATGCAATTTTGGTGTAAAATTACTATCATGTATAGGAAGATTTGTTTTTAAACTCCTATTTAACAAAAGTTGAGCTGGTGAATAACCGATTGAGAGTGGGCTATTGTTATACTCTCTTATATAGTAATTTAGATTTTTAACATCATTGTTTTTCTTTAAAATGTCTTTTACTATCTTAACCGTTTTTTCCGCAGGACCATTCGACTTGTGATGATACGGACTTGAAAGTTCTAGCCTAAAATTAAATTTTTCAGCGAACTCTCTAAGCTCTTTACTATTAAATGGGTTATTATCGGCATACAAAATTTCGGGTGAGCCAAATTTAGTCATTAAATCACTTAAAAACTGTATGACATCACTAGCATTTTTATTTTTTATTTGTTTTGCCTCAATCCATTTCGAGAATGAGTCAACTAATACTATAAAGTTTTGTTTATTGTACTCTAAAATATCAGTAAACAAATATTTCCACGGTCGATTAGGTTGTGGATGGTTAACAATTTGTTCTTTTTGATTAGATGGTTGAAATTTCTGACACGTATAACAAGAATTAACAAAATTCTCTATATCACTATTAATATTCGGCCAAATTAAACATTGCCTTGCCCTTAACTTGCATTTGGTAATACCGAAATGACCTTCGTGCACTCTTTTAAGCATTTCTAATCTTAATGAAAAAGGAATCACTACTTTGCAATCCACAAATAAAATACCTTGAGATACTTTTAATTTATCTTTTATATTATAGTAGTACCTTTTAAATTTTTCAAATTTAACACACTTGACACCATGTTCTGTAGTATGATAATTGTTGGATGGGATTAGATAAACTTGGATTTATTTTATATTTTATTTACGGCACTGCCGGCCATGTTACATGTACAACGTCGTGTGTGCTGTCTGTGGTTCTTGTCACGGCTCATGCGGCGTTGTCGTATGTATAATAAACTTAAACTATACTACAGTGTCCATCTATAAACTGACACATTTTAACTGCTTAAAACTCGAAAACGATAAATGGTATCGATGTGCGGTTTTCACAGAACTTCATCATTTTTTTTAAATTTTTTTTTGACAGTGTTGCCAAGTTTTAAAATTTACCTGAAATAGGAGAAACAAAATTGACGATTTTCAAAGGCCGATTTCGCAAAAAACTATAATGGGACACTCTGTATTTTTATAATTTACATCAAAGCCTATTTACTCTCCTTTACGAAAATGTTGTTAGTTTGCTTAATTTTTTTTTAATATACATGTTATACGGATTGATAATTGGTTTCAGAAACCAAAATGTCTGATGCTAAGAAAAACCCTCTGGAAGCCAATTTAAAAAGCGGAGATTGAACAAGCAAACACAGCTTCAAAAACAGTCAGGTGCCCTGCAGAACTTTTTGAAAGAGGGTAGTCTCAACGCTCCCACTACCGATCAACATTTAAACAACGCCCAGCACATGCACCTGGATACTGACTTTCCCGATATGAATCCCCCTTTGGACGCAAACGTCAGCATTGCTGAGCTAGTTAATTCACCTCAAACGAGTTTGTTGAGTAGTGATGCAGTTCCGTGCAGTTCCAAAAATAAAAAAACTGCAAGTTGTGCAGACCTCAGAAAAACATTTAGAAGAGACTACAGTCCCAATTATCTCTTCTGACCCAGGATTATGGCCCGAAATCATGCGCGAAGCAGAAAGAGTTTTATTGGCTAAACGTGGTCCAGCTGCACCTTTGTATAATTTTGATTTTCCTTATGATGATCAACATAGAAGATTCTCACCAAAATATTACAAGAAAGCACTTAAAAATGGAGAACAAGTTTTAAGAGAATGGATGGTATATTCCTTATTTCAAAACGTCTTGTATTGTTTTCCATGTCGACTTTTTGCTGCCCCATCTAGCACTAGCGCTCTTGGCCATCGAGGATTTAAAGACTGGAAGCATTTAGGAGACTCTTTAGCACATCATGAAAATGGTAAAACGCATATTGATTGTTTAAAATCATGGCTTGAATTAAAGCAACGGTTGAAAATGGGTAAAACAATAGATGCAGTTTCTCAGAGGCTCATTGATTCTGAGATAAATCACTGGTCCGAAGTTCTTTTACGCATTATATCAGTCGTTAGAATGCTAGGTGAGAGATCTCTAGCTTTTCGAGGAACAACAGATAAACTCTATGAACACAATAATGGAAACTTTTTGAAGTTCATTCAGTTATTGGCTGAGTTTGATCCAAAAATGGAGGAACACGTTCGCAGGGTTCTTAATAAAGAAGAAATCAAAGCTACATATCTAGGAAAAAACTATACAAAATGAAATAATTAATTTGTTGCATGACAATATAAAGCGCCACATCATTGAACAAGTTCAAAAGGCCAAGTATTATTCTGTGATTCTCGACTGTACTCCCGATGCAAGTAAAGTCGAACAGATGACATTTATGGCAAGATATGTTTCCATAGAAGAATCAGAGTCTGAAGTTCAAGTGATAATCAATGAAAACTTTTTGGGTTTTCCACCCATTGAGAGATCAAAAGCTGCGGAATTATCGGAGGTTTTAGTAGAAGAGCTAGAGAAAAATGAGCTTAAAGTAGAGAACATGCGCGGTCAATGGTACGACAATGGTTACAATATGAGAGGAGAAAAATCGGGAGTACAAACAAGAATCAGAAATATAAACCCCAGAGCATTTTATGTTCCATGCAGCAGCCATTCGCTAAACTTGGTTGTAAACGATATGGCAAAATCCTCGTTTGAGGCTGCAAACTTCTTCAATATTGTTCAAAAGTTATATACATTTTTTGCTTCGTCAACTTTTCGTTGGGCAATATTACTTAAATATATTGATAGTTATACCCTAAAACCATTAAGTGATACGCGATGGGAAAGTCGAGTAGACTCATTAAAAGCTCTGCGATTTCAAATTGGACCAATTTACGATGCTTTGTACAGTATTTATGAAGATCCAGAAATCGATAATATGATTAGAGACGAGGCTAGCGGATTATTAAATAATTTGAAGCAGTTCAAATTTATATGCTCTATTGTGATTTGGTACAAAATTTTGAGTCGCATTAATCCCATCAGCAAACTTTTGCAAACCGTACATTTTGATATATCACAAGCTATTGATACGCTTAACAACTGTAAACTCTTCTTTGAAAATCTGAGATCAGATGAAGCTTTTGAAAGCATCATTTTAGAAGCAACCGAGCTTGCTTCAGAGGTGGACGTGGAAGCTAATTTCGAAGCCACCACACCACGTCATCGTATCAGAAACAAAACACGAAACGTTTTGTATGAGGGCCCGGATGAACCCGTTCAAGACCTCAAACAAAAATATAAAATAGAACTTTTCTTTCACACTGTAGATCAAGCAATAAATGCCTTGGAAACCAGATATAATTTGCTAAATACTTACAGTAATTATTTCAGCTTTTTGTATAATATTTTTGGTTTAAAAGACATGCGCAGAAATGAGCTACTGGCTTATTGCAAAGATTTGGAAGTAGTTTTAACTGATGGAAATTCAAGCGATCTTAACGCCCTGGAACTGGCCGATGAAGTAAGCATTGTTTCCTCATTATTAACAAAAAAGGAAACCCCCGTTGAAGTCCTCAAGTTTATCGCTACACTTAAACTTGCACCAAACCTCAGTATAGCATTAAGAATCCTACTTACATTGCCAGTCACTGTGGCTTCAGGGGAAAGAAGCTTTTCAAAACTAAAAATAATAAAAAATTATCTCAGAACGATGCAGACGCAAAATCGTCTCAATGGATTGGCAATGATAGCTATAGAACACCAAATTAGTGACAAATTAGACTTGAAATCACTGGTTCGTGAGTTTTCCGAAAGAAAAGTTAGAAAAAAGGCATTCTAAATACTTTGGTTAGTTAGCATTCATTTATATTATAGGATATTAGTAAGCATTAGTTCATTTTAATTTTTGTTATTTTATTTTACAGTAGTGGTAAATTGCTTATCTGTTACATACCTGTTACCTAATGATCGAGTTTTCAATAAAATGTTTTTTTTTATTTAATTTTTTTCAACGTTTTCTTGACTTTATGTTATGGGAGCATGCGGTTTACTTTAATAAACGGAGAGGGGGGCGCCAAATTCAAGTTTTGCCCGGAGCGCCAAAATGTCTAGGGCCGGCCCTGATTATAATCATAATAGATGTGACTTAAATCACATATTACGATTACTTGGTTAAAATTTTATTCTTAATATGATCATTGTTTGTGAGTATTATTCATAAAGATTATTACGCATATATAACGAAATCGTTTACTTCATAACTTATGAGTTATAATCATCATCGATGCTAACATGACTATTCACAAATTATACCGATGGTTTATAAATTTATGAATAGCTAGTAGTAGTTGTATTTTATGCTTAAATTACGCATAAGTTGTGCGTCTTACGAATGATATCTGAAAACATTTCTCTCCGTGAGAGTATAAATCAATTAGTTGTATTGTATCGACAGGTAAAAATAGACGAAAACGATAGAGATTACCAACGTATATTTTGGGATATTTAAACAGAGATTTTTACGTCGATGATCTATTAATATGCGGAAATACTATCGATGAAATTATTTCAATTAAAAACGAAATTACTGCGACATTATCTAGTTCTGGTTATGAACGTTGTAAATGGGAAAGTAATAACCGACAATCATTTCAATCACATTCACAAAACTGAATTAACGTTGTAAACTTTAACGTAAACGATGAACTTAAAACTCTTGGGTTATTGTGGAATATCAATTCAGACAATTTTAAATTTAATGTTAACATAGATATTTATTCTTTAAAACGAGTAACTAAAAGATTTTAGATTTATTTTATTCTCAATCTGTCAAGTATTTGATCCATTTGGATTAAAATCACCTGTTATAATTACCGCGTCAAGTCCTTATCCAAAAGTTGTCATTAAAAATTGACGGGGACGAGTCATTGTCCACAGATTTTTACTCATTGTGGTGTGAATATATCAAGCAGATATCCATATATGCGTGTTAAAGACAATTTAGGTAATTATTCATCAAATTTGTGCTCTAAATCTCGGGTAGTCCCATTAAAAGCAACAACATTACCGCGTTTAGAATTATGCGGCGCTTTATTGTTATCTCGACTTAATAAGGTATCTAAAATTTAAAAATTGACAAACATTACAACTAGACTGACTCAACTATTGTTCTATCATGGTTATCAGCTCTTTCCAAAAAGTGGAAACTGTTTGTGGCAAACAAAGTATCAGAAATATTAACGTTAACAAAAATTGAAAACTGGCATCATGTTGAATCCATATATAATCCCGCAGACGTATCTCTCGAAGCGCTACACCAGAATCACTTTTAGATAATTCGTTATGGTGGACATGACCAGACTGGTAAATAACTTTGAATCAGTACGCGAACAAATCAGGTAATCAAAAAATCTGATCTAGATGATGACATAAGTTTATCCAATAACGAAATTAAGCAAGCAACCGACATCATAATTAAAACAATCCAAGCGAATAATTTCTCATATTCCCAACAATATTTTCACGCAGGTAAGCAATTAACACTTTCGCACTTATTCGAGAAACATTTTGGCCTATCTCCGGTCGAACACTTTTTAAAGGTGTTATACATAAATGTATCCGATGTTTTAAATCAAACCCAAGTCATCCTAACATATAATGGGCGATTTACCGCGTAAAACCGTTTCGTCCTTTTATTCATGCTGACATAGATTACGCGGGGCCAATATTTATCAAAGAGAATCGTGACAGAGGCAAAAAATCAATAAAAACTTTTATTGCACTTTTAATTTGTTTAGCTACCAAAGCCATTCACCTTGAATTAGTAACCGATCTTACCTTTCCAGCTTTTCTCGCGGCACTTAAACGATTTATAGCTAGAAGAAGAATGTATAGATTGGCATTTTATTCCACCTAGATCTCCGCATTTTGGGAAACTGTAAGAAATTGGTATAAAGTCAATTTTTTTTAAACGAATCATTAGCAATGTATCCATAACATACAAAGAAATGTACACATTATTGCACTGAAAGAAAAAGTGACGTAGAATCAATGTAAATCTACATTGAAGCAATGAAAAATGTACATATTTTTCATCCGATGAATGGGTACATCAGCACAATGAATCTGTTACATTAGATTAATGTACTAAAACATTTAATCTGAACAAGAAAGTGTACATCAAGACAATGTATTATTACTTTAATTGAATGTACATGATTCATCAATTTCGTGTACCAACATTCATGAATCAATGTAAAAGTTCATAAACACAATGTACGATTACATTGACGCAATTTGTGTGCGTCATTAATTTGATGTACAATTATATCGATTTTATGTATGTATTTCATTATTTTGATGTACCAGATTTCATGAATCTAATGAATGCACTACATCAATTTAATGTATTAATAAACATGAACATTATGTAAAATATATATTTAGATATTATACAAAGCGATCCAATGTTATTACACTCTTAAAGTAAACATCAATCAAATAAATAAAATTTAAAAAAAATTTGCTTGTTATTCGTATTGGTGATTTTTAATAATCCATCTCCTGGTGAGTATAGATAGGTAAAGTCCACATCAATCTAAAAAATATTGCATTTACAATTAAAAATATTATTTTATACAATGTTCTTACCAAACGAAAATCAGATGGTTTTTGTAGAATGGCCATTGATTAAATATTTCGTTGATAGACTTGAATACATTTCCAATTTTATGCATGATAATGATAATTGATAATTATCAAAATTTTTATTCTTTCTCTTTCAAACGGCCGACAAATTTCAAATAGTCAAGGAAAGAAAAATGAATTTAAAATACTAATAACCAATAATTAATCAGTAAAATATAACATAAATATTTGAGAAACAAAATGTCAAAATCGTTTATTTGTTTCAATGCTTCCTTGGTATCAAACTTTTTTTACCATTGTCATATCTTAAAAAAACACGAGCAAAAAATGTCAATGGCAGAAAGAAATGGCGTTTAAACAAACAAAATTGACGTGCCCGATAAGATTTCCTCAAATTTTATCATTTATGCAAATTTATGTATCTTTTTCTGAACAGAAGTATAGAAGTGCGATGTGACAGTAAAGACAAGAGCAACAAATAATTTTCAAATTAAGGCATTTTATTCAGTAAGCGATGTTTCGACAAATTCTAAAGCACTAGAACACCAACTGACATAAACTAGAATCATCTGTTTAGTCTAACTACAATTCACAATAATGATCATAATAATAATATTATTATATGTATGAATCTAAACACTAATTACTATTCAACATAATTTTTTATAACGTCATTGCAACAATGTTAATAACTAATAGTAAGATTAAAAATGTTAATAGCATTAAATACTGTGCACTCCGTTTAATAGAATCCCATTAGGACTTGGGATTTTCGATAACAATATCCGTGTGATAAAAAAATCCGATATTCGAAAGAAACATGTTTGGTTAAAAAATTCATACAAGTTACGTTATTGATTCTATATAGAAACAAATACGAGAAAAAAATTGACAGCATAAACCAAAGTTGGTCCGGCTCGTTCTTTAATTAAGTGATAACATTACCCGACTAAAAGAATTACCCGTGATTTCAATAACCGGCGTACACTAGTATGAAAAATATTATAAACATACCAAGTTTGATTTGTTGATCCGACGCAAATGGATAATACTAATATAATGTGTGATGTACAATAGATGGTAAATAGTAGTAAAATAGTGTTACATCTACAACTTAACTACGTGATTTATAATAATATGTTACAACTTCTATTATGAAAGCAACACTCGCTATTGTCAAACCAAACAGAAGAAAAACGAATGCACACAACAAATGTTTCAAATTTAAAGGAACTAGTTTTTTAAATCTTGGTTTTACCTTAAAGTCATCGTACATCTTCTTAATATTTTTTTGTGTAATACCTGATTCATCCATACTTCTCATAAATAAATTTAAAGTTTTTGTAAAATAATGACCCGCACCCAGTGCATAAATACTATCCACAGGTCCTGCGATCAAATCAGTTTCTATGCGGTTAACATGGTATTTTCCCCCTGCCTCGGATTGAACAAGTTCAAATTCTAATTCGAATACCAATAAATCACAATTTTTTGTGATTTAATAAATCTATCATTTGCCTGGTATCTGAATCTATATATTGCATTTTGTTTTTTATTTTACTGTAAATACTGGTGGATTCCTCTACTCGAAGAAACATAATATTTTTCACTGTTGTTTCGGCAATTATAGATAAGTTAGATCTAACTAATTCTTCTAAATTTTGTATTCCAGGTTTATATTGTGGAGTAGTTAAAACTGTAACTAAGTTAGATGTAAATCCAGTTTGAATATGTATCTCCTGGTGAGTATAGATAGGTAAAGTCCACATCAATCTAAAAAATATTGCATTTACAATTAAAAATATTATTTTATACAATGTTCTTACCAAACGAAAATCAGATGGTTTTTATAGAATCGCCATTGATTAAATATTTCGTTGATAGACTTAAATACATTACCAATTTTATGCATGCTGTCCAGTAGGAATCTAACTCATCCGTTGACAATTTACCAAATTTCATCGACTTGATGCATGTTTCACCATAGTCTTTTGAGGCTAAAATAATTAAAGATGTGAATAACTATTTAGTTAATTGCTCTTTTTCGTTTTAAATTTGATAACGTAAGGGATAACGTCACACTCACCTATTGAACAAATTTTAGTAACTAAAACGTTGACTTCTGTTCTACTGCACTATGGAATTGCATCCAGAAAAATACACGAACTAAAAACTTATATTACCTATGGAACTAAATACACTGACCACCTGACACGCTATATAAAAATTAGTTTATTGCTGACGGTGAGGTTCACACATACTTAAATTTCTTAGTAAGACCATGCTTGGTGCTACCTGTGATAGCGATAAGACTTGATTCTGTGTATGTTACATTAAGTCAATGTATCTCTTACCTAAAATTAACATATGCATTGATAGTTTTAATGTAAAAATACATTGGAATTATAATCTGTACATGGTTCTATAAAAACTCTAGACATACAACGTACGATTACATTAACCCAATGTATTTCCAATGTTAAATTAATGTACATCGTACGATAAATTAACGTAATGGTACATTCAAAGGTTCATGATCTCATAACAAATTCTTTTGAAAGATAACCAATACAACTTGATACATTGAATCAATGTAAAATACATAAAAAACTATGTACTTATAGTGTAAATTACATAAATTCAATGAAAACGTACATTGTTTTAATGTACTATAGGTCGATGTATGCCGTACATTGACTTTATGTACAATTTTTCTTTCAGTGTGGTACAAATTGAAGCCATCTTAAACTCTAGACCTAAAACTCCTATATCCGAACTTCACGCTCTTACACCTAGACATTTCCTAATCGGAAACCCACTTGTAACACCAGTTGAACCAGATCTTACTATAATCAATAAAGGGAAAGAATGCAACAATCACAACAACATTTTTAGAGACGTTGTAAAAGAGATTATTTAAATTTACTTCAACAAAAATCAAAATGGAAGGTGAAAACCTAAAAAAATAAAGCGGATATCAACATCCCAACAGCTGGCATAGAGATTTTTTTAAAACTCAAGTAGAACCTTTAATTTAACATCTTCCTGAATTCTTGAGCGCTCCATTTTAAGGTGATCTCTCACACTGCCCACATTCAAAATTTTTTGTTCTATCTTGCTAACGGTGGACTGTAATTAGTTCTTTGTTAGTGAATTTGTTATTAAATAAATGTCTCTGTAACCAATAATTATCAAAATTTTTATTCTTTCTCTTTCAATTAAACGGCCGACCAATTTCAAATAATCAAGGAAAGAAAAATGAATTTAAAATACTAATAACCAATAATTAATCAGTAAAATATAACATAAATATTTGAGAAACAAAATGTCAAAATCGTTTATTTGTTTCAATGCTTCCTTGGTATCAAACTTTTTTTACCATTGTCATATCTTAAAAAAAACACGAGCAAAAAATGTCAATGGCAGAAAGAAATGGCGTTTAAACAAACAAAATGGACGTGTCCGATAAGATTTCCTCAAATTTTATCATTTATGCAAATTTATGTATCTTTTTCTGAACATAAGTATAGAAGTGCGATGTGACAGTAAAGACAAGAGCAACAAATAATTTTCAAATTAAGGCATTTTATTCAGTAAGCGATGTTTCGACAAATTCTAAAGCACTAGAACACCAACTGACATAAACTATCAGCAACTAGAATCATCTGTTTAGTCTAACTACAATTCACAATAATGATCATAATAATAATATTATTATATGTATGAATCTAAACACTAATTACCATTCAACATAATTTTTTATAACGTCATTCTAACAATGTTAATAACTAATAGTAAAATTAAAAATGTTAATAGCATTAAATACTGTGCACTCCGTTTAATAGAATCCCATTAGGACTTGGGATTTTTGGTAACAATATCCGTATGATAAAAAATCCGATAGTCGAAAGAAACATGTTTGGTTAAAAAATTCATACAAATTACGTTATTGATTCTATATAGAAACAAATCCGAGAAAAATATTGATAGCATAAACCAAAGTTAGTCCGGCTCGTTCTTTAATTAAGTGATAACATTACCCGACTAAAAGAATTAACCGTGATTCCAATAACCGGCGTACACTAGTATGAAAAATATTATAAACATACCAAGTTTGATTTGTTGATCCGACGCAAATGGATAATACTAATATAATGTGTGATGTATGTACAATAGATGGTAAATAGTAATAAAATAGTGTTACATCTACAACTTAACTACGTGATTTATAATAATATGTTACAACTTCTATTATGAAAGCAACACTCGCTATTGTCAAACCAAATAGAAGAAAAACGAATGCACACAACAAATGTTTCAAATTTAAAGGAACTAGTTTTTTAAATCTTGGTTTTACCTTAAAGTCATCGTACATCTTCTTAATATTTTTTTGTGTAATACCTGATTCATCCATATTTCTCATAAATAAATTTAAAGTTTTTGTAAAGTAATGACCCGCACCCAGTGCATAAATACTATCCACAGGTCCTGCGATCAAATCAGTTTCTATGCGGTTAACATGGTATTTTCCCCCTGCCTCGGATTGAACAAGTTCAAATTCTAATTCGAATACCAATAAAGCACAATTTTTGTAATTTAATAAATCTATCATTTGCCTGGTATCTGAATCTATATATTGCATTTTGTTTTTTATTTTACTGTAAATACTGGTGGATTCCTCTACTCGAAGAAACATAATATTTTTCACTGTTGTTTCGGCAATTATAGATAAGTTAGATCTAACTAATTCTTCTAAATTTTGTATTCCAGGTTTATATTGTGGAGTAGTTAAAACTGTAACTAAGTTAGATGTAAATCCAGTTTGAATATGTATTTGATACACAATGTAGCATATAATAACATATCGAACTTTGAAGTTTTTTGGTATTGACACAAAATAACCCCAAATTGTAGCTAAGAAAACATCTAAAAAAGTTTTTCCAAATTTAGAAACAGTAAATTGTTTTTTATCAAATGACGATATCAGCCATAATGCTAATGTAGTCAGTCCAATCGATCCGATAATCATAATCCAAACTTCTATTTTAAATATAATGAATAAGGTTTTTATTGGAGAAATTACATCTCCTCCATTTACAACAACTATCATTTTATTAGTAAACACGATGTTTGAAAAATCCAGTATATTAGCATAAATTGACAAAGTTACAATAATAGTGGGTTGCATCAAAATATTAAGTATCGCAACTCTATCTATCTCAATTTTTGCAATAAATGTACCATTCACTTTTTTTGCTAATTCAGTAAGAAAATTTACTACATATCTTTTAAGACAATTATCTTCTAAAGATTTTGATAAAAAGATAATACCGCATTTATTTATGTTTGTATATTTTTCTGGAAAATTGATAGAAACATTATCTTTGCAATTTTGAGAACGTATAATGTTAGCAGACGCTCCACAATGATTTTCTTCGTAAAATGGATTACTTGTGTGTATTTGAACAGAAGCATCATAATTATTCTTTTCTTGAGTGAAAACTACAACTTTGTGAATTTTTAAATTCCAAAAGAACGTAAATGTTTTTGTAGGTTTTGATTGCTATTGTCGTTTATTATTATCAAATAGCGTACAGTTTGAGACTTTTTATGAATCCAAAAAGTACTGGAATTTAGAAAACTGAATGTACTGTTTAATAATTCTTCTTTTTGTAAGTGCATTATATATGCAGCGATTCGATCAAGTTGGGAATTTGTTCGGCGTGTACTTCGTGCACTCAC
Organism: Aquatica leii; assembly: GCA_035610365.1. NCBI lineage: Eukaryota > Metazoa > Arthropoda > Insecta > Coleoptera > Lampyridae > Aquatica > Aquatica leii. Next base: position 41,302,239 of record CM069433.1, on the reverse strand, counting down.
ATACGGATTTTTTAGTATTTTTGGTACTTCAATATTTACGTACTCATCATAGATAAAACCCAAGGTTTCGTCTTCATTAAACATTTGATTTATACATTTCGAAACACAAGCGTCTAAATTTATATTTTCATACGCTGTAATCAAAAAAATATTAAAACTAATAAGCAAAATAATAATAACAAAACATGTGTGAAAATACATCTTTGTTGAACTCGTGTGCTCTGAAACGGACTAGAAACGTATTACGTATTTGAACTGTCGATCAATATTTTTTTATTTGGAACATGTTATTTAATACTTAGTAATATTAGTTCAGTAATATTTTATTTAAATTAAGTTATAATGCATAATAAATTATGATTATTTATATTTACTTATTTTTGACATCCTATTATGTTCTTAGTAAGAAATGGAATGCATCAATAAGTAAAACTATTTGCTATACTACAGTTATCTAAAAAATATTTATTTATCAAATTCTTTTAATTTAAAAAAAATAGTTTTACACTTATCACTAATCTACACAGTTTATGTATCTAAGGATTCGTTTATAAATTTATAAATATTGTTTGTATACGTAACAAAGTTTTTGAAATCGTAACAAATTTTAAAACTAATTTATTTAAAATAATTATTTACACAATTAGAACTACACGTAACTAATTAAATCGGTGTCGCGACAAAAGGACGCGGATATTTGGACGCGCGACAAAAGGACGCGGATATTAGGACGCATGAAATTTGGACGCATGTAAAATTGGACGCGAGACAAAAGGACGCATAGGGACTTTCCTTCACACTTCATCCAGGCTTAGAACTGGCAGCAAAAATACTGGCGTGTTTAAAAGTTTATGTGGTTGCAGCGGCCATTGCCTTGTCATTAATATGTTTTTACTTTTTTATGTTATTTTAAACGTATTTATTTTTAATCCTTTTTATTATTTTTTAAATTCATATTTTATTTAATTTTTAAAGGAACGGCGTCAGGTCTCAAATTTGTAATTGGAAGTTGTGCGCAATTCCTCGTAAATACTCTAGTAGTGGTCTGTTGCCGTAGTCGGAAACAATTGTTTTAATCCTTTTTGCAGTGTCTTTATACACTTTTTTGTGCGGCGGCAAATTTCCAGCAATGTGCTGCTCTATTTTTAATATATTTAAGGCGTGTTCTTTTTTAATGCATTTATGAATTTCCATATACTGGGATGTACAGCATTAAGCACACAAGAGAAACTGTTGTGCCATCCTTCAACAGCATTGTTAGTTCGCGGTAAATCTTCCTCCAACATTGAGTAACAAATCCACATACTTGTTGAAAATAATGGTTGTCTTCGTCGCATTCTCCTGTCTAAACGGCCTATCCATGTATCTTCAAAGTAATTAGTCACTGCTAACAGTAGATTTTCATTTTCCGTATAAAAATTGTTATCCAGTAATTCTTCGTACGCTGCAACAATGTCTTCTTATTATTATTGGAATTCGTTTTCTAATTACACATATTCATTATGAAAAATGTAACGACTTCTTATTGGAATTTTACAATTGCGCTGTTAAATACCAAACGAAAAATAAATTTAAAAAAGTGTGAGGCAAAATTACTATTTGCTATGCGTCATTTTGTCGTCCAATTTTACATGCGTACTTTTGTGGCGCGTTCAAATATTCGCGTCCTTTGTCGTATATTCAATTAAATCTAACGATATTTAAGAAAAACACACAAATTTATATATTACCTACAATCATTCGAAAAATAATGTCCGCAGATAACTTCTGTTTATCTAAACTGGCATTTGTTTATATTAAGAACACGTATACTTATACGCCGTTATATTTATTTTTCCCTGGCACGGAGACTTGATCTGTTTATCTTAGCACACAAGTTAATCACTTATTTATTCAAACCGACAGTCTTCTTAACTTTCGACGAAAAACTGAAAGTCAGCTCCTTTTGAATACTTTTTATATATTTCTGTTATGTGTGTCCAGAATTTTCTACATCCTTCGACAAACGTTCTCAAAGTTGACAATAACTTCGAAAACGTTTCACTGCACCCTTTTTAAGACTGTTCTGTACAGGACAGGAAACTGGATGCATCGGCAAAACGAATCGTAGCGATAGCGGCAGCTTTCTCCATTTCAGCAGCTTTATTGAGTATAAAAGTATCTGTCAATGAACAGGTTTTGTTCCTTGGTTTTAACTACGTACCTAGTCTTTCCAAAACCTTCTTATATGCTTCTAAACTTATCAAAGTCCATTTCTTCGACTTGATTTCTGGTTCTGCTAGTTATTACTCTGGTACAGACCTGAACTTGCGTAACGTTGTTATCGCCAGCAAACGGAGCTATACCATCGATGTAGACCATTTTTGGCAGCTTGCCTCTGGGTGGTTTTTGGATGCGATATATGACGTCATTAATACGCTGCACGACTTTATCAAGGCCCTCTCATTGTCTTTGCAGATTCGGCGACAAACCACGTGTTTTTCGGAGATTATGGAACCACACTATGTCGCCAGGTTGAAACCCACCATTTTGTGCTTTGATGTCATATTTAGTCTTCATTCTGTCGCTGGCAATTTGTGTGTTTTACGGACTGCTTCATTAATTTCAGCTTGCTGACGTAGTTTTTTCTAGCAACTTCTTCTTCTGGTCTTCGTCAAAATTTGAGGTTGCATTGCAGTCGTATGTTACCAAGCATGACAGAAGATGGTGTTTGGCCTGTGCTTTTTTGAGTATAAGCTATTTAACAGTTCAATCACACCTTCTCTCTCCATCTCCGTTATTATTTTTTCGGCTTCTTCTTTTTTCGCAGAAAGGAGTCAGCGTGGATGTCGTATCGGCCTCTCCTGTATTAATTTTATGCTTCACCATGTTAGTCCTTTTTTTGGAATCACTTTCCAACACAGACACGTCTTGATACTACTAAATCAACACTTTAACTTTAGCATGCTAGTCTTCGCTGAAGTTTTGGCATTTAGAGGTAAGAATGACCATTAGATGTTGTGGGCATTTCTTCCACGACGTATTTTAATTAGAATTCACGCATCTCACAATCTAAGATAATGGCGTGCATTGGCCTACCACGGTCTTCTTTTTCAAGATTACTGGATCTGAGTTGACATTTAAGATCGTACTAAAGTTCTGCCAAGGAATAGTCATTTTTATACTACGTCACCTTCATCACCACACTTTCAAGCATTGCAGGCAGAGTCACGTCTTCACTTAATAAGACCCGCACGGCTGCTTTCTTTGACGAATGAAAAGAAATTTCTTTACTGTCGATCTTTATGACATCGTTCTTTATATTCAAATGAAACCCATACTTTTTTATAATGTCCATTCCCAAGGTAGCTTATTCTGTAATGGCGGCTACCAGTACTTGATGGTCGAGTACTTTATTTCCCAAAATAATGGTCACTTACACTTGTCCGTGAGTAGGTATTTCTTTACCCGTCGCCGTTCGAAATCGTACGGTTACTGGTTTTCCCGTAATACAACCGGGCAAATGATGGTCTTTGTCGCTCTTGTGTCAACCAGTAACTAAGCACTTTGTCTATTAATCTTGCCATCGAGATAAATGCTATGCAATTGTTTTCTAGGCGATGCCATTTAAATGGTAATCTTCGATACATTACTAAATGAGACAAACTTTTGTCTCTTTTGGTCAAGTCGTTGTCTCCTCTTAGGTTTAGTACGATGTCATCGTACGTGGCCTATTTCAACGCAGTTCAAAATCGTCACTTCTCTTTCCCAAAGTTTTCGTCGCGCTATCTCCTTGATGCTTTCTAGTGTTTGCGCAACACAGCGGAGTTTATGACAGTCTTGTTGCAATTCTTGTTTTGTTGTTTCAAACTCCAAAACATGCACTAAACCGTCATCCAGCGTTTCAGGTCGAGCTAACCCTAAAGTTTGCTGCGTTTTGCTGTCTCGTAGCCCGCCTACGATGGTTTGAATAGCCAATTTCTCAAGGAAAGTATTTGGTGCTGTAGGATACACAAGCTGTGTCAATCCGGCGATGTCAGCCTCAAACTCTCCGCAGCTTTCTGAACCCGACTATTTATTTGGACTTGCTACACCTGTTAGAGATGAGCATCTTCATATCTCATTTCTAAACGAAATTCAGAGTTGATAATTTTCTTGGAGATGGTCAAGAACAGTCTGCAAAATTCCAAGCGCTTTTCCACGTAAAGCCACTATTAAAGACGTCGCTTTCTGTTTATTGTTCCAACTATTTGCTAGCGGTTTCAAACTGTTTGTGGTAGGTTGACAATAGAATTTTACCATCAAAATTTAGAAGTAGAATCTTAAACTTGTGGGCGACTTCTTCTCCATGATCTATTAAATCTTCGCTTGTGATACTTCTTTTACCATGGCAGTTGATTTGATTTAGTTTTTTTTTTCAAGCAGTTTTATTGTTTTCCGTTTTGTAGAACTTCGCATATTTCCTTTCTTAAATATAACTATCTGCTTAAGTTTCCTGTTAAAAATTTTTGATTTCATTTTCTACACTAACTTGTATCTGTTCCTAAATAGTCTTTATTGGATTTTCCATGCTCGTTTGTATTGGTTTTTTTAAACTTCTAGAATTTTCCTCCATTTTTTTATAATATTCGAACAGTTTTTCTTCCATTTTCTGAGAATATTCGCTCTTTTCTTTTATTTATTGATTCAAGGATTTTAAATATTTTCGCATCTATTCTAGTTTGAAACAAATTATCGGCATAAGTTATAACACGAATTCGATTCTTTATCGAACTGGAACAACTATAATTATACTCTATAAACAAACACACGCGGACACGTACTTATCACACAACGTTTTTAAAAACGGGAACAATATTAAATTACTTGTATTTACACCTTAAAACCTAAATAACTTTTGTTTATTTAAATCGGTAGATGTTTACATTAAAAGCACATACGCTTTTACGTTGTATTTATTTTCCACTGGCTCGGGCTCATTTAAACCGACAATCTTATAATCTTCCGACTTGGAAAAACTGAAACTCAGCTCCTTTTGACTACTTTTTATATATTTCTGTTATCTGTTCCAAAAATTTTCTATATCCTTCGGTAAACGTTCTCAAAGTTGACAATAACTGCGAGAACGTTTCAATATATTATAAAATAAGTGTTACCTACAATGACAACAGTATATACATACTTTAAAGAAAATGTAAGTTGTTAGTACGTAAGGAATTTGAGGTAAAAGAAACCGAGTGATTTAAAATTAAAAGTAAGAATTAATAAAACTTAATGAAGAAAGAAAATCAAAATAGGAAATAATGCGAAAAAAAATATATAAGACAAACTAGGGTGGAATTCAGAGACGTTCCTATTTCTCATTCACACTTATATCTTACTAATATTATCGTAACCTTAAATAACAGTATTCACAATTAAATCGAAAGTGATGACTACAATGTTACTAACTAGTAAGTAAGAAATGAATACGATTTTACTCAGGTTTGGAGTACCCTAAACAATCAAACTCAAAATAATTTGACACATCTGGTTATGTCACTTGTGTTTTTAGTTTAATTTTTTATCGTAGTTTTGATTCAACTGTGTTTTTAAATCTATTTTTAGTAACTTGGTGATAGAATAGATTGTTGTAAGCAAAATTTAATCGAAAGATACTCAGATACTGAATTATTACAAAGAGTACTTTTTTGCAATGATAGCATCTGGTTCCAGAAAGATAGCACCCCACCGTATTATGATTTAACGTTTGTTAATATCTGGATAACGATTATCAAAACAGATCGATTGACAGACGAGGAAAGATTAAGTGGCCAGCTCGTTTGCCTGATTTAAGCCTTTTAGATTTTTTTCTTTGGGGATACGTAAAAAACAAAGTCTACAGAGATATGTTTAATGACATTGAAAATTTAAAAATCAGAATGACTAAAACCATACAAGAAATTCCCCATGAATTTTTAGAGAATTTTCTTCGTGGTTTTACAAATCGACTAAGTCATTGTCAAATGACAAATGGAAGACAATTTGAACACTTACTTTAAATTACTTACTTACTAATTTGTTTTTAGTGATAATATTTTGATTTATAACTTTCTTTGTCTCAGACATATCTAGTTCATGTAAATACTTGAATCGGAGTTTTCCTGAAAAAATCCCAAATAGCACGAGAATATTCCAGAATGTGCTCTGCACAACCTGTAAGGATATTAGGATATGCTAATGATATTCTTTGTTCGCCTAAAGATACCAGATTTTATCCCTAGAATTAACAAAGTTCACTGGTTTTCATATTCTTACATTGACTCTAGGATATCTTAAAGTATATGCTAAAGTCATTCCTAGCATTATCCCACAGATATCCCTGAAATAACCTGAGTATCCTTAGAATAACCGTAATAAACGCTCGCCTTGGAAAACAATTTATTGTTGAGAAGTTGATAACAGAAAAGCTCTATATTCTGCAAACTCTTTGACATAATATGTATCTTTTGTACTTATCGATAAATTCGTCTCCAACGTTAATATGCGAGCTGTAAGGGAAGATGCTGTACCCATTATTATAACTCATTTTCCTCTTTGGATGTATGATTACATCATTACATGTCTTTTGATAACCTAATTTATATATGAATAATCTGAATAATTGCGTATTTTACATTTAATAATTAATTCTAAAAAGCTGAACCCACAGCTTTTGCCGGTGAGAGACTCTGAGAACTATGTCAACAACAAAATCTGATGGTTCACTTCTTTGAAGTATCTCGTATACGATATTTTAAATTAATTTATCTTATCTGACATACATTATTCCAATTTTACATTCTTAATTTGTTAACCTCAGTATCCGCTTTTGTCCTAAAATTTTACCACAATTTGTTAGTTAATGTTTTACATCGCATAAGTCTAAACGTGGTAATTGATTCTCTTGTATTCACTTAACTTTTTAACTTGTAACACTTATTTGATTGTTATTTAAAATTGTCTGAACTCACTTATTTTTCAAACTATCGCACTTGATTCATATTCACGTAGTGTGAAGTGTCTTTTGAACTGCTAGGCGCGTTGGTGTCTTTCCGTGCTGACGTGGAACAGATATGCGCTGTACACTGTGATGACGTAGTAGGGAGGTTGGTTTCGTCTGAACTTAAATATTCATTTTCTTCTTCTTGTATTGGTGTTTCAGGCAATGGTCTATCTGGCAGCTTCGTGAAGGTTAAAACTGGATTGGAAAACTTTACTTTCTTTATGTTGAACGACTTCTTGTCTGTTGGATTCACTTTGTAACGTGTGTAGTATAAAAACTTGTGTCGTAATTGTACATAAAGGTATGTGTATGTACAACTTACTACAATTGTAAGAATAAAGCTCATAATAACAAAATAAGTTATTTTAGGCGTTGAAACTTCATCTTGATGATTTTCTATCCATGCTTCATTCAGGCAAACGTTAAGGTTTTTGAACTGCGGCATTGTTGTTTCCCATGATGGTAATATTAAACCAGGAAGTTTTGACCATACTGCTGGTATAACTTGACGTGTCGGATACGTCACTGTTTTATCCACACAAGGATAAGTTGGATAAATATTTTTAAGGTTGTTATCCTTAAAATAACAATAACAAACTATGTCAACCCATAATTAACCTATGTTGGGATTAATTGTTAAATTATGATATTTTTCTGGACATTGTAACGTTAAGTTTTCTTTTGGATGTGTTACCAAAAATTTTTGACTTTCAATTGGTAATAAATTGGTTTTGTTTTCCTGTTTCTCGACAATTAATTGGGCAAACTGAAACTGAATTTTTTTATTGTTCCACCAGTTATGACTTGTCTAACACACAATAAGGCTATGGTTTCAGTATTATGTGCTTCTGAAGCTAAAGAGTTATGAGTTATGCTCTTCTTTAAATGGGTCGCATTTTGGTACTAAGATAGTGCTGTTTCTTTGTACTAACGCTACTGTGAAGGAAGGTATATTCACAGAACAAGTGTACTTATTCCACGCAAAAGTTGGTGTGACTACTGTCTTCATAACAAGGTCTTTGAGTTCTTTCTTCAATATAGGAATGTGAATACCAATTATGGCAACATCTTGCGAAATAATTCATTCAATCAGTGGCATTGAATAATACTTAGATATTGTGGTTAAAGCTATAACATAATCATCTTTAGAAATATTAATTTTAACTAACTCTAATACATTGTTTAAAATGTGTATAGTAACTATATCTAATTGTAATTTTTTATTTTGACACATGTTTACAAACGATCTGGTCCAATCATATCTTTGATTGTAATCTAACATTACTGATTCAAAAAAATTCTTTTCATTACATGAACTATTTTTAATATAATTAGAAGTTTATATTAATTCCGGGTTATATTTAGATTACCAAATATGTTTTTATCAAACAACGAGGCAAGTTTTGTTTAAGTTTAGTCAACCAAAGTCTTTAATTTAAAAATCAAAATGTAATCAATTTTGTATTGATCATAAGAAATTATGTGAGTTTTTACAGTTTTCGAAAGATTATTTTAGTCATGTAAACTCTTATTTAGAGAATAGACCAATTAACGATAATGAAAGAATTTTAGCCGATGATGGTGAAACATTTGATTTTCAATATGCAACACATAATTATGTAAAACGTATGTTTACAAATAATTATGAAATTACAGTATTGATGAAACGTGTAATGGATAGAGGTGATATTGCCATTCACGAAGGACAATACCATAGTTTATTACTCTCATTTAACATATCACTAATATTATCATTACTGAAATCATTTTGACTTCCTAAGTCATTTCAAACAATAAACTTTTTCTTCGCTTCGTAGTTCTATCTTATCTAAATAATTAGTTTTGAAAAAAAATTTAAAACGATTTTTCAATTGTAGAGTGGGTTTTAAGAAAATTCTGAAATTTTGTGATTGGTTTATTTTGCTAGCGTCCAATCTTTGTTCTAAATTATATGGTCTATTCCTAGAAATAATTTTATATTATTCAATACTTAGAATTTACTGATTTGAACTTGAGCACGCTTGAGCTTTATGCGCATTTTCTTAACTTCCATTACTTATTGCATTTATTTCTTTATAAATGTATGCATATACTTACTACATATACTCACAATTTACTTTATAATATATATATATACCCTGTCGATTCAGTAATAGAGTGTCTTTTTTCCACTATTATTCCTCTTGGTTACAAATATCTCTTGAACAACATTCGGTAACGTTCAAACGCCGACCTTTAAGCGTATCGACTACAATGACATTATCACTAACTTGAGATATATTTCTTCTTCGTGGTGATAAGTCTTCTCACTCTATTGTAACTTCTTCTTGTTGATTATTTCTTGTCTCAGCTTTGGCTGATAACCAACGTTGCGATTGCCCGAAAGGATGTTGACGCAATGTGATTTCTGCTCAGTGCTTTGAATGTCAAGGTGAAGAGATTCAAGCAAGCAAGCTCATAAGAGCCGTTGACCGGAGCGGTCATAAGAGAGCAAGTTTATACAATTTAATTAAATTATGTATCGTATTTGTGCTGTTATTATTAGTTCTATCAAGCAGTCAAGCTTGATGTGCTTTGCTGCAGTGAATTTAATAACTAAAGTTTTAGTGTTAAAGTTTGTAAATTAATTGTGTCGTGCATAAATGTAATAAAAAGTGACGCCCATTAATACTATCTAAGTTGAAAATTAGTGCAAATAATTGTGTGATCCTACTCTATTAATTTTTAATGCTAAATTGCGTTTAATATTATATAAGTGTGTCATAATTATATCACATTCGTATTGGATAAACATTTTATTCTATATCTTATAAATACAAGGGAAATCCACGTTAGTACTGAATCAGCACCAGAAAAGGTATTGCAGAATTTCCATCGCTAACTGTTACGCCAGTAGTGCCGGAATCTAACTTCTTTTGCCCTACCTGCCATCGTAAATTCAACTCATTTGCGGGGCTGCAATTACATATAAAAAGAGCGCACCCTGACATATACAATACACAATGCACCACTGAAGCTAACTACCAGAAAATGGACTCAACCAGAATTACTTACGATGGCTGAATTTGAGCTAAAATACAAAAGCAGGATGCTAAACAAACATTTGTCCAAAAAGATCAACAGAACTACCGAAGCGATCCGGACGAAGCGGAAAAGTAAGGTGTATTTAGACCTCTTAAACAAAATCAAGGTTCATGCTCTTCCCGAACCAATACAATCTCAACAACTAACGTCTCAACTCTGTCGGCCAGTTCAAACACGTCAGATGGATTACCGTATAGAACGACCCCGAAGAATCCACCAAACTCGTCCTCGGCTACGCTTAAAAGTTCACGGGTTTCAAGCGCTGTAGTTGTGACACTCCAAACACTTTAATTGCTACACCTGTAAGCAAGGCCCCGGCCAATTCTCCAAACTTAACTTAGCCCACTCCAATTGTATTGCCAATCTCAAACGCGTTTATTTTAACACCGAACAGTACGACCTCGGATAATATACCAGCTACGTCTTCTGAACCACCGGGAAGTTTGCTGACGGTTAAATCACAAAATATATTGACATCGTCTAGTTGTCAATTTCGAATTTTATCGAATGGTTCTTCTTTAAATCCAAAAGCACCTACATTTGTTCCCTTAGCCTTCCAGGACATATTCTTAACATATCTTATTTCTCTTTTGAATACGAGTAACATCGATCCTACGGATAATGACTTCATTAGGAACCTTTCTCTTAAAATCAACACCGACGAGACTTATAATCTCATAGAGATGTACTTGAATCACGTTTACACTCTCATTAAAACAAAAAACAAAGATAACAAAACCTCTCATATTCTTCCATCTAACGTCAATAAATTAGGTCGCAGGATTTATAAACGCAACGCTCGTAGAGCATTCGATTTCAGAATCGCACAAAAACTTTACACTAATAACAGCAGTCATCTGTCAGCCTGCATAATCGAAGGGAAGCCCCTTTCGGAACCCGTTACTTATCCTGATATCACTTATTGTTACAATCATTTTAAAAGCATTTTCGAAGGTACATCTCATACTGATTCCTCAAGCCTCCAGGATACTATCGATCATAACATCAACACTTATAAACCCATAACACCGGACGTTCTCAAAAAGCTGCTCAACTCTTGAGCGTCTGAAGCAGCACGTTCTGATCACATTACCATCCGGGATCTTAGGAGGGCTAATATCTTAAAATTAGTGATTTTTGTAAACTCTATTATAATAACCGGCCAAGTCGCTTTCAAACTAATGGAAGCACAGACTATTCTAATCCCGAAGAAAGGCGATAGTGCTGATATTACTAATTGGAGACCCATCACTATTTCCTCGATCCTTTTACGCATTCTGAATAAATTCATTACCTCTATCCTCTCCCAGCTTCCTCTGCATTATGGTCAGCAGGGCTTTGTTCGGTCAGACGGAATTTTGCTTAATACTTTTGCCACCAACGCCACTATTAAGGAGAATCGGGCGGAAGCGCGCCCAATGCACTAGTTGCGTTGGATCTACGTAAGGCTTTCGACACAGTCTCTCATGACAGCATAATGAGGCCGTTGCGTAGATTCAACGTGCCCTCCAAAATTATACAACTGATTGGAAATCAATACAAAAACTCAATAACTAAAATTCAATGCGGTAAAAACTATACCGATCCAATCAGGTTTAACAGAGGAGTTAAACAGGGTGATTCCCTTTCGCCCACTCTTTTTAATTTGGTGTTGGATGAACTCATAATAGAACTTAATAATAACGATGTCGGGCTACCGTTGGGCTTTATAAATGTCCCTGTTCTGGCCTATGCAGACGATTTACTAGTTCTCGCGAGAGCTGGCTCAGTGCGCAATTATCACTTCTACGTTGTGCCAATTTTTTTAACAAACGGGGTTTTCAAATTAACGCTAAAAAATGCGTCTCTTGCGTCACTGAGGTTGTTCCTGGCAAGAAAAAGCTTTACCTGTCTAACTTTCCCCTCACCATTCAAGACGAATTTATCCCTTCCCTCTCTCCATCGCAATCCTTTCCCTACCTTGGGTTCTCCTATAAACAAGACGAGTCTTACCTTTTGCTACCCGATAATTTTGAATCATGGTTTTTAAACTTAAGGAAAGCTTCCTTAAAGCCTTTTCAGAAGCTTAACCTTATTAATAATTACTTCATTCTCAAATTTCTTTTTCACACTCAACACCCAGGAATAAACCAAGCTCTATTGAAAAGGCTTGACTTTTATATAAGAAATCATATTAAGGCCATTCTACATCTACCGCACTTCCAGATGCGGCTCTCTACGCGTCAGTCAAAAATGGTGGGCTAGGGATTTTTAATTTCCGCATAAATGCTCCGGACATATTAAATCGACGACTAAGGAATCTCGGGGCAAGCGATTCACCACTAGCTGCGGCAATCTCGGACCATCATCTAATTTCGAAATAGCCTAATATCACATCTGACTGGGCCGACAAACTTGAAAATTCTTATGCAGGTAATGGGCTAATCCAGGGTCATCATAACACCCACAGCGGTGCCTAGATTAGCAAGCCACCACCTAATTGCTCCGGGTCAGATTATATAAGAGCTTTACTTTTACGATATAATCTTTTTCCTTCTCCCGGTGGTTTTCATAATTTAAGCAGCTATGTTCCATGTAGAGCCGGTTGTGTGCAACGCGAAAGTGTTTCCCATATCCTGCAAAAATGTCCGTTGCTTTACAACGAGAGAATTAAGAGGCACGATCACATAACCAGGAAATTGAAAAAGTTCGCAGAGGAGAATGGCTTCACCACTGAATTGGAGCCAAGATTTCGGGACAACAATGGTCGGTTCCGAAAACCCCACCTTATATGTCTCAAGGGTTCGACAATTACTATCGCGGAAGTATCCATCTCATGGGAAGGTCCGCGCAAGCTTCACATCACTGCGAACAATAAAATAACTACCTATAACGACAAGTTTTTTAAAGAAATTGTGAATAAGCGTTATTCTGCCTGCCACAATTGTTATCGCACTTTGTACTTTGGAGTAGTACAGCAAATATGTCTTGCACCAATGCATTAAAACTTAAAACCGGCCACATAAGACAACTGGTCAATGCTTTTATTAAATCTCCTTACATTTAATTAGTTCGCTTAGCTAAAAGCGTGTACACATTTTTAGTATAAATAAATTAGTTTTAATAATCGGTACAGTGGCGTCAGTGTGGGGTTTGCGATTTTAATGTAAATATCATTACAGTAATTTAATATCGCACCCGTAATAAAAACATTGATTGCGTAAATAACTATTTAGTTCGCGGGTTTGTTTATAGAGTGTAAGTCTAGCTGTTTCATTTCGTTACACTAGTGCCGGGCATTATTAAAATTTAGTGTTATTAAACTTTTTTTTTATTATTCGTGTTTAAATTTATGCCGGTGACGCGTTTGCAAGCAGTTAAAATGGATTCAAAAATATTTGAAATTCTCGAATCGATGAATAAAAGTATGGAAGAAAATAATAAAAGAATGGGCGAAAATTCTCAGAAAATTGAAGAAAAACTATCCGAACATTCTCAGAAAAATGGAAGAAAATTCTAGAAGTTCAAAAGAAGAAATACGAGCGAGCATTGAAAATCAAATAAAGACTATTGAGGAGCAAATACAAGTTAGTATAGAAAACCAAATTAAAAAGATTTAAGAAGAAACCCAAGCAGGTGTGTTAAATTTAAAAGAAGAAATTTGCGAATTTGTGAATAACAAAATAGAAGAAGTAGAAGACAAATTAGAATAAAAACTAGCGAAAAAATTGAGAGAAAGAATACAACTGATCGAAGAAAAAATGAACCAAATGAGTTACAATGGTGAAGAAAGCGTGATGAGCGAAGATTTAGTAAAATAACGGACTGGTGCTCCAAACAGTTCTCGTGTAGACATAGAAAATTAAGTGATAAAGTATTTCAACCAGGAGATTCTGCACTTTCCAGGTCTTCTTCCGCCTAGAAACTTTTCTTGAAGCATCAACTGGAGTAAACCATATCATTTCTGATTTCTCATTATGTGTCCGAAATATTCTAGTTTGCGTCCATCATTTTGTTTTCTTTTTAAAACTATTTTATTGGAGGCTTGATCAACGCAGGGAATTTTAAGAATTCATCTGTACAGCCACATCTCAAAAGTCTTAAGCTTTCTGTAGACGGTTCCAAATTCCAGGATTTGGAACCATATAGGAGCGCAGACCAGATATAACCTTTAAGTAGTCTTAGTTTAGTGTGTAAACTAAGGTAGCTGCTTTTAAATAGATTTCTTATTTTTGTGAAAGTGACTCTTTCTGTTTCTATGCGACATTTTATTTCTACAAGGTGATCCTATTGCTCAATAATCGTAGTACCCAAATATGTGTACTTAATTAGTTACTTTTTTAATTTGTTGATTATTAATTGCCAGTTGGCCGGGCTGTATGTTATGTTTACTAATTACCATGAACTTAGTTTACTTGATATTAAGAGATAATCCGTACTCAGGGTTATCGTTAACGACACGATTCATCAATTCCTAGAGACCTTCGAGAGAATCAGCAAACACAACGCTATCGTCGGCGTAGTGTATATTGTTCAATCTCTTTCCATTGATTTACATTTTAGCGTCTGTATTCTTCAGTGTAGATAGAACAATTTTCTTCTATATTCTTTTGACTTGTTTGTGTACGGAGTGTTACATCTTATTTAAATTATCTTTGGATGTACCCACGATAACTCTCGAACCAAAAGTCCTAATTACTTGAAATTTGGTATAGAGCTGGCTTTTCGTTTTCTCTCGGTTCTATCAAAAGATGGGTTTGATAAAGAAACCAGAAGTGGGTGCATCCGCCATTTTTAACAGTTTTTCTTGTATAATTTTGTACGAGTGTAAATTATTCGAATTATTTTTATAGTTTCTTATCGAGACAATACGTCCTAACAATTTATTCTAATAAAAATTGTTTCTATCATTAACAGTTTATTAGATATTTAATTTACAATTTAAAATCCATTGACAAATATAATATAGATTCGAATCCTGCCTGCGACAATTTTTTTACTGATTTACTAAGGTAACCAATATCGAGGCGCACAAATATAAGGGTTAGTCCATATGACAATATAAGCTCAATTTGCCATATTTCGGTTATATCTTAGTGAGATCGAGGAGAAAACTTTCAAAAAAAAATTATAGCATGCTAGGAAGTCAATACAAACGTGTACATATCGCTTCAAAATGGTTTTATGACAACATAACCTTAAAAAAATATCTAGACATTCTTTCATCATTCTTTATAAGAAAGTCGTGTGGTGACCAGTTTTTTTATAACGTCATTGCAACAATGTTAGTTACTAATACTAAAATTAAAAATGTTAATAGCATTAAATACTGCGCACTCTGTTTAATTGATCCCATTAGGACTTGGGATTTTCGATAACAATATCCGTATGATAAAAAAATCCGATATTCGACAGCAACATGTTCGGTTAAAAAATTCATACAAAATAGGTTATTGATTGTGTATAGAAACAAATCCGAGAAATTGATAACATAAACTAAAGCTAGTCCGGCTCGTTCTTTAATCAAGTGATAACATTACCCGACTAAAAGAATTACCCGTGATTCCAATAACCGGCGTGCACTGTAGTATAAAAAATATTAAAAACATACCAAGATTGGTTTGTTAATCCGACGCAAATGGATAACACTAATCTAATGTGTGATGTACAATAGATGGTAAATAGTAGTAAAATAGTGTTACATCTACAACTTAACTACGTGATTTATAATAATATGTTACAACTTCTATTATGAAAGCAACACTTGCTATTGTCAAACCAAGCAGAAGAAAAACGAATGCACACAACAAATGTTTCAAATTTAAAGGAACTAGTTTTTTAAATCTTGGTTTTACCTTATAGTCATCGTACATCTTTTTAATATTTTTTTGTGTAATACCTGATTCATCCATACTTCTCATAAATAAATTTAAAGTTTTTGTAAAATAATGACCTGCACCCAGTGCATAAATACTAACCACAGGTTCTGCGATCAAATCAGTTTCTATGCGGTTAACATGGTATTTTCCCCCTGCCTCGGATTGAACAAGTTCAAATTCTAATTCGAATAGCAATAAAGCACAGTTTTTGTAATTTAATAAATCTATCATTTGCCTGGTATCTGATTCTATATATTGCATTTTGTTTTTTATTTTATTGTAAATACTGGCGGATTCATCTTCTCGAGAAAACATAATATTTTTCACTACCGTTTGAGCAATTATAGATAAGTTAGATCTAACTAATTCTTGTAAATTTTGTATTCCCGGTTTATATTGTGGAGTAGTTAAAACTGTAACTAAGTTAGATGTAAATCCAGTTTGAATATGTATTTGATACACAAGGTAGCATAAAATAACATATCGAACTTTGAAGTTTTTTGGTATTGACACAAAATAACCCCATATTGTAGCTAAGAAAACATCTAAAAAGGTTTTTCCAAGTTTAGAAACACTAAATTGTTTTTATCAAATGACGATATTAGCCATAACGTTAATGTAGTCAGTCCAATTGATCCGATAATCATAATCCAAACTTCTATTTTAAATATAACGAATAAGGTTTTTATTGGAGAAATTACATCGCCTCTATTTACAATAACTATCAGTTTATTTGTAAACACGATGTTTGAAAAATCTAGTATATTAGCATACCTTGATAAAGCTACAATTATAGTTGGTTGCATCAACATATTCTTTATCGCAACTTTATCTAACTCAATTTTTGTAATAAATTTACCATTCACTTGTTTTGCTAATTCAGTAAAAAAATTTCCTACAAAGCTTTTAAGACAATTATTTTCTATATCTTTTGATACAAACATAATACCGCATTTATTTATGTTTGTATATTTTTCTGGAAAATTGATAGAAACAATATCTTTGCAATTTTGAGAACGTATAATGTTAGCAGATGCTCCACAATTATTTTCTTCGTAAAATGGATTACTTGTGTGTATTTGAACAGAAGTATCATAATTATTCTTTTCTTGAGTAAAAACTACAACTTTTTGAATTTTTAAATTCCAAAAAAACGTAAATGTTTCTTGTAGGTTTTGAGTGCTATTGTCGTTTATTATTATCAAATAGCGTACAGTTTGAGACTTTTTATGGATCCAAAAAGTACTGGAATTTAGAAAATTGAATGTATTGTTTAATAATTCTCCTTTTTGTAAGTACATTATATATGCAGCGATTCGATCAAGTTGAGACTTTGTTCGGCCTGTACTTCGTGCACTCACATACGGATTTTTTAGTATTTTTGGTACTTCAATATTTACGTACTCATCATAGATGAAACCCAAGGTTTCGTCTTCATTAAACATTTGATTTATACATTTCGAAACACAAGCGTCTAAATTTATATTTTCATACGCTGTAATCAAAAAAATATTAAAACTAATAAGCAAAATAATAATAACAAAACATGTGTGAAAATACATCTTTGTTGAACTCGTGTGCTCTGAAACGGACTAGAAACGTATTACGTATTTTAACTGTCGATCAATCATTTTTTTATTTGATTTAGAACATGTTATTTAATACTTAGTAATATTAGTTCAGTAATATTTTATTTAAATTAAGTTATAATGCATAATAAATTATGATTATTTATATTTACTTATTTTTGACATCCTATTATGTTCTTAGTAACAAATGGAATGCATCAATAAGTAAAACTATTTGTTATACTACAGTTATCTAAAAAAAATATTTATTTATCAAATTCTTTTAATTTAAAAAAAATAGTTTTACACTTATCACTAATCTACACAATTTATGTATCTAAAGATTCGTTTATAAATTTATAAATATTGTTTGTATACGTAACAAAGTTTTTGAAATTGTAACAAATTTGAAAACTAATTTATTTACAATAATTATTTACACGATTAGAACTACACGTAACTAATTAAATCTAACGATATTTAAGAAAAAAACTTACACTAATTTATGTATTACCTACCATCACTCGAAAAATAACGTCCGCAGATAACTTATATTAACAACACGTACACTTATACACCGTTATATTTATTTTTTACTGTTACGGACACTTTATCTGTTTATCTTAGCACGCAAGTTAATCACTTATTTATTTAAACCGACAGTTATCTTAACTATCGACGAAAAAAACTTAATAAGACCCACACGGCTGCCTTCTTTGACGAATGAAAAGAAATTTCTTTACTGTCGATCTTCGTGACATGGTTCTTTATATTCAAATGAAACCCATACTTTTTTATAATGCCCATTCCCAAGATAACTTCTTCTGTAATGTCGACTACCAGTACTTGATGGTCGAGTATTTTATTTCCCAAACTAATGGCCACTTGCACTTGTCCGTGAGTAGGTATTTCTTTACCCGTCGCCGTTCGAAATCGTACGGTTACTGGTGATGTCATCTCGTTTTCCCGTAATACGACCGGACAAATGATGGTCTTTGTCGCTCTTGTGTCAATCAGTCACTAAGCACTTTGTCCATTAATCTTGTCATCGAGATAAATGCTATGCAATTGTTCCCTAGGCGATGCCATTTAAATGGTAATCTTCGATACATTACTAGATGAGACAAACTTTTGTCTCTTTTGGTCAAGTCGTTCCAAACTTTTGACTTGTCTTCTCTTAGGTTTAGTACGATGTCATCGTACGTGGCCTATTTCAACGCAGTTCAAAATTGTCACTCCTCTTTCCCAAAGTATTCGTCGCACTATCTCCTTGATGCTTTCCAGTGTTTGCGCAACACAGCGGAGTTTATGACAGTCTCGATGCAATTCTTGTTTTGTTGTTTCAAACTCCAAAACATGCACCAAACCGTCATCCAGCGTTTAAGGTCAAGCTAACCCTAAAGTTTGCTGCGTTTTGGTGTCTCGTAGCCCGTCCACGATGGACAGTGATACTGTATCATTCGTACGTTTTTAAAAGTCACGATGTACGTTAAACGTTGTAATTAAATGTGTTTATTTTTTATTTTAATTATATTCAAAAAAATTACTTGACTCAGTGTGAGCGAGCCTGATGAAGTGTTCATCCTAAACACGAAACGCCGCAAATTACTGAAGTAGTTGCTTTCATCCAACCTCCTAAAACAAGGGGTCATTAATTTGACCAAATTTTAAAGATAACTTTAATATTTTTACAGATAATTATCCCATATTATACTGTAAAAAGTCTACAGCAAAATTAAGATGGTTTTTCTACGAACTGTAGCTCCTACATCCACTGGATCTGGCAGCTTGCAAATGATGTCCTCGTTTCCAATTACGAAGAGCTCTGCCTCTTTATTAAAGATAAAATGATCGGTTTTTTGCATTTTCTTCAAGTATTTAATTTCATACTCGTCTGTTTTTGCAAAAATCTTCGCTACAAAGCATTGGAAAACTTTTTCTCCTTTGCATCGTACTAAAATAAATTCTATTGAATTTTTTTCGAATATTTTCTCTATTTCTTGCTGTAAAATCTCATTTTCTATATCTAAAGAATCATCACTATCATCAGCGGATGGAAACTTAGTTGATTCATCATATTCACTGCTGCTGCTGCTGCTGCTGCTGCTGCTGCAAACTTTTCTCACTACTCCTTTTTTTCGTTTTCTATCCACTGGAGTTGGTTTTAACTTTTTCAATTTAATCATTTCTATTTCTTTTTTTATGGGGGTGTCTGTTAAAATCAGTAATTTACCTTTTCTTCGGCCAGTATTTTTTTTGCGTTCGGCAGCCTTTGGATAAGGCCAAATCATCTCAGGCGTAATTTTAATCTGTGGTCGGGGAAGACTTTCCTCAATATCAATATCTTCAATATCCAAGGGTGGTGGTGTTTTATTGTCTCTGGATGTTCCTGCTTCCAACAGATTTTTGACTGAGGGGCAAGAATTGCCCATGAAAGTTTCTGGTAATGGACGATCGGTAACATTGGACGGAAGAAAGTCGGCTTCATCAAAAATAGATTCATTTAGTGGTACAAGCCCAGATACCTTAAATCCACTTGTAATACTTCTTGGCGTAAAAGACTGTTCATAGGCTTTACCAACTATTTCGCATACATCATAAATGGTAACCGGTTGCCCTGCATTTCCTGGACTGTTCATCCATTCATCCGTCAATGTATGGTAGATCGTCTTAAAGGGTCCAAAAACGCAAGTGTCCAGAGCCTGTAATTTATGGCTGGTATGTAGAGGTAGTGTCAGGAGTATGACACCATTTTCTTTGGCTATATTTATAATATTCACTGAAATGTGCGATTCATGATTGTCTTGAATTAAAATTTGTGGTTTAGCACGCGAAGAATTAGAATGGGATATAAAATGTTCCATAAACTGATAAAAAATAGTTTCATAGGACCAACCACTTTTATTAACCGCTGCTATAGAACCCGGCGGTGGTGCTCCCTTCAACATCACGTGGACTCGGGGGAACACAAATAAAGGAGGTATACTATTGCCTCCGGCATTTACAGCAGCTATAATTGTGACATTTAAACCACGCTCCCCCGATGTTATACTCCCGACCTGTTTTGCTCCTTTGGTGGTCAATACTTTTTGAGGAATACGGACTGTTGAGCAACCGCTTTCGTGTACATTCCAAATTTGATGTGGTTAAAAGGAACCTCTATTCAGGATATTTTTATAGTTCGAAAAAATGCACTTACTGTTGCCTTATTGAATGCTGTTGATCTAGCAAGACTAGTCGCTTCTGGATTTCTTAAAAGCTAATTCTGGATGTCGCTTCCGAAACGTACGCAGCCAGCTAATTCCTGCTACTTTGTTCTCTTGCCAATCTGGGATGATTTTACCGTTGGCTACAGCATAATCATAAGCAAGTTTCCTGGTTTGGATTGTGGTAAGGCCATAATGAAGGCGGGAAGCTTGTTTCAGATAATTCACTATTTCAGCCTCTTCCTCGGTTGAAAACATTTTTTTACATCAAACTTTGGTTTATAAGAAAATGCTGACTCGTCCTAATTACTTTTACTTTTCTTAACGTAACGTCCTATTGCAGATTTTGAAATCTCATACTTATCTGCTGCTATGCGAAGAGATAAGCCATTTTTTAGAACATAGTTTACTGCATCTTCTATAACTTTTGCTGAAGGGATGGGTTTTTTTTCCCAACTTTAAGATTGAAATAAAACTAAAATGTAATTAAAGTTTCGATATTTCTGAAATCGTCACAACTGCAACATATTCAGCACTGTTTCGAGGTATTGTCTCTCATCAGTAGGATACAGCATTTCGTAGCAAATGATTTTAGAATCTCAAGATCATGATATTATTAATTGTTTACTATAGCATGTACCAAGGTACGTCCCCTGGTACAGCGCTGTCACATGTCCCCTGGTACATTTCTTACTATTTTAGTTAAAAATAATCGTTACTTTATTGAATTTAAATTTAAAGCAAAACTTTGTCGAAGCATAATAATATAATACTTTAAGTAATATACACATAGCATTAACGCTATTTTTAAGTTTACCAGATTTAATAAAATTGTTAATAAATCGAAATGAAATATTTACAATCATACTTCACAACAATCGTAAACCATTTACTTCCAAAAGCGCGCCTTGAAATGCATGATGGCAGCGATAGGCCGTTACAATACACTGTTGCCAAGTGTAAATAAATGCTTGGCATCTGCTATTACCGTAGAATGCTCAAATAACTGTTTTGTCCCCTAGTACGTACGTCTTTCGGTACAGCACATTCCCCTACATCAACGGCATTTTAGACAAGGCATAAGAGCAATGACAACTTTGACAACAATCTTATTATATTGAACTTCTTTTATACAGGCTGTTAAAATTGTAATACTTAGTTAAATTAATACATATTTTATATTCCTCTAAATTTTATTTCGTCTTATTATTGTAACGTTAGCAAGGCATTTGGATTTTTTGGTACAGGTCGTAATCTGTTTGCGATGTCTGAAAAAAACATTCGCTTCAAAACTATATATACACAGAATTTAATTATTTTCGTATAGAGTTCAAACTAAAATGGATGAAGCATAATATAGTTCAAGAGGCATTTTTTAGAGAAAAAACAACAGATTTATTCAACTATTCGTACTATATTTATAATATAATTAATAAAGCATTTAATACCGCTTACCTGTTTTTGAAAGTATACAAATCAATCACTAACTCTAGAAAATATTTTATTACAAACAGACGTTCTATATGCAAACAACGTAAAAATTAGTCAGTCTCATAGGATATTCTAAACATAATTCAAGGATATTGAGACTTGGTGCGAGAGAACATGCTAAGCATCACCTTTGACAAAATCTTAAGAAAAACCTGGGATATTGTGGATGATGATAGAACGTTTTGAGCATATTTTTTTTAGAATAAACTGTGAACAATCTGAATATGTTATGCTAGGGATTACCTAACGTAATATTAGATATTAACCACATTCCAGGAACATGCTTATGATATCAGGATATTATTAGAATATTCAGATTATTACAAACGTATCCCTAGGATATTTTGTGTTATGTGGGTTGTTATTAAGATAAATTTAAAAAAACTATTTTAGTGCTTGATGAAATAGTTATAAGTAAAAGTAATATGTTCCCATTTCAAAAAATTGCGCGAAACGGCGTAACTCAGAAACAATTGCAGATAACAAAAATTCAAGTAAATTTGTTGTATGCACATCACGCATAGGACAAAACTAAATCGTTGATAAGATGCACGATTCTCTTATAGTTCATATTATAGACTAGTTGGTGTAGGTATCGGCTCTATTGCGCTCTTGTATAAACCTGCACAAATAGGCCTGACTGTTATTATTTGTATTTTATGCACCTGTCTATTTTTATATTTTAGTTAGGATATTGCTAATAATTTATTCATTGTTATTTGTTTTAACTTTCATATTAATAAAAATGTGTCAACATTGTTTCATTTTATATTAAACCTTGTGCAGACCCTCTGACGTTGTTCAGAGACCCCCAAATCAATTTTTATTTTCCACGGACCTGAAAAATCTCGGGAAGACCATTTTGAAAACCACTGATATACAATATTCATTAGCATTTTTACAAAAAAACGTATCGTTGACGAATGGATGATTTTTCTGAAGTTTTATTCATTAACATTTTAAGTCAGCAATAACAACTAAAATAAATACATTTTTTGTAATGGTTGACTCACAACGGTTTAAAATACTCACTTTACGGCCTCGTCTTTTAAACTACCACTACAAAAAAACAATGTTTCTTATTTTACATGAAATGGTTGAGGAAATACGACTTGGTGCTGTATTTGAACAATCGGAAGTACTCAATTTTCTCGCTGAATAAAAAATAATAATACACAGTAAAGGAAGTAATTACTTCCCTCACTGCATTCAACTAATAAAATAACTTATTTTGCCACTATTAATGTGCAGTTGTCGTAAATAATGTAGAAAAATTCGATTAATTTATCTTCACGCCCACTGTCGTCTACAGAAACGGGTATTTTGTCAAAAGATTTTAACTTGTTATTGTAGAAATTGTATCAGCTGTAGAAGCATCGATCCAAGCAATTTCCAATCTTCTTACAGAAGAAATCTGCTTTGGAACTACAAAAATTTTTCGTAAGACAAGAATTTTCCAAAGTAAACATTCCAACATCCAAATTCTTTAAATTAAAATCTCTTAAACCAGATAAAACTGACAAAGGAAACACCACGGTTATTATGAATCGATCAGATTATGATAACAAGATCTACAATCGTCTCGCAGACGGGTCGTATACAGTAATTTCCAAAATTTCCTCTTCATCTATTGAAAGAGCATTTTCCAAATTTATAAAAGAGTCGTCAATTAATGCAGCCGATAAAAAACTTTTACTACCTAAAGATTTTAAAACACGATTTTACGGATTATCTAAAATTCATAAGTCTAATATTCCTCTTCATCCTATAGTCAGCGCTATAACCTCACCTTCTTATAAAATCTCTAAATATCTTGTAAGTTTATTAAAACCTCTAGCAGGGAAGCAAATGCTCAGAAGCTGCATAATTTATTAATAATGAAATTTTAAATAATAAAATTCAGAAACTAAAAGTAATTTTTTTTCTAAAAATTAAAACTTAAATTGTAAGATTGTAGATACAACATAGTAAAGAATTTTTAGTTTGATTTAATTAGTTTAAAACTTCTTATAAATAATTATTTGCTACTGACATGAACAAAAATTTTAAGCACACAATTCTCTTTATTGTTGTTAAAAACTGCAAACTCAGGTAACAAATATAAGATTACATTACTAAAAACTGTAGACAAATTGTTGAAATAGTATATTGTATAACGAGTAAGTAATGGTAGTCATTGCCAAGTAGAAGAGTTTGTAACTAAGCACATTCCTTTGTATTTAATTTATCCCAATTTGTTTAAATTCGGTTTAAAGAAAAATGTTACCGACGACATTAGTCATAGTAATTATATTACTATTTTTTCTATTTCAACATAAAAAAAACTTATCGTAACATCAAATAGTATAATAGTATACTATATATCAAGGTTGAGAAGTGCATCATTATAACCTAAGCGATAGATTATATCGCGAGACGCAAAGCGTCGAGGGATATAAATCGCGCAGGTTATAATGAACTTCTCAACCGTGGTATGTATACAATTTTTTCCACTACTAGAATTATTAAAACCTTTCTACCTGTTACTAAATTGAATTTAAAGTTTAAGATATTAATTTTAAATTAAAAATCAAGTCAGTGATTCTGACAGTTGTCATTAGTTTAATAGAATTAATTTTGACATAATTCTTAATTGTGATTTAAAACACAAAAATAAACAGATAACGTCAGTTTTTATTGCTAAAGTTGTTTAAATTGTTTAAAAACATTATTATTTTAAGCATTGATTATATCTAAAACATATTTAATTCAATAATATTCACATTTAATTAAGCGCGAACTTCAAATAACTTACTTTTTAAAATCAAATTAATTTATTAATTGAGCGATTTGAAAACTTAAATTAGCATTAAATAAAATCTCTTGCTGTTGGTACCCAGTTTCGTAAACTTTTTTTCTTTGAAACCGTTGTAGTATTATCAGAAAATGTAAATATGTTCATTATTAACTACTAGTTAATATTATTTACCTGCGCTTAAAAAAGTACAACTTCACGACCTACTATTATACATAATAATGCAAGCGTATACTTACAACTAGTACTGGAAAAAATATTGTTAGAACATAGTGCCGCTTTAATATAATTATGCAAATGCTACTGTTCTAATATCAGATTCACACTAAACGTTTAAATTATGTTACGCTTACAATCTATTTACAAAGTATTTGTGTTACATATTCAAAAAGAAAAAATAATGAAGAGTAAGTTGTGAACTTTGCAATATAGATAGGTATAATACTATAGCACTTACGTACAAACATGATTAATTATGTGTTATAACTTCCACTACAAAAACAACACTTGCTATTGTCAAACCAAACAGAACAAAAACAAAAGCACACAACAAATGCTTTAGATTTAGAGGAACTAGTTTTTTAAATATTGGTTTAACTTTGTTCTCGTCGTACATTTTCTTAATATTCTTTTGTGTAATACCTGATTCATCCATGGTTCTCATAAATAAATTTAAAGTTTTTGTAAAATAATGACCAGTACCCAGCGCAAAAAAACTACGCACACTTCCTGTGACTAAATCAGTATCTATACGGTTAACACGAAATTTTCCTCCTACTTGAGATTCCACAGAGTTAAATTCTAATTCTAACATCAATATAGCACAATTTCTGTGGTTTAATAAGTCAATCCTTTCAACCTGTGATATATTCGTATATCGCATTTGATTTTTTATTTTACTGTAAATACTGTCAGATTTTTCTACTCGATTAAAATACATCACTTCTGATCTTGCATAAGCAATTATAGATAAGTTGGATGTAACTAATTCTTCTAAGTTTTGTATTCCAGGTTTATATTGTGGAGTAGTTAAGACTGTAACTAAATTAGATGTAAATCCTGTTTGAATATGTATTTGATACACAAGGTAACAAATAATGATATAACGAGCTTTAATGCTTTTTGGTACTGATATAAAATAACCCCAAATTGTAGCAAAATAAACATACAACCAAGTTTCTCCTAGTTTAAAAATACTAAATTGTTTTTCATCGAATGACGAAATTAGCCATAATGTTAACGTGGTCAACGCAATCAATACGATAATCATAATCCAAACTTCTGTTTTAAATATGATAAATAAGAGTTTAATTGGAGAAACTATATCTCCTCCATTTACAAAGATTAAGACTTTGCTTGTAAAAATGATGTTAGAAAAATCAAGTACATGAAAATTTGAAGAAGTGTAGGTTGACATAGCTACAGCAATGGTGGGTTGCAGCAAACCAATAATTGCCCCTCTACCTGACACAAGTTTTATAATAAATGTACCATTAACTTTTTTCGCTAATTCAGTAAGAAAATTTTCTACAAATGTTAAGAAACAATGTTTTTCTAAACTTGCCGTTAATAACGTCATATTGCATTTATTTATGTTAGTATATTTTTTTGGAAAAATAATAGAAACATTGCCATTGCAATCTTGAGAACGTATAATGTTAGCAACTGTTGCACAATTATTTTCTTTGTGAAGTGGATTACTTGTGAGAATTTCAAGAGAAGTTCGATAATTATTCTTTCGTTGAGTAAGAACTACAACTTTATGAATTTTTAAATTCCAAAAAAATGAAAATATTTTTTTAAGATCTTGAGTATTCTTATCCTTTATTATCACAAAGTATTGCCCATATTGAGATTTTTTATGAATCCAAAAAGTACTGGAATTTAGAAAATTAAATGTATTGTTTAGTGATTCTGGTTTCTGTAAGTGCATTATATATGTAGAAATTCGATCAAGTTTGGAACGTGTCGAGCCTATACATCGTGCAACTACATATGGATTTCTTATTAAATTTGGTACTTCAATATTAACGTATTCATCATATATGAAAGCCAGTGTTTCTTCTTCATTAATCATTTGATTTATAGATTTTGAAACACAATTATCTAAATTTATATTTTCATACGCTGTAATTATAAAAATTAGAAAACTAAGACACAAAGTGATAACAACACAACGATTGTAGAAATACATTTTTGTTTGAAGTTGTGTAGTTTGAAACGGACTAGAAATGCATAATATGGTTTTAATATCGATCAGTAATTTTTTGATGTCTTAGAACATGTTATTTAATACTTATTACATTAGGAATATCGATTTGCTGTTTTTTCAAAAAATAAGTTATAATGTATTTTAAATTATAATAAATTATATTTGGTTTACTTCTTTTTAATACTAATAATTGTATAACCTGCATGTTTTTATTTAGTCAAAAATGCAGTACGTAAAACTATTTTCTACACAACTACAAAAAATTAATTTTCTTAAAGTATTTTTTTTGGTTTCAGAATAAAATTTTTACATTTTACTCAAATGTCAATTAAAACCAATAAAAAATACATAAGATGTTTGATACAGTATTAGTTATAATTATTTGTATAAAGCAAATACTCCCTAGCAGAAACCATCATTAGAATACTTTAATGCAGTTTCCAAAACTATATAAAACAAATTCCCATAGTTTTATCCCATTCGGGTGTTAAATTCATTAATAAATCTGAAGCTAAACGCCATCTCGCCGAAACGGAGCTACGTGCGAGTTAATCCACATGTAAGAAATTATGAAGTTGTTCGTTAGATAGTAAATCAGATTCATTAACATTTATATTGTCCAGTACAGTAAACTGATTGCTTTTTTCAAAAAAGTAAATGAAGTACCAAAAAAGGCCAACATTCTAAAAAATGAGCATAATCATAATACACAATTTTTAAGGAGTGCTCCGGACGGGGCCGGCTTGTTCATACAGGCAAACAAGGCGACGGCCTAAAGCACTAGAATTTTGGAGACGGCATGACGAGTGTACGGAACGGGTTACTAATTAATTCGCCCTTCATCAAACCACTAGCTACAAAGTTAATTAAGAAAAAATTAGATCTAACATTAATAGTAAAAAATTACTTACGACATAGGTATTTATATAAAAAAAAATTCCATTTAAAATTAGTTGACATTTGGACTGTTTCGTAGTAAATTTATGAATAATACGTTGAAAAATTGAAAGTTTAAACTATTTAGTAATACATTATTTAAAACGCATATCACTAATTAAAAAAATTATAATAAATTCTGGAAAACCTTTCTTCGTTCTCCAAACATAAATAGCATCTTCTAACTGTAGAATCCAAAGCATTCTTTAACATTGTAGGTGTTACTGTTTGGAATTCGTTATGTCCCAACCTTTGGAGTTGTTCCAAAAATATTTTTATAAACATAATTTTTTTATGCATTCTCCAAAAAAATCCAGGGGTACTATATCGGGAGAACAGGCTGCCTAGAGTATTTCAGAATAAATGCTTAAAACTCTTTTGACAAACCTATTTGAAAGGTAATCTTTAACTACGCGTGAATTGTGTGCAGGTGCACCATCCTGCTGAAACCAACAATCGCGTACTTCGGCTAAGGGTAAATTATTAAGAGCGTCTTTCTCTAAGGTTCAAAGTTTTTCAATCACGAGTGGTTCGTCTTCTAAAACAACTTTTTATTTATTTAAAGCAAAACGATGCGTTTAATCAAATCTTTACAAGAGACAAAAAAGTTTGCGAATAAAATTTCTTATCAAACACAATTTTTCAATAGAAAAAAAACTTAGTTTAGAAGTTATTAATAAAAAAGTAATTTTTTTCCAACTTTGAAGGCCTATTAACTTTTTACCTGTACATGCTAGTATATAAGTTTATTTAAATAATCGTCTTTATTTTATGCTTATTATTTATAGTTATCGTACTTCCCACATATTCTGACTCACCCTATATAATGACAACAATTATATTAAGTATTAAGAAAGTTATTTAAAACATTGCATAGGTTTGTGTTGAACTTTTTAATATTTATATAGGATATATTTTTTTTAAATGTAGTTTTGTTATTATAGTCGTATAGTGTTAAATACATTATCATTGAAACTAATGAAATCTGGTGCACCTCCTTGTGCGTTCCGTTTGGTTAGAAATCTGTGCATATGTAGTATACAGGGTGTAACTGATATAAGGCATAATTTCTTAACTGTAATGATTTGGAGCATATTTCTATTATAAACATATGGTCTTTTCCTGATAAATTTTGAGATCAGTCAATGTCAATTTTTAAATACGTCCTTGGTGGAACCCGAATACAAGTAGCGTGTGGCACAGGTCAAGATACTTTATTAGTAAACTGTTACACCCTGTATAAAGTATTATCGATTAATAACTAATTTATTATTAATTTATTGTTTTCTACTGTTGTATGCATCATTTATTTAACTTATTACTATATCTTGTGTACAGTTTTTGCAAATGAAAAATGTGCAACTTGATTTAACAATATGCGAAAAATTTTTTTTATTGTACTGTAAAGCTATGTTATAACCAGTGGCGGCTTCTCTATTAGGTCACTCGGACAATGACCCTCCAAAATGAATTAGAAAATTATTTTATTTACTTTAAAATTACAAGAACTCGCGTTTAAATCAAATTATCAGCGTTTGAATTTCAATTTTCATTGTAAGCGCAACATATGCGAAAACTTACGAATTTACCCGAGCCTGTTGTGTTTTATAGTCCCTGTGTATTATATTGTATTATATAATGCAGCCGAATCGTAAATGATAGTTATTGTAGTCAAGAGTGCAACACGGATAATACAATCTTATGCGAATTAGAAAAAGACAACTAAATGGTTTCTGCGGTTGTCAGCCGAGTCCCATTTCGCGTACTCAATGCAATGCTTACGTCATTTATTATTATCTCCGCAATACGTGTTTGTAAAACAAAAATGCTGGAATGCACATTTTTTATCTCATACGACAAACTGTGCACTCGCTTTTTTAGTTGTTTGATAATATTTGTTTGTAACCAATGTCATTGACTTTCACAGGTTAAAAGAAAATAAATTATGTTTAAGTACATATTACCGTTTTTGTTTGATAAAAAAATGAATCGCTAATAATAGTTTAAATTTTGAAAGACGTTTAGAATTTAAAACCAATGGTCGTCCTCGGCCTTTACTTCAAATTCGACAAACAAGTAAACATAAAAATAAAGAAGTACACTGCAATTTTAAAGAATCTATGTACGATTTATCAGAATGGATTTGTGGATGTGAAGAAACATGGAAAAATCTTTAATTGAAAACATTGTAAATTGTTATCGATCATTTTGCTAATTCTAAAGATAGACGAATAGATCTTAAATATAAATCGCTTTAATGCAAAATAGTTTTTTTTACTTTTTGTAATACATGCGTTTTTTTTGAATATTTCAAAATGACCCTCTGGTATGATTGGCCACCAGCCGCCACTGGTTATAACTATCACTTCTGCAACTAAAAATATTTGCTACATTTTGATTTAATTTTTGACCAAACCTAATTGCTGCTTTATATGAAATAAAACAAAGAACTATTAATCAAAACCAAAAACTTAACACATTTATACAAATATTTAGTCCTCTGGATTTTAATGACTTACCTGCCATCATGTATACAAGTTTTATTTGAATTATCAAATAATTTGTTTTTAAAAAGATTTATTTTTTATTTGAACAATAATTTTATCAACGTTGTTACATTAGTAGCAAAAACTAATCTCTTCTTTGATACATAATTACTGTATTTATAAACTATCTTATCTAAAAGGAAATAGTTACATTATCTCTTGCGACGTCTGCAAGTCCTTGAATATAACTCTTACGGGGCGAGTTAAAAGACTGTCCTCAGGCTTTTCATTGTTAGGTAAAGAGGAAGTCGACCTGTTTATTTTACATTTATTTCTAATCTTAATTCTATACTTATACAATACAAAGACAACTATTATTATTACAAGAAAAATCAATAAGTAGTGAGAAAATTGAATTGATAATGGTATTTCCTTTAACTGTACTAATGTTTCTTGCATAATTTGCTTTTTTAAGATTTTTATCTAAATTAGTTTTACTTAATTTAAAACTTTTATAATTAACAATAATATTTTCAAAATTTATTTCTGAAATATTGGGTAAATTCATTTCTTTATATATTTGGTCCTTACGATTGGTGTACACTTTATTGTCAAATTCGATGGAACAGTTTAAGGGTAATTTTATTAAAGTATTTTTGTGTACGTTAAATGTACCTTTTGTTTTACACTCGTATTTAATTAAATTCGTCTTGTCCGTTATTAACAAGTAGTTGGCATCGTTTAATGGTTTAAGTTCGGTAACGATTTCTTCTACTTTAACTATTGTACAATTATAGACACTATTTTTTAAAATGTTATTCACACACTTGTCACTAATTTGTTCATTAACACTGCTTTTAATTATAAATTTATTATCAACTTGTAAATAGTCAGATACACAAATTGATTTATTGTAGGACCATGCTAAGAAATCACATTGTTCTAATACGTAGGTTTGGAAATGAGGTACTTTAACAATTTGATACAATGTTAGAATCGTATCCTCCACTATGGGAAACTCTACCGATATTACAATTCTTTCGGCATCTAGTCCAATTATTATCGAATAATAATAATGATTGTTTATTAAATTTATAACACCATTTGGATTAGTATATTGTATAATGAGTAAGGAATGGTTGTCATTGCCAACGAGTATGAAAATTTGCAACCGAGCCGAAGGCGAGGTTGGCAATTCGTACGAGTTGGCAATACACATTCCTTACGAATTATACACTATACTTTTTCTACGACTCTATATTTAATTAGTAATCAAAGTTATACAGAATTTTACGAAAAAAATAACGCGGAAAATAAATAAACTAATTTAAAAATTTGTATTGGTAATACCTAAAATGACAATTAAAAAATTATGTCAAAACTTGTATTATTTTATGTCAACTTGACAGCGTTTATACTATTAGTTATCTGTTACTATTATTTTATTCTTGTTTTTTACTCATCTCTAGTTAAACAAATGGTGAGTATAATAACTTGCTTTAAAAGCATGCAATTTTAGTTAACTTCAAATCATTTAGTATTTGAATTTTTTTAATACATTAATTTCAAGCATAATCTAATATGAATCAACTAGATTAGTTTGAAAAGTACTAATGATTCAATGACAAGATTTTGCTTTTGCAGCCAGTAAATAAAAGAAATCTATTCATGCGAAGCCTGAATCGTTAACAATGTCGTCAAGTTCTGACAAACGTTGATATGTGATAGTTTTTCCTAGAAGCTTCAACCAAATAACAACAAAGCAAATAAGGTAAATTTCTAAATGTTTATAGAAAATTTGTAATTAATAGGTGTTATTTTTAAGAATCAAGCTTTCCGAACTAAGAAGGTAATAAGAACATCGCAGTTAAAGAATTGAAAAAAATACCTTTTAGAAAATGCAAAATAGTTAATTATTCTAATGGATCAAATATGCTGTAATAATTTTTACTGCAAAATTAGTTTAAACATGAGAAATTATTTGTTAACAAAACACATTGTAGGTAAAAGAAACAAGCGATGCAGTGCTTTTGCTTATAATTGCATCTAAACATATAATTTTTTCAATGTATAAACCAGTGGTTTGCATTAGTCTTGTAACAACTTATTGTATTTATGTTTATCTTGTGTTATTTATTAAAACGTAAGTCCAAAGTGTTTGTGATTACATTTTTAAGAAGGTAGCGACAATGTGCGAATACATTATTTTTACAAGATTATAATATCATATGTAGTAGAAGTATACATAACTACTTATGAAAACTGCATTAACATAAGGATAAATAATAACAAACAGATATCAGGCATGTGCAAAACAAACATTTTGATATCTTGCAACTATCGATGAACACCAAAAGATAATTGGATACTTCTGAATTGTCATGCAGTTTAAAAAACTGATAAATGTTCTAATAAATACTAACTTCTTTAACTTAATTTGAGCATGCTATCATAAATGAGTAATTTTATTTTAAGGATTAAATTACTTAATCTGTTTATAACACTGCAAAAATCTGGTAAAATACTGTTAATATTTCCTTCCCATCAAAAGAAAACCCTGCAAGAAGATAAGTAGTTGGGTTGCAAATTAGAAGTCTTTATTTGTTCTAATTACCTTGAACTTCTAAAATATATTTATATCTCATTACAAGAAAGTCACCACTAAACGTCAACGTTTACGAATATAACCTAAAATATGTAATTTATAAAACACTTATTTTACGCTATAAACTAATGCAATACCTTATACATGACACTCAATGATTTCGTTTTCAAATTTCATGATTTGTGATGCAGAGAATATTTGTAAAAGTCTTCTAAATTATGTTTTCATAATTCACTATCCTGTACGTTAATAGGTTTGACCTGTACGGAAATGGCTTTGACCTGTACGGAAATGGAATTAGACAATCACAATGCACAACGTTGTCTAATCGCAATTAAACATACAATGTATCGTATTATCTGTTAGTCGTAGAAAAAAAATTTTTCGAGGTAATTTAATTCATTATTTATTTGCGGATAAGGCAATAAAAATGGGTGCAATTGATTTCTAAAACCTACTATAATTGATTGTTGTAAATCGTTTACAAAACTTTCTACTTCTTTAATATTATTCTCTAAAATAAATAAGGTTTCAAGTATTACTAAGTATTGGTTAAAAAATGAGATTTGACTATTGATATAATTTAGGCGTTTTTCAATTAATTCTATATTATTATTAGTACTATTAATTAAGGTTTCGATCTGATTCAACATGTTTTGCAACAGGGTTGTTTTATAATTAATATTATTTATAACGTTATTTTGATTTTCTTTTAATATGTTTAATGCTCTGTAAATTTCCTGTCTTTCGTCGTCGTCCATTACTCCGAATAGCCAGTTAGCTGTCTTACCAATAAAATTGAAAGGGGATCTTTTGTTTCTACTAGAAGTTATAAAGTTAGTGACTTTTGTAAAAATATTTTGGATTTGTTTGTCTGCTTGTTTGAGTAACTTTATGACATTAGCGTCGTGTTCTGAAATGTTGGTTTCAAGTTGCTTACCATGGTGAATTTCTCTAAATTTATTTGAAATGAGTTCGTGTTGTTTAGTTAATTTCATAATTAATGAATTTAAGTCTTTATGGGATAACGTAAAAACTAATTTATGGTTAAATAAATTATTATAAGCTTTTCCTAATTCGTTTGCTAGTGCTAGGGCCAGGATCATAAGGATTATCATCTTCGTCCTGCAACAACATATATTTTTTTAGACCTTTTTACTAAATCTCTTTTAAGTTTTGTGGTCGTGTTTTTTTTTATTTTTGAATGTGATAGTCTTGTCGGTTACATCTTGTAGCTTTATTTTGTTTGCATAAGGTGTTAATTTATTTCTCTGAGCGTTTCTTCTAATAAATACAACTTGTCCTGGAACATTTTTTTCTATTGACTGTTTTGGTTGTTTTTCTTGTACTTTCTCTTTGGATTTTATTATATTTTCTTTTACGTGCTGGTTAATAAGGTTCATGGTTTTGTTTCTGTCGTTGATGTAATCTTCAGTGATTTTATTCGTAGTTTTGTCAAAAGGTAAAATATTTCTTTCGTTTCCGTTAATAATTTGGAAAGATGTAAATTTTGTTGTCGTGTGGATGCTGTTATTGTAAGCTATTACTGTCATGTTCAACTGGGTTTCAAAGGATAGGTTTGATTTTTCCATGTTTGATACTCTCAGTGATTCAATTAATGTAGAGTTAAATCTTTCTGCAATTCCGTTTGATTTTGAGTTTTCCGTGCAAGTTTTGTGATGTTTGGTTTTATGGGTATTCAGAAATTCGGATATTAAATTATTACAGAAGGAAGGGTCGTTATCTGTAATTAATTTGGAAAATACGCCATGGTGTGACATAAATAATGTTAAGTGTTCTAAAATTGTTTTTGAGTTTCTATCGGGAAGTAAATAAACCTGTGCATATTTTGAGAATGCGTCAATTATAGTTAAAATTATTTTTCGGTTAATAAATAGCAAATCTGAATGTACTGTTTGAAAGGGTTTATCGGGGGTTGGTGTTAGTGCTACGGGTAATTTTTGTGGATTACGGTCTATTTTAGATAGGTTACATATTTCGCAATTATTAATGTATTTTGTTACTTCTATTTCCATATTTGGCCAATAATATAATTGTTTGAGCGAATTGTAAGTTTCATTTATTCCTCTATGCTTTGTTTTGCCAGTGTGGTAATATTGTATGAATTTTGTTTGTTCGGTTGGTTCCTCTATATCTTCTAAAAGTTTATTAGTGATATTTAGTTTGACATTGTAGTTAAAATTTTCTCTTATTATTCTAAGAATGTCTCTTTCCACGTTATATTCTTTGAAATAAATACTAGTGTTTGTATTTGGTTGTATTATTTCCTTTAAGGTATTTGAAATTTGAGTGTCACTATATCCGAAAGGTAAATTACAATAAATTCTTTTCTTTGTGTTTCCGAATAAGTTTATATTTTTTATTATCGCGTCTGAAGTATTCTGATGGGTGTCAAATATAATTTGGTTTTTTGCTGTGTTTAACGATGATTCGTTGTAAGGGATGTTAATTTCTATTTCTCCTGTTGATGTGTGAACTGTATCGTTGTCGTCTTGGTGTGGTACGTTTTTAAGAATTTCGTCTAGTTTTGCTATATCTGCATTTGTGGGTCCATCTGCGTTTGCAATTAACGTATCGAAGTCTATTTCGTTTGTGTAAATCTCTTTTGGTGGTCTTGATAATGCGTCTGCAACATAATTTTCTTTTCCTTTTTTGTATTTTACATCATAGTTATATTCCATCAATTTTAGTTTCCATCTTGTTAATTTTGAATTAGCTTCTTTTAATGAAAATAGCCATGTGGGAGGTTTGTGACCCGTTTCAATGAGAAAATGGTTTCCATATAAGTAGGGTCTAAAATGTTTGGTTGCCCATACTATTGCCAAAAGTTCTTTTTCTGTTGTACTGTAATTTTTTTCTGCGTCGTTAAGCGTTCTTGATCCATATGCGATAGGGTGATTTTCTTGAGTTAGTACGGCTCCGATTGCTTCGTTAGAGGCATCTGTCGTTAAAGTAAATTGTTTGTTCATGTCCGGGTATTTTAGAATTGGGTCTTTTACTAAAAGCGTTTTACACTTATTTATTGTTTCTATAAATTCATCGTCAATTTTAATATCTGTATTTTTCTTTAGTCTTTTTGTCAAAGGACGTGTGATTTTGGCAAAGTCCTTAATAAATTTACGGTAATATCCAATTAGTCCTAAAAAACCTTTGATTTCTTTTTGATTTCGTGGTATTAGAAAGTTTTTGATTGCTTCGATTTTTAATGGGTTAGGTTTAATTCCATCTTTGGTGATTACATGTCCTAAAAATTCCGTTTCGCGTTTACAAAATTCACAGTTATCTAATTGTAGTTTAAGATTATGTAGTTGTAACTTCTGAAATACTTTTTCTAACGATTTCCGGTGTTCTTCTAAATTTGGTTTCTTAATAAACAAGGCACTGTGTGTTTATTAATTCACTAAATACATTATTCATCATTCTTTGAAAGGTCGCTGGTGCGTTTTTTAGGCTAAAGGGCATGCGATTAAATTCAAAATGTCTGAACTCGGTGTTGAATACAGTTTTCTGTTTTGATACGTTTTCCATTTCAATTTGGTGATATCCTGAAGTTAAGTCTAATACACTGAAATACTGAGCTCTTCCTAATTTATCTAAAATATCCTCAATGCTTGGTAACGTGTATCAATCTTCTATTGTTTTGGCATTTAATTGTCTGTAGTCTATTACCGTTCTAGTTTTCTTTATTCCTGATGCGTCTGTCTTCTTGTTAACTAAATGTACTGGAAATCCCCAGGGTGAAATACTTGGTTGGATTATTCCTTGGTCTAACATTTCTTCTACGTGTCTTCTGATTTTTTCTTTATTTGTAAAAGGTGTCCTATAAGATCTTAAAAATATGGGTTCCTCGTCTTTTGTGTTTATTTTGTGTTTTACTAGGGGTGTTGCCGTTAATTTTTCTTCTGGTGTTTTAAAAATGTCGATGTATTTTCTACAAACCTTAATTATCATTCGACGTTCTTCAGAATTCATGTGGTCCATTCTGATTAAATTGTTTAGATTTTTTAATTGTGTTTCTTGCGAGAAGCAAAATGGTTGTGCGTCATTTGGGTCAATTGTTTCTTCATTTAAATCACTGAGATGTATTTCTTTATCTGAGTTTGTTGGATTTTCTATTACTAAATTTACGTTTCCATTGTATACGTTGTATATTCCTTCACTTATTTTTACTTCGTCAATTTCGTTTTCGGGTATAAAAATGTCTTGATTAGGTTTATCGTATGATAATGTCGTAATTTGTTTAGTTCTGGGTGGAATGTTAATTTTTACCGGTTTGTCGTAATATAATGTAAAATTGTTATTATCTACTCGCGTAAGTTGATTATTTTGTAGATCAATATTAAATTTTAATTTCTTTAAATCACGGATACCTATTAATGCGTCGAAAAATTCGTGAAAATTTAAGACAATGAATTTAAAATTTCCTGAAGCCTCAAATTCATCAAAACATGGTACGGTTGCCAAAGTTTTCATTGTAGTAATTCCATTCGCGGTATTTATTCTTATATTTACTGGTTTAGTAGAGTTTGGGTAATATTTTGAAATTATTCTAGGGTCAATAATACTAATACCTGTATCGATCAAAATTTTTAAAGGTGGGTTATTTAATTTAATGTAGGGTAAGTGTTGTGTCAGCTTGATTCGGTTGTTAAAGAAGTTTCTAAAAAATTTAGCTCCGGTTCAGTTTCGTCATATTCGTTAATTATTTCGTCATTTGTAATTGGTTCGGGGTTAATTTGGTCAAATTGTTTTAAATTGACAGGGGCGTAATACTGATTAGTTTCTTCGTTAAAAATCACGGATTCGGGATTAATTTCGTGAAAATAATTTTTTATACTCGAAATTCCTGACATTGGAGTGAGTTTTAGTAAGTTAATGTTTTGGTTAGGTTTAAACACATTTGAAGGTGGTTTATGAAATTGTTTAAATTGAAATTGGTTTTGTTGGAATTGGGGTCGATAAGTTTGATTTGAAAATCTATGATTGTAAGCATTTGTTAAAAATGGATTAATTTGTGGTTGGGGTGGTTGATTGAAGTTTTTATAATTAGAAATATTTTTTGAAACTGGATTCGTTTGTGGTTGTCTTGAAAATATTTTACTGTGTGTATTAAATGAATTTACGTGTGATTGATTTGATCTTTGTACAAAATTTAATTCATCTTAAGCATATGTTATAGCTTGTTCTAAAGTATTGGATTTTCTTGAACGAATTTGCATTGCTATTTGGCACGGGATTGTAACTAAAAATCTATCTAAAGCGTTAGCAATAAGAATTTCTTGCCTAATAGATTTATTTGTTAATTCTGATAAATTTAATTTTGCTATTAATTTGCCTAAAGAGGTTCTTATCCTATGTCCGTATTCAACTAAATTTTCCGATTTATTAATTTTAATATTATTAAACTCAACTGTTAATTGTTCTAAATCTCTAACATCCGAAAAGTGTTCGATTATCGCGTTTTTAATTTTGGGCCAATCAGTTAAATCGTCGCGTTGTGACAAAATTTCTGAAGCTCTACCTCTAAATTTAGAAAATATTGCGGCTCTAATTACGGTTTGTACTTCGGGTAAATTTTGGTAACGTGTGTATATATTTTCACATGTTAAACAAAAAGCATTTATTTGAGTATCTTTACCATCAAATAACGGTATCGTATCTAATTCTATTTTGAACAATTGATAATTGACAGGTGGGTTTGCCATGTCTTCCGCTTCTAACGTTAACGAGTCTAATGATTCAACTAGATCGTCCGTTTTGGTGTTTTTATTATTATTTAAATTTGCAAAAGCAATTTCCAATTAATGGAGGATATAACAAAATATTTTGAGGAAGTACCTTGTTACGGTAAGAATTATATGTAACTAAATTTAAAGGGAGCGATGGCCGCAATAGCTCGGTTCTTGCATGCAAATTGGGGTGGGTAAGAAATTGTGAGGGGAATATTTAAATCAAAGATGTCGTGGTAAATAAAGTTAGTCAAATAGTAATTAGAAACGGTTAGAAATGGGCGCCACACAATTTGTTTAGTTACGGTCCTGTTAAGTAAATTGTAAAAGTTTAACAGGGCTCTAGTAGTAGCGAAGGGTTGCTGAAAGAGAAAGAAAAGGGAAAAAAAAGAAAAACGGGGAAGGTTAAACAATAAATAGCATTCAGTAAATTTGATGTAAATATAATGAATTTAGAATAAATAGCAATTTACAAAATAATCAATAAAATATTCAATTTTGAATTATGCAAACAAGTTGAGTAAAATAAACAATAATGGATTTTAAATGTTACAAAATTACAGGATCTAAATTACCTTGTGTTAAAACAAAAGTAGTAAAACTAATTTAATTACGTTAGGTTCGCAAAACAAACAACAAAAAAAAATAATTTAATTTGGGGCAGCGTTCGTTATTCGACAGGACAGTAATTTCAAATTTGAAATACAAAAAAAAATAAATCTTACCTTAGTACTTCGCTGAAGGAACTCCGTGCACGGTATTTCCAGTCGAAGTTTCCTTAAATAAAATATTTAAAACAAACAATTTCAAGGTAATTCAGATAACAACTTCTTATAGGAACAAAGAGAAAATAAATTAAGTAAATCAAGCCAAAGTTTAAATAACAAAAGTGAATTTGAAATAGCAAAAAAAAGGAAATTGTAAAATTTTAAAGTATAAAGAAAAGTTTTTTTTGAATTTCTAAAGTTGATTACGCAAGTAGGATTCTGATTAAAAGTTCACTGTAGAAAATAAAGCTTTGAGATTTGCACAAATATCAGTTGATTCACAATAGAACGAAGGTTAAAGGTTGTTTTTTTTCCACTTAGCGTCAGTTGGTGCAATCGAAGTTGACTTCTCAGCGTAGCGTTAGTAGAGTTTACAGATGAACCAAGGAACTCTCACACGTGGAGTAAACAATCCGTTGGAGGAAACGTTCATATGAATTAGAACAATTTCGTCGGAAGAAAAACCCGCTATAAAAAGAAGGGAGAGAAGCGAAGTCAGATTAACTAAATAAAGCAAAAACTAAGTACTTTACCTGGGTATAATAATCCAGCGTTAAGAAAACTAAGTACACTTTTAAAATTTAAAGTAACTTATATCCGTAAATATACGATTTTTAGTAATTTCAGGAAAAAAACAGGTTCCGTTGATGTACTAAAAGTTAGGAAGGTTTTAACGTAATATCCGGTAAAATCGCCGTGTTTCAGTAAACGTTAGTACTTCCAAGGTACAGTAAATTTTCGAAGTGATCTCAACAAGAGTTTGTCAGGAACTAATTAAAGAAGGAAACGAAAGAATCTAGGGTCATAATGACGTCACACGATAACAAAATAAATTTGTCAGCAAACTCGTGAGAAGGCTCGAGTAATATGAAATTTTAAGCAAAAATATTTATAAGGACTTGTAGAAAAGCAGCATTTAATCACGTATTAAGCGAAAATAATACGCTCTTAATTACTCATAAATTACAAATTTTCGACTTTAAAATGTAACATAATAACGCGTGAAATTAGTAGCAGCAGATTCCCACACGTCTAACTTAAATGAATCAGACAGTGCCGGATTTAGAAAAAAATTTGCTCAGGGCGTAACAACCTTATTTGTTAAAATAACAATGTGAGAACTAGCTTTCCTACCTTTTTATGTGTGCGTTGTCTGTTGACGTATCCTTCGACCGATGCTGCGATGCACCTGGTTGTGGTCACCTTGGCTGCGTTGCGGGACTCGCACTTGGTGTTTTCCTTGGGTGTTTGCCGTTGATGTTTTCCTTCAACCGATGCTGCGATGCACCCTGTTGTAGTTGATTTGGGCTACGTTGCGGGCTTACACTCGTCGTTGACTTGGAGGGTTGTTCTGGGTTGTTCTTCGTTTAATAAGGAATTGAAATTCGCCGGCCACGTCAGTGTTTACGATAAACATTTTTTTTTCGACACTTGACCGTGTAAACCTTTCCGTTTCGATTAATAATTAATCTTTTCGGAATCCTACCGACTGCGCCAGTTTTATTTGAATTATCAAATAATATGTTTTTAAAAAGATTTATTTTTTATTTGAACAATAATTTTATCAACGTTGTTACATAAGTAGCAAAAACTAGTCTCTTCTTTGATACATAATTACTGTATTTATAAACTATCTTATCTAAAAGGAAATAGTTACATTATCTCTTGCGACGTCTGCAAGTCCTTGAATATAACTTAGATGAAAAATAAATTTATCAATGTATCCTACGTGTTGAATAAAAAAAGCAAATAAGTAACGCTTAATAGTGGCGCATTTACATTCCCAGCGCCCTCTCCGTCTGTCCTCTTTTTTTACGGTCGCCCAATACAAGTTGCGAACAAAAATTATACACGAATTGCATGTCTCAACATTCTCTCTGTTGGATGTAACTACTGAAATTGAAACGCTGCTGATAAGAAACTCATAAATTTCATCTACGTCTAGTAGATTATGCATATCACTGTAAGACACCAAACCTATGGAAACGGGTATACCCACATAAATTATAAGCGACAGTTTCCAGTTAAGATTTTTTTAAATATGAAATTGCATGTAGACTAGTAAACGTATGTAGTTTTTAAATAATTTGAAGTAGCAACCCACCCAAAGAATTTAGCAAGTGTGTATCAACGGTTGAAGAGGTGTAGCCGCCACTGAGCATGTTACAGGAATATCCAAATAAATACCTTTGCGCCGTAAGAGCACCTCACTGTTGTTTTTTTTATCAGTTTAATATGTGTATAACATGTAATATATATGTAACATTTAATTTTTAATTAAAACAAAAAAAGCGGTACAAATTATTATGATTTAAAATATTTAAACATACCTATAGCATATATGTATTATATACAGGGCCGGACTGGCCCACCGGGCGATCGGGCGCCGCCCGATCGGCCGGAGCTCTGAAGGGCCGGACCGGGCCGGTCAGCGTAATATCATTGTATTTATATCTTAAATACAATGGTAATATTAACAATTAAAAAATTAAAAATATCGAAAAATTATACTTTGTATTTAAAAAATTTATACTACAACAACCGTTTATGCATGCAGAAGGATGAGTTTCGATTGGTGAATTGGTGTACCTACCTATCATGTCTAGAGGATGTATGTGTCAGAGCTAAGCGCACTTTCAGTAAGTCCTTATCAGTGATAATTGATAATTAAATTATTTGAGCAATAAATGACAAGTATTAAAAACATGTATGCAAAATCAGGGGCAATCAAGGCATACGCATATGTGAGTTTAAGAATAAACAAGCAAAACACAAAACTTCTTCCATTCATTAAACCGGTTTTAGGCGTTAAACGTGTACTGCTGTTTTTATTATTATTATTTCTAGGAACTCGCGCTGCAGTTAGATAGGTACAGTTTACGCATGTGCCACTGACTCGGTTGAGTGTTGAGTATGAGCGTTGATTAAGAAACTCTTTAGTCAATGGTATGACTATTCTTCTGTTATTCTGTTGCTGAAAGAAATCCTAAAAAGTACCAAGTACTTATTTTTCATTTAGCCTGCAGAATAAGTGTATAAAGCATAAATGCGGATATAAATTACTCTGTAATCCTAGAATATTATACATGCAAACATAAAAGAAAATGTAGGCGTAGCGCTTAGCATAGCATTCTTGGTTTATACACCGCTGTGCAGTGCCCTTCTTTCATAGCATGTTATGAATTTGTGAGTAGAGTGGGCCGGATGTTTTTATATTTTTGCACAATCTGATGAATCTGCAAATTGACTTACCGTGTAAAGTAGAAGTCATGTTAACATTTTGAAGTTTAGATTAGAACATTTTATGTTCAATCGTTTTAATATTACATCAAATGTTCAAAGTGTTTTCCCCCGGCTTCTATGCAACTGTTAATTGTTCTAAATTAAACATTTTGAAACGCTACAGCCACTTTTACAATTCAAATTCAAATCAAGAGTCAAAAGTCAAAGATGATGCAAAAGTAATTTAAAATTCACAGCCTACCCTAATTATAAATTTAAGTGATTGCCTGGTAGTAACGGATTTTCGTTCATTAGAGAATTAAAATGGCTGAAAATTCACCAAAGAAGATCACTTTGAAAAAGAAGGAGAAAGGTGGTGCCGCAAAGGAGCGGGAAAAAAGAAAAAGACTATTAGAGCAAAGTTCACATAGTTGTGAAAAAAATTCAGAATTATTTGTGACAAAAAAATCGAAAAATTCACAGAAAGACACGGAAATTGAACAGCCTAAAGAAAATCAATCAAACACCACTTACAATGCGATAATAGCAATAACACAGTTACAGCCTCTCGGACATACATCACAAGGTAGACCATGTAATTGTTCCCTCGAATGAAACCACAGAAAAAAATACAGCATCATCGAGTAGTGTATCTCACAATTTAACAACAGAGGCTGTAAAAAATGAGACTAAAGATCGAAATGAAGAGTTTTATTTCAAGAAACCTGAATATTATGATTTGGATTTATTTTTAAAAGGGCATCCACGACATTTTTTAAAATGTGCTGAAAAAATTAACACTGACATTATCTACCATATGAAGTCTGGTACAGAAAGAAATTAATTTAGTTATAACAAACATAAAAAAACATTTTACTGTTGGATTTTTCTTGCTTTTTGTTAAAGAAGACAATCTTTCTCTCTTGGCTACTGGCATTTCAAGCCCTGTTAAACATGTTTATACCCGCATAGAAGATCACGAATTAAGCAGAGTACATATTAATTCAGCTGAAGCCTATTTACTGCATAGAAGTGAAAGAGATATACATTCACTCCTGTTTTCAACGGCAGGTGCGGAAAGACTTGCAAAAGTGGAGAATAAAAGACAGGTATTACTCAGAGTCATAGAGACGATTAAAACTATAGGCAAACGAGGATTAAGCTACCACGGTGATAGCTCCAGCGAAGCAGCCTATACTTTACTGAACGAGAATTTAGACCACAGGAATTTTTAGAAATAATTTTGCTTATATCAAAATTTGATCCTCTGCTACTACTTCATATTGAAAAAGTAGCAAAAGAAAGCGAAAAAATTCATGTCAGCAAGGCCAAAAAACAAAATAAGATTCAAGGACGTGGAAATTTAACAACATTTTTATCAAAAACGATAGTAAATTTGTTAATAGAAGGTATATCAAGTTTAATAACGCAAAAAAATGCGGATGAAATAAAAAATTCCAAAATTTATTCAGTTCAGTTATTTTATTCAGATACGAAAGGCAAAGGCTTATTTGAAATAGTAACGGAATGTCTCAGAAAGTTTGAAATTGATATAGAAAATTGTGTTGGGAACTCCACCGATCATGCTTTTAACATGCAAAGGCAGTATAAGGGTTTTACGTCGTGGCTGTCTAAAGATTCTCCTGGACAAGTTCACGTTTGGTCACGTACTCAATTTAGTTATCAGTGATATCACTAAACTCACCAACCCAGCTGTGATGTTGTTTGGTTTGATTAATAAATGTGCTGCTTTTGTAAAAGAATCCCATCTACGAATGAATGTTTGGAAAGAAGCAATTTCTTCAACTACTACTCCCAATTTAAAATTTGTAAATTTAATCGGAGGTGGGCTAAAGAAAAGGCATTGACTAAAATGTTTAACATAAAAACTGGGTTTTTTGTCGAGTTGTGTGAAACTTTATATGCAATAAAAACATCTGACAAATTTAAT
Organism: Aquatica leii; assembly: GCA_035610365.1. Taxonomy (NCBI): domain Eukaryota; kingdom Metazoa; phylum Arthropoda; class Insecta; order Coleoptera; family Lampyridae; genus Aquatica; species Aquatica leii. Next base: position 41,257,306 of record CM069433.1, on the reverse strand, counting down.
AGTGAAAGCAAGTATAATTCAGGTACTCTTTTAGAAAGTTTGTTGAAGTATGAAACCGTAATTACCGCGATATTGAATTTTTGTATATACTACACCTCTTTTCAATTATTTAGAAACAGCCGGGATGGACTTTGTACAAGCTTATCGTATGGTTCACGAAACTCTGAAATCTTTCAAGAATATGAATAGGGAGTTCGATCAAATCTACACTGAAGCAAATAAATTTATTAGCATGGTTAATGATCGGTTCCTAGAAAAAGACTTACCTTTCGAAGTTGAAGATAGTTTTCCACAACGAAGAATAAGACGTAAACAAAAATTCTATGATGAAAATTGTGGTGATGAAGCCGTGCAAAAACCTTTAACCAAATTCAAAATAGAATTTTTTACGTAACAATGGACAGAATTATTGGCGCTTTAGAATCCAGGTTTTTAACTCATAAAGAATTATATAACGATTTTGAATGTTTACACCCTGGAAGTTTCTCTTTTTATTCGCGATTACCGGAATCAGCCTTGGAATGCATCTATTCTAAATTAGAATTTTTTTTCCAGAAGTCAAGTTAGAAGAATTAAAACAACAATGGACTGATTTTGTCTCCAAATGGTCAAGGTTGAATCACTCTTTGTCAGAGGAATGTTTTCAACATATAATAGAAGAAAACGATGAAGGAATAGAAGTAGATACAGAATCTTTTGGAAGTCATAAATTTTATAAAAACTGCATATTTTGCTGTTACAATGTAATAATGAAATATAATTTATTTGCAAAAGCGTATCCAACTCTGCAAAAAGCATATCAGTACCTGCTTACTTTATCAGTAACACAGGTTGCATGTGAGCGGTCCTTTTCAAAATTGAATTTTATCCTAAACAAAGTAAGAAGTTGCTTAACCCAAGAACATTTAGAAGCGTTTATGTTAATGTCTATCAAAAAAGATATTTTAATTTCAATCGAGAATGAAAAAATTATTGATCATTTAATGTCTCACAGTAAAAACATGAGGAATTTGCTAAGTCTCTAGTGTTTAGTATAACACTGAAAATCTATTTGCTATATTTAATGCTTAGATTGATTTTCATTGTTTATAATACTTCAATATAACGTTTCCTATTTTTTATAACATTTTTAAATACACACTGCAATTATATACATAATATATTACATATTTCCCTGAATGCTGCTTTACTTGTTATTAATTTGTATATACTCGTACATAGTATTTAATTGAAAGGATGTCATTTTATCTATGTAACATGACTAACATGGAAAACTTCGGTCCGGTGGGCTGGTAAAGAAGTTTCGCCCGGGCCGTTTTTTGAACCCAGTCCGGCCCTGATTATATACTTTTTATTACTCTAAAACATTAATTTAATATGGTCGTCATTCAAAGCAATGTATATTAAATAGGTATCTCTTTATGTTCGGGCTAGAATTATTTGAGCCCATGGCTGTTGGCTGTATATATAGCGAAGCATTCTAACGTGATGTCCCGACATCTACTATGTTTTATTGCAGTTTTAACATGATTCACGCGTTTTTAGTCCGCGATCAGGGAAAAAGGGAAATTCCTTGCAAATTTGGGGAATTTTCGATCTTTGGAAATTTTATGAAATTTAATGCACGACCCAATCAGCAAGGAAACGTTTTTTTTACGTTTTAAAAACGTTTTAAAATAGTCGAAACAAAAAATGTTTTTCAAAAAAAATATTTTTGTTGCGTTTTAAAAATATTTCATTTAAACATTGATATTGAAATATTTTAAAAATGTATTCTAAAACATTTTTTAGTAACATAAAAAACGTTTTTACTTTATTAGAAATTATACTTTTGCTTGCTTTCACCTATACACTTTTTTCTTTTATATATTGTAACAAAAACACAATTATATAATTTTTTTTTACATATTATTAATAGATACATGTTAAACCTTTTCGTTTTTCTAAAAACTTCCTTGCAAATTTGAATTAAGTGCTTAATAACCGCGTTTGCGCAAAGTACCAGTATCTGCGTGATAATATGGCGATTTTGTATATTATAAATGCATTATATTTTAAGCTTCAGCGAAACAATTTCCATGGTATGCTGTGTAATGTATTGTCAGTGTATCAGTTTAATTGTTTTGTGATTTGCGTTCTAGCGAATATATATCATATACTTAGATACTGTTATTGTCAGCATTTATTATGATGGTACGTTTTTCCTTGGTTTTTGTTGCAAGAAATTTTGCTTAAGTATAATGTTATTTGTTACAGCAGTGGTACACGCTCATTCTATGTACTTTATGATTTCCATTCTTTGTAATGTTTTAAGGTTATCAAATTGATATGATATTGACCAAATGGGTGATTTGAACGTGCACAATAACCAATTAATCTTGGTATGTCATTTTTTCTAATATTATTGCAGCATTATTTTGTGTGTCCAAAGTTTCAAAATCTTGGATTGTTAGTTGTTTTGCTTTTTGTTTATACACACAGAGGTACATGCATAATTAGTCAAGTTTTCTTATTTTATGAACAGGATCCTTCGGTGTGGAGGAATGGCAACAATAAAAACAACCTTTATTGATCAGGCCTTAACAACAGATAAGGGTTGTTTTTATTGTTGTCGTTCTTCCACTCCAAAGGATCCTATCCATAAAATAGAAACATTTTTGATTAATTGGAAACTTTTGTGAGGATTATTATAATTATTTCAATTAATATAAAGTAATTACATAAATAACATTTGTTTTACTTTATGTTAATGTGTTAATTTTTGTTATAGGCACCAGATGCGTTTACAGCCACATGAAATTAAAGTATTTAGAGTATACGAAGATTGTATTATTTATCTTTTGTAAGTATGTTAGGGCTGGTTCTATAATAATGGTATAAATGTCAGTTAAGATATACTTAGTTTGATTGTAAAATGCTGTCGTTATTTGCTGTGTTATTGGTTAGTACAACTAAAACTAACAGCCAAATATGTCAGTATTTTAAAATTAAAGCAAGTATAACTAAACTTACATTTATACCATGATTGTAGAACTGCCCTTAAGCATATTGCAATATTAAAAAAAAGCGTTGATTATACATTTTTTATACATTAATGTAACATTTGTAAAATATTACAAATATATATAAATAATATTATAAATAATGTTTTTTAAATATTTTTAGAATGTTTTTCTAATGTTGATTTTGCAACGTAATTCTAGCCATTAAGACGTTTTTGCAATGTTTTTAAAAATGTAAATATATCTTTTGTAAAACGTTAAAAAAAACATTTCAAAAATGTTTCCTTGTTGATTGGGTAGTTATCATATTGATTTTTTTACATTTTTTTTAGACATTTGTTATTACATTTTATATTATTTACTAGAAGCGTGATTTATTTAGCTTCTTAGATACATATGTCGATGCTTTTTTCTTAATTACACTCTAATTAAACGTGTCGATAAAAATCATAATGATGATTAATTATGCAATTTGTAGCTTAAAATTTAAAACTTTTTAATGATTCAAAATTTATTTTTAACACAATTTATAGATGACCCAAAAAGCTATTACTAAGATAACGAGTACTTACAACACTGTTAATTTATCCTAGTGTACTTTTAAAGTCATTAAGTATTAGGGTTTTAACAGATTAATTGTTTGGTACTTAATACCATTGCATTTTTTGAATGTTCAAAAGTTAAGTAGTCGGCGAAACAATAACTAAAGAGTGAAGAACTTGCTCAAAAATTATGATTATTTGTGTGTTTACTTAATTGATAATACACTTTATCTTTGTCTTTATACAATTTTGACCTACTTGGTGATTATGTAAATTCATAATTAAAGTGTCTGCAAACAAATATATCGTTATAAACATAACGTTTAAAAATGTTATCGGGTCGCTTGTACCTTACAAGAGCCAGTCAATTAATTGTTTCCTTTAGACACCACACTACCGCCTGTCTCTCTAACAACCATGAAGTTTTAATTATTTCTCATAAAAAGAAAAATGAACATTTTCCATTGGTTTGGTTACGAGATAACTGTAGATGTCCGATGTGTTTTCATACAAAATCAAACTCTCGGATAATCAATTGGCGTGATTTTAATATTTCTCCGAAAGTTACATTTCTCGAGGTAAAATAAATTTGTGTAGAAGAAAAACTAATAAATGCTTTTAGGTTGTCGACAATGATATAATTTTACGATGGCAAGATGATCATATTTCTAAATTTAACACCGATTGGCTCATAGAACACAGTTTTTTAAAAGAAAGTCAAAACAAATATTTGGAGAAAAAGTATCGACCAGTTAGAGTCGCGTGGAATAAAAATAATGTTTTAAGCAAAATTGGTAGCTACAGCTTTGAAGAAGTTATAACACAGTATGTACAAATGCATTTGTAAATATTTAAGTTTATGATGAAATTGTAGAAATGCAACACTTCATCGTTGGTTAATGGACTTAGCGAAATATGGCCTAGCATTTTTACAAAATGTACCAAGTGATAAAAACCAGTGCAAAAAATTGGCAAATAGAATTGCATTCTCAAGAAGAACTCGTTACCAGTAAGATACCATTAATACAAAATCAAAATTTCAGCGTAAATTTGTAGAGATGAATTTGATGTAATGACACAATCTGAAACTAGCAATGCTTATTTAGAAAGTTTACTTCAAATGCATACAGATTCGCCTTATTATGAATACACTCCAGGGGTAATTAATAAGTCCTGTAAATTAGTACCTACTTTGAAAGCGTATTTTAGATTACTTGTCTGCATTGCTTGATGCAAACGGAAACGTTAGGAGAAGAAAGTTCATTATCAGACGGTTTATATATAACAGAGAAATTACGAAAAGAAAATAAAGAAATTTTTGATATTTTAAGTACAGTTAATGTAAACTGGGTTGACAGAGACGAGCACGGTGAAAAATACCATAGAATTCTTCGAGCGCCTGTTATAAAGTATACTTCTATAACAAAAAAACTCATTATATAATATCATTTTTTAGATTAAATTCTGAAGGAAATGTCGAAAAGATTATTCATTCAATATCGCAAAGAGATTCTCATTTTTCAGTTGACTTAGGGCTTGTAAAACCTTGGTATAAAGCATTAAAAGTATTTATAGATTTAATGTATCAAGAGAGATACCAATACAAATTAAAACAAGGTAAGCTTAAATACCGGAAACAATATTTGAATTCATCGAAAAATTTTACAGGACAGTTATTAGCTTTTGATAATACTAGGATCATTTATGGTGGATTGACTTATAAGAACTCAAATAATAATAAACGTCATATTATTGGATGTCATATTGATTGGGATGAAGTTTATTCTAAAATTAGGGTACTTCAAAATTAAAATTCAATATTTACTTTACTGTAAATGCTATTTTTTTATGGAATATAAGGAATGTTAGTGTTTTAGATCTGATTTGCTACTACATTTATGTGTAATAACAATAGTAGCAATCAAATCTATTACGTATGTGCGGTACTGTCATATTCCTTCTTAAATCGAGTGATGGCTGTGTGGATGACTTATTTTAAAACTTTTTCTACACCGCACTGTCGTGTAACTTAAGTGGATTGTATATTAGATAAAAAAAGATTATTTGATTACTAATAAAAACTTAAACTCGTTTAAATTTTAATTTCTACTATGTACAGTTCTAAAGCGTCCCCTATTACGGACGTGCGCAATTTTTTTCAATGTTAATATTTATTATCTAATAAGCTGTTGTTAGAAAAATTTTTTTTGTGAATAAATTATTAGGAAGAATTAACTCTATAAGAAACCGTAAAAATAATTCAAATAATTTACATACGTACAAAATTATATAAGAAAAACTGTTAAAAATGGCGGATACACCCACTTCCGGTTTCTTTATCAAACCCATCTTTTGATAGAACCGAGAGAATATGAAAAGCCAGCTCCATACCAAACTTCAAGTAATTAGGACTTTTGGTTCGAGAGTTATCGTGGGTACATCCAAAGATAATTTAAATAAGATATAAACAAGTCAAAATAATTTAGAGAAAAATTGTTATTTTTTAACGTATCTTGCTTTCCTTTCAAGATATGGAATTTTTTTCTAAAAAAAATTGTCGTATACACGATTCGAACCTAGGATCATATATAAAATTGACTTTTAATTATAAATCAAATATCAAAGAAACTGTTAATGTTATAAAAAAAAAAGAAAAGCAACGAGCATGTTTATTTGTAGGCATGGATTATGAAATTGCAATAGTACGTGGCAATATGATTTCACCACGGCCTTCACTGAATCTAAATTAAATAAATGGAATTGATAGAAGCATTTATTTACACTATAATTTGAAGAAATACTGATCTTTGGTGACAATTTTTTGTTTGTTGACAAAATGCAGTATATATTTTGACTTCAATTGAATATAAAGCGGTTTATAAACAATGCTACTTCTATTTGTTGATCCAAATACTATTTAAAATCTTAATAATATAAAAAAGAAAACAAACTACAAAAGTTATTTATTATTGACTTCAATCGTTTAATTCATTTTTAAGGTTTTAATACTCGAATAATTAGTTAATGAAACGTTTTCAAATACCGCGCAAGTATAGTATTGTCTTTGTGTTTGTAAATTCGATTTATTTTAACCGTGTTCATTACATGTTTAAATCCAATTATAAGTAAATAATCAAAATAACCGTACAAAAAATGGTAGATGTTAAAACTGAAAATAATATAAATTTTGTAGAACGGTTAAATGAAAAAAAAAAGTAAACGGTCGCAACTTGTAATTAATATAAAACAAACAACGAAAAAACAATGTAAGATCAAGATCCTTCAAATTGGATTTGTGGATGTAGTAAGACTCGTTATGGTGTAAAACAAGAGTGACTGACATAAAACATTTAAAAATTAAGATTCAGAAACAAAGTTTGTCGCCAGAATCGAATGTAGATATTGGATTACAATTAGACAGCGCTTACAGAAAATTGATAAACGATTTTAATGAAAACGTTAGTAAAAATCGATATATTTTAAATAAGACTACAGTTTGCATAAATGTCTGTGGGGCATAAGAATATTGGCGTTACGTGGTGACGCTAAAATCGAAACGTCTGAAAATCCTGCGATATTTCGAGGTTTAATAAATTTAAAAAAATCTCAAAAACAATTTCAAAATTAATAATTAAATTAAAAACTCAGGTTAGCATAGATTTCAAGAGTATAATGATCAATTTCTACAAGACGTTTTTAGATTACTTAAACTTACTTATACCGCTGTAAACGATTGTAAATTAACAGTCAAATTAGAAGTTCTTGACAATCGTGTAGAATTTTATGGTAGTTCTGGTGCCGTGGCTATTTTATCAACAATAATCTTTGTGAAGCTTTTTTAAAAAGTGTCAAACAAACAAAATTTCATTCATTTAAGCATAATTAAAAAAATTACTGCTCAGAGCGCCACAGTACGAGCGGTCACCGGTATGTATGCCGCTTTATAGTGATGCTAAAACTTATTTTACGACTGCACAAATTGTACGCCGCTTACGTCAATTCTTACGTGCGTGTAAGTTATGTATCTTTGTTTGATATGGATATTATTGAAAAGTCATTATGTTATTGTTTAAAAATGAATTGTATAAAACGTTTTTATGGAATAGCTTTTATTTGAGCTATTAAAACATTTTAACTAAGAAATTGTTTAAATTGAACAAGTATATACAAGCATGATATCGCAATAATACAGAAATACAGTTTTAGCAGAAATTTGACAAAATTCTAATAAAATTTTTATACTGCTAAAAAGATTATACTCATGTCTATCTGCCACATAAATTTTATGTAATTTAAAAAAAAATACAATTGTATGTATTTTCAATTGCAAGTTTTTGTATATATAATATATAATTAAAATTTTTCAGTTCTAACTTTTGATTTTATTTGACTTCAAACTAAGAGGCCAGAACTGCGATAGTAATATATAACGTTTAGGAAAAAACAAACTTACAAGTAATTTATATGCGATGTTTATAAACACTCTTCACAAATAAGTTGAACTTTTGTTTATCTACACTGGTATTTATGTTTGCTGGTAAACCAATAATTCTTACGACTTTAGACTTCTCACTAGACTTCTTTCGGGCACTTTTTTATATTTTTTATTAGGATTCAGAACATTTAATCTTTTTTTTAAAATATTTTAAAAACGCTTTACTACCCCCTTCTTAAGACTGTTCTATTCCAGAACAAGTACTTGGGTGCGGGACCGATAGAAAGGGTCGCGGTGATAGCGACAGATTTCTCTATTTCGGCAACTTCTTTGAGCAGAAAAGTAGCAGTCAATAGAATTTTTTGACCCGATGTTCTTCTTGGATGGTAACTGCAAACCAACACTTCTGTTTCTTGGCAAACGACGAAAGTACTTCTTGGTAACCAAATAGAAATTGGCCATCATTAGTCTTATGACTTTGCCGACTGCCGGTTGCTGTCTTCTTAGTTTATCTAGTCTTCTTAAATATTACCGTAACCCTTCTGGGCATCTCAAAATCTTTACTCACGTAATGAACAATAGCGTAATCTTTTCGTGTTTGGAACAAGTCTTGTTGCTTTCCACAACCCAGGTACAAGTTCACAAACTTATCGAAGTCCATTCCATCGACTTGATTCTTGGTTCTGCTTGTTATATCCTGCTTCGAAACTGTTCTTGAGTAACGTTGTTATTGTTAGCAAACGGGGCAATACAATCAATATGGACCTCTTTTCGCTTACAATTACTTTACTTTTTGTAATCGGTGGCAATTATTTTTGAACACTATATAGAAGGACTAATTGTTTCCAAATCTAAAAACATAGTTCTATCTTTATTTACAGACAGCCCCCAGATAAAGAAAGCATTCGAGCAAAGCGGTAACCGACTGGGGGTATCAATTGTATCATATTCTTATTTAATGGTGTCAGAAACAAGTGCAAGAGGTGGACCGACAAATAATATTATCACGTGTTTGTAATTTTTGGCACCTGAAAATACTAAAATACTTACATATAATCTCTCAACTTTCAACATAAATCGTTTCTTTTTAGTCGAAATTGTAAAACTGCGTATAATAATTTATTTTCTAGTATTTGCCGCATCGGAAATATGTTATTTCGTGCTCTACTTTGTCTTTCAATGATTTATATTACATATTACAAGTATATGTAAACTGAAATGTATAGCATATATTGCAAAACGCAGAATTGTGTTCGGAATTTTGCGATTTGTTTTCATCGCAAATTTTATTGTAGCTGCATTACATAATATTTTACTTTGTTATCTCTTAAGAAAAGTGTCGTTTGTTCATTACTTTCTTAACGTCTGGGGTCGGCCAAGACCCTTTGGACCCACCTTAATAATACGCCTAACACGAAAAGAAGAGATCTTCATTTTATTTTCAGTATTTCTTTGCTGTACTGAACTTTAATCGTGAAACTTGTATTGCTGAGAAATTGATTTATTTCCAAAATTAATACTGTGAGACTGTAAATAAAGTGTTACAAGAAAGTATTACAAATTAATATTTATGAAAATACATTAAATAATTTTACTAATTAAATTATATTACATAATAAGAATGAATAAAATAACATAATTCTAAATGTTGGGTGTTATCATGTTGAGAGTGGTGACACCACATCATAATTGGATAGTTTTAATTTTTTTGTATTTAATGTTTTTTCTATCTAGCAATGAGTGACGGCAGTAGAAACAAATTATCCGGAGCCCAATATAAAAAACGCAGACTGGAAAAGGACGCAGAAAAGGAAAAACTAAGTGGATCTTTTACAAAATTTCTAAAACTTAATTGTTTTACGTCGAATCCATCTCTATCAAATGTCGACCTTGTTCCAAAGCTATTGGTTGTTAATGATCAACAGTCATCCACTTCTGGTGCGCATATGTCACTTAATTCAGAAATAAACAACTCGGTAAGCAATAATGAAGAAGGTACTGCGCTTATTACAAATATTGATCCCGCTATATGGCCTAATCTGTTAAGTCACCGTTTAATTGAAATGATTGTGACAAAAGTTTATATATTATAGATTATAGAAAATTTATCTGTTGATAAAACTAGAAGAAAATTTTCAGCCACGCAATATACGCGAAAGTTACCAAACGGTGAAAAAGTGAATAGGGACTAGTTAGTATATTCTAAAAAAATTAATGTGGTAATCTGCATTTCTTGTAAAGTATTTAGCGCACAGTCACATAAATTAATTTTGGGTTACTCTAATTGGCGGCATTTACCTGTTAATATTTCCCGACATGCAAATGGCATATAACATTTGAAGAGCGCTCAAAAATGGCACGACTTGAAATTACGTTTAGTTAAAGAATGCACCATTGATAAAGAGCAACAAAATTATTTTGAATTTGAAAAAAACGTTGGCGTGCGATTATTAAAAGAATGATTTGTATTTTGCTGGTCAAAATTTAGCGTTTAGAGGCGACAGCCATAAACTTTACGAATCCAATAATGGCAATTTTTTGAAATTAGTTGAAATGTAGGCTAAATTTCATCCAATTATAATGGAGCATGTAAATAATGTTCAAAAGTCTAAGGAATTAAATCAAAATATACCTCATTATTTGGGAAATCATTTTCAAAATGAATTAATTAGTTTATTGTCAAAAAATATTCAACAAGAAATTTTAACCTGTCTAAAAACAGTAAAATATTACTCAATAATTTTAGATGAAAGTCCCGAGCCATGTAGAGCAGCTTACTTTTATAATACGATTCCTTTATTGTTCCTCAAATGCAGTTGAAATTAGAGAACATTTTTTAGGTTTTCTTCAAGTTACGAATACTACAGGGAAAGGACTTTTTAAATTTTTAAAAGAAGAAATATTACCAAAATTTGAAATAGATTTTTATGGTATGAGAGGCCAGGGATATGACAATAAAATATGTCCGGCAAGCATGTAGGTCTTCAAGCTCAAATTCAGCATATTAACGCTAGAGCAATGTTTGTGCCTTTTTCAGTTCACACATTAAATTGAACTATTAATGATGCAGCTAAAATTTCATATGAGACTGTTGATTTTTTTCAATTATCCCCGTACAGGTGGGACACTTTAAAACAAAATCTGCCAAATTTAACTTTGAAATCAGTAAGCGAAGAAGATGGGAAAACAGAATCAAAGCTATTCGCCCTCTAAGATATCAGTTATTAGAACTTTGTAAAGCTTTACTGTATTTAACCGAAGATACTTCAAGGGACATGCACGGTCATTATTAAATGAAATCAAAACTTTTAAATTTATTTGTTCTATTGTAATGTGGTACGATATCCTAACAAACATTAATTTAGTTAGTAAATTCCTTCAAAATCAAAATTTAAATGTATATGAATGTCAAAAAAAAATAGAAAATCGTATTATTTATTTTTTTAAAAAACGGTAAGATAAAGATTTTGAATTTTTTATAAATAAAGCTATAAGACTAGCAAAAACAATTATGTAGCGCAGGTATTTCCTTTGATGGGACAAATAAAAACCAAGCGCCAATTTCAATATGAAGGTACAGATGAATCTGTTTTGGATCCAAAACAAAAACTTAGTCAATTTTTATTTCCAAACTTTAGACACAACAATTCAGTCTTTATAAAGACGTTTTGAAGGAATAGCAAAATGTAATGATTTATTTGGATTTCTCAGCAATTTCCAAAATCAAGATTCTGACGTAACTAAACGATCATGTTTAGATTTAGATATTGCTTTGCAAATTGAAGATCAAGGTAATACATCTAAAGATATTGACGGACTTGATTTACATAATGAAATAATGTCATACAAAATTCTACGCCCAAACTCTACAACAAACGAAGACTCGCCCAAAAACATTTTAAATTATATTACAAAAAATAATCTACAGTCCTTGTTTCCAAATATATTTATAGCTATAAGAATATTTTTGACTTTACCTATTTCGGTGGCTTTAGGCGAAAAAAGTTTTTCAAAACTGAAACTTATAAAAAAATATTTTCAATGAACTTGCGTCTGTAAAAGCCAGGCATGTTTTGTTATAATTTTTGTGTTGTTGTTTTTCTGGTGTGTGATACAACTTTATTTAAATATAACATTTAATATTTTTTAGAATCTAGTTTTTTTAATTCTTTATTTTGTTGTATTGCATATACCTCTTGTTTATTTTGTGTAACTTCAAAAAAAAATTTTTTTTAGAACGTTAGTGTTTTTCTTTGTAAATACTTCTTGTTTATTTTGCCTGACGTCAATAAATAAATTCTTGTAAACATATGTTTTATTTATTTTAAAATAAGAGCGCACAAAAAAAATTGCACGCAGGCGCTTAACTCCCCAGGAACGGGCCTCGGATTTGCCTAACCCATTACATTATAAACACAACCGTATCTGATACCTAATTTTAAACCACCAGGTACCTACTTCCTGGAATTTTTAACACTACTAAAATAATTTATACTGATAAGTATACCGTATATACGATGTCACTTTTTTGGGTATTTTTTTTATTGCGGATTCGAGGTCGTGTAGGTATAATCTCTTATTACTGTGCATTACATAACTGATTTGATTTAAATTTATTTTTATTTAATGTTGAAATTATTCATCATTTATAACATTTTCTTATTTGGTTTGCTAAAAGCTTATGCACGTTAAGTACCTACTTACGATGTGTCGTTGGGTTACTTTTTATGAATATGCAAGAAAATTTAAAATAAAATTACGTTTTTACAGCAGTTTTAATTTGTTTTTTTTTTTAAATTTTAAATCTTGTGTTTATTATTAGCTGTTTATTTTCAGTCGCATACGTGGTGATACATTACCAAATCGACAATGTAAATAATATTATTTGCTACAAATCTTCAAACTATTTTAAACGCTCAAGTATCTTTGTACTCATTCGTTTTGAGTACATTTGTACTTATGCGTTTCGAGTAAATTTGTAATCAAGTGCATTTATACTCATCCGTTTTGAGTAAATTTGTAATCAAAGTATATTTTACCAATACCGTTTTGAGTACAATTGTACTCAATTACTTTTTGTACTCAATACTCAAATATATAAATTATACTGAAGTAATACCCAACACTTAGAACCAACTAAATGTGGTTTTAAATCGAAGGACGAAGGAAGTTTAATATTAGCGATTTATGTTGATGACGGTTTGTCAAGTGGACGTGACAAATCGATAATCAATGTTTTCTTAAAAAATTAAAGAACGAATTTAAAATCACGTTCAATAAAAACCCAAATACTTTTTAGGAATTCAACTAAAACGGGAATAACATTAAGTCAAACTGAAATTATAACTCAAATTTTAGAAAAATTGAAGACCTAAGAATGTAATGCAACTAAAGTACCATTAAACAGTGGAGTTGTAAAAAGAAGTGGTACGATGGAAAACTGTAGGTACATATCCATACCGCAAGGTGATTGGAAGTATGCTTTATTTAAATAATAAAACCCGGTCAGATTTAAGTATCTTTGTGAATTTTGTATCATTTTATGGAAAATCCGCTACACAAGAAGTGAGATTAACAATCTGAAACATATTTTAAAATAGTTACAAGAAAACAAATTTAATCGTTGATGAGGCAAAAAAAAGTACAACAGGATACGTAATACGTAATAACTTGGACTTCGAGAAAACAACTCATTGTTGATTTGTCTACAACAGTCGGAATACATTGCAGCTGCTGATTGTTGTAAACATTTAGTGTATATTAAACATTTTTAGAATAACTGAAATGAGAGACGGTAGATGTGGTTTTGAAAGTAGATAATAAAAGTGCTATTGATCTAGCAAGAAACAGTGAATGACGAAGAGTAAACATATCGACATGAGATATTCTCCAGCAAACACAAAAAGACTAGATTAACGGCCGATTGCCAAAAACATCGGAGAAATGATGGCGTTGGCAGTATATCAAATTGGGAGTAAATGCTATATTATACCTTGTTTATATGTTGTTTATTTATAACTGTTTACTTGAGTCTAAAAACTTTTACAGTAAAATATTTTAATGCTACTGTTCGCTTATTTCGTCAAACGGTGGTATAAGAAATCGGTTTTATTTATTTTGTCGTCTTATAGAAATATATTGAAAAACATGAGTATATTACGCAGTTCAGTTTACCGGTAAGTCAGATTTCTATAAGTTATGTATGTATACCATGTATACTTTCGTATAATTTATTAAAGTGATATTTGTTTTATTATTAATTTTTGCCCTTGTAGGTAGTTATGAGAATCATAAAATTTAGAACACAAGTGTGTAAAGTAGTTATGCTGAGGAACAACAATCAAGAAAATCAAGAAACAAGAATCATTTTTAGACTATATATGAAGAAAACTTCTATAGTGAAGGTGCTTACACCACTAATACTTTGTAATAAAGGGTAAAGGGTGAAATTATACTTATTTATATCTAAAAATCTATTTACAAGACCTTCAACATTAATCTCCAAAATTCTATAAACATTAACCATAACAAGTACAATCGTGGGTAGATTTAGATGAAAAGGATGCCCAACCAATCAAGGTAAATAGTACCATATAATTAAAAAAATTATATACAGTAGAGTCATTAATAATATTTCTTTATAGGAATTGTTCGAGAACTCGTGTCTACATGTACAATGATATCAAGAAATGTTAATTATTTGGGTAACCGAATTATTATTGATGCTTTTGAATTAACAATATACAGAGCAAGATTTTTGTAATAACTGGCAGTTCATAGATTTAATTGAAGATTTTTTTTTTAATTTTACAAATATTTAGCAGCTTCTTAAAGGTAACTTTTCATAAGCAGTAAAATTTGCAGCAAATAATGAGTATATTTTGCAAAATTGTTTGTTGTCATTTCAAAATGTGAGTAGAAAGAATAAAACAATATTGCATAAGACTGATCGAAATGATAAAACATTCTGCACTTTTACATTTCAATATAATTACTTTAATACATGGTAAGTTAAGTATTTTTCAACAACACATCACTGCATATTTATCTTTTAACAGTAGCTGTGAAAAACAATTATACTGACCTCCAGAAAAATTGCAACACCTAGAAGTTGAACGATTTTATTGAAATTTTCAGAAAACGTCTATTTTCATGAAACAAAGTGATGATTAAAATTTAAAAACAAAAGAACAAAAGCGTAAAAAGTGTTTTCAATAATGAGTTGCTTCGCCACGATTTGTAATGCACTCATTTAGACATCTTGGCATGCTATCAATCAAGTGATCTATAGCTGCTTGTGGTATATCGTCCCAAGTTTCTTGATTTCATATCTGGTGATCGTGTACGTTATCTGGAGAGTGTGGTAAATTACCCAGTCGCCTACCAATCATATCCCATACAAGTTCAACGGGCGACAAATCAGGCGACCGAGCAGGCCATGGGAGGACGGCAATGTTAGCTTCTTCCAAAAACCGTGTTGTAGCCCTTGCCGTATGAGAGCGCGCATTATCCTGCTGGAAAATGGGATTTTGCACCCCCTGAAGATATGGAATCCCAACTGGTTGTAGCACATTAGCAATGTAACGAGCAGCGTTTAAGTTGCCGTCAATAAAGCCTAAGGGTGATCTGTTACCATAACATATTGCACCCCATATCATAACTCCTTGAATGAGGGCTGTGTTGCGTTCCACAAAAAATGTTGGATTTTTACGTTCTCTACGCATCCGTCTGACTCTCCTACGACCATCGTGGGTCCACAAGCAAAATCGGGACTCGTCACTAAATACAATTTGATGCCATTCTTGCGCCCAATTAACCCTTTCGTTGGTCCACTCTAGTCTACGTAGACGGTGAAATGGGGTAAGGGGAAGACATAAAAATAGACGATATGAACGTAACCCATAAGATCTGATCCTTCGATAAACAGATGATATTGACATTCTGAGTCCTATACCTCTCATCCAGTCATTTGCAATTGATCGAGTTGTTGAAAATCGGTCTCTTGTGGCCAAAACTCTTAAGCGACGTTCTTCGCGATCTGTAGTCCTCCGAGGACGTCCAGATCCACAGCGACGATGTTGAACCCCTTCCTCGGATCATTTGGACCAACATCTCAATACCAATGGAACATTTCGGTTTACACGACGAGCAATTTCTCTTAGCGAAAGTCCGGCCTCTCTCATACCAATAATACGGCCACATTCAAAATCACTTAATTGGACAAAATGTTGATGTTGACGTACTCTCAGCATTGTTATCAAGTTCAGAATGAAATTGTAAACAAACAACAACAATTTGCAAACTTGAGAATTACTAAATAGTCTACTACTTCAAATTTATTGTTACTATGTTACTATGGAAACAACAGGAACAAAACAAAAAAAACTACTGGCTAGATTTTATTCAAACTTTAATTATCACTATGTTTCATGAGAATAGACGTTTCCTAAAAATTTCAATAAAATCGTTCAACAAGTTCTAGGTGTTGCAATTTTTCTGGAAGTCAGTATATAATTCAAGTACTGCAACATTAGCAAACATTCAAAATATCATCAAGACATCGTTCAGAAATGCACCAGATGGAGAAAGAGGTCGTGCAAAGAGACGAAGTAAAAGTTTGTAGAAAATGATACATATTGGTAGTAGATTGTTTTTTTTTTATTGTTATTTTTGCAAATATTTTTTATTCTTATTTTAAAATTTTATTCAATTAAGCAAATGAATTCATGCATTTATAGATATATGTATTTAGGTTCATTTAGTTTTAGCGGTTTTAGGTTTCATATGTACACTTCTATATTTTTAATCAATCATTTAACATGTTTGTTCTTATGCTTATAAATGTTTTATTCCTTTATATCCAATTATAAAGAATATCGTATTTTTAATATTTTTATAAATATATAAATAAAAATATATGTACATATAAAATATTGTATTACGTACGTACCTTCAATGTAATATAACCGTGATAGTTGGTTGTAAAACTTAAAAAATCATATACATATAGTTGTAGTCATTGTACTTAATACATTGTTATCTCTGTTACGCAAACAGCTTTCTTTGCATTTCATTCTAATACCTAACTAAAAATCCCAACATACAAACTGAGAATATCAAAAAAATTCAATTTATAACAATGAACCAGCAATAACAAGTAAGAAATAAATTATTACTTCTTCTCTTTGCTTATTTATATCCAAATAGCAATCTAAGCTTGCAGCAATATTGTCATGACAAATTTCGAGGCTTGCAGAAAGTTTGCTGGAGGTTGACTAAGGAAACAATAACAAGCTTATGAAAACCTTCTCTCGACAAACTCGCAGCAATATTGTCATGACAAGTTTGGAGGCTTGCAGCAAGTTTGCTAGAAGTTTGCAGCAAGCTACTCTTAATATCTCAAGCGTGTCGTCACAGTTGCTAATATTACCATTAATACTGTAAACTTGCAGCAAGATTCGTAAACTTGGCAAGGAAAAATCAAGCTAAAAGCAAACTTCCTGTAAGTTTACATGCTATCTGGGTACATTTTACTTATATAACAAGCATTAGTGTGCTAGATAACGATACAAACGACTTCACCAGTCGCAATAATAAAGAAGGTAGACTTTCTAAAGAGAGAAAAACATCGGGCTCTGAAGCTAAGAAGGGTCGTTTATCAAAATATATTAAGACAAGTAAAAAAAATTATAGAAAAATCCAATAGAAGACTGAAATCATTAGCGACAGGTGAGAATGTTTTAATAGGCATTTCTTGCTATTATTTTGTTTCTTTTTATTTTTTCGATTATTGGCATCAGCAAGTTTGAAAGAGGAAGAGGAGTCTAGTTAATCTTATTGGAATTGTTTAGGAGGAAAACGATGAGAAATTTAAAGTAGGAACTAAGCATGAGATTTTTAATACCTGGTTGGAGAGCAATTGTTCGCAATTGACTAGTTTTTGTGCAATAGAAATTTTCTAAGTTTCCTGTTCGTTTCCTGAACACAATCTACAATTATTATTTTGTTTAGTTTTTTTAAATAACAAATTTGCCCAGTTCATGAAATATTCAGCGAAGTCTGTTAAAATTACTTACTTCATTTCTAAATGGTATGCATATTTCAAGAATTAAGCATAATGTCTAAAATATAAATATTTTATATTATTAATAATTAAAAAGATGCAATAAATATTTGAAATGTGATTAGAATATTGTAAACGTATTTTGAACATACCATAAATTTAAATATTCATTGCTGTAGCTAATATTACCACAAAGTATAATCCAAAAAATGTCTGTGAGTGCGCCTTTTGAGGTTTATGTCTATGGCAGTTGCGGTCAGCATCTAGTAACTAGGCTACTTGCAAAGCGTACATTGGGAGCTCTTTTGGATCAAGGGCGTA
The DNA here is from genome assembly GCA_035610365.1 of Aquatica leii. NCBI lineage: Eukaryota > Metazoa > Arthropoda > Insecta > Coleoptera > Lampyridae > Aquatica > Aquatica leii. Next base: position 41,238,943 of record CM069433.1, on the reverse strand, counting down.
CATGCCTCACACACAGCGCTGTTAGTTATTTTTATAAGTGCCGTTGGCTGCGCTGCTAGAGTGTACATTTGAAATTAAAAATAAGGAAAAACTAAAAATAAGTCGCTATGCAAACAAGGCAACCTGATAATCTCGCCGCTGACACGGAATGTTTTGTGTAAATAAATAATTCAGCATAATTTTCTTGCAGTATGCACTACTTCGTGTAAAACATCTCTAACATGCGATGTTCCTATTATGAAAACAAAACGTGGCAACAGTGTTACGAATGAGCATGAATTTAAACTTACCTTACTTCCAGCAATAGCAAATTATTGACCAATTGAGACGATTTTGTAGAATGCTAAATTTAAATAACGTTTACAAATACAGACATTTTATAGTACCTGAATAAAAATTGATAACTTTGTGATATCAATTTATAACTTTAATAAAAATATAAATAAAATATTTATTTATTTGGCTTTTTTTTAAATTTAACGTATTGGAAATCCGGTGAATGTAAATTCTCACACTCGATGACATTGACTTAGCAATGTCAGTTGGAGTTGTCAAATTTCAGTATTTAAATGTTATAACAGAATTTGCACATAGTTTATTTCATATAAATAATAATAAAGATTGTGAAATTATATTATTCAGTTTTATCTAAATTATTTAAAATAATAATAGTCATTTTATTGTTTCAAACGAAGAAATATTTATTGTTTATTTAACAAAGAAGTTCTTTTTCTAAGAAGTCTTTAAATGGGTATAGATCAATTAATTGGATGGTAAGTTAAAAAATTTATATCTAACAATATTTTATCTTGAGTGTTCTAGGTATCAAAAAAAGATAGGTACTTATGATCGACAATTGTGGGAGAAGGCAATTGAACAGCGTATTCATAGAGGGTTACATGATATTAGATTTTCTAAAAACACAATTCATTTAAAATCCATGGGCACAAAAGAAAGAGACGATTGTCAGGCAGATCTTAAAACAAAGTCTGCCCACTTCAAAACTGAGTTTATTGATATTGATTTAGTTCGAGGTAATTTGTTTTGCTTTATTAATCATTTTTTTTTAAATCTGATTTTAATTTGTAGGTTCCTCTTTTACAAAGGCTAAACCTAAACATGGTATTATAACCGTTGCACGTTTAGCTAGTTTAAGATTTCTTTTACTTCCGTTATATTCGAAATGGTGGGTGCAGCAGACATCCGGAAGAATTTTTTTGTTGTTACTCAGTCTTTATGTACTGCAACTTTTTAATATTGCTGTTTACTCATACAATACTAGTAAATTGCCAGAAGATGCTACAGAGGTAAGTTCATAAGTCTTGTATTAATATCATCAAAATTAAGTGTAATTTACACGTTAGTTTATAACTTTTTATTATTTCCTGTTGCACAATTTTTATATTCTAGGAATTTAATTGTTTTGATAAAAATTGACAAAAATACAACTCTACCTAATTCTTTCTTCATAATTGACTAACTTTATAAATTTTTAGATAAATTAGAGAATTTAATTAATAATTCTGTGTTAAATTAAGTAACGGTGAGAACCTTGATATCTCAAAAATTGATAATTTTGAGTGAAGGAATTACATTCATAAAACAACTAACAAACAAAAAGTTTCTAATTGTAATGTGCAGGGTGTATCATAAGTCATAACTGACAAAAAACTATCGTGGTGTTTATTAAAAACTTGTATAACTAATCTACAATTAGAGCAAAAAAAGTATCTAAGTATCTAAACCATTCAGATACAAGGAAAAATGTATTTAGATATAAATATAGCATTGATTATATACCTTTATAGATAGTCGTTCCTTGGTTAAAAATGTGACGCTCATAAAAAGGATACAGGAAATTTTAATTTGAGACATTGGATGCAGCACTGCGGTCGTTGAAATTTTTAGTAGATGTCGGTAACAAAACTGATCTTGAAAAATTTTTCGAACGTTTTGCAAATTTTGAGCTGTAATAGAAATACAGGTTTCAGTTATCCTTTCCTTAAACTCCTGTACTGATTCTGATGGATCTCTTACGAGATCATAAATTTGTGATGCTAAATCTCCCCATAAAGAAAAGCAAGTGGTGATAGATCAGCACTTCTAGCAGGCGGTTGGAAGGGTCCATATTGACTAATTCAACTACTAGGAAAACTTTCATGTCTGACAATGACAGTTTTATAGGGTGGCGCTACATTCTGTTGAAATATGATTTCACCGTTGGCTCTCAGATCATTTAATCGCGGGTCCACCTTTATTTGGTACAGATCTAAATATTTATATTGGTTTAAATTTCCTTCAATAACAAAAGGACCTATTAAGTTATTGCCTAGAATTCCTAAATTTGATTTTTTCTCGCCACTGAGTATGATTTTCTTCAACTCTGTACAGATTTTCTCTTGCTCAAATGCGTGTTCTCATCAGAAAATAAAATGTTATTTAAAATATTCCAGTTTTCGTTTTATTTTTTCCATCCAAAGCTCACAGAATTCAATTCTTGGAGAGTAATCCCAGTTCCTGCGCATTTTTCACTTTGCAGAATTTAAATTTTTCATTTTTTAGAGCTTTAGGGCAACTACTTTTCGAAACGTAAAATTCATCAGCCAGCGTCAACTGTCAAAAAGAGATTTAGTGTTAAATCTTGTTACGGCATTGCAATTTCTTTTCCGCTTTGTGCTTGTAGTACGAGAAGCATTGCTGAGTTTAAGAACCATGGTTTTGCTCGGAAGCGGACGATCCGGGTATGCAGTAACAAAATTCTGTACAATGTCTCTGCTGAACATACCCTTAATGTATGCTGTTATAATTTTAACACGTTTTACAGTAGTAAAAACAGACATATGAAACAATTATAAACACTAACAAGCGGTTTGACAGAATTTGTGAATAAAATGTCTATGTCAGTTATGAAAACGCAGAAGTACTGTGCAACTTTGGTATCTGTCAGTTTTGACAAATATTTTTTTATTTTAGCCCACTGTAACTAATTTGTTTAACTTTTTTTTTAAACTTTTAACGGGCAAGTAATTAAATTTTCCGTCGATCGTTTATTAATACTTGTATTAACGTATAATAATGTATCAAAAGTAGTGCGGTAATAGCCCCTATTACCGCACTACTTTTAAACCAATGAAATCAACGAATTTCTATTAACGCTCTATTTTTTCTAACCAATAAAATCGTAGAAAAGAATTAAGATTTTTATGAGGTTACGTATATTGTATTAGTTAACGTTTTTAAATAAAAAATAAATTAAAATCATAAACTAAAAAGATTTACTAAACAATTGTGTTACTAAAATTCAGCTTTTTGCAGGCTGTTCATTTAAAAACTACAATGTGGCACATTATGTTATGGTTAATATGACAAATCTATAATACGAACAAACGATTATGAATTTCTCGTGTGTACATACCAGATTTTTTTCTTTAAATTGCCATTACGTAAATATTGTTATAAACAAAAGTAACACAACAATCAATATAGAAAATATATATTTAATTTATAAGTAGGTGAACTAGTTTCTTCTCTCTAAAACCATCATTCAGTAGCGACAACACTAAACTATAATTCGTGGCATTTTTTGTACTCAAACCCAATCTGTCGTAAGAATTTGTTTATGACATCTGGTTCACCGTTGTAATTAACATTCACTTACATTTTCCAAACTAAAATGTTTATTGTTAAAACTTTCTTATCTACAGAAGTAAATATGTATTAAAATTACCATTGTTTTTACCGTAGATTTTTAATGTTTCCTGGTTTTATTCCTAATAACAATATTCGTCATTTATGAACCATTTTCAAACGTATAAACACTATTTGCTTTATAAATAATTTTGATTTGCTTTTTACATAAAGTGCAGCTTCTGTGTACAAAGAAAACAATCCCACGATTATCTTTCGGCTGATAAAGAAAACTTTTTAATGTTTCGAGATGTAATTTTCTTCGATTTTCTAACATACTGTTAATCACATAAAACTAAAAAAATTTTGCAATCATTGATATTTTGAAAACTAATTATAATCAATCCGATTAAAATTTAATTGACGCGTTGAGGTTATACAGCATTCCCATTACTTAAAAATCCCACTACCGTTGATACAAAAATTCAAAAATAAAACAATTGTACAGTAGATAAAATTATAAAATTATAAGTAAATGCAAAAAATTAATAAGATACGATCGACGGAAAAACTTAAAAACCAACTTGTTTGATAATATGCAATTAATAATCTCGACAACATTAACGCTCTCGCTCGCTCGCGCGTGAAAATGTCTCGATTATTAATTACCTTCATTACCAACCTTGTTGGTTAAATAACTATAAACAAGTTCCTGTTTTCGTGCCAGTGTGCAATGTAAAGTAAAGGCTTGTTCTATTATTGAAAATTAAAACCGGCTTCTAATCTGAAAGAGAACATAAGTTATCAGGGAATTCAAATATTAGCATGTAAATCTCTATGCCCACACTTAAAAAAATCACACTGTATTAAAATATAATATCATTTAGCGTAGATTTTTATCTCTTTTGTTGTTGCTGTCTAAATTTGGTCTTTGTTCTTTTGAGACCTGTTTTCCTATTCTCTCAATTCACTGTCTCCTCCACGTTTTATCTTTGTTTCGATTCATATTGATGAAAACGTCACTATATTCAGTATTATTTAATTTTTTTAGCACGCTCGACTCGAGTATCTTTTTGCTTATACAACAAAGGTGTTTCGTGTTGAATATTGTCGGTATGTTGGCATGCTTCTTCGACTTGGTGTCAGTAATTAGCTGTGTATTGCCTCATTTGCTCACTCCCAAAATTAGTATTCCACACGTGCAATAATTGCATATATTGCATAATTACAGACATATTTCATATATTGCTGACATATTACATATATTTTACAAAAATTACATACATTGCATAAATATTGCATGCGAAAACTAGATTGTATAATCACACATATTGCCTGTATTTTGTATTTCAAATATTCATATTTAAGAAGGGAATTTTATATTTCGTATTTCAAGTACGTAATATTCTTCAAGTATTTTGCAACATCGTCGCTTTTACTTTTCTTTCGTTGTTTCTATCTTTCTATTGTGTTTTTTCATTACGGTATCATGGTTAGTGAATGCGGAAAACGTTTTTTTTAACAAAAAAAATGTTTTTATTCTGAACAAAAACGGTTTTACGGGATTTTTCTACTGATAAAGCGTTGTACAAAATCGCTATAAACCGTTGCTTAACAACAACAAAAACTCCTAAGTATTGTTTTTTTCTCTTTTCTAAACATATACGGTTTTTTTCATTTGCATCACTAATCATGGTAGCAATCTAGATCTTATATTTGTAGTGAGAAAAGTATGTACCTATTTCGATTAATTTGTAATGCAAATACTAGGTATGATGTGTTAATTTGTATTTTGCATTTCAAATTCATCTTGACGTAGTAATTTGTATTTTGTATTTCAAATATTTCATGTTCGTATTTTGTCCAGCCCTGAATATAAATCACAACCGAACTAAATTGTACTTGTTGTACTCTTTGAAATAATATCCGAACCGTTTTACATATTTCCAATAGGATAATATAATAAATTCTAGAAATTCCTAAAAATATGAAAAATAAAATTTTTCGTTTCATATATTATATCTTTTCTAGAATTAATACTCACGTATAAGTGGTAACTTATTGCTTATACTTTGAATGTTATTTTCATCTTTAGATATCATTTTTGGTCAGAAGCTTGCTGAGAATATTTGTTTTTTCTTAAATCTGTACTACCTGTTTGTCTTAATTAGATTATAAACGACTTTTGGCTTAGACCGCGTGTAATCGAACAGCCAGACCTTTCAGGCTTAGTCCTAGTTTCTCCTTGTAAACCAAAAAAAGCAGTTGCCATGACAATTTTCTACATGACACATTTGATGTATGTAAATTATGCAGAAAATGTAGAATATGCAAATAGAATGCATGAAATCATATGTTTACAAGAAAATAAACATTACTATAAGTACATGCTGTTTTCTGTATCTAAAATCTTGACCTCGGTACAAAATGACGTGTAACTAAATGTGTGCTTATTATTAAGAATTATATATTTATCAAATAGTCTAAACCATTGGCGATGAAGCGAGGCACCGCCTCAGTCAATATAGTACACATAAAATAAAACTTTTAAATTAGTTTCAGTAATTGCTAAATTTGTTATTCTATATGTGCGAATGGGCCGGCGCATTCTGAAACGTACATTTTACTAATCGAGTTGGAAAGTAAATATAATTAGCGGTGTAAAATGTCATCATGGCGGTTATGATCGGGGTTAAAATTGATGTATTTTTTATGGATTTTAATTATAAACAAACACAATTTATTAAATTTTTACATAACATTACATAATAATTATTTTGACAGAGGCCATCTTTTTTTTTATAAAAAACAGTTTTTATCAACATGTAAAAAGAAAACATTATTATATGAAAATAGAAAATATAAATTCACAATACTATAACCTGATGTATTTTTATGGATTTTAATTATAAACAAACACAATTTATTAAATTTTTACATAACATTACATAATGTCTGGTCTGGTACAGACCGCCAGATACATCAACCCATCAATAAGCTCACGATAAGGTAAGTAAGTAAGTTTTCATCTATGTCCTCATTACATCCTAACTTAGATCCTAATTCTAGAGGCGTGCTAACAGGTTTGCACTCACTCATGCCAAATTTATTTAATAGTTTCTTAATATAAGCATTTTGATCTAGAAAGTAACACCCATCTTTTCTCTTTTCTCTCATTCCTAAAATATGTGACACTGGACCAAGTTCCTTTACTTTTAAACATAATTTTAGTTCAGATTTAATTTCCTGCATCAAATTACCATCATTACAAAATAATAAAAAGTCGTCAACATACAACGCCATAATTGCAATACTTTTATTTTTCCTACGAATATAAACACATGGTTTACTGTCACATTTACTAAATCCTAATTTACTCAATACTTGATTACATTTTTCGTTCCAAGCACGAGATCCCTGTTTTAATCCGTAAATTGCCTTTGACAGTTTGCACACTTTATTTTCACTTCCTTTTTCAACAAAGCCTTTTGGCTGTCTCATGTAAATTTCCTCTTTTAATTCACTATTAAGGAATGCCGTTTCCACGTCGTAAGTGCTCTACGCACATATTATATTTTATAGCTAATGCAATAAGTAGCCTAATAGTGGAATCTCTAACTACAGGGGCAAAAGTCTCCTCATAATCTACCCCATACTTATGGGAAAAACCCCGCGCAACCACTCTGCACTTGAATCTATCTACCTTGCCACTAACATCCCTTTTAATCCTAAACACCCACTTAGAGTCAATGAGGTTTTTATCAGGAGGTAAATCTACAAGGGTCCATGTTTCGTTTTTATTTAATGATTCAATTTCTGACTCCATGGCCCGTTGCCACATTCGCTTATTTACACTTGACATGGCCTCCTTGTAAGTTTCCGGCTCCTCATCATTCATCCCTACACTATAAAGAACGTGATCAGGATATTGCTTTGCTACTCTGTCCCTCAAAGGGTATCGCCTACTTACAACTTGATCCTCATCTGCTTCATCAGAAGTTTTAGGTAACTCACCATCACTATCTGACAAGTCACTACTTTTATTCATATCAGAAACTTCGACATCTGAATTATTTTCATTTAAATTTTCAGTTAAGTCGCCCTCAGGCACATAGTTTTCTAAATAACTAATGACATTTTGAATGTTAAGTGGTTCTATTTTGTTATTCTTCCACGATTTTAAATTGCTAAGTGACATATTCTCAAAGAAAACTACACTTTCCGCTAATGTAATTTTACTCGGCACACTAGGGTCTACTAACTTATAACCTTTCACGCCCTCTGGGTAACCAACAAAAATTTTTGCTTGAGCCTTAAAATCCCATTTCTTTCTTTTCTCCTTCGGAATGTGCACAAAAGCAATACAACCAAAGACCTTGATACGAGTTAAATCTACTTTGTTTCCACTCCATTTTTCTTCAGGAGTACAACCAACTAACGCCCTTGTGGGTGACCTATTCTTTAAGTATATTGCCGCCTCACAAGCATATTGCCAATAATGTTTTTCTAACCCACTATCGCTTAGCATACTCTTAGCCTTATCAACTATTGTCCTAACTGACCTCTCAATGACCCCATTTTGTTCATGATCATAGGGAACCGATTTTTCATGCTTTATACCATTATTACGTAGAAACCCCTCAAGTTCCTTGTTCACATACTCACTAGCGGTCTCTTTTTCAACATTGGACTTGAATAATTTAAAATAATGTCCAACTTCATCTTTTGAACTCAAGAAATAAGCGAATATTTTCCTAGTATAATCGTCTTCAAATAAAAGCATATAATTTTTACCTTGAATTGACTTTATATTCATTGGACCCACGACGTCTGAATGAATCAAGAGTAATTTCTCATTTGCGCGCCGTCCACTAGCCTTAGGAAACGGGGTACGAGTCATTTTCCCTTCAACGCAGGGGATACACGGTTCTGATTCCTTATAGTTAAAATCCATACCTACAGATAACTTATCTTTTAGTACTTTCATGCTTTGACCGCTCAAATGTCCTAGCCGTCTATGCCAAAGCATCTGATCTTTTTCACTTTTAACTATAAAACAATTATGTAAAACCGAATCTAAATTTTTAGGTATAATATTTGGTTTTTCTAATTTTTCTACTGTTTCTAATTGGTAAACACCATCGGTACACCTAGCAGCCGCAATGACCTCGCCTTTTACAATGACATTGTCTGCAGAGTAAATATTGCAACCTTTTGAGTCAAACACAACAACATTGTTATTTTGTACTAATTTACTACCCGGCAAAAGGTTTGCAGACAAATTTGGGACATATACAACATCATTCATTTGAACTTTAACGCCCCTTTTTAGATTTACAAAAATATTTCCTTTGCCCTAAACATCAAGTTGCTCATTATTAGCAATAGTTACAGTTTTATAATTTGTATTGCTATTAAAATTTTCAAATGAATCTTTTGACTTGGCAAAATGCGTCGTCTCACCCGAGTCAATATACCAACCCCCTGATTCTACTTTTACAGATAAAGCAGTGAGCCAATTATATGATTTATCCCCTTTGCTACTACAATTATTAGTCTGATTCGTACTTACAGTGCTTTTCTTCTGAACGTTATTATTATCTTCACCTTGTGGCGTGTTCCTCGTCTTAAACCAACAGTATGACCAGCCTTCTTGCAGTGAAAACAGGTTTGACGAGCTTGATATCCTCCTGAGGGATGATTGGGTCTTCTCCCCACCGCCTCACCTCGTCCTCCTCCACCCTTGGCTGCAAAAGCCGCACCACTTTCATTAATTTCCCTGCGAGATGCTTCTCGTTCTCTCGCCTCCGCAATAAGTTTTGATCCTACGTCATCAGCTGTAACACCTTTTAGATTGTGTTTTATAACAGTTTTAAATGCCTCATATTCAGGAGAAAGGCCTCTTAACATTAAAACAGTTGTTAAGTCATCATCTATTGGTTTTCCCATTTCTTGCAACTGGCTAGTTATTTCTTTAAATTTCATAACTATCCATATTATCTTGAAGTTTTATCTCCAATAATTAGTCTAGAAGTACAAGTCGTCTATTTATTCCTTTATCATCATAATTTTTTATTAAAGTTAACCATGACTCAAAAGCTGACTTTGAATTTCTAACCAGAAGTTTTGGACCATTTTCCAAGCTAAGTGCAATTTTCGCCCTCGCTCTTTGTTCTTTCCTTTTATCGGTACACAATGCATTTCCATCTTTGTCTACTTCGATACAATCATACAAATCTTCATGCATTAAACACATTTCCATATCATACTTCCAACTTTGATAATTTTCAATCCCCTTTAATTTAGTAATATTTGGAATTGAACTTACAAAAGTAGACATGGTTTTTAGTACTTGTGCTTGTTCTTGATTGTTCACTTCACTTCCATTTAATCCATCCATATTTCTGTTTGTTTATTCATTGAATATATTAATCACAAACTTCACGTTTAACTGGGCGCATAACCTGATGTATTTTTATGGATTTTAATTATAAACAAACACAATTTATTAAATTTTTACATAACATTACAAAATAATTATTATGTAATGTTATGTAAAAATTTAATAAATTGTGTTTGTTTATAATTAAAATCCATAAAAATACATCAAAAATATAAACTGATAGGGCTTGTGTACTGTTAAATGTTTTCCTTATATTATTTTTGTGCAATCTACGATAAACTTTGTAGATTTAAATTTATCAAAACAATTTTTAATTTTTTTTTTTTTTTCATTAAGGTTACTAACACTCAGTGGCGGCTTCTCCATTAGTTTATTTAGTCAATGACCCTCCAAAAAAATGCTTAATTTTATTAATTTACATTGCAAATATGCTTAAATTCTTAATGCAAGCGCAATATATTCAAAAACGAATGAACTTGTCCGAGGGTCATGGAGAAGAGAATGTGTTTTTAATATTTTAATATTGAAATTGCCCTAAACATTGGCCACTAGCCGCCACTGGTAACACCTCAGTATTAAATAAGTGACTATTGGCTATACAGATTTTTGAAAAAGCATTTATAAGTATAGCGAACACTGTTAAATTTGCAACTCTACTTTTGAAAAAAAATCATCTTCAACAAAATGGAAACTACAAACTTTTATGCGAGGGAAAATTGTCTTTCCCATTTTTAATATTAGTCCATTTCAATTTTAACTGTTTATTTTCGGGAAACTTATGAAATGACGCACCGATGGTATTGTATGCTTAAGAATATTGTGGAACACAATTATTTATACTTTTTTTATTCACAATTAAAATGTAATATGCTATTTTACTACTATTTACAAATTATTTGTCAAGTTAAAATTATATCCGCCAAAAGTTTACCCCGACGATGGTGCGGTTTCTTCTAAACCCGAAATGAGTAGACAAAGCATCGCTCCATAGAGGTGAACGCAGATTTAAGACTGGTTATCTCTTTTTGTGCATATAAAGTCTTTTACTAATAGTTTTGTGATCCGAGCATCTGAGAGGCGATAACTTCGGAGCCGCTCGTTTGCTGGTATCATCCTTTCTGCTTTTAATATTAACAATAATAATAATAATTTTTTTTAAACATTTTTATTAGCTGTTTGACTTATTAGTAAAGTGGCGGGATATTATAAATACAGCCATAAAACAAATTGCTTTCATTTAATAATCACGTCTATTCTTACTATCGTTTCGGCAAGTTATGTCCATGGCTTCTTCAAAAGTTAATCATAAATATAATTCTGTATTCCATTATTAGTTGTTTCTATTTCTACAATACAATTTTAAATTACATTAAATTATAGGAATGTGAGAAGATAAGACATTCTCAAACTTACCATTGATTATATTAATTCTTAATTAACATATTTAAAATATAAAATTTAAATTTATGAACTAATTTAAAAACACATCATTATTTATAAAATTGCAATAATATATTAAACGTGTAACTGGAAAAATTTTACAATGCAATAGGTACGTAAATTTTTATCAATTGATTATTTTGTAAAAGTGAAAATACTGGTATTTACGATAAATTTTAACATTGAAATTCATACATTTACTTAAATTTAAACTCACAGATCGCCACGTAAAACTTGGTTAAGATTATCACGCAAAGTTTTTATTTGTTGTTTTAATTGTCAGTCAATATCTGGAATTTCAGAAGTACGTAATCCTTTTTTAGGTAGATATGAAATTACTCTTCCATCAAAAAGAAGTATATTAACATTTGCTTTTTTAGGTGACACAGCGATGTCGATCAAAAGAGGACTTCCTTGCATTGATACTGTGATTTCGCCTTGCTGGGGATGGCGAAGATGCATGTGCGATGTGTTAGGTTTTACCTCTGGAGTAATCAGCTCATACGAGTTCGATGGAATATTTAAAGGAGTGTTATAATCTTTATCCAGTTTAGCACGCAATAATGATCTACTGGCGTGTAGTTGCTGTGTTGCAGTCTTCAAATTAGCTTGATATTGTGTTCCTTTAGTTCCTGTCGACACAGAACGACTTCTTCTTTTATTTTTTCTAGTGGAACCAATCGCCACAGTTTTTATAATGTATGTTTTGATCTTTCTCGGCAATGTTTTTAAGTTGTTTCGTCGTTTTATCATTATACTTCCGGAACTGTAAGAACAACTTCTTACGTGCTAATTCGATTTTTTGTATAAGTTTATTTGCCATTGTATCAATATTCAATTTTGACATTTGCGCTCTGGCTTCTACACATTTTAAGTATGTATTGACCCTATCTTGCATTACTAAGTCTATTTCGGTTTAACATGTACTACTGACGATTTTTTAAAGACTTTTTTAGTTCTTAGTATTTTGTTTATTTCCTAAATCGTTTATCCGCAAAGTACAACTATGAAATAAAAAAATAAATAAATTTAAGTTAATGTATAAATCTCAATGTTAAAATTTATTTTAAATACAATACTTTTACAAAATAATCAATTGATAACAATTTATGTATGCATTGTAAATTTTTTTCAGTTACACGTTTAATATATTATTACAATTTTATAAATAATGATGTGTTTTTAAACTAGTTCATAAATTTAAATTTTATATTTTACATTTAACTAAAAATGAATATAATCAATAGTAAGCTTTGAGAATTTCTTATCTTTTCGCATTCCTATAGTTTAATGTAATTTAAAATTGTATTGTAGAAATAGTAACACCTAATAATGGAATACAGAATTATATTTATGATTAACTTTTGAAGAAACCATGGACGTAACTTGGCGAAACGATCGTAAGGTTATATGTGATTTTTAAATAAATGCAATTGGTTTTATGGCTGTGTTTACAATTTCCCGCTACTTTGCTAATAATAATAATAATAATAATAATAATAATAATTAAAACACAAAAATATTCCTAAATTAGCAAAACGTCAAAACATAAACGATGCTAACAATAGGTCAAACCTTTTAAAAAATATGTATTATGAAATTATTCAACTAAAAGAAAGATTTATAGATATTGGAAAAATATATTTCGTGGCGTTACTTGAGAAATCTAATTATAAATCATTTAATTAAAAAAATGCCTAAATTGTTAGCTAAAAACTTGTTTAAAAATTATGATTTTGCTATAAGAATAAATTAGAAAAAGTGTAATTTACGATGACGGCTATTTAAAAAAAAATTCGAGATTCAAAATTAAAGTTTCTGAGCTGGAAAACATGTTTCCACAAGTGCATAAATTAGCCGTATACACTACCCGCAACTAGCGTATCTGTGGAAAGAATTACCATTCTATAATAAAGTTTTCAGGTTTTGTGTATAATTTCGTATTGTATTAAATAAGTTGATTAAATATTATACTGTGTTACTGTCGCCTCATCAAAAATGTTGCTTCAGATCCGCCACTGGTGTAAACATTATTCGGTACGAGTTTTTGGCTTCCCGCTTACTTAACATAGGATGAATTTGTGGAACATTTCAAAACTTAAAAACTCCAAATAATTTCGTCAAGTACCTATATCTAGCCTATATGAAATGTACATAAGCAATTGTATTTATTTGGACTAATGCAAAAAATGATGCAAAGTACTATCATTTTTCTACGTATCTTCTTTTAAAAAGAAACATGAGAATGAAGTAAAACGCAATTAATTTTATGTTCCTTGATTACAATCGGAAATACGGTTATAGAATGCTTGAAAAATGTGATAACTGGCAAATTAGATATCGTTGACGAGTCAGCAAGTATGAAACTGACCTATCTAAAAATCGTCACTTATTCTTTTTTGATTAAGTCGCATCGAAAAGACGAGCTATTTTTTTCACCTCATTAGAAATTGTTCAATGATTCACTATTTAAATATTTTAAATTATTTATTATCCAGCTCAAATTTTTAACTCCCAGATAGCCCAAAAACATTTTGAAAATATATAAATAAGGCACATCACATCTTCTATAAGTTTTGAAATATGCTTATCTGACATTTAAATATATTTTAAAATCTAATGTCCGCCCTATTAGATGTCTTTAAAATAGTTTAAAATGCATTTTTCAATCATTCATTTATTAAAATATGTTAAATAAGCGATGCATCTATAATGCATTTTTAAGATTTTAAGATTTATTCGTATTATTAAAAGATTTTATAAAAATGTGTTACCTGTATATATGTATATATAATTTCTTTTATTATTGCTTACTGAGTGTTTATTTGCTTTTGCTCATTGCATATACTATGGGTGGGGTAGTGAAACTCACTATCTAGGTTATTAAAAAACAATTATAAAATCGTTTATTTTTTCATTTATTGCAACCAATTTTAAGAACACAAATGGAAATTTGTAGACCAGCAAGAAAAGTTTCATTTTTTGAATATCACTCCAGGAAGATGGCGACCATCATTTTGTACACATTGTCTGAGTCTCGTACTGAAGTTCTCACTGACACTGCCCAGTACTGCTTGTGTTATTGCACGGATTTTTTCTTGAATCCGCACTTTCAAACGCTGAGCGCATCTCAAAAACCTTCGACTTGAGATATCCCCATAAAAAGTAATCACAAGAGCTCAGATCTGGAGAGCGTAGGGGCTGTTTCTACTGATTAGGCGATTTGGGAAAATGTCTTTCAGAAGGTTCATTGTCACCCTAGCTGTGCGACTAGTTGATCCATTTTGTTGGAAATGAATGTTTTCATTCACAGGAAATTGTGGAATATTCTGGAATGAAGGTTTCCAGCATTTGAACATGTTTATCAACATACCCACTGAGTTGAAAATGAGCTTCATCGCTTTTCCATACATTATCGATAACCTGTGCGTCGTCTTCAAGCATATGTAACATATGCTCACACAAATTCAAGCGTCTACGATGATCTATGTGGTTTAAAGCTTGGACTATTTGCATTTTATACGGATGTAGGTGCAAAATTATTTTTACTGTTTGATTCGAAAGTCTAAGAGCAACACTGTGACGCCTGGCAGATCTTCGAGGATTTCTTGTAATCGCTACTCGTACAGCTTTGGGAGTTCTAACAGTTCTTGCGCTATCTTTTTATTATATTAAACTAAAATAATTACAACGTTGTGACACATCCGGTCATACAGGAAGTATTCTAAAGCTTCTTTATTTTAAATGTAACACTTGTATATTTTTGTATTCTACATGAAACAGTGGGTAAAATTACATTAAACTGCCTTGTCTAAACCTAAGCGTTTTCGAGAGAAAAAAAATGAATATTAGTATTTTTGGGGTTTGTCAAGATGTTAAAATATCGAATAAATTAATGACTCATACTTTTTCAGAAGGCTATGTTTGTAAATCTTTTACTAATTACATTAAAACTGATTTTTTTTTTTTTTTGAGAAATAAGAAACGAGTTTAACTTGCAGCATCTAACAATTATGAAAACTTCATTTTTAAAAAAATAGAACAATACCATTGTTATCATTTTATGCTATTCTACAGATGATTTTCTACAAAAAAAAGGTTCTATAGAATTTTATATTTTTTAACAAACGGAATTGAAAAATCAAAAATAGAAATGCCAAAACTCATTACTGGAAATAAATAAAATCAAATTGTGAAACTTGTTAGTTTTGAAACATACACTGATAGCTCAATTAGATCAGCAGCAAAAGATATATTAATCTCCAATTTTAAAGGTAAACTGCATAGTTTATTAACGTACAAGCACTAAAAGGAAAAAACAAGGAAAATTGTATAAAGTTCTGTGAAATGATGGTAGTTAATACGGAGGAAAATCTTAATTTCTTCAAAAGAACGGATGGATTCGGCCCGGGCTTTGATAGAAGCCCGGCTCGACCCGAATCAAAAAACTATATAACCGACCCGAAACCCGGCCGGATTATTTTTCTGTGGACCGCCTCAAAATGTTGTTTGTTGTTGTCAGATGTTGCAAGTTAATCTTGTTGTTTTTTTCTCAAAAAAGCAAACCATTTTATTCAAAGTAGTGAAAGATTTATAAATAATCTCTTTTGAACTAGTATGTGCATTTTTACCTTTTTAATATCATTATTTTACTTGATATATCTCGGCCAGCTTCAAAAATACGAATATTGGTTTTATCTGATTTTTATGTAGAATACAAAAATGTAAAAATATACAGTTTGTTATATTTCAAATAAAAAAGTTCTAGACTACTTCCGGTATAACCGGAAGCGTCACAACATTGAAACTGTTTTGCTTTAATGGATCATATGTCATTATACATGTGTACTGATTTTGAAGCAAATACAATTAGGCATTCTCTGTATAAGTTTACCTATACAGTTCCGTGAATCACCCTGTATATATATACAACATTTCACAAAGTTTTTTTTGGTTACGGTTTGATGTTTGACAATCGATCATTTTAATAATGGATTATGTTACAATCAGCTATTTTCATAAACATGTTATCATTTAAACAATTACAAAAAACTACAGATGAATGCGAAGGATTTATTTAAATAACTTCTTTTAAGTAATAGATTCCATAAAAAAACAAATGTTTTCCTTCTGAACGAATCATTTGAATACTTGTGGTGAATTTATTTGAATAATCTCAACACAAGTTTTGTATTTTTTTTAGAAAATGCAGTATATTTAGTTATTGAATAAGTAATTATGTGATTTCTTAACCTTTATTTAAAAAAAAACTATATGCTTGAGTATCATTTCTGAATAACATCGTACACTTGCCCAATTATTGCATACACACTCTACACATGAATCTGTTTAAAACAAATACCTAGTTATGCATATTAAATCGAGCATTTCATCTTACCATTCGGTATTGCATTACAACATAATTTGGTGCACGAAAACCTTCACGATGCACTGTTTCCAACCACCAATCCCAAAACTCTTCTTGGCAAAGTAAATAGTTGGTAAAGCGAGAAATTCTTCTAACAACGCAATCACTCTAGAAGATTGTTACATAATTAGTACGAGATTAATTTACATTACCTTACCTCCTTTTATTGCCTTTCAATCAATTCAAAACCAAGAAATATAATAAACTTTTACAACCACGATTATTCTTTGGGAGTTAAGGGGATTTTCTGGTGTAGAGTTCCGATTTTTTCCTCATTTTCAACATTTTTTTTAATGAAATTAAAAGATAAGTTGTATAAAGCTTATATGCTTTTACTTCTGCTTTTTTACTTTGCCATAAGGAAAATATAGCGATCGCAATTTTTTTCAAAACATTTTTTTGCATAATTTTACGTTTCAAGGTCTCCTGAATCAGAAAAATGTATTTTTGACAAAAAAAAACGTTGGTTGTCTGTGTGTGTGATAATTCTTCCTAACAATTTATTCAAATAAAAACTTTTTCTAACATTAACAGTTTATTAGATATTTTATTTATAATTTAAAGTGAATTTCATATATAATCTAGGTTCGAATCCTACCAGCGATCTTTTTTTTTTTAGAAAAAAATTTCATATCTCGAAGGGAAAATAACAATTTTACTCTGTATTATTTTGACTTGTTTCTACACGGAGTGATGCATCTTCTTTACATTATCTTTGGATGTTCCCAGGATAACTCTCGAACCAAAAGTCCTAGTAATTGTTATGGAGCTGGCTTTTCATATTCTGTCGGTTCTCAAAAGATGGGTCTGATAAAGAAACTGGAAATGGGTATATCTGCCATTTTTAACAGTTTTTCTTATATGATTTTGTACGTATGTATATTATTCGAATTATTTTTACAATTTCTTATAGAGATAATTCTTCTTATAAAATTTCTAACATTAACAGTTTATTAGATATTTTATTTATAATTTAAAACGAAATCACAAATATATGTAGGATCGAAGTTTTTAGAAAAAATTACATATCTTAAAGGGAAAGCAAGATACGTTAAAAATAATAATTTTTACTGATTTACTAAAGGGGAAAGCAATATCGAGGAACACAAACATAGGGGTCGATATGACAACATAAGCTCAATTTGCCATATTTTGGTTATATCTTAATGAATTTGAGGAGAAAAATTTGTTTTGCCTTAGTCAAAAATGGCCGCCGCGACGTTTTTTTGGAATTTCAAACCTACATAAAAAAATTAATGTTTTGAAAAATGTTTTATTTTTTTGGGTATAACCATAGCCACTTCAATTCTCTACAAATGTCTCAATGCGACATCAAAATTGACCGAGGAGTTTTTGTGGAATTCAATCCTCCAGCAAAATCGAGTGATTGTTTGGGCAATTGCACTTTTTTTCATAACACTTTCTTTTTTCCGGTTTTTTGTAGCTTACCATCAATCTGCGATACTTGGATCATACAATACGTCTCCCTCGAACTCAGAGCATTCTGCAGAACTCAAACGTCATCTTGCCAATTGGAATGCCCATGACATTCATCATGTTGACAATTCTCATGAAGCCGTTGTTAAAGATAACTAGCCAAATGCTTGTCAATTTTGATTACATCTTTACCAGAATGGAGATTTGTTACTGTTTGGACTATTTACGCCAATACACTATTCCAGTAAATTGTCATTTGATAATAAATTATTGTATACAGTCCTAATTGTCTTTTGCACTTTTTGTTTAGTGGTGGTTTGTGCTTGTAAAGTCTTTAGTGTTCGACGCATAACGCCAGGTGCGATAATCGCGTAATTCGACTACATCGAATTGTCTTCGGGCTAAACGGATTCGCCCACATATGCATATACTATAAGGTATCGTAATATGTAATTAAAAAACATGCTTTTTTGAAATTTTTAAACCAGAAAACCTCTTTAAGAAGACAAGTTTAGAAACCTAAATAAACGCTGAATGTGCTAAATAAACTGTACGCAAATTACATCATGCAAATATTTTTGTCTTAGCTGTAAATAATCACAAATGTCAAAGCTCCAAAATTCTTATAACCAACTGAATACACATTTTTTAAACGTAGCACTGTGTAAATTAAATCAATGTATTTCCGCAAGATTACTTAAATAAATTAATTAGCAAACGTTTAATTAAAATTATTCTTACATTCTACGTATTGAAATATTCATAGTATTTAAGTGGTAAAATCCTTTGAAAACGGAATATTTAGTATTTTCTTAACAAACTTGTCCCAGATAGGTATTCCAACATTACGGAAATTTCCAACATTTTGTACAAATAGGTAAGTAGGTTTTGTATAATCAATTTTGGGTAAATTAGTAACCTGTAATCATTACAACTTGTGGTTATATAGAAATTGACTATAAAATAGTTTACATACCTTAATATCAACGTTTTTACACATACCTACAAACAGGTGTAAAATTAGTACAACGAAATATTATAATTTGTGCCTCAAAATACGCCAACACAATGTTGCATTAGTGATCACTGATCAGAAATGTTTATAACATTTTTTAAACGTTAAATCTCATAGATATTTTCTATGAACATCTCAAAACTATTTTTGAGAATACAAGAAAGTTACATGAGAACATGAGTGATGAAACATTTTAAAAACATTTTCTAAATCTTAAAACTTTAGATATTTTTTATAAACATCTTTGATAAGACATTTTTAAAACATTTTCTAAATGTGACATTTATAGATATCTTTTATACAGTTCTTAAAAACATTTTGAAAACATCAAATAACTAGGTATATGTGAAACGTTTTAAAAAAATATTCTAAAAGTAAGTGTAAATGTATTTTACTAACATTTACAAAATATCGCTACGTCTACAAAACATTTCTAAAATGGTTGGTGCTACCTGGGCTATGATTGGTTTATAACATTTAAATATGTTTATAACTTATAACTTTGAAAATGATACTGAAAAGAAATACAAGATAAATAACAGTTTCGGCCTGGCTCCTGAAAAAAAGTGGAATGATCTAGTACTTATTTCCGTAGTTATTTTTCATATTACTTTTTAGCTATGACAATGCACTATGTTATAAACATTTTAGTACGTCTCAAAACAAAATGAAATCGGCGGCATTATTCTAGCAAAGATTACATCATTTGACAGCGATTACATTTTACATTGCACAGTATTACACACGGATGGTATGATATTACATGCATCACTAAAATATTGTACGCATTGCATAATCTTTAAGAATATTGCATTCACGATGCGTTATTGCACATATATTGCATACATTACATACAAATATTGCGTTATTGAACTGAACATGTTCCACATATTTCACTCTGTATAGAGTATACTGAATACATGATGTCTTAAGTTTTAAAAGAGGGGTTAAGTTGTACGCATACTCTCCTGCTATGAAAACTAGCGAAGATATGCCACTCTGGTTCAATTTCACAATTTGTATTATTGAGATTTAAGTTGTGGAAGTGTTTTTTTATTATACCGGGTGTCCCATTTGAAGTAAAACGGGCATATATCTCAAAAACGAGAAACAAAAAAAAATGTTTCAGATAAAAGTTGAAGTATTTCAAGGGGGACATGTGATGCAAGTTTCCACTTCTTGAGGAACGATAGATTTCAAGGTCATTTGATGGTCAACTTTACTTTTTTAAATAGAAACCTATATTTTTTATTCTATATTATTACTCCCTATAAAAAGATAAACAACTTTTGTAGAAACCATTTTTTAGTTTAGCGCACAGTTTCACAGATATTTTAACGTCAAGATTTGATGCAAGAAATGCATGTTACACACATAGTACATGTAAATCACTAGTCAGAAACAAAAGAAACATTTATTCATTGTAAAATTAACACAAACTATACTATTTTTTTCAAATATTTATCTCGAGTAACAACAACACGGATGATTACATAAGGTGTTCAAATGTACCCCCATTTACGTCAATACACAATTGTAATCTACGGTGCAAGTGTTGTATGCACTGTAGGAGAACATTTTGTGGAATATTTTCACAAGCATTCCTTATACGGTACCGCATGTCTTCTTCAGTAGTCGGCTGATTTCGGAAAACTACATTTTTAATATGTCCCCATAAAAAGAAGTCCGGAGGAGTAAGGTCCGGAGATCTAGCCGGCCAGGAAATGTACCCACGGCGGCCAATCCAGCGTTGTGGGAAGACATTGTCTAAGTGGTTTCTAACCTCCCGTGCGTAATGTGCGGGCGCACCATCTTGTTGAAACCACATTTCCAATCTCGTCTGAAGATCTACATCTTCTAGCAAATATGGCAAATCATTTTGCAGAAAGTCGAAGTAACGTATACCATTTAGAGTTTCGTTAAAGAAATGTGGTCCAATAAGATGTCCATTTACAATTCCACACCAAACGTTTATGCTCCATCTGTGTTGGTGGTCAACTGCTCTGTACCAATGGGGATTTTCAGCCGCCCAGTAGTGGCAGTTGTGGCGGTTTAATAATCCAGTGTTCTGAAACGTGGCTTCGTCGCTAAAAAGTACCAAATGAAAAAAATTAGGGTGCTCCGCAAACTGTCTTAAAGCCCAGCGAGAAAACTCTAAACGTCGAATCTTATCTTCTTCTGTCAGTTCTTGATTGATAATAATATGGTATGGATGAAATTTTGCGGATTTTAAAAGTCTTTGCGCTGTAGATTTGGGAACACCTAAATCACGTTGAATTTCTCTTAAACTAATATGAGGATTTTGATGTACCAAGGCTAAGACTGCCAAAAGACGGGGATCATCATTATTAACATCACCTGCATTTATTCTGTTTTGGGTTCGTTTTAGACTTCCAAGTCGGGCCTTTCGCACAATTCTAATAATTGTAGCAGCAGTTGGATGATGACGTCTCTGGGGATATCTTCTTCTGTATAACCTTGCAGCACTTTGATAATTTTCATGGCATTCACCAACAACTAAAATAATATCTACTATTTCACTTGGTTGATAGTGACTCATGTTAAACGTCAAACTTGTGTTATTATTTAGACTTAGTACCTAATAAAAAAGTTGACAATTTGAAATGCTACTACTTGATGTAAAGCAAACATTTGTTTTTGGGATTACTACATTAGGTACTTAAATAAAATAGCACAAGCATGCTTAGTTTCTTTTGTTTCTGACTAGTAATTTACATGTACTATGTGTGTAACATGCATTTCTTGCATCAAATCTTGACGTTAAAATATCTGTGAAACTGTGCGCTAAACTAAAAAATGGTCTCTACAAAAGTTGTTTATCTTTTTATAGGGAGTAATAATAAAGAATAAAAAGTATAGGTTTCTATTTAAAAAAGTAAAGTTGACCTTTAAATGACCTTGAAATCTATCGTTCCTCAAGAAGTGGAAACTTGCATCACATGTCCCCCTTGAAATACTTCAACTTTTATCTGAAACATTTTTTTTTTGTTTCTCGTTTTCGAGATATTTGCCCGTTTTACTTCAAATGGGACACCCAGTATATTGTGTTTGAAAGGTAATAGTTATTTATCTAACGAGTTCCTGTATCAAATGGGCTTTTTTCACGAGTGGGCATTTTTTAAAAGCTCACGAAGGAAAAATACACCCAATTTACACAGGAACGAGTTGAACATAACATTGTATTGGTCTAACTGAAACTACGAGGCTCCCAAAGTCTGAAACGCTCTCAAAAGTCGTTTGTAGTTTACAAAATCGTAAAAACTATTAAAGACGGTTTACAAAAAACAAAAATCAAAATTTATGACAGTTAAGAGCAATAAAGTCTCTATTACAACCGATAGTATTTTTTTTTAATGCAACTACACAACACTTGATTTATTAGTTTAATTATAAATACTTGATTAAAAAAATACAAGGGGCTAGAGCGGTTTTTACCCTTCAACAATCATTTTTGTATCTTTTTTATTACTGAACTTTAAAATGTACTTTTGCCAAATTTCATTAAATTTGTTTCGCCCATTTCTGAACTGTATGTGATCTTTTGCTTTTGAATTCTTCACACTGACAAACTGTACGTTTTGGTATAGATATAAATAGGGTCCAATCGACTTATTTGAACCTCTACAATACGTGGTAGCTTTATTTCCCTGCAATTTTGGGACACCCGGTATAATAAGAATACCAAATTGTCGCATTCATTCTCATGAAAATGTTTTTATAAATTCAGCCGATGTCGTACTACTTAGGTAAACAATGTTTATACTTTTGAGAGATAGATAAAGCTTTTATTCCTAAAAATGTATGTAAAATATTTATAGCCCAATAATCTAATTATGGGTTTTATATGTCAATTTATCAAATAAAACTTTTTTTAAAATTACAATTTTATTTGTTTAGTGATAGTCTGTTTCTATTATCTACACGTCGCCGCTAAAACATGAATAATCTATTTGTGCTTATTTTGCTTGGTAGAGTTTTAAATTGTATCATTGATTGTTATTCTAGAAACGATTTGCTATACATTTTACATTTTCTATGAAACAATTTTAAGTATTGCAATTTAGTCGTATCGAAAAAGCTCAAACGCAAATGTTTTTACATAAAATTTTTATAGACAAATTTGGTAATTATAAAGCAAATTACACACCATAAAAAAGATGATTAATGTACTAATTACAATTAAGATACCAAAACTGTGATTAGCAGTTGGATTAGCATTATATTGACTCTTAAAATTGTTTTTTATATTCTTCTATTTACGTAAAAACTAGTTGACAATAATAACATTAAATTATTTCGAGCTAGATATTAATATAACATAGGTAATATAATTTTAAAAAACAATTTGCCGTTTTAACACACATAAGAAGATCGAGAAGAGAATCTTTATTAGAAAATGAAGGAATTATAGTAAGGCTTGTATATAAATAATATGAGATGCGTATATTTTAATTCTTGTGGTGGACAAAACGGTTGAAAATATTATTATAGCCCTCGCAACGTATATTCCTCGACGCTTTGTGTTTTGTGATATAATCTTACTAGGACTACAATACACTTCTCAATCAGTTTGTTCAATATAAGAATTAAAGGAACAAGAAGAACAATACATTTTATAGACTCCAAGGGACAGGGTCTTGATCATGAACAATAAATGATTTGAAGTTATGGTTTCTAGAAATAGAATTATGAAACATGTTTTTAAGATTAAAACTGAACAAGGACCAACGTAAAAAAAATGATGATATGAAAGAATTTCACATGTTTTTTGAATGTAATAACCATTATTAAAAGCTATTTGTTTATTCATTTTTGTCTTCTTTTTTTTACTATAAGAGAGTTTCGAGTAGAAAGGAATTCTAGAGTCAGTAAATGTTTTCAATAGACTCCCAAAATAAATTATTCTTTTACATTCAACAAGAAAAGAATATATTGATAATAATATTAAAACCGTTTGTTTACAGGGCACGACTAAATCAAAAACCAATCATATGATGAAAAGTTATAAAAAGCTTTATATTCAAGGTTATTCATACAAGTTTTACCGGCAAAAGATGTAATTTTGAAACTCATAGCTAACTTAAATATTAAGTTATGCTATTGGGTACGTTTATACGTAATTGCTTTTAAAGGAACAGTAATTTAAGTGTTTTTATTTATACATTATTAATTAGATAAAGGATTTGTCTTCAATATATGATCAAGCTTTTGTTTTATGTATAAATGATTAAACACATTTTTATTTTAGAACGCATAATAATTTAATGCGACTAAATATACTATATATACTAAAATAAAACGTAAACATTCTTAGTGTTATGTTGGAGTATTTATTCTAAAGCACTTGCATCTTATGTATTTTACCTACATTTACATTCTATAACAAGATATGGTCAAACAAAACTAGATATCTATGGATATCAAAACTGTCAAATATAAATGGGATGTGATAATTTTGACTTATGTGATTTATAATTAACCTATAATTTAAAACAAGTACAACAAAATAAACCACATTTTAATGTCAATATGAATAACTTAAATTTGTTCAAATTTTATCTTATTGCACTCTTCACACACCTTTTGTTTGTGGAGAAAGTATGGTTTGTTACTCTGTTGGAATAAAAATTCGTACTCGTGGGTGCTTACGCTCGCATATGCTCGCGCTCGGAACTTTCCACTCGTATCGAGTTTTTATTCCAACCTAGTTACAGAATATACTATTTTCAAATCTGTATTTTGATTTTAATTTCAAAACTGTCTTAATGAATAGGTCTTTGGCTTTGAATATTGAGTTAATATGGAAAACCGAGTGTAAACCGTAATAAATCAGACCTTAGAAGTATTCGATCCTCAGCTTTACTTTTTTGGTGCCTATTTTTTACAAGTGAATATTTTTTTGAAATCAAGTATCTATTGCAGTATTTAATATCCAATTGAATAGTATATATTCAGTTTTCTTTTATGACTGTATGTTTTATTGAATTTTTATAAAATACAATTTTTGATTGTTTGATACATTTTCAGTTTTATTTTGAGCGTATTTTGAAATTTAAATGCGAATACAGCTAACATAATATAAAAATTAGTGTTTGTTGTAATGACGTAAGGCGTGTTTTTATTTTTGTAAATTAATTGCTTATTTTGCAAAACGTGCTGCGTTCGTTTGTAACACTTACCTAAATATAAATCTGTCGATTAGGTCGAAAAGTAATGTTCTTCGTAATAAAAATACAAACGAAAAGTAAACATTTTCTTTATAACGTGGCTCGATACTTGGGAACATTGTTTACTGTTTATTGGATAATAAAAAGAAGTTTAAAGCATCGTGTAACTTTTAACGTTAACTTTCATTTTTAAATAAATGTTTTTATTATTTGTAAATGCAAATGCTATTACTGCAATAAAAAATAATAATAATAATAATATTTTTTTAAGTTAGGGTGCAACGATACGACTGTAAAGTGTAAAATTTTTACGGTAATATAAATTTTTTTGGCTATTAACCAATTTTAAATCAGCGTTTCTTTCGACTGTCTTTTGTTTTTATCGTAATAGTATTTCAAAACCAACAAGACCCAAAACTGTTTTTTCCATCAGTCTCCAAAAGTTTTAATATTTTACGCGATTTTTCACACGAAGAGAAGAAATAGAATTGTTTCTCATTTATTTACATAAAAAATAATCAAATTTCTAAGAAATTATTTATCGCGGCTTACTACTTTCATCTATACTCTTGTGAAGTAGTTGTGCAGGTTCTGTTTCTTCTCTGGATTGATTCAATCCCAATTAATTTTTTTTTGTTCTAGTACTTATTTTGATGATTATTATTTGCTTAATATTGTGACGTAACCCACTCACGTTTGGAAACTAAAACCCGCGAACAAAAAAAGCAGCGACATCTCGCTGTGGATATAATCGTCAAGCTACACCCTTCTCGTCCCTTCTGCGTTGTTTTAAGTTCGCTATACACTGCTTACTTTTGATATATGGGAAGGCTGTCGTAGGTTAAATAAAACACACAGCAAAAGTAAATCGTAGTTTTTATTCGTTAAACTTTAACCGAAATTTTGTCTACAGCAGAAGGGGAAGATGCAAGATTATTACATAATTGTAATTGATGAAGCAATCAGTTTATAATTAAAGATATTAATAAACATCGGAAAGTCAGAACATCTCCGAATTTAAGTCAATTAAACGCATACACAGATCTGATAACAGATTTAAATCCCAACACATATAAACACGTGCACAAACATTATTATATTAAACAGAAGAAGAGTTAGTTAACTGACTGTTTGTCGGTGGGTATTGAGGTCCTACTTACGGAAGCAACCTAGCTATTAGTTGAAGGGTTGCGACAAACAAACAAGGCCGAAAAAACATAATACATACACGTTACGTACATAAAAGCAGGGTCTAATCAGAAAGCAACCTGCGACCTCAAGATGTTTACCCCTCACAGCAGATTAAATATTAGTTTACACGTTACAAGGCAATGCATGCATTAGCGTTTTTTCCAGTTATCAAATACGTTATAATCACCATCAATAGCTAAATACTTTGATCAAAATGATGTCTTAACTTGGATCAACTTTTATATCATCAAATTATAAACGTACAAAAAACAAACTATTCTGCTTAATTTACTCAGAGATTAGCATAAATAACTTGCAAAGAAAATGTATTAATACAACAATAAAAAATGGATTCTAAAACACGTCAAAGATATACAAATAACAAAAACAAAATAGCAATGAAGTTTAAATAACATCTTTTTACAAACAAAGCAATATCTGCACAATGCCGCATTCAGTTTTAATAATCTACAAATTTAAGTATAAAATGTTTGATTATTAAAATTTAAATTACATTTCAAGCAATTCTTTAACCCATTAACGCCCGTTGTTCCCATATGGGGACAACAGGAAAAACCAAAAGTGCTCACATCTAAAGGACGGCATCGAAATTTCATATTGTGCAAATTATCGGTAATGGAGTTGTTTAACGCATAATAAAGTAAAATTGACATCCGTTAAGTTTTTGTATTTTACCGGTCATTAGTGTCAGATGGTGAAATTGGTTCAGTTACGCACTTTTAGATAAAAAATTGTGTGGGACGTTTTTGCAATATAAACAGAATTAAGTGGCTTGAAACTTATTTATAAGACATTTAGTGAATAACGTTCTACAGTGTTAACATTTGATTTGTTTTTGTAAGAAGTCAGGTAAGAACTTATTTTGTGGTGTACTCGTTAGGGCACAATGGGCGGAACCGCTATGATTTCTTGAGAAGTCCAGTAACATTACGTTATTCAATTTGTTTGCTTTTTTGCAGATATCAATGGATTTTTCGGATTTTCCAGAAATTCCTACTAGGAATTTCTATTCTCATAGAAATTATTTGCATTTGCAACCGGCAATTGAGGATATTGCTGCAAATAAATCACATGATGACATTGACGTTATCATTATTCCACCTGATGTCGACTTTCAAACTGACGAGAAAGAGTTTGACGATGAAATGACACAAGAAGACCTATCTGTGCCTGCTGACGTTGCTGGTAAATTCGAAGTACATTTTTGCAAAGTAGATGAAACAAGCGATGAAGAAGACAACATACCGTTGCCGGTTCTTCGAAAGACACTGAACTCCAAGGGAGTACGAGCAAAAAGAAGTAAGTGTCAACTTGAGGAGCCAAGCTGGACCAAGGATTATGTAAATATCGATATGCCATCTACGATCGGTTGGAAAGATCGTTTAGAAATAAAAGTAAACGACCTAGAAAATGTTGCTCCTATAGAAGTTTTTGAAAAATTATTTAGAAATGACATATATGATTATATTGCACAGCAAACTAATTTGTATTCTTCACAAAAAATAAGCACGATTTTTTTGTTTCTCGTGAAGATATAAAGATTTTTGTTGGATGTCTTACTGACAGGATATCATCGACTACCAAGCGAGAGAAATTATTGGAGTTTAGACGAAGACTTGAAGGTACCATTGCTTGGAAATGCTATGTCTCGGAACAGATTCGTGGAAATCAAAAAATACATACACCTTGCCGATAATGATTATCTCGATAAAAATGATAAAATGTCCAAGGTTCGTCCACTGATGTTGAAACTAAATCAAAATTTTCAACAACTGACGAAGCAATGGTCAAGTTTTTTGGGCGTCATACTAGTAAACAGTATATTCGAGAGAAACCTGTGTGTTTCGGGTATAAAAACTGGATGATATGCAGCTCGACGAGATATACATATCAATTCGACACATATTGTGGTGCAAAGGGTACATCTAAAGCTGATACCACGTTTCCTTTAGGCTCACAAATTGTTCTCGATCTCTTGAAGATTGTCTCTGTTCCATCGGACCACGTAGTATTCTTCGATAATTATTTTAGTAGCCACAGTCTCCTAAAGATGCTAAAAGAACATGGACAACGAGCAACGGGAACAGTTAGGGAGAACAGAACAAAAAAGTGTCTTTTATCTGATGTGAAGCTATTAAAAAAAACGGAAAAGGGATATTTTGAACACGTCTACGATGGTAATTTGGGTATTCTCTTTGTAAGGTGGCAAGATAACAGCCCGGTAACAATGGTAACAAATTACTACGGTATCGAACCTACAACTCGTGTGAAACGTTAGTCGAGTAGTGCAAACTGCAAAATCGACGTTTATCAACCAGCACTTTTTAAAAACTACAACAAATCAATGGGTGGAGTGGACCTACACGACCAGTCTGTTAATAATTACCGCATCACAGTCAGAAGGAAAAATGGTGGCGGGTATTGTTTACCAATATGATAAATATGACACTCTTCAACACATGGAGATTATATCAGCTAGTATTCCAAGAATCCATTGGTCTGTTAGAATTCTAAAGAAAAATTGTATTACATTATTTAATAGGAAATGCCAAGGTCAAGTTTAAAACACGATCTTCTGGACACGTGCCAGTTTTATCTAGAAAAGTGGAGAATGGCCATTATCCAGAAAAAATTACAAAGCAGCTACGGTGTGCACAATGTCATCAAAAAGCACGTTGGTACTGCGAAAAATGTAAAAAAAAACGCTGTGCATTGAAAGGAAGTGTTTCAGAGACTATCATTCATAATTTTGTATAATATTTTAAAAAAATAGATATTTTTGAAAAGTAGTGGTTTGTCCCATTGTTCCCATTTGAGTACATACATGTATCAAGGTTGTTACTAATTTCCGACTAATAGTTGCATTTGATTTATTGTTCCTTATAATCTAATTGACAATATTCTTGCATTGAAACAAAAAAAATTTTTTTTTTAATTCGTGGGCGTTAACGGGTTAAGACATGTCGATTTAGTGATTTTAAGTTTTAATTAAAATTTGTGAAAAACATCGTTTAATAATTCCACATAAATTGATTTTCAAATGCATTATACACATAAAACAATTGAATCGACAAAATTTAAATGGCCGCCAATACATTTGTTTCACCAAACATAGAAATAATGTGGTGTTTCTGTAACGCCGGAATTTTAATACAAATTGTTTAGAAATATTAGTTAATTTTATCACTACGTTAGCCAACTAATACCTCTAGTAACATACTTATGAAACCACACAAAACTTAAAGAAAACCTAGCATTATACAAATTTTATATTAAGAATGCTGATTGTACAATTGTACCTCGGGCTGGGACACCTGTTTTCGACGTTCAACGTGCGCAACCTTCTCTTAAAACAGATCATGTATAAACGGATTGTTAGTTATGGTTTTTTCCGCCAGATGACGATGCTTACGTAATTTCGCGCAACTTTAATTTAGTTTAAATTTAAACTGGATTATCTCGATATGAAAGATTTATTGGTTTACAATTTTTTACCTGACATTTAAGATTTATTTTCTTATAATTTTATATCGGTGTTAAAAATTTCAATATCGGGGCATAGCTTTACAAAACATTAATTATATGTGTTATTGAACGTGTGTTTCAGTTAAAACGGGTAAATTCGATAAATAGAATTGAAATTTCTTTAGAAAAACAATTCTCGGAATATCGATAAGGTTTTTTTTTATAAATACAGATACAGTCGGACCTCCATTCAATGAACTCCTATTTAATGATTTTTTCTATTTAGTGATGTTTTCTTTAGGATATTGACCTTCGGGTTAAAATGCATGTAAAAACACCTCTAAAATATGATGTTCAAATTCTATATTATGATCTTTTTCGAAGAAAATGTTACCCAACTACTTAAAGTTTTCTTGGAATCACGTACAATTTACTTTACCTTTACAATACCACATTGTTAAACGGATAAGCGGATTATAAGACTTCTTAATTTGCAATACAGAAAGGCTATTACTAATGGTGCTAAAAATTCTGTACATTTGTAAATGACCTAAATGCATGAATTGTTTAGAGGATTATAGAATTTCCTTCGAGTTTTGAAATGCATTGTCATGTTATTGAACACGTTTCATTTGCAATTTTTTCGTTTCAAGTTGTTTAAGTGTAAAGTTGGTTAAAAATGACAAAACGAAAGTGTTTATAATTAATATGTATTTCTTATGTATGTTTAAATTTGTGTTTTATTTTTTAAGCATAAATTCTATACAATGAAGTTTCTATATAATGATGTTTTTGAAGGGAATTTTGAACATCAC
Organism: Aquatica leii; assembly: GCA_035610365.1. Lineage (NCBI taxonomy): Eukaryota > Metazoa > Arthropoda > Insecta > Coleoptera > Lampyridae > Aquatica > Aquatica leii. The sequence goes on along the minus strand of CM069433.1, from coordinate 41,207,913 downwards.
TATATAGGAGTTCGACTGTACTAATAATATTGTTTTATTTGTGTACTTTGTAAATATTGTGATAAGTTTTATTAGAAAACAATATATAAAATTATGTACTTGATCCATTTTTCTGAAATGTGAATCACATCAACAACTTTTAAAGTTGTTGTGTCTTGTCTCTTTTATTGTGCCAGTTTTTAATGTTAAACGGTATTAAAAATACAAATGTCGGAAACAGAGCTTGTTCAAGCTTTATTATTGATATAGAGACAGATGACGCACGAACACATAAGGGAGTTCTAAAATTCTTTCTGAAACCCATCGAAATCATCAACCAATATTGAAGAATTGAAAATCTGGAATAGACTTCCGATTGTCATAACAATTGCCAAATTTGATCTTTAGGAGTTTTCCATTAGTAAATGTTTTAAAAAATTAATATCTCTTTAAGATAGTAGTATAGGAGTTGACGATAACCATTTTGATCGATGGGTGGAATTTTGCAAAGTAATTACTTAATACTGCTACACAAACATCAAATTGTTAAGAACATTTTTTTTCTTTGACGAGGCTGCTGTTTGCCTAATTGCACCGTCAAAATTAGCGTTGTTGGGTGCTCATAAAGGGTTTTTTATAATTTTTTTTTGCATAAAACATTAACCGGAGAATGGTATCTGAACTTTTTCTTATATTTTATTTAGTCCCATTTTTAGCCATGTGGCATCCAAATAAAGTAGGACCAAACATACCCAATCAGGAAATTTGGTTTCAACAGGAAGGAGCATCTTCTCATTTTCCCTTTAGTACACATCTATCAAATTTTTTCCAGTGATTGATTAATGTATTGGCGGAAAGATCGTAAAGAATGAACAGCAAAATTATTTGAAACAATAAAAAAAAGGTTTACTTCAACAAACCAAACCATTGAGAAATTAAAGTGAGGATTAGAGAAGAGATTTGCTTCATTAAACCGACAACTGTAAATAATGTGCAACAAGAAGTTATTTTCAGCTTATACCATTGTTTTTTTTTAAATTTTTTTTATTGTTGACTATTGGCGCACGATTTGGTTGAGTTTTATTAAACAAAACTTTAATTTTCTTATGAGTCAGTAATACCGCCTTATCTTCAAATTTTACCTTTTTTTGTTTCTGCATTATGAGTACAGTTAACATAAATGAACTATCATAATATAGGTGATGATCAAAGAATGTGATTAGGTAACCAAAAATATATCATATGGTGCATTAGACATAGTTTAAATATTTTTATAATATATACACTATAACTGTAGATGTCAATAAATATTGTTTCCGATAAGATTACGAAACGCACGTAAAAACTGACGCGTTTTTCTTTATGTCTCGCTAGACAGTTTCTTTATACTAGAGTTTATCTTTTATACTTTTGATTTAGGTACCTTTTTTTGGTTTATTTGATCTTCTTGAATGCGTTTTCCATTGCGAATGTGAAAAGTTTTTGCAAAACTAGTCTCGCTTCTCTTTTGAATGAGGCAGGTTTTGTTTTTTATACACGTTTTTGCTAATTTTTTAAAAACTTTGTCAGTAGACAGTGTTAAGCTCTCTTTGAATCATCGACAAAAAAGTGCCATTATTTAAACTCGTCTGAAATGAAATTTTTTGTATTACGTTTAAATAGCCAAGTTATGAATGTTTCACTAATAACTTATGTCAAATTGGGCAAATAAGTTTTACCCTTTTAAACACAGAAATAATACGGTGCAGAGTTACAGTCGATACATTATGAGTGCCTACATAAAATTTTATTTATAATTTGTAAATATTGAGAAATACAATCTGATCTTGACATTCTAAAGCTGCTGATTTTTTAATTTTTACAAATACTCTGTTTACTAAAGTTTCAGTTCAGTGCCTAACTAGCGCTTGCTTTGGTAGAATGGTAGTAATGGGTGATCGATATTCGCAAGCCACGTGACCTGTTTGTTTACTTTTTTAATGGATGTTTACTGCTTTACCCATACTACAGGGTCACGTGGTTTGAGAATAATCTCGATCGCAGAGTACTACTTGTGTCAAAAAAAAGTTTTATCAATTTATTCAACGTTGCAATGTTTTTATCTGGTGGGGAATCTACACCCTTCATTCCCTTCCTCTTCATGGGTAAGCCACTGACTTAAAAATTGAATAACATATTATTTTGAAAAAAGTGTATTTTTAATAAAGTGTTTGACATACAACGGTTTTTTCAAAAAAAAAATTGTATTTATCCATTGATTGGGTTAATAAAAATAACCTAGAAATAGAATAGAAAATAATACAATAAAAAAGATTATTTTGCTTGTGGTTTATATGTGGAGCGGACATGATCAACACATAAACTGTTTAATTTATTTAGAACAATACACTAACTATGTATATTAAAGGATTTCTAAATATCACAAAGTTTAAACTATTTTTACTTTTAATTCATGTAAAAAAAGGCATTTTAGTTTAAAATATGCGTAGTTCATATATCAAATCGTGAAGTTACCACGATATTCTAGATTTAAAAATTCGAACACTTTTCGTAGTTCCACAGTTTCTGATCAAAATTTAAAAAAGGCTCGCGTTCCTTACGTTATAAAATCGAAATTGTTAAAATATCGCAAATCTCTCAAGTACTCAAACGCGTTGAATATTACTATTTTTACAAAAGTTCAAAATAATTGTTTTGAAGTTAAGCGTATATGTATGAGCAATTTCAGATCGATACTTTACCAATTGTTTACTAATTAACAATTTCTAATACTCACATTCAGCACGACATTGTGTAAAAATTTGTCGTACTGGTGATGATGTTTTTTCCGTATGTTACAGTCAAATAAGAGCCTTATACTGAGCCTCCCCTGCTAGTTATGACACTGGATCTGAATATACCATAGCTATTAACGAAACGTAGTTGTTTAAAAAATTGGAACTCTTGTAGAACTGTTAAAAACAACCGTTAAAATTGCGTAGACTTAATTGTTAAAAATTGTTTAAAAAATAGTAAACAATAGAACCTTTTTGTAAAAATGCTTTTGAAGCATCGAATTCATGTAGAACTGTTACAAACTATCATTAAAACTGCGAAAATTCTCAGCACGAGACGTTTTCACAAAATGTCGTGTTCAGCTGAATATTAGAAATGAATTAAAAATTGTTAATTGCTAAAATATAGATCTAAAATTGGACATATACACTATGCTTAACTGGAACCAATTTAGAACTCTTGTTACAAATAGTAATATTTAACGCGTTTTAGTACTTTACAGAAAAAGGCATTGTGCTGAATTCGTGAAGTTAGCACGAGATTTTTAAAATCTTAATTTTTCAACATAAGGGATGCCAAGCTTACCGGTATGAAGTTAGCCATAGATTTCAGCCATAGAAATTAATTTCCAGTTTCACATCTTAAAAACGAATTAGAACTATTACAAAGTGTTACTTCATTCAATACTGTTACTAAATAATAAAAACAATCATTATTTATTAATATTTAAAAAAAAATTTTTTTTTAACAACTTTCACAGATAAAACCATTTCCTGCACTAACGCTTATTTTTTGCAATGACGTGCAATTATGATTTTTCTGCAAATTTACTTACGTATAGAATAAGCATTAATAAACAACATATCAAAAAATTAGGATGTAGTTATTTCTATAATTAAAAATATTTCGATTCAAAATTGAGGTTGCACCTCACGATACCGAATGCCAACGGCACATAATTAAAGTCGTTTTTTCGCAATGACGTGCAATTCTGATTTTTCTGCAAATTCACATACGTATAGAAAATGCATTAATCAACAACATATCAAAAAATTAGGATGTAGTTATTTCTATAATTAAAAATATTTCGATTCAAAATTGAGATTGCACCTCACGATACCGAATGCCAACGGCACATAATTAAAGTCGTTTTTTCGCAATGACGTGCAATTCTGATTTTTCTGCAAATTCACATACGTATAGAAAATGCATTAATAAACAACATATCAAAAAATTAGGATGTAGTTATTTCTATAATTAAAAATATTTCGATTCAAAATTGAGGTTGCACCTCACGATACCGAATGCCAACGGCACATAATTAAAGTCGTTTTTTCGCAATGACGTGCAATTCTGATTTTTCTGCAAATTCACATACGTATAGAAAATGCATTAATAAACAACATATCAAAAAGTTAGGATGTAGTTATTTCTATAATTAAAAATAATTCGATTCAAAATTGGGCTTGCGCGGCACGATGCTAAACGCTAACGGCACCTAATTAAAGTCGTATTTTCGCAAAGACGTGCAATTCTGATTTTTCTGCAAATTCACATACGTATAGAAAATGCATTAATAAACAACATATCAAAAAATTAGGATGTAGTTATTTCTATAATTAAAAATAATTCGATTCAAAGTTGGGCTTGCGCGGCACGATGCTGAATGTTAACGGCACATAATTAAAGTCGTTTTTTCGCAATCACGTGCAGTTCGGATTTTTCTGCAAATTTACAAACGTATAGAATAGTATATTAAAACACAAGTTACAGAATGAACGCGCTTCAATCACGAGACCGAGTTTATTAATGCATTTTCTATACGTATGTGAATTTGCAGAAAAATCAGAATTGCACGTCATTGCGAAAAAACGACTTTAATTAGGGTGCCGTTAGCGTTTAGCATCGTGCCGCGCAAGCCCAATTTTGAATCGAATTATTTTTAATTATAGAAATAACTACATCCTAATTTTTTGATATGTTGTTTATTAATGCATATTCTATACGTACGTGAATTTGCAGAAAAATCAGAATTGCACGTCATTGCGAAAAAACGACTTTAATTAGGTGCCGTTAACATTCAGCATCGTGCCACGCAAGTCCAACTTTGAATCGAAATATTTTTAATTATAGAAATAACTACATCCTAATTTTTTGATATGTTGTTTATTAATACATATTCTATACGTACGTAAATTTGCAGAAAAATCAGAATTGCATGTCATTGCGAAAAAACGACTTTAATTAGGTGCCGTTAACATTCAGCATCGTGCCGCGCAACCTCAATTTTGAATCGAATTATTTTTAATTACAGAAATAACTACATCCTAACTTTTTGATATGTTGTTTATTAATGTATATTCTATACGTACGTGAATTTGCAGAAAAATCAGAATTGCACGTCATTGCGAAAAAACGACTTTAATTAGGGTGCCGTTAGCGTTTAGCATCGTGCCGCGCAAGCCCAATTTTGAATCGAATTATTTTTAATTATAGAAATAACTACATCCTAACTTTTTGATATGTTGTTTATTAATGCATTTTCTATATGCATGTGAATTTGCAGAAAAATCAGAATTGCACGTCATTGCGAAAAAACGACTTTAATTAGGTGCCGTTAACATTCAGCATCGTGCCGCGCAACCTCAATTTTTAATCGAATTATTTTTAATTATAGAAATAACTACATCCTAATTTTTTGATATGTTGTTTATTAATGCATGCAAAGTTGTTAAAAAAAAATTTTTTTTTTAATATTAATAAATAATGATTGTTTTTATTAGTTAGTAACAGTATTGAATGAAATAACACTTTGTAATAGTTCTAATTCGTTTTTAAGATGTGAAACTGGAAATTAATTTCTATGGCTGAAATCTATGGCTAACTTCACACCGGTGCCAAGCTTTTGTAATTTCTATCAAGAACTGTGTAACTATGAATGTAAAATGTCGTATTAACTACAAAGACAATATAAAATCCTGTTAAATTTTAATTCGTTTATTAAATAATTAGATAAATACATAATTATTCACTCATCTTCGCCGGTCTAAAATGATTGACAAAAATAGGTTTCAAATAACACAAGTAAAATTAATACTTCTAGTTTGAACTTTAATTTGCTAATTAGTTGTTACCTTTCAGTATGTTCCTTGTACGGAAGTTGTAGTACCCGTGATAATGATGTGGGTGCTTAGTTTTATTCACTCTCAAATAATGGCAACTCAATCTGATCATCATCCTCCCAGCCAAACACAAAAACGCAAAAATTTTAGAAGGCGGCGAAAAAGCAAAATTCGTCTTATTAATAAGACTTCGATGGATACGAACGTTCAAATGCATAGCAATAACAATGATGAACTTCCCAAAATAAAGGTGTTTCAAAAAGACGATTCCGGGAACGCCGTAAATCCTTTGTAAGTATTCAAAAACTTTTTTACATATTTTTTTTTTCCATAAAAATAAATATATTTAGGAAGTCAAAAGAAGGCAATGAATTATTCATTGATGACGGATTTGAAAGTTTTAATGGAAATGGATCTACTCCTACGGTTGATGACTACAAAATAATTAGAAATAATCCCTTATCTAAGTTTAATGATAATGAAGTTATTGATAGTAATGGAAATAATGGATCTGAAAGTGATATTAGTAACGACGAAAATAAAGAAAATATTGAATTTAAAACCAAAAATATCAAATGGAATGAAGAGAAAATTTCTAGTTCGGGGCGCAACGATCGTCGTCATTTTAGGCCGAACGGAAAGTTAAAACTAAACATTGTCGCATCTAAAATAGAAGAAAATCGAGTAAGTAAAATTTGACTCTTTAATATCTTAACGTTCCTTGTTTTGATTTCTTTAATCTACTTTATTTTCAATTATAATTTGTCGGCTCTGGAAATGAGGGATTTCGTAATATCTGTTAAAATATACGAAGGTGTAAACGTATATAATATTGAGTTAATTGCCCATCTTTCTCTGCGATTCAAATTGACCAACATTTTACATTCGTTTTGTACATGGACTTCTTTATAAGAGTGTATAACATGTTACATTTTTATTTTATTTTTTTTTACAGTTTATGCACCAAATACAATCATACATTATTTTTTTTATTATTCATTTTCCTTTGTTTATTTTTATATTATGGTTATATCACGTTTATTTATATACAATAAATACTTAAAATTACAATTATATTTTTATTTAATTAGGGATTCTCTTTCACTTTTTATTTATTAGCTTATCTGACCTATTATTCAATTTAGTTAATTATCGTTTTTACACAAAAAACAAAATGTACCAGTGAGGGTTTAAAGTGGGACTAGTGTTATTAGTGATATTCATAAGTATCACAACATTTAAGTTATCAGGTTGTAATAATTAATTTAGGTTTTTATGTTAATTATTACTTTAATCTGTAGAATTTTTAAAAATTACTATACATCTATTATCTCCCGAAATTATTTTGTTTTGTAAATATTTATGATACTGTTTAACAATTTGATTACACTGTGTAATATTTATATTATCAATACACGTTTTAATGAAGGTCGTTCCAGTGTATAAGGAAAGTACAAATTGTTCAACATTGCATAAATACTAGATATTGTAATGTAAGCGCCACACGTACATACCTTTAAGTATTGATTGCTTTTATACTTTTTTTATCCAAAGTAATAAAATATTTTTGAATTGATTGATCTTTTTTAGATTTTTTTTATTTTTATGTTAGAAATTAAATCCATTTTTTTGGAAAGATGGTAATAACCAAGATTTATATTATTAGAGCCAAACCCGAAAATGTTTTTAAGCTGCGTCTGGGAAAATACTTATCGATACGTGTGCGTTTACAACAATTCTATTCGTCTGGAATGTATTCTTCTAAATGTAGTTGTAAAGATTACGGTTTTTTTTTTAATTTTGAGCAAATATAAAAACTAAAACTACATGTTTGAAAAAGTCTGAGATCAAGCTTACAGATGATAATTCGGCTGATTAAAAAAAATTTGACAGACATTTTTTCTCTAGTACTTTTCTCTTATTTTCATGCTTACTAAACTTTAGTTAAGTCTACTTATGAAAATATAAAAACAAAATGTGATCGCACACTTGTATGATCGATGCAAGAGCTTATGAGTTATAACTTTGGATTTACTGCAAAAAAAATACTACTAATTCATACAAGTTTTTACAATATTGAAAGTAGATATCTGATGACACTGTTTAGAGATCGTTTAAAGGGTAGTGTTTTCTGTTATTGCTTTTTTGCTATTGAGTTTCATCTTCACATACATGTATATAATAGAGGTAAGTTAATCTAGCATCTCTTAAATTCAGTATCATTAAAAACTACTATTAAAAACATTCATTTTAAGTATCAGGAGCACATGATTCGAAGAAGTAGGTCAAGTAATGGTTGAATGTCTACTATAATAACATCGTTATCGCTATTTGCACTTTTAAACTTAGAGGTTTTTTGTAAAGTAACTTGACTGCCTACCATTAGTATCTATTTCTTAACATAAAATTGATTACCTATTGTAATAATGGTATATCTGACTACAAATTAGTAGTGTTTGCGTTTAATATGATAGCATTACCAAAATAACTTGAGATTTTTTTTCAAATTACGATTTTTTTATGTATTTCCTGGAAACGTCTTTTTCAAAATTTTTCATCTTTTTATTCGTACTTGCTTTGTCTCTTAGCTGCTTACAAAGTTTTTAGTATAAAAGTAAACGTTTTAGTTTTGGCAGTTTTCGAATTCTTCCTATGACTCTTCTTAGGAACACAAAGTTTACTTTCTTTCTTGTCTATATGTATATCATCTGCAGAAATCTGCTTATATAAATAAATAAGCGTTACCATAACAAAAGTACATTTAGAAACTGCAATGTTGTTATTTAGAAGACTACTGTTGTCACTTGCAAAATAAAATTAAAACCAACTATACCTGTAATATAGTCAATGGCAGCTAGTGGTCAATAATACAAGGTCATTTAAAAAAAAAAACGCTTATTGCGGAAAGTATAAAAAAACATCAATTATATTAAGGATTAAGATTTAAGATATTCGTCTATCAGTACAATTTCCAAAACGATCAATAACAAGCTGATTAAAATTTTATTTTTAATGGAAGGTTTTTGAATGCTTAGCATAGAAGTGTGCACAATATTTTTTGTCCTATAGTATTGCCGATTGCGTAGAAATGTTTTATTTGTTTTTAACGTAGAGAAACATCGCTCCGTTTCTGCGGTAGTCATAGGTAAAATCAATCAATTATTTTGTTTAATACATATGTGTATTTATTTTTAAAAACATTTTCATTGTGTTCTTTAATGGACTTTCAGCAAGCGCTGTATTTTTTATGTGATAAACGAGTGCTTTTTCACTTTTTATTTTAAATGCTATAAATCGGTAACATTATTTTTACATTATAATGAATCATGTGAAAACAGACAAATCTAATCTGACGTACACAGATTCTTAAATTACTATAGACTTGTTTTGGTCAGTCAAATTTGAAGTAAAGACTCAGGACGAGCATTAAATTTAATTTCGAATCGTTTAAACTATTTTTAGCTATTAATTTTTTAGTCTTGTACCTTCGTCATTATGAAACAAAAACAATAAGTAGTCCCTTACAAATGAATATTATCTATCAACTAAGAAAATCGCTTGTCATATTTGATACGAAATGTGCATTCCAGCATATGTGTTTTACACACACGTTTACCGAAGATAAAGATAAATGACGTAAGTCACGTCAGCATTGAACTGAGTACGCGGAATGACTTCTGGCTGAAGACCGCAAGATAGCCATTTACTTATCCTTTTTTCTAATTCGCATAAAATTGTATTGTGTTGTAACGTTCCGTGTTCGGTGTTAATAAATATTTTCCTTATTCATTTTTCCGGAGAGTCATTCACCATATGTCCTAATCCAGAAGTCGCCACTGAATATAGTATCATTTGAGTCTCAACCTCAGTAGTGGAATAACGACTGAAATCTAAAACACATAGAATTGTTGTGGGGAGTTACGACAACTATACTCGGTCGGAAATAACATGCAGAGATTGGTTTCGACGCTTTAAAACAAATAATTTTGACGTTGAAGATAAAGAATACCTTGGCGCAACAAAAAAATTTTGAAGGATTACTCAATGAAGATCATACAACAGTGGGCAAACGTTTAAAAGCATTAGGAATGATTAGGTGCCGTACGAATTGAAGTCAAGAGACATCGAACGGCAGAAGAAGAAAGTCTTTTTGCATCGTATCGTAACTGGTGGTGAAACGTACATACGCTACTATAACTCGCAACGTAGGAAAACAGTAGGGTAATCCCGGCCTTGTATTTCTATTTGGAAGTTTGATAGCGTATTATGGGTCCTTCAAATTCGTTTATTTTTACGAAAAAACAGCTATAGTCGGATTTTTTTAAAATGGCGTTTTTTGGATTAAAAGTTTTAATGTTTACAGAGGTAGACAAACGTTCTCTTTGTCTTTTTGTTTCATTATTTAGATATGAATTTTGTAACGCCTTCAAATACAATAACTTATTGACGTAATTCTACGACATGAATATGCTTTCTTAATGTAAGAGAAAGACAGCGCTTTATTTTTGTTTGAATACTACTTATAAGTATATAAGTTATTGTCTTTGTAGGTGTTACGAAATTCTCGTTTAAATAATGAAACAAAAAAAGAAAGAGAACGTTTGTCTATCTCTGTAGGCGTTTAAACTTTTAATCCGAGAAACGCCACTTTAAAAAAATCCTACTTTAGTTACTAGTAAACGTTAAAAGCTCTGTCAGAGAAACTGCTTGTAGAGGTTAGTGCCTGACGTTTTTCTCTATATTTTAAATGTGGTTTGAGTTTTTGAAATACAACCAATATAAAAGTTGGATTGAAATCCAAGCATGAAATAATATATAGTAGTGTGCTCTATTAAAAAAACTGAACTTCGTTGTTTTAAATTTTACTAGCAATAGATACAGCGATTCTTTTATCATAATTAAAACAAGTTGTTGATCAATTTCGGAGGTATCAATTTTTTAATATTACAAAATCAATTTTTTTCAAAAACGTGAGTTCACTATTGTTTAGCGCATTGTGGAAGCATCTATACCTCTCTAATTGACATTTTCGTAAAAATTCCACTAATTTGATAAGTAATAATGTTCTAATAGCAAACTCGTTTGACTTTTGTAAAACGTGATGAAACATAAGAGTCGTTTCTGGAGGTTATACTCTTGAACTGTTATAGGCCGGATTTTTTTAAATTCAATCTAAATTTTAAGAATATCAATTAATCGGAATTAAGACTATGTCTCGAATAAAATAAAGTAATTTTTCGAATGACTCGACAGAAGCTAATCTCTCACGTTAATTGTAATCAATAAATGTATTAACTATTTAAATATTTCTGTGCTAGTACCCAACGGCGGCTCCAGGGACCATGAAACGGGGAGACCATTCTAATTTTGTATAAATTATTACACAATTTTATATATTTTATTGATAAGTACTAATGTTTTACACGATAAATTCTACTCTTTTATTACTTTTTTTAGAGAATCAATAACATTATCAATTTTGATATTTACATCGCGATTACAATAAATTCAAACGATCGTTACTTATTTTTACTCCGATTGTACCTTAATAAACACGATTGCTATCGCATACTGTGTCTTTCTTGCACAGGAGTCTTTTCTTTATTATCTTTTGCGCATCTCAAGTATCTTCCTTCGTTGTACATTGATCAATAGTTTAACTAAACATAATTATTTTAATAATTTCAAAAGCGGAGGCCATAGCCCCACCTGAAGCCTCTGATGCTAGTACCTACTACTGAAAAAACGCTTACTTACAGTTTCGTACTTTTTCATTTTCCAGTTAAGTACTAAAGTAGGCTCTCCATCTTGTCTGATAAGCGATCAGCTAATCTAGTAAGAATAGCGCAGAACTGGTAGTTTATATGTTATTGGTAGATGACTAAAAGAAAGTTTTGAAACGAAAACTGAAAAAGATTGAAGCAAAAAATTAAGATATCTGTGATAATATATAAATGAAAAAGGATTTGGACTTAACTTACAGAAGATGAATACTATTTTTGTTAATGTAATTGATTTAACATAATCACTTTGGAGACTTTAGTACAATGTTGCCCAACCTTTTTTTGTCCGTGGGCCGGATTCATCATGACATACGATTTCGCGGGCCGGATTTTTTATAATTGCATATCTTAGTAACACCTTTTAACACCTTTGAAAGGAGCTCGCGGGCCGGATTGAGCTTCTTCGCGGGCCGGATCCGGCCCGCGGGCCGTAGGTTGGGCACCGCTGCAGTTTAGTACGATTTAGTTAATTATTAACATTTTACGCACTTCATTTCCGGAATGTCCGTTAGCTTTTACCTGTAAAATATTTTAAAGTTTAATTAAATCGTTTCTGTTTGGTTTAGTTTGACTTTTTAAACCTCTTGTTTACTGTGTCATTAATAAATATTTTTATGGTCTGTTATTAGTTCTTTTTATTTTCTTAAAACTTCGTCTTCTCTAATAAACTTTTGGGACAGTTTGTTCGTTATTCTAAAAATTAGTATAAAAAGTAAACCCTAAAATGTTTGTATACAACACAATTGTTAAGATATTAAGTATTATGATCCATATCTTACATATGAAGAGACAAACATTTTAGATTTTTTCTCATATGATAGTTAAAAGTGCGATCTTGGAAGATTTCTCCAGATACACAAGGTGAGAGCACATCTTGGGATAGTGAAGAAGGTGAAACCATTTCAACACCAGATGTTGGAACCGAATGTTATCCATTATTAAATGAAGTTACAACCTCAGCGACTGATTGGATGGGTGTAACAACAAATACTGAGGACTGTAGTTACAGTTCAGAACTGACATGTACTTCAGAGTACGAGCCATCAGATGCTGAAGATGTGTCTTGGGACACCGCGTGTGCACCTAGTGCCATATTAAGTCCGTGCTGTGCTTTATCTGATAAAGGTAAGTGAATTTATTGCAAAAATGTCAACTAGTATTGTTTTTAATTACAGTCAGCTGTACCATTTGGAAAAAACATGAAATTAGAAAAGTTGAACTGTCGGTTTTTGATATTAGTTGCCAAATTGTTTCGAGAGTTGAAGAAATGGCGGAGAGTATGGATTACTTTTATATAGGAGTGATTTATGCCATTACGCTATCATTTTTACCTGCGCTATTTAGACTAAGTAACACCGCAGTAGATTCGGCGATATCCAGCGAAGTGCAATTAACAGTTGTCGAACTATCTGGTCTTGTATTAGAAAAATTATCAGGATCGATGATCGCAATTATCGATGCTGCGTTTGGAACGGCATTGTGGTAAGCAATAGTAATTTTTTTGAATTATTTTGTAAATTTGTTAATTTTGTTATAGGGAACGTACTGTGATGGTAGTTGCTCTATTGCAACGTTTTATTCTAGCTTGTTTATTTTTCTTTCTTCTTAGCGTTGCAGAACGCACTTTTAAACAAAGATTTCTATACGCTAAATTATTTTCACACTTGACATCTTCGCGGAGGGCGAGGAAATCGCAATTGCCCCATTTTCGATTGAATAAAGTACGTAACATTAAGACATGGTTATCAGTTCGATCATATTTAAAGAAAAGGGGACCCCAAAGATCTGTTGATATGATTGTGTCGTCAGCGTTTATAATTAATTTGTTATTAATTTTTTTCCTCAGCATGGAATTGTTAAAAGTAAGTACGTTTTAACTCTATTTAACCATAATGTTATCTTCTACAGTAAAATGCTTTTTGTGGTTTATAAATAAAATTTTATGTAGATTATTTTGTTAGGACTCAAACATTATAACATAATTTATCTACAAATATTTTACGGTAGAACATACTTTAAAGATGGTTGTATTTTATTGTATTATATTCTATGATTTTCGTATGAGTATAATCATTTTTGGGTTATCGGGAATAGCTGCACACTTTTTAATTAATCTAATTTAAGGGTCGATCGCGATGTCACCATAGCTTTAAAAGTCGATTTTCGATTGATAATGTGTACATCTATTTAACATTTTTTTTAATAGGTCGTGCAGTGGCGGCTGGTTCAGAAGGGATATAGCGCGCGAGTCCATAAAATATGGTTGTCGTTCAAAGCAACGTAAATTAAATATGTATATGTTTCGGCTACAATTATTGAAGCCTATCGCTTATATGTAGCCGAGTATTGTGAGGTAACTTCACAACTCCCATTGCCAGATTTTTATATGCAGGTTTAACGTGCAAAAGCCGGCGGTGCTTCCAAATTCAATACTGATTGATCGATAGAACGTGTACCACATGTTCTAAGTGAAACGGTATATTTGTCGTACGTAATTTTCGAAAGATGTAAAAAAATAGTGTACAATTTATTTTTAAAAATGATTTTCGTTAGAACAAAAAAAAACTGACTTCAAAAAATGCACTAAAAAGTAAAAAATAATATACTTATATTAGTTATAATTGAACGACGAAATTTTTATTTACATGAAATTACTTTTTGAAGTCCATGCCATGTATAACATTGACGTAAGATTGGCTTAATTCTTAACATTACCATTGGCAGTTGTAATAGATTTAACTGGAATGTCTTTGGCATCGACTTCGAAAAGTAAGTTCATGTAAATAAAAATTGTCGTTTAAGTGTAAATAAATTTTTACTTTATAGTGCATTTTTATTTGATACATTTTTCTTTGATAGTTACCTACATAATGCCATTATGATATCTGAAAACATGCATTTTAATTAATATAGCTCATCTTAAGCCCGACCTCACGAGCCGCCACTAACGTCATGCTATTTTGAAATAAATTATTATTGTATGTGGGTTAATTGAGTTGTCTAGCGTACATGTTCACAATAAATTATGCCTGTTGGTTACCAGAATGTTTTCGCAAAACGTAGTTATTTTTATAAGATAACAAAGGGGATCATTTGACCTCAGCGAGTCAGTATTTTTGTGTTCAATAATGACAGCTAGAGCGATCTATTCTAGAGCGCCAGCATCTTTGAAGTATTAGTACTTAAGTATGCTTAGGCAACAGACGATGCGAGTATTAGTATTTAAATACAAAAAAAGCTCGGACAAAAACATGGCTAAAGATAAGTATGTTTGTCGAGCTACATTGCCCAACTTGGGCACTTAATAGGCATTATAAAACCTCACATAAAAACTATGAAGACTATTTTTTTGTATAAAGAGTGAATGAAGAAGACAAAAGGTAAACGATTTGAAAAATAGTTTGAAACCAGAGAAAACCGTGTTTATTAGAGCAGTCAAACAATTGTGTTTTTAAAAATTACTCATATACTGAATGAAGCATTTCTCGAAGTGTCAGAGGTGAACTCTTCAAAAATAAAACAAAGATCGTGTTTGTTATTAAAGAGCTCCAGTTATAGTTTCATTAAACGTGTTAAGATCATGATCAAGAGTATGGAAAACAAACTGTCATGAAATGTACCTATTTTTCATTCAGTTTGAAGTTTTTACCGATATTCTCAGCTGTCTATTTTTATTGGAATGGTATTTTCTATGCTTAGCGAAAGAAGAGTTTTGCACAACGATTCATTGAGGCAGAAAAAAAGCTGTATAAAAAGTTAATTAACATGAACAATTTAAGAAAACTCAACACAGCAACAGCTGCGAGAATTTTGTTTAAAACATTCTTCCAGTAATCTTCATTAATCAAGCGTTGTCTCTTTGAAGTAGTATCTATTCGTCCTTCCGTCTTGGCTCTTAGAATGTATGTAGTAATATTTTTCTGATTAAACGATTGCTCATGATTTCCTATTCTCTTCAAATGTTTACAATCATTGAAACACAACGATAAGACCTCGTAGTTAACTACATCGTTAATAATGCTTTATGCAAGCGGGCCTTAACATGAAGAAAGTTATGAACATTGGTACAAACAAAATCGTCCGTGGCCAAAGTTTGAAACAAGTCGTATAAGTGCAATCCAGCAAATGCACTAAGTTAAACATCTACAAAAAATATTGTTTTTCGTTATTTGAAAGGTTCTTCGATAATGTGTGCTCACACAGCACACTTGTATGCTAATGATGTTCTACTGATATTTCTTACTAGATATGTGTATATACGAGGGATATCAATTTTGCCGCCAACCAATATCCTATAAACATATTAGGGAAAGCAGAATGACACAGAATTGAATATCCTGCAGACAACTAAGTCAGACATCTTAAAAATATCCGAAATAAGATGACCTTGAGATAGAATATATTTTACATACTTTTATTGCACGAAAATATTATAGAACCTTAAAAAATCCCCATCCATTTTGTTTAACAATAAGTATTAATCGATAAAGACGATTAATTTTAGATTAATTTTCTTAATTGCTTTTCTGTCCGTTGTTTGGACCTTTTCAAAAAACCAACTATTGCCCTCTGTTTATTAGTTTATTGCTGTTTGAGGATTTTTTCCAAAACTTCTAGAACATAGTTATTATGCTAAAATAAACACAACTTTTAATTTACTCAGTACAAGTGTTTTTGTTATTAAATTTGTAAAGGTTTTCTTACCTTTTTGGCCAAGCAATTTGTCGTCGCGTAACACAGTATCATTAATCAATTTTTCGAAGGACTAGCTCCTCCGCGTTAGCCCCCATATTTTTGCACTTTCTCTGATCTAAAATTACACATCCATTAAATGTGAACTGAATAGTTAGAAAACCAGTACAATGCTTGCGCAATTGTTAATGTTTTCTTCTGTTTGAAAGTCAAAGCGTCAATTTGTTCTTGAGAGCTTACAGGAAGCTTTAGCTCAGTAATAGAAATACTCGCATATTGTTTGGCTAAACGATAGTTCGTTTTGTTTTAAATACTCGGGACATACATCTATGAGTTGGCCAAGAAACTGACATCTTCAGGATATTGGGTGCTGTAGGGGTGAATAGAGGAAATTCAGATTGATCATAGTTTAAGTGAAGATTCAATAATATAGCATATAATTTGCCACTGATGAAAGTGATAGGTGAAGATGAAGATGATAAAGTAAGCTTTATGGTTATTAATAATGACAGTGCTAATAACGATGAAACGGTAAGGCAATAAGAGATGGGAAATGGTTGACTTTAAATATACAAAAAAATCAAGAATATAAAAAGGATTATTTTCTTTGCTGTCAACTTTGAACTTCTAAAGCTTGGAAATTGTTTTGACATGACCAATCAAAACAAACATCTAGATGGTGCTAAATAGTCCGCTTTCTCAGTTTGTTATTGTTTGATAAATAAATTGTATATGTCTAGAAATACATTTAGCTCAGGAAATAGGGTAGAGCTGGGTATATCGTACCACTGGAATTTTTGAATTGAATGGTGTCACCTGGTGTATTTATTCTGACGCCTATGTATTGCATCGCTTATATCAGTTTTCATCTTTACCGACACCATAGTTGTTTTGAAGTAATTTCGTAGATGTGAAAACAGTCAAAAACAGTGTCATAACCTACAATTTTGAACATACACGTGTAATAGTTTAATTCTAAATCGTTAATGTGAACGTGTTTTTTTTGACATTCTTTAGAGAACCGTCGATGAATAGGGTTTTACAGCGTTGGCCATATATAATGTTGATGACAGTGGATTTTAAAGTTAAAGAAAAGTTTAAGGACCGACCAACGAATTTAAAGCTGCTGGAGTATGGCCAGTTGATAGAGCCATTTTTAGTAATGCCCATATTGTGGCCGCCGAATCTTTACTAGATAATGAAGATACTATTGATGATCTGAATCGGGATGACACCAGAAACAGTTGATGATGCGTCGAATCTAATTATCCCAGATGCGGTACCTGATGTGAACGTAATAATTGGACCAGAAACAGACAGTTTTGATAAGGATAGAGCTACATAAGAATCGACAATGTGTCTATGCATGAGATTCTTCCTCTTCAATTCAAAAAAAAACGAGAGCTGTGTTTAGTCTGCAGTTATTTTGAGCAATACTCTTTACAAAAATGAGTTGGACGCTCGACAAGAAGAACGTCGGCAAAACGACCAAGAGACGAAAGACGACAACAGAAAGCCTTAAAAGGAATGCGAAATTTAAATGAATCAACAAGTGCTGCTCTTATAAAAAATTATTGACTACTTCGGTTTTCTCATGAACATGACATCACGATTTCGCGCATTTAACCTCGTACTATAAGTGGATTATAAAAACATTGTACTTACTTGAAAAAGACTTGAAAATAATATTCACAATTTAAATCAGAGAAACAAGCACAAACAAAATACAATAACAACAATGGCGAATTGACGACGGACGTTTTTAGATTGAGTAGTTAAACGTCACAGCTGATTCCGAACGCATTTTTGTACACTGCGCAAAGTGACGTCATATTCATAAGAAAACCGAACTAACTATGTATTTTGACAAATCGATTTTTTTATTTATTGTAACTTTTACTAGAGTATCTACTATAACCAAAATTCTAAAAAGTGGTACGATTTACCCGACCTTACTTTAATTATATTAAATACAACACAACCTTGATAAATTAGCTTAGATTTAGTAAATATTGTTAATCTTTTTTTTTAAGTATTACCTAAAAACCAGTAAAACTATCAATGAATTTTACAAAGGCGTTTTGTGTACCTAAATATTTTCAATAAAAGGTTTAGAATCTCTGCCGACTTACGTATTTTATTTAACAACGAAACCTGTTTATCTTTGTCTTTACTGTCAAATAATAACTATAGCGCACTTCCACGTGAAAGGTGGAATATTTCTCATGGGCGGTTTGTATTCTAGATACGTGTAGTATCTGAGACAAAGATAGAAACATCTATCTATCTTATGCTTTATTTTCTGATTTAATCCGATGTTTCATCCTGAATGGTAAAGACTATAGAATTTTTTTTTATTGTCATATTCGTTTTAGTACTCAAAGTTTATTTTTTTAAATTTTTTTTTAGACAATCTCAAAGAAAATTAAATAAATCAAATATGATTTTTAGGTTTTTTGCTCAATGTTTTCGACCTGCTTGTCTTTAGTTAATTGAAATCGTTCGAAGTAGGTAATTGTCGCTTCAAATTCACTCCAATTGACATCAGAAGTACCAATCAAAAGGTTACGTTTACAGCTTTTAAATTAATTATTTTTTGTTTACTTATTCCGTCGTATTAATTAAGAATGAAGATTGATACAGAACTTTCTTATTTTAAATTACATTAATTTTTGAACTACAATATCAATTGGACTAAAATGTTGCCACACTTTTAGATCAGATGTTTTAATGAAGAACAGTTATTTTTATTCTAATTACTAAACCTAAAAATGGAACTAACTAAGACAATGCATACTCAAAAATACTGTCTGCTAATTTTTCACTGATCTGATTTTTATTACAACTAAATCGTTATTTAAAAGTTATTACAATACTGTAACGAATTTTATAACTAATTTATTTATAACGAAATATTTACTCGTTTATAACCACACGAACTAATTAAATGTAATGATATTTAAGAAAACCACTTACACTATTTTATGCATTACAATCACTGGAAAAATAATGTCCGCGGATAACTTCTGTTTATCTGAAACTGATACTTGTTTACATTGAAGGCACGTGCGCTTGAACGCTTATATTTATCTTAACCACGCGTTAATCACTTATTTATTTTATCTGGAAAGGAAAGATTTGGGTTTAAATGTGGGAAAGTTTAAGATGGTAGTTTTTCAAAAAGGGAGAGGAGGGAAGAAAAAGGAGGATTTAAGTTGGGGAGAACAAAAGATAGAGGCAGTGAATGAAGTGAAATATTTGAGATATAGGCTAAGGTATGATAATAAAGATGATGCGCATATAAGGGAGTTAGCAAAGAAGGGTAACAGGGTATTAGGGCAGGTATGGAGTTTAGGGGAAAGAGTATTTGGGAAGGAGATCGAGAAGAGAAGATGGCTGTTTGAAAAATTGATTAAAGTGTGATGATGTACGGGGTGGAGGTATGGGGTTGGAAAGAGTGGAACCTATTGGAAAGGGTACAAATAAAATATTGGAAATGGATACTAGGTTTAGACAGGGAGTCGCCAGGGTACATAATAGAGGAGGAGGGGAAGTTAGAGAAGATTAGAATAGAAGCAGGGAAAAGGGCGATGGGTTATGAAGAGAAAATGAAGGATAGGAGAGAATGTAAAATTTTGCAATGTTGAAGGACGGTAAAAGATAGCAAAAACATATATGGGCAGGAAGAATGGAAACTGTACTACCAACGAGGAGGTTTCGCAAGAGAAGAGGTGGAAAGAAGGAGAGAGGAAGGGAGGTTAAATACGGAGGAGATAGTCAGAAGAGATAAAGGCTCGCAGGTGCAAGAGAGGGAAGGAAAGTATAACGCAAGGTATAGGAATATAGTGTCCAGGGGGGTTCCTAAGTATCTGATGGGGAGGAGAAGCTTAGGAGAGAAACGACTTATAGCCAGGTTTAGATGTGGAAATGAGGAGAATTTAAATAAGTATTGGAAGGAGGATGTAATGAGGAGATGTAGATTATGTGGGGAGGGATGGGAGGACATAGAGCACTTGAGTGAGGAGTGTGGCGAGCTAAGGGAAGAAATGAGGGGGAGGAAGGCTTTGCTTGGGGAGGGATTGGATTGGATGAAAGCAGTAAAGGAAAGAAGGATAAGAGGGGAGGGTTAGGTCTAACGAATTAGAATAGTAAGAAGGTGATGGGAAGATTTTAGGGGAGAAAGTTGTTTAGTTTTTTAAATTTCTGTACAAATTATTTTATTATGATAAGAGAATGATGTAGGGGTAACGTAACCCATTGTAAGGCCGAATGGCTTAACAATTAACAATAAATAATAATAATACTTATTTATTTAAACATCTTAATACTTCCGACTTCGAAATAACTGACGTATGATTCGTTTGAACCACTTTCATACATTTTCGCGAACGTTTCAATACTTTCCAAAGTTCTTGGTTTTTACCCGCTTAAAGTTTCACTGAACAGATTGAAACTTTTGAGAATTGATATCAATTTTTAATTTACATATGTTAAAGAAAAAAAAAGAAGAAAGTTATTGAAATTAAAAGAAAAAACGATTTTGCCAAAATTATAAAAATTGATTACCTTAGTTGAAAACGTGTGCAGTTGTTTATGAAATAACATTAATGTAGAATATTTTTCAATTGTGGTTGTCACTGTAAGGGTTAAATCAACACCAAAATTGATTTTGTTTTTGTTTTTTTTTAGGATTCGTCTGCTTTGCGATCTCAGTACAATATAGAAGCTCTATTTTGGTGTTTTGGTTTAGGTTGTCTTCTTTTACGGTTTATGACTTTAGGAACAAAAATTAACCGTAAATACAGAAGTAATCTTTCAATTCTAATCACGGAACAAATCAATTTATACCTACAAATCGAGCAAAAACCTCACAAAAAAGATGAGTTAAACGTTGCGAACAGTGTATTAAAACTTGCTGCTGATTTATTAAAGGTAAGTGAACTTTTTAAAATTTGTATATCAAATTAAAAATTATGAATGTTCGCTCTGTCTTGGTGCGATGTCACCTCAATTATTTAGCAAATTACTGAAAAATGTTTTTTGTTTTAATAAACCTTCTGTATGATTTAGTTCTTGTCTGTTACGAATGTTAGTTAGCACACGACCATCATCATTTTAGCTTTAACTTAGTTTGTATTTTTCCTGATTTATCATGCTGTGGTTTCTACATAGGATACAGCATGCAATAATTATAAGGCCGTAATTTTTAATATGGATGCTTTCTGAAACTAAACCTGTAAGGGATGTTACCATTTCATATATGATATAATTTGATCAATCTATACGAGTTGTTTTGAAACATTATTTAGCATATGCTGTTAAATTAATTATGCAATTTATTGTTTTAGGAATTGGAAACTCCTTTTAAAATATCCGGTTTTTCTGCAAATCCACATCTGTATACCATAACAAAAGTATTTGTTTTATCAGCTTTATCTGGTGTATTGTCAGAAATGTTAGGATTTAAACTCAAATTACATAAAATTAAAATAAAATAAAGGAAGAATATATTTCCTTTTAAATTTTTACCGAAATAATAAAGTGATCTCTAGGAAATGATTTTAAATTATATGTATTTTAGATTAATTTTTTGAAGTGTTATAGATTGCGTTTTTAAATTATTTGACAATTTGTCATTGTACTCATAAGTATTTTTAGTTTACTTATGTATTTATTAGATACAATGAATGCTTTAATTGTGATCATTAAGATTATATTTAATTAGAAAATTTAGTTGAAAATGCACTAAGTTTATAGCTTTTGCATGTTTAGTAAATGCAGTGATAATTCATAACTACAATTATTAGATGAAAATAAATAAAGTGATATATGATACATATGCATTATTTTTTTTGTTTGTTATTGTTTACTCTATTTGTGCCAGTAATGTGCATCGCCTCTAGATTGAAAACAAAACTATTGAAGCTGATATTTGTTTATTAACATATTGTTCCAGTATCTTGACGCAGTAAATTAAATCCAGTCATGTCACCAGTAGGGAAGTAATTTTTGCTCTTTCTACGAGTCGACACTTAAGATGAAGAAATGATGACAAAATTATCGTAAAAATAGAAAATATTTTATATTTAGTCTAATACATTCAGAAAAGGTATTTGTAGTATGTCGTAGACTTTTCTTATGTTATGTACTCATGTCACTCTACAGCATTTATGTGGGCGCCGGTAACATGTAATAAACACTACCTCAGAAGGCAACAGCTTATAACAAAATATTTTTGTTTTTTTGTAATATATTACAAGCAGCAGTTGCATTCAACGATATACTGATTTTATAGATTAGTACAAAAATGTCAGTTTTTGGGACGAGCAAGAACAGGACGACCCAACAATCTTTCGAGTGAGTTACATTTGTTTAAATTTAAACGTTGGGATTCGATTTACTGCAATTTCTTTGTTTACTATTACTGCGTGGTGCCTTGCATGAAAAGGAGGAGACCATTCGGCTCCTAAGGACACTTCACCGATCGTGAACAGTATGCCAACCACACATATTGAACACTACGCTAACTGACAATGCCAACAACAAACCTTAGACACTGCGTTGACTGTAGACACTTCGTACTGTAAAAATAATTCGAATCATTTACGTACAAAATTATATAAGAAAAACTGTTAAAAATGGCAGATACCACTGACGGTTTCTTTATCAAACCCATCTTTTGACAAAGCAGAGAGAATATAAATATCCAGCTCGATACCAAATTTCAAGTTAGTAGGACTTTTGGTTCGAGAGTTATCGTGGGTACATCCAAAGATAATTTAAATAAGATGCAGCACTTTATGGAACGCCCTTTTGCTTTTTATAACTAAATTTAATTCCGTTGCATTCAAACAAACTTCAATATTAATTAAGTTCATTTTTATGTTTGTCTATTTATTTTAGTACATTTAAATAGTTTGTTGAACAAACTTAACACCTTTAAATTGTTAAGTGAAGACGTATTTACTGATGCAATACATTTTGCTCAAAATATCTAACAATCATAATAAAAACTTTAATTTAAACTGAGAAAAAAAGTAAATGAACAAACATTTTAATTCATGTAACACTTTTTATATAACAAACAAAAAATAAAAATCATTTAAATTGTAGAATTAAAATGCATGTCGAATTAAAATCTTACATGAATTAAAATGTTTGTTGATAATTTTAATTCTTTAATTTTAAATCAAGAAGAAAATTACCAACAAACATATTAATTCTGAATTAAAATGTTTGTTGATAATTTTAATTCTTCAATTTTAAATCAAGAATGAATTTTAGCAACAAACATATTAATTCTGAATTAAAATGTTTGTTGATAATTTTAATTCTTCAGATTTAATTGGCGCTGTAGGTTGCGGAGGTTGAGAGTACTCTAACCAGTGGTAAACTTGCACTATAGTTTGGTTAGAGTGCTCACAACTTCCGCAATCTACTGCTGCTAAAATTAATTCTTGATTTAAAATTGAAGAATTAAAATTATCAACAAACATTTAAATTCAGAATTAATATGTTTATTGGTAAAATTAATTCTTGATTTAAAATTGAAGAATTAAAATTATCAACAAACATTTTAATTCAGAATTAATATGTTTGTTGGTAATTTTCTTCTTGATTTAAAATTGAAGAATTAAAATTATCAACAAACATTTTAATTCATGTAACATTTTAATTCGACATGCATTTTAATTGTACAATTTAAATTATTCTTATTTTTTGTTTGTTATATAAAAAGTGTTA
The DNA here is from genome assembly GCA_035610365.1 of Aquatica leii. Classification (NCBI taxonomy): domain Eukaryota; kingdom Metazoa; phylum Arthropoda; class Insecta; order Coleoptera; family Lampyridae; genus Aquatica; species Aquatica leii. The sequence continues at coordinate 41,183,819 of CM069433.1, read as the reverse complement.
CATGAATTAAAATGTTTGTTCATATACATTTTTTCTTAATTTAAATTAAAGTGTTTAATATGACTGTTAGAAAATTTTGAGTACAATATATTGCATTAGTAAATACTTTTTTAGCTAACAATTTAAATGTGTTAAGTTTGTTTAACAAACAGTTTTAATGTATTAAAATAAATAGATAAACATAAAAATAAACCTAATAAAATTTGAAGTTTGTTTAAAATTGTAGCAAAACAAATTTAGTATTTAATAGTAAAACAATAAAGTAACTGAAAGATTTAATTGAAATGTATAATATTGAGTTTTACCATATTTAAAATGTTAGTTTAAAAAACTGGATGTTTTTAACTGTTGGTTGATTTAAATTGTTACTTGAATAAAAATATACGTTGAAAATAAACGAAGCAACATTAGAAATCAATGAATTTTTATGACTGAATATAAATGCTAAACTAATTTTTAACAACTTACGTTATAAATGATAGAATTAAAATGTTAGTAATTCGTCGCTGTGATCGGTGGTAACTTTTGGAACTATTTTAGTATACGGAAATACATGTACATGGTAGTTCTAAATGACGCCACCGATTGAAGCGACCAATTAAAATCATCAACTAACATTTTAATTCTATCATTTAAAATGTTAGTTGCTAAAAGTTATTCTAACATATAAATTTATTCGTGAAAATTCGAGGATTTATAATGTTACTTACTTCAATTTTAACATTTATTTTTATTCAAGTAACATTTTAAATCAACTTACAATATACTGCCCTAAAGTTTTTCAAATCAAAAATTAAATTGTAACAAACATTTTTAATATGTACAAGAAGTTATTTTATAAGTTACGTATAAAAACGAACAATAAAAAGTAAAACGGCGTTCCATAGCACTTCGTATATAACCAAGTCAAAAGAATATAAAGAAAAATTGTTATTTTTAACGTATCTTTCTTTCTCTTCAAGATATAAAATTTTTTTCTAAAAAAATCATCGCAGGCAGGATTCGAACCTAGGATTATATATGAAATTCACTTTAAATTATAAATGGAATATCTAATAAATAAACTGTTATTGTTATAAAAAAATTTTATTTGAATAAATTGTTAGGAAGAATTAAATCTATAAGAAACTGTAAAAGTAATTCGAATAATTTACATACGTACAAAATTATATAAGAAAAAATGGGGGATACACCCACTTTCGGTTTCCTTATCAGACCCATTTAATAAAACCGAGAGAATAGGAAAAGCCAGCTCCATACCATATTTCAAGTTACTAGGACTTTTGGTTCGAGAGTTATCGTGGGTACATCTAAAGATAATTTAAATAAGATGCAACACTCCGTATATAAACAAGTCAAAAGAATATAGAGAAAATTGTTATTTTTTGACGTATCGTGCTTTTTTTTTCGAGATATGAAATCTTTTTCTAAAAAAAAAATTTGGCACGATTCGAACCAAGGATTATATATGGAATTTACTTTAAATTATAAATCAAATATCTAATAAACTGTTAATGTTAGAAAAAAAATTTATTTGAATAAATTATTTGATAATTTACATACGTACAAAATTATATAAGAATGTTAAAAATGGCGGATACACCCACTTCCGGTTTCTTTATTAGACCCATCTTTTGATAGAACCGTGAGAATATAAAAAGCCAGCTCCATACCAAATTTCAAGTTACTAGGACTTTTGGTTCGAGAGTTATCGTGGGTACATCGTTACACACAGACACCCAGAATTTTTTTGTCAAAAATACGTTTTTCTGATTCAGCAGACCTTGAAACGTAAAATTCTTCAAAAAAAATTTTTTGAAAAAAAATTGCGATCGCTATACTTTCCTTATAGGAACGTAAAAATGTGACTTGGATGTTTTTCTTTAATTTTAAATTAAAAAATATGTAGAAATTCTTTATAGGATAGTCGTTTGGAGACCACGCCGTTTTTTTTCGAAGTTTATAAACTGCACTGAAAAATGTGTAAAATTACGTTTTGCAGTTTTATCTGCTTGATCTCCAAATTAGGAGTAGGCCTTCATCCGAGAGATTTAATTTAAAGTTTTCTGCTAACGACAGTCTTACAGATTGATTTTTAAAACTGGATTTGACACTATTTTTTGCATCTTTCAAAAATTACGTACGACAAATATACCGTTTCACTTAGAGTACGTCATACACGTTCTACCAATCAATGACTACTGAACCACGGGCTATAACAGCGCAAACCATTTCGCACGTTAAACCTGCATAGAAAATCTCATGGGTCGGCATGGGTTCCAATAATTGTAACCCGAACATAAGAAATTAAAATATATTTTTCTTCATACCTCGGTCGAAAGTACGTACTTTCGTCCCTAATAGCAGGGACGAAAGTTGAACATTTACTCCCTTTGAGAAGTACACGCGCGCCCTCTATAACGCCGGGAGGAAAGAATTTCTCATGCGTATTGATACTCGTAACTAGGGACTATTTATTCTGTTGCTACAACAAATCGTTAACCGCTGTCACTACTGTTGCTATATAATTATTAATGTAGTAGAATTAGTAACGTACTTTCGACCGGCTATGAAGAAAAATCGTATACACTACGCGGGCCAAAAGTTGAAATCTCGGTCCTGCGCGTCATGGTGCCCCGAGGCGAAGCCGAAAATTCAACTTTCGGCCCTCGTAGTGTAATATACTATTTTTGAACATGGGAATTTTTCTATTATTGTCTGTCCTCTTTTAGCAGCTTTTTTATTCGTTTTAGTAGCTTTTTTCTTTTTTTCTTCTGTTTCCTTCAGTTTTTAAATGGCTTGGGGAAAAGTAATCACTGCAATTTTAGCCTTTTCACCGGTGTAATTGTTTTTTGTTGTTTAACTGTATGCATTAAAAGATGTTCAAAGTAAACGGAATGATTTTTATTTCCTATTGTATTTAAATCAGTCGATTTCCCAAGGATAGAGTATTATTGTTTTCCTCATTTTGATTTGTACCTGATTTTGCAGACTGAGGGTTTGCCTGTGCTTCTAGGTATTCTTCTCACTTGTTTTCTGAAATCACTTTGCAGTTATATGGACAAATGCCGGTTTCTTAAAATCCATTTGTAATCATTTTTATTAAGATTTTGTCATGTTTAACCAACTAGTCTTCTTAAATATCTTAGAACTAACATTCATTTTTACCCTTTTGAGAAGATTGATTTGAAGACTGTAAGAAATAATGGGTGCACTAAATGAGTGGTTTGAAGGGAACGTTTTAAAATGGTGATATTTTTTTGCATAGCAGGTTCAGATAGTTTTATTTGGACATGACTCTTGTGTCTATCATAAATAAGTTTTTTCAAAATAATTAAAAAATATTTTTGAATAAATCCAGCCATATTTACTTGCTGCATAAGCCAGTCCCAGAAAACTATTTTCTTCTCATGCCAACCACTTGTCCTAAATATATTTCCCTTTGCAAATTATTAGAGGTTGAATTTTTTTCCCAAGTCAACTAATTCCTGAGAGAACTGTTATATTTTCCTTTCCCAAACCGCTCATTATTCTTGATTCTTCTCTTTCCAACTGCTTTAGTTTTGTGGGGATCTACACAAAACGAGGTTTCATCATTATTCTAAATTAAATGGGGTTTATCACTTATCAGAAGGGTTAAGGTCATCTAATGTTTCAATTGTTAATAACAACAAGTTGCAATTATTTAAATATGCCAAAGTTTTTGCCAAATAAAGTGTTTTTGCGGGGAGTTTTACTCCATTATTTTAATATGAATAAAAGTGCTGCGGATGTATCGGATTTTATAGGAAGTTTATTACATTCTCTAACTGATCAAACGTGTCGGAAGTGGTTTGCACGTTTTAAGAGTGGTGATTTTGACTTAGAAGACAAGGAACAATCTGAGCAGTCAAAAAAATTGAAGAGTTGTCTACATCATTGGGATTGATTTATCAACTGTAGGAAATCGCCTTAAAGTTTCGGAAATGATCCAAAGGGAAGGAAATTGGGTGCCATATGAATTAAAATCGAGGGACATCGAAAGGCGTTTTTTGACCTGTGAATTATTGCACAAAAGAAAAGGTTTTTTACATCGGATTGTTACTGGTGATGAAAAGTGGATACATTATGATAATCCTAAGCGTAGAAAATTATGGATTAAGCCCGGACAACCATCATCAGTGGCAAAACGTAATATTCATGGGTCTAAGCTCCTACTTTGTATTTGATAGGATCAACAGGGTGTGGTTTATTATGAACTGTTAAAATCGAACGAAACCATCAATGGGGATCGCTACCGATTTCAACTAATGCGTTTGAATCGTGCATTAAAGGAAAAACGTTCAGAATGTAGCGAAAGACACGATAAAGTTATTTTGCTAAACGCCAATGCTCGACCGCACATCGCAATGAAAACATATCTACAAACATTGAAATGAGAAGTCTTAACCCACCCGCCGTATTGTCCAGATATTGCTTCTTAGGATTACTACCTGTTCCGATCGATGGCTCATGGTTTTTGCGGGTCAGAATTTCACTTCTTCTGAAGATTGTCAAAATTGGATCGATTTATGTAAATCGTATTTCTTCTCTCAAAAAACGCTACGAATTAACACCTGATACTATAAAGCAGTTTTAGGAATTTTGAATGTGTTATGTGCTCTCCATAACGTCATGGTTTCTCTTTCCGCTGCGTTAATAGCCTGTTTTAATATACCCAAGTCGTAACTGTTTCTTGCCTTTTTTCTCTTGTGAATCCTAACTATTTAAGCTAAAATAAAAACAATAAATTCTGTTATCTTCTAAAGGTTCACAGTTTTCCCATGAAAAGCAGTTGCACTTTAACGGATTGTTATATTTTCGGGGAAAGTGTGACTGTTGTCTCCTGGGTTGTATTTATTCGATTGATTCTAAGCAATTTATTATAAGATGTTATATGTTCGATAATAAAAATATGATGGTTGGCAATTACTTACCATGATTTAGGCAATTGAAGAAATTTTTTTATTGTAACTCGGCAAAGTAATACTGTAACAGCGCATGAACTGCTTGTAAAAATTTCCTTTGCAACCAATACAGATTTATACTTTTTTTCGTTATGAATACCTTTGTTTGTTATTAAATAAATAGTGTTTGTTTTTCGTTAGAGCAATATTTAGTTAAGTGTTTGAAATTTGGCATAAAATTAAAATTAGCGTGTGTTTAGATCGTGGCAATGAAAATATTACATCATTTTTCAAGGAAATCAGTTTTCTAAAAAAAATGTTATAAACACGATTACAGATTGGACAATTGATCTTAAGGCAAACGCTTGAACTACTTTATACAATTATACTTATGTGTATTTTAAAATATTAGTAATGGTGTTTTGTATGTAAATAAGATTTTGATTTAATTATGTTTTTGTTGATTCAGTATACATATTTAGAACATAATTTAAATGTTATTTAATTACGAACAAAGGAAGTTTTTACACGTGTGTAACTAAGTTTAATACAAGCTTGCAAAATAAGCTTGCACGATTGCCAAGATAAGCTTTTTGCAAGATTATTCTGCTATCTGGGCGACTGCTGTAATACATATTTTATTCTATTTTTTAAGTACATATGAATTAGTTTCGGTTTTATTTTATCGATTTTTCTTATATTTGGTGATTTTTCAGTGAGTGATATTAGGAAAATACTCATCGTGCGTGGCAAAAGACGTGATTCTATATATGTATTATACATGCGAGATTATCGTCTTCAACAACGCAATAATTTGAAAGGATATAAAATGAGGTAAATGTATCCTATAAAAACAAAAAAACTGGTGTGGCCACCACACGACTTTCCTATAAGGAATGATGAAATGTATTTTTTATAAGGTTATGTTGTCATAAAACCACTTTGAAGTGATATATTAAAAACGATTAGTAAATCGCCAATAAACCAGACTTTTGTGCAACCGGCTATTTAGTTTTTCTAAAAAAAAATCGTCGCAGGCAGGATTCGAACCTAGATTATATAATGGAAATCACTTTAAATTATAAATTAAATATCTAATAAACTGTTAATGTTAGAAAAAAATTATTTGAATAAATTGTTAGGAAGAATTATCTTTATAAGAAACTGAAAAAATAATTCGAATAATTTACATTCGTACAAAATCATATAGGAAAAACTGTTCAAAATGGCGGATACACCTACTTCTGGTATCTTTATCAGATCTATCTTTTGATAAAGCCGAGAGAATATGAAAATCCAGCTCTATACCAAATTTCAAGTTACTAGGACTTTTGGTTCGAGAGTTATCGTGGGTAGATCGTTACACACAGACAGACACAAACACAGACATCCAAAATTTATTTGTCAAAAATATTTTTTTCTGACTTAAGAGACCTTGAAACGTAAACTTATGCAAAAAAAATGATTCTTTTTTAAATCGTCGCAGGCAGGATTCGAACCTAGATTATATAATGAAATTCACTTTAAATTGTAAATTAAATATCTTATAAACTGTTAATGATAGAAAAAAAAATATTTGAATAAATTGTTAGAAAGTATTATCTCGATAAGAAACTATAAAAATAATTCGAACAATTTACGTTCGTACAAAATTATATAAGAAAAACTGTTAAAAATTGCGGATACACCCACTTCCGGTTTCTTTATCAGAACCACCTTTTGATAGAACCGAGAGAATATGAAAAGTAAAATGTCAAAAATACGTTTTTCTGATTCAGGAGACCTTGAAACGTAAAATTCTTCAAAAAAAAAATTTTTTTTTAATTGCGATCGCTATACTTTCCTTATAGGAAAGTAAAAACAAAATAGATCACACGTGAGACTACTAGTCTTGAAATAAATTTATAGAAAAATATGAAAAATAATTAATGTTATAGGTAATTGTGTAAACAGTGAAGAGTGTTTTTTAACTTTGAACCTTGAATTTGTAATTAAAACCATTGTAAAAAAGATCCGGTTAATTATTAAATTTAGTACGGTTTAGAACCAGTGAATATCAATCAGATAGTCGTTGTAAACATAATACATACGCAACTAAACTACTTATTTATATGCTTTATCATTTCCTTTACTTATTACTACAAAAGGAAACGTTTCGTTTATGTATAATTGTCATGGAAATATAAATCTACAATTTTTTAATAATAATTCACTAATGCTTTTTGATGTCCGCTACAAATCATTACTTCAGTTTTGTGGTACAAAGTGTTCTGTTGTTAACAGTTAAAAGACTTCAAAATTCCTAATTTAAGTATACCTCTCACTGCAGCTAGTGCTTAAAATCCGGGCGTAAATGTCTCCGCTGCCCTTTCTCGACTAATCCAAGACTAATCGAAGAAAAAATATTTTAAATATACTAATTAAATGAGCACAAAATAAAAGATAAAGCAGTTGTTTTCTTACATTAATCACGGTTGGACGCCAATCAATGGATCAATTAAGTGAAGTTAGACTCGTGTAATTTAGTCTTCCAGCAATTATTGTAATAAATTATTTTTGTTCTTTATAGTACTGCTGTTTTTTACTTACATTTTACATTATTTTATGCATTACCCAGTGAGAAAATTGAAGCTAAAACCGGCTGTTTTAAAACTACTTTAGCTTTTAAAGTTACTCTTTAGAACACCTTTAAGTGGCTTTTGGAAAAACTAAAGCTTCCATGAAGCGTTTAAGTAGCTAAAAATTTCGCAGTTACTATGTAGCTGTTAGAGAGCTCCTTTAATGCATGAAAATCGGGCTTATATAGCTGTTTGTGGTACTAGCAAAGCTTTAAAGAAGCTGTAAAGGAACCGTAAACTACCTTTCGGAAACAACTGTGCTGCTTAAATAGCTTTATTTTACTACCTTTAAGTAGCTTAAAAAATAACTAAAGAAAATAAATTAATTACTTATTTTACTTCTTCTCGTTTTGTCTACGTGTTGTTTTACAGGTGTATTTTTGTTATACATATTTTAAAAACGCAAATTTTACTTTTTCCCCTGATCAGATTTGAACCCGCGATCTCCTACCTGATGCCATCATTAGATATTCCAACTGAGCTATCCTACAACATAAATGTTACGTTCACGGACAGCTTAATATTTGATAATCTGATTTTACAATACGAAAAATATGAGCGTTTTAAATCATAGTTTTAGATGTTAAATTTAAAATCTAGTTTTTATGTTTTAACCAGTACTGTTTATAAGAAACTTGCTGTAATTGTTTGCTTATATTTATAAGGGAATAATACAAAACATGGATTAAGTGTGGTTTAATTGGTATGTGCTTCAATAAATAATGTATGTTGTTTTTTTATCCGTTACATTTAAATTTTAGGTATGGTAGTTAAATAAGGATGAAGTATCATTTTATTCTATTTCTGTTTCGAAACATATTTGTGCATAAAAATGAACTCTCACAACTGCACAGAGACTACGCTGTAATTTAAAGAGAAAGTTTCACAAAATCGAGGGGATTTACAAGGGGTGTGATTGGTAAGCATATTGGAGATGTTTTGCACGAAAGAAAGGATACGAAAAAAAATTGAAGTAGTAATTAGTTCTCAAACAGTACATGTACTTATACTAAGTGATTAAATAAATAACCATTGAACGTTTGATTATGTGAAAACTAATCGTACTTATATTTCTTACATAATACTGAAAATCGACAAGACACGAACAACTGAATTAATAAAATATTTGACCTTCCCCTTCTTTTCTTTGGAAAACTCTCAAATATCTTCTTGACTGTGTAACGGTAGACCATCTATTACAAATGAATTTTTTTTATGAAGTCGCAGTACAATTTGTCAATAAGGATTCAACATTGGTCATTGATTTTGTGTTGGCAAATAAAAACCTCACTAAAAACACGTCTAAGATCACAAAATCCTACGAAAAAAGTAAAAAGAATAGGTTAAAGCTAATGCAAACAATGTAACAGCTGGTTTTGTTTGTCCCGATTTTTGTAAGCTCTCCATTTTGTAAATATGAATGACAATAAATGATTAATAAAAAAACAACAGCTACTTTAAAGTAAAAAACTCAACTTCAAGAAACAATAATACTAATAAAGAGGCATTGTTGAATGCCCTTGAGAAGCTGTCAATGAAGTAGCTGTTTAAGGGTGGTAAAAAACTTTATAAGTGGATCTTAAGTAGCTGAGCAATTTTATATTGATACTTAAGCTCTAAAGAAGTTTCTTAAGTTGCCAATTAGCTACTTAAGCCAATATCACTTCCTAACAGCCATTGAGTAGCCTAAAGTTCCACAATAAAGTAGCGTTTTGCTCACTGGGTACGTATTCACTGAAACATTTAAGTGTTATATCATTATTTACAAATTCATATAAATTAATTAAAACTATATAGGATCACAATTGTAATCGTGCATCGATGTTTGTACTGCCTTTAAAAAGTTTTTGGACCTGCAAGGTAGGCAACCAACCTTACGTTATAACAGAACGACCAGTTAAATTTGCAACATTGGCATTATACACATTATTTGCAGCGATATTACGAGGTTACTAACTATTCTTTATAAGCACTGCCTCAAGCGTTCAAAGAACATGTTTCTTACCTGCAAGTATGAATCTAAATTGTACCCTTAAGTTTTAAATTCTTCTTCGCCGAGTTTTCTATTTATTTATGTTCTCTGCTTAAGTAATTAAAAAAATTTGAATTGTTATTTATAATACAATAAGCTCCATCCAAATGTAAAACTACTGTACTAATTAGCCTAAAAGTCTTAATATATCCGGATTAAATTAAAGTCAACATTCCGATTTTTAAAACAAATATTATTACCATTAAAACTTAATTAGTGGTCGAACAATTACAGTATAAATTCCCATTACTCCCATTAGGTCTTTGTATGAAAAATTAAAAGATACATAAATATCTCTTCATAAAGTTAAGTCGAATTTCTTATACAGAACGTTAAAAAAATTCCAAATAAAATTTGAAAATACTGTAAATCACAAAATCACACCGAATTAATTAAATTGGCACATACGTTAGCTCCACGGTATTAATATAGCGATGCAAGTTTAAATCCGGTAACTTAAGTGGCCAACGGATTCTTTCCACTTCTGTATGTTGTAAGAACCATTCTTAAACTACCGCTGCCGTATGTATAAGAGAATGATCCTAAATAAACCGAATTGGTCTTTCGGGATAAACGGCTCGTACGGAGGGCAACATAACGTCTTCCAAAATCGTCAGGTAAGTTTGAGCAGTTAAGCGTCCATCGACACCTGTTAATTCTTTTGGACCAGCATCACTTATCCATGCCCAATAAGCAGCACTAATTCTTCGACTTCTTTTGTTGGATTGCACGTTTTGCAAACGGTTTTTTCATCTGAAAAAACAACACATCTCCAATCTAAATATAATGTTCTTCTGAAAACTATAATCTCCGCTAGGCATTTTCTTTAATTATTACAGGTATCTGTACATATCGATAGCAGCTTATTCCTTCAGCTTTCAAAGTATTCCTTATAGTTTGCAAACTGCATTTAGCTGTAGTCTTTCGCGAATGGTGGCGAAAGTTGTGAATGGAGTCAAACAGGCATTTTGGATAATGTTGTCTTTTTCAACTCTGGATAAGAGAGATGGCCTTCCACTTCTATGAGCGGTCTGCAAAGGACGATTATTTTCCGCACCATGTTCTTTGCGTTGAACCCAATAATGGACCACACATTTCTAATAAAATAAATAATAGTTAATTAAAACTGCGCAAAAAGGTTTACGTTTACCGAAAGGCACCGATAAAGTAATGTTATTAATTTAAGTGAAACAGTTACGTCTTTCAAGTTAGCAGTACAAAGTTAGCAGAATCAGATAAAATATAATTAGGCATTTGTTTTTAATTTTAATTTAATTTAATTTTAATCTTTCTTACTTTTTTCTGTTAACTTGAGACAAGTTAACAGTACACTATTCTACAAATTGTTTTAATGTTTTTCACATGTTTTTTCATGTGTTCATAGCTTATCACCATATCCAAACATTATTAAAATTTCTATTTTTTTCCCGTTCAGTTAAATGTGCCATTTTTTGTTAACAGCAAAAAAATTCGATTTTAAAAAAATTACTAAATCCTTCTTTCCCACTTCCACTAAATTAAGTAATGTTTTTAAAAAGTCAAATTTACGAGTAGTTTTTGTTTCATCCGTCAAAAATAATACAGACGTAATAACGATAATTTGCAAAAACGCACATTTCTCCTGAAGTCCTTGAGTGTACAAAGTGTTTACACTCGCATCGAACAGTGCCAAATGGTTAACAGAGCGCAATTTGCGCTAAATTATGTTTGTTTTTGAGATTTAATTATGATTTTCTTCTATTAAAGTTACTTTTTTATTTCTTACGCTAAATGTGTTATTTTCTCAAAAAAATAGTTATCTAAAGTACCAATTTTTTTACACCATAATTTAAGTAGTTGAACCATCTAATAAAAAGCAACAAAAAAAATTGGGATTGTTATCGAAAAAAATAACAATGATGACGTCATTGTGTAAAAATACATGACGTCATAAGTAAAATTTTTTTTATAAGGTGGCTAATTAAAAAGTAAAATTGACCTGTCCGAGGGTTTTGCTTGAAAACATTAAACCTACTAGTACAACGAATTTCTGAATTTGTACGTTCGTCAAAGTGTACGATATGACATGTAAATTGTCGTGTTTTAATTAAATGTTTTATTTAACAATTAACTTTTATGAATCAGTGGAACGAGCCTGATGAGGTGTTCATCTAGAACACGAAACGTCGCAATAAACTGAAGTAGTTTCTTCTTACCCTACCTCTTATAAAAATAGATCATTAATTTGATCATTACAAAACATAGTGATAATGTTAACTTTAACAATGGTACTTCTAATTTAAGTATTATTTATAAAAATCTTATCACCAAGATAAAGTAATGTAATGTTTCCCCAGCTATATGTCCATAATATTTTATCACTTCAACCTTGATTTTGAAAAATGCATAGTATGTCAAGTCCACGTTTGTTATTGTTGTGTTTTAATTCTTCTTAAGTTTAATTAATTTATATTCAATATTAATTTATTTGTATGGTTGTCTTCAGAGTGCAGTCCGAGACACGCCACTTTTGTAGTTCTATAACTGTAAGTGTAATTAATTACTTTTAATCACTGTTAATTTTACCTTCCATGTTATGTTCCATGTAATAACTAGAATTCGCCTTCTATAGACACTTATAGTGTTTTGATGCCTCCTCATAGAAGAATCCTAAAGAAATTGTGGGAGGAATATAATATACGACTTACCGCTATTAACCTTCTTGGTGCCATTGATTTTGACTTTACTACCCTGATATTTTATTATTTATACTTGCGTGTGCGGTTCCCTTACTTAATTTCGGGTTAAATTAATCAAAACCGTTTCGTTATTATAATTGTAATTATAAAAGTAGGAATTGTGATTATGTAAGGTGTGTAATACCAATGATAATACTAATAAATACTTTCGGCAGTTTTGGAATTATTACGACAATCGAAGGACGGATCATAAAGTAAAATTAATGTCTAAAATAATTCTGATAAAATATGACAAATGATGTAATAATAAGTCAAAAAAAGAAATGTTTACGTTTTTTAAATTATTTAATAACGCCCATGTAAGTATTATTGTTGTTAGTCTAGGCCAACTAAATTATACTGATAAATAGCCGTATTGAAAATAGCGTTTGACAAAATTTAAGTAAGTGAAATTTGAAATGGACCGATACTCTGTTTCTCTATGTGTTCATGACTTTATTAGATAATGTGGTAACTGGTAATTGTGTTTATTTTATAAACATACGCTTGTTAAAAATGTTCAATTCTGTTCTATTTTTTATTACTTACGATTTTATAAAATTTTCCGTAACAGTATTAAAAATATCTGTGTCAACAAAGGGTTTTAATTGTTTTTGTTATAAGGAATGTGGTTTAGGTAACTGACCTAAAGAAAATGTTTTCACTTGTAGCGTGTTTTCGTTGAGAATGCTTTTTATTATTGTAATTAAAAATAGATAGAACATTGAAAGCAGAGTGCGCTAATTAATTGCGTCGCTACTTGATTGTAATATAATCAAAAGAAGAAAATGCATGACCGTCACACTGAAACACGTGATTAATACGCCTCGCATATACACAATACTACCTAAACCGCTTAAAGCTAAAAATAGCTTAATTAATTCCATAATAAAAATGGGTTAATGCTTGTGTTTTATTTTGACGAGGGGAAAACTATTTCAAGTGTAAAAAATAAGTTTTAAAAAATATGTTAAAAAAATTAAGTTGGCTTTATGAGATTCATTCATAAGTAAGCGCTGGTTTTGAAAGTGCAAGTGATGCCATCTTTTTTTACCGAGTTTGTGCTACTCTACGGTGTACGAATTAAAGTGAACGTACTCTGTCGGTGTCGGCGTTTGGAATAAGACGTATCGGGAAAGAGCGGTTTTTCGGTCAGTTTCACGAACGCTATTGTATAGGTGTGTTGTGATAGTTTTTATTTTGATTTTTTCTGCTAAATGGCGTCTGCAGCATCTTCGTATTACGATGGAAGCAAAATATTTTCTTGGGTGTCTGATTATGTTGGAATATCTGTTGATCAGGTAGGAAATTTAATACAACAGCCTTGCTAACGTTATCCCTGCTTCCCTATATTGATTTCAAATTCGTACATCAACAAAACTGCATGCTCTCTTAAAATGCTAGACAAATAGTTACTTTTTTTTTAAACATTTCTAGGTTAAATTTAAAGAAACTATCTATAGCACACCGGAAGGTTCCGTTAATTAAAAACAGACACCTGATATTACCACAAAGCTAACTTTGACTATGATTTCATGTTTAGTAAATAAATTCAACAAGTGTATAGGGTAATGTCATACTTGCATTTTTACTAAAAATAAGAGTTCTGAAAATCGATTTTTTAAACTACGAATTAATTGCATTGATAATTGGTTTTTTCTTATTTTATTGACTTACAATAGGATTCTGCAGGGTAGCAAAATAAATTAATAGTTTCATTTCAACTGTCACTACTATTATAATGTTTATTATGTAAACTGTATAGTATACCCAACCCAGGAAAAAACTTTTGCGATTGTCTTAAACCTGTTCTTAATCTTATCGAAGTCACAGAACACTTCATTATAAAAAATTATAAAACCGATAAGTACATAAATAAAACAAGTACATTTCCTTAAACTTTTATACATTTTAATTTTAACTTTGAACTTAGGTCTTAGATAAAAAAATTAAATATATTTATCAAAGGATGTGTAAATTCTCGAAATATGCTGGTTTTTTGCAGCGACGGTGTCAGAGGGGCTATAATGCCTACCCAAATTTGAGAAAACAATTTTTGAGGGACGTTGATTTTATTACCCGAGGTAATTTTTTTAACAACCAAATATTGTGTCATTCTGTGTCCACCCATCTAAAAAAGTCTCACTGTTTTACAAAAGTTATGTGCATTTTTTAGTCATATTATGAAATAAAACTTTTAGCCAATATTACAAGAATCAAATATATTTTAACGAGGGGTCATCCACTGTTGAAAATCACGTACAGGTATTGAAAAATTGACAAAAAATGTCACTAGGTACTGACACGTATTGCAAAGTATTGACAAGTATTGCAAATTATTGACAACAATTAACAAGAACTCCGTAGTATTGGGTAGTATTGGCCAATAATACAAGTGTTGATAAGTACTGTAAAGCATTGCTCGACAATATAGGGTGGTCGGGTCATTTACGGTAGGTATCGCAAAAAAATGACATGAATTTTGAGTTTTATATGGCTCGTTCAACGATTTTTCTAATTTTCGTTCGATACAAGACGAGAAAAAGTAAGGAAAGTGTTGTAACCCATCAGAAATGACCTTCATTGCTTTTGGATGGCTGCAATGGTTTCCTGCGCTTCATATCGGAAGAAACATTTTTAAAATCCTTGAAAACATACAGAAATGGCGGTCGAAAAATGAACACGTTGACACTCGGTATACCTGTCTATAAAATTAACGAATTTTCCTGAATTGCTTGTATTTTCTATTAATAACACTTTTTTCATATCGGTTTAGCTTAAAAGGGCTATTTCCTGTTAGATGTAATGGTCCATGAATTACAAACTGTTTTTCTACAGTTTGTATGTCTTCTCTAGTTGTCCATATATATTCATCGAGATCTTCTTTTAGAAACTTAATTGTGCAACTGTTATCACTGCAGGTTAGGACCCTCCCGATGTACCATTGTTGGTCAAAGTAGACTGCATCACACTTAACAGCGATGTCGGATGTAGAAATCTCTTTTTCCTCTTCGCTTTCCGAAAACTCTTCCATTAATGTGTCACTTCTTTCACTATAGATACCTTCTTCAGACGTTTCTGGTTCTGAAGTAATTATCTTGTTTGTCCGTTTTGGTGGTTTTGAAGCAGAACCCATATTTCGTACGCGCAATGTTCTGTCAGTGGACAAGTGATGCTTTTCCGAGAAAAGCCAGCAGAGAGACGGCTTTCGAACAGTAATTTGTTTGTCTGTATTTATTGAGATTCTCAAAAACGGACCATTTTTTGAAATATTTGTTTTCGCATAATCTTTCAAATTCAATGATTGATGTGACAATATAGATAAATCGTTTTTTATTCCATCACACTCTGGATCTGAATCACAAGGCTGTCCAAAATTTTTACTTTCTTCATAGTCTGTCTGATCCGAATCTAAATCTTCTACTTCATTGTTCTCGGCATCGACATTTCGAAGACTGATTTCTTGAAAAGCTTGTTCTGCATCGTTCAACACCATTCCCAGTTTTTCGCACTACAGCACTACATCTTTACGCGCCTTTTTGAGAACATCGTTTATTTCATAATGTGACGGGAAATTCTGATTTAGTGACGCATTGCCACCCCCTAATAGCCGAGACTCTTCACGTGGGTATCTAAAACTGGTATCTAAAACAGCAACTATCGCTACTAATTCATATATGTAGGTTTATTCAAATAACACCGTACCCATTTCTGAACTGATTTCATCCAATTTTTGAATTATATTTAGTCTTCGTAAAATATCGCTCATTCCATAATTAACCACGGTTGAATATGTTGAAGTTATAGACTGGGATTTTCGGAAAATTTGTTTACAGGAGCTCGATCAGGAGTCTCTTTACATTTCTCGGTAAGGAGGATAAGTCCATGAGCGTTGAGCTTAATACAAGAGTAGGTAGCGGAAGTTATTCCATTTTCTGTAATGCTATATTTGTTGAGCTTCAGCCACTTTCGCCAATATCTGAGAAAAAATATTACAAACCATATATGTATAGTAAATCCGTTCAACTATGATGATATTTTTATCAAGGTATGCATTCAAGCAATATCTTGTTAAAATCAGGTATAATCTGGTAGCTTCACTTCCGGGGAGCTCTTGCAAAAGATCAGTCACACAGTTGGCAGTCATTTTGTCAATTGCCTCGAAGTTCATCTTGTCTTGGCCTAAAATGCGTTTAAAATTATAAGAAGTTAACCTAATTTAATAATATATTAATCGAGAAATTAGTAACTGTGAATAACATTTGAAACAGTGAACCTACTTTTGAAATATGTCATACACAAAAAGTGCTGGTCCTTTGGATAAGTTTGAATCAATTTCTCAGTGTTTTGAGACAAAAAAACGCCCCATTGGCAATACAACATTCGGTTTTAGTAATCTCGTCTTCATTTTAGTACCAATATGTACCGCATGCTGAATATATACAGGCGAATTGCACTGTGAAAAAAAGTTGCGGAAAATTTTCAATTTAACAGAGTGCCGAGGGGTAAACCGGTCAGGATTTATGGTGTAGACTAATGAGTTACAGGATTTATTGGAGTTATTTGGAGTTATATATGGATTTATGGATGTATCAAGATGTATATGGATGTAGGTATATGGATTTACGTATTTGGGATTATTTGGTTTCATTTAGGATTATCTGGATTTATTTAGGATTATCTGGATTTATATAGGAATATTCAGGATGTTTTGGGATTATTTGAAGTAAAGTGGGATTATGGTGTACACTTTCCCTTGACTGGTTTACACCTCGCAGAGTAGGTACCTTTTAATATACTTACTTGAAAATACGGCCCATACGGGGAGTCCTTGTTTTCGAGCGAGGTGGACGACAATAATCCAGATTGAATCCGCATTGCTTTAAGACATCTTGGGTCGGCGTCAGAGGAAAATCCAAAAATTGTAATTTCACTTTTGTTAAGCTCTTTCTGTACATATCTCCAACGATTCGAAACGTCTATGTTGTTAAAGCTGTTTCCGCTGCCAAAAATGACCAAACAAAAAGCGGGAGATTTATCGTGCAGAGGTTGGGCCATATACACATAGGCGTTTTTTGACATTTCCTCGTTATCAAAAGCATTTTTGATGTCGGCCAAAGAACAAACAGAGAATTTTTTGTGATTAGGAATCTCGTTTTCTCAGATACAGGTAGTACGAATCCAACCATTTCATTTATTTTCGGATCGTAATATATCCTGCGTATAATTGCCGTTTGATTCTCACTAATGAACACCTGAAGTCTGTAATTCCTTTAGATTAAATAGTTTTTTAATTCTAGAAATCGTGGAACTCCTTCCACTATTTTTGATCCTTCATCTAATAGCCGATTTAGCGTGGTAATTGACGGTAATGCACCTGATAAGTTCGAATAAAGCAGTTCGTAAGTCAAACGTCCACCAACTATGAACAAATAAAGGCTGAACAGTTTCAATGGTTCGCTAAACCTGCTACCATGTTTCCTATGTTTGGAATTTGCAATCGCAGTTTCTTTCAACATTTCTAAGAATGGAGGGCTCGCGGTAACGTGTTCTGGGTTTAAGCCAATAGTCTGATGGTACCGATTAAAAGTTTCTGTGATAACAGGATTTTTGTCGATTTCTAGATGCACTCTTTCGCATATTTTGTAAAACTCTGTAATTTTAGTTTGCGCTGGATCCAAGGCTGCGAATGACAATTTATTGTGTTGTCGTTTAGTTCTATTAATTGATTTGGTTTTTTTGCTTGTATGCGGATCGGTAACTGAAGAATTGGTAGCAACTTTATCAACACAAGTCACTTGACCAATAATCTTCTTATCAGCTGTTCCCTCCGAGAGAAATTCTAAATCTTCCTCCAAATCTGGATTATTTGTCGAACTTCCTGGATAGTCAAGTTCTTTGTCAAGCTCTATAGTTTCGATGTTTTTTTTTGCCACAGAACAGGTTCGCTTGAGGTTGGTTTTGTCTTTTTCTCTACTGAAATAAAAGACAGCAAGTTTGAGTTTTTAAGTAGATTGCCAGGTGGATTGGTAGCATGAGGTGCAGAAGCACTGGTACTCGCCATCACGTCTTTAAAGTGTGTTTTAAAGTGTTTGTTGTAATTTGAAAGCGTACAATTGGTCCTTTTTGATCCATGGTGCTGCTTTACGTAAGCTCTTGAAACAAAGCTACACATCAGACATTATACTGTGAAACCGTCTTTGTTCGATATTATTTTTACATTTTCCACTTTTTTTAATACGAGTTTTAATACATCGTCGAATCGCTCACTTTTTCTGAAATATTCGTTACAAAACTTTTTAACATAATTAGAAACAATCCCCGCGATTTGACTAAGCGTTTCATTCTTGTCTTCTTGACTCTGTGCAGGTAAACTATCGTCGTCCTCTTCT
Source organism: Aquatica leii (assembly GCA_035610365.1). Lineage (NCBI taxonomy): Eukaryota > Metazoa > Arthropoda > Insecta > Coleoptera > Lampyridae > Aquatica > Aquatica leii. Next base: position 41,165,135 of record CM069433.1, on the reverse strand, counting down.
GTATATTCTGACGAATCTACCTCGTCGTTCCCAGCTCTTTCGTTGTTAACAATGGTAGAAATAGCTCTCTTCGTAGCTTTCTTTGTGGTGCTCTTATGAATTTTCTTTTTTTTATCCGAAATAGCTGATGTATGAACAGAATGCACCGAGACAAACCTTCTTTTAGATCTTGACGAATTTGTCAGAGCTGTAACAGAATTTTATGACCTGTCTGAATTTCAAAAAGATCCGGTTTCTTGGCGTATATTCCGTAAAATTTATACATTTCTTCTTTTTCTAATAAATCCGGCAATACTTTCTTAGCAAATTGTTTGATTTCCGTTATGTGAGCTTCTGACATTTTACTTATTGAAAATGTATTGTCAAATCCCTTGTAGGCTAATAAACTATCAAATAAGGAGGTAAGAGTGATGTCCGGACAAAAGGTTTCCATTATTTGGGACACTTTAGCAACGTTATCAACCTAAGAGAAATAAATAGGTACTTACTATAGCTAACCACCATATTATTTATTTATATTACAGAAGTCAGGCCATTTGGGTTCTTTTCATACGTGGACTTCTTTAACTTTTTTCAGAAGCCTATACAGTATACAATATCGTTTAATTAAGACAACGGCCAAGTAATTAAGTAAACAATCAGCTTATTATAAAAAAAAAGATTTTAGGTATTTTCAAGTATGTATTCTAAAAATTTCATTTACATCGTTTAAATATGCATGCGAAAATTCAATTGAGCGTATTTAGCGCGGTATTTAGTTTCAGCCGTTTCATCATGTTTTAACTGATTAAAAGTTATTTACGTTTTCTTCATTTACCTACATGTACGACTGTAAGCAATATAATGATTATCTCACCTGGAAGTCCATGGCCCCTTTCTAATACCACACTTAAACTATTCGATTACTGACCACCGACGCACACTTATGCAAACATATGCAAAACTGAAGACTGATACACTGATTATAAAATAAATACGCAATTAAAGCCGGGCTAGGCTAAATAGCGAATAGGTACGTGACGGTCCGACCCGGTCCGACCTCAGTGCAAAGAGTTGAGATGAACTAACAATAAGAATTGCATGTGTGAATATAAATGTATCGTCAAATCTAAAAATGTCCTACTCATATTTTAAGATTATTGACAAGTATTGAGATGAATTGAAAAAAAATTGACGCGTAATGACGTTTATTGATATGTATTGAAGCGTATTGTCACGTATTGTCACGTATTGACAAGTACCGACAGTAGTGACGACTACTGACAGATATTGTTGAGTATTGACTAGTATTGATGATCAAGTTGTACACATATTGACGTGTGGTGGTCTTCTGACATCTACTGTTTTATAATTATATTAAGTTTTAAAATCTGCAATATTATATGAATTTACATCTAAAAAGCAAAGTAAATTGCGTAAAGCACAAGCTTTTAAAAATAAATTAGAAACTTTACTGGACGAGGTACTGGATGTAAAAACTTCTAACTCTATATAAGCAGCCACAGTCGCATAACTGTTTAATAAGTATAGTACCTATGGTAAAGAAAAATTAATTTTTATTTTTAAATTATGATAGTGTCTTTTCAAGTTTTATGTTAATTTAGTTTTTTTTATCCCGCGATCACTCGCGCTGTTAATTATTACGTCGTTACTCGCGTCTTAGATTTTATCTAACATATGAATTTTGGAATATTTTATATAGGAATAAAATACAGTGTAGATTTTTTGTTAATATTTACTAAAGAAACATAAAATACATGCGTAAAATAAACAAAACTTGGCATTTGGGCCATTAAAGGGAACCATTAAACAAACAAAACCGTAATAAAAAATGAAATGAACAAAATCGTAGTCAAAAATTTGTCGTCTTGCATAACGTAGTCCTGGCATAAAACTAGTTTTTATGGAATGTTCGTTACAAATAGGCATGGAGCATTCATCACACTGGTAATTTATAAGTATATTTTTTCTAATTGGACAAAAAGAGCATCTTGATTTTCGCTGGGTATCAATTCGTTCCTCGTTGGGTCGTTTCTGCTGGAGGTGCTTCACGACCAAAAACAGTTCGAATTTTTTGACGCAAGCGGATTGAAAAAGTTTCAATTCTAACACGTTTTCGTAAATGAGGTTTAGTAAGCTGTTTAGCTAACTCGCTAAGTAATTGTCTTCGAGGAACGTTATCTCCGGTGTTGCTGGTATAAATAATCCTAGAATTCCTTCAATGTTTAGTATTCAGCAAAAGAGGGTTATTGCCCACCTGTTGCTTACCTTTGTAACGCAGTATTAAGTTTAGTCTACAACGTCGACTGCGCCCTTTGTAAGAATATAAAATGTAATAACCCAAGACTTATGTTCGTCACCAGTTTCAATATCTATTTTGCAGTCATCGTGAAATTTGGATAAATTTTTTTCCACGCTTTGGTATGTATCATGTAAGTATACATTGAATTGGGTCTTTTGCCATATGCAAACATACTACTTTTGGCTTTAGGAATTTTTGTATCTAGAAATAAATTAGGGATTTCTCGTTTGTTTTTCCTAAGCGTTCCTACCAAGGTTAATCTGTGATTTGGTATAGATCATTGGCGATACCGAACTAAAGTAATTGTCAACGATTACATTCCTTCCACTTCCACTGCAATGTCTGAGAAAACTTTTTACAACACTTGCCGCATTATTAGGAAACTGAAATTGTCCATCGGATTGTTTTCCAGCGTATATCTCTAAATTGTGCGTGTTAAATGTTCTTGCATCTACTGCCGCATGTATTTTGATACCGTACTGGGGGGGGGGGGGTTTGTTGGCAATGTATTGCCTGAAACTTCCACTTACCCTAAACGCCTTTAGCATTTCGTCTATGGTAACGTATTCAAGCGAATAGTACTGAACACATTTTCCAACAAAATGATCAAAAATATAGCGCATTGGTTCCAGATTGTGTCCTCTCTTAATCTTTTCTGTCTGGTTGCCTTGTGATCAAATCGAATCGCTTGTAGTAGCATGTGAAAAGGACTTTTAGACATAACTGCCGAAAAAACTCCGGTGTTGTTCCATCTGTAAGCCATAGCTCGTTTCTGATTAGATGTTTAGGTTTTTTTACGCCAGCTCAGTAGAGAACCCCCAAAAAAGCGTTTGCTTCTTTAAAGTCAATCGGCAAACAATTTTTCTCACCTTGACATTTAGGTCTCATGAGGCCAAGCTGTATATTCGTACACTTCACGATATGGCCAATAATTTCATCTGGAAAAAATAATTTCCAGCAATCCATATGTGTTTTAGCATTCTTAGCAGCATATTTTTAGAACGCGTTTTACTTTAAAGAATGGTTTTATGCTTTAACCACTTTGTTACACTCATCATGTCATATAGTTTATTGTGAGTTAACGTTCCAATCTCTTGAGGTTGAATGTACTCGACATCGGATTGCTCGGTATCTGTGTCAAGGTCGCTGTGTTCAGACGGTGCATCTTTATTTGAGACATCACATTCTACTGCAGGCAATAATCTTTTTTTTTCACAGCATTTCAAAGTAGTAATAATACTTGCTATTCTTTTTCATACGACTTTTTCGTAACATACATCTTTAAATACTTTTACAGAATCACTCGTGTAGTTAGATATTTTCGCAAAAAAGTTGAACGCGTTAGATTCCGTCTAACAGTTTCGGAACGCTCGGTTAAAAGCCGCTTTCTGCTCAGACACATCAATAAGGGTTTTAGTTTTGTTATATTCCACTATAGCAGAAAGTTTTTTCACAGTGCCGCTTGTAACTACATCTTGTATCTCTGGTACATTTTTGGTGGTCAAGAATAAAACGTCTTTTTTATCTCTCCACTTTCATACAATTATGTTTGTATTGCTCTGCAATGCAGTCCTTTCTCCCTTTTGAGCTTAGCGGATACAACAGGTGTAGGATTAAATTTCCTTTTATTTCCATAAACTAATAAACAACCTCAATGTGTATTCCAGGTAGATATGTGTAGTTCCTGAACGAACTAATTCAATGGTACTGTTCTCATCAGTGAACTAAATGTACTAGTTCGCTAATATAAAGTGTACTAGTACTTTAATATATTTCTTCTTTGCGAATTTTGTATTAGTCATCATATAAGTTTGATAACGTCAATACTTTTTATAGACTGCACTGGCTACAGTATTTATGTTGATTCATCATTACGTTTTTTAAATTTGTTACTGTGATCTTATTCTATTCATTCTTAATTTTCACGTTTTGCAGTTGCTGATTAAGTTTTTTTTAAAGTTGTCCACAACAGAGATTAACAAATCTGTTTTCCGTTCAATTAAAACTTTTTAACTACACTTACTTCTTAAGATTACACCAATTTTCAATAAATTTGTGAATTTGAAACGGCATTTCAGTGTTTAATTTAGTATAACAGGACACCGATTCATTGCCAGTTGGCAAATAGGGATAATAAGCAAATCTGCACTACAAACAGTGCGTTGTCTTAAATGTCCTAAAGAACTAGTACATTGTACTATTTGCTGAACGAGACCTGGCGAACTAGATTATAAAAAAGAACTAGAATTTTCATCACTTGATGGTAAGAATAATAGTAGTATATCTTCTTTCTTTGGAAACTATTTTACCAAGGCGAGCCTGAATTTTGACAAATTCGGTCAGTGATTCAGTGACTTTTTGCCAATTTCCAATAGTATCTTAGTTTTCTTCAAATTATTTCTTAATTTCGCTTTTCTTGGAGTTTTTGCTGAAAAACACTTTGCAGTTTGTGCAGCTACAGGCGAGCGAAGAAGCGAAGATGTTCTCTTAGTTTGAGAAAATAGTGCATTATCTTCATTTGTTGAGGCTACAATTTTTAATACATAAAAGAATTGAAAAATAATGAAATCATGATAAAAACCGAATAAAATAGATATCATAATAGCTATCTATCGTAGCCAATTCAAGCCAGCACAGAACAGACACTAACGTCGTTCTAAAAGCATATCGTGATAATTATTTAAAGTGTTTCATTTTTGCGTAAAAACTGACTTATTTTTTTATTTTGCTTTAATTTTCAGTTTACGTATAGGGTGTTTATTTTGTCAATTTTTACATGTGAAAAAAAAAACGCCTAATTTACACAGAAACGAACTACATATTTCATTTTTTTGCAGTAATATTTAATTATAAATGTAAAATAACCCAAACACGCAAGTAAAAATTGCATTTGTAATGCTTTTTTACAAATATATTCACAACAAACTTTTGCATCCAGTAACCAAATTTCAATATTACGAAAATTATTGATCACAAAATGATCAGTTGATTAATTCAATTACACATTTTTTTCAGTGCCCTGTTATATGAATATCAAGTTGAAAATAATCTTATGTTCAAATTTTATTACTTTCTTCTAAAGCAGTGCTTCCCAAACTCTTTTGACCCACAAATCCCTTTTCATAATCAAAACTTGACCACGAACCCCTGAACTACATAAATGCTTAATAGAAAAGTTACAAATTTAACTTTGGTGTCTTGAATGGTCAATGGTGACGTAAAAATAAAATACAAATAAAACATTTGGTTGATGCAGTATTTATTTTTATTATTTGGACGAACCTGATGTCCGGCTCAATGTTTGTAAGTAGCAACCACAAATCTCCACGAGTACTAATTTCTAGTCGGTTTCTTTTGTTTGTTATGAGGCTCATAACGGCACTTAATCTACGTTCTACCAAATAGGAAGACGGTAAAGAAATCAACAGCTTCTGTACAATAACCTATAATGCTGGATATAAACTTGGGATCTGATTTTGTAACCAGCTGTCGTATCCTTGTTTAAACATTGGTTGATAATTGTGGATAATTCAATAAATTGCTCCTGTATTCATCTGTATTTGTGCTCTGAGTGAGTTTGACTATTTGCAAAAGGGTTCAACACGCAGTCGGGAATATCCAAGTGAAGAATGTCTTCAAATCTTTGGTGAAGGTCCGAATGAAACGCCGTTAAGTAATGACAATAAGCAAACAAATCTTTATCTCTATTTTGAAAGATTTGGAAGCTGAGAACATTCTCCTCTTCCTAAGTTTGATTGTACTGCAAAAGTTTTGCAACAAACGCAGATATTACACTTTTAGCTTTGATTAAATTTTATTGTGTCACCTTGTAGTTTCAAATTAGTTTCGTTAACTCTGGCAAATAAATTAGTCATATAAGCGATGTCATTTTTTGAGATAATTAAATTGTGTTGCAAATCATTGTCTTTACTCTCCAGGAATTCCAACAATGAATCAAAGAGCGAATAGAAGCGATCCAAACATGCACTTTTAGATAATCAACGTCTGTATTAAGTAGTAAACGATTCATTATTATTTTCTACACAAAGATGAGCAAATAATTTCTCTTTTAAGACAATGCTTTTGATTTTATTAACTGATCTAATGACTTAATGTAGTGATTCATGCAAACGTTCAATAAGTTTTTTTGCGACCAAATGATGTCGATGAATGAATGTACCGATAATACATTCGGTTTTAAGTATGCCAGAAAGCATCAGTGTCGTTCTACCATTGCCGGAGCACCGTCAGTAGCAACAAAGATGATATTAGTCAAAGGTGTAGCTTTTACATCAAAAAATCTTTAATTCAGTAAATAACGTTTCAACTTTCGTATTACTTCCAAACATTTAGCCAATAACAATTCTTGGGAATTTTTCTTCTTTTACAAATCTCACATAAGCTAAAACTTCGTTTCCTGGTAATGTTGACTCATGAAGCTATAGAGAATTCAGATGTTTTTAAGTAGTCACATAAAGAGTTTTGTTTTTGCTATTGTAAAAAAGGTGCCTATTAGTCTTACGCTTTAATTATAAAACCAATAAACGCCGAAAATATGTTTCATTAACTTCTAATTTATGTTGTTAAACGTAAAAATTGCTCATTCTGTACCAATTAATTTTTCAAGAAAAATAAATAATTCAAAAATTAATTATCAACAGAATATAATAACACAGTAATATACAGCCATTCCAAACATTCGCGGATTTGGTTATTCGCGGAAATAAACAGAAATATAAAATGGCAAGCTATAACTTTTAGAGTGCATTATATTAAATTATAAAGCTCATTATGTCTAACTTCTTTTATAAAATCATTAATAATATATTCTTTAGAATCCCTTCTTAAGTTTTCTTAAAGTCTTCACTACAAACTTATTTATTCTTTTAAGAACTTAATTAAACATGTTTCGCTAATAAAAATTAGCATCATCAGTATAACAAATAAAATTTTTAACTAATCATAAATTAAGTTTTTAATAAAAAAGAAATCCTTAATGAATATTAAGGGATTACTGTACTGATAACTATGATACATAACTTTTGTAATCAATTTAAAAAAGAGTAGAACTTTTATATAAATTAAATTAAAAAGAGGTATCAATTTTATTCAAATATACTTACGTAACGAAAGTCGCTATCTGCTTAAGAATACAAAAAATTATACTTCTTTTTGTCCAAGACTAGAAAAATTTGTTATATGCACTTCACGTCACGCACAACACAGAAATAAATTGTTGATTAAGTGCACAACTCTTTTATAGATACCTGTAATTGCTTTTGTTTTATTATTTTATGCACTTGTCTATAATTATATTTTACTTAGCACGTAAAAATTCGTAATAATTTATTCATTGTCATTTATTTTAACTTCCATATTAATAACAGTGTGTCAGAATTTTTTAATTTTGTATTAAGCTTTGCGCGAACCTTCTGACTTTGTTCAGGGATCCCCAAATCAATTTTAATTTTCCACGGACCCCTTTAATGATCGCGGCGACCCCTTTGGGAACCACTGTTCTAAAGGTTTCGCAAGCCGTTTTTATAAAAATTTCTAGTTTTATTAGGCTTTTTTGTTAAGTAATTTTTAGATAGAAGTTTTTTTAATGTTTCAGACGATTACTGCGATCAATTTTACGTAACTTTTTAAGGTTGTTGTTACTGTTATTAGCAGTGGCGGCTTTTCCATTAGGTCAGTTGGTCAATGACCCTGCAAGAAAAAAAGAAAATGGTAAAAATTTATTTTTAATTTTATTAAGTAAAAATGCGTTTTTATAGTTTTAATGTATTGAAATGACCCTCTTGTAGTATTGACCAACAGCCGCCACTAGTTATTAGTTATAATTTAATATTCTTAGAATTAGTATTTCGTTGCAACAGTTTTTCTTCTTTTACGTTATCATTATTCTTTTTAATAAATTCTTAAACTGTCTCGCAAAAATCATCTGTTATTTACATACAAAGCGTTATACGTTTTTACATGGTTACGCAATTATTGTTGCTTATTTGATCAGTATTTTTGTTATTTTCATTGATAAATGCCAAGTATCGTAAATTCGTTATAATATTTATTTTTAATGTAAACATAATATTTAGATTTACCAACAAATATTTTTATTTACTGTTTCGATAATAACGGTATTTCTAAAAGTTTGTTTTTTTAAACATCTTTATCGTGCAGGTCAGATAAGTGAAATTTCTATTACGGATGAGGTAACAAATTGCTTTAAACTTATAATTTATATGAGTGCAACAAATATGGGTGTATATGATTATATTTACACACATTCATACGCAAAACAATGTTGAATAGTGGTTTCATAGGTCAATGTGCCGAGATTGCTAGTTCGTCTAATTGCTAGCTTCTGACTCTCAATCTATCACCTTATTGTCGAGAATGTTAGCTAGCGACAGAAATTTGTTTATAACGTTCTAGGATCAATTTCGCTGATCGTTATCTAAAATGTATACAAATTTGATCAAATCAAGATACGATCGAAGCTTCCGGGAATTAAATTGTCACGCACTCTATACCACTAACGTATAAAGTGCTATTATCAGCAACAATTGCAATATTACTTGTTAATATTATTAACTAATTAGTATACTTTTAAAAATAGTGTGCTGAACACGATGAAGGTAGAGATAACTATATAAGCTCTAAATTAAGATTTAAAACGTTTGTTATATAGGTTATAGATTTCTGATTTTTTTTTGACAAAAAACATGTATTGGAATATAAAAAAAATATACTGCACTTATATAAGTGCTAAATAAAGTTGTATTGTTATATAACATTTGAGGAAATTAGCAACACAATCACGTACGATATGAACTACGAAACCAATTTAAAATCACTTCGTACACGTCGATTTTGCAATTTATGAGTGCTATCAAATAATGGTGCGTTTTTATTTGTTTTTTTAAGTGTTTATTGTTGAATTATATGTAAGTAATAGCGAACTTGTAAAATATGTACTGCATATAATAAATAAGATTTCTTCATCACAATAAAGTAAGTTTTTCGGGTTTGGTTAAGTTATATAATCTTGTTAGGGTTACTGTTACTACGTTTTAATCTTTACCCTATTTTAACGGATATTGTCTGCCCGAAAAACTTACTGATCTTATTTTAGTAATAATTAAAGTTGGTACTTGATTTATTTGGTAATATATTTTAATGATTTATTCCGGTAAGCATACAGCATATAAAATAAAATAAAATAATCTTTAATAAATGGGAATTCTCCACATCAAAATTTTTCTTAATAGTAAGTCTTATTCTAAGCTAAGCGATAAGCAATAGGATAAGTTGGGCATAGAATAAAAACAAAAGAAGCATAGAAAGGTTAGCGATGCAAAGCAACTATAACTAATTGTTATCTAAAATTAAAAAAAACTAATTACGACTATTTAATAATAATAATAATAATAAAATAAAAACGTAATAAAAATAATAATAATAAAAAGAAGTAACTTGATTTCTTTATGTAATAAAATGTCGTTCCTAGAAAGTTTACGGAATGTTATTTTTGTTGTATAATCAATTTCCACTCACTTTATAAGCTTTGTATTTAGTTTGTAAGATGTATTTAGGCGACGTCGTAGTCACCCTGTAATATAAAACAAGTTAAATTAGAAAAACTAATTATCGTGTGTTGAGTAAGGTTAGGTAAGAAATGTGTGAAATTAACAGAAATCAAATAACATGAGGAAGAAATGAAGAAATAGAAAGCAAGCTTGTGGTAAGGTAAACTTGTGCAAAATGAGATAAAGTAAAACGGGACGTGAGAAAATGAATAAATAAACAAAAACTCAAGTGTGATAAAGAACAAGGTCATTGACCCAATTTAATAATTAATAAAGTTTAAAGGTGTGCTAAAGGGCATAAGAAAGACAATAGCAAGACAATTTGAGGCAAATATTTAGAAAAATGAGAAAAATGTAATTGACGCTACTAACTTTAAAAACTAAAAGTTACCCAACATTCGCACCAAAAAGTAGTAATTTTAGTACTTCCCCTAATGGAAAGGCGAAGTAGTGGTAAACTGTATAAATAGGGGTGGCGTTGGCGATAAGATCATTCTATTTTTTCAATTCCATTTGACTGATTCGATCATTCCCTGATGATTCCGTTATCATAATTTCAAGCGATTGATCATTCCACCATTATTATTCTTCCATAATCACGTTTCGATTACAATTACCTAAAATATTAAAGGAACAATTAAAATTTAATTAAAAAGAAAAGTTCTACTTACAATAATGTCGTTACGCAGCGACCGACGATGAAGTTCAATTGGAAACTAATGAACAATTAAACAAATGTGCTGACGATAATAAAAACGCATGTGAGATTCATCGAATCTGGGCGTGGGTAGTTTATTCTATGGAGCAGGATGTTGATATTTAGATAAGGTACTCTTTAGGTTTAATTACTTTTGGTTATTGAAGTTTTTTTTGTTTTTTTTTTCAATGCAGATTTGTAGATGTAAAATTTTTATTTTGACAAGTTTTTATTATTATTTTTTATTATTTTAATTATTTATTTAGTTTCGGGTGTAAGATGTTTGCATTTTTTTTATATTAAATAACCGTCATAGACGTAGTTAATTATTTTTTTGATGCCCTAAAATAAAAGACTGAGCTAAACGGACTATGCGGTTGTAGAATATTTTATAGTTAATAATTTTATATCACCGTAATATTTAATTGTAAATTTGCAAAAGATATTGACTAAATATATTTTATTAGCATTCTTCATTCGGTTTTTCCCACTCCCTGGTACGTAACTTATAACTAACATGCCTTACATTCTACTACATTAATTGTCTAGTGGCAATATGCAAATTTTAGACACTCCACGTTCAAAATTGCTGTTTGTGGTTTTCACTGTCACAAAACCAACTATAGCGTCCTTACCGATATCTCATGTAAGATGCGAACAATTTTTCACTGAAGAGAAGATGTATTCACTTCCATCAATAATCTATAGAACAAGGTTTGATTATTTGTGGGTCTTCTGTCATACATTTCATTCGTGGTTGTATATTATGTAAATACTCTTAAATTCTAAAGGTGCGTCTAAATATGAATATTTTAGAGTGAACGAACAAAACGAACTGAGCGCGCAGAGCAGAATTTTCCAAGTCAGGACCAGTTCTCGTGCTGAACTAAACGCGCCAAACGTTTACTGTTTTTCGAATTATTCAATTGACGGGAATAAGTAAGTTCGTGAATGTGGTTCATTTCTGGTAATAAAAAGTTATCGGTGCGATGTCGATACAATGTTTATACTCATTGGCTTTACACTTTTCTCGAGGGGTTAACCACAGGAAGAAATCATGTACACCAACTTCATCAATAATTCGTAATACTTCAGGTACTTCACTAATAATTCATAGTACTTGGTGTACTTCACTAATAATGCATAATACTTCATGTACTTTACCAATAATTCATAGTACTACATGTTCTTCACTTATAATTCAAAGCACCTCATGTACTTCCTCAATAATTCATAATATTTCATCTATAAAATTTTAAGGATTTTAATAAATACACGTAAATCGTCGAAATGTTCATTATTGTTGTCATAAAACTTTCTGTTTCCATATCGCACTCTACTTTTCTGATTGGAACTCTCCAAATTTTAATTTTTTAATGACTTAGTGTGTCTAATCCGAATTAGTCGACCAGAGCTAATCTTGTTCACACTAAAGTTTTTTTCTTGATAGTTAGCACCTTACTGTTGGTTGTTGTAACTTTTAAGAAATGCCTTTTTTCGTCATAATTTTAATTTGATAATATATCAGAATAATCTTTTAGATTTAATTCACTTCCTTAAATTACCTTCTTATTTATTTTACTTAAGGCTGGTTGCACAAAGCAAATCAAAAATGTAGCAAGTGATTATTTCTGAAATCAATTGTTACATCACGAATAAACGTGGTTTCATTGGCTATGTAGCAATTGTTTTGAGAAATAATTAGTTGTTACATTTTTGATTTGCTTTGTGCAACCCGCCTTTAATCTCGCGACTCTGATGAGATATACCTTTTTTCCGAGGTGTTTTCTGAAATATTCAAATGTCTTGTCTTCATCGTCGAATAAAATAACATCATCGAGTATATACATGTTATCACTTTCTAAGTAGACCTATTCCAACAAAAATATTGAAGAAAATTTGTTCATGTTAATCACTGTTCTCGGTAATGTCATTCTTAAATTATTTGCTAATTTTGTGGCATCTTTGAAAGGCTTATGTACAATTGCATCGATGTCTTTATCCAAAATGCTTTTATGATAAACCTAATCTAGATGTTTTTCTTGGAAAGTGTATCTTATGTTGTAGATCAACGGTGAATTTTGGAGAACTTGAATGCGGTTTAACCTATGTATAATATCCAGTATACTGAAATTTCCAATTGTGTAATGGGTAGTACTCATGGAACGTGTATTACGAAATAATTTTTCACAGGCGTGACTACTACAAATCCATGGAACAAACATTGGAATAGAATTTGAATATGAATCCTCACGAAAAAATTTTATTAATATAATCAAACCGTGACCATTCAGTTCAATGCATTGGTGACAGTTCGTCGTTATGAAATTTGTAGAAACTGGTTAATTGTTTAAGGTAAGCCAATTCTTTCATATTCTCAGAAAAAATATTTTTTCATCATCACAAATTATATCTAGCATTGTTTCTTTCGCAAAAACTTCAATTTGTTTCAAATCAATATCTGTTATTTTATTAAAAGTGTTAATATAGTTGAAGCCATTAATTTAAAGTAAATTAATTATACAGGTTGTTTTTATTTTTAAAATCTATAATAAATGTTGAAATTCTGCACCATTTTCTCGAAGATACATTTGACAACGCTTAACATTTTGCTCGGCTACTTTAGTTGGAATGTCGGGCTTTTCTTTTATTTCGTGACCTGCTGCGACCATACGAGACTAGATCTTGCACCGAACTGGTATTTCATACACTAAGGATTTCACACGTCCCTAAATAAGGAATCTAAAGAATTTAAATCTGGGGATCTTGCTGGCCAATTTACTGGGACTCCTTTACCAATCCATTAGTTGGAAACATTGCACTAAGACATGTTCTAACTTGCCTGTTGAAATGACAGGGGGTTCCGTTATGTTAAAACTACATTTAAATTCTTACATCTAAGGAAAGATTTTCGAGCAGTTCAACCAGCCTATTCACTAAGGATAGTCTATAGTTTCGCCATTCAAAGGATACGGGAATATAAAAGGACCTATGACATATTCACCTATAAAGTCGTCTAAGTAACCAACGGTAGTAATTCAGTATAGGTGGATAATTATCAGGTGATAATTCTTTCACTTTTTGCAGATGGTACGAGTGCAATAGTTGCTCGTGCAAAACTCTTCAAACGGTCATATGACTGCAATTCACGGTTCTTCTTAATCATTTAGTGCTAATAGATGGATTATCCTCTACACGATCTAAAATGGTGTTGTAGGCCGAGTATTGTTGTTGCCTTCACGATATGGTTCAATACTGCCAGTTTCAAGTAAACGATTGTTAGGTAAATAATATTTTAAGTTAAAAAAAAAAGAAAATTAAATAAAATAAAAACGTATACTGTTAGAGAGAGAGGAGAGACCCTTAAAGTTTTAAATAGGGGAAGTATTATACGTCACGAGGTGACGTTTAGCGAGTGTAGTTGGGGATCCCCTTGCCTTAAGTGGTGAGACGGAGAGACGCAAAGCCGACTGTAAAAGCAGCGTCACTCTGCGTGCTTAAGTTGGTTCTTAGTGTGATTAGATTTGTTTTAGTGCAAAAAAAGAAACAGAATTTATACAGAAAGGGGTGAGTCGCATGAAATTAATACTTGGGTAAATTGATATGACAGACAACCTTATTTATATAATTAGTTGTGCTTTGTGTGATCAACTAATTAATCTGAGTTTAGCGCCATATTATATAATTAGTTGTGCTTTGTGTGATCAACTAATTAATCTGGGTTTAGCGCCACCATATAATTGTTGTGCTTTGTGTTATCAACAATAAATCGGTCTGAACCGTGTACCAACCAAATTGTCAATTAATTGTCATAATGCGCTAAGTGTGCCATTTTTCTCCTTTAGTATTTCTTTTCGCGTGGCTCACCGCCTGAGATTTTGTTTAATTGTTTCAGAGACCCGGAAACAACGTAAATCCGTCCGGCTGATGGCGTGGCTAACTATATTAAAATATAAATAGTTTTATTTTAGTCCTTTTCATTTTTCTTTCATTTCTTTTATTATATTCAAAAATAAAATAAATTGTCACTCAATCGAATTTGTTTCATTTTCCTGTTCGAGTGGCTGACGGTACGTATTCCCTATCGTTGCACACATTAGCTTATTTGGTAAGTACACATTTAAGTGGAGAAAAGTATACTCGATTCATAATGTTAATTTAAAAAAAAAATCCTTAGTTAGTTACGGTTAGTTTCTAACATCTCAGAAGCGGGATGAAATTCACGTGCAAGCCATCTGTGCAACCGATGGGGGTCGTTACCGCCGCGTACTCGGACGGGGCGGGATACTGTAGCTTGCTTTGTAAATTAGCCGCCATAAAAGCCGGACTTTTCAATTATAATTACCTAGAACGAATACGTAGTTACATCGACACTAAATAGGTCGATTGTGGTTATTTAATTGTTGGAAGAAATAAGACAGCAAATTGGTTTTCTTTGTTTTAATTGTTAAAAGTTAACGTTTCACCTATTAATTTGGGTTTATCATAACTTAGGTATTATATCTGTAAATGAATCCTTTTTAATATTTTAAGGTCAAGTGCCAGATGTTAATTTTTAATATGAAGCGACTTACCAAAATTTAAACAAACAGAATTGAATTGTTTTATTGGTACATAATTCTAAAGTGTTCAAAAGTAGAGTTTACATAAATATCACGATCTCGACATTAAATGTGATTGAGATATTGCTTTTAGGAATCGTTAATAGTATGAATAGGGGCACACGATGGGTGTATGTCTTTGATTAATTTTGTAATTAATTTTGAAGTTATTTTAACTTTTGAACATTCACACGTTCAATGATTTTGGCACTTGTGTAAATACACATTATGTATGTGTACATTTAATGGACACACGTATTAATTTACAAATAAAAAATTTGAATTGATAAATGAACGAGGGAAAATTCATTATTGTGAGCATCTATTTTATGATTGCTTTTGTTCGCATTTACTTACGCCATACCTACCTCAAGGCAATCTGGATGCAAAAACAAACTGATGATACGTACAAGTTTTTTTTTCTTTGGTTGTTAAAACTTAATATAATGTTTGTTTTCCTTTTTTTTTTCTTGCAAAAAAAAGGAGGTAGCTTCAGTTAAATATTATAAAATGACCTATTTTGCTCATTTCATTTGAAATACTGAAGGAAGATATTTGGCTGTGTAAATTTATGTAGTTGCGAGGTACTATCTCTTTCCTAATTCACGCTGAATTTAGGTATTATGGCTCACCGTAATAAGAAGAACCGCGCTGTCTCGTCAATTCCGACCGACGATGGCGTTGAGGTGGCTGCTGCATCGTCAGATACTGCCAAGATATTAAAGAATATGGAGCAAATGACCCAAATAATGCTTAGCCTCACGCAAAATGTAAATGCTTTGAGCAGCGTGCCTGTAACTCCTACGAATGTAGCTGGTCCGAGTCGGCCTACTGGCTTTAACATGCCTGTGCCCAAGTATGATCCCTCAGATGAGTTAAGCTCAATAACAGCGTACATTTAAAAGATTGAACAGTTGGCTAGTATAAATGGTTGGGACGATCAGACCATTATTTTTGTTACTACGTCAAATTTAAAAGGGATGGCCTTAAAGTGGTTTAATTCAAAAAAAAGATTGGATCTTACTTGGGAGGAGTGGAGAGCTCTTCTCATCGAGTCTTTTCCTGAGGAGATCGATTATGAAGGTGCATTGTCACAAATGTTGAATAGGGTGAAGAAGACGGACGAAAGCATGATTGAGTATTACTATAATAAGCTTTCGCTTATGGAACCATTCGCATTTGGGGATGACATACAGGTCAGCCTCTTGATTGGAGGACTAAAAACAGTACCAATTATTCAATCGGCTGCCAGAGGAGGGCAGCACAGAACACCGGCAGCACTTCTTCAGTTACTGAAGACGTTTCCTCCTGAAGTGCCTGCTGGAAAGATACAACCGATGAAGAGAGCTTTCAAAAGGAAGCCGGTTGATGGTTTCAGGTCCAGGAGAATAGTTAGATGTTACACTTGTGGGGATTTGGGACACATAGCTCCGGAATGTCCGAAGAGCGGGAGACCAGGAAAAGCCACGAACTTCAAGGAGCGAAATGTGAACATGGTGTCGCATAAGGTAATGTCTCCTAAATATCTAATGCATGCTAAAATCGAAGGTCAAACCGTGAATGCATTTATTGATTTCGGTGCAAATGTAATGACCATGACCCAGTCCGCTACTCAAAGGCTCGCCGTAAAATATAAACCTGTAGCTGTACTGATCAGGGGATATGGTGGCGGATCCGTCCATGCTCTGGGGAAAACAAGCCAATTGAAGGTAAAGATAGGTGAATGTGAGGCTCCATTACCCTTCTTGGTTGTACCTGATAGCGTGCAGACGATGGACGTTATTATCGGTCAGCCCTTTACAGAGCTTCCCCATATCGTAGTCTTGAAGACATCTGATGCGTTGGTTTTCAAAAAGAAACAAAGCCTTAAGTGTGTACTACAGGTCTCAGAAGATACCATTGTCCCTCCAAATTATGTAGGGTTTGTGGAATGTGTCGGTACGAGGTCAGGAGATGTTTACGTTGATGGGAGCTTGAAGCTCAAAGTGGGAGACGAGCGTCACATTCCGAGATGCGTTATACAGGTATCAACTGAAAATAAGTGTAGAGTTCCTGTGACGAACTTGTCAAACAAAGACCTGCTTTTGGAAAAGGGTGAGATTGTGGCCCGCGGAGTAAACTGCGAAGAAAGTCAAGACGAGATTGTCCATCACATGGAAGAAATGTTAGTGCCGTTTGAACAAGAAGACGTCAACATAAACACTGAGTTATCGCCTCAGGTTAAAAATGCCGTCTTAGAATTGATCAACAAATACCGCGATTGTTTTGCCACATCACTTAGGGAAATAGGGTGTTGTCCTGTTGCGGAGATGGACATCAAACTAACAACTGACAAAGCCCTCTCCTATAGACCTTATAAAATGGCACTCTCCGAAAGACAAGAGGTGAAAGTAATGATTCAGGAAATGAAGGAAGCTGGGATCATAAGGGATTCAGATTCCTCATTTTCGTCGCCCATTCTATTAGTTAATAAACCGAACGGAGAAAAACGGTTATGCGTTGACTACCGTAAGTTAAATGCCATAACAGAGAAGGATAGATATCCCCTCCCACTCATAAACGACCAAATAGATCAACTTCGAGGTTATAAATTCTATACAAGTTTAGACTTGTTTTCTGGTTATTATCAGGTAAGAATAGCAGAGAAAGCAAAACACAAAACCGCTTTTGTCACCCCTGATGGCCAGTATGAGTTTGAGCGTGTACCTTTTGGACTGTGCAACGCACCTAGCGTTTTTCAACGACTCATAAATCGAGTTCTGGGTCCCCTAAGAGGCACCGTAGCCATGGCATATTTAGATGACGTTTTATGCCCAGGAAGAACGTTGGAAGACGGCCTCAGAAATTTGGAAGAAGTTTTTAAGGTGCTTAGAGTAAATAATTTAACGTTGAATCCGCGCAAGTGTTACTTCTTCAAAGAATCCATTACCTATCTGGGATTTGAAATATCCGAGAAAGGAGTGATGCCCGGAGTGAATAAAGCAAAGGCGATCGACAAGTTTCCCATACCGACGAATGTTCACACGGTCCGCCAATTCCTAGGTTTGCCCGGCTGTTTCAGAAGGTTCGTTAAAAACTACGCAAGGATAGTCAAACCTCTGGCGACGTTGTTGAAGAAGAATGAGGGCTGGAAATGGACAGCCGAACACGACAAAGCTTTTCAAAGAATGAAGGATATATTAGTTCAGAGACCTGTACTTGACATATACGACCCCGAAGCGAAGTTGGAAGTTCACACAGACGCATGCCAAAATGGCATAGCCGGCATACTACTGCAAAAGAAAGGTCAGGATGGTCTAAGACCAGTTAGCTATTTTAGCCGAATACTGACCTCAGCAGAACAGAAATGGCATTCGTACGAACTGGAGGTTCTAGCAGTTGTAGAGACGTTAAAGAGGTATAGATCGTATCTGGTGGGAACGCAGTTTACTGTCGTTACTGACTGCAGTGCAGTAAAAGCTACGGCCGAAAAGAAAGATATGGTGCCAAAGATAGCGCGATGGTGGCTACAGCTACAAGAATTTAACTTTGAAATTGTCCATCGTGCAGGAACCAAGATGAGTCATGTAGACGCGCTCAGCCGAAATCCAGTACAAAACGAGCATCAGATTTCGGAAAGTTTTGTTTTCAGGATAGAGGCTGAAGATTTGTTACTTGCTGGTCAAGTATCTGATCGAGAGTTGGGAGTCATCCATAGAATTCTGCTAAGAAAACCAACAGATGACTACGAACGAAGTCTTCATAATCAATATAAAATAGTAGACAGCAAAATATACAAGCAAATAAATGGGAAAAATCTGTGGGTTGTCCCAAAGCAGATGCGACGAGACATAGTCCGTAGCTGTCACGACGAGATGGGACATTTTTCAACAGATAAAACCATTCAGAAACTGCAAGAGTGTTATTGGTTTCCCGAAATGCGTAAATATGTGACTAAGTATATAGCGTCCTGCATAAGGTGTATACTATACAAAGTTCCGAGAGGGAAGCAGGAAGGTTTATTACACCCGATAGAGAAAATCACAACACCGTTCCACACGATTCATGTGGACCATCTGGGGCCCTTTAACCCCAGCAAGGGAAAAAAATATATAGTCGCGGTAGTAGACGGCTTCACGAAGTTCACACACTTAGCCGCTACAAGAGATACAAAGACAGCGCCCGTATTAAAGATATTAAACCTGATCTTCAGTACGTATGGAGTACCTACGAGAATAATAACCGACCGAGGGACATGCTATACAGCAAAAACATTCGAGACGTTTTGCAAAGAAAAGGGCATCATTCATGTGAAAAATGCAGTGGCCACGCCACGGGCGAACGGTCAAGTCGAAAGATACAATGCAACCATTCTTTCGGCTTTAACAACAACAATAAAGGTGGAAAAAGAATGGGAGAAACGTCTTCCTGAAATACAGTTCACCATTAACAACGTGGTGAATTCCACTACAAAGAAGACACCTTCGGAATTAATGATGGGATATAGGCCAAGGTCAGCAGCGGATGCAGTGCTGACAAATATCATACAGCCAGTCCGGCCACAAGCTAACAGCCTTGAGCAAGAGCGCGAAACGGCTGCTCGAAATATTAAGGAGGCACAGCTGACAAGTAAAAGACGGTATGACGCTAAGCGGAAACAACCAACTAAATATAATGTCGGCGAATTGGTTGTTGTCAGGAAACAAAAGTCTGGCGAAGGTAGTAAAAACTTTTGGACAATTATAAAGGGCCATTTAAGGTAGCAAAGGCGCTCCCAAATGACAGGTATTTACTCCAAGAATTACAAGGGTCCAAGAGAAAAAGAAGAGACACTAGATATGAGACCGTAGAGGCGGTTGACAAAATGAAGAGGTGGATTCCTACAACTGGCATATCAAGTTCCAGCGAAGATGATGTAGAGACCGAGACGAGCGGGGACGCTCGGTAGTCAGGATGGACGACTGTTAGGTAAATAATATTTTAAGTTAAAAAAAAAATAAAATTAAATAAAATAAAAACGTATACTGTTAGAGAGAGAGGAGAGACCCTTAAGGTTTTAAATAGGGGAAGTATTATACGTCACGAGGTGACGTTTAGCGAGTGTAGTTGGGGATCCCCTTGCCTTAAGTGGTGAGACGGAGAGACGCAAAGCCGACTGTAAAAGCAGCGTCACTCTGCGTGCTTAAGTTGGTTCTTAGTGTGATTAGATTTGTTTTAGTGCAAAAAAAAGAAACAGAATTTATACAGAAAGGGGTGAGTCGCATGAAATTAATACTTGGGTAAATTGATATGACAGACAACCTTATTTATATAATTAGTTGTGCTTTGTGTGATCAACTAATTAATCTGAGTTTAGCGCCATATTATATAATTAGTTGTGCTTTGTGTGATCAACTAATTAATCTGGGTTTAGCGCCACCATATAATTGTTGTGCTTTGTGTTATCAACAATAAATCGGTCTGAACCGTGTACCAACCAAATTGTCAATTAATTGTCATAATGCGCTAAGTGTGCCATTTTTCTCCTTTAGTATTTCTTTTCGCGTGGCTCACCGCCTGAGATTTTGTTTAATTGTTTCAGAGACCCGGAAACAACGTAAATCCGTCCGGCTGATGGCGTGGCTAACTATATTAAAATATAAATAGTTTTCTTTTAGTCCTTTTCATTTTTCTTTCATTTCTTTTATTATATTCAAAAATAAAATAAATTGTCACTCAATCGAATTTGTTTCATTTTCCTGTTCGAGTGGCTGACGGTACGTATTCCCTATCGTTGCACACATTAGCTTATTTGGTAAGTACACATTTAAGTGGAGAAAAGTATACTCGATTCATAATGTTAATTAAAAAAAAAAAAATCTTTAGTTAGTTACGGTTAGTTTCTAACACGATTATGCACTGATAAAAACGTATTGTGGTGGAGACACCTATCTGAAAATCTTTTCCTGTAAATCCTTTGCGCTCTTTTACAATTTTTTCAGCTTTTCTAAATACTAAATGCATATCAACTTATTTAACTCTACTAAAACCGTCAATTATTGCAAAGAATCTATAAACTATTCAAAACAACAGCTATTTGTAGTCACTTGTTTTGTTTGTAACCAATCCAACTTGATAGCAAAATCTTAAATACGGTTTTTGTAAATTTTTTTATGAGAATATTATTTTATAAATACTTTGAAAATTCATTGTGCAGTTTTCCAGAAAATCAAGGTTAATGTTCAACCACTTTTATTAAGCAGAAAATTCTGATGTAACGTCTCTTACGCAGCATGAATTGCTTTACTCAATCGGCTTGCTTACCTTTTTCTCTATAATAATTTTGATAACAAAAACTCGCGAAGAATTAAATGATAACTAGTGTGCACAATGCGATCTTTTAACTACGAACTAAAGAGTAATCGCTCGAGTAACCTAAAGTAAGTGTCTCCGAGTCGGTATTTGTTTATCAACTTCATTCAAAATCAAGAACTAATGACTCATTGTACCCCCATAACAAGTGCAATAACTGTATTTTTCATACCAGGTATTTTGTTTTTTTGTTAGAGGAATTAATATTTCTTAGCCGTTTCTAGAATGTTACAAATTTGTTTTTTCAAAAACAGTGAACGTTTTAAATTTTGGCACAAAACTGTTTTATAATCACTATAAAAACGTCCGCGTACAACAAAACGAATTGGATTCGTTTAATAAATGTCTTAACGATTCGTTGGGAGAGTGTCACGTTGGTGTGGAATAAAAACAATTTTGGAAAATAAAATAAGATGTTTTTTTTAAATCAATAAGTAAAATTTTGGTTTTTGAATGGCATTTGTTGTATTTGTTAGAGAATACCGTTGAACATTAATGACTTATTAGTTTTTAACTAGAGCGGCGGTGGTTGTTTGACAAATTTTTACAAGTGGCAGCTACGGGATTTGAACCATGGACTCTCGGCGTAATGGGAGACTATTGGACACTCACACCACGGCGGATTGCTTGTAAATTGCTTAGTTAAAGTATCACATTCGTACGTTTTTAATGTTTGAAATTTCAATAAACAAAAAATACTTTTTTATACAAAACAAATTTAAAATGATTTTAACTTGTAGAACAAAATTATAGAAAACTTGTAAAGTTGTCTAAAAATTTTACGACAAAGATTTTAACCGTAATGACAATGCACAAATGATTTTTCTCAGCTGTTTACGGTAGATTAAATAATAAAGTTTTTTGCTGGGTTTTAAAATATTATTTATCTTGTCGTAGTTTTTCGATAAACAAAATCTGCTATGTATGCATACATTTAACTGGAAATCAAGTTTTTTTTTAAGTAAATGAGGTAAATATATAAGTATGTAAGATTTATTCGTACATGATAAGTATTATTAGGAAAATAAATTGCACACGTGTGTTACCACAGAACGTTTTTAGAAATCTTAAAAGTTAACTCAAAAAACCGTTTTTGATAAATTACACAATTGACGTTTCATAAAATTCAAAACGTAAATATTATTGGAGTGTTATTTATTTTATGTTCTAATAAAATTAAATCAATTTGTTTCATCTCATAAATGTTTTTGCAACAAGTTATGAAAATAATTTTGTGTTCTAAGTTTTTTACACTGAAAATACGTTTTTGATTTGTTTTGAGTGGCTATGTTCTACTAGTGTACTAGGTAAACTGATATAGGTCTTTACAAAACATTTTAAATTTGCAGATTTATTACTTATTACGATCATCTTGCATTTTAGAGAAACTCAAAAACTGTAAGGATTGAGTCAACCTGTTTTTTTTAAGTTTTAGTAAAGTCCTCTCGTTTAGTGAAAAATTGTACTGACCGGCAGATGTTAAAGTTTTTCAATAATTTTTCCGGAGGGTTTTCTTGTTTTTTCGCAGACTAATAATTTTTGTTCGACATGGAAGTTTCGTAAGCACAGATAATACAATTTCATCGTCGCCTATTATTAGAATTTTTATAGTTTTTTTCTGGTACAATAAGTTCTTGTATTATCTATTTAATCATTTATTATGTGTAGCATCGTCGGCTTTGTAATTATTATCTATGGCGTTTTTTTTCTCGGAAGATGCATTTGTAGATGTGTATCATCCATATGAAACTTACGCATTTTATGAGAATAATCGTCAATCATAAGTTTGTAACAACGAATACAAATTCAATCGTTAATTTAAAAATTAATTAATTATACATTCTTATTACATCTTGTAAATGACAAATAAACATTGTTAATGTGATTTTGAATAGCAAACATGCAATAATAAATAATTTTTAAAATAATGTTTAAATCGTAATATGAACCTTGAAATTTTTCTCAGCTTTGCATTAAATACTAAACTAACAAGTGACAATAAATTAATAATAAAACATGAAGTTTTTATAGACAAACACATAAGAGATAATAATATATATTTAAAGTTGACAAAAACCTGGTTGTAAACAAAAACGTTATAAATTGTTTGAATGTCAATTAATAATGATAAACTTTATGATCTAAAATTATAAATACATATATAAATGTTGTCACTCAAGGTCATTTGATTGACGATTGAATTTTTATTTGATCACTTGATATTATTTGAACGATAAATACATTTTTATGTCACTCAGAATTCTTTAAATGACGATTAAGTGAAATAATAAATAAAACTCGCTATCTCTTAACTAGACAAGCAAGCTTATGGAGAGAGAAATTTTGATAATTGTTGGATATTTAATTACTTTTAATTTATCTTTAAAGAATACTATTATCCACTTCTGATTTTGCGTTTTATTTAGTTTCTTTACGTTAAATCTTAAACGTTTGTGCAAAGAAACGGAAAAATTTTTGGGGCAGCTGTCACATTTTAAGCTCATAAATATCGTTTAACTTATTTTTGTTTGTTCACAATCAAGATAACAGATAATTACATTTTTACAATCTAATTTTTTTTTCTCTCGCGTTCAAACCAATTCTGTATCTTTCATTTCATAACTTTTTAGTCTTCAATTTATTTTCACTTATAGCGCTTATAGTTGATTTTGTTCTTCTATGCGGTATCTTTTTAAGTCATGAGCCCCAATCTAATATTGCTGTATTCGATCTTTGTTTTACACTACAATAAGTTTTGTTTCCTTTTTTAATTGTAGTATAATTGTAACTATAAATTTACCGTTTTTCTTAATTATGAATAACATTTTTGTTTTTTACGGTACTGAAGCTTTTTTCGAGAAATGAATTATTCTTGTGACGTATGAATCATAGAAAAATTTATAGCATCAAAATATTTCAATTTACTAACGTTTACAATGTACGAAACGTTTATACACCCTAGTATCATCTTTATATTAAAGTTCCACTGTATAATTAAATGATAAGACCTAGTACAGCAGTTGGAAAGATGCGTACTGAGTTATTTTTAATGTGTAATAAACAATTTAATTATATACATGTTTTGAAATTGAATTTAAAATTATGATCAGATAGAGACGAAGTGTTTGCTTTAATCTTTAATTAAAAAAAAGTATGATTCAAAATCACCTGATGCATAGCATACCGAATGAGCTCATGGTGTAACTATGTACATTCAACAAGCACAATTTGAATTATTTCTGTCTATCAAATTTATTTTGATAAACACAATATTTGTACTTTCGATATATTTTGATAACTTATTCTTGTTTACATTGCTGCGTTCATTTTTACGCAAACGGAATATTTTACTGCTATTTGCATAACTCTTGGTAAATATTTATTCTTAGTTGCTTTTTATTTTTAGTTATTTATTTTTATTCATTTTGAATAGTACATGTCAACATATTACAAATATACAATAGGACAATATATAATAAATAATACATATTATTATATATTGTAAAAAGTTTGTTTATGTTTACACACTTGCGATAACGTTTTAATTATCAGTGTTTCGCTAATTGTTATTTGTGTTATTAACACTTCAAAAACACTACATTATATTGATTCTGCCGTTTTTAAATGCAATTTTTAACTAAACACCTATATAATTCATCTCAAAAATTGGAAATTAAGCGGTTATAGTTTGGTTTTGTAATAATTGCAGTATGAAAAGTACTAATGAAACGACCTAGTTTGTATTTCCTAATTTCAAATCTAAATCAGCTAACAGTTTTTCTATTCGTTGAAAAAAGGCACGTTGTCTCTAAATGCGTTTTTGAATATACAATGATCGAACTTTATTGTTAGGTTAAATAAAAAATAACGTGATTGAATTGAAAGTTTTTTGTGCACGTTCATGTTTGACGGCTCTGATGCTTTCGTTTCGATTGGGTTAACTTACTCTGAATTTTTATACGTTAAAGGAATACCATTATTATGTTAAAATAAACTACCACTTTTATTGATTGATTGATTATTTATCAAGTCAAATTATTAGACTTTTCTTCGATTCATTCACTCGAAATGACAAGCTGAATATTAGTAGTGCATGACTTGGGGCCAAAGTGCGTAATTACAAACCAAACTTCAGTTTCTACATTTCATGTGCATCTCTTATTATTTATTAAACTATGACGTCAAGGTTAACTTCAATTTTTCATTTACGTTTATCTCTAGGAAAATTTAAAGAATGTCTCATTTGTTGTTATCATAATTTAATTAAAATTCAAGTTACTTTGATATTAATTTCGTAAACGTTAATCTAAATAGTATTAACACTTCATATAAATTGATTATTATTATCTTTAATCAGTAACATGGAATAATTTATGTAAAAGAGATATCGATGAATGATTCTAATATACGGTTATAGTGACAGTACCTATTACTTACAGCACCAAAAATATTTTATGAAACCATGATAATCAAAAGATTTGAATTAATAACAAATTCCTAAATTTCTGAAATCATGGAAAATACAACAGAAACCAAAATTGTTAATTCATAAACTCAAAAGCACTGACAAAAAGCTAATATAAATACAGTGTACGCCGCTTAATAGAATGACATTGAGACTTGGGGTTTTTGATAACAATAACCGAATGATAACAAATATGTTAAAAAAACAAATAAATGATTATTGGTTAGAATGCAGAAAGGTGAAATTATAACAGCAATACAAGTGAAAATGTAAATAATAATAAAACATTTAAAAAAATCAATATTTTTAGTCAAATAAATAGAAAATTACGGACCTGTTGACGTTGTTAAGAAAAATCAAAAATAATGTTATGATGCTTAATTCACTGTTCTATGAACTATAAATTTTTTCTCAGTAATTTTCTGACATTAAAAACTAAAATAAATACAAAACAATGTTACTACCTAAGACGTATTTGAAATAAGTTATTTTAAGAACTACACATTGAATTACACTGAAAAGTAACTCGAAGATAACGTACGTACAGATGTTGAAATGAGGTACCAAACACAAAGCTAAATAAGCAAAACAAATATTTTTAGGGTATAATGATTAAATTTTTCACTTTAAACATGCGTATTGCAAAAATTCAGCTAAAAGTCATTATTCATGCACAGGAATAAACCTGAGAGGATAATTGATAACATAAACCGAAATTATGATTACTATAATAGTTATTTATGTATTTAGGGTGTAAAAAGGGTTTTTATGGCGTAAGAAGTAATTTTTAGCCCAAGGCGGTGCCGAAGGCCATAAAAGCAAGTTACGCCCGTGGTACATACACAACTTTATGTGTGTGTCCGGTTTTTGTGCGGTCTTTAAAAGGTGGAAAATAAACGAAGTTGTTGACGCTGCAAAAAAAGCAAGAAACATTAACTTAGTTGAAATATTTAAAGAAGTGTATAGAAAAACATGAGTATCTTAAATGGTTCGACATACGAGAGGATTCCATCGAAAACTGTTATTGTGAAAAGAGTCTTCTGGCTTATTTTTGGTATTTATGAAAAGAAAGAAAACTCTTTTCGATGTGGTCTATTATTTAATGCTTAAGGCCACTACCAAAGTCAACCACAACATCGATATAAGCAGTTACTCAAGCTTATTCGGGTATTTAAAGAGAAAATCAGGTGGATTCAGATCCAAAAAGTTAAAAGTTTTGACAACGGAAGAGATAGAAGCCTTTACATACCAAGCTTGAGATGAAACATATTTAATAACCAAGTTAAATAAATTATTGTAATTTAGAAGTGTTTAACGATTTTTGAAAACAGGTAGAGTTAACATTTGGGATATCTGGAGCATGCCGTAAACAAGAGTTTTTTCAGTTAGAAGTTGATGATATTCAGGATCAGCAGTTTTCATTACCGATCACTATTCGAGATACTAAAACCAGAAGAATGTTTAGTGTAGTTAACAACCTTAGATTACCAAAGTTGTGTAGAAATTTCTAAAAAGTATGTTGCTTTACGTCCGAATAATATGGATACTTGCCGTTTTTTCTTGGCTTACAAGAATGGGGGAAGTTGCCGGAAATGTTGTAAATGTGAGCCCAAAAAATAGCTGTTTATCTGAAATTGCCGAATTCTGAATTATATACTCATTTCGTCGCTCATCGGCGACGTTGTTGACAAACGCTGGGGAAAATGATTGGTATAAAACAATTAGGAGGCTGGAAGTCAACGTCAGTTGCAGAACAGTATATAGAAGTAGTAGCAACTAGCAATAATTGCAATTTGATAGGTAATTCTAGTATCCGAATAATAATATGGTTAATTGCTCTAATTGTATTGTTAACATAAATTACCCACAAGAAGTTTTCAATAAAAAGTACAATTTTTGATTTCTAATCAAAATTTTATTTATTTAGTTTATTAGGTACCTATGATATCGTTGTTTTACGTTTCATTATAGTCTGTGGGAATAAAGAGGTCCGTGGGCTATAAAAAGACGTTTATGACATATAAATTTGTGTATAATTCTCAATTTATGATACATCCGTGCATAAACAATGTTTTTTATATGTACTAGCATACGTCCGGTCCCGTTCTTTAATAAAGCGATAACATTACCTAACTGATAACAGTATCCGTGATTCTAATGCACGGCGTGCGCTGTATAAAGACATATAATATAAAAGCAGTTCTTTTCCAAAAGCTTGGTGCAAATACTACTTTTTTTTTATTATGCTGATGCTATTGTACTTATTGCTGGTAAATTTGTATGTATCCAGTTAAGTAAAAACATAATTTTTTTTTTGGTTTTAAACCTAAATTGGGTTTATTCTAAAAACTTGCTGAATATCGTCATGTGAAAGATGACTTACAAAACACATCTGTGTAGTTACCAGCAAAATCGCTGGAATATTAGATTGAATTGCCTATAGGGCTTTAGAGTAGTTTTATTTTTAGTTATAACTTATAATATCACAAGAACATCGAAAATAATCGATTATACTTTCCAGTTACGAGACTTATTTTAGTATTATTATTAAACAGACAATTAATGTAATAAATAGTTGCTGTATTGTCATTAGAAATTAAATTTGTAGTGCTAGTAACAGTAGTAGAACAAATGTTAGATTGTAGATGCTTAACCGATTCAACCCTACTGGACCATTTTTATATCATATATATGTTCTCTTCCAATCAATACTTAGTGTTAAAAATAATGGATTGGTTTTTTAATCTTTGGTTTTCTTGCTTAACATTTTCTCCAGCAACGGTATTGATCAATGATCTTTTATTCTTTTGTTTGGAGTCATCCATTTAGATCCAACAGCGCGTGGAGTGGACTTCTTCAAACCTTGGAATAAACTGATTATCTCTTCGGTGGGTCTAGTTTGAGAGAAGCGTTTATTTGTTGATAAAAACGAATTTTGTTTTCTGAAAAATATATAAATATAAATAGCTATTATTAGTATATTGATATAATAAAAAAACTTACCAAATGGCACCGGAAAATACTTGTTTTTGGCTCAACTTTATCTTTTTCACATTTTACCAGTTTTGATAAAACCTGCAAGACTTAAATAATTTATCAAAATAGAGATCATGTAAACATATTCCGTTGGACAAAACGGACAAATATTATTTTTGTTTTCTTTTTTATTTTGAAATTAGAAAATATCTCTAGTCGCTTCAGAAAAATTTGCTGTGGACGCTCCTGACTTTAAAGATTCTTGATACATTTTCTCTTTTCTTACGTTATTACGCAAACTGTTTATCTTTTTTAATGCATCTTTCGTAGCATCTTTGCTTTTTATTTGCTAAGGACACGAATCAGATTTATATAGTTCAATGAAATCTGCAATTACGGTGCGCTTGCGACATGGCATTTTTTCGATATTTTACTTAGCGTTGGATAAAACTAAGATGACTGAGACCTGATCAAACGAGTTAACATACGTGCACAGGTTTGCTTGAAGAAAGCATTTTCCCACAGGTAGAAAATATATAATTTCAATTAATTTCAGGTGGCTTGTACAGGAAACTTGTCCGGACAAACCTGTCATATAAACCGGAGTCTGTATGACCCGCTTTAATAGTTGAAGCACATTGAAGTTATCATGATCCTGAAGAGTCTCAAATCGACGAAACAGCTGTTTATCGTTTTTTTGGTGTCGTTTTTCGCCATTTACTGATTGCTTACTACACATTTTCATTTGGTGGTTCTTATACACCGCTTGTAATGTCAACTAAGAAATGTCGATCAATTTTATCTGCAGTTTTTTATGTATTAAGATTATGTTTTATCATTGTATTGTTGTTATATTTGGAGCATAGAACTCGGAAGACAAAATAAAAATAATACAAGTTTAGTTGAAACAAAGACAGTATTAAATTTGTCGTTATCATGTTCAAAACATTACTCGTTTTCACTTTGAATGAATGGAGATCTTTTTAAATACTACTTTTTACATTGGTTTGTATCTATTTTAAATATAAAACACTTTTGTCTTGCTATAACTTGATAGCAGGTATGATTATTTTTACTGTCATCGTAAACGTAAAGTAACAGAAATCACGTCTAATGTATTTATTGAAAAAATTTCTTTTTACTTTTCTAAAATCTTATTCTTATACTGTTTAAGTTCATAGTTCATTTGTGACGATCGCTAATGCCCTTTAACTTAAACAAAACTTTTGTACGAAAGCGGTTTACTATAAGCTATAAGATTCTTCATGAATATCATAGAATCCAAAATTATGTTAATTCAAAATGTAGTAATATACGTAAAGCAACTTATAACTTGAACCACGTGATTATTTAAATTATTCTGTGTTCATTAGCCAATTTAGCAATTAAAAAAGAATTGTCTGCCAAAAATTTTTACACAACTACGATTTTTAAACAACGTAGTTACTTTACTCGGGAGAATTTTGCGTATTAATTAAAAGCTTATGTCAGAATTGAACCTTGAAAATTTTAAATGCATAATTTCTCAAGACAGTTTTAAATTCGTTGTTAGGCTGTCATACTGTAACCTTGTACAATTTAATTTTATATGGATTCTATTTATATAAAGATTATTATATCACACTTTAGGTTAGTTTGTTCCGGGATTTCATTTGATAAATTATCAACGTTATGGAATAACGGTACCTTTAACTAATACTCGTTTGGTCATTGTGTATATCAGAGAATTTAATAATATACCGCAACTTATTCTACAATATGTTCAAATACTCAATAGGTATTTTGTGCGGTTTTATAAATTCCAGTTCCAACCAATATATGATTTAATAAAATGTAATTGAACTTAGTATTTAGAAGGTTTATCGTTAAAGTTCAAGTGGGTAAAAGCTTGACAAAAATTTAATTAAGAAGGATTTAGTTTACCTATTAAATAAATTATTTAATTACAGTCTTACGTTTATTGGAATATGGATAATGATCCATTAAACATAATACTAATAACATCGATTATAATGTTTGATGATACAGAAAGGATTAAGCTAAACAGACGTACCAGCAGTGTGAACCCAGACTAAAGTTAACAATGAGAAACAAAAGTTCTTTTTTACAGCTGATCTCTCAAATAAGTTTGATCCTTCTTTAGAACACGAATCGGCAATATTTAAAGATCAGAGTTAAATTATTATGTTTAAGAAGGCAATTTTAGGTGTTGTTAAAATGTTTCTAGTCATATTTTAGATCTCATTCGCATTAATACTAGCAAAATTCTCAAAAAGTTTCTAAACCCAACATTTCAGAAGAGATTTTACTTTGAACCAAGTTAATATTTAAGTTATTTTGTCAAACGAAACGTGTGTTCTTCTAGCCAGTAATCTTGCTTTTGACTTTCGACTACTGTTGGGCGATTATGAATGTTATAATCGAGATATATCAATTATAACCTAATGATGGTTTATTCGATTATAGTTTCGAAATATCATTCGTTGAAAACAACAGAGAAGCGATACTAATGAATGAAACCAAATATGAAATGTCAAATATATCGAAATAATCGAAATTGAATCGACTAGTTACGAGTGGACACGAACTTGAGACCGAGAAACGATGCTAATTAATGAAACGAAATATCAAATATCAAATATATCGAAATAATTGAAATTGACTCGACTAGTTACGAGTCGACACGAACTCGAGACCCTGTCTCGAATGATTGATATAAGGACTCTAATCGACTAATCGAGGCGGCGCAATATTCAAAATATTGGAAATTTTGACTATAAATTACTTTGTGAACGTGTGTTGAATAAATATTGTCTGTTTATCAACGTTTATTTATGACCACGTTGTTAATAATTAGTGAGTGGAAAGGTTAAAGGTTGTTTTTGGGATTTGAATCACCAAAAAATAACCAGACTGTTTGAGGCGGTAAATTCGAAAGAAGACATATGTAGTCATAAACAAATCAAACTTTTTTGGTGGCAAAATAACCACACTACCAATCCACTAGTACTTGGCATTGCGTAATCCATAATAAGATATAGTAAAGTAATACAAAGTTCTTGGTAATCAGAAAAAATAAATTTCAAATGTGTAAAAGGAAAATAATTTGGCTAATAGGTTGGCATCAATTAAGTGCGGTAAATTTAAATCGCTACTCGTAAAATATGGTTTTTAACTCTGATTCGGATCGAAACATATGATCGATAATACTGCGCATGCTCATCAATCATAATCGAACAAACGAATGATCATTCGATTATGCAACCGAGATTTTCCGATTAATTCGATTATTGTAATATATCGATTATGCCTAACACTACTTTCGACGCTTGTTACATAACAGTAATTTACTTTCGGCGAAAGTAACACATTTTTTTTGTTGGTGCTTTTTGTAAATTTTGGAGAAAATAAAAAAAACACATTGAGAACTTTACAAATATAATGTTGGTAGTAGATTTATAAACTAACTGTTCGAAATTGAAATGTTTTACGTAGTACCAACTTTTAAAGCGTTTTTCCTTTAAAGTTAAATAAACACACGCTTCTGCTTAAATAAGAATTGACTTTTGAAGCTAAGTTTTACTTCGTAGATTTCGATTTTTTACTTTGCAACTGTAGAGTTTTTTTGTCACTATACTAACGAACCAATATTTGTGTTTCAATGAGGGTAGCGCAAAAATTACTATTTTTAAGTTTTGGTAGATGTCCAAGTCTTAATAAATAAATCTTGAGTATTAAAGAGTTAACTGATATTTTAATAATAATTTTTATTATAGAACGTTTTTGACAAATGTGCACCTATACGTATAAAATTATCTTTGTCTTAGCACTGCTGCTATTTGACCCTGTTCTTTAACTTGCGTTTTAACTCAGCACTGAATTGACGTAGTTTTTAATTTAATAGTTCAATTAGTAAGTCGCTCTTACTACAATTAATGGTGATTCTTATTATTAAATTTATTACACATTAATATACTTGCTAATAATGCAGTTATTACGTTTTATTGTGGTTAACACCTACACTTTACATCGGCATTTCTTCATCTATATTTATTAATATGTTAGCAGTGCAGAAGGCGTTGAAATCAGAGTTACCTACGTTAAGCGTGGTATAATTTGAATTATTGTACTTAAATTGAGCTAGAATTTGGTTACGAATACTTTGAGTGTATTAACAAAAAAATCGTATTTACTATTACTTTATGACGTATACATATTAGTAGGTTCTGAAATTGAGTTTTTTTTAATTTACGATTTATTAAACGATTAGCTAAAATTAGGAAATTTCATTCATTGCATTTAAGTAAATATGAATTCATATTAGTTAATTAATTTTATCTTGTTATTCTTATCTCGAAGTTTTTTTGTGATTGACCACATTTCTACTATACTGTAGATGTAAATAATATGATTACTGCAAAAATTCAAACAATTAAACAAGAAATCAACCGACGATTCGCATATAAAGAAACATTGGATGACTGAAAGTACGTGGGATTTGATAAAAGTTTGAAACATATTAAACATCCAAGGAAGAAAAACGAAAGAATATCAAAACCTAAATAAGGACACTCCAACATAGATAATTAGTAATTCTTGATGAAACTGACAAAAGACTCGATCGATGGAAGAGATATTGCTTAGATTTATTCAAAGATGAGACGCCATATTGCAATGTAATGGAATCCGCCTAAGTAAACAGTGGCTGCTGATGACTAATTTATATTTCAGGACAATGGAATAGGTTCATGTCACATCAAATCAACAAAAAAATGTTTTCGACTTGATCATTTCAGATTTTGTTGAAACTTTGTTTATTTATATTTTCTGACGTCATGAAGTCAAATATAATTTTTAAAAATTTTATCTCTTATAGTTTTTTAGTTATAAGTTTATAAAAATTACAAAATATTAGGTTTTTGTACGTGCGCTGAACGCTAAAATATGCTATAATTTGACTTCTATAAGTCCTAGACAGTAGAAGATTTATTAAGCTTTAATGGGATCACAAGATGATAAAAATACATCACAGTTAAGCGTCACCAGCATAGCATACAGGCTTTACATACCAAGATATGATTCAATGTAGGAAATATTTTTTGTATGAAGGGTAAGACTATACTATAGTATATAAGTAAAAACTATGGCAATAAATAAATTCTCAATTTTGTTAATCGTAATTTGTTAAAAATATGCATTTTTAAAAGTACACTGAAATATATAGCATATATATATACATAATATATAAATTTGATTAAAATGTGATCTCTGTTACAAAAATTGTGAGTTTGGTTATTACATATGTAATAAATAGCTTTTGGTTTCTTTGGTTTAAAAATTCTTATAAACAGACCGGCATTTTAATTGATTCTGATATCATTTTTGTAATATTTTTTGAATATTATTGCGCCTGGGGTGCGTATCTGACTAATATTTGTTTTAAAACAAATAGTCGTATCGAAAATGCTATTGTTTAAATTTGTAAACGACATATTAATATTTGTTCTACTTGCAATACGTTTTTCTACGCGTAAAATTAGTGGGGCTAAGAAAAACATAAAAAATATTGATTTTAATTATTCTACTCAAGAATCAACACGAAAGGACACTTTTGAAAACAAGATTGGAAGAAGCCAAAACAGCCGACGGAACTCAGCAGTTTCATAACTATCAACCAAATAGTGAAACCAGAGTTTTGGTTAAAACCTATTCTTTTGCAAATAATTCAAAAGAAGAAATTGTTTCAGATAACGATGTAGACAGTGACTTGACTGATATTGTTGGTTTTGTCATTTGTATGTATGACGAATGATGGAGAGGATGTGCAATAGACATCGAAAACGAAGAGATTAAAATAAGTTTTCTAGAACCTCGTGGACTTTCACCTTCATTTAAGTACTCTCGGTTACCAGACATATTGATTCTAAATAAAATAGATTTACTAACGAAAGTGGATACTATAACCTAAACTGGAAGATGTATCCTCGGACAGAGCTAAAAAGTGATAAAGCAACAAAAAAGCTTCAATCAAAACAGAAAAAAGAAATAATAGTGTATAAGATGAGATGTTTTAATAATCTCATTAATATGTTTTCATTAAAGTTTAAAAATATACTACAAGAATTGGTTCTTTTAATTTTGTTGCTGGTTATTTATTGTACAGTCTTACAACAAATAGTAAAAATCTGTAGAAATATTTAAAACAATTTAGAATTAGTAGTATAAATTACTATTATTTCTTATTTGGGTTTATGTAACTTAAATTGCCTGTATGCTATGCTGGTGACGTTTGACAACTGTGATGTATTTTTATCGTAACTTCTGATCCCATCATGGTCCCAGTTTAAAATTTTTATTATAATTATCATACTTTAAATTTTAAATTCTTAGTATTTTGGTGATCATGTCGATTGTACAATGTACCTACAATGACCCTACGGCTGTTTGATGACTGTTTGATTTATTATGTGGACTCTAATAAAGAAACACAAAGCGAAGTTAACGCAATAGAAATGAGACACTCAAAAAAAATTACAGGAATTACCAAATGGGAACATATAAAAAACGAACAAAATAAGAGATATTGCGAAGCAACCATCGATTACGCAAGGAATAGAAACAAAACAGTTAAACTGGTTTGGACAGCTATCGAGAATGAGAGAAGAGAACCTGGCAAAAAGAATAATTAAAATGGTGAAGGCAAAGAGAGGAAGAAAGGGAAGACTAAGAAAGAGCTGGATAGAGCAAATCGAAGACATAGGGAAATTCCTCATTGAGATGAAAACACTAGCAACAGACAGGAAAGCATGGAAAGAATGAGTTAGGAAAGAAATGGACCCGCAATCCAACGCCTGAAAGGTCCCAAGAAAGAAGAAAGAAAGAAAAAATTTATTATGGGAAAACTAATCGTATTTACTTATTAACTTATATTTCTTCATAATACTGAAAATCGACAAGATAAGATCAACTGCAAATCTGAAATATGCTGATGATACAGCGATTATTGAACATTAAACTCGAGAAAATGCAAATTTTACAAGTTGTCTTCAAAGCAGTAAGTAATTTAATTCATTAAATATTTAATTTGCAGAAATTGAAACAGTAGACCAATATAATTATTTAGGATCATGTATTAATAACTCGAGAAACTGCACAGTTTAAGTTAAAACAAGAATAATAAAGAGATGCAAGAAAACTAAACAAAAGTCGGAATGATCACAGCATAACTAAGATGACTAAAATTAAAATTATGACGACGCTGGTGTTTCGCATTAGAAACAATAACACTCATAAAAGTACATAAGAATAAAATATCAGTCTTAGAAATGTGGTATCGGGGAGAAATACTGAGAGTATCGTAGTCGGAGCACCAAACTAAGGCATTTTTAATTCAAGAAGTGGAAACTTTGACAAGCTGATTTTTACCCGCGTAATTCAAATAACTTGAATATATAACGGGCTAAAACCACAATGTATAAACAGTGTATGGTATATTTATACGTTGTGGTTTTAGCCCGTGGTATATTCAAATCTTATTTGAATGACGCGGGTAAAAATCAGCTTGGCAACGTTTTCACCTCTATAGCAATTTTCAAATTACTATTTTTACACAGTAAATTTACACTATGAGATGACTCTGGCATCATATTCCGCTTATGTTAATATTCCAGTCACGTGTAATATATATGTGGCTTTTTTAACACTATTTTTGTTTATATATTTTCTCAGCTTCTATGTTAACCGAATCTAAGTGCCTACTCTGTTTTATTTTTAAATAAATAAATAAATGTTGCTTTCAAAGTTTAAATGAAAACAACATATAATTCTGAGTAAAACTTTCAAGGTTTATATTACGTATTTTGATTTCTAATTAAAATCACTTTGTGGAGTATTTAAATGGTAGGCCATAAATAAACTATACGAAATGTTTTTGAATTCGTTTCCGTTGAATTATCTACACGTTTAAAGAAATTATTTTCACACTTATAAATGCAAGTTCCCATAAATCGGAAACAATATATCTTAGAAACTGCGTTAGTTTTACCATGTTTTACTTAAGAATCACATCAGTGCGAATTGCGTCAATTTTGTTTACCAAGATTAGATAAAAATGTTGATAACAAAAATTTTGTGCTAACCACTCTATTTTTATTTATGACAAATACTTATTTCAAATGGTTAAATGTTACATAAACAAAATTACATGTTACGAAAACTTTTATCAATTATTGATAAAATTTCCTTATTTGTTACGAACGAAGATAATCATTATTCTGCTTATTTTGAAAATAAGTTTTTTAATAAGTAAGATTGTAGTTACCGAAATACAAAAATAGTGTAACAACTGAATTGTGACAATTTTGAATAAAATCTATAAATTTGTTATCGTATTTGACATTAATTATCTTTATTCCACTTACAATTTTACATTACTTTTCTCAACTTTGTCGGAATATTTACATCCTATTTCAAAACACAAGTACGCAATTTTGTCAATGTTTGTCCAAAATCGACTTTTAATTAATATTTTGTTTATATAACTCAGGAAAATAATTGCAATCATATGATCTTTGAAATTTTAGTATCTCAAGTTACGAAAAAGAGGCATGGAGTTTTTGATCAATCAATCAAAGCGTTAAACTTATCCACTGAGATTCATTTATTCACTTAAATCAAATCTCAAATTAATTTTTTATATCTATAGGTTTCTAAAACTTATAATACCTACGAATTGTGCAAGACGTTATCAATGTAACTTTTGAATTTGTAATTATCCTTCAACGCTCAATAACAGAATCACAATTAAAGTATCGAAGCACAAATTTATAGATATAATAGAGCTTCGTAAAACCTCATAATTAACTAGAGCATATAATAGTGACATCCAAAAGAATGAAGAATAGATAATAGGAGGCTCAGTAAAACTTTAAAACTAAAAATAACACAGTAAAGTTACAATTACAGTATAAATACTAAACTTCAAGAAAATGGGAAGCTCCCTGACAACTCGGCTTTAACTTAATACATAATCTGAAAAATCTAAAGAAAAGTCATGCATGTTATAAGTTCTATTATATATACAAACTGTTGTAAAAGTTGATTGGTAGTTCTACTGCGTTGAAGTGCACAAAGATAATATCTAACACATTTATTTATAGAAAATATACTTTTTTAGTGAAATGGTACATTCTTCAACGAGCGTAGAATAGTGGCCATTATTTACATGGATGAAGTTTCCATCACGAGTGAGCGTAGCGAGCGAGTGTTAGAATCATCTAAAGTGAACAATAGCCATTCTACGCAAGTAAAAGACTATACTTTCTTTACGACTACGCGACTTATGCAACATATATAACTAAATCATAGTTTTTAACACATATCGTTAATTAACACTTAAAATATTAAACTTAAAAATTTAGTATTATTATTAGATTGTCTCCATCCGATGAATTTTGTATAAATTTGGGTATTTTGATTTTTTCGATAGTAAATTCATTGCCGATAGGTTTGTGCAATTCCCGAATTTCGGGAGGCGTACAAATTATATGATTATCATATTAGCGCTAATTCTTAAAAATCTAAAGATGTGATTGGCCAATGTAGAGTAATTTCTTTGTAAGAAATCACGATGTGAAGAATTTATGCTATTATTCTATTTATTATGCAACATGAATCAGCGTATTATTTAATAGTCGTAGAGATAAAGATTTCTTGTATTATTTTCTGTTTACATGTAACTAACGTTAAGCATCTCCCCTGTTGGGCAGTTCTCGCAAGAGATACTCTTCCGTTCTACACAATTCTGCACGAACCTGTACTTTGTATCGATATGCTGGCTACAGTTAATAATCTTCAA
Source organism: Aquatica leii (assembly GCA_035610365.1). Taxonomy (NCBI): domain Eukaryota; kingdom Metazoa; phylum Arthropoda; class Insecta; order Coleoptera; family Lampyridae; genus Aquatica; species Aquatica leii. The sequence continues at coordinate 41,126,319 of CM069433.1, read as the reverse complement.
ACCACTTGGATTGTCTTCATAAATGTTGATTGGTTCTCGTATGTCTTGTTTTACGTTATTCAAAAGTCTTGCTTTTTGTCAAGCTTTTTATAAAGCAACAAATTCTGCTTCCATTGTTGACTATGCGACAACCATTGGTTTACGACATTCTCAATTTACAGCACTTCCGTTTAATCGCCGTTGGATCTTCCGTTAATTCGGTTCTCTATCTTAATTTGTATCCGCGTATCCACATAATACTTCGTTATTTTGATTGCTTGCATTTCTAAGTATTAATTTCAATCCCGATGTTTAAATACCTAACAATTTGTTTCAATTCATTCTAATTCATTTTACTTGCACCATTAACTTTTTGCGCCAAAATTGAAACACTCCCGAATATATCTGGTCTCGTACTTATTGTTGCGTAAACACCCAATTAGTTGTAGATATTCTTTATCTGACAAGTCACTATTAGAAGTTGAACTTATCTTAAAATAGTTAATGCTTATTGGACACTTCGACAGTTTTGCCTTGAAGATCAAATCTTTGTATTACTTTTTTTATGTACTTTGTTTGACAAAATTGAAACGTTTCTTTAGCATGTCTAGTGATTTCAATGCCAAGATACAGTTTCATCCAAATTTTGTATCTCGAACACAATTCCTTTCTTTTTCCACATCAGTAATTACTGGCAGTAATGGTCACATCATCTACATAGACAATTAGAAAACACCATTAGTTGCCATCCTTTTTTGCATATAGACATTATTTAGCTCTTCATAGCATGATTTTAATAATTCGCAAAATAAATTCTTCTATAAATCCTTGTTTCATATAAATTTTTTTCTTCAGTTTTTCATTTAAAAACGCTGTTTTAGTATCAAAATGCAATATATTCTTCTTTTGAAGCAACAGCCAATAATGTTCTAAACGGTACTTGCTTTGCAACTGGTGCAAAAACGTCATCATAATCTGAATCATATATGTCGGAGGTACCGAATATAAGCCTGCCTACGGCTATGGAATGTATACACGTGCACTATTGTTTGTGTTCCCATAAATTGTGTTTAAACTGTTTAGTACTTTGTAACTTAATAACTTAGAATCAACCAATAAGGGTGGGATATTTTGTAATATTGCCTTATATGGGCAAGGAACGCGTGTGAAATTACAATTTTTCATGCGAACGGAACGACACCAGCTAGAAAATGTAACTTGTAAGAGGGCAGATTGAAATGATATTGTGTGGTGACAACTGGATAAGATAAAAGAGCTGGTGTCGGATTGTTTGTTCCAGTGTTGATCATTAAACGTTTATAAATTTAATTTTTATAATTAATGAAATAAGTTTTGTTTGTTTGTGTTATTGTTTATTAACGACTTTGTTTGAAATTTGTAATCGTAACTTTTGCAATAGTAAATAAATTGTGTAAACGGTCAGTGTCGTGCGTTAATAAATTATCGATGCAGTCTAACCTAGCACAAACGCCCAACGAAGCTCCTTTTATTTTCGATGCGCCTCTGACATACATTTGCGAAAAACTCTGTGCTACTAAGCTTGCCTTGAATCGATTCATTTACTGCCGATTGCTGTTCGATTTTCAGGTAAATCACACAATTTCCACGTTTCATATTTTCTCAATGACTTAATTTTATCTTTCATCGCATTAACTCATTCCAACTTATTTTTCCTTGACAGAGATTCTGATAATGTTCTGTTCTTCATTATCACCACAAATTTTCATTGCATCATAGGTCAATCTACGTGGTGGCACACCCTTACCTCTTCACTGGGAAATTTTTTTACTGATACCATTGGCTCTTCCTAAACACGATTTTTTATTTTCATCATTATCTTTATCCGAATTATTTCCTCTTTCTGATGAAGGTCTAACACTGATTTCTTCTTTATCTATGACACTAAATGTTTCTTTATTCATATCCATTGATAAACTTGTTTTAAACTTTATTGGTTTTTCTGTATTTATATCAATAAAAATCACGGCTTATTACCAATTTTTTACATCTCCGTAGCTCTAATTTGCTACGTGTTTCTATAGGAAGGTACACAAAGCATTTGTAGCAAATATTCTTAGATGACTTGCACTTGTTTTTATTTTATGCCGAATTTGGTAGGGGTGTTGTCTCAATTACTTTAGTTGGTAAACGGTTGTTTCAACGTACTCTTTAACCTTATTTTCCACTTCTGATTTTTCAAAGTAAGTAATAACCGTATAACGCGAAAACTCATCAACGAATATTAGCACGTATCCACTAGATAAAGTGGTAAACATTGGACCGCACACATCCGTATGAACCAAATAAGTATATCCTAAGATTTACGTATGCTTTTTTTGAGAATGGAGATCTCGTAGCTTTTGCTTTGAAGCGAACTTTACACTTCACTCAGTGGCGGATCAAGGAACGTCGGGGCCCTAGGCGGCAGAAACACTTTGGGGCCTCTAGATAGTCAACCCAAACCAGAAAACCATATTTAGAACGCTTTATAATGATCATTTTTAGCCATATTTGACGCATTATTGTAACTTTGTCTTCTACATAACTTTATATCAAATCGTAGAATAGACTATGTTTTTGTAGAATGTGGTCTTTCAAGTATAGAGCTGTTTGGTTTGAAATTGGTGAAAATTGTAAAAATCTCTCTTTACTATCATCATTTCTATGAACGTATCTTATAATGAATGTCAGTTGGTCCACATGAGAAATATCAGGTGTAGAATCCACGATAGAATTGTTACAAATATTATGAGATAAGTAATTTGTGTTACCTTTTCCACGGTAATTGTACTTCTTCTAGTGCATTTTTAAAAACTCGTCATAATCACTCAAATATTCTAAACACCTTTTTTTGTTGACATTTCACTTTCGTCATGTCCTCTAAATGAAAGACCAACGCGTGTCAAAAACTTAATAGTAGAAACCACTCGGAGCAGAACCTTCCGCCAATAATTTTCTTGAGAGACGATCTCGTTTGCACAACTATCGTCGATGCGATTTATTGTTGCTGATTTCTCATAGGCAATGCACATGGATGCCATATACTCTTTCGGTTGCTTATTTTCTGAAACTTTGTGTGAGCTGAGAACACTAACCATTCTCTTTTTTCCTTAGCACCACTAGGTAATCTACGGTAAAAGTGTTCATTTGTTAGTCCTCGATAGTAAGTTTGATCGCTATCATTGTAAAGACATTTTAAACTTGTGATATCGCCAATATTTTTTGGAGGATATTTAATGACAAAGTCAATCATTGTGTCAGTTAAAACAGCATTCCATGGAGAAATATCTTTATTAACCGGCGTAAGCTTGGGCATGTTAAAATCATTATTTTCTTCAAGATCAACGCGTTTACTAGATTCACAAATGTTCGATTTTTTTTCATCATTGAGAGACTCAGGTACTACTTAATCAAGTGGCGCTTCTTTTGCCTGCACTTTATAAGACGTCGAAGAAGTGAAGGAAGGAATTAAAAAAGTTCGTATGGATCCGCGCAGTTTTTCTGTAACTTCATGCTTTCTCTCTGCTTATTTTCTTTTCTTTGCATCAGATTGATACCGTTACATTTTATTTTCGATAAAAAATATTTTAGTATAGTTATCATCAACTTAGAGTGTTCGTGTTTGAAATTCAACTGTTGAAGCAAAGACAAAAAAATGTTGGGGTTCGATACAGTGACACACTTACATTTTAAGTAGATAATCCATTGAAAAACTAGATTAATAATATAAAAATAAACGAATTTCGGCTAAGAAATTTATTTTCTACAAAATTGTTTTCGCTCGGTACTCCGATTGTACTTTGTTAAACACGATTGCTATCGCGTACTGTGTGTTTTTTGCACATAAATCTTTCCTTTATTATCTCTTGCTTCGTTCTATAAGACCCTAAGACTTCTACTTACAAATAGCCGGAAGTGCAGCATTATCACCCACCACGCTCTCGGTAGTACCTCTAAACAAACGCGTTACAGTAAAGCTACACGACGTGAATCCATAAATCGAGAGCTACAGTGGCGTAAGTACTAAATTTTTGTGCTTTTGGTCTCTTTGGGGCCCCTTGCAAGCTGGGGGCCCTAGGCGGCCGCCTACTCCGCCTAGTTTTTAAGACGCCACTGACTTCACTTTTAAACCATAATCGACAATGTTCATATAGTACACTAAGTCATTTGAACAAAAAATACTATTAGAATCCCAATGGTCAAAAATACGAAGCCAATGAAAATGTTATGTACAAGTTCATTTTTTACATTCCTTCTTTACAGAAAAAAAAAACAGGATAACTTCATATACTGTACCGTTAGTAAAATTGAATGACTGCAGCTAATATTACCGACATTAATTTTTTTACGACGATTATACTTAATCATAGTTTTGATTTAACTGAAGAAATAGTTAAGTCGCCTTCAGTGCTGTTACCAGCTCATCTCAGCTTTTTGTTAAAATAGCAGTTGCTAACTTAAATTAAAAAATGTCACTATGTATTTTAATTGAATTTGTTTTTACTGTATATCAATACAAGTTATACTGGTTGCCTATCATGTGGAGGTGAGTCACATGGGATACGGTGATTATTAAGGCCATGAACAAATAATAAACGACTTTGTTACTCAGTTTTGTAATAAAATTGGCTTTATGTTTTCATATAACTGAATGTTTCCTATGACACAATCTGAATTTAATGTTCATTTAATAGCAATTATTAATCGATTCAAATGGTATTTGTAAATAACGCATTTACTATTTATTTATAGGTCACACATAATGTTTAAATACTGGGAAACTTATGGATACCTACGTACGTGTGTTGATAGTTATTGATTCTAATTTTTTGTTTTTTATAGGTGTTTGATGAGTAATTAAATTTTATGTGAACTTTTCAATATATAGTATATAATGTAGGTTTTTATGTAATACACAATAATTGGGAGTGGTTTTTTTACTACCATAAATGCGCGGAATTGCTTTTATATATTGCTAAAATGAAAATATTACGGAATACTATCAACGTTTTTAATTGGAATGGAATTCCATGGCGTAAACGCAAGACGTATTTGAAATGTTAAATGAAGTAATATAACGCTATACATTACATAGATATACATATGTAGACGTGATGTTTTTTTAATAATGCACAAGCATTTTTCTGTCTTTAATTTTAACGTATTTTAATTTATTTTAAAACTTTTGCAAATACTGAAATTTGTTAGTGATGTATCGATAATAGAAGTTTATATTATGGTTTGAATACCATATAAATATTGCGGTCTCGTGTTTACGCCACTGTTGAATGCGTTTATCGCAATCACCACATATTGCATGGTAATTTGAATCTGATAAATTTTTCGAGGTTTAGAATTAATCTTAATTAATAGCAATGTGTTATTTACTATAAATTAATTAATATTATGTTACTTATGCCAAAGTTCGTTTGAAATCTTATACAGATTTACTTAATTATAATCAATCTATAGCACAGTACCCTAAGGGACTTCAGTCTGCTTAAATTAACGATGAAATGTAGTATATATTGCGTAATAATAAACACATTATTATTGGAAATAATAATAAAAACTCAAATATTAAATTTATGAATTGCAGAAGTAAGTTATTTTGACTAAAATTATTACAACAAAAATAACCACTACTTTATGTGTGTTATATTCATTTATTATATTAGTGGAAGTTTCTGCATGTATAAAACACTCAGCTAAAACAGAATTGTTTTATGTCTTTCAAAAATTCTTGAGTTTTCTAAACGATTTGTTTTATGTTTTTCTTGGTTGTGTAATGGTAATTTATTGTTATAATCGAAACAACATAAATAGATATGTATAATGCGTGTATTAAAAATAGTGTACAAAAATGTTTACTGTTAGATTATTTACACCGGACGGTTTCTTCCTTTCTCACGATGCTATACCGGTTTATATAAGCTCTTATCTTGATAGTTTTATAAATTAGGTTATTCGTAACTTTAAGAAGTACTATTTAATTATATATTTTAATTGCTAATAGACATTAAATATGGATATACATTTATTTTTGAATATGGAACGAAAAAATTAAAGAATTGATCAGTATCAGTCGAGTAGAGTTGAGTCGAGTATGTACTACTTTAGTACTGATGGAATGTCTGGAGAGCAAAATTATGTATTGTTAGTTCTAAAGATAATTTAGTTTTTTCGTTGTTGTTAGTTATTATAGTTAGTGTAATCGTAACATTGGTTTTTGTGGTTGCGTGCTATCATTCTAACGAACGAGTGTTTCTTTTTCGTGAGAATTATAGCGCTTATTTTCCTGTAAAAATTATTAATGAATGTTTAATGGATATCCAGCGAATATTAGATCACAACATATTTTTTTCATTTATTATCTTGTATTTGTCGTATCTGGAAGAGGTTTTAGATATTTCATAGAAAAACGCCAAACTCTAAATAACAGTATTGTATATTCTCATCAATGAAGATCTGAAAAATTGCTCTGTATTCGGTGATACTTTAAAAAAATTGCTTTAAAGTAGTACATATTACAGTAATTGTCTTTAAACCTTCTGTGGCAAAGTACCCGCATATTGTTTCAAAACGCTAATTTACCGTTACACGTCTTTGTATGATTGTGTTTAAATGTAATAGTGATAGTGGAAACACTTTTTTCGTTTAGCATTTACCTAACATTAAGTATTCCGTTAGCATTCGTGTATGTGGTTGTAACCCGATACGTTAGAGATTTTACTGTGAAACAATTTACGGTAAATGTGCGAAATTAAATGCATACGTTAGTAAACATAAAATATATAAATACATTTGAAATTGAGCAGAACAGTAATAGTATTGAGTCATCAATTCTATGCTTAGAACGACCAGCGTACATCTGAGGTTGTAGTAAAATGTTAAAAACACATAAACAGCATCTACTTCCTTCGTCCCTCAGTGGTAACAACAAAAATCGTATCACTAGGCGTTATTAAACAAGTTTCCGGCATTTCATTACAGCTTTTTATAATGAAAATTGCAGTTTCAATATAACAATAACTTAATATGATCTAGTACTAAGAATAAATTTTTCTGTACAATGTTACCTTAAAAAAAGATAGAAATAAACACAAAACGTAAAACAATCACATCCCTTATGCCTATTGCTAATGAAAAATATGAACAAGCCGTGTTTGAATTTGAGGGATTGTAATAGTTAGCACAGTAACATTTCCCAAAAAACTTAAACATTATTTGTACTTCTTTCCTTAACATTTTATTTTTGTTTTTTTTTAACAGCAAGATTTCCACTTTTATAGTGTGTTTTTGTACTAGTTTCGGTTGTTCAATAGTACGTACATAAAAAAATTCTTACAAACATTAGAATAGAACATGGCAATTTTATTTATACAGTGTGTCTTAGAATATATGGACAATCTCTCGGATTCAGATACACATAACAATAATATGACAAGTTTCTATACACTCTTTTTCTAACGGGAATACGGGCTCATAAGGCACACCCTCTAGAAATCGTTTATTTAAAATAACTATTGAAGTACTTGGAGTAATTTAATAATGTACCTATTAATATGGTGGTTACTATACAAGTCTTTTTAACAAACTTTTTTACTCACATTCGGCTTATTTAGTTCATCAGGGACGTGTTAGCTCTAACACAGTAATGATTTTTTTTACACCCTGAACAATGGGGACACAACAATAATATTTTTGAACAGCTTCAATGTTCAACTATAAAAAGGTACTCTTTCTTGATCGACATCGATAAAATTAATTGTATACGAAAACAAAATATTTTTGTTCAATATGGCTTTTATCGAATAATTGTGTATGTCGGTTCAACATGAGCTCCTTCTACTCTTATGCATTCTCTAGCTTTAAGAATTGAAGACTGTTGAACTCTTCACAATGCCTTAACATCAGTTATTATTTGGCGACAATGGAAATTAACAATTTCCAATACATTGGTTCGATTGTTTATTGGATTACCATAGACCAAAGTTTTTAAGTATCCCCACAAAAAAAAACTAATCGATTTAAGTCGGGTGGTTGAATAGTTCAAGCTACTGGTTCTCTTCTTATCCATCAATTTTCCAAGTTTCTGTTTAGGTGTTCTCGACCTACTAGACTAAAATGTGGTCGAGTCCTATCATGCATGAACCACATACTACGTCGTATTGCGAGAGGTAGATCTTCTAATGGTTCTTGAAAATTGTTTTGAAGAAATTCCAAATAAAGTTGTTCAGTTAACCTTCTTGGCAATCTAAATGGTTCAATGTGACCCGATTATTCCGGTTCACACGTTGATGGGTTCAAATTGATGCGGACGACACGTTATAGTAGAAGCATGTGGATTTTTCACTGCTCATAAATGCCAATTATGGGAGTTTATAATGCAGTTTTTAGAAAATCTAGCTTGGTTCATACGGAGAACTAAACCAATAAAATCGTTTGTCTATTTTGGTACTTTAACAAGTACTTTAAAGAACTCGTTTGAGTTGTCTAAAGTAACACTTTATAGTACCTGAACTGTGGTTTAATTAGATTGGCAATATTTGACAATTGAAATACAGCAAATTAACTGTCCAACATATCAAATTCCAAATGTTGCCAACTAGTTATTAAAAAAAAATTATTTTCCCTAATCAATAAAATAAAAGTATATGTAATTTACATCTATTTTTACACATAATTTTCAAAATAGAAAAAATAGTATAAAGTATACGTTTTATAAGACATTTTGGCGCACTTGACCATTAGAAAACTCCCTGCTTCGCGGGTCGTTTTCATAACTTTGGTCTCGTGCGCTAAAATGGTCCCTTATGAAACTAGTCCGCAACTGCATAAATTTATAAAAAATCATAATTTTCTAATAATCATAAGTTGTCATAAAAAAGAATACATTTTCTAAAATTCATAATTTTTTTTAAATTAACGTCTTAAATTCTCATGAAGCATGTATATTGTAATTTATAATCTAAATAAACTGACTATATTTCTTTATTCGAAATCGTAAACAAATGTATCGATGTTTTTTATAGCCACCATCACTATTTTTGACAGCAACAACGTTATTTTTGTGTAGTGGCTACAGGGATAGAAACGGCAATTGGATTTATTTTCAATGACAGAAACCTGCTATCAGAAATCTACAACGAAATACGTGTTGGTAAAAAATATCCATTTTTTGATGAAATAAGTAAAATATGATATCATAGACCACACATGTTATATGTCATGATTCATATCGTCGTGGTAATTTTCTGATTTGCTTTTAGATTTAAAAATTAAGCCGTTGTTTACAAATCCATACGCACCACCTGCGTGTACAGTAATGTACCGTTGATCAGAATGATCAGCTTTATATACACCTGGTTGGTTCTTTGACTGCCAGCATTTACTCACCCAATAAGATGGGTAAATAAAAGTTTCGTTTAAATATGTAATCGGTTTTTTATTTTCTTCGAGAGCAGCGTTTTCTCTCAACTTTTGTAAATAACGAGAACGCCAAGGTACGATATGATTGCGTTCCATAAGCAATTTTCGTCGGTTTTCACATTTTTTAAATTTGAAGCCAATTCTTAAAAGATGTTTTCTAATAGTTTTTGTCCGCCAGTATAATTAATTTTGTCTTGCATCTTACTCACTAAAATTTTTAATGTTGGCACTTGCTTGTCAACCGTGTAATCTCTTGCACTTCTCTGCATCTCTCCACTTCTCCCTTTTTCGAAGGTAATTCTAGTAGATCACCGTCAGCTACAGCAGCTTCTTTTCTGATTCTCAAAATAGTAGTTTTCTCCGTAGTTCTAGCCGTAATAATGATAATCTTCAAACATAAAACTTGCATTAAAATTACGTTATTAAAACATTTGTAAATACAAACCTGTATTTCACAAATAAAACAACAAAGCAGTCAAACATTTTAATAAATAAGAGTAACACTGGAACACAATAAAAGGAATTAGTAAATGATAAAACTCACCCGGAAAATGTCAGCTGTAAACTGTCATAATTTATTTTTAGCCAACTTTTAATTGTGAATGTACCAACTTCGAATTCTCAAATATGATTGGACAAATTATTTATCGCGCCAAAAATTTGAAATTATTTTTTTTAGTTGACATATTTTCCGACTATATTGTTTGCAAAGTGGAGCTGTAGATTAGTTGGAGACGCCAATACGCCAAACACACTAGTCGTCCAAAAACAAGCCGTCAAATATCAATATCGAAGCAGTGCGTGAGAATGTTTGTGAAAATCTGGAAAGATTTATTCGGCGTCGTGAACAAGAATTGCAAATTTCAAAAGCTTTCTACAGTGTATGTTCACAAAATATATGTGCCTCCATGTTTACAAAATTCAATTAACCCAACAAGCCCACAACCATCAGTGCATTGCAGGAGGAAATTAAACGCTGCATCAACAAAATTCAGCCACATTGTTGCAAAATGGTCATGGAAATTTTGACAAGAGTGCGTATATGCCAGTTTAGCCCTGGAGACCATTTGCCCGATGTGTTATTCCATAAAAATAACGAGCTAAAGACTAAAAACTGTGTTTTCTATTTAATTCAAATTTTCCATTAATTTTGAGACACCTTTTAGAAGGATACGCTTCTACGGCATTTAAGATGTTTATTTTCAACACCCTCACCGTGATTGATTTGATTTATACAATTGTAGCTAACCTTCTCAAATTTTCCTTAAATTATTTACATTTTACATAAAATCTCTATCATTCGATAAGTACAAGTAAAAAGTAAAACAAAACAAAATTTTGTTTTATTGTTGTAGTAACATTTATTCGTAAAGATTAGATTAACACAAGAACTAAACACGGACAGTGCAAATTGAAATGACGATATACATGTACAGATTAGTTAAATAATTTCTTACATTCTGCCTTGTTTAAAATTTTTTAGGTTTACATTATGATAGTGGTAAGATATATTATTTTCAGTACAAAAAAAATTATTTTAGATTAAATTCTACTTATTTTAGCTACGCGTAGTTTTTTATTTCTTGCACATCATCTTCGTAAGAACTATAATTGTATTTATACTAGAATATGTTGTAGAGATATACATAGTTCAATTAATTTAAAGTTGATTTAAACAAGAAAAAAGACATTACAAAATAATATAGTTAGTTTGCTGTTTCACAAAATTTTACAGTTCTTAGAAGGAAATGAATTGCGAATAAAGTTTTTAGTTTACTCAACTTAAATTACAGATTTTTTCTCATGCAAACCGTTTTAAACTCACCACAAGCTTAGAACAAACTGTTAATGAGGATGAAGTCATCCGGTTCAGTTGCTTTTACTGGGAATAATGATTATCTCGATTTTATTTTTGATCTTAAAGATCAACTTTTGGATAATAAAGTGAATTGGAGGGTGACCAGGTTACACACATTTACTGTATAGTGTAAACTCGCCTGTTAACCTTAAACTAATGTTTTTTTCTTAAAGTTGTTGTTTGAATTTATTAAACATCAAAAAACTGCATTTTGTAAGTTCGATTATAGTTTACGTTTTATTTGTAAAAAAAAAGGAATATTAACGAATAATTGTAAATAATTAAATGAAAAAATACCTTTAAAATTTAGACTTTGAAGAAACTTTTCAGCTCAATATCAAATTCATTTTGCTAGAGACTGCGTTGGGGAGACAATTCTTTTAAAGTAATGATTCAACGTTTTGATTATAATTATTGGGAGGATTTATTTATATTTATAACAAAAGTTATTTATTTTTATGCTACAAAAACTATTAATAGTAATTTACGTAACAAGGGTCGAAAGTAAAGCATAACATAATGAGGCGTTGCATGTGAGTGAGTTATGCTATGATACTTTTGACGAGAGTAACGTACATTATTTTTTGTGTTGCCTTTTGTAAAATCAAATTTTTTTTTGAAAAAAAAAACACCTGAAATATGTTGGTAACACATTTATTAGTAAATCTGTCAAATTTAACATGAACTTTAACATCGTTTTTTTCAATATTAACTGAATTTCAAGATTTTTCCTTCTAATATAATAATCGACTTTGATCACTTAGTTTAATGTGGATTTTTAGTTTTCATTTTGCCACCCTAGAGCTTTTTTTGCTCATTACGTAACTACACTAACGAACGAGTATTCATGTTTGCGATGTTAGCAGCACAAAACAAGTGTTTACTATTAGTTTAGAGAACCATTGAATACTTTATTGTTTAGCAAAACAATTGCCGTAAAAAAATTGTTACCGACTGATATGTATTATGTAGGGCCTAGGTTATAACTTTTAGCACTTTAATCAGAACTAAAAAACATCTTAGTAATGTCGAAACTTATTTCACTTTTGTTTTGACAGATTCAATGCAGAGAAGGAATAATGAAAGTAATTATCATTGTTGATTTTTACATTTTAATTAAATACTTGATTGGTTTATTTTTTCTTATTAAATTAAAATCCCTTTTATGTTAATTATTTTCTGTTTTCTTCTATATCAGTTCTTGTATTAAATTAATCACGAACGCTTTTGTTTTTAGTCTATTGCGTCAGGAATAGTTTTGTAAATATTTTACTTTACAATCCTAGTTGGCGATACCACAATTTAGATATCACAAAGTATTGACAGTATCATTACTTATATTGATTATCAGCATCGGTATTAAGTTAATTATTAAGTTATTATTAATTAATCTTACAATTATCACTATTAAATAAATTGTTTTTTCGTATCTTTTTTTTCTGTTCTTGTTCTTGTTTGTGAGTTCTACTAGTGTAGGTACTCATACATGTTTCAAAATGTTCTGTTTGTTTTCGTGACATTATTGTATAATAAGAAGCCCCCAATAAGTTGAAAATTAAAGAGAAATATTCTCAAATCCTTAAAAAACGGACTGTAGTTGGAATATTTACGGATCGAAAAGATGAAATTATTACTTTGTCTCTTCTCATTAGTTCATTCTAGTATAGTTTGTTTTATTACCTAGCGACTTTATGACAGTTATCACGAAATTTAGATTAACTCATATCTGAAATTGTTTTAGCTAGTGGTATCTTACTTATCTATTAGTCTTGTATATTTTTTGGTATTTAAGTAGAAGTGAGTGTAGTGGAAAATATAGTTGAAATTCTCTAAAATTTTGTTAAAATAAAATAAAATCCTTTAAATTTTATAAATGTAAATACTAGAGTCGATTAGTATATATTTCGAAGTTGGTAGTATCTGTAACTGCGTATGCCACGTATAGTAATATTAAGGATGTTTACTTCTTCATCTTCTATAATATACTGCCTAAGTGTTCATTTTCAGGGTCGGCAAAAAATTGTTATGTGTTTGGTTAACGATATTACAACGTCATATAGTAATGGTATTTCATAAACTACTATTGCAAAAAACTATGTATATGAAATTAATACTTTCTAGGTTGGCTATTATATATTGCTATCACAAATACATTTAAACTGATCAATAATAACATTTTGCCTACATTACAAACGGCAGATTTGGGCTTCACTTTTAAGGTGCAACTGATATTCGAGTTAGCGATCCAGTATATTAAGTAGTAGGGATAAACGTCCTTGAGTAATATAAACTAAGCTAAGATTTTAAACTGATTGTCAAAGTTAACAGATTTTGCTAGTAACAAATGTATTACCAACATTAAATTTGTCATGTTTTGAATATAATTATTTTTAAGTTTTTTCAAAAAGATTTAATTTAGCAAAAAATAGTACAAAAATATTGTATTTATTTCTCGTCGAAAATTTCATAGCACTCTCACGTTCGTTATGCTATGCTTCGCTTTCGACATAAATTACTATTATTGTTGTATAGTAGCGCTGTTTACAAAACGTACAAACAAAATTCATTTTGTATAAGAAACCTATGAAAGAAAAACACATACACCAGAAAGTAACTAATTCTAACGAATTATTAACTAAAATAGTTTTACCAGAATATTGCTTTGTTTTTATTATAATTGATTCTTTACCGAATTTCAAATAAAATTGTGTATTTACAATGGAATTTAAATAACTTATTTATTATTGCAACACAGTTTCTTGGTATAAATGATTTAAACTAAACTGCTAGTAATTATTAGGTGGTAGGACACTAATTCGTTGCTGTTCTTATTGAACTACATAATTAAATACCATATGTAGTTGCATATGTAAATTTGCATCACAACTTTTGTTACGCGAATCTCTTGGCGCGTTTTCACAAATGTTCTATAGAACTAGTAGATTGCACTAGTATGTACAGTTTACTGAACGAGACTTGCTGAAGTAGTTCATAAAAAATAACCATACATTCGACTGTATTGTATAACGGTTTATTTTTTGATAGGTTGGTTATGGACATCTTTCAACATAAACTTTGTTACAAAGATAATTATCTATTTCATCGACTTTTTCTAGATTGGAATACACTAGTTTTGCGCTTTTAATACATCGAAAGTTCATTATTTGTTTGTACTTATGATAAGTGCGTATAAACCAGAGCTAAAAGCAAAATCAAAACATTGACATGTTTTATTCTAAGACAATGAGTTTATTAAAAAGGCACATGGTTTTTTATACTTTGTTGTTGTTGTTCTTTGAGTTCTTTCTTATATAGTCTATACTTAAGAAGACGCTAAACTAAAGATAAACGATACAACTTTTGGTGTATTTGTTTTAATATTGCATTCAATTACCTATAGGATCAAAAGTCTACACAGTTTTTTTACTGTTGATTGATTAAAGCAAATATTGATACCAAATTTTATTGTTCTTAGATCAATTTTATATTATTTGCTTAGTTATGGTATTATTTTTTTATGAAACTGGCATTTTTTACATTTTTTGTTTTACATAATTTCATTATCTAGTGGAACGTCAAAGTTGATACTACGTAATGAGATTATCATTGCAACTATTACGTTTTTTTCTATATGTTTCTAGTAACATTATTTTAATGAATCTATGTTCTGGTGTTTTTTTTTAAACAAACTTTTATTTTAAATTATAATCAGTGAATAAAAGTTTGTTCGTTTTAACAAATTAAATAGGCGCGGTTTAAAAAAAGATTTACGTGGTATCATATAACAGTATATAAAATGGTTGTTTCGTGTGCTTTCGAGAAATTATTATTATTAAAATAACACAGGATGCATGTTAAAAAATATATAAAGTATGCTTGACAGAAGAAAAATAAAACGTACAATGTATAAATTAGTTTTAGTAGGTTAATTTATATGAATATATAATTGCTGTGTTAAAATGTACCCCTTTAATTTATATGCGTTATACAATAAATTATTTAAATTACTTTTTTGATTAAATCTGGACGTAAAGTCATCCAACTCCAAATATAGAGCATGTTTATTATTTAAGCGTTTACAACAATTTCTCTAATATCTAATAAATCAATATAATTTGTTATAAAATTCATTTGGCTCTAAGCAGCCATTTTTATAGTAGATAACGTATTATTAAATAAATTTTATGTAGATTCGTTACTTGGATACAGGTAGTATAATTAAGTACATACTTATCTATAATGCAATAATATTGAATTTTGTAAATTTTGAATTTCGATTAGAGGCGATACTAATCAGTTGCCAATTTTATTTTGATTAAGCAGTCACAATTACGATGATACTCACATCGTTTTAATTTAAGTCTTCTCTTTTGCTCTGAATTTTTAAAAAGTCATAATTATATTTTTTCGACTAAATTAAATACGGCTCCCGCAATAAAGGTTATAGTGTTGTTATGAAAAAACTGCCTTATTTTTAACTGACTTGGTCCTATCTCATTTGTTTACAGGCTCTAGAAAAGCAATGGTTTATTTTATTGTGTTACCTATTTGTCGTTTGATCTTTTATAGGTGTCTTGCTTTAAAATTAAATAAATTAAAGTTTAGAAACTAGAAATTTTTTTGTTAATTGACATTGCTTTGAAGAAACTAAACTGATAGTTAACAAGTAACAGGTTCAGACTCAAAAAGTTTCAAGTATTTAGAACAGAAATCTATTATGCTTTTGACTTAGACGTTATTTGTTGTTTCTATATCAAGATCCAGCTATTTATACAAAAGTACTTATTTTTCTCAAACTTTTCCAGCAGTGCGTCTAAAAGGAAATAAATTCTTTATCTTCATCATTCAGCGAAAAACTGAGAAAAAAGACAAATACTTTAAGTGAAGCTGTCTCTATATTATAGTGACTGTCTTGATTCGATACTATCTGTGGTGTTATATACTTGTCTTATCGGTCGATTCTATGCATAAACCTATAAGCTCATAGATTTCTAAATTTACGAGTACAGTACGATTCCTAACGCGCATTCTTATAGGAAAAAGAAAACGGATGCGAAATAAAAGTCAAGAACAATATGAGTTGTATTTATCATACATGGGAAATGACTAGATTTTTAAAAGTAGTACAATAGACCCTACAGTGATTGCAGGATATCTAATAAACAAATGGCAAGACTTGACTTCAAAATTAAATGCAATGGGAAACGGCCCAGCATTGACAGTCGAGGAATGGAAAAAAGTAAACTATAATTGTAAATGCACCTGTAAAATTTGCCTTATTACAAATCTTCTATTTTTAGCGTTAGACTGGAAATATTCTACAAAAAGCAAGTACAGAAAGATAATAGAACTAACTAACTAATAAAAAAACTGGATCTGAACCAAAATTAAAAGTCGAAATGACTCCTTTGCAAGAAAGGGGATTGCCAGTTTGGGGTAAAGTTACAGTAATGGGGTCAAAAGCTACAAGTTCTGAAGGAATCGAAGTACAACAACTAATTGCCATCCCAACTGAAATTTAACCATCGAAATAGAACATCAACAACCACCCTTTCAGAATAACATAACTGACATAATACTCTATTAGGAGACCCCATCTGATATAATACTATGTGAACTCATCGATCAACCAGTAGAACAACAAAATCCAAGTGAAAAATCAGGAATTGCTTGTTCTATTAAAAACAAAACTATAATTTACAATGTATAAAATAATGTACGACTAGAATCATATTTTACCATTATTATTCATCTTATTTTCAGGTGGTCTTTCTATTTCATCTTCCTCTAATTGTAAGTTTGGGCTTAATCCAATATTATGAATGTTAAATTCTTCTTCATGTCTAGTCTGTGGGTTACTGAATGGAAATACCTAAAGCTCTAATGGGTAACCACTGTCATCTATTTTAAAGATATCTTTAATATATTGAAATCACCATGTTCTTCATAGTGGGATCTTAAATGATATTGCAGAACAACCAATGATTTTGGCGTTTGCATCTCATATCTGTAAAAGTTATCATGATTGAATTTGAAAAAATATTTTCAAAAAATGATTTTACTTAAAGCATTAAATTTATGGAATGTTTTCCTTTTTTGTTTAAATATACAAATGGTGGATGCTCTTGGTCTGTTTCTAGACGAACTTGAATTTCCACATGAGTTCTATCGATTGCACCAACAACTTCTCTAAACCCAAATTTTGAATAAAATCTAAAACAAATTTGCAGAAGGAAAGTAATATTTGACATTTGGGCTTTACTTTTGCTTTACATTTCTTTTTTCTTCAAAAGTGACAGGAAATTTAACCCAAGTAGGTAAAATATGTTGAGCAATTTTAGAACAAATTTGTGCTACAGCATTTTGGAAAGATCCCACTGCCAAAAGATGCAATGTAGCCAGAACCTAAAACAAACAAGGTTATACATATATTGAATGGACTTAATTGATAAATAAATTTTTAAAAAATTGTAGAGAAATTAATTGGATTTAGATTTGTTGTTTGTGAGATATAAGGCTCTAAACCATGAATTAAATTAACCACACACTCTTGGTTCAATCTAAACAATTGAATGAAATGTCTTGAAGGCATTTCAAACGGGTTTCATTTGTCCCTGAATGTTCGCCGGGATACTCTCATATAAGTCCTCAAATGTACATATACATATATTATCAGGTATAAATGATATACAATAACGAATACACATTAATAATAACTTACCTGTCCCTATCTTTCTCTAAAAAAATTCTAATAAATAAATGTATACGTGGATTATTAATTGTAAAAGCTTAGGAACAATAATATTCCACTTGAGAAAATATAATAACCTCAAACCATGAAATATGTAAACTAACGAATACTTCTACGGCACTCGTAATTGAATACAAGTTATCGGAAATATTAACGAATCTGTAAGCTACAGTTGCACACAGAATTGGAAATTTTTTACGTTCTCTTAAATGCTTACAGGTAGGTCTTACAAGTAGACACAGACACTGTTTTCATCATTTTTTTTCGGCCGTTGTGTATTGCCAGCATTACATAGCGTATTTTAAAATTCATTCTACGAGTGCTCTGATTCTCAGTTTTGTTTGGTTATTTACCAGTGGAAGACCGATTACTTTTTTCTTTTTTGTGCTTTTTTTCTGTGTGTATTTTTTAGTTATACTTTTTTAAATATACTTTTCAAATTACAAGACTCTCCACATCTTTTAATTTTATGTATATGTAGTACTGCATCATCAATTTGTCTTTTTTCAACTTTCGAGTATTACGCTGTTCATATGTTTTTTTAAAACTATATCGTACTTTGAAATCAGTAAGATAATTTCTAACAAATTACCATGGTCTAGGTCTTCATTGTTTAAAGTATAAGCAGCTTTAGATTTGCTACCCCTATAAATTTAAGAAACAACAATACGTATGTTCATTGTTACGTTGGTAAACATGTTTCCAAAATGATAAGTGTAGAATATAAAGATTATGTCTTTGGGTTATAGGTCGACCACAATCTATTTCTCATTTTCTCGTTTAAACGCCTTTTCAATCCGAAAGGCTTCTTCAAAATCAGACTTTATTTGAGCGTTATACCAAAGGTTATACAAACAAAGCTTTTTCAAAATGGTTTATTGCTTACACATTTATTCTACAGTCATCTAATTAAGTTAATGAAAAAACGCGGGAATTGCACGATCAAAAACATTTCCTTTGTTTTGGAATAATAAAATAACAACTTCTAGTAAAACAGTAAAGTAAAGTAAACAAATGCTGTAACGTTTATTTGTCAACTACCCTTTAGCTCACAGCCCACCGGGAAAATTTTCGAACTTTCGATAGCCCTATCGCCCCTGGTTTGGAGTTAGACATTTGTAGCATAGACACGTTATCTTTCACGACTCTTTTCAAAGAATACCAGAGTTGAAGACGTTTCTTTAAGCAAGTTTGTACTGAACAATCACAAAATTGATACATAACAGTCAAGTTAGATACTAGAAAAGCTCTGCTAACATTTGAAAATATCAGTCATTAAAAATAAGTAAGTCAACATACATTTTTTTCTAAACATGATCGTAAATCGTATTATTCAACAATATTTTGCGTTTCCAGGGCATCTAGTACGTTGTTTCTTTAAATTGAATTAGCAATGCTATAGGCCGATTATTCGTCAACACTCCAAATTTAATTGGCAAAAGTAAATATTTTTTGTATATTATAAACATTGAAATTATACTATTTGGATATGACTTAAGTAGCTTCTGTTAACATTAAATAAATGCAATAAAAAAAATTAAGGTTGGTTCATAAATGCACTTTTATTTACTTAAAGTATACAGGGTTTTTCACGTAACCCGTTCGTTAAAAGTTTTTATACTTCCAATCATAATTTAATTTTGGTTTTTTTTAAATATTATGTAAATGGTTATTGGCTTTATAATTAAAATATATTCAAGAACGGTATAACCGGAAGTGACATCAGCTTTTTTTTATTTTATATGGAATACTATACTTTTTATTAATTTTTTCAATTTTGCGTGTAATTTTAAACTAATTGTGTTT
This sequence comes from Aquatica leii, assembly GCA_035610365.1. Taxonomy (NCBI): domain Eukaryota; kingdom Metazoa; phylum Arthropoda; class Insecta; order Coleoptera; family Lampyridae; genus Aquatica; species Aquatica leii. Next base: position 41,106,472 of record CM069433.1, on the reverse strand, counting down.
ATAGCTCATTATCCCAAAAATCAACGGTTTTTCAGATATTTAGATGTTTTTGAATTTTCACATTTGTAATATCAACTTTAAAAAACTGGTGTGGCCACCACACGACTTTCTTATAAGGAATGATGAAGAAATGTATTTTTATAAGGTTATGTTGTCCTAAAACCACTTTGAAGTGATATGTTTGTATTAAAAACGATTAGTAAATCGCCAATTAACCAGACTTTTGTGCAACCGGCTATTTATTTTTTCTATAAAAAAAATCGTCGCAGGCAGGATTCAAACCTAGATTAAATAATGGAAATCACTTTAAATTATAAATTAAATATCTAATAAACTGTTAATGTTAAAAAAAAAATTATTTGAATAAATTGTTAGGAAGAATTATCTTTATAAGGAACTGTAAACATAAATCGAATAATTTACATTCGTACAAAATTATATAAGAAAAACTGTTCAAAATGGCGGATGCACCTACTTCTGGTATCTTTATCAGATCTATCTTTTGATAAAGCCGAGAGAATATGAAAATCCAGCTCTATACCAATTTTCAAGTTACTAGGACTTATGGTTCGAGAGTTATCGTGGGTACATCGTTACACACAGACAGACACAGACACCAAAATTTTTTTTGTCAAAAATGTTTTTTTTTGTCTTAGGAGACCTTGAAACGTAAATTTATGCAAACAAAAATATTTTTTTTTAAATCGTCGCAGGCAGGATTCGAACCTAGATTATATAATGAAATTCACTTTAAATTGTAAATTAAATATCTAATAAACTGTTAATGATAGAAAAAAATTTTATTTGAATAAATTGTTAGGAAGTATTGTCTCGATAAGAAACTATAAAAATAATTCGAATAATTTACATTCGTACAAAATTATATAAGAAAAACTGTTAAAAATGGCGGATACGCCCACTTCCAGTTTCTTTATCAGATCCATCTTTTGATAGAACCGAGAGAATATGAAAAGCCAGCTCCATACCAAATTTCAAGTTACTAGGACTTTTGGTTCGAGAGTTATCGTGGGTACAACGTTACACACAGACACACACACACAGACACCCAAAATTTTTTTGTCAAAAATTCTGATTCAGGAGACCTTAAAACCTAAATTTCTTAAATAAAAAATTTTCTTTGAAAAAAAATTGCGATCGCTGTACTTTCCTTATAGGAAAGTAAAAATTCATATCTTGTGAAATTATGAAATTTAAGCTGCGATATTTGTATCACTATTCATTCAAATTATCATACTTTAAACAACCTTTTGTAAAGGGCCAGTACACATACAGATTGTTCAAAATATACTGCCAAAATTAACAACTCAATTTTTTAAAATGGAATGACTTTTATATATTACATATTCCCTATACCCATCTTGAGTCGTTAATGAGTTATAAGGATTTGTTTAATATTAGTACAAATTTCAATTAAAAATCCTTCTAGTGGCGAGATCCTAAGTTGCAATGACCACAATTTATTTAGAATTAGTTTCTTAAGGAATGTTCTTTTCAACAATACTAAGTTTATTGAAATCACTTGAGTTGTTTCGAAGTTATAGACATTTCTTTGGAATAACCTTTGAACACTTCTCGCCACTTTATTCTCGGAGATAAGGCGAAAAGTATTTAACGAGAAATACTTCATTTTATTTTAGCTTAAGAAAGCATATATATCTTTTTGTTACCTTAATAACACGAAATTTCGAGAAACTTCACTAATGTAATTCAAGATAGCGGTTACGACCCCTGGTGGTCATATTACAAACTTAAAATTTATTTATAGGATTTTCTCTTGACCACTTTAGTTATAAAATTTTTACCGCAAGTATCTACAATGAACGATTTTAATTGAAATTTATACTAATTATAGCTCATTAACAACTAAAGATGGGTCTAAGGAACTATCATTCTAAACCGTTCTGCATTATTGTTAGAATTAGATTTTATCAAACAATAATGTCTATTGACAGGTTAGTGACAAATGTTGTATGTATTACTCATCCTTCTACCTGGAATATTGAAATAATTGAAATTTGTGCTAATATCAAACAAATCCTTATAACTCATTAATGGTTAAAAAGGGGGAACCTTTATACCAATTCATGCAGAATTTTATTGAGTTCTTAACCATGGTAATAAGTACAGGCCGTTTCGTTTGAAAAAATTGAGTTTTACCCATATAAAAGTTGTTAACTTTGCTATTATATTATCAACATTCTGTATGTGTATTGATTATTTACAAAATGCTGTTGAAAAGATGATAATTTGAATAAAGAACGATAGAAATATCGCAGCTTAACTTTATAATTTGACAATATATGACAATGATTGGAAGTATAAAAACCTTTAACGATCGGGTTACGTGAAAAACCCTGTACACGTAGAGTTCAGATATACGGTATTTTGAGTTCAAAATATGAAACATATCATAGGTTTAGTACTATTTGTGTCTTTTAAAATTCAATTCACTTGTGTCTACTTTGTTGTTTAATCACCTTCAGTCAAACAAAGTTATACCGTACTATAATACAAACATCTTCAGTTATAAATTTCATTTTATGAATATTTCTGATTTTAGCGCAATTTGTCTGGAGTGTTTAACATTTTTGCTATTTTATTTTTGTGATTACTAGTTACTGATTTATTGATTGTTAAAATTTTTTAGTATAATGAATTTGATCTACTAATCTACTATCTTATATGAAATGTTTGGATAGAGTAATTACAAGTTCTATGTTCCATATCAAAAATATTCTATTTGTATTTTTTACAATTGAATAAAGAGATAGTAATAACGTCAAAATTGAAAGGTCTACAACTTTTATAAACAAGATTTGTATTTGAAAAACTGTTTTATTATGAATTCCAACAACCATATTTTGAGATACATTTATATGCGAAACGAAAAAATATAACCGACTTTTGCATTTAGTTTGACAAGATCGTTTGAGATATTAATAACGCACCATTTCTAGGTTGATGTGAGATGTAAAAACTAAATATATAAACTCTGCCTACGAATATATAAAGCTATACAAATTCTGAAGCGGTTCCTTTTAAATCCATTTTAAAGCTCCTTTTATAGACGCGTAATGCAACCGATAAGTTATAAAGTTTCCTTTCATTGTGTGAAATTCAGTTGCGTATTAAATGTTTCACCAGTATTTTCAATTGTAGGTACGTTTATATTCTTAAAAAGAAAATTGGGTCATAGTTTTGATTTTAGTCATTTTTATATTTAGGCGGTTTTCGGACGTTCAACCTTTTTTATGCGTTATTAGAGTTGTACTATTATAATCATATTACACACCATAAACTTTAAAATTTTTATAGATAACATGCAATTAATTCTTGAGAAAATTAATCGTAATAAGTGTGTTTTAATTACCGGTGATTTCAACGTTCACTTTAATTCTGAAGATAAGAAGTCGCGAATTTTGTGTGACTTACTAATTTCATACGGATTTAAAACTACCGTTCTATCCCCTACACGTGGTGATAGGTGCTTAGACAATATTTTTATAAACTTTTCCGACGGCTACACTGTTGATACGATTGAAAGTGGATTATCAGATCATTTGGGTCAATCTTTAACTTTAAATTATCGGACTTCAATAGCTAAAGAGAAATATATTACATATAAACTGCGTCCAATCACATCAAGAGGGTTAAACATCTTTTATAATATGTTAAACAATTGTGACTGGTTATTTTTAAAAGATGATAGTGTCAATGTAAACCAAAAATTTTCTATATTTTTTGATAATATCCATAAAGCATTTCTGAGATCTTTTCCAGAAATGAAAATTGTATCAAGAAAACATGATTGTGGAGTGCAATGGTTCAACGCACATCTAAAACAATTAAGAGACAATCTACATTTTGTTAATAGTTTATACCGTACTTACGGAACTGATAAATTATATAGACTTTATAAAAATCTGAAATTCTCATATAAATCAGAAATAAAAATAGCTAAAATAAAAGCGAATGACAACTTCATAAATAATGCTGGTAACCCAGTTAAGGCGATGTGGAGTATCATAAATTCAAATCGGCATGTAAAAAAGAGTAACTCTATCTCTACCTTGTCTGCCAATGACTTTAATATATATTTTAGCAATATAGCTAATCAATTAACGAACGATACTTCATATTCCAATAAGATTCCATTACACTACAACTCAAATTTATCTACTACTGATATTTTTCGATTTAATTGTGTATCTCACAATGAAGTTGCGAATGCTATTCGGTCGCTAAAAAACAGTAACGCTAAGGACATTTACGGTATGAGTACCAAGCTAATTAAACGTAGCATGTGCATTCTTATCAACCCACTCACCTGTATAATCAATAATATAATTGCAACAGGAATCTATCCTGATTTGTTTAAATTAGCGCTCATACTTCCGCTTCACAAAAATGGCAGTCAAAACGAGTTAAATAATTATCGACCTATATCGCTACTACCCGTTCTATCCAAGGTACTAGAAAAAATACTTAGTTTACAAATAAGTAATTATTTTGAAACTAAAAAAGTTTTCTTCAGTGAGCAATTTGGATTTAGAAAAAACCGTAATACTGCTGGTGCTATATCATCCTTTGTTACTAAAACTTTACAATGTTTTGAGAGTGGAATGCATTCGATAGCCACCTTCATCGATCTATCCAAAGCCTTCGATTGTGTACCGCACAACATTTTGGTTATGAAGTTGAAACAATTCTACAATTTTGATTATGTCAGCGCTTCACTTATTAATTCCTACCTAGAGAATCGATTCCAATGTGTTCTCTTCAACAATCAAATATCTGAATATCGACCGATAAAACAAGGAGTGCCGCAGGGATCCATACTTGGACCACTGCTTTTCTTGCTGTACATTAACGATTTACCGGCCTTCCTGAAGGATGAAGTCGAATGCATACTTTATGCGGACGATGCTACTCTGTTCTGTAAAGATGAAAATGTAATTGCCGCCCTCCAAAACACCGAAAAAGCTATCAAGATAGTTAAAAACTGGTGCAATAGTAATAAACTACAATTGAACTGCAACAAGACTGAGACAATGCATCTGACATTAAAACGAACAGAATTAACCATCGGCAAAAATAATTTAAAGTTTCTGGGATGTAATTTAGACTCACGCTTAACTTTTAATAATCATTGTTCTATGTTGTCTCAAAAAATAAATAAATATATTTTTCTTCTGAGGCGTCTTTCCAATAGTACTACTGTAAGTACAGTAAAAAGTGCATATTTTTCTTTAATACATAGTGCAATATCCTATGCTATCACAGTCTGGGGTCACTCGTCACATTGGAGGGAGGTATTTAAGATACAACGGAGAGCAGTTCGTGTTATTGCAGGACTTGGATATAAAGAAGACTGCAAAGCTGCGTTTATAAATCATAAGATTTTAACGTTGCCCAGTATTTTTATTTTGGAGAGCTTGTGTAGCGCTAGAAATAGTGTTTCAAATTTCACATGCCAATCCGACTATCATCATTACAATACAAGATGTAGCAATAACATTCGCATAGATTATTGTAGATTAACAAAATCACAAAATGGACCTCAATACCAATCACAGCAACTCTTCAATAGTTTACCATCAGCTATAAGGCTATTACCGTTAAAGGAATTTAAGAAAACAATCAAATCATTTTTACTTTCTAAAGCGCTATATAATTATGACGACTATTATCAATGTTCTATTGATATTCTAAACTTTTGTAATAATTAATTTTATGAATCATTTCATTATGTATCATTTTTATAGTTATTTTTTTCTGACGAGTGTAAATACAATTTTGTATAATGAACACAGATAAATAAACAATAAACAACAATAAACAATAAACAATGCTTATGAAATACACAATTTTTGTTTTTACAGACAAAAAAACAGTTCTATAGTCCGTGTCACATAAAAACACGACTGTCAATTATAATGGTTGCGTTCAATCTTCATAAAAACGGATTTTACATTCGGTGCACTTTTAACGCAACGAACAGAAGTAGAAAGTTGGAAATGCCGCAAAGGACGTCTTAATGATGGTGATAGGGGTCGTCCTGAAGATTTCTATTCTTGTTCATCGCGTGGAATAAAAAAGAAATAGACAATAAGAAAAAATAATTAACTTAAATTTCGGTAAAGTACCTACATTTATATATTTTAAATTTGCTTTCATATAAACAGTACGTCACTGACAATCTGTCCGAATGGGCGGAACTACATCAAACGCAATCGTGTTTTTACATGAGACGGTCTAGATATCATTGTTTATATACATATTAGTTCGTCAATGGGATAGCTTTATATGGAAACAGATTTTTTATTCATGTTAGATGACGATATTAAACACAAGGTAATAATTAAATGCAAAGCCTCAAACGCAAACGATGGCGGCACAAATACGCTACTTACACACGCTATTAGTTCCGACATACGTGCAAAGCAATGTTTTACCAGTTAACTTGCTTTGATTTTTAAAACTCTGAGTTTGCAAAAATAATTCGTACACTTTAATTTATGTTTATAAACAAAATGTATAGAATGAATAAAATCCTGCAAAGGTTTCTATAAAATTATAATCAGTTGAGTGGTTTGTTTCATTCTCTTTGTTTAATTTTCGTTTCAAGCCGAAAGTCAACGAAGATGTGCTAATTTAATCTTTCTTAAATTTATATGCTACTCAAAATGCACATAAAATATAAATATACAAGCTTATTAGCATTTTAGATGTATCTTTAGCAATAAACACAGGACGATGCTTCAAAGATTTGGACTTTAGAACCAAATTAATGATTTAAATTTTGGTATGAATTATAATTACAGCGCTCGTCGCTTAATGGAATCACGGATAAGGTTTTCAATCACTTTACTAAAGTAACAGGCTGGACGTATGCTACTACACAGAAAAAACGTTGTTTATAGTAATCATAATTTCGGTTTATGTTATTAATTTATTCTCAGGTTGGTTTCTATACATGATCAATAACTTATTTTGTATGCATTTTTTCGCTGAATTTTCACAATACGCTTGTTTAGAGTGAAAAATTTTATGATTGTGCCCTACAAATAGTTGTTTTGCATATTTATCTTATTTTTGGAGTGTTATTTATTTACTCAAATGTTTTGACTGATCTACGAAACGGTACATTGTTTAAACATCTGTAAACACGTTATCTTCAAGAATTAACTTGGAATTTTTAGAATAACAACTTAAATTAACTACGTCTTATGCAATAACGTTATTTTGTATTTATTTTTAGTGTCAGAAAATTTCTGAATTGTGTAGTTCTTACTGCAGTGAATTAGGCAGCATAACGTTGTTTTTGGTTTCTTTTCATTAACGGTGTCAACAGACTATTTAAGGCTACAGATCCGTTAGTTCAAAATGTTGCTTTTTTTAAACGTTTTATAAAAACTTTTTGCTTGTATTGACGCTTTGATTTACCTTTTTAATTTAACAACCAGTTAATCACATACACGCTGTATGTATTTACTGTTTTCTAACAAATAAGCATTTGTTTTCTGAATTTCGGATATTGTTATCATTCGGTTATTGTTATCAAAAACCTCAAGTCCCAACGTGATTCTACTAAGCGGCGAGCACTGCATAATTAAAAACGAAGGCATTCGGTCAGAAATGATACTAGCATATAATATACTAGACCCCAGATGTGATTTTATTATGTCAATAAACAGAAAGATTCTACTTCTTAAAAAGGACCATCCTCAGCTAGACACGCCTGCCCACCTAAATTAATAAACTTTTTAATCATTACGTTATTAATATATCTTTTATAACTTTTTATCAGCATGTATATCCATTAACTAGTTAATTTTAATCTATTTTATATCAAATTTCAATAGATATTTTGTAAATTTGGTAGTTTTTTTGTTTTAATCGCTCGAATAAATATATACAAATTAGAAACAATACGTTCAATTGTAAAATTGTCTTCTATTAGGGGAATACTAGTGGTTTACGTAGACCAAATTTGATAACATAAGTGTTATCGTGCATCGATATCATTTTCTTTCAAGGTTGTTTTACATGTAATAAAAAGTACGTATGTCATTTCCACATCTCTGAAACTGTATCTTAATAGATTACTGTAAAAGAATATACTGATCTCTAACTTAGAAACCTGTAATATTTATGAAAGTAGCGCCAGATATGTTAATTTTTCGTTTGCAACCAAAACTACTATCGTTTTGCATTCAAATTAACGTTTCCAATTTTAGCACAGTCATCACTATATTGCATATAAACAAGGGTAGATACACTGAAAATTTAGCATATCTTGGAAGCTGCACCAGCCAGATCAGTCTCATTAAAAAATAATAGTGGTAGGTTTTGTTACTTTTTTATTACCAATATTCTAAATTGATTACCCTTACCAAGACGAAGTAATTTTATGTGCTAGCTTAAACCTAAGCTGGACCATACAGAGGGTAACTTTGTTTAGAAATATAATATCGAAATGTTGCTTACGTCAAGATTGATAACTATTTAATTATCCATACCCCAATTTTCTTACCATGCTTGAATATTCGTTTTGTGGACCAGCTAGGTAATAAATTTAGTATCATTTGTACTTGCAAATAAACAAAAAAAGTTCTTCTTTTTAATTGAATTCACATGCACCGAATAAACTTCCATTAAAAATTAACGCAAAACAGTTAATTGTTCGTGTATAGAAATTAACCCGAGAAGAAAATTGATAACATAATCTAAAATTATGATTATTATTAACGATGTTTTTTCTATGTAATAGCATATGTCCAACCCATTCTTTAATAAAGCGGCGTGTATTGTATATAAAATTCAGGAAAGTGGAAATTTTATCTAACCTAATTATCTTTCTATTTTCTATGGTTTCCGAAATCTCTGTAGAGTGCATTTTTATCTGGGACGCGGTGTATACCGAAACAATGAGATTTGATGATTTTACTTTTTTATGTATTAAAATTATTTTTTTTTTGCCTAAAAAGTTAAAAATCTATTTTTGTATTTATTGTTGTATGGGATAATTTGAAAAATTTATGTGTGTTTTCAAAATAATATGATGTATATGTTACATTAATATAAATTTAATAAACAATTTTACGTTTTTCTCAGCTTAAGTTAATAATTAGAATAGAAGTATAATTATTACTATTAGCAAGTTGTTTGATTTGATTTTAAAAAAACACACAATTGAATGAAACGTAACATAGTAAGTGTAAAGTTTAGAAATTGAAACTTTTTTATAAAATTTCGTATGAGCTTAATAAAATAGTTTATTTTTTTCAAATATAGAATTTTGTTTGCTTTGTTCTATAATAACAAATCAACTTAAAAAAAACAGGTTTTTTTAAAACTATTTTGTTTAATATTGTTCATTACAATTTGAATAATAACTATAGATCTTTATATTGGAGCAACGTTAAATTTAAATACTTTTTGATTAGATACGTTTACTGTTTAATTATTTTTGTTAATAAAATAATTGTTTACATTACAAATAATGTTCTACATTTTATAAATAAATATTTTAGCAACTTTAATTTTACATTTCTAAACTAAAAAATGTTTGTGGAATCTTTTAAATGTGGTTTCTATAAACGATTGTTGAAGACAGACAAGTGACAATATTTATATACTAAAAATGCTAATAAAAATGCAATAGAAGATGATAAACCTGATATTTATCGATTTGAAAGCAGTGTTCGACTCTGTGCACAGACAAACAATATGGAATAGCTTGGAAGAACTAGAAGTGCCACACAACTTACCCAAATAATTAAAAGCACGTTTAAAACAGTAAGAAGGAAAGTACAAATCTCAAGATAACGATCAAAATAATTTGAGACGAGAAAAAGAATAAAGCAAGAAGACAGCCTAAGTCCAAGAGAACCAAGAGAAAAGATAATTAAACACGATAGTAGCATACAGCAAGCTAGAACCGATTATAAGAAATAGCTTATTGTACGCGAACATTGTTCTATTACGGTACTACAAAAGAAAATACAGGAATTATTAAATATCTGGGTAAAAGAAATAGAAGAAAAGAAAATGGAAGTAAACAATAACAAAACAAAATTGTTGATAATAAATGAAAATCAAACAGAGAATATAAACAATCAAGAATCACACACGCAGCGGAAAATTGAACATGACGAAAAAACATGAAAGAAAGATAAATGTAATGGAAATGTAACACCTTAAAACAGAATAGACCACGTTAGAAATAAAACTATAAAGAAAAGAAATAAAACAAGCACCAATATTAAAAAGAATTAAAGAAAAAACCTACTATGGTACGGAGATCTCATAAGAATGAATAACGACCGGCTGACAAAGAAAATAATGAATTTGGGGAGGCAAGAAACAGAAAAAAACATGGAATAAAAAAAGAAAAAGATGAAAATGCATAGAATGGGTTAAAGAGAATTGTGACCCACAATCCAACGCCTGAAAGAGCAAAAGGAAATGAGAAAAAGAAGAAATTTGTAATCGTACTTTACTTTAGTGTGATAATTTAGAAACGTTTAAATCATATTAATTTAATAAAACAAAATTTAATTTAATTTAAGTTTAATTTCAAAATCTTAAAATTTTTAATCAAAAAAGTCACAATTAGAACGGAATCTTACACTTTTTGTAAAATTATTTTTATCTTTTTTTTGTAAATTTGCGGTACAGTTTCTTATTTCATTAAATTCTTCTTCACTCCTTGCTTTTAGTATTTCAATGACACGTTATCATACTAATCTCGTTCATTTTTTTGTCCAAACCAACTTACCAATGAGATTATTGTTTTTTCTCTATTGCTGTCGCGATATCATTTAATGATTTACCCACCCGCTTTACGAATATCAAGATTTTTATTTTTTTTGTTTTAGTTTTTTTTATTCAAGATCTATACTTGCCGCAAAAAATTTTTTTCTTCGAGTTTAAAATTTTATTCCTCGAGCTACGTTTGCTTATATTATTTTTAGCTTTATATTATATACTTTCAAGATACAGATTTTTCTATTCTAGCGTTAATATACTCTATTAGTATTAAGCAGTTATGTACAACGCAGTATTGAAATCATGATAATAATTTACGTAATAAGCGTCGTAAGTACAGCATAGCATAACGAACGTCCGATCGTTGCATATAGGTGAGTTATGCTATGAAACTTTTGACGAGAGTAACGTACATTATTTTTTGTGTTGCATTTTGTAAAATGCAACATTTTTTAAATCACCAGAAATATCATGTTCCTACTACATTTATTACTAAATCTGTCAATTTTAACATTAACTTTAGTATGGTTTTTTTCAATTTTAACTGAATTTTAAGATTTTTTAAATTACTTCCATCTGTCGCCTACTCGTTCTAATGTAATAACTGACTTTGAGCACTTAGTTTTATGTGGAGTTCTAGTTTCTATTTTGCCACTCTAGAGTTTTTTTCACCCATTACGTAACTACACTAACCAACGAATATTGACTTTTGCGATGTTGGCAGCACAAAAAATCATTTTGTCATTTCTTACAATTCTGACATGTTGTAGTTAATTGTTTCTGACTATAAAATTTTGCTGTTAGTCTCTGTTTTGTATATTTTACATTTTTTTTTCTAAATTCTAACACTTTCTAATACATAATACACTTGGTCTTTCATATTTTTGTAATGTAGACCCGCTTTTCTAATAAGCTTCAAACCCAATAAACCAAGATATTATTTTTGTTGTCGCTTACTAAGTTACTAACTACGATATTTATATAAATAAGTTTCGTATTTAAAGGTTTTCTAACAATTACAATAAAGCTGAATGTCCCCAATCTCTTAATAGTATGAATATGTCATCATATCTAAATCTGCTCAAGTAAATATTAACTTTTTGTTATAATCATCGCTTTTTTTGAATTTGTATAAAATAAAGAGAATATTCAACAAAAGTAACTTGTATCGCTAAATGTGTGATAATTTAACTCTATGGTTTTTAACATTAAACTGAAGCAATTGTTTCATGTGTGTAGTTTTAGTGCTTAGTATTCATATAAGTGCACCAATTTCTATTTGAAGTGTTTTTAGCATCCGGCTTTAATGGAGAAACTGATTGAATGATTCCCCTATATGAAGCTTCTTAATTAAATTATTTCTTTTGGTACTTGCATACATATACATATTTCTAGGAGGAATAAAATGCATCCACATTCATCAGCATATAAGTACATACACAATTAGGTACTACTTACAAACAGTATATTTGTTGGGTTATTTGTAATATTACAATTTACATAATAAATACTTGAAAAAATTCTGATTTTTTATACACACAGCTAAATAACAATTTAAAGGTAACGTCACAGTTTAAAGGTCAATAATGAAAACAAATTTCTATTGCTGAATTGTTCATGTGTATGAGCAGTAGCGGCTGGTGGTCAATGCTGCAATATTAATCAATATTAAAATCTTAAAAACGCATTCTTGCTTATTAAAAGATTTATATTTAAAGTCAATTTATATATCTTTGGAATAAGCAAAATGACCTAATGGATTGCCGCCACTGTAGGATGAGTACCTATCCTGAATAATTTTGAGTCCAAAAACGATTTTTTTTCTACTTTAAAATTTTATTTGATTCTTAATAGTTGTGTTGGTGTTTATTCTATTTTTCTCATTTTTCTTGGTCACGGGTGATTATTCTAAAATTATTCTCGAGGAAGTTTTTAAAAATAGAAACCTATGTATCACAAGGCCAAGCGGCGTATCTCTAATTTCTTGTACTAAACTTAAATATTCTAAAATATGATTGTAAAAATTATTATATTCATACTTGAAATGCACCAATCGTGTTAAATGAGTAATATCGGTATTTAACAACTTTAGAAATATAATTAAAGTTCTTTTGGCATATAAATCAAGAGTAACTTGAAATACCTAAATCAAATAGAGAAAACAAACCGTGTTTAAGCTTCTGATTTGGTTTTGAATAAACTTTTCGTTCAATTCTTTACACTAGTTGTTTTGAAAACGGCCATCTTGGTGATCTTTTGAATAGAATATTATATTTTTTGTAGTTTTTTAATCCTACACAATATTTAATAGAATTTTTTGTAAAAGTCGTATATGTCTAAAGTTCAATGTGCAGAGTTAAGCTAATTTATTTAAAAAAAAGCATGTTGCTTATAATATTGTAGGGATATAGATCATTTATCAATATGTAAAAGTTTACCATATGTAATTCTTTAAGTTTTTCTAACGAAACGCTGCTGTGAATGACTCTTATGTATAATTTAGAGTTTATTGTAGAATTTAAGTATTCATCGGTTACTTTTGTATTACGATTTTTCATTCTGAATAATTCTGGTGTGGTCTATTTTTCACAAGTCGAGTTTTTGTCACACGTTGCAGTTGACATCTTCTCATCCTGCAATAAACTGATTGATTGTGCCTAGAAACCCGCTTTTATAGACTGGCGTCCGATTGATGAAACTGGTTTTCAAATATCCGGTAAAGAAAAACTAGAATCTGAAATTATTATTGAAATACGAAATATTATTTAATAGATTTAATAATTTTTCATTGATAATAATTGGACAAATTAGCCAGAACCTTAGTGTTTTCTGAATTTGAGTATTGATTTAATATTTACCATATTGTAATATAAAACCTAATGTTTACTTGAAAGAAGAATACAAATTTAAATAACAAAACATTTATTTCAGTTTTAATTAGACACATAGAATGTATCAGTCTTATAAATCATATAAAAAATATATACACTTAACAGAAATAACGCCACTCTTCTTTATATAGAACCATCAATAAACGTTTTTAATGACGGCTACTACAAGGGTGGCCAAGAGTATGAGACACTGCGTACTTTTGTTCTCACAAATAATTTCAATTGATAATTTAGATGAACTTGCCGAACAAACAAATAATGAAACTTTGGCTGATTCTCTGAACTAAAACGATGCGGTGGATGAATCAAGCATAGTCATAATGATCTAGCTACACAAATTCCTGAAAACCAGAATGCATTATTGAAAATTTCCGTTGTTTTCTGTATTTTGCTACTCCCAAAAATAAAGACAAAAGAAAACAACAAAGGAAAATGACATTCCCAGAAGTCAGAAGTGATCACCTTGTCACCGTTTAAAAACAGAAAATGGAACAAGCTAAGACAAAGACTTAAAAAACATTAGATCTAATAAAAGAAAGTCAAAGGGCAAAAGTTACAAGTAACAAAAAGAAAGCCCAAAGGTGGCAAAAGGATTAAACTTAAATATTCAAAAGCCAAAACCAGGCACAAGCAGCGCTCAACCTTCCTCTGAGAACCAAATCGGCCCTTGTCCGGGATGCGAACAATTCTTTTTCGACAACTGGATCCAGTGTGAGATTTGTAAATAGTGTGACCATTGCTAGTGCGTAGTACGCAAATGACATTTTATCTTAAACACTTTTTCAACATTTGTTAGTTGTAAGCTTACTAAACTTGTCTTGACCATTAGTTATTAAAGAACATTGTGCAAAGTTTTGGTGTTAATATCTTTATTACCTCCTTAGATATATCAATAGGTACGTACTCTTACCCACCATTACCCTACGATTTGAAGGTTTATTTTTTATAAAAACTAATTTTCAATAAAGTTTGAACCATAGAACAAGAAAGCAAAATGAAGTTGTTTACAAACATCAGGGTAGCTCCCAACTTATTCTAAATTTAAAAAATACAAAAAATTATAGAAGCTTCCGTAAAGATCACAAATTTTTATAATAAACACAAGCAGCGGCAACAATGCGCTGAGCGATCTCATTTAGAATCGGCTAGAACCGACCAGCGCTTTAGTATTTAAGGAAGATCTAGGTTGATTTGCATGGGGTAAGTAAGCAGTACGCGGCAACGTTGCACTCAGTGCAAAACCGAACAGCGCATAACACAAACATGCCCAGCAATTGGGTTAGTAGAGAAGTAAAGAGCAATAAAAACATTATGGCAAGCAGTAGTAAGAACGAGAAGACATACCGTATCCGTTCGGAATGGGAAATCAATACTTACAATGAAACTATCACAAAAAAGTATGTTATTTGCACCACGTGTTTTTTGAAATGTCGTGGGGAGCGCTACATTTTAGTTCCTGTCTCAATAACGATTGGCGCTGATGATCTCACTCAAGTAAAGTAAAGTAAATATTATAAGTACCGCAAATGTAGCCATTTTCTGGCAAGATAAAAGCGCCAAGTTTAAAATGGCAGCTATCAAAGTGCTGCGGCAAATTTTCAATTTTTGTAAAGGGCGTTTCTAAATGAGAGCCAACAAAATGAAAGAAAGTTTATGTAAAATATAAATAAATAAAACAAATGTATTTTGCTTTTTAATTATTCTTAACCATTTATTATTTTACAAGTGCTTAATTGTTTTGATTTCTCATTTAAAACAAAATGCAATATAGTTTTCAAAAAGATATTAACAATCTTCTAAATTATACTATGACATGGTGAAATTCCTGCTAAAGAATGACATTTTACCAACGTTTTCTTTAAAAAATCATCAAAACTTAATGAATTCTGTACAATTTGATGTCGAAAGTTTCTAAAAAATAGTTTAATATTGTAATAATTGTAAAATTCCAATTTAGGGAACTTCAATACATTTTTCTTAGTCTTTTAATTTTGTAAAAAAAATTCAATGATGTAATGTTGGAACACTCGCCACAACAACGCCGTTTCTTTACTTTATACATATTACTTTTACTTTTTTGCGATAACTTTGTCATCAATATGCTTCATGTCTGTTCTCATTATACAGGGGTGCATCACATGGTTATTTCGTTTGGTTTTACAAAGCTTCACTAAATAGCTTGAGTTGACCTGAGTGTAGCTGGAACGTTTTACTTCGGATTCAAATTAATTCAGATTAAGTATTAACACTAAAAAAACAAATTATATTATTTTTGGAAAAAACAGTATTATAAAAAATCCTGTAATAAAAATTGGAAGCAAAATGATCTCTAGAACAAATGCTACAAAGGTTCTTGGTTTAATAATAAATGAAAATATGAGCTGGAAAGATCAAATACAATCTGTTATAAAAAAAATTCGACCAATAATTGGAGTGCTTTCTAGAATTAAATATTTTACATCAACCCATGTTCTCAATATAATTTATAACTCATATATACACCCATATTTTAGTTTTTTAAATTCGATTTGGGGTGGAGCTCCTTTAGTACATTTGAAACCATTACAAATATTGCAAAATAAAGCGTTAAAATTAATACACAAAGAACCATTTTTTACTGCAACAAACAATCTTTACATAAATCATGACATTTTAAATTTAAAACAGTTACACATATATGAACAGTGTTTACTAATACAAAAAATTAAACTTCAAAAATTAAAAATTAATATTAAATATTCAGTTAATAACCAAATACACAACCATTACACTAGAACTTGCCAATATATTCATATTGACTCAATAAGAACAAACAAAAGTAAAACTGACATACTAAAAATGGAGCTTTAATTTACAATAAATTACCAGAAACTGTTAAAGAAATTAAAAAAATACCTAAATTTAAGTTTGAATTAAAAAATTACATTAAAAAAAGTATATTATAGTACCTTTGTTAATTTTATTTGTAGAATTAAAATCATTTCCTCTAGAATAGATTATTTTTAAGTTGTAGGAACTGTGTAACATGAGAGTTACTCTCGCACACAAATTGTATGTTCCTTTTCAATAAATAAATAAATGGCGACAGACTAACTAATCGCAATGATAAATGCATATATACATCTTACTAACGAAAATGCGTTTTCTACGGCGTTCTATGTTCAGCGATCAAGCATTGGGTAATTAAAATTTTCTTGTTCCAAATGAATTTTTTGTATATCTACTACGGTTTCTATTGTTGATGGTCAAATTATATACAATCTGTACAAGTTTAAAAAATGTTATGTTGTTGTAATTCTCCTTACTGTGTAAAGATAAACCAATCCAGAATAGCGATTAGTAAGTAACTTAAACCATCGATACATTACTTTAATAAACCAAGCAATTGTTCTAAGTTTGTGGTGTATTGTATTTTTGGAAACACAGTGCAATGGTCTTGGTGCAACATCGTGATTTATTAACGACACACCAACTTTAGCATTCATTTTGTCCAAATGTGATGGATTTAGAACGTCATTTCTTAATCGTGGACACAATGTTTGTCAATTTTATGCATTGTCTTTATTGGTTCTGTTGATATATCGTTTGATGGTAAATCATATTTTTGCCCAAGACTGTTACTTAAAATCAACTTGAACCCTTTTGTCAGCGCTGCAGCAAGATATTGGAAAACATGAACTGGGTATATAATTTGTTATTGACCAAACAGGGATGCTGAATGAAATTTTGATTGTTACTATATCTTCCAGCAACAAAATTTAAAATCTTCTGGTTTTGCCCACTCATATCAGAGATTACAGGTCTAATAGTAATGTTCATGTTGTGAGCTGTAGGAAGAATACCTTCTTCGAATTTTAAATTGCTGATCTAATGTTGTAGGAGTCTTATGAAGAATTTATGCATACCCTTTAGACCCGCAAGCTAGATATAATTTTAAACCTTAGCCAATGGTTTCATTTCACCACATTCCACATCTACATGTATCATTTGTCAAAACGTTTTTTTTTTTATATTTATTAAAAATACTCTCTAAAGGACCAATCTTTTGTTGGTTTAATTTTGTTATCATATTGTCTGCATTTTTGCAAAAAAACTTTTAATTTTTTTTTAATATATCTATGGATTCGCTTACATGAAACAATTCGACTTTAATTTTTCATTAACACTATCATTCTCTAAATTTTCTTTTGCAATTTTAACGTCAGTAGGTTCTGGTATAATTTTGTGGTCAGTGCGTTTTCTTTTTTGTTCCAGTTAACAACAATAACAATCTTATCTACAAATTTTGCTATTAAGGTATATATTTATTATATATTTTAATACTCTGATTCTTAAAAAAATATAAAATTCTACGATTGTTTAGATAAATTCTTTTAGCTGTAACTGGTTTTGCTAGAATAGGTTAAGTAATTTTAAAAATATGAGCTTCAAAACGTGAATTTATTATTTATTTGAATCTGTACATAAGTACGTTTGCATAAAAAAGTAACAAATGTTTTTTAGGACCGCTCTGTGGAATGTACTTTTTTTAAATTGGCGAAAATACTTAAAAATAACTTATTTTAGAACAAGAATCAAGAAATGTAAACTCTCAGGTTTTCATATATGTTCAACACCTTTTTGTAAAAATTAACGAATTGTAAAGAAAACAGTTATTATAAGTATGAAGGCAACTACTCAATAAATGTTTAACGTATTGTATTTGCTAGTTAGTTGATATATTTAAAATTTTCAGTTTTGTATTGGCTACTGCAATAAAAATTCCGAAAATATATTTATGAAAAATTTTAACTTACATTTAAAAGAAATTAAAATATTATAGTGTGGGTGGTTCTTAAGTTCTCGGTTTTTTAATAGTGTAGTTCAAAGCATGGAGAAACAAGAACGAATTCTAATTCTGGATTTGTATTAGGCCATCGCTAAAAATATTGCACCGGAAACAAATCAGTGGTATTTTTAGTAATGAAAGTCACTTAAATCGCGTCTTCATCATAATTAATAATAATATAGTGTGTATTAGTAATTTCACATTTGAGTTAAATATTTAGTTTAAACTATGTTTTAAATGTAAAGAAATGTAATTTTACTTACAGATAACAAATCAAAATCGTTACAAAATGTTTTCAGTTTGATACTTTTATTACATATTTATAAATAACATGCATTTTTAACTTAAAAAAATGTTTTATTTGAATTGACAAACGGGAGGAAGTATAAGGACAGTTTTTAATAATAGTACAATATTTAACGAATATATTAAGTAGCTATTATTGCACGAGCTTCAAGTTTCAAATCACGTCTTCAGGATAGAATTGCATAAGAATTTGAAGAAAACGTGAAAACGTTTCGATAGAAAAATTAAAATAAAAATGTTTTTTTTCGGTAACGGATAAAGTTAAGTATATAAAAACATTTGTAATATTGGTTTTATTTATAATATACGATCTTTTATTTATAATAATGAAGTTGTGTAACGTTTTAGGAATTTTGTTTGGTATAAATATTTTTTGGGTATAGCCCACATTATGCGGTGCAACGTTTGGTTAATTTTTTTTAAAGAAAACATCAAAAGTTTGTTTTTTTGTTATTGGTAAAATCACTGATGATTTGTGCATTTTAAATGTATTCAAAATAGTGGTGTTTTGTATACGAGTATTGAATAATCTTATTGTAAACGTCCTGTATTATCAAAAATTATATTGTTTGTTTAACAATGGTGTTTAATAATCAATAATGACAATAACCTTCTACGATTACCTTCGAATTAATTTGCAGCGATTTCAAAATGAAATATGTATGTTGGTATGGAAATATATAACTAAATCTTTAAAAAAAGATGATGTAACTTTGTCACAAACATGATTTATAATATCATTAAATATAGGTACAGCAAAAGTGGTTTGCGCTTATGTCTGTAATAGAAATAGTTTTGATTCTCAATTTTGCAATTGAAGCTACAAACAAAATTCATTATCTAAATAACAGTTTTGCTTTGAAGCAAAGAACTCGTTTTTTTCTACAGTATTCAATTTAATAAGGAAAATGCAAGAAGAGTACTGACAAAGAATGTCTAAAAACTACGGATACAGTGTTTAATGTAATACGTGAATTTTTGAAGCACTGGACAATTGGCTAATTTAATAAAAATACCAGCACGATAAAAAATTTATTGATTATATACTAATAATTACGTTACATAAAGTGACATAATTTGAATCTAACAGAAATAAGACCGTCTAGGTTATTCTAGTTTTCTATGTGGAGGTAGAAAATAAAATTAATGCTAAAATAAAATTGATTATATAACAAGGGCAGAAAAAGGTACAAGTTATTACTTTTTTATTCTTGAATGGTTCTCGTATTTGAAACTTTTGAGACCATTGACAAAAGAGATGCAATGTTCTAGATACAGATAAAGTAAAAAGATAAAAGGTATCTGAATTAAGTTGGAGTTTACTCTAGTCAGAAGTCCGAATTGTTGAGCATACTCTGTTGGTCTAAATAAATACGTCGTAAAAAAAGTGAGTGTATTGTTAAAATTAAGTGACTAATTATCTTATCCGCGGACGGTATATTGTTACAGTGATAAATAAATTAATGTAAGTGTTGTTTCTATTAAATTGTTAGTTTGTTATTTTACTTTAATTTGTATTGTGTTTTCAGTTAGGTTTATGATAAATAATCGCGTAAATAGTTAGTTTAAATAAATTAGTTACTTTTAAAATTTGTTATATTATGCAAAATACAACCATTCAAAGTAGATACAGGTCAATGATATGCGTCAAAGTCTTTACAAACAACAACACAAATTACAATAAATACGAGCTGGAATTTACATTTAAATTAAAAAGTATATGTGCTGCATCACTCATTTGTAAAAACATTAATCTTACAATGGCTATCACCGTGCTATTGATTTACATTGTACTATGATATTTTACCTGTGTTGGTTCGACTTATGTTAAAGTCTTATGTTATTTAAATTATAAAAATTATTTGTTACAGGTAAATTTTGTGATCAGCCAATTTGTTGCTCTTGCCTTGGCATCACTTTTCCGTACGGTTCTACATCCATCAAAAACGAATTCAGGAACACGACATGGATTTGGTCTTATATTTGGCCTTATCATTGGGTATTTCTGTTTTGGAATGTAAGTAACTTTTACTATACATTTTTGTTGTTGTTTAAGTTTTTATTTTTTTCTATAATTAGTAACCTATTTCTTTGAAGTATCGGTAATTTTATATGTATACGTATATTATGAATTAAGAAAAGTTACAAACAAATTTAGAAGAAAACATTGAGCAACAATCTGCTCAGCTAATAGTAAACAACGTTTGTTTATCTGGCGAATTTGTAGTGTTTTATACAAAGTGTGCTAATTAGTAACTATTTGTTTAGTAACTTCTGTGAATGTTAATCAATTAAATTAAAATTCTGGCGTAATAACGTTCGGTCGCTGCCTCTTCGTTCTTAAAAGTATGTCACAATCACTTTGCTGTAAAGTAAAAAACATGATTTTACTAATACATATTTATATGCATTGTCCAATTCTCTGACATGCAATCTAGAAAAAATCTTTACTAAAATAGAAAAGTTTACGTCATTGTAGTTTGCAATGTAAATATTTATATTATATATTATATATGTAGTTAATATAGCATATGCAATGCATTTTTAAAAAAATGTTTTTAACATTCAGTCCCAAAACAAACACCGGTGTTTACTATTACACTAATTTATGTTTGTATTTATTATTTATAAAAATAATTTTATTCTGCTGTTAAATTAGCATTATAAATGAAAATTATAAAAATATTTTCTTAAATCTTATTTTTTGAACGACCCCTTGGATTTATTTTCGTAAATAACATAAACAGTATTAATAGATTAAGGCAGTTAAGATATTTAAAGGACTATAATTAACTTGTGTCGCTTGATAATTTCGTACCTATATTCATTTTGAGCGCTTAATGCAGGGGTGGGCAACTTTTTTCTTCATCAAATTTTTCGAATCGTGACGCGGGCCGGATTAGGTTAAAGAAAGCAATAAAAGAGAATAAATATTAAATAAATTAATTTATAGGTATACCAAATTCTTAATATATTTAATACTAAAAATTTAAAAAAAAACATTTAAAAAGAAGCACAATTTGGAATAAATTTTTTTATTGTGATATCAAATTGAATACAAAAACCCTAATGAGAAGGATTAAAAGTTAGTATCTTCGTGATTACTAATTTCTTTGACAATGTTTTTAAAATCGTCAAATCTTATAAATTCATTGTTCAAATAAATTACTTACTATAGCTTCATACTTTCTAAAATCACTACCCTTCAAGTATTTCTCTCTTTCTTGCAAAATGGTAAAGTGGGTTAACTATTTACTCTGAAATTGTTGTGAAAATAGTTTTAGTTTAGTGGCAAATGTAATATTAGTAAACATGTCAAAAACAAATTGTCCCTACCCTTGCGACCTGATGTGAAAACATATGAACGGAGAAGAAAAAGTCGTTCAGCCAATCTTCATCTTGTAGAAAAAAGTTCACAATCTTATCTAACAATTTATAGAATCGCTTTAGCACTTTTGCAAGACTAAGCCATAGTATTTCGGTGTGGTAAGGAATATTAGTGAACTCACAGTCAATGTCTTGCAAAAATGTTCCACGAATAAAATTAACCACCACCTTTGTTACTACATATTTAAGATTTAAAACTCTTGTAAAAGGGTTTCTTAAAGAATAATACAATGTAGGAAAATTATGTCTTTTTCTAGAATCTCTTTTATTTCGTCGCTTATTTTTTTTAACAACCAGATGTTTTTCGCTGTCAAACTAGGACATCCATCGGTTGTAATGTTAGCAACTTGGTCCCATTTTATATTGTGTTTCTTCAACACTTCTTGAAGAACCATAAAAAATCTTCGCCACTCGTTGTGTCTTTCATATGATATATAGAAAGTAATTATTCTGTTATTTCAAATTTATGGTTTATACCTCGAATAAAAATTAAAAGTTGATTAGTATTGTGAATGTCGCATAGCTGATCTAAAGCCAGATTGCATAAATTATTTGAAATATTACCAATTCGTCTCACAAGAGTTCTTCTTGATAAAGAAATTTTTTCTTTGCACTATATGTATAATGTAATCAATGTTCGTTACTTCAGTTCGCGGAGTTGCATTAAGTATGTTAGTTTTCTAATCTCAAATGAAATTATAAATTTAAATATAAAACTGGTGTATAAAGTCGGGATAACGTTTATGGCAAAGTTTTACAATTCTTGAAAGTGAAATACAACATTCGCAATTAGTAATAATATATTAAGCGCAATTCAAGTGTGATAAAAACTCTTGAAATAGTGCTAAATCTCAGTTAAAATATTTTATGCATTTACGTCGCGGGCCGGACTCAACAACCTCGCGGCCGGATGCGGCCCGCGGGCCGTCGGTTGCCTATGCCTGCGTTTAATAGTAAATGGTCGACATTTTTCATTTCAATAAATTATGGTTTATGAGCTCAATTCTCTTTTACAATTTAAATTTTTATCAAGTTAATTATTTTGGTAGCATTACGAACTACAATATTAAAAGATGGTGCCAAAGTGTAAATTTTTGTTACAATAAATACACGTAATACACTTGAAATTCGCTTACTACAAGTTATGAATAGAAACGCTAGTAAACATAACCAACAGGTTACATTTATTCTATGTACGTGATCTAGTTTTGTAGCTTATAAATGTACAAAATCTATAGCATTATAAGAAGTTTTTCTGTGCACAAAATGGCTCAGGTATTCATCATTGAAAATGTTTGTGTTTTGTTATTTATGGCTTACTCATTATTTTAACAGTACAATAAATTGCACTATTGCCAGTATAATTGCATTTATTTCATACTGTATCATATTTGTCATGTTTACGGTAATGATTTCAGTCCGGGTCTTTATGATACCAGTCCGGTAAAAGTTTTACCGGATTCAAACTAATACTAAAATAAATCAAGTGAATACTTATTTTTATTAACAAAGTTAACATCAATTTGATAAATCTAAGCATGCACAGTAACAATAACAGTGCATCCTGCGTCCCCTTTAATAAAATTCGAAAGTAAGACCATCATGAATCAGGGAGGTCCTAGAAACAACCTTTATTGATTTTTCTGATAATATTTCCACAAGTCTCGCCGCTTTGTATCATATGAGCTATCTTTTTTTCCAAATCCTTGACATATTTTTACGCTACTTAAGAGCATTTCTAACCCCTGTAAAGACTCTCAATACCGAAAGTTTAACTCTACGGTATCCTATGAAAAGCTTACTATTACCTAAGATTTTAATCGCAAACTAACATATGTTCGAAACAGCTTCAGAACATTTACATTTTCCATCATCGATAACTGTAAATACTCTATTTTGATTTGTTTTTGATTTAGAAATCGTAATTTCCAGCTGTAAGTTAGTATCTTGAATATCAACACGAAACATTGCATGCAACTTTTCGCGGCGACATCTACTAGCTATCCCAATTACGGCAATAATCTGGCCGGAAAACAAAACATTTAGTACTGACTGTTTCTTCAGAAATGCTCTCATTTTTAGGAATTTTGCAATATCTACGTTTTGATGGACCATTAACGTTGTTTTAACTATTGTGAATTTAGACCAAAGCGAAGAATTCTTTCTTTTCTTTTTCTTAGACTATAACGAAACTAATTAATATTCCAGCAAAAATTCCGAAACAAATTTACCAAATCGATAAACACGCCAGCATTATTTCCTCACTGACTTCATTAAATGCATTCTTGTGTTTCCATTCACAAAATAGTCTATACTCTTTATTATGAGCTACTCGTTTCCTTATATTCACGAAGAATCTCGTTCAAAATGTTACAATTCTTTTGCATTTCGTTTTTTAAAAGCAGCTTAAAATCATCATATCAAATAGTTGTCATAGATACTCAATTATTCATAGATATCAAAATTTTGAATTCGAATATAATTTTTTAATTAAAACAATCATTAAAGTGTCTGCAGTATGAAATAAAACGCATTACGATATACGTTTGGGAAGCTTTTACAGTAACTAATCTGAAAATTTCAGATTTGGCTCTGCGTCGCGTCGTCTGTTAACATTTCGACTCGTTACTGTAAAAATGAGTTTACCAAATGGATAACTAAAATACTATTTCAGAACTAAATTAAACAAATTATTTAAATCAGTATGGCTTTAAGGAATTGTCAGTATATACAGGGTCTTCATAAATACTTGTTTCTCACGTAGCATATATGTTAAGCAACCAACATCGCTTATATTGGTATAAAGTAAAACAAAAATTACTAAATATGAAATTTGATTTGTAACCTTTAAACTAAGGTTAAGTAATTAATTAAAAACGGTAAAATTAATTATTTAAAATTTCGATGTTCAATATGTTGTCCTTCAGCTTTGATACGTCCGTTAACTCTTCTTTTTAAACTTTGAAAAACATTACGATGCTCATCAACTTTAACATTTTAAACATTTTCATTGCAGAATTATAGAATAAATTTAATTATAGCTCGAGTGATATGAGCACTTGCATTTTTTTTTGAAAGCGACTGAATTGAAATTCGTTTGTCATTTAACTTCTTAAAAAGTGACTCAAAATGTCAAGATATAATGTTCTGCGTTTACAGTATTGTGAGAAAATACTGAATCGATTATGTTTTTTCTTAACGTTGCAATTCTTACTACACTTTCAAAGCATGTAGATTTTTAGATTACCCGAGCACGCTAAATTTGTTATAGTTAAATCTATCAGATTATTGTTATTTAAATGTTTATTAAACCATTTACAAAATTGTACACGTTGCACGTATTTCTTAATAAACCGTAACTTTGTTTAATTGTAATGCTTTGTGGCAGTTTTTACTGGGAATTCTAAAAATTGTATGCTTATAAATTAAAAATGAAACTTTGATTTTATACCTGTTACCGCAGTTGCTACTGAAAACACAAATATTACTGAATAGTTCTTAGAATAATGGTTTCAAAATATGAAAATAAAGAATAAGAAAAACAACAAAAAGTATACTTATAATACCCGATGTAAACAAACGTGATGATTTTTTGAGAATGGTACTAAATGGTAATACTACCAACCTAAAACAATGTTGATGTAAGCGGTCTAGGTCACATGAAAAACGGATTTTAATGATAGTCAAGCTTGTGTCATATTTTTTAATGGTCGTAGCTCCGACTATTTTTTAGTCAAACATTTATTTATTGATATTATATATAATAATAAAGTATACTTATCTGCTTATCTTATGGAATCAGTAGGTCAAAACAATTTTTAAAAATTTTTTAGTCAACCGTTTGAAAATGTTGCATGTCGATTTTTGAGTTTATAAGGTCTTTCAGAAAACTCATTTTCTCATTACTGGTTAAGTCATAGACTAATAATTTGAACACCATTGTTTTCCTTGCAGTCTGCTCTATCTTTTATGTCTTATTTACCTTTTGAATATTTTTAAGTTTAATACTTGAAAACTGCTCTAGAAAACAACTGTTTTTATTTCTCAAGAGACTGCTTTTGAGGGAATGTATATCAAGGTTGGTTTTTGGCATGATAATAAAACTAAGTACCTTATTAAAATTACTGATACTGGTAGTTACCTTATTTTTTTATATAGTTTTAAACTTCATTTTTTTAAAATTGTTGTTAACTTTAGGCTCTAATATCTCTGTATTTACTAAATCATTTCGGATTTTAATGTGTTTTAATGTTTGTGTGTTTGCTTAGAGTTTACTGCATTTTACATAAATTACACTGAGTTAAATAGCCCTATGAAATATTTTGTTCTTCTTTAGTAGCTATTATGACAATTTGGCTTCTTTCTAAAAACATTTTCCAAATTAAGGATAATATCGGCAATTTTCTACTTAAGTCTACTTAAAAACCTTTAAATCTTTTTATTGCTAAATGCACAATTAAACGTCACTAGAACCCCGAGAACCAGAACATCAAAATAGTTTTTATCTGTATTTTACCATCATGCTAATTTCTAGATTATATTTAACCTGTAACACAGGACGGAATTTAGGCTTTACAAATAATTGATCATTCAATAAGAATACCTAATTTAATTATTAAGAAATATTTTTAAATGTTTCAGCTTCACGTACTAAATTCGTAGTAATTAATGTTGTAAATAACATTTAAATTAAATTAAGTCAATTTTTGACAAATTAAACATAGTAGCAGATTTGCCCGAAAATATTATTATCTATTCATCCTAAATTGAAGTAATTTATTGTTTTATATACTATTTACATATTTTATTAGACTTTACATATTTTTAACATCATTATATGCGATTATTCTTGCTACAGCTTAACGGTTTATTTCTTATGGTCTGAAATATACGTATTTAGCAAATTATGTTTGCGTGACAAGTTTAAATTGATATTGCTCTCTGTATATTAAGGCCACGATATGAATAGATTTGTTTTCGACGACTTTTTGTAACTTCCATCTTTGTGTATTCTTGTGTACTTTAAATTCAATAAAAACTGCGCTTTACGTTAAATTAGTGCCGATGGTAAAGTTTTAATAATGCTGTATTTTTAACCATTTTTGTGTCTTGGAATATATACGATTTTTTATGAAATTATACCATACTTTTATATAGGTTTTGTTTTTTATAATAAGATATTGGTGTAGAACTGTTTTAATTGTTGCATTTGTTTTGCTAATTTTTTATTGTTCAATAATGGAACCAGGAAGGAAGTGCAAAAAATATAACATTATTTACTAAAAAACTGAATACCGTTACGTTGTGTAAAAGGTTTCGTTCTTGTCTTTTACTGATAGACATCGCGATTAAACACTACAATTGTAAATAAAATTCTTATTAAAAAAAGTCTGTAATTATATTTTTTGTGATTATAGGGTTTATAACTTTTTATCGTCTATATATTCTGTATTATCTATTATATTATGTTCAATATGAAGTATGGAAAGCTAGATTTTTTTTATTATCAATTTATGAAACAAATATGGTGTCATATATTTGAATTCTTGACATTATATAGTTTTATATACACATATTAGAACATTGAAAAGCTTAATATTTATTTATTTGTTTAGTTGACAAAACTACTTTTAATTTTCAAAGTTTTGGTAATAAATATATCGTCTTTGAATTAGTATAAAATGTACCAGGCTATTGTGAGAATTCATTAAACTTCACTTCAATCTATAACATTAAAATAGTTGTTTCTCTGTCAGCATTTGATTGGAGTAATATATCAAGTTGTTTAACTTTTAGATTAAGTTTAGGAATTCTGTTAATTTTTTGCGTCATACAAACAACATAGTTCATAATTTAGGTATTGTCAAATTACATAGTTTTAATTTAAGAACTGTAGAATAATAGATCTCAAAGAATCTTACAAAATTCTGAAACAACTAATATATTATTCTGTTTTTATCTCTACTTACTCTATTTTTTAATTAAGAGGACCGGAAGTCATTTAAGAGGGACATTCAAAATTAAAACGAACTATAAATAAAGTACAAGCAATAAACACAAACGCAAAATAAAATTGTTTACAAACGCCATTAGTGCTCGCTTTATTTTTCTTATATAAACTTTGCTAAACAAAATATTATGAGAAATCAGTCGCGATATTGCGATGTTTACACACAAGAACACGCCACAACCATATTTTCATATTTATGTCACTAAATTTTTGTTTATTATTATATTGATACACATTTAGTATATAATTTACTAACTCTGAGGGACACATAAAATTTTCTTCTTTAATGGAATTATGTTCAGTGATAGATAAAAATCATTTTGTTATGGCTACTAAAATGATTACGTTTCTGCAATAAACAAACATGGCATTTAACAACAAATAAACATTTTTGTTATTGTTATTACAAACAACAAATAAAAAAGTAATAATTAACAATTTTTTGAAATAAATAATGAAATAAGAAATGTTAATACCTAAGCGGGGTTTTTTACAATTTTGTATTAAATACTAAATAAACAAGCAAGAAGCTGTTGATTAAAAGAAATTATAATTAAACGTCAAGTTTCTGCAAACCAAAAATATAAAAAATAATATATGTATATGTCGAAAGTGGAGCATAGCATAGCGAATGCCATGCCGAGCGCTGTATGAGAGTAAGTTAAGCTATGAGACTTTCGATGAGAGTAACATACATTATTTTTTGTCCTGTTTTTTGATAAATTTTTGAAATAATTTAAAAAAACACATTGGAAATATAAATATAATGTTGATGTTGATAGTACATTTCTACCAGACACACACTTAAATAATAATTGACTTTTAAAGAATAATTTAACGTAGATTTTGAGCACAAAAGTACCTAAGTACCTAAAGTACCGAACCTAAGTAACCTAAAGTATTACTTTATTGTATCATTATAATTAAGTAATTTTATTTTATTAAAATTACATTTTTTGTGGCGTTTAAGCGCTCTATGGCGTTGTTACGTTACAGCCTCGCTCGCAAGCTCGGTCGGATCGATTTGCTTCGTATTTACTTAATTTATTATTATTTTTGTATTTGGAAAAATATTGTTTTAAATCATAGAATAGGTTTCTTGTATTCGTTTGCATTTGGTTTTTTGTTTGTTTTTAAATTTTTTTAAATTGAATCGTGCTATTTTTATAATATCTAAAACCCCAGAGGCTATCTTTTAGTTTTTCTTTATAATTTTGTTTTAAAGGTTTTTTTTGTTTCCCGATTAATAATATTATACACTGTGTTCGTAAATGATTGACGAGCGTTTGAATTTGGCGCGCCGTCAAACTAGTAACTTTGATTTTACAGCGTTGATTCAGTTTTGATGGATTTCTCAATTTGACAATTTATTTATAGTTCAGTGGTGTGCTTGTTTATATTGCGAATTTTTTGTTAGTATTTCAAGTTTTCATTACCAAAAGGCTTTTTTTATTGCCACATATTCGACTGTACAGCTTTTACTTGATGTAAGTTAAAAATAATTTACTTAACAAGAATATATCACATCTTTTTAGATTATTAGAAATGGTGTTTACCTAACAATACAATACCTTTATTATTGAGGCTTATTTTCGTTCGGGAGTTCGCAATGAACAAGGAACGTAGGATTACTCTTACCAAAATTGCTACGAACAGTTTCATGAGCAATTTCCCAATGACGTATTTCGATATGATTCTTTTGCACAACATGTTCGTCATATAGTCGAAAGGTTTCGTAGTACGGGTACTGTTTCAAAAAATCTACCGGTCGGCCTACTGTTTTAACGGAAGAAGTTGTTGAAGATATTCGCCACAGAATGGAAGTGAGTCCGAAGAAATCTCTGCGACAATTGTCACAACAAACAAATCTATCGCTTGCTACATGTCAGAAAGTTTGCAAGAAAGTCTTGCAATTACACCCATACAAGGTGACTGTTACACAAGAGTTACTGCCTCCTGATTTTCCACGTAGAATAGAGTATTGCCAATGGTTTAACGAAGTCTTAAACAATGATGACGTGTTAGATGTAAGTTTCTTTAGTGATGAAGCATGGTTTCATCTTAGTGGATATGTGAATTCTCAGAATAGTAGAATATGGTCAGCAGAAAACCCTCATATTTTTGTAGAAACATCACTTCATTCGCAGAAGATTGGAGTGTGGTTGGCGATGTCACGACGTAGGATCATTGGTCCGATTTTTTTTAATGAAAATATTAATGCAAACACTTATAGAGAGTTAATTTTGGAACCGTTTATTAATGAACTAGATGATAATGAGTTAGAGCATTGTTATTTCCAACAAGATGGGGCCACCGCTCACACTGCTAGATTAACATTAAATTATTTATGACAGTTCTTCGGTGACCGATTGATAAGTGAAAATAGATTGCCTCCACGATCACCCGATTTAACCCCACTGGACTTTTTTATGTTTGGTTTTTTAAAAAATAAAGTACATTCACAGCGTCTACATACTTTAGAAGAAATGCGAAATGCGATTACACAAGCTGTTAACAGTATTACACCGGAAGTGTTACATAATGTTTTTAACAATATTAAAAAAAGAGTGAACCTGTGTTTAAATTTAGATGGACAGCATTTTGAACAGATGTTGTAAAATTGTATAATTTTTTACATTTATTAATTACACTGTAATTTAACTTCTATTGAACCTCATGTTTATAAGTATTTGAAATTATGTTCTGTCTTATAAATTAAGTAACAAAATAAATTTACATCTTAATCACTTTATCATAAATTTAAATATTAGTAAAATATTTTATACGCGCCGTCCATGGAGTGTTAATACTTAGTACCAATTTTATAAAATTATCTGATGGGCGCCAAATTTAAACGCCCGTCAATCATTTACGAACACAGTGTACAACAAACTATGTTTGATTTATCTTTTGGCATAGATGGCAATAGTAATTTTTATTTTTCTGTAATAAAGAGATACCCATTCTGATTTAGAATTTCTTGTTAATAAAAAAACATTTGTATTATTTAAGTTAAAAGAATACTCACATTGTTCCACACCCATCCGTGGCAGCTTATATAAAGTTGATATGCTAATTTGTCTTCCTAGGTACTTTTACAAAACGATTTTTTTATTTTGAAAAATGATATACAAATGCTGACAGCTGGGTTATGGTGGAAAATTTTAACCGACTTGAGTTTCTATTTAAATTGTGAAACATTTAAAAAAAAGGCACATATATGCACATTTTACGTATAAAGAAATAAAAACTACTGCATTAGTTAGCAGTGTCGGATCAAGGCGGGGGATAAAGGAGGGTATATGCCACGGGACGAAGGGGACGCCGATGCCGTCTTGGTTACATTTTTTTAATCATGTTAACTACTTCACTAATACTTTTCCGAAAATGTTTAAACTGATAGATTATTTGCCGTAAGTACATATTTGAAACCTAAGTAAAAATTTTCAAATCTTAATATGTTGAATATATAGGTTGTGTATTGTTGCATAAGAAAAAAAATATCTGGCGCACAGGACGAAGTCACGCGAAAAGAGAGAGAGAGAGAGAGAGATAATTTTATTGGACATTTACATAAAAGTGAAGATATTGGTACTGAAGCTTGTAAAAATGTTACAAGCTAATCAAATTGATCCATTGGACCCTGCAACTTGGTCAATTTACGAAGGTATGGAGGATAAGATGCGTTGTTTATTATGTTCTGAATCTGCTATAGTAAATTGAAAAATATTCATGTTGGTTAGATTTTAAGTCCACCGAAAGGGAACAATATCACTTGACACGATCAGTTTAAAAAAACGCCAAAGTAATGTGGTTAATAAAAAGAAGATATTTGACGTATTCAAAGGAAAATGATACATGTTTTGCATTCTTTGTAAATTATTTAAAACAGGGTTACATTCTTTACAAACAACAGATTTAACAAATTGAAAAAAAAGGTTTTAGAAAAAGTATCACAACACGAGTGTTCAAAATCACACTAGGAAAATGAGAGATATTTTAAAAGTAATAATAGATGCAATCTTGTATTTCGCTACAAACTGTCTATCCTTTAGGGGATCTTAATTTATTGACGACGTCATTGAATTCTAGAGAACAAGGTCAAGTATCTTATTTATCAAAAACAACTCAAAAAAAGGCATAATCTTGTTTTAAGCAATTAATGTGGTCAGTCCTACGATAACGGATCAAATATGGCAGGTGTGTACAAAGGTGTTCAGAAAAGAATTAAAGAAATCAATAAATTTGCGATACGTACAACGGCACTCTTTGAATCTTGTGGGAGTAAATTCCAAAACAGTATCCCCGGAAATTTTAAAATTGATGTAGTTCCAATATTATTTACATTTTTTGTGTCATCAACTCAGCGGTGTAACATTATAAAAAAGCATACTAAAAAAAATTTGCTAGCCAAAACAGGTGGTCAGCAATGTCAAAGACGGTTCACGTTTTAATAAACATTTTTAGAGAAGTTGTTGAATCTTTCAACCAATTGATAGATCCTTATTAACCTGAAACTAAATCTGAAGTTTACTTGTAACATTACTTGACTTTCGTTTTATTAGTTACTTAGTTGCCGGGCCTGCATCTTAAAAGAGCTTAATAGAGTAAATAAAGAGATTCAGAAAAAGGACATCATTTTTTAAAACCTGTAGAAATGTTAAGAGGTTTTATATCCATAATAAGTAGACTCAGAAAGAATTAGCTGAGCTTCCTGGAATGCAACTTTCCATGGAAAATTATCCCGTGTCAAAAAGAAAGAGAATGATCGGCGAAATAGGACAAGATGAGAGTCGAATCAGAATAAAGCGACAAGAAAGACTTAGGAATTTACCAATTCTTTCTATAGAAAGTGTTATGGCCGATTCAGTTAATTAGGGCAAGGTAATTAACATTTGCTGAAAAAAAAACAAGAAAAGTTGATTTTGTACAAATCAAAATATTTTCTATACTCTGTCACATAAAAAATGCAACACCAAGAAGGTGTTAGAATTTTTGGATCAAACTGGGCAGAAATGTTTAGCTAGTCAAAAGTAGTAATTGATTAAAATTTCAAAGAAATTAAACAAAAGATAAAGGCATTTTTTATTGTGTCGATTTCTTTCTGAGGTATTGCATCCTAGGCAATCTATAATTCATGTCGGAGTGTCTCTAGTGTCTGTGGAGGATTGGCTAATTGCTTGAATGAAAACCCACTTTCACGTAAGCCAATAATTCAATCAGTTGTCAATAATTTTCACGTTGCTACACTCTAGGCATAATCGCAACCTCAAAACGCGAAGAACACCAAAACCTA
The DNA here is from genome assembly GCA_035610365.1 of Aquatica leii. Taxonomy (NCBI): domain Eukaryota; kingdom Metazoa; phylum Arthropoda; class Insecta; order Coleoptera; family Lampyridae; genus Aquatica; species Aquatica leii. The sequence goes on along the minus strand of CM069433.1, from coordinate 41,072,960 downwards.
AGAATTGCAACCAAAAACAACACCGAAATCGACTTATCTCTTAAGAAATATACCCGATAATTTCGATTGTAACAACAAGTAAAACGTCAAATTTTCCATGGCGACTGGATTATTTTGAATTTTAATCAATTACTACCTAGTTCTAATGCCTTCTTTATGTTGCATTTTTTATGTCGCAGAGTATATGTTGTAAATTCTTGAAAACAGTTAGGTTTAATATTATTATGTTATGTGAATAATAAAATATTCTTACTTAATTAAGTGAATCTTTTTTTTTTCGTTTTCCTAGTAAAAAGCACGTGGAGCTTAGATATTTCCCACATATGAGCATGATGTTAAGAGTGGTGGTGAGAAGTGGTGGCAAAAAATATTTGTGTTCCTTAAAAAAACTATTAAATCTGGCATGTAAAAATAAGTCAACTCTAGTTTTTATAATTATAATTTTGCCAGAATAGTGTAAATGTAAATCTTACAAGGCAGTAAGACGTCGAACTAAGGGAATAATTTTTAAATTACAATGTTATATTAAAGGGAGTATTTACTACATATGAATTTTAAATTGTCTACTAGGACGAATATGTCTAAATGTCTTCATTATTAATTATTATTACTCTCATGGAAATTTTCTCTACTAAATATGATTGAGATTTAAAAATAAGAATTATTTTATTACTTTCATACTTAACAAATTATTAGCTACGCTTATATTTTTATTATTCTTTTGATTACATTACATTTACATTCATTTTAATCAAACTGTAATTTAACCTATTATTTTTTATTTTTAATATTTTCTGTGTATAATTTCTTTTTACTGCAAATAACAATTTTCTGTTGCAGATTGTTTTGAGTAAGACTGCTAATATTTTTCAGTGCTTTTATTTTCTAAACTATGATCTACAAAACGCCCTAACTTTTATTCGCAAGCATAAACACAATTTCTCCCTAAAAATCAATATTGATTAAGGTCACTATCCGAATGTAAACAAAACTTGAATCGACTACTATTGTGTATACGAGCGGACAAAATGCCTATCGCAAATACGGATGGATTGCACGGCTGACAGAATCTTTATAAAGGAATAATCAAATGTTGTATTTATTACTTCCGGTGCTAACAGTAACTATTGTTTTTTTAAATAAAATTTTAGAGACATGTTTTGAATAAAATTTTGTTGTTAACTGCAAACTCATTTTGATTTTAAATTTTATTTAGTTCAAATGGTCATGGTATTTTTATTTCATATATTCTTGTATGTTGGTCTGATTATCTTGCATTTTTGTGGACTAGTTTTAGAACGTTTATAAGACGGCGTAAGTAACTTGTAAATATTTCGTTTCTATATTGGCCTTCCATTCCCACTAAAAGCAAAATACTTTCTAGGAGATGACATTAATAGCGAACTTTAACTAAGGAAAACAATTATTGACCTACCTATTTAGTTTTACATTGCGAAAGAAACACTTAAAACTATTATTTTTTATTGACAATTAGTTTAAATTATTTGTTAGCAATATAAATCAATGTTTGTTTGTCAATTTATCTATATTTTGAAGAAAAAATACAAATGTCTTTTACATTTTCAGAATTGAGTTTTCGTTTATAACTACAAAAACATTTTGATTTTTATTTGTTTGAAAGTCTCCTTACAAGCAAGTTTTGAATTTTTTTAATTAAATGTGACTGAAAGCAGACATTTCCTAGGATTGTAAAAATTGATATTTTGTTGTTTACTATTCGGCAGTAGTTTCCATTATTTTTTCCGTTGAAAGAGAATATAAAATTAGTTTTGACTCTTTATCTCTTTTTTTTTCTTTACGTATGTTTAAGATTTTATTGGAGTACTACAAAAAGTTTATAAATTGGAAAATTGCTTATGATAGACATTTCAAAACACATACGTTGCGATTGTTAAAGGAAACAATGTTTAAGTTATGTCAATGTATATTTGATAATACCCAATACAAAAGAGTTATGAAAAGAGGTAAAAAGATTTAAGTACAGAAATTAAAATTTTTACTAAAAAATAATAGTAAGGTAATGAATACACAAAATAACTTAATTTGGTCTAAAATAACAACTTACTTTGGATGAGGTATACTTATCACTAAAGAGCAGATAGTAAGGCAAGAAAAAATACCAAAAAAGGTGGCATGAAAGGCATATTAAACCTGCCAAAAAAGCAATAAAAAAGGCACAAATATCTATTAACTCTATTTACAGTTTATTATTCTGTTTTACAATGTTTATTAAGTGCTATTATTTTCCCAAGCACAAATCAAATATTTTTCAATATTTTGACCTTTTATCATTTGAAATATTTTTATATAAGGAGAAAGTTCTTTCGACATCACAAGATGTTAGTGGAGCAAATTTTAATGCCGATGTTTCTGTTATTGTTAAATATGTATATTTTCTGTTGATGCTTCATGATCTCCCCTTTTTGAATTTTAGTCAGTTGTTTAAAGAGGTCAAAGGAAAGGGTTTTTGATGTGACGGAATCCAGTTTTTGATTACTTTTTCTTCCTATAGTCCCTGGACATTCTCTTATAATTGCTCTTATTCTTTCGAATGTAGCGAAAGATTCGGTTATTGCGGTTTCGCTTTTTTCTAGCTTCTTTAATTCGTCAGGAATGCCGGAAAAGTGTGTTTTTATAAAAACTAGTCCTCTCTTAACAGCTTCGTCATTAAAAGCTTTTTGAGATTTACCTGAAGTAAGACAATTCAATTATTGTATAAGCAGTGTTGTAAATAGATAATTTTTAAATTATATAGATATAGATACATTTTTTTTCTTTCAAAAATTATCTAGTATTAGATAATAGATAAATGATTCAAACTTTATATAGATAACAGATAATAGATGAAATAATTTATCTAGTAACAACGATAAATGGAGTTCATTTGAAGAACTACTAGGGAATGCGGAAAATTACTGCAGAAAAACAAATATTGTAACTGGAATTTTACGAGACACTGGATTTTTTATAAATATTATTTAAATAAAAAATTATATATATACAGATACATATAACTTATATATTTTTTGAATGTATCTAGATACATATAAATAGATAAAAAGTATTAATCTAGATTAATTTATCTATATGAATTTATATAGATAATTTACAACACTGTGTATAAGACAATGTAAGATTATGCTATGAACTTTACCACTTTTTTCAAAATGTGTGGCATAAAAAATGCAAGCTGATAACCAAGTTCCCCATCTTGTTATGATAGCTTCTGATGGAAGTTGAACATCTGGAAGTTTTTCTTTATAGGCCCTTACCCGTAATGGTGCTTTCACAAAAACCCGAAACAAGATCCAATAATCAAAAAGAGAATCTAATATGTTAGAGATGTTTACCTTTTTGGTGGCAGAAATTAACTTGTTTACTATTGCAAACTTGTCTAACGAATTCACACACCCTATGCATTCCATGTGCTAGGCAAGTTTGTTTTAAATTCGGATAAAATATTTCTAATGCCTGAGCGGATTTGATCATATAAGGTACTGCATCGGTTACGAATAAGAGAACCTTCTCTTTTTTTACGCCATTGGAATACAGAAGTCCTACAAAAAATATATAATTGTAATTAATAGATTGGATTATATTAATCAATCATTAAAAAAAACTTACGTAAACAATCATCGAAAAAAATTGCAACTGTTTTGCGATTGGTTTGTGGAATTTCTTTGGATGCTAGCTTTGCCTGGTTCTAGTTCAGACAATTTACCAACCACAAAATTTGCTATATAACGACCTCTGCAATCGGTTGTTTTATCAACCGAAGTCCAAATGTAATGGTCCCCAATGTCATTCCCTATTGGCTGATTTTTTTATAGAAGGTAAACTAGCATTTTGAAAACTATTAATACTTTAATTAAACTGCTTACCGATTGGTAACATATATCTAAATAATTTTTTCTCAAAGTTTATTCATCTGGAACAACTTGTTCGGTGTATTTTTCGAGGAAATTGCGAAAATTGATATTATTAAGTTTTTTAAGAGGAATTTGAGCCGACACCAATGCTTCGCACAAATCTAGAGCAAAAGTTGTTTTTGATGGGCCAGGTTTATACTGTTGATCTTTTCTAACGTTTTTTAACAATGGTTGTTTCATGGTTTTTTTAATTATTTTTAAAATGTAAACTACTACCCAAGTGTTGTTTTACATGGTACTTTTTAGTAGCACCGATCTAAAATAATACATATACTAGTAATTAAAAGCATTTAAATTAAGATAATACAAACTTACTGATTTTGAACAAACTTGATAAAAAAGGTTTTCCCCGTCGGTTGTTAAACTATTGTTCAATTTACTCCACTTGTAATAATTTTCAAATTTTGATTGTTTATTAGGTGGCATTTTTTAAAACTTACTCACAGCACAACAGCAATAGACTATCACAGTGTGACAATATCACAGGTATTTATAACAAACAAAGAATATTTTAGTCATGTGTTTCAATGATTAAAGGAATCCCACCGGACTTCATTAAAATTATCTATATTTGTTTGCTTTACTTAGGTACTGAATAGACCTATAACATATGATTCATTCCGAACTCCTTCCGGTTTTGTAAATAGTGTTTTGTTAATCCTAGTATAAATTCTTACAATAGTTCTTCTCTATAAGCGGCTTTTGTATTTAATGTTTTCTGGAAACCATTGTTTAACAAAAGATGAAAATTCCTATTGTTATTTATAGGTTCGTGGTAAGACCTTTTGAGCAAAAATATTCTACATAATTTAAGTAAAATTCTGTAATGCGTTATTGTCATCTACCTATTAATACACTGTTTACACAAACTTTTCAAAATTTATATGTAAAAAGGCAATATAAAATAATACTCTTTCAAAAGGCAAAAAGTTACACAAAAAGGCAAAATAGGCAGGCTCTAGGCATTTGCCTGACTGTCCGCTCTTTACTTATCAGTTATTATTCATCCGTTTCCTTACTTTTTTATGACGGTAATCTGGATTCCAGAAAATGTCACTACTTTTTTGGAACAAGTCACTTACAATGTGTGAAGTTTTGTGACATATTTTGTATTTTTATCCTGACAGAAACAAATGATAAGTTTACTCATATAAATTTGATTTTGACTCCCGTGTCTATCAGTTGGCACGGTTAGGATAAATAGAGTGCCATCGCCAGTAATTGAACATTTAAGAAATTTTTAAGTGTGTCAAAATGTGTCTATCTTTTTTAATTTTAGTATTTAGTCTAAACGAAAAATACTTTGACTAAAAATGATATTTCAACTTGCTAAAATGATTTAGTCTTAAGAAAAGATACTGCAAAAAATATAATAGACAAAAAGTCAGAAATTTTCAGATACTTTTTCTAGTTTTTGGCCAGTATTATGGATAATAAAGAAACAACAGTTTTATATAATATTTTGTATTAGAAATAGAAAGGAACATTTATTTGATTAGAAGCTAGGTACAAAAAAACAAAAGAAAACATAATAGGCTTATGATACAGGCAAACAGTTGTAAATGTCACATCATTTATCTCTGATGAAAACTTATACCTCACACAGTTTCCAGAACCTATAAGTTTTAGTTGTTCTAGCTTGTGTAAAAGTTGAGCAGCACAAACGGTGCTAATATCATTTTTTTATAATTTTATAAATGGATCGGTCACAATCAATAGGACAAAGTGCTTGGAATTTTATTTCATCTGAGCTAAATATATTCTGAATACAACAAACCTAGTTATGCGACTTCTTTTTCTTGGGAAAACTAACTAAGCTCTTTGTAAATAGAGTTTTTCTTTTTCTGACATCTGTCATTCAAAATGCTCTTTCCACTATCACTTGCAAGCTATTCATCTGATATATTATTAATACTGGTTCTACTCTCACACCATTCTTCATGCTCTTCACTGTCAGAATCGTTTCTTTGAGTTTTACGTTTTTTGGTCTTTCTGCATCCTTTCAGTTTTTTGTCGTTGACTTTCTTAAGCTTCTTCTCTTCTGTTTCTTGTTTTGCTTCTTCTTTTTATATTTGAAATTTTTTTTTGTCTTTGTGATATTGCAACCACCTGAGGCAAGTGGTAGCATGAGAGAGTCTTTCTTTTTTAATAGGTTTATTTTTTTTCTCCGGTGACTTCTATGGCCAGAAAACATCCATAAAAGAGGTCTTAACAATTCGATTTTGACGTTTTACAATGTTGTTACTTGACTATGGAGTTAATGGGCTCAAAAAACATTGCTATGTATGTTGATAGTACATCCCTTTTTGTTGCTTTTCTGCGAATTTTTACAGGCACTTTTAAATATGGTAGTACCTTTCTCTTTACTTTCAAAAACATGTGTCTGGTCTCTCTTAGTTTCATAAACTGTGGTACAAGTTTCTCTAATAATTTCTTTATTAACATCAACCTACTCATTCACCCAGTGCCGCTTCTCTAAACTGTTTCCTTCTCTTTGGTGGTAGTACGGACTCAAAGTAAAGAAAATGTGCTACAAAAAATTCAGTTGGTTTAAATTGATCCTTATTCTTTTTTTCTTGTTTCTTCCTTACAATGCGTAAAGTGTTTTGCATGCATTTTTTTGAAATCGATAGCTTCTACATCAAATAGATATAGTCCGGAATTCCGAAATCCTTTTTTAACTGTGTTTACACAAATATACTTTATAGCATTTTTTAAAGAAAGAGGAAATTTTGCTTTATTAATAGCTTTGTTGTTATTTGCCGTTTCCCAGTCAAACACAGTTTTTACAGTTATTTTTCAATGGGACAAACAGAGAAACATCTGCTGGTTGCAAAACGTGGATGGCATTTGCAATTAAAGCATACAAAGTTAAATGGGGCTTTTGGCCGTCGAGTATATAAAGTATAGGTAACTTAATACCTTTCGGTTTTCAATAGGGTAGCAAAGTACTATACACATAGCTGTGAAACGTTTGTCTTGACATTCAAGAGTTTTTTGATCATCCTAGAAAAGAAAAACAGAAATAAAGTTAGGATTTACTATTTATTTACAGGTGTTGTACCTATAACCTAATCAATATTGGCGTTCCACAGCAGAAATTGTAAACGAAGCTGCAATGCATTTTTTTAAACCAGATTTTAGTTTTTAGAAGTATTTCGTACTCTTTAGTCCTAAAACCAGACCTATTTTGGGATTTGTGGCAAATCACCAAGTTGAATATTCTGGTAGGGTCCTCTAAAGTGTCTTCCGTATTTTCGCTAGTCAAATATTGGCGAATTTTTTTGTGTCACGCTAATAGAATTTTGGGAAACACATTTATTGTCTCAGCATGAAGTTGACGAACTTATGGATGCCGTCTTAGGAATGCGTTAAACCATTTAGATCCAGCTTTTTTTTAGACGGATTAACACGATTGTCCGCTTCAATTAAGTTCTTAACGGTGTCGCAGAGTAGTCTTTTATTAAGGGGAAATCCTTTCTAGGCAGAAGGAAATATCCAGCATACAAGTAATTTTTCTTCCTGCTGAGTCACTATCATCGCGGGACCCATTTTGCGTTTTTTGCTAGTTCTTTTTTTAAACTTATTTATTAGGGTAGATGAGGAACAATGTAATTTCTCTTTGATTGACGTATGGAACAAATGTTATTTTTGATATCGCCAAGAGTTTGTACTAATTGTTCTTTCCTGTGCTTAAAAAACGCTTTACTCTTTTTAATATTTGCTGAGATTATGCTGAAAGGAAAGTAACATTGTAATTTACTAGTAGTTGACCACTTTGCAAGACCAGTGGTTGACCACATATATTTTGTGGTCAATTATAGGATAGAGTTGCTTAAAAACGTAACTGAAATAAAATTAAGCAAAATAGTCAGTAACAACGACTTTGAGAGTGAGGAAATAGCAAAATCCGTAATATGTTTTAAAATCAGTAGCTGACCACTGCTGTCAATTATTGCACAGCTGTTAAATTTTAGAATCCAGTAATTGACTAATACATTTTTTTGGTAAAAAAACGGAGTTTTTAATTAAATATCATAAAAACCTTTTATGTTGCATAGCCAGTTATTAGTTTAATGTATTTGAATTTGAGTTATTGGTTATGGATTTATATAGTGATGCATTTACTTTGCTTACTGTAGAAACACACATTTAACTAGTATAACCGATACTAACAATAATACTATATTTACCAATACGAAACAAACGATTTAAACAACTTTGATCATAGAGAATTCGCATGTTCGGACAACAGATCAATGACAATTTTTTACTAAAACTTGTGAATTCAACTTTTGGTAATTAAATATAAACACATAATCAAATAAACACATCTATTTACTAAATGCCCAAATTTAATAAACCGACAAAAGAAATAAATCGAACAATTTATAAGGTATGTACAAAATATAGTTTATATACATGAAAATAAATCAAATAATCATCGTTTAAATGAATAACTACTACTAAATGTTCTAAATTCAAACCAAGATCAGATTTATCTTTTACAATTAAACTACTATGTTATTTACAAAATGTTACGATGCCAATTTATCAAAATCATTTTCGATCTATAAGATCTAACAACCAAATGCAAGTTTTTACAAATAACGATGCTTCGTTTCACTACGAAGACCAAATGTTACGATAATATTACAAATTTGCGAGTGCTCTGTATTACGACAAAGGCTTTTTATTTATTTTCGAATCAATAGCGATGAAAGTGATGGTGAAGAAATGCCATGAATGTACATCTTTCGAGCTTATATAATTAACGAACTAACGAAATTCATTCTTATGTATGCGATGGTTTGACAAGGTCAATTTTAAACTTTTCCTTATCCACAATACGATACCAATGGAATTTTACAATTCTATCGACTCCAGAAAATGTAAATTCTTCACAATAACGAACACCTTGTAGTGATAAAAGCGACTTCCATTTATGCTACTATAATATCTCAATTGGGTTGCTAGTTCTAATTTTGACGAGATTTACAAATACGAGATTGGATCGATACAACAATTCAATGACGCCATTTTTCTTCAACTAAATGTATCACGATCAACTACAATTTTCGACTAACAATATGCGATCCAATCGATTTTTGGGAACCAAATCTTAAGGTCTTTGTAATTACAATAAGAAGGTTTAAGAGCTTTCACAACGTATTCATTAGCGAACAGCACAATTGAAAAGAACGAAACAATAGCTATTCGCTAGTTTCCCATAGGCGTACTATAAAATTTAACGTATGGGTTCGAGCGACAATTAAATTCAAAATTAGGCGTTACATTATTAACCGAAAACTCACTGATTGAAATTCGTTTTTGGTACACTTGTCATAGATTATACAAAATCTCCAAAATGCCCTATTTTTTACGAAATAATTTGAAAATATAAGGGCATATTCGAGTCATATTTTTTATTTATTTATTACGGTTTTCGTCAGTGAGGCTAACACAATTATAATAATCATTTCAGAAGTTTTGAAAACCTAGTGTCACCGTTGCAACCTCTACGATATTATATAGTGAACGATAATAGTAATTTTGACTATTTAATGTGCAACTAACATAAGTCTACTATTCAAAGTTACATAATAAAGCTATCTATTATAGAACTTTAGTGCGCGCGTATTGTCTTCACATAAATAAAATAATAATGGGTAGAGATTCAAGACCGTATTTGCTTTTGATATGGAAACGTCGGAGGAAGTTTAGTAAATACATGTAGGTATCGTTTCATTTTTATACTTGAGTGTAAACGTTATAATAAATAATATTAATGTATATTTTGTATCTAACACAAAATTATAATCAGATCTGGGTCCAAACCTTGTAGTTTTTAAAAAATCTATCTAAACATTTAAATTTTTCGCCAACTCGATTTTTTTCTCCAAACACCAGAGGCGCACAACCTTTTCATTTATCACTGATCATAAATGCATTTGCGTGAAGTATCTATAGATATAGGCAGTGGCGCACCCAAGGGTCAAGGGGACTAAATCAGAAATTGTTATTTTACCTGCCTAATATTTAATGTTTGTAGTGACAAAAAATTGCAAAGCAATTATAGACATCTTCATTTAAATATTGCACCTTCTTGATTATTTCATAAAATATGTATGTAGTACCTAATCCATAAAGTAGCTCAAGTGTAAAATTATTTTGAGTGTCTGTGTGTGTGTAACGATGTACCCACGATAACTCTCGAACCAGCTTCATATTCTCTCGGATCTATCAAAAGATGAGTCTGATAAAGAAACCGGAAGTAGATGTATGCTGCATCTTTAACAGTTTTTCTTATATAATTTTGTACGTATGTAAATTATTCGAATTATTTTTATAGTTTCTTATAGAGATAATTCTTCCTAACAATTTATTCAAATAAAAAAAAAATTCTAACATTAACAGTTTAATAGATATTTTATTTATAGTTTAAAATGAATTCACAAATATATTATAGGTTCGAATGCTGCCTGCTACGATTTGTTTAGAAAAATATTTCATATCAAGATACGTTAAAATAATAATTTTTACTGATTTACTAAAGGGGAAAGCAATATCGAGGCGCGCAAATATAGGGGTTAGTCGATATGACAACATAAGCGCAATTTGTCATATTTCGGTTATATCTTAATGAAATCGAGGAGAAAAATTTCAAAAAATTATAGCATGCTAGAAAGTCAATACAAACGTGTACATATCACTTCAAAATGGTTTTATGACAACATAACCTTAAAGAAATATGTAGACATTTATTCATCATTTCTTATAGGAAAGTTGTGTGATGACTACACCAGTTTTTTTCTGTAGAAACTGCATTAATTTCTAAAAAAGTTATTTTTTATTTTTTAGTTCGATGATGTGTGATTTTGTATGTTCGCAACACATTTATGAATAAGTAATAGGATACATTTCAAATCTGTAATCAAGGATTACACAATAGGTCCATGCGTAAAACTGGCGGCATTGTGTTCAGATTTGTACAGAGGTATTCGCAATTTGTTATTTAAAGCGTTAGTCGTCATTTTTTAGTGTCAGGACTCGGGGCGTGTGGGTTAATCGTTTGTTACGTTCAAGATTAGCGTGTAATTAATAGGAGGATCCAGTGAAAAAAGATATGCTTTTAATAGTTATATTTGTTCCCTGTACGGTTTGCAATTTATGCATTATTTATCGGGTGTTATTTTGGTAAATATTGATGTTGATTTAATTAAGAGCGATGCATTATAATTTATAATGACATTTACAATGCAAAACAACAATTGAGTAATATAATTAGCAATCAATGCTTGCATGAAACTTGATTTATCTATGTTCGTATCGTAATTTAATTGAAAATAATAGAATTTCAACACCTACAAAAAAATTTTTATTTTACTCTATAAAGTGAATACGAAAATTGTATAATCGTTTCAACTTGTATTTTAAAATGTTAAATGCAATATTTTACCACACACACGGGTATATTTTATATTAATCTTTATAATCATTGTATTTTTTTAACAGTTTTAATCGCCGGTCTATACCAAACAGTTTAAACTCATTAGAAAATGGAGTTAGTATCCAGCGTTATGCATACTTTCTTCATTGTAGTCAGTTTCTTCAATTCTTTGTAGTTTTCGATTTTTGTAAGTCGTCTATTTCGCTTACTTGTGATTTTGTTATATTGCGTTTGCTTGTGACTAACGATTTATCTCCATCAAGAATAGGCATTCTCAGATATACATAAAAAAACAGTTACAGTTATAGCAGCACATTTCAGTCAGATGTACTTTCAAAATTGGAAAAAAACGGACAGTACCTACTTCTAAGTATAAACGTAGCTGTGTAAAAACGCATTAGCCCTATCTATTGCAACAAAAACTTTTTTTTCTGTTTATTTTTCGTTACTCTAATTTAGTAGTTCTCAAGGTCAAGTGAGTCACGGACCCCCACCTAAACACCTACAGTCTTCGAGGACCCCCAATCTCCAAAAAAACGCATGATGCTAATAATTATTCTTAGTTTTGCCCATATCGTTATGTGTAAATATATAGTTTCGTGTTTAATTTAATTTTGAATTTGATGAAACACCAGAGATAAAAAAATATTCGTTTTGATTTGTTTTTGTATCAGGACTTGAAATTAAAAAAATTGTTACATGTACTCAAATATGTTTATTAACTGTTATTAACATAGTGAGACAAACATAAAACATCTTGACAAACATATAAAAATTCATCACTATCAATGGGAGGAATGCATTTGTTTCTTAAACTTTATAATGTCTGAAGTTTTGGGAACAAGTGTTGAAATTTTCAACCTCAAGGCTGGTTTAACGTTCTTCAGTCGATTTCTCTTGACACTTTTTATGTTACAAAGTGTAGAAAATGTCTGTTCACACAAATAAATCGTACAAAAAGGCACAAGTTGTGAGGGCTTTGTTTGCTAAATCTGTGAATTCCGACCGGGCAAGCAACCAAAAATGACATAAATCATTTTCTTCTTTGAAGATTACTTCCCAAGTCATACTGCAAGACAAATCTACCAGTTGACCTTGTTCATTTTCAGAGAGGTTAGTAAGACTGGCAACATCTTGTTGTTTAAAAGGGTGTCTCATCCAGTCACTGTTTCTATCTGGTGCAGGAAAGTAGTTCCTTCAAGTACTCGCTAGGTCTGTCATATGTTCGATAATCATGTCTTGAACCTCAATAGGTAGATTTTCTTCAGATTTGGTTAGAAATTGTTGTAACACAGGCAATGATGTGTAAGACTTTTTTCAACTCGATTTACCCACAGCTTTAGTTTTTCAATCATTGCTCCGATTTTGTCTTCTACTACGAATATGTTAGCATCAGGTCCTTGCAGCTTCAAGTTCAAAACATTCAAATGTGGAAATAAATCTGCCAAGTACGCAATTTTGCAGAGCCACGAAAAGTCATGAAGTTTTTCTCTTAAGATGAACTTCTCGTGTTTATCATCACAAAGCAATATTCTTACTTCATCAGCTAGTTCAAAAAAACGTGTAATATCGTTTCCTCGAGAAAGCCAGCGAACCTGTTCGCTTCCCATTTCCTGACATAGCTTGGTAAAAATGCGAGAGTTCAAGGGTTGAGACTTAATGTAGTTGACAATTTTGACGAGTTCGTCAAATACAGTTTTAAGCTCAGTTGAGATTTTCTTCACTGCCAGAGCCTCTCTATGTATTGAACAAGTGTGTCCACTTGACGTTTGGCGCTACTTGCATCACCCGAGCCATCAATCCAGTTTTATAACCCGCCATCGCTCTAGCTCCATCAGTAGCTAACCCTACACATTTATTCCAATCTAGTTTATTTTTTAAAATACAATCATTAAGAGCTTCAAATACATCATTTGCATTGTTATGTATTACTTTTTTGCAAAGTAACAGATCTTCAATGATATATTTTTCGTGTTCGTAACGGACAAAAGCTATCAAGTGAGATTTATCAGTGAAATCTGTACTCTCGTCCAGAGTGATTGGGAGTGCACATTTTCAGACATATCGCCAACTATTCTCTTAACAGTGTCGTTTGATAATTAAATCAAACTTATTTCTTTGGCCGCAGTTTCACCTAACATTATGCTACACATAATTTTTGCAGCAGGGATGATAAGCTCTTCTCCTATGTTATAAGGTTTTCCCATCGACCGGGCAACAACGGAAAGCTATGCTTCCCTCTGGACGAGTAATCGCAGGCTGCAAAGTGTACACAACGTTGTAAGAGATAGAAATAGTATTTGTCAACAAACGGTACGCACTACTTGCCAACGACAATTGTATTTGTTTACTTTTACATATTCCTACTTCAAGCTAAATATACATTGTATTTATATTTCATGTTTAAAGTTTGATTCAATTCATTTTACTATCTACGTACTTCAAATAATGCTGCTAGAACCGATTCTAAAATTTGAGGTTATAAGTATGTCAACATAAATTGACAAGTAGTGCGTACTATAACAATAAACAAATGTACTTTCTTTTCTACATGTTTGAGACAAACAAACACATTGCAAAAGTATACAGATTACTCGTCCATAGGAAAGCGTAGCTTTCCGATGTTGCCAGGTCGATGGGTTTTCCCGACTTAGCAATCAACAGAGAAACAGCATATGATGCAGTGGTTGCCTTTTCAGTTGTAGTGCCTGTTGCAAGTTTTTAAATTTTATTTTTTGACTTTCAGTTCATTGCTTTTTATTTTAAAAAATGCTATCGACTTATCAGAAAACTCGGAGTGTTTTGTTTCTAAATGCCTACGCAACTTAGCAGGTTTCATTGTTTCATTGGAAAGTACTTCGTAACACAAAACACACTGCGGTTTTTGTTCAATGTCTGTACCCGCTTGCACAAATCTCAGGTTTAAATATTCATCACAATATTTGCGTTTTTTGGCTTTATTGGTACTAGCTCTAGGTTTTGAGCAAGAGGGCTTGTCAAGGTTAGCTGGGACAAGGGCCTGTCTGCCACCTCCATTAGTTTCAATCGGTACTTCAGTTGCACGTACGGTACCCGTCTTTAACCAACGATCCATAGCTAATTACTAGAGACATACACTCAATTTTATATTATTAATTTTTATATTGTAAATTTAATATTACGTATATACCAAAAACACTGCACTGTAGCAAGTGGACGTTTTGTTCATTCCTCCCTCTTCCCCTCGACCGTTACTGTAGACGCGCTCTCGGTCTCACGTCAAGGTCACAGCTACACTGTACAAGTGTATACTATACATACATATTACAAATTACATAGTATTATAATTATACTATTACAATAGAATGTATAGATAGATTATAGAAAGTGCTATTAATTTCAAACACAAAGTAACGTTTATTAACAGCAATCTATATTTTTTTCTCTCAGGCCTTAAGCTAGCTCCGCGGACCCCCTGGTATGGGCTCACGGACCTCTGGGGGTCCGCGGACCACACTTTGAGGACCACTGCTCTAATTTATATATGAAAAAACGTTTGATGTGTTACTTTTAATTCGAGCGTTTAGTTTTAGTTTATTTCTCTCAATTTATTTAAAAAAATCGTAGTCGATCGCTTTGACTTTCTTTACTATCTTTTTTTTTTCCGTTTTTTTTCATACCTTTTTTATTTAACGACACTAGTTTTCTTCTTTCTTTTCTTCTTCAGTTTTTTTATTAACTCTTATTTATTTTTTCTTAAGAAAGTTTAATCAATGGCATTCCGATTTTTAACTTTTTTTCGGATTTTTTATACTTTTTACATTAATTTTCAACCTCATTAATAAATAAGTGTTCAAATTGATAAAAAAAAAATTGTTCTTTTACACAACAGTTATCTATTTAAACTTGGAAGCAAATACTTTCCCGTTTTTTCTTTATTTGAGTGTACTTTAAATGTTGGAATTTTATTAATTGCTCGACTAGTGTCGTAATCACGTATATACAACTAAGATAAAATATTTTTTTATAATACGCATACTTACGTATTGATTAAATCCAATTAAGTAATAAAAAATAATAAAATTATAAACAGTACTTTATTTCAAAAATTTCCAATAACTCTTTTTGAACTTAAAATACATTAAAAAATATCTTCACTTTTTTGTAGTAGTTGTTAATAATAAGTATTTATGTATTTTACATAATGGTATTAATATTCGTGTGTTTATCTTTTATAGGCAAGCAATACATTTGGCTGGACTTCCTGCACTATGCTATATAGTGATTCGCACACAAAGTCCGCAAATAATGCAGAGGTGAGTTCCAAAGTATCTGACCATGTTAAATATACAATATGCATTTTTAGAATGGTTTTAGCAACGGCACTTATATACCTATCCGTTATTCATTTACATAGACAAACTTATGATTACGGATCATACACTTTGGATATTACAGGTAAAGTATCGAAATAGTAAGACAATATTACTTTATATTGCAGATGATAAAAATTATGTTCAGTAATTAATTTTTTTCTTTTTATTTATGTTTCTATATAATAAGTTTAATTTCAATTGGTTTGACGAAAACTACGTTATAATGCAAACAGTAATTTAGGCAATACAATAAAACTTGATTTAAACAATGAACAAAATAAGTCGAGTTTGCTACATAAAGACGTAGAGTGTAAAATTGAGGGGATATTAAATGAAAAAATTTAATTTCCTGTAAAGGTTATATGGTTTAATACAGCAACAATGTATAAATTTACATCGGTTAGCAATTTATAGTTAACGTAATTTGTGAAGCACCTATGGGCGGAGCTTTTCTGTGCGAATGGCCTAGCAAAACGACAATTCTTGCATTACGACAAAAAACAGGGGCGTATATAACAAATACTTTACTTGCAGAGTCTTAAAAAATACACTACTGCTAATCAAAATTCTACAACGAAAGTAATAACCGTGAATCGACTATTAGATTAGAACAGCTTTCATTTCGTAAGAATGGATTTGTCATGTCAATTTGTGTACTGTGCATATCCCATGATAGATTTTCTATAAATTATGTGAACTCTAACTGATTCAAACATCGTTTGCTAATGTCAGCTATGAAAAGTCGGTCTGTGCAGTGCTGTTGTTCTAGAATTCATTTAAGATTCTTAGGTATTAGTAGGAACATATTGCAAAAACACCTAGATGTAAAAAGACTTTGTCGTTGGTGGATTCCAAATTGTGTAAATAAACGGTGAAGAAATTTCATAATGGTCTTAATTCTAACTGGTGACAGAACTTAGATACACTCGTGTGAGCTCAAATCAACGCGACAATCTTCTGTATGTTTACCAGAAGTAATTAGTTAGTTGTGCAAAACAAACTACAAAAGATGCCCGTTCTTCATTACGACAATACTAGTACACACAAAATCGCTTAAGTAGTTGAGTTTTAAAACAAAAAAAACGCCTGAATCAAGTTGAATTATTGCCCAATGATTTTTTCTTTACTTTTATCAACAATAAAAATTGTGACTAACGTTTTTTTAACTCTGGAATGGACCGTAGAAATTTTCAAAGAGATGTTAACTACAAAGTCTTAGTGTTTCAAAATCTGATATTATAGGATAATGCGATAATCTGAAATGAAAATAATTTTAAATGAAAAACTGTTTTTTATACTAGACTACTACTTTTCTAGAAGTAAAAAACTTTGCAATATGATTAAGGATAGGAAAAAAACAACTAACACTGCAAACAGAACGATCAGTTGCTTTTTAAAATAAAGATTTTTTTACAATACAGCATAATAAAAGACTGTTTTACAGTTTAATAAAAGGATGTGTAAATAATATTTACAATAAATTGTTGACTATGAATAATGAAGAGGGAAGTAATAAAATTTCCACAATATAATTCAAACAATAGAGTTAAAAACGATTTTTGGTTTGGTCTAAACTACTGATGAATAAACGTTCATTTGTTTTAAAATCATGATGTTAGCCATTTTCTTATAAACCTATTTTGTTAATAAACTTTAAATTGTACCAAAAATTAACTGTGTAAAGTATGTATATTTGTTATTCGTTCTGAATAAACGTTTTTAGGGCCTCTAATGGTAATTACTCAGAAAGTAACGAGTTTGGCGTTTAATCTTCACGATGGTTTAGCAAGATTAGACACGGAACTATCTAAAAATCGAAAATTGTACGCTGTCTACAAAATGCCATCTCCATTGGAATATTTTAGTTATTCGTTAGCATTTCCGGCACTAATGGCTGGTCCCGTGTTGTTCTACAAAGACTACATGGATTTTATTGATGGAAAACATCTTTTACAGAATTCGGCTAATGTAAGCAAAAATATTAATTTTATAAAATAAAATTGTTTTGTTTATTGTAGAAAAATGTGGATAATAATTCCAACAGCAGGACGGTAGTTTTGGAACCGTCTCCTATTATAGTCGTATTTAAGAAAGTTACTCTTTCGATATTCCTCGCAGCTATGTTTGTTCAATTTATACCCATGTTCTCTGTGAAAAAAGTGAAAGACGACGACTTCTTGGAAAACACATCTATAATGTTCAAATTTTGGTTCTTAGGAATCTCAATGCTGCTTGTTAGATTTAAGTATTATTTTGCGTGGTTGTTTGCCGACGCTATTTGTAATAATGCTGGTATTGGTTTTACGGGTTATGACGATAAGGGAAATTCAAATTGGGATGGATTTTCCAATATTAATATTCTTAAGTTTGAGGTAAGTGTAAATTTTTAGCTTGAATTTATCGGTGCATAAAATTATTGATCAATCAACGTATACGTTTCACGGTGATGGCTTGTAACAGTCACTTTTACTTTATAAAGAAATCAATAAGTATACTAAATTTTTAGTAGGTTACTGTCACATTTTTGTGTAAATCGTAAGTGCTATATGTGCATCTGCTATGGATGGAGCAAGTGATTCGTCGAGTGTGTCAGAAGTATTACAACAGTTTAATAAGTTAGGATTGGAAGATGAGACTCAAAGGGCACGTAGTGTAACCATCAAATTTACTACAAACGATGGATCAGTTTTTACTCAAGCTTATGCTCCAAGTACAAAAATATCCGAAGTAAAATCATTGTTGGAGGATGTATTTGGTACTTCCGCTAATAATATGATAGTTAAAGAAGGCCGAGTTCAAGTTGAAGAGAACAAAATTTTGAAAGATTTTGATGTCGGCCCATTCGGTATGCTTCACTTAGGTATATACTCAAAAAATCCAGATGTTACAATATCGGCAACAAATGCTTACAAAGAATTTGTAACGGTGCCCGATGTGCTTACCGTGCACATAGATGATTCGGATACAGAAGAAGGTTTTCGTGATGTGGTTGTAGAGATGTTAAATTGTTGCATAAAAAAACCATTTGTCGGTGGTTTCGTAAATAAAAAAAGCGGGGTCGAGTATCATCATGGGTTTACTCAAACGGGACCGCCAAAAGCAAAAGTACCACATACTGGGAAAAGTCACAGAGATACCCAAACATATTTAATGCGAAATAGATTACTGGATACAAAATATGCGCAAGCTACACAAATGGGAAGAGATGATTTATGGGTACCAAATGTTACAGATAAGATATTAGTTTCTGGCACTTACGAAACTGCGGATGAGCGCGAAGAACGGCTTGGAGTTGAAAGAAAAGTTAGAATAATTCAACGGTGAGTAAATGATGTTAAAATGATATGTAGCATAGTTTCGTCGTTTTCAACATCTATATCTTTTATAAATCTTCCATGTTTTTATGATAATGTTACAAGTATTGAACACAGAGCTATAACTATTTGTGTTTTAAACAATTCTATAATTGAATCTTATGAAAGTACAAATATGATGATATTAACAAATGCTGAAAATGTTATTTTTGAATTAATTATATAATATTGCACCACATAAATTAATTAAACAAATCAACATAAAGAAGTAACTGAACTAGGAAATACATAATATAAAATCATTTTGGCACCACCACGCTACAGCTCTGTTTTTATTGCGTTGTAGGTTTTTGCATATTATTTACAAAAACTTATCTTATATTACTATTTCAAGGTACTTTCGAGCCTGGAAACTAAGAAAAGCGCTGAAGGAAGTTTGCGCAGAGTACAGGAAACGTGTTCGGCTGGAAAAAGAACTGGAGGAGTTTTATATAAGAGCCGATGAAGTAAGAAAAAAGCAGGAATTGGTTGGAAAAATATTTCCAAGAACAAAAGAAGATTTTACTATGTTATATGCGATGGTGGATAGATGGAAAAAGGCTGAGATAAAACGTATATGCTATACTTACTCTGGACCCGCGAAAATTACAGCTTTTTATATGCTGTTAGATAAAGAAATTGATATGTTGAAAGCCATTGAAGTGCACAGGCAACAAATAAAGCGGGAAATGAAAATTAAGAAGGAGCATGAATTTTTCAAATCAATCGGAAACCCAATTATGTGGGATAATCACTACGTTGATTGGACGAATAATTCAAAAGATTTACATATACAAATGGATACTTTAGAAACCCAGCAAGGAAATAAGTATTATCAGATTTTTTTGTCAATTAATGATGAAAATGTGGATGTAGAAGATAAAATTCAAGCTTTGCTAAATTTAAAGCTGTCGTTGAACGATCACAATTGCCAAACTTCTAGTGAATTAGTAGAGTTATTAGATCGTGCGTGTGAATTACTGGCAAGAGGGATTGATTCAAAGTATACAGACATGCTTATGAAAAGGATTAAAGGATTGTTTATGAAGCACATTAAAATTCCGGAATGTAGTTTTGGAGTCACTAATCGTATAAATAGAGTAAAAGAAAAATCTATGTATGCTAATCTATTTCTGTGTATTCGTTGTAATAAACTTAAAACGCGCAACGATTATCCCTTATCTTGTACTACCTCCAAATTCCAAGTATGTTTAGCTTGTAGTTGGGATGATCGTGTCATGGATCCTTGGATCGATATTGCGCCGTACAGGTTTATGCTGCGATTGATTCGACACGAAGAAAAGCTTAAACAAAGCGAATCTTCTATTGCATTTATTTTGCAGCCTAAAGATATATATTACATTGTTGTAAAAATTTGGCACTGCCATTCGGCTCTTACGGAAACAACCGATTTATATTCTTTGCGATTGTGTCGGTGGTTTAAAGATGAAGAATGGTCCCCATGGAACTGTATATTGCTAACTAAAGAGGAAGCGAAACTTCATTACGAAATTACTTGTTTAGAAGACATCTATGATTTCAATTTTTTGTATCGCGTATTTAATAAACACGAATTAGCGAAACAGCATTTCAAGAACGCTTTACATTTGGAAAGATATTTTCAAGAAACAGGAGAAACCGATACCAGATGGAACGAGATAAAAAATTTTCAAGAGTTTGTTGCTGTTAACAGTAAAACTACTATATTTAAATCTTGCCATTAAGGAATTATTGTAAATTCGTGGGTTATGTGCAATAAATAATAATTTTATAATAAATTTTAATTTGAGCAAACTGTTTATTTGGGTTGCTGTAAATCCTTGCCATTTATGAATACTCTGTAATGAAATTCAGACAGTATACGACAATGTTATTCTTATGGAAGCTCTTTGCCATCGTTGCCATTTTTCAGCCGCCTCCAAGTTAACTCTGAAGCTTTTTCTGGTAAATATTTATTTAAAACAATTTTTACGGAAATATGGCATTGTCAGCTTCCACAAGACCCTGCAATGGAAACTTACCGTGAATTTTACTGTAGGACATACTTAAACCAAAGAGTACAATATCTTTGCTTAAACTAACAATTTTGTTTAGTCAGTGTGTCATTTATGAGATAAGCTACGGACGTATGACTTAAAAGCCATCTTAGATCTTTGTTTGTGACG
This sequence comes from Aquatica leii, assembly GCA_035610365.1. Taxonomy (NCBI): domain Eukaryota; kingdom Metazoa; phylum Arthropoda; class Insecta; order Coleoptera; family Lampyridae; genus Aquatica; species Aquatica leii. The sequence goes on along the minus strand of CM069433.1, from coordinate 41,051,687 downwards.
GATACCGTTAATGTGAGGTGGTAATAGTGTCTTTGAAAATAATTACTGTAATGAAACGGCTGAAAAAATAATTAGTAACTGTTATTTTTTTTTAGCTTAGTACAAGTTTGCGTGACAGTATAGATGCCTGGAATATTGGGACCAACAAATGGCTTCGTATTATAGTGTATGAACGAGTTAATAACTATGCGACAGTATTGACGTACGCTTTATCAGCAGTATGGCACGGTTTTTATCCGGGATATTACCTGACCTTTGCGGCCGGAGCATTGTTTACGTTTGCCGCTAGAAATGTACTTTCTTATTTTACAATTAATGCTTACATTAATTTTTTCGTATTTTAGATGCGTCGCGCATTTAGACATCATTTTACGCACAATTATGAAAGTAAATTTATTTACGATTTAATAACATTTACAGCAACACGTTTATGTATGGCGTACACTACATTTTCTTTCGTTTTGTTAGAGTTTTGGCCTAGCATTAAATTATACTTGTAAGTATTCTACAGAATGTATCATCAAACCTTTATCAAAATAATTTCTAGACATATGTACCTGTGCCTTCATATCCTAGCATTGTTGGCGTTGACATTAGTGCCTCGATTGACATCAAAAACTGTTCCTGGTGTGGCGAAACGTTATTCTATTGCAAATGGTAGTGTAGCACAAGCATGGAAACAGGCTTCACCTATAACGAACAGTGTGTCAAATCACCATGACTGATTTAACATATCGTCGCTTCTTAGCTTATTAAAACATTAATTCGTCGATACACTTAAATTCATTTGCTCATGTGTTGTTATTGTTTGTCTTATTTTAAAAATGTTCGCTTTTAGAGGAGCAACAGAAATCAAAAAAATAGACATCACACGTAAACAATCTGTGATTTAAATCACCTCTTCCCAATCAATACTTGTAAAACTCTAAATATATGCATGCAGTTCATGTAACTTTTATAACATTAATTTACCTCTGTATTTTATCGTTTAAAATAACCTTTCATTGTTAAAGTAAGGAGGATTCAAACTTTTACTTGTTTTTGTCAAGTGTGTCTTCCTGTTTATAAAATATTTTGTTTAAATAAATTATACATATTTATTAATTGGCATCCTCAATTATTGTTGTAAATAAATGTATGTATTTTTTTTTCTAGTTGTCTTAGCTGTGTTTTGGGAGGAAGGCTTTAAAACAAGTTCGACGCTTTTTGTCTGTAGATACTCGTCAACTCTAGCGAACATAAGTATGTGCCAAGTACGTACACACGGAGTCAATGCCAATCTCCGCGGCGCGGCGTTTTAAAAGTAGCCTTAAGCTTTAGTCATCCTTCAAATACAACATTACTTGAGATTGAGATTATACATCGAGCAGAAACAGATATAGTCCCAACGATTAAAATAAATTCTACTACAGATCGCGATTAATTTTTCAAGGATCTTTCTAATTGAGTCTGTAATTCCTCTAGACGTCAAGGTAGTACGTAATATACTAATAAAACATTGATGCGGCGGTTTTCATTGTAATTCTGACTATTTCAATTCATACTAGGTATTCCCGTGTTTGTATAAGAAGTGCTTTAATAAAAAAATGAACTTAAAAGCAATAAAAAAAATATATTCTTGCATTTAAATGATGTCCACAGCCTACTTTTAAAACGTTATGGGGATTGGATTTTTCATTAACTACGAATACCAACGAAGCCTGACTAGATAGTAACTCAATTGATTTCGAATTTTCGCAACATAGCAACTAATAGAATGCTAATAGGATATGGTATAAATAAACCAGTAGGTACATGCACCTTGCTTATTTAATAAGACTACAAGTTGTTAAATTTGAGGATATTCTTTATATTTGATGTGTAACTTTTGGTACTTAATCTGCACGTAACAACTAGTACATACAAGGATACAACTAATAGTAGAGATTTGTAAGTATACGCACACCCGCAACATTAAAAACTCGTTGCCACCCAACTTCTCAGTAAAATGGTGTTTAAGAATCTGCACAATTTTTTTTTTAATCTTCAGACAATATAGGTAGTACATGTATGTTGAATTGTCATAATTATGTGATATCAATGGTGGTATATAATATAACTTAAGAATGGTTCAAAACTGTAAGTATCAATAACATCTACAAGTATGCTACATATATGGCGCACTCGTCTTTTATAGGGCCTTAAAGGTCGTTTTTTTGTATTTAAGCCTTTCAGACATAAAAACAAACGCGTTATGGATGTTGACGTTTAAAGGTTTGTAAAAAGCAAGCGTGTCATGCATGTTAGCTGTTAACTGCTTATAAAAGTAAATATATAATTAATTTTAAATCTAATTTATTTATACACATAATATAACTACACGAACTAATTAAATCTAACGATATTTAAGAAAAAAATTTACACTAATTTATATAGTCCAATCACTCGAGAAATAATATCCGCGGATAACTTCTGTTTATTTAAAAACTGACACTTGTTTACATTTAAGTCACGTATGTTTATAATTCGTTGTATTTATCTCGAACACGCGTTAATCACTTATTTGTTTAAACATCTTAACACTGCCGACTTCAAATAACTCACTCGTGATTTGTTTATACCGCTTTTATGCATTTCCGCTATCTTTCGAGAATTTTCTATATCTTTCGGCAGCTCTCTCCATTTCGGCTACTTCCTTGATCATAAAAGTAGCAGTCCATGAACTTTTCCTGACCCGATATTCTCCTTGCTTGGTAACTACAGACCAACACTTGAACGCCTGTTTCTCGGAAGACGACTTCCAACATATTTCGAACTGTTCTCCAGTTCAGTTGATCTAATCCACAACCAAGCTTGGGTACTACCAATTTTTTAATATTGTGGAACTCCATTTCTCTCTTTAGATTGCATGTTGTTCGCCACAGATTTTCGTATAACGGCTTGGTACGTGAGTATTTTTTGGTGGCCAGATAGAAAACGAAGCGTCTGTCACCACGTAGTGTTAAAACTTTTTCGACCGCCGGTTGCTGTCTTCGTAGTTCATCTAGCCGTCCAAACTTCTTTTTAAATACGACTGCAACTCCTCTGTACATGTCAAGATCCTCGCTCACGCAATGTGCGATGGCGCAATCTTTTCGTGTTTGGAACAGGTCTTGTTGTTCTGCGGTTGTAACTCCGAACCTAGCTTTTTCAGAACCTCTGTATATACTCATAAACTTATCGAAATCTATTCCTTTGAATTTTTTTCTGGTTCTGCTTGTTATTACTCTGGTTCGGACCGAAACTTGCGTAATGTGGTTATCGCCAGCAAACTGAGCTAGACGATCGATATGGATCACTTTTGGATTGCCTCTGGGTGGTTTTCAGATGTGATATATGACTTCATTATTACGCTGCACGTCTTCATAAGGTCTCTCCCATTGCCTGTGCAGCTTCGCCGACAAACCACGTCTCCTTTGGGGATTATACAACCATACCATGTCGCCAGGTTGAAACCCACCATTTTGTGCCGTGACGTCATATCTAGTCTTCATTCTGTCGCTGGCAATTTGTGTATTTTTACGGACCTCTTTATGTACTTCATCAAGTCTTTCAAAGTTGCGGCCTTGATCGGAGTGTAATTCTAACGGTACTCCGAACCGGCAGAAAAACTCTTACTAATATGTCTGCGACTGTAGCTGCTTATTGATTAGGTATGGCGTAAACCTCCGCCCATTTCGTGAAATAGTCTATCGACACCAGGATGTATTTGTTTCCCGAATCAGATTCTGGAAGCGGCCTTGCGATATCAATCACTATTCTTTCTAAAAGGCTTCCTACGTCATCGGTGCTTTCTCTGGACTATTTCCTGATGGGCAAACCGTGCATTTACGGAACCATTTCATGACGTCCTCTTTGCAGTTCACCCAGTAGAATCTTTCTCGAACTTTCCCCAATGTCTTCTTTATGCCAAAGTGTTCTGATGTACCATCGTGAAGATGCTTTAACACTTCTGACACCCGGGTTTTTGGCACTACTAACTGTTGTCTGTTTTCCGTGCCTTCGACATTTTTAGGGATCGCTTAAGAAGACCGTATTCTACTATCAAAGAGTCCCACTGCGCCCAGTACGCTTTGGTGTTTCTGCGCAAAGCACTCACTTCTTCTCAAGTTAGTCGGTCGTTTTCTTTCCAGTTGTCCTTATTTCAGGATCGTTTTGTTGTTCGAGACGCAACTGCTCAAGTTCCCACTTGGCACCAACCATAGCAGTTCTCCGGAGCCAACCGACTTTTTTTTTCGAGTCACGAACAACGCCTGCAGTCCGCCGGACATGGTTTTCTCGACAAGGCATCAGCGTTCCGATGACTGCTTCCGGCACGGTGTTCTGCGTCATAGTCATACTCTTGCAGTCTCTCGATCCATTTTGCCACTTGTCCTTCCGGGTAACCAAATTGCAATAACCATTTTAAAGCGACGTGGTTTTACAAATATTTGTAGAAATGTTCTATGGACTTGACGACTGCTAACAGCTCCCGCTTAGTCACGCAATAATGTCTTTCGGGCTTGGACGAAATTTTGCTAAAATACGCGATAATCTTTTCTTGTCCATCTTGAACCTGCGAAAGGACCGCGCCTATGGCCAGATTGCGTGCGTCGGTATCCAAAACAAATTCTCCATATTCTCTTGGATAACTCAAAATCGGCGAAGTGAATAGGGCCTGTTTTAGTTGATAGAAAGAATTTTCGCGGTCTTTATTCCATCTAAATTCTGCTCTTTCTTAGGTCAATTTCGTCAAAGGTTTGGCAATATTGGCAAATACGGGTACAAATCGTCTAGAATAGGTGCACAACCCAAGGAAACTTCGAACCTGATGTTTGTTGATTGGTCTTGGCCATGCTTGCACTACTCGGATTTTGTCTGGGTCAGCCTTTACTCCATTTCTAGATACGACGTAGTGTCCCCAGTAGTACTCGTAAAGAAGAAAGATGGATCAACGAGGTTTTGCGTAGACTACAGACAGCTAAACGACGTGACCAAAAAGGATAGCTACCCTTTAAACATAATTGGAAGGTCGTATGAAAAACGTTTGGAGGTAAGAATGTTCAATAGATATTGTGGGCGACGTATCTTCGTTAGACTTCACGCATCTCACAATTTGAGATACTGACATGCATTGGCCTATCACGGTCTTCTTTTTTAACGTTATTGGATCCGAGTTGATATTTAAGATTCTTACTGGCATCGTGTTTTTCACTCGTACTAAAGTTCTGCCAACGAGTAGTCCCTTTTCAACTAAGTCGCCCTCTATTGGTTCGATCGCGCAAATGTAGCTTTCCCGGAGATATCTATTCAGGCGTGAGATCACCACACTTTCAGTCTTCGCAAGCAGTCCCATCTTCACTCAATAAGACTTGCACGGCTGCTTTCTCTGATAAATGAAAAGGAATTTCTTCATTGTCGATGTTTAGGACATCGTTCTTCACATCCAAATGGAACCAATACTTTTTTATAACGTCCATTCCCAGGATAACTGATTCCGTGATGTCGGCTACCAGTACTTGATGGTCGAGTACAAGGCATTAAGTTAAAATAATTTAATTGTATATATAATACTCCACTTTGAGCATGGATTTTACTTTAACGTTGGTTATGTAATATTGGGAAGTAAACTATTTTCTGTTCCAACTTGATCGGAAAATACTTTATATGAAACGAGTTTACGTTTGCGTCTAAACTAGATGTTGTCAGTTATTTTACTTCAATAGACGTGTAAAAACTCGAATCGATTGGATTTGAGAAGAAAGGAACAGTATTTGTTTTGTGACCACGCAATATATAATATCTTCTACTTTGTGAATTGCATCAATTATCATTAGAAAATTTTGTCTAACTATAACGCAATTATTTAGATGTCTTGATTCCATAGAAAAATTTTTGAATTTTACTTTTTTGATGTCGCAATCTTTTATTCAAGTATGAGCCGCTGTAAAACTTTATTTTTTTGAGTTCCCTTGAGAGGCAACCAACAAGATGCATGTTCTATATTTTAGACAATTTAATTGTGCATCCGAATATGTAATTGTTATTAACAAATACTTTGCGGATTTTTGACGGATGCAGAATTAGATTGTCTACAAATAAGACAGACACAAAACCATCGGTCTTCAATTAATTAAATAAATAGCGAGTTGATATAATAAACGGCACTTTAGCACATTCCATAGGCATGAGGAAAATAATTAGGGGTTGAGGGTCAACTTAGCACCCCAATGTTAAAATTTCAAATTAAATTAATTGAATGAATAGCAATAGCAAGCACAATTCCGTGAATACTCATTTTTATAGAAATTGTTATGTTGGGGGCTAAGTTGAAAGACCCAATTGGCGCTACCGCTGCACGTACCACCCTTGTACATCGGGTCTAAGGCATCTGAACATCTATGTCGAGCAACAAGATTTAAAAATACAAAAATTTAAAATGCCGACTTTACAATAAACAATTAAATCAAAAGTGGGTAGTTTCAATCATGGACGACATAAAATTATAATAAAATTAGCTTACCTTGAGACTTGAGTATCATTTTCAATTTCCTAAATTTGATACACAAAAAAAAAGTTCACTGCTAAATCAAAAACTTTTAGCGTTATAACCACTCTTTACCGCACTTCTAACTATCTTTGCTTCTAACAACATTCAACTGAATGCAAACAATGCAAACTGAATGTGAGTGAACGAAAGAGAAACCTAGATAAATTAAAAAGACAAAAGAAGCACTTAATGATTATATGTATGTTTATTTGATTATATTATGCCGTATACGCACAAAATACTTTTTATTTATCTACTTAATGTTTTGCGTTTATTTTAGTCGTTAAGGAAAGCAACGTAAGGTTTCTCAACTCGTAAATGTAAAACTATAAAGATAATTTTACATTTGTACATTGAAAAAGAACAAAATAAGTTTTGCTGAGATCAGCAGCCACCAAATACATAATAGAATAGGTAAAGAAACACTATTTGACGCGTGTTCTAAGCTGTAAATGTAATCAGGAAATCAAAGCCGGATAAAGCGAGCCTGATTATATAACACATTCTACATAAAACAATTATTTTTTTTGGTTTGAAGAAATCAGCTATTTTTCTGTCTGTCTGTCTGTCGCAATTTCAAACAACTAAAAAAAAATAATTCAACATATTATACAGCTATATTTACAAAAACCAATAGTTATAAAACAATTTTGTACTGCCGATGAACTAATTTGTAATATAATTTTATGACGATTTTCTGATATCGGAAGGATGTTTCAAAGTACATCTAGAAAATATATGACCTTTATATAAACGGGCTGTCGATTTGTGGACATATAATTATATTACATTATTTACACATCTTAGGGATATTAGCAGTTATATATACATACTACATAAAAAAATTATGTACTGCTGATATCCTGATCAAGTAAATACTTATATTACATTAAAAGGATATACAACGGATGTAATAATTTATAATATAATTTTATGACCAATTTCTGACATCCGCAAGATGTTTATGTCAGAAATGTGTTCACTGGGTACTAGGTGAGTATCCGTTTCTCATTGATTTGAGGTAATCAAATTGAGTAATCTTTCAATTTCAAAAATAATTGTTATTTCAGGAATTTCTTTGGAGTTTACATTTGCAATTTTGTGATTTTTAATTGGATCATTAGGAAACAAGTTTTCAGTTTCAGTGTGTTAATTTCTGGCATCTTTTCTTGTGCATTGATTTATATATTTTTTTGATTTCCTTATATTCATGTGTGCTTTGATTTAGTTTTTCCTCTGGTTTATTAATTTTGTTGTTTATTCACTGATCATTTTTTTACGTTTTATTGCGAGTAGCAATTTTTCTCTCTGCAACGTTTATGCTTTGTGTTGTCTTTTCTGACATTTTGTCTAGTTATTGAGTTGATATATGCCGAAATATATTGTAAAATCTATTTCGTTCATTTTAGTCCTTTCTGAAGTTTTTAATAAAAAAGAAACCCTTAATAAATGTTAAGGGATAACTGTACCGATAACTGTGATATATAATTTTTTAAATCAACTTAAACAAGCGTACAGCTTTGCTTAAATAAATTTAAATTCTAAAAAGATATCAATTTTATTCAAATATACTTACGTAACAAAAGTACGCCATCTGCTTAACAATACAAAAAATTATACTTTTTTGTCAAAGACTAAACAAATTTGTTGTATGCATTACGCATAACACAGAATTGAATTGTTGATTAGATGAACGACTCTTTTATAGTTCATATTGTAAACTAGTTGGTGCAGGTATCGGCTCTATTGCGTTCCTGTATAAATCTGTATACATAAGCCTGACTTACCGAAATGCTTGTTATTACTTTTCTATATATATATATATTTCATTGGGGACGTCAAATTCGCTAATAATTTATTCATTGTTATTTATTTAAGCTTATGTATTAAAAACAATGTGTCGCAATTTATTAATTTTATATTAAACCTTTGGCGAACCCCGTGACGTTGTTCACGGACTCCTAAAGCAATGTTAACTTTCCACAGACCCTTTGAATGATTCCGTGTATCTCTGGGGTTTGTAGGGACCACTTTGGGAACTACTGTACGATGTTGACCCTTCATTTCAGTTGGAGATACGAAAGTACAGTCGTGGTCATTGAAAATGGATCCTGTCAGGTAAAAAAAAAGAACGTGGTCACAGTCTAAGACAGAAAAGTACCGTGACCCTTATAATCTCTGAGGGAATAAACACCACCGTATTTATGATTTGTTATTTATAAAATTTTTACAATTTTAACAATGAATAAATAAAATATTTCTATTCTTTCTTTCACGAAGTATTAACTTTTAATAATTTATAATTATAAAAAGTGCCCAAGATGTCACAAAACAAATATGAACAATTATATTTAACAATTTCAATTAGTCTATTAGTCAAAACGTATATATCTTAAATATTATTATCTAAGTATCTATCTTTTAATAGTATTTCCTGTACACACAGTAATTAAGGGATTTTCTTATTGCCTGATTTAAAAGACAATATAAGAACAAGACAATAGTATCTATTATGACATTATATTTCATTTTCCAATGAAGAGGATTTACTGGGAAAACCTTTAATTTAAAATCGTACTTCTTACTTATTATTTACCCACCGATAGTATTGTGTTTAAAGTGTTTCCGTCATTTAATATTGAAACTAAATCAAAAATGCCCGGAAGACCGAATCAGTGGGTAACTCGTAACTCAATTTATTTATTTTAATTCTTAATGAAGAATAAGGGTAGATTATGATGACAATGAAGAGTTACCAGTCACAACACTTGACTAAAAACACATTTGAAAATTAAGTTTCTTCATCAAACCTGAATTGTTGCTAAACCACTACACATCCAATTTCAGATTTTTTCTTTAAAAATATAAACCAATTTGTTGCATATAATTAATGTACTTCAATATTTTTTGCAGTATTATTAACATTCAAACAATAAGATAATTTGAAAGTCATGTAAATAACGCGCCGAGAAAGAAAAATCCGGAAGTTGTTAACTTAAATTAAAATTTAAAATGCAATTTTTTTAATTATAATAACCTAATGCACGATGCTAGAGTTGACTAACATAGCTAAACACCTTAAAACATAAAAAACGAACCTTTGTAATCCTTCAGGAAAATGTCATGGTAACTCAAACTGGTTATTCCTTACAACAATTTGACGATTTCAAATACTAAGATTCTATATTCCATCAAAACATGTAAATAATACAATACTTCTAAGTTATATTTAAAATGCACTTTTTCAATATTTCGTGGAGGGGATAATTGACTTAATAAAAACAGAGATTCACTTGGTTTTAATCATTTACTCATTTGCATAAACGTTGAACTGAGTTCTAAAGTTATTTAATTTTTCAATTCCTCATTTTAAAAAAATGCCGAGATGCATCGGTCAACGAGAGTGTTCAATGGAAACTCGAGGACGTATAGTAGGACTTTTCGAAGCTGGATGGTCTGTTCAAAGAATCGCACAAACTGTGGATGTTTCAGTAAGTACAGAGACTGGTCAGCCTTAATATTCTCAGACGAAAAAACCTATTCGTCATCGCAAGATGCACCTACACAATGGAGGCGAAATGGAACCAGGTATGAAGTGGAGAACGTTCTACCGAAAAAAACAAGTGATCGAATCAATGCTGGTTTTTGGGAATGGATGTGTGAAAGTTGTCCCGGTGAACTGGTGCAAATAACACCGCCACGGTTTAATGCCAGAGCTTACGTTACAGTGTTAGAGGAGGTGATGTTGTGTACGAACACTTTACCCTGAAAATGAGGTGAAAAATTTTGTTTTTGTTCAGGACAATTGCACAATCCACACTGCACAAATTGTGCAAGATTGGTTCACAGATCACCCGGAAATTGACCTTCTACCATGGCCCGCAAAATCACCAGATCTCAATTCAATAGAAAATTTGTGGGCAGCTAGCGTAAAAGACTGGAACAATTTTAATAACGATTTTAGAGAACGCAATGTCAACGAATTAACGCGGCACGTGACTGATAATTGGAATTCCCTTCGAAACACAAATATTTGTGAAAACATTGTAAATAGTTTGCCCAATAGACTACAAAACTGTATTGAAAGCAACGGATACTATACAAAGTATTAAATATTTTAAATAAATTCATTATTGCATTATTGTGTTTTTGTTTCCTAAGGTGTGGATCCTGCATGAGATGATTTCGATGAAAAACACTATTATTAATGTTTACATATCGACTTACCTTTTATTGTCATTTCAAATTATCATATTGTATGAATGTTAATAATACTGCAAAAAATATTGAAGTAAATTAATTATATGCGACAAATTAGTTTATATTTTTAAGGGCAAATCTGAAATTGTATGTGTATCGGTGTAGCAACAAATCAGGTTTGATAAAGAAACTTAAATTGAAGGTTTTCCCAGTAAACCCTCTTTATTGAAAAATTACATATAATGTCATAATAGATACTATCGTTTTGTTCTTATATTGTCTTTTAAATCAGGCAATAAGAAAATTCCTTAATTACAGTGTGTACAGGAAATAGTGATATTTAGGATATTGACCTTTGACTAATAGACTAATTGAAATTGTTAATTAAATTTTTCATATTTGTTTTGTGACATCTTGGGCACTTTTTATAATTATAAATTTATTAAAAGTTAATACTTCGTGAAAGAAAGAATAGAAATATTTCATTTATTCATTGTTAAAATTGTAAAAATTTTATAAATAACAAATCATAGATACTGTGGTGTTTATTACCTCAGAGATTATAAGGGTCGCGGCACTTTTATGTCTTCGACTGTGACCACGTTCTTTTTTTTCTACCTGAATGAATCCATTTTCAATTACCACAACTGTACAATAGTATAGCAAGTTGGTTGTGGTATTTTTGATTGATGCTGCTTAAAAAACGCTCATATTGTTCATGAACAGGTAACTTATAAAAGAACTTAGACACATTAGGTAACGAACCCGACAAAAAAACCTGGAAAACGTGTTCTTGAAGTTTCTGGAAGACAGAAAAGCACAAGATGCGTTAGTTGTTACAAAAAAACTTTTATTTGACGTGTTTTTTTATGTACATTGATATAGATCTTATATTTATTCGTTTTTTGAGATCTTTTTTAAATTTTTTTTTAAATTTAATTTTTTTTGTGTTCAGAAAATTATATTTTTTACAAATCTCTATTGTTTTTATTTGGTGTATATGTACTTAGCAATATAACGTCTCAAAATTATAAGCCAAACGCAGTATTTGTTTATAAAATCCATTGGTTATGGTTTTCTTATAAAAGCCACTTAATAGAGGTTATTGGTAATACACACGGCTGAAATGCATGTGATTAATGGCGGCTGGTAGTCAATGCTGCAAGACGGTCATTTTAACATAAATACTTTAAAAACAGATTCTTATCTTTATGACCCTCGGGCTAATTCGCTAGTTTTTTTAAGCATATTTGCAACTGTAAATTAATAATAAAACAATTTGTAGTATTTTTTTGACTAAAATGAACTAATGGAAAAGCCGCCACTGCACGTGCCTGTATGAGACTCCTGTGTGAGCACACGCGGCTGTTGCACAAATTGCCGAGACACAGACACACGAGTCAACGTTTTAAAATAAATAAATCGTATTTGTATAATTAAACATCGTTGAAGTTTTAAACTATTGTCAAATGGACTCCGAGTTTTACCTTGATCTGCTCTATAAGGAATCCAATTTAGAAATTATTTTAGAAGGAACACTTTGTAAAATTCTGATACATTTAACAAATCACAAGTAAAACTTGAACATTTTAAAGTGTCAACTAGATATTTGAAAATATTGAAATAAAAATACGCTTCCAGGTGTGAATTATTCAAAATATCCAAATAAACTTTTTTAAAAACACTACACTTATTGATTTTTTTAGAATGAAAAATTACAAGCGTACTAAAAAATCCGACTTTTATTTAAAATTTATAATTATTGATCATATTTGTGACTAAGGTTATTTGAGGAAATACCATTAAACTAATAACGTTAATTATGTTTACAGTAAATATGAAATTTATTAAGTGGTACGTGAGTTTTTAAGCGAGAGTGCATGACGCATTGTTAATCAAAGTTAAGAAGGTTCATGCAGTTATCTGTTTTAATCAATAATATCTTTAGTCATAGAAGATATAGTAAATCAAGGTAGACATAAACTCACGCAGTTATCTTAATTATGAATCGAATGAAAATTGACTATAAGCATAAAAGTTACAGTTTTTTGATCGACGTTAAAACCACAATCACGCAGAAGATTAATGGGTTATAAATGGTTTACTTTGAACAGTATGCTCGTATGAAACCGTCGCCACTTCTTAAAAGCAGAAAACGATAAAAAATTAATTAACGTTTTAGCAGTTTAGGTAATTTTCTTTACGGTAAAACATTTTCTAAAAAGTTTAAATTAGTGTAATTAATAAATCCTAATGAATCATATCTATATTAGTAAAACGTCAAATCAATTTATTAATTTGGCACCCGTAGGCAAACTACTACTATTTATCACCGAACTTTTCCTCCACGATATTTTATTACAAATTGTTTAAAAAAATTATTATTTTTGGGAAACACGTAGTTTATTCTATTTTTATGGATAGTTCGTACTAGAAAACCATGCTTTTAATCACTTACCATACGTACATCAATTTCGAATAAAATTTGACAGTTGCGCTGCGTTTGTTATTGGGTTGGGAACCCTGGCAAAAAATGAAGAAAACCACCCGCTAAAAAAACAAAGAAAATAAATAAAATTATTAAAATTTGACACTTACATGTAAGACCAAACTACAATTAAATATATTCATTTTATGGTACGAAAAAATTACTAAACACTCTCAGTAAATATTCGTATCACAGTTGTTCTTCTAATCCTTTATACAATTATGTTTGTTAACATCGTCGTTACTTTTTGGAATTTTCCAAAAAAAAAATTGATCTAGTCATCGTTGGAGTATTATCAATAAAGGGCGGAATATATGCAACAAAGCATTACCAAAATATGCGCATATATATGCATTACTTTTGCTAAAAATATGCAGCTATTTTTTCTAAATTTTTCTAAATATGCAAATGCATATTTATTAAAAATACTATTAAATAAAAAAAATCTTAAATAGACACATTTATATTTAATACATATGCTATTTTTTTAGCTTCAACTTATGACTCACAGTTTTTAAATGTTGATCGACTTGAAACTTCTTGTCACAGATAATCTGTAGAAGAAAAAATGTTCAAGCACCAAAAAGAAATTTATTTTGATATGAACAAAAGCTACAATTTGACGAATTTACTAAACTAAACAGGAATTTTTAAAGTCCACACAGTCAGATATTATATTTTTAAAAAACATGAAAAAATGTGAAAGACTTGAACTTTATTTCTGTAATTGCTCTGATGCGAAGAATTATATGAAATTCTGATACCTACGTAAATTTTAAGATAATGAAATGTGAAAATGAATTAACTTACGATTTTAGAACAGGCCTTGCAAAATACTTTCTCTCCACTTAACTTTAACTCGGGAAAATACTTCATCGAAGCACTTTTTTGAATCGTAGACATATTTTAATGTAAAATATACAAAACACTTCAAAAGCACTATTACGATATTACGTTTACTTTAAACAAATGTTTGCGGAAAACGGAAAAAATAATATTAGCCTCTTTAAAGCAGGTAGGTACCTACTTTATTTTTAGAAATTGTTTCTACGTAAATATTATTTAACAATACGTATTTTGAATACTAAGCTAATAATCTTTTTCTTGAAAAACCCCTCAATTTCAGAAACAAATTCAATGACATTGTAATGCAATCTTTTGTCACATTGTTATTTAGGTAGAAACGAAAAAGTCCAGAGTTCCTTCATATCGTTTCAATTCGACCTAATTTATTGTAAGACAGTGAAATTTTAAATTTTTATATTAATTTATTTTTAGAATATGCAAAATAAACCGTGTTTAACTTAAATATGCAATGTTGTTTCAAATAAGCAAAAATATGCAATATATGCATCTATATGCACTTTGCATATATTCCGCTCTCTAATTATCAACATATAGCATAGACCAGTTGATGTCAAATTTCAATAGAAAATCTGCACTCAAGCAATATCTTTCCGTGAAGTTTATCAAAAGGAATATCAAGATATGGGTTCGCAGTGACGCTTGTATATGCTATCTTAATGATTTTAATGTGTACTCAGAAAAAACGTTATGAGAAAAAGTGATAGGAAAATTTGTTAGTAGACGTCTTTCAGGATCTCGTGAACTGTGGCGCTGTAGTCTGTGTATGTCAAAATATTGTTATTATCCGTCTTACAAACATTCGCCGGTACATTTTTTCTAATCTTCTTTGCTTTTATCGTTGTACTTGTTGTTAATATGTTTTTAGGTATTATTATAAGTAAATTAATTTTTAATTAATAAATAAATATATGATTATTTTTAATTTTTATTGACGTGAATGCCTTTTAAATAGACTAACGTTTTTGGAATTAATTTTTCGTTTATTAATTCCGATTTTTGACTTAAGGTCACAGTTCACGACATAATGAAACGCCTCTACAATTAGAGATGCAAAAATAACATTTTATTTCTATAGATTTTGAGCGTAAAAGAGAATTCTATTAATCATGGTGTTTAAAAATCAGCTTAAGATTTATAATGCGATACTATGAGTAAATTAAACAAAATATACGCCAACTGCGCTTACAAATGTGTACATTTAACACTTCCTCCCAAATATACATTCTTACAATACGTACAATAAATACAAGTCATTCAATGCAAGCTCCTTAATTTTTTTTAATTTTCGACGCAATAACGCCTTTGTAAAAATATCAGCCACTTTCTTGCTAACTAGTTTAACTGCACTTAGATTGTTTACAAACAAGACAGGCATAAAGGTCTCTCAATGATGTCGGTTCATTCCTCAGCGATCTTCATTGCTGCTTATAAATCGGGAATACGCAAATACAGTGGGGGTTTTTCTATTAGGTCATTCGGACAATGACCCTCCAAAATCAATAAGAAATGTATTTTATTTACTTTAAAATTACAAAAAATTCGCCTTTAAACCAAATTATCAGCGTTTGGATTTCAATTTTCATTGTAAGCGCAACAGATGCAAAAACAAACGATTTTACCCGAGGCTGTTGTGTTTTATAGTCCGTGTGTATTATATAATGTAGCCGAATCGTAAATGATTGTTATTGTAGTCAAGAGTGAAACACGCATAAGACAATTTCATGCGAATTAGAAAAAGAGAACGGTAGTACAAAGAATCTATATATGATTTATCAGATTGGATTTGTAGATGTGAAGAAACTAATAGATTTTACTGTCTTGTATGTTTACACACGATTCATTATGGTGTAAAAATGGTGTTACCGGTTTAAAACATTTAAAAGAAAAAGTGAAAGAGCACTCTTTATCTGCGGATCACATGAAAAATTCAATCGATCTTCTTGCTAATTGTAAAGATAGATGAATAGGTCTTAAATATAAATCGATTTAATGCAAAAGAGTTTTTTTTTTTACTTTTTGTGCTAGTTGCGTTTTTTGGCTATTTTAAAAATGATCCTTTGGTAATTGACCACCAGCCGCCACTGCGCAAATAAATTGGTTTCTGAATTTGACGTTTTTGAATTATGTCTTTTGTATAGCAGTGCCTTAGAATCAGTCAAAATTTTCTCTGTAGTTGTTGGTTCAGTTTCTTTCATTTTTAAAATAGTTTCATCTTCTTTATATTCTGGAACTCAGTGCCGCATTACCCATAAGGCAGACTAAGCACGCGTCTAGGGGCCTCCGCTTCTGGGGGGGAGGTCGGCTGCTAAAGACTTCTCATTTTTTAAGGTAATGTTCATTTGCGTTGATTTAGCAGGGCTACGAAACAAAGATTGAATAGTTTTTTAATTTAATTACGTGGTTATATCAAGCACCATGAAAAATGGGGTGCATTCAAACGACTCAGCGGTTGAAACAGTAGAAATAGCTGAGAGCAGCTGTTTCTACGCGAATACGTTTTACTGAAGGAGAATAGATAACTTTATCTACGTGAATGGCTAAATAAAAATTGCGCCAGTCAAATTTCGTAAGCAAAAACAAAAAAGTAGTAAATAATGTTGTTTTAACAACAAAGTAAGTAAGCACATTAGGTCACTATGGGGATTAATTGAAGATTCTAGTCAACCCATTATTGATTTATATTTGTAAATCTAAATCGCTGAATAACTGCCAAATGCTTTAATCAGCAGAAAACATGGTGTAAATATTAACTCGAGACAAATTAGAATATATTTAGCTTATTATTATAGCGTGCAGTTATTTATTTATTGTATTTGTGAAAGCTTCTAATTCCAAATTCAAATTTATAGTTAGTGGGAAACAGGACTATTTGAATAAAGTTAACTAAGAGAACTTTTAGTCATTATGCGCTACATAAAATGGAGAAATGAGTAAGCGGTCGGAATTATGCACATTCGCCTGAATGCTTTTTTTTGCAAACGCGTTGACTCAAACCAATACGGTAATACCGTTGAATGACAGGCAATTCTATGAAATTAGAACTACTGCCGACAAAATTTCTTTGTGCGTTCGCTAACTACCACTTGCTTCATAGACCTGGTTTTAGTACAATGCACGCCGCTTATTGGAATCACGGATAATGTTAATGTTATCACTTTTTTAAAGAACAGGTCGGAGTATATACTACATAAAAAAAACATCGTTTATGATAATCATAATTTCGGTATAAAAGTTATCAATTTTCTTCTCAGGTTTGTTACGATACATGAAGAATGACCTACTTTGCATGTATTTTTTAGCTGAATTTTAACAATACGCTTGTAAAGTGAGTAAAAAATGTAATCATTGTACATAGATGGAATATACTTATCTTACATATTTAGTTTTATTTTTGCAGTTTTATTTATTTATTTAAGTATTTTGAATGACCTACGTAACATTTTATTTCAACATCTGTAACAATTTTGTATTGATTTTTATTGTTAGTGTCAGCAAATCCCGTATTGAAAAGAAATGTGTAGTTCTTACAGAACAGTAAATTAAACATCATAATATTTTTAATCTCTTTTTACTAAGGGCGTCAACAAATTATTTAATGTAATATGTCCGTAATTTTTGATTCAGGTATTTCAGGTTCAAAATTTAATTTTTTTTTTAATGTTTTATTTTGAAATTTATTGTATTGATGCTATAATTTCATCTTGTAAATGAACAACTTGTTAATCAGATACACGCTATATGTATTTACTGCTTTCTAACGAATAAACATTTATTTGTTTTTTGTTACATATAGGATATTGTTATCATTCGGTTATTATAATCAAGAACCCCAAGTCCCAATGTGATCCTATTAAGCGGCGCCGTTTTACATGATTTAATAGATTTTTTAACAAATGTAACATATTTTATTATAGCTGGGAATAATCTTTTGTCTTTTATTTATATTTTTACGATTTAAGATGTTTTATATATTCATCAGCTTTTTTTATTAAGTAGACAAGCAATCTGCAACTAAAACGCGATGCGGCCCTGCTTTGAATAGCGACAATAAAAGCTTATAGTACTATTTCAAGTGTTTGTAAAAGTTTTTATTATAGATGGTACGTATTTCAGTTTGGCACTGTCATTCATAGTTTTCTGTTTGCGCGTTTTAGTCTTTGTGGTGCACGTTTCCTTTTAGTTGATATAGTATCAGTATTAACTTCTTGTGAATCGTGCTTACCAGTGACAGTCCAACACATTTATAAATAAAAGTGAAGGTAATGTGAATTCAATGTTCAATATGAAGCGGCATTATGTCAGTGGAGCAGAGACAAGAAAACCACAAGCAAAACGAGCAAAAAAAGTTCTAAAAGGACAAACATTATTATTTATTATAATAATAATAATAATAACAATAATAATAATAATAATAATAATAATAATAATAATAATAATAATAATAATAAGTTTATTGTGTTCTTATACATAATTCTGTATTTACACTCGTCAAAACAAAATACACAGTATGTAAAAAACAAACATTAAAATAGAACTAACATTATAAGTTGCCGTTAAGGGAATAGTTTAAAAACTCGTCATAATTGGGTCGTTTCTGAAATATTAATTAAATATTTTATTCAACAAGGCTACTTTTGTGAAAATATTGACTCGCTGATTTTGTTAGAAATATAAATTTTTCAGAATTGATTTATAAGTTCGAAAGTTTAAAAATTAGAAAAGTTAATGTATAATTATATTTCTATCTCGTTATTTAAGTAATGCTTGATTACATTTTTTAATGTACAAGATTTGTTTTGTTGAATTAAAATAAGTTTCTTTTTTCATTTTCTGACGGTTATCTTTGGGTACTCTGCTGAGAGTCTGCATATTTTATAAAGAGAGCGTAAAATCTTCAGTTTAATGTGTTTTCTGTTGATGTATTTGAAATCATATCTATCTTTTTAAATTTTTTGTGCATGTAATTTAATACTGAAACGATTATCTTAGATATTTAATGGATGGTTTAGGTCTGATTATTAAGTTTTCAATAATTATATTTAAAAAGCTGCTTAAATTTTATTCAAATTATTATATTTGTCGTAAATTTATTATATAATTTGTATATAGGTACATACTAAATACCATACTGAAGAGGCCCCAAACAAGTTTATGCTTAAGGGCCCAAAGACGTCCTAATGCGGCACTGCTGGTACTATTTCTTCGATCACGAATAATTCTATTTTTTATTTTGAAACTTTTTCTTCCTCAAAAATTACATCTCGGCTTCGAATAACTTTTATTTCAACTTCAATCCATTTGTGATATCCACTTTTTTCACCACAATAACCTATGCGTTTTCAATTCAATTTCGGACGCTTTTCTCTTGGAATGTGAACAAAAAAAACAGTTTGTACCAAAAATTTTGGTCAATACTTACAACATTTTTTCTAAACCATAATTCAACTGGTGTTTTGTCTTCACCTAATGTTGGTTCAGTTCAATTTCGGACGCTTTTCTCTTGGAATGTGAACAAAAAAAACAGTTTGTACCAAAAATTTTGGTCAATACTTACAACATTTTTTCTAAACCATAATTCAACTGGTGTTTTGTCTTCACCTAATGTTGGTTCAGTTCAATTGAATTTTTAGCATTAACTCATAGAACAATCATAGAACGTGCACACTATAGTTCTATTTTTGCGTTCCGCAACGCGATCCTGTTTATAAGTAGGTATAAGGCATAATTATTCCTAAATTTTTTCATTATTTTTTGAAAGTTTTTTTACATATATACAACACAAAATATTTCATGCCACCTAGTGACTTCTTTTGTATGGAACCGCACATGTCTAGGTGAATCAAGTCACTAAGTGTCACTGGCCTATGCCTATGTGTATTGCAAAGCTTCCCCGATGATGCTTTGCAAAGACGCAACCATCAAAAAATTTCAACACCGCTTGAACGTTTTTTTTTTATTCTGGTGGCATCATCGACCTGGCAACAACGGAAAGCTATGCTTCCCTCTGGACGAGTAATCGCAGGCTGCAAAGTGTACACAACATTGTAAGAGATAGAAATAGTATTTGTCAACAAACGGTACGCACTACTTGTCAAACGACAATTGTATTTGTTTACTTTTACATATTCCTACTTCAAGCTAAATATACATTGTATTTATATTTCATGTTTAAAGTTTGATTCAATTCATTTTACTATCTACGTACTTCAAATAATGCTGCTAGAAGCGATTCTAAAATTTGAGGTTATAAGTATGTCAACATAAATTGACAAGTAGTGCGTACCATAACAATAAACAAATGTACTTCCTTTTCTACATGTTTGAGACAAACAAACACATTGCAAAAGTATACAGATTACTCGTCCAGAGGGAAGCGTAGCTTTCCGATGTTGCCAGGTCGATGGGTGGCATAGACGTTCGTGTCGCTCGTGCACTTTGTCTCGATTAAACGCAAAGAAGGCTTTAGCGGTTTATACATACGCATGGTTAATATAAAAAAATATTTTTCCGATTTCCTACTAGTCTCACTATACTATTTTTCTTAAACTTATTTAATGTAGAAGCGAAACGTCATGTAAATAGTTTAATTTTTATTTCAACGTTAACTACTTTATCTATACGCGTACACTATCTAATTATATGTACTTCTCGTGGAGAATCAAATAGCTCATGAGTAAAAAAATATTCTTTTTTATTTGTCAGCATATGTGCAGTCGCCCCAGAATCGGCAAGTTATCTGTCTTTATTGTCAACAGATAGGTAAGCAACAAATGCTTCACTTAAAGACATTTAAATTTTTTGCCAGTTCACTTTTTAAGTCTTCACTATGTGAAGTTAAAGCCGAGGAGTCGCTTTTTCTATATCTGACAAATACATTACGAGTAACCATAATCGTTTCTATTAATTTATTAATAGTTCGTTCTGACAACGGAACAGATTCCCGCACACTTTCGAACTCAAAATATTCAACCGGTAGCGTTCGACATTACATGACTCATCAACAGCAAATCCGGTAAACTGGTTTTCAAAATATTTTTCAATTCTTCGTTTAATTTACTGAAGCTTTTACCGTCCTTTTCCTTTGTAAAGAACTTCTCAATTAGACGGCCAACGTCAACTCTGTTCGTACACATAAAGAAGTTTGCTCCAGATTTTGTTTGCAGAATTGCGCGTGTCACTCATGCTACTTACTAAAATAAGGCATCAATTGGCATTGCTTCCGTTTGATCTCCCACAACAATTTCCAAGGTTTCATGATGTTGTAGTAATAATTCCACCTGTCTACGCTATTTACCCCAATTGTTTCTGCTTTCATATTTATCAATATGAGTCATCACGACTTTTAGAACAAAACTTAACACTTAGACAACTGACACAATTGCTTTTTTAAGTTGTTTTTTTATACCACTGCTAACTAATCCATAATTAAAAAAAACCTAATTAAAAAAACCTTTTAAACGCACTAACCATATACCCTGTTGTTAATTAAACAGCGTATTAGAATTTTATTATTTATTAGGTACTTGAAGTATAATTCTATTAATTATGACGTTTAAAAATTGTTTTAAAAACAGCTGATTGATAATATGTTACTATGGTTGTGGTTACTATGTCTAAACTAAACCAAATATACGCCAAATGGGTTTACAAATATTTTGAGTAATATTTAACATAGATTTTCGGTCTAAATGATTGTGGTTGAAAGTCCGAAAGTAAAAAAAGATTTTATTTAGACTTTTGATGAGATCTGTTCTAAATGGTCACATCTTCTTCAACAATTTACAAAGAAGAATATTTAATTTCAATGGATAGAGCTCACGCTACAGTAAAATAAAAATCACCTGTATCTTTGGGTCGTCCAATAACAAAAAACTAAAGATCTTGAACGTTGATCATGTAGCAACAGAAAGACAAACACGCAAATGATGCCAAACATTTTCTACGCAGTTCAAAAAACAAAAACGAACAAGTATTTCTTTGTTTCTAAAGGAAAATCCGACTACAAAAAGTTAAACATACAGGGAGTGAACGACAGGCTAGCAGTGTCTCGGAGCCCAGCCAAAAGGCGCTTATAATATACCTGAATTTTAAATCATAAAATTGCAACTAGTAGTTTCTCCTAGGATTGAAAATTTGAATTTTGGCCACTACACGTTCGTTATAAAGATACACATTTTACTATTTTCTTTGGTGTATTAAAGTCTTGATAGAAATTAACATTACGTCGCATCTTCTTACTTAGTACGTCGATATATTTTTTTAAACGTATACGTATTTAGACACAGATAGCAAATTCTAAAGTACACTGGAACAATAAGTACTTGTTCTTAATTTGATGGTGTATTTAATTTGTTTTACTATCGCTCTGAATTTACAAAAAAAACTATTTTGAAAAAAGTTTGAAGGTTAACTAATTTAAATTCATCATTAATAAATTATGCAAGATGTATTTTTTTTTAACCTAAATAAAGTGGATAATGAAGGTCGTAGGGTCACTGATCAATCACACTTCAGCATTTATATCGTACCCGTTACATGCCTAATTACGCTTTTTCTTTTTATCAAAGGGGTTCAAGTTCACTACGTGTGCAGAAAAAAATCGTACCACGTTTCTAGGTAATTTGCATAAAATTGCAGAATACTAAAAAAAACATTAAAAAAGTTGTTTAGAAATACTTTTTAGGCAAAGCGTATTTTAATTAACTGTTATTTACGTTATTTACCAATTTTCTTCCTGTTGACCTACGCAATTTCCATATAGGTAATTAACGAGAATGGTATGAATGCACTTCAACGAACGGAAATAAATTAATCGCGGCTTCTTCGTGAAAACTTGAATTACCGCAGGTAGTTTACCAAGAGAAGAATATTATGTAATGGACGGGGTATTCCAAATTGCTTTTGGGTAATCCATCCCTACCGCAATCTTTTTATATGTTGTTATCATGCTAATTTCGTTATTAAGAGAATGTTAGTTGTGTTTGGAAGTTTGCCGAAGTTGTGTTAATTAATACTTGTTGCAATTTTTTTAAGTTTACGAGTAAGTACTTTTACTTTTTGCACCTTGGAAATTCATTTTATTTTGACGCTTTATTGCCTATTCTAATACAAATAACGATTGTTTACAACATAACCGAGTTTTTTTATTTTGTTTATTTTGAAAAATACTGATTTCCGTTTTACATCAAGTATTGGTTAATAGTTTCATAATATATCCAGTATGATAAAGAAAACTAAGTACATTTTCATCTTGCCGTCTATTTCAAGGTTTGCTAACAACTATTGTGTAAACAATTATCTGTATAAATTAGATAAATATTTTTAATTAGTATCGTTACAAAACGTGCAATTACATTGTTCATAGATATCAACGTGCACTATCTTTTTTTCAACAAAGTGGATAACATTTTTTCGTTGCTTGAGTTTTGCAATTATCTAAATCTGATATGTATTGTATTTTATTTAAAAAAGTAAAATCTTTGTTTTTCGTCATTGATGCATTAATCCATGCTTACTGCTGAAATACCTTATTGTATTTTCTATAAATAATCTATTTTATTACCTGTTGGGAAAAGAATATTTATTAAAACGTTTTTTTGATTATTTTCGGTTACACTCTGTTTTTGCTATGAGACTGAAAAATAAATATTTTTATGAAACTTGACTTTTTGTGTTTTTTTGGTACCAAAAACTGTTTAGTGTTTATATAGAAAAAAGTCTAAGAAGTTATAAATTTTTCTAAATTTAATACCAAATTAGAATTAATTTTAAATATTTATAACGGAAACAAAAAATTAGTAAGTGTAAATGGTTTTTATTATTGGGTACGAAGGAGCTTGGAACGTACCTACAAGTTGATGAAGGAATTGTAATATTGTAAAAAATAAAATAATCAGCGCGATGAGACTTAATAAAAATTGTCGGTGTTCTAAGCAAATCATTTACCTTTGATATCGAAGAAAGTCGTTAAAACTTGCCAAGGTCTAGAAAATAATGTTTGTATTTACTGGTTTTTAAACTTTGCTACATATTATAACGTAAAAAATGAATATAATATCGATTTCTGAAACAATTTTAAAAAAACTATTAGTAATAGAATTCAAAAATTATTTTGTTTTAGCACTACTTCTGATTTTTTGCGTTTTAAATTAAAATAACATTTTTTTCATTGATATCTAAATTTTGATATGAAATAAAATAAGTTGGATTAATTAAGTACACTCACTCTAAGTTTGAATTATATTCTACCGTACTTTTTTC
This sequence comes from Aquatica leii, assembly GCA_035610365.1. Classification (NCBI taxonomy): domain Eukaryota; kingdom Metazoa; phylum Arthropoda; class Insecta; order Coleoptera; family Lampyridae; genus Aquatica; species Aquatica leii. The sequence continues at coordinate 41,027,325 of CM069433.1, read as the reverse complement.
GGTTCAACGTTTGTTCGCTTAAAAATATTTTTTATAGACGCGATCTGAAATGTTAAAGTCACTCGGATCAGATGCTTTGGATCTTTTATCTTGCTAATTTTTAACCTTTTTTTAGAGACAGCTAAGAATGTCGCTTCATAAAATTTTGCACTAATCCTAAGTTTTCGGTTCTTAAATGCTGTCTCAATATTTCTGTGACACCAAAAATTTTTCATGAAGTCACATAGTTAATTTTTTTGTAAGGGATATTCAAAATGTGTATGAAAAGGTCTGATAACTAATTTCTAATTTAAACTCTTAAAGCAATTTGTCTATTATCTTCTAACAAATTTTCTATCATTTTACGGCTAACTATTCTATTGGCAAATACTGCCGTTAAGTCGTCTCTAATATAATTCCTCTCTGTGGTACTTTTGAACGATGTTTGCGATAATAATGTTATTATCTTTAAAGTACATACTTAAAAATTAGTATTTTTTTCACTTTATATAAGCAAATAAGAACACTATAGTGTTCTAAAATTATTTGTTTTTTTTTAATTTGATAGTGGATGAAGATATCGGTTAAAACAAGTATTTCCGTATTTTTAAATTTAATTACTAAATTCTGTAATTATAATGTATTTTGAAATTGAATAAACAAATGCATACAAGTAAATGCAATGTAGTACATAATCAGGCTAGCACAAATGAGACGAAACCAAATAGGATAACCTTAGGTCATATGCATAGTGCTGGCTCGGAAAACGCAGCATAGGGATTTTAACATTAAGTTTTTAGGGATATTGAATCCATAAACAAAAGTTTTCTTAAAAACTCCCTATCCGCGTTACATTTGTTTGAAGACGAAACGCACTTTTCTTTCCCAAATCAGGTTCACGTAATGGCATTGATATTTATAAGAGCAAAACTTATGTTTTTTACACTTGCAGCACTCGGGTGTGATCCAAACCAAAGTTTTTTGCTATTGGCTTTAAATTTATACTGGGATTTTTAGTTACTGCCGCCAAAGGATTGAAAGTGTTGTCATTTTCCTCATTTTCTTGTAAGATCTGATTTTCATTTTTTCGATTCTGGGAAATAGAAAATTCGAAACAATATGGATGGATGCAATATTTTTTTCTAATAAACAGTTTACATTTGTTTTCTAAAATAATTAGAAGAGTAAATAATTCAACATGAAAGAAGATTTAGCATTAAAACCCTTTGTTGCGTTTTCTAAGTCACCATGCCATTTTACAACTTATTAGACTGTTTCAAACATGTGCATCGTGCATTTTTATCACTATCGCTTTCTTGACTATATAATTACAAATGCTTCTACTAAGGATAAAACATTTGTCAATGGTTGTAATTGCCTTTAAAAATATGTGATTTTTCTGTACTTCCATAGGTTTTTTTTGTATTTTGTAGGCAATATTATCCGTCGGAAATTTTACTTTTTCGATCTAGGCCAGTAAAGAGTAGTAGAATTTTATAACTAGAAGTTGGCACTAATGATCATTAATTTTTACGTCATTTTTCAAATTTATTAACACACACCATTATCTGTGTTATTGTTTAGAATAACACTTAACACTTTTTTTTAAAGCAAATATAATAAGTTTGGTTGAATCTTACAATTGATAAAAACAATATAAGTTTAATTATAATAAAATTATGTAATTGTCAAATTAATTTTAAAACAAATGAACTTTGTCATTACAAGTATTAGTTTTATCAACATATGTTATCAAATTTGAATAAAAATACATACTTAACTTGTTTTAACAAATTTATACTATAAAGGTTAGAATAAAAAATGTAGTGCAAGAAAGTATATTGCGAGTATTCGCATTTTCTGGACTAGTGATACAAATAACTATTGTTTACATACTTACCTCAAAAATTGCCTTAATTCTATTTAATTGACTTGTTTCTTTGTTATTCGGATAACGATTATGACGCCATTCTCAAATACCATAAACGTTTGACTTTTGTGTAAAACAAACAAAAAAAATAGGAATGCGGTATTAAATTTTATTATTATTGTATTTGTTATACATTGTAACATTAATTTTATTGTAGTAAATAAACAACTTCAGTTACGTCTAACAATTACGTGTGACAATGAACACTCAAAAAATCTTATTTTATTTCTCATTGGTATTCCATGCCTTATTAAATTAAAAACTCAGTCACTTAAGGTTAAGAACAATTTGTTGGAGTAAAAAAACTTCCAAAAAAACTATTACTTAAAAAAATATTTATATTTTTAGTATAATAAAATACTTAGTTTTTGACTTAATTTTTGTATGTTCGAGACAATGCTTATAAACTACTACAGTTAGAATTATAGTTCATATAAAAAATAACGTAAAAATAAAAAATTAAGTCGTGTAAAATATTGTATATTTTCTACATCTATTATTAAAAATTAAAATTAATATAATAAAAACGCACTATTATTTTGTAAACATCTAAAATAATGCCATGGAAAATTATAGTAACTAAAAATTAATGATCATAATTATAGTTCTCGTCTAACTGAGTTAAAGCGCTAAATGACTGTTGTTGACTGTAATAAACGTTTATTCCAAATTTTTTTCCATAATTTCTACAAGTATAAGTATAAACATAAACGCCATTAACGGGCGTTAGTCAATTAAATTAGTTTAAAAAAACAAATACGTACTATCAAAAATTATATTTATATAATACTACAATTTAGACGATACTCAATGTTATGCCACGGTCATGTTTTTGTAGTTTTTCAAATAACAAATGATTAAGTAAGGTCACTTTTTTTTAGTTAAGAATAATAACAATATAACAATAAACTTTAAATATCATTTTATTATACAGTAAAATTGTAGAATTAAAAACCAAATATAATTATAAAAATTAACAAGCTCTTTTATAAAATACAAAGTTAATGACATCACACAGTTAAGATAAGTGCTTAAGGCAGTTACAAAAAATAAAATTGGTATTGTGGTTTTATTCAATGTAACCAATTTAAGTGCGTAATAATGTACAGTAACAGTGTTTTAGTGAAATTGTTTACTATTTTAAGGTAAATTGCTATAAATAGCAATTCACTCTTATTGAAATTATACATTATAAGTTCGCCATTACTCCGGCCTCGGTTTCTAGTGCCTTTGTAAGTATAAATGTCAGCATAAAATGTTTAGTACTGTACTCATTTTTATTGAAAAGCTGCAAAATATTTTTTGTTTATACAGGGTGTTTATAGTTTTCGCTGGGCAGCATAAAGCTACACTTTTTTAAATAGCAATTTTTTTATGTTCTTTGATAAAGACTCAGTTTAGATGACAAAAACTTTTTAAATTTTTAACTAATTGCGGCGTTGCCATTTTAGAGCAATTTCTTTAAAAATCAGCATTAAAAAGAAATGGTCATAAAACATGTGTTTTTGAAATTTTGGAATTTGTTTTTATAAATTCGTAGATGAAAGTCAGAAGTAGTTAAATAATTTTTTTTAATCTGCCATACTTATTTTGTATGAGATCGTTGATTTTAAAATTTTTCAAGTTGATGAAACTCATATTTTTTAAATGGCACCTTCGATTTTTTTCAACTGTTTCTAATGTACTTTTTAAGTTTCTATTAATTTTTTCATTTTTAACTAGTACTTTTTTTCTCCTAACATCTACAATTATAGAGATATTTATAAATTTTCAATTGAATTACAACAAACATTATTATAATTAAGCAGATTTATTCTTAAAGAGATATTGATCGGTAGTGAAACAGAACCTAAAAAAGTTATTATAATAAGACACCAGAAGAATATTGAACAGGTGTAGAACCAAACTTAGATAATCTGAAAACTTTGGGTCAAAAGTTATGGTTCATGCATCAAAACAAAAACGAAACAAATATGATTACAAACCTAAAAAAATGAATTTTGGTAGTTATGGTGATGGGATCAAATAACACCAAAAATTGTGTCCAGAGAAGAAAAAAATCTTTTATAGTCGACATGTTGTTTTTATGGAAAGGGAAATGTAACCTCACTTCTACATTATGGAAGAAGAAAATGTCAGCTTAGATTAGCAGAAATTTAAAGATCATGCTACGTTTCAAGTAATAGCGCTATGAAATTATTAAATGATCCAGGCACAGTGGACAAAGCTACAAAAAGCAAAAATTCTAAAAATTGATTAAGTGCAATAAAAAAAATGATTCGCTGATTCTAAAGACAAACAATAATGGACTAGTAAATAAATTTAAAGTAAGATTAGTGGCAAAAGGATGTGCACAACGAAAATGATTGATTGATTATGAAGAAACATATTTTCCAGTTGCGAAATATACCTTAATCAAATATTTTATAGCAATTACAGTGGAGTACAACCTTGAAGTCACACAAACGGAACAATTTGATGATGGTACAAACCGTGTCTGTACCAACAAACCAATATATGGTTTGGAACAGGCAAATCGTCAGTGAATCAAAAAAATAAATGTTTTAATTAAAGCAGGTTTCAAGTAATCGCGAGTGATCAATGCATTTCTTTTAAAATAAGAGGGAAATCAATGTTATTTGTTGCTGTATATGCGGACGATTTGATTATATTCTCAAATAAATCTGATCTTGCAGCCAAAGCGATAAATAAATTCATCATGAAAGATTTGGACAAGGTAAATAACTGTGTTGGTTTGCACATTACTATAGATAGTAAAACCAACATTTCTTTTTTTAATTAAGAGAAATTAAAAAAATATTGACGTTTATTATAGAAATTGCAAATTAGCAGCGACACCCGCAGACATAAATCAAAGGCTAACGAAAGAAATGTCTTCAAAAACAGAGAAAGGAATCATAGAAATGAAAAATGTTCCATACCAGGAGGCAGTGCGTAGTTTACTGTATCTAGCACATGATACGAAGCTTGATATAGCATTTGCTACAAACAAAGGAAGATCGCATTGGACTGCTGTAAAGCAAATATTACGATACTTAAAAGGTACTTCAAATACGAAATTGGTTATAGTACTGCAGATTGAGTCAGTAATTCAGATGAGAGATATTTTTTTGTCAAAAATGGCAAAGCCATATCTTGGAGGAGCCAACGACAACAAACCGTTGCAGTATTTTTAACAGAGGCATAATACATGGCGTTAACTTTTGCAACTCAAGAATTAATATTGATAAAATTTATAGATAACCAGATAGAAAAAAGACTGGGCAGTGCAAAAATAGGCTATAAGAAAGAATCGAAGGCAACATTTTGAACTTTTACGTTAATTAACTATTTTTTGTTGGATTTTTTAATCCAAAAACTGGGCAATATTTAATTATTAAAATATGGATACGGTTAAATTTTTGAAATTATACATTATAATTATAAAATAGTTTTTTTACAATAAATTAAACTAATTCTTCCAAGGAATAAATCATAAACAATTTGAAATTTAAATTAAAAAAAAAACACGACTGAACACAGACTAATATCGTACAATTTTGTGCTAGAAGGTTAAAGTGAAAACAAATGACTTAAAAACGTAAAAAAAGAAATTTAGAGAATACGTTACGTGTAAAAAATAATATCAAACTAAACCACGAGATAATTTTGTTGTATTTTTTACATGACATCATACATCTGGTGTAGTCAATTATAAGTTTTCAAAACGTAATAAATCTGAGCAAGGTCTTTAAAAAAAAAACTACTTCAATGGTTTTTATTATTTCTTATTTTTATATATTACTTCAGTGTTTTTTTTTCACGTTTAATAATGAATATGTTTTTATCAACCACAATAAAAAAATATATCCAATGAATTAAACGAGTTTTCTTACGTAACGTATTTGTTTCAAATTTTTAACTTAAGTGCAAAAAAATAACGTTTATTAAAAGAGTCAATTTTTTGTGTAAAGACGCTTCAAACGTGTTCTTAAAACGAGTCTTATAAATAAATAGCAAAAACATGTTACATCATACAATAACTTAATTAATTAAACAAGTTTGGTGTTAACGCCATGTGGTTATGCGAATTGATCGTAGAATTAAGAAAACCGGTAGAATCATAAACAAATTTTAATATGCTAATAATTTTGAAAATAATGTTAGAAATGAGAAACTTTTTAATTAAACTAAAGATACTTGTAGTAGACAAAGGTAAGTAATTTATAGAAAACAACAAGATTTAACAAATTCCATTTTGTGTAAAACACGTCAACACTTTGAGAAAACCGCAAATGATTTGAATTTCTTAGCTAAACTATAGCATAAATTATAATAATAAGTACAAGAATTTGATATCAATCGACTTGAATCTTACATATATTAACTTTTCCTAGGCCAAAATAAATTGGCCATAAATTTGTTACGAAATAGTGTTCTGTAGTGGTGACTCAATTGACCTCAACATTATAGAAAATATTTAGAGTAATATAAAAAACCACATATAAAAACGACAAATATGTACAGGAAGTGTGACATATTTTGGCAATGGCTAAATTTAATAGGAACCTAATAAAATATTAGCATAGATATGCGCAAATTATATAAAACGTGTAAGCGGTGTAAGCCTAAATTTAATTTTAAATTAATTGTAATTTTATTAAAATGATTTGATTTGCGTATTCAAAAAATACTGTTGTATTACTATATTTTTTTTATTTGGCAGAAACCAATACTGAAAACGATCGAGGACTTATTTAAATTTATGTTTTTAATATTCTATTCTATTTATTATATACGTTGTTATGAACACTCAGAGTTATCAAATTAAATTAGTTTCCTTGTAGAACAATTCTTGTAAAGTAATGTACTTATGGCGTGTGCGATGCACATTTTCAGAAATGAGTTAAATGTAAATACAACTCTTTAAGTTTGGTTGGTCTGATATTAATTAATGCTAAGTATTAAAACGCATTCGAGTTTGGAAAACTTTTTAATACTAGGTTACGTTGAAAGAACTGTAATTTTTCCTTAAAAGTGCTGAAAAAAGATTTTAACACTAAAAAAGTTATTACCATTTATACTTTGTTGTTACTTGACGTCTGTATCTAACTAAGCTCTCATTCTTCTGTGATAATCTTCACCCATCATGCTTTCTAAGTAAGAGACGAGGTCGCCTTCAGGCCTCTTAAAGCTTTTTCACAAAAATTAAATAGGAATGTGTGAAAAAGTTAGAAATTTCACAAAAATTATAATTTTATTAAAAAACAAACGAAACACAACATTATAATATACTGATTGGGTATTAATAGTAGCAGTTATGAAAATAAACAAGATTCTTTTAATAAACTAAACAAAACATATCACATTTGTGAAGATTCGTAACACCCACAAAAAATCTAATTTCTTAGAAGTACCCATAGTTGCAATTTCTCCAACTCCAACTCTCCAATTTTCTGTTTTACTTCCCTAAAATTCTCCAAACCCAAAGAAATGAAGGATTCTGCTTCTCTTGGAAGCGTTTTGTTAATATGTTTTCCACTTAGCGAACTTTTTAATTTCTTGCTACCCTCCAAAAGCAAAATTTTCAGTAACCTCAAGCTTGCGTTTTTCTCTTGCTAGTTCTTTGAGTTTTGTTTTTTTATTCTCAGTCTGCTTTTCCTTCCCGCGCTATTTTTCAGTCTTTTCGTTCATATTACCGGTTTTATTGTTAGACTTTCTGTTTAAATCTAACTGAATTAGATATTTTCAAGAGGAAGCTTTTACATATTCCAATGGGTGTTTAGTAATCTCAAAGTGTTCTATTCCACCGGGATGCAGAAGTAATTGACCTTTTATCAATCTCAAAGCAATTATTGTGTCTTCGGACAGAGATCCACAGCCTTCCAAAATTTGTTTGTTTATACTAAAGCCCCGTTCAGCAGTTGTATTGCCATATCTTACCGTGAAACAAGTCAATGCCAATTTTACTAATGGCTTGTATTTAAACTGACCTGAGACATCTTTGATCTGCCCAATTTTTAACCAGTAGTCATCAATTCTTTTGGCAGAAGAGTCGCCAAGGTACCATTCCTCTGGAACATTTTCAGCTTGATACTTAAGCCACAAAGAATGTATTTTATCGCAGAATGCTTCTGGGTTTGATTCTTTTTCAGAAAGTGAAAATTTTTGACTTGAATTCCTCTTAAGAATTTTCTTGCTCATAGTAGTAGCAATTCTTTTTATGAATGTTTCACTTTCATCTTCGAGATGTAATGCAGGATTGATAAACTGAACATCGTTTAGATAACTTGATTTGAATTGGAGTTTTTTTTGTAAATAAGTCACAACTTCACAATAGCATTTTTTTATTTCAAATCGTACACTTTGAGAATCGCCATCAGTTAATTTAATAATACACTTACTTGCTGTTGTTCCAAAAGTGATTTGAGGAACTTTTAATAAATTTTCGATTTTATCCGTCTGTAATGAAGCCAGGTCTTCACAAGATGAAATTACATCTTTCTTAATAAAATTTACAAGAATAGTTCTTGGATCGCTAGATATAACAAATGGATCAATGATTCATCGGACTGAAACTTTATAAGAAAAGATTCCAAAATGTTCGCTAAATAAATAACAAAATTTAGATATACTTTAGTTTTCTTTGATTTTAAAACACCAACAATTCTTTTGTACCTTGATGTTGACTCTATTTCCTTTTCAAAATTTTTTTGCTTTGGTAAAGCTTTAAAAAAATAACACTCCAAATTTTCATACTGGTTTAAAATTCTCGTCAATACTGTTTTTAAGCTTAGCCATGTTTTAGCATAATACAAGCTTCAACTTTAGTTAACAATTCACATAATTGATAATTCTCTCTTCTAGCACTGCTATACTTGAAAAAAAAAGTTTAAATCACAGACAAATTCGTCGAAATCAAAATCTAAACAGTTTAAACCGTTGAAACTTGTGTGAACGGGGTGTAATGGACAGCTCTCAATATCAATGATGTCTTTCTTATTGTAGTTTACATTAAGTTCTTTTTTCAACTTGGTTAAAAATGATTTGTTAACAGAAATGCCATCCATTCCAATTTGTACAAGGTAATTTAGATTGAGCTTCAGATTTTGTACAAATTCAAAAAGATGTTTCAAAAGGTGTTTGGCTAAACAGTGGCCAACAAAAAGGGAACCACAATACACTGAAATATTTTTTTGATATTTCTTCGAGAAGTACTGAAGATAACCATCATGTTGCTTTTTAACCTAATAAATTAATGAAAACTTAAGAATTAATCGAAAAAATTACTAATGTTTTACCTGTTGAGTCGTTGTCTCATCAAATTTAAATGAAAAAGGTGTCTGTGAAACGTCATCCATCAGTTCATCTTTAAAAAACTCAGCAACTCCAAACTGTAGTAAATACTTGCATTTTGTTTCACTCATCGAGTTTTGCTCTGCAATTGTGGAATCACAAAACGTTTTCTGAAAAATCGCATTGTTTAAGGCATTGCTCGAAAATGAATAATTCGATTGAACACATTTTAGAGCTCACAAAGTTTCAGCTCTTAATGTTTTCTCCTCTTCAGTAAAAAAACACTTTTGTTGTAGGTGCATTAGTAGTACTGAGTCTAGCTGTTCCATTATCTCCCACAATAAATCTCGATTGTGTACTTTTCAAACGTTGATTTTCGGCAGTAATAAGTTTTTTCCTGACAGCATGTGCTCGAACTTGTGCAATTGCACTCCCACTAATTGAAAATGTGCAATTACAATAAGAACAATAGGCTTCTGTTTTTATTTTTGTAGGTTTAAGCCAAGAAGATTGCTGCTCCCAGCTGACGATGTATTTTGACGCCCCGGCGGGCATGTTCTGCAAAAATTGTTTCCTGGCATCATCGCTTATAAATAACCTTAAAATATTCCTACCCTGTACAAATTAAATCCTTGTCGTACCTACACTACCAATCTCACAACTTCAACAGTACTTATGATAAAGCAATTTAATAAGATTGAAATGATTCCTTGCAATTTCCAAACAACAGTAAGCACTATAAAAACCCCAAACAAGCGCGGAATTTTGTCGTGCGCTACGTGAATCGTGATAAAACTTTACAGAAAACGAAGACAGTCAAGCCGAAATTAACACAAATCTCTCTATCTCACTTTCACTTTATACGGCTCGTATGCAGCGAGTTTAGTCACGTAAATGAACATAATTTTTTTTTATTCCCTGTGCGCGCGAATTCGGAGGCTCCGAGGGCGAAGTAAAAAAAATTAAAATTAGGAATCAATGTAGGGATGTAGGAAAAAAATAGGAAATTATGGCATTTGATAAAAATTATGAAAAAATAGGAAAATTATGATGTTTGGGAGGCCTGCGCCTTCTGCATCAGGAAATGATTCAGTGACTCCAGCTGTATTGATACTTAGTAAATAACATAAGTTAAATCTTTCTACATCCTCGAGACACGTCGGTCTTTATGTTACGAATATTTATTAGAATGAATGATTCCATGTTCTTGACGTTTTAAAACTAAAAGAAGTTTGTTATTCTAGTGGAGATACTTTATTAACGTCAACAAGCAACACTACATAAAATTTAAAGAGTCTGATATATGGATGGATCAAGACTACTAAGGAAATACAAGAAGAAAGAAAAGCATTAATACCCCACCTGATTTAGGGCACAGTTAAGATTCAATACGCCAATTGTGAACGATCAAATGTACAAGGTAGATGATATAATAATAGAAGAACAACAGACAAAGGAAGATAGCTCTCTAGAAGATCAATTGAGAACAATAACCCGTACCGGAAAAAAAGTAATAGATAAAGATAGGATAGAGGCTAACGATGACAAAAAAGGCAACAAATAAGAGAATGCGCAATCGGTAATACAACAAAAGCTTAAAAATATGAATAGAGATAAACAGCACAAAAAAGAAGAACTGAAAGAAATAAAACAAAAAAAGGGACTTTATAAAAATTGGAATAGCGGAAACCAAAAAGAAAGGGAAATAAGAAACAAACTGAATGAAGAATACTGGTTATATCGGTCAGAGGTAGATTAAGAAGAGTGGGGAGCAAAAGAGGAAGGGTTAATAGTAAAATCAGATAAAGTAAAAAATACCAAAAAAGAATATTAATGAAACAATACTGGCACTAGACATTATAATAGACGAGAGACAAACCTGGACGATAATAGTAGTGAATGGGCCTAATTATGAGAAGAAGGAAGAGCAGTTCTTCGAATTGCTTCAATTGGAAATCGATAGAGGAGAAAGAAATGTAATTGGGCAACAGAGCGAAAACACTAAAAATGACAATTGTGTGAGGCTAATAGACTTATGTGTTGGAAATGATTTGGTGATCACTAACACAAAATTTATCACAAGCATATACATAAATACACCAAGGAAGCCCGCTCCAGGAACGAGAAATCAATTATTGACTGAAGGATGTAAGGGTAAAAAGAAACGCAAAATAGGAAGTGACCATTATATACTAAAAATGGAACTAAATGTGAAACACAATCAAGAGATAAAAAGGAAGAAACTAGTTAAACAAAAAATCAAAAGTTATAGACTAAAGGAGGGCAAAACACAAAAAAAATTCAAAAAAACTTAGATAAGAAATTTGTCTAAAGTAACACTGAGAGTAAAGATATAGAAATGGAAACATTTTAAAGAAAACATTCTAGAAGCCGCAAGAACTAGCTGTGTAATACAGAAAAATGTGAATAAATACAGGAAGGAAAGTAGATGGTAGTCAACCGAGATATATCAAAAAGTCAAATAAAAGAAACAAAATGGAAAAAATATATTACTGGATCGGAGGAAGATTATAACACATACAAGAAAGCAAAATCAGAAACAAAGAAAATTGTAAAAGAAGCAAAAAAAGTTATGGGAAGAGTTAGAAACCACAATGAAAATAAACTATTTAGAGAACCAAACACTATTCTATATAATATTAAAGCAATTAAGACAAAAGAAACCGCCCAACTTAAAAAATATGAAACACAGAAACGGGAAGGTAATATCCAAAGATAAGCTGGTGGAAATACTTCAAAGAATTAACAGAAAACACTGTAGAACAAAGAAACGAGGAAGAATCAAAAACAGGACATGAGATAGCACAAAACATACAAAGAATATCAAAAGAGAAAATCACGGGGGCACATAAGAAACCTAAATTAGAAAAAGCACAAAGGGTAGATAAAATCACAAGATAGATGCCGAGGTACATGAGAAAGAAAGCTACAGAAGAATTCCACGATTTAATAAATGAAATAACAACACAAAAAGTAATACCCACAGATTGGAATATGAGAATAATACTACCTCTATAAAAAAGGAAACTCGAAAGATTGCACAAATTATTAGGGAATTACAATAATGAGTATACCCAGCAAAGTATTAACAGGAATAATAGAGAAGCGTCTGAAAGAGCAAATTGAAAACTCGTTAGAAGAGTCACGACATGGGTTCTGTAGAGACAGAAGCACGCAGGACTTAATTTTCACAAATAGACAGTTAGGAGAAAAAATTATAAAGAAAAAGAAAGAAACTCATATTTGCTTCGTAGACCTTAAAAAGCCTTTGACAGAGTAAAGAGAAAGGATGTCTGGGAACATTTAAAAAAAGAGCAGTATTTAAAGACATGATAGACGTCATTAAAGCGTTATACAAACACAATATAAAGAAAGTAAGCACACACAACAACGAGTCAGAACAATTTAAAACAAAAATAGGACTAAAACAAGAATCTGTGCTTAGTCCACTCTTATTCCTAGTACCCAATGGACGATGTAATAAAAATCTGTAAACAGGAATGTTATAATATGGAAGTAGGAAGATGGAAACTGAATGGAATAACAATACAGGAACTACTGTTTGCCGACAATATTTCAGCAGAATCAATATAGAAGGACAAATACTAGAACAAGTAACAAATTTCAAATATTTGGGAACAACCATATAGAATAAGAGGAAAATAAACAATAAAATAATTGAAAGAATAGGATGGGCGGAAAAATATATAAGACACTTAAAAACACGTTTCTCGGGAAAAAAGAAATTTCGGAACAAACAAAATCGGAAGTATACATAAAAGTAGTAAGACCGACGTTAATTTATGGTAGCGAATTCTGGACAATCAACAAAAAAAACAAGAGTAAAATTACAGCAATGGAGATGAGATACCTAAGAAAAATTAAAGGAATAACAAGATTGGATAGTGAGAAATGAAAACATAACGGAACTGAATGTGAAACCTATAAAGACACTGACACTGATAGAAAAAGGGCAACTAGGATCGTTGGGTCACCAGTTCCAAATAAATGATAACAGGATAGCGAAAAAAATCTATGAAGCAATACCAGGGACAAAGAACGTAGTAAGCAGACCAAGAAAGAAATGAGAGAAACAGGCTTAAGTAGCAGCAAAAAATAGATACAAACAATGAAGAGAAGTAAGAAGCCTGGCACGAAATAGTAAAGCTTGGAAAAGTTAACTAAGTTTTATAAGTTGTATTAGAATGTATTATAAGTATTCTAAATTAGGTTATAATCCGGCACCTAACGATAAAAGGATTTCAGTTTAAATAATACAAAATAAAATGTAAACAAAAAATGTAATATTTGTTTTAGATTAAAATAAAATTCTATCTTTTGCTTTATTTAGAACGTTTTATATTTCTAATTTTGGAAAAAACTGCACTTTGTGTTGTTCTCAACATTGGGCTAATACTTTACAATGTAGAATTATTAGAATTTACATCTTTTTTCAAAATAATGTAGCACAACTACTTTATTGGCCACTTTAATTTGTTTTTCCTTACACCATTCATCGAATTGACTACAAGCAATTTTATACGTTTCCTTTCATTTCACTATTGATAAAAACTGAAGTGCATTCTTCGATAGACATAGATAGCGGTCGGAATGGAAAGTATTCTGTCAATACTACCTAATACTATTTTCTACACAAGAAACACCAATATTTTAACTTTTAAAATAAAATTTAACACGTGATCTGATAAACATAGGTAATTTATATTTTTACATCAATTACACAAACAAAAATCACAACTTTATTATGCTAGAACCCATTTTGATAGTTATGCTATCTTCATCAGCGACAAAAATAAACTAACTAGTAAACAACGAATAATTCTATTAGGAAAATTAGAAAAGAAGAAATCTTGACATCTTTACTTACGGAACAATGGTACAAGAAACTACCTTCTGTATTCGCGGGTTTTTATTTACGTTAAATTTATTATAATTTTTTTTCCATGACAACCTAGGTATGTATTTGTCACTTTTAACACCCAATAAAAAACGTTCGTCTTGAAATCTCTAATATAGAGTTCCGCAACTTTATTGACAAACTTATACCGTATATTCCGGGGATCATTACTATCAAAAAATGACCTCTTTGTTTTGGAGACATCAAAATAATTTTAACAAAATGAAGATTTATTCATCAATGAATAGCTAATTTACATAAAATTACAGCAACTGTTCAAAATGAGAACCATCATTTTCTAAACGTACAGCTATACTTTGAGTCATAGAATGTTGGGAGTTAATTACTGCCAATTCATTATTTAGAGAATCAGTAGCTGCAACTCTTTGCATGTATTTGGTTTACCATTAGTACACAACATTTGAAACAACCTCACAGAAAAAATCTAAAAGCGTCAACTTAGGTGACCGAGCTGGTCAACGTACAGGACTACCTCGTCCTATCCACCTTTCCAAAAACATTTAATCAAAAAACACCGTTACTTATATTCCAAAATGTGGTGGTGTCTCATTTTTCTGGAACCACATGCCACGACGAGCTTCCAGAGGAATATCTTCCATGTAATTCAACAATTCTTCTTTCAAAAAATGAAGGTAAGTTTCTGCAGTAAGACTTCCTTCGATAAAATGAGGCCCAATACAATCTGGGTTTTGTATGAAATACTCCGCAGCTGCAACACGCTTCATTGCAAAAACCGTACACAAAAATCATATTGGCGTATTCATACAATATTTTTGATTGTAATGACCCCCAAAATATATGGTACAAGTTTGTCGGTCGAGTCGCAGAACACCCTGTATAAAATTTTTCATCTTCATCATACAGTTTCAACTTTTTCTTCTAAAGAAGAAATATTTAACTAATTGATGTCTGAATAAAAAGAATGCTATTTGGTGCAAAAATTAAACACATAATAAATTTCTTATAATAGATATATAACTATTTAAAATTTAATTTTTAATTACACCCCTAGATGCAATTTTGAAATATTTTCAGTTTGAGGTATTACTTGACCCAAAGTTTCATTTAAAAATAGTGGCGCTTTTGCCTTAGCAGCGCCATAGTAAACATAGTGGTGAAATAAGACAGTCAAAAGATAACATTTTTTGTCTTGTTAAGGCCTTTTTTGGAATTTTGAAGAAAGTACGTTAAAAGGTTAACAAGAAAATGTGACAGTTTACGTCCGCACTGCATTTAAGCAAGTGCAACTTTTTAATTTAAAAAATGTATACAAGGTCTCTCTGGAAACGGTTGATTATTGTAAGAAGCTATGCTTTTAAAATCTATTAAGTGAAGAAGAATAATTAATGAAATGAATTTCTGTTAAAAACATTGTGTGGTTCTGAAAAGAACCCATTGCAATGTTTGTTGTGATTGTTTTAAATCTTGTTTTATAAGATGCTCAAAGTGTTCACCATTGACCTCCTGGACAATAATGAATTCGCTGAACAAAGTTTGGCACTGTATTTAGAAAAGCGTTTTGAAATATTATTAATTTTATGCACTATCCTTGCTCTATTTTTGTAAATAAAATTTTTGACATGGCCCACAAAAAAAGTCAAGCGGCGTCATATCGGAAGACCTAGCTAGTCATTAGTTTCCTTGCGCCCTATCCATCTGTCATGAAAGGTTTGATTCAGATTTTCTCGTACCTCAATTCCAAAATGAGGGGGTGTCTCATCCTCTTGAAGCCATATTTCTTCCGCTGGTAGATTTTAATCGTTATTGTTCGGGAATAATCGACTAACGTCTGGAACAATTGATAAAATTTTTTACGCTTCGCAATCTTTTGAATTGAATATCGACTCATATTGTGATTAGGGCCACGGACACTATTTAATTTAAAGGTTAATTGCTCCCATGAATTGTTCAACACATGTGAATCAGATGGATTCTACTTATTTGTACGGAAAGCGATATTGTTTTGCAATTCATCCAGATACAGCATAAATTGTGCTCTCTTTGTTTTTGCACTTTTTTTCGTCTTCTTACATTGTAGTTTGTAGTTGTGTAAGTAACATAAATAACAACACTTGAAACAATCAAATAATAACTTTGCACTGTCTGTCACTGTCAGAAATTAAAAACGCCAAATGACAACCCGCACCTAACCAATCACTGACAGCTCTGAAGATAGCGCTGTCTCAAAGTCATAGCTCAAGAATTGATGTTATAAAATTGTATTTTATCGTAAATCATTACACTTCTCGTTATTTCAGTTTTGAACGGTGGTCGTTCGCTTACGTGTAGTTCAATCACGAGAGTTTAGGAAATAGAACTCGTAAAGCTAATGGTTGTGTGGAATATTTGGGTTCTCCACAACATCCAAAACGACATTCAAAGAATTTTCTTCATTTGTAACTGTTACTGATTTTCCAATTCTAGGTCTATCTTTGGCACCGCCAGTTTCATGAAAACGATCCAGTTTTCAAAACTGTGGATTTGGAGAATGATATAGACTCATAGTCATCACTTGAGCAAAGCTTCTTGTTCCATCATCATACTCCATCATTATTAAAATTTCAATACGTTCGGTTTCACTTAAAGTTTGACTGTCGTTAGTATGGTAACATTTTAAAATAGTGCTGTGTAAGGTACCTTGATAAAATTTTTCAAAAGAAATTCATTTCATTAATGAATGTTTTAGGTAGATTATGCTTTTTACAAATTTTCTTAAAATTGAGAGAAGAATTGAAATATCGAATAATATAGAAGGTGTTCCATTAAAAAAAATGCAATTTTGGCTTGGCACACCTTTAGAACCAACCCTGTATTATTAAAATTATTACTGTCTAGTAGATATTGAAGAACCCTAAAACTTTTGTATAAAACTTTTTACGATACCTTGTATATTTTCCCTGATAACAACAATAAAAAATATTAAAAAATCGTTAACGGAGTAGTAAATTAACTGACAAATGCCTAAAAGCAGTTTAATTTAGATAACAAAAAATTTTCTGATAAGATAATATTTAACCTCCAGTAAATGAATAAATAACTTAGGGCCAGTTGCACAATCATGGTTTAAAGTACGGTTTAACTAAACTTGGTTTAATTTTAAAATTCTATTATACCAGTGGTTAGCACAAAATCAACAACCAATTATAGGACAGTATTTTGAAACTAAACCAGGATTAGTTAAATCGTAGTTTAAACTATGATTGTGCAACTGGCACTTAGAATTATAAAAGAAACCCAGCCATGAATCAATGCAATTTGTACAGTCTTTAATTAATCAAAAGAGTTTATAAAACTTGTACAAAAAAATTAAATTTAAGAGCCCGCTATATGCCAAAGTGTCGAATCGAGTTGGTGAGTGTTGTGACGTATCTAGATACAAGTATCTAGATACAGTATCTAGATACTTTTGGAGTATCTAGTTACGTATCTAGATACACTGGACAAAATGTATCTGTATCTGTATCTAAATACATTTTTCGTAGTATCTGAGTGGTTTAGATACTTAGATACTTTTTCTTGCTCAAATTGTAAATTATACAAGTTTTTTCTAAACACCGCAGTAGTTTTTTCTCTCCGTTTATCGTGTACATTACAATTTAAATTTGGAGACTTTGTATTCCGTGTTTTATGAGTGCAATTCTTTCAGCTTTGACAATTCTACCAAATTTGAAGATTTTATGTAGTAGCGGGTATTTTGTGGGTATTATAAACTGTTGTGGAATTTTGAGGAAAACCGTGTATGAACTTACACTTTTATTTGAGAGATGTGACGTGTTAGCATTTATGCCAACAAACCAAATTCATAATACTTTAAAAAAAAGAAAACAAATTTCAACTTTGTAGAACTATGAGTACAATTGTGGTCTTTGTGAAACTTTTATAGTTTATGCAAGGAATCGCGCAAAGTCAATTGGCAACACTGAATTTCTTCATTAGCTCAAATAGAGCAAAGAAGTAGAGAAACTTTTTAGTGTTAGTAGTTTACTATTAACTCTACGTCGAAATATAATGACGAGACATTTTTAACTTGCTATTAGTTTTAAAACAAAATAATCTTTATTTGTAAATTTGTATTGTTTTATGCAATTAAGGTTGATAAGGTAATTTTTTGCTTAATACACAGGCAGCACACTGACGTCATATGACGAGACTGACACGTCTTAATGACGTCTCGTAGTTTGACGTCATAAGACCTAATGTGCTGCCTAGGATACTGTTATTGCGTTTTTAGCTGAACCTTTGTTTTAAATTTTATTTCAAGATTTTGTTAAAAATGTATATGACATGTATCTAGATACTTTCTTAAAGTATCTGTAACTGTATCTAGATACTTGTTTTGAAAAAGTATCTTATCTGTATCTAGATACAATTTATGAAAAGTATCTGTATCTGTATCTAGATACTAGAAAAAAAGTATCTGTTACAACACTGCTACAACGTCAAATTATGATCAAAAATCAACGTGAAAACGCCATGCAAATAGAAAAATTTGTAGTTGAACAATATGACGCGAGTTTTATGATAATCGGCGGTTTAGTCATTTGGCAAAACGACAATAATTTCTTTGATCATTAATTAATTATATAGTAAATATATAAAATTGCTTTTCAACACGTTAAAAGACGAAAAGAATTTATTATTGCTTCCGGAAAATAGTATGCAGACAAATAACGACATTAACACAAACGATGGGGAAGGCCTGCAGCTAAAATTACTATACTCTGCATGTATGATTTACAAATTGTAAAATAGTTAAATATTATATACTACTTCATGTTGCATATTTGTACCAGAATACGAAGAAAAAATTGGAAAGACTACGTAAAAAGAATGCCGAAGGAATGAATACCAAAAATCGTTAGATCACCGAAACAATAGCTAAGCAGTTGGACGTCGGCATGGCAAGAATAAAATCAAAAAACACAAAACACTTATGTTCATGATGATGGTGAGGATAAGGACGAAATTTCTATCGACTGACCAATATTAACATTTAGGTGCAGGTAGGATGCTGTGACACCTCTTTGGCATCAGTCACTAAATGTTTAAATGTTTTGTTAAAAACAGAGCGGATAAAAAATTGACTATTTTTGCACATTTTTTATATTTGTAAATGGTACTAAGGATTGACTCACAGCGTAACACTTTAGTCATTTTTTAGAGAACAAAAGACTCAAATGACTAGTAGAGTAAATACTACTATTAAATAGTAAAATTAGTTGTATACCATAGGAGTATTATACATAATCATATAATTAATTTTCCCATAATACATTTATATCTTGTGTAATAATGACTACATATAAAAGTATATTCTTTGTACATACCGTTGCTCAACTCTGTTTAAATTGCATCATATCTCTATTTTTAAAGTTTTCGTTTTACATATTTCTTTTTGCTGTTTAACAAATACTATGCGATAATTATTTGCATTGTATTGTAATTATTTGATATAAATTTTTATTATTAATAAAGCAATTAACGTGACATCAAAACGTGCGACACTTTATCTTTAAGTTGTTAATCTATTTAAACACTTCGCTTGGTCACATTGGTATAGCGTTTAAAAAGTCTCCTTAAAAACGGTTATGCAAACTAAAATAAAGTCAAGTTGTTTTACTTATTTAATTATCTGAAATTATTAGTATTTCTTTCTTATCTTCTTGCTGCTGTGTATTCAGTTGGCACGTATTTATTGAATAAGGTTTATTGGCTTCATTTTCACGATTTAGATTATTTTGCAGAAGTAGTGTTATATCATTAGATTTATAAGGAATATTTAACGGACAATTCATATATTGGTGTTTTTCAAGTGAACGTTTATTTAAAATATAGTTGGTAAGTGGTAATTCTTTAAAATTTGTTGGATTGCAACAAATACTATGTAAAAGCAATAATCTGCATTTTGAATGGACGGTTTTGAAAATATAGAACTGCAATTGCAAAATACGTGGTTTTTATTTACATAATTATATTAGCCAAAATAAATATTTTATTAAAAACAACCTTTTAGTGAAGTATGTGCGTTGCGTAATTATTCATACGACATTGACATATATAATGGATTATAATTTGTGAATAAATACTTCCGATTCAGTATTTACTATTTGTGGTTGAATGTAATAGTGAAAGTGAAATATTTGAACTTGGCAATCGAATGCTATAGTTTTTGTTAATAACTGTTTTAATCTGTATCCATAACTAATAGAATTATATTAATATAACATTCACAAGTTTTAGAGTTCGCCAAATTTTAAGTTATTTGGATAGTTAATTTTGATCTTTTCACCTGTTTAAACAACGGCCATAACTTTTTGTCATAGTTTGTTTTTGAAATATCATGTGTTGGTTCATTTTTTCTATATGTTCTGTCTACCAACATTTATGAAGTTTCATTTATTGTAGTGCGCTTAATTATTGTTTTAAAACCACATAATGTTGCGAATCTTAGTTTCAAAGTATCTGTAGATCTTCACTACTGTCAATTTTGTCGAAGTCTTCTAATCGTTTGTGGAACATCTATTTTTAATTTTATATCTAGTGCTTTATCTTATAGCCAGTCCCGTGCCGTACATAAGGCCAAAGTCGTGTGGTGCTGGACGGCGCCGAGGCGCCGAAGATGCCAAAAAGCCTCAAAACTCAAAAGTAAAAAAAAGATAAAGCAACAAACAACATTGTCAAAACAAAATTTATAATGATAAAGAAAACAGTAGGAATTGCTAACTATTACATTGTTTTTTATTTGTTTATTTTTTTATTTTTACTCTTTGAGACGAGGGAACCAAATTACTTCTTGAAAATTATATATTTTCCAAATGAGAGTACGCAATAATAGCATTTATTCGATCGAATACGTAACATGATAACATAAATTGTGTGAACTCAAACAAATCTGATTTTATTCATGTTTGAGCTTGAAATTGGGCTTGCAACGAGCGAACAAGCGTATTTTTATTGTCTGAGCTTGCAATGTACGAAACATTATTTATTTAAGCGCTGCATCGGTCGCGATTATATTTGTTGCCTGATGCCCAATCGATAATTAACTTAGCGAAGTAAAAAGGTGCATGGATATCTGCGTTTGAAACTTTAGTTTTTTGTAGTTTTACTCTTACAGACTTTATAGTGATGTGTTCTGTGTTGTGAATTAAGGTGAGTTCATCTAAAATTTATTTTTTATTTTAGATTTATTAAAACATTAAAAGCATTAAACTTGCACCTCAAAAATTTTTTTATATTTTATTATATAAACGTCATTGTTAATTGAAGTATATTCAATCAGAATAATTGATAAGCACTAATATTACTATTTATAAAAATTTATAAATTTTGAAATAACTTGAAATAAGTAACGTCGAGGAAATACTTTCGAGTTTGAGTTTGAGCCGTCGAAACATTTCCATTTTTAATGCATAATTTGTCAATTTGTTTACTTACGTATTAATTTATTTATAGTCTACAGGATGTCAGAAAAAAAGAAGAAATTGTCTGGATACCAAAATTTGCCGAATAAAAAAATAAGAGAACTGGAAAACCATGTCAAAATTACGCATTTTTTTTCAAAACCCGAGTCTACTTGGCCAAATATCAATAACAACAATAATACAGCTGAATCCCAATATTCTGAACCTGTACTTGAAACAATTATTAGCAGCAGACAAAAAACGGATCTTCTAGAAAGCAATCCATTAACATCTGCAAGTTCCGCTGATAATGAGAAATCAACACCTTTAAAAATTACCAGAACGGAGAATATGAGTCAACTTTTGAAAGATGCTGAACTATGGCCAAAGAAATTACGTCCTAATAATATTCAAGAATTAGTAGAACGTGGCCCTGCTTATTATCAAAACAAAAAGGATATTTATCCGAGAGATAGTTCGGAATCGGGGCGTAAGTTTTCCAATAGTTACTTCTTTAAAATTTTACCGAACAAAGAAAAAATTGAGTGTTTTGATAGTAATATTCCGAAACAAAAAATTCACTTTACTGCTTCTGTTACATAATTTTTTATGACAGCGATTTGAAATCTGTTCGCCTTAGTGGTGAATCTGGTTACAATGACTGGCAGCATTTCAGTGAATATTTAAACATTCATGAAAACAGCAAGTTACATATCGAAAATGTTCTAAAATTGCTAGATCTTTCTAACCGTTTTAATAAAAATGAAATAATTGATTCTAAAATTCAAAATGTAATAAACAGAGAAACTAAATACTGGCAAGCTGTTATAGAAAGAATTTTCTACGTGATTTAGTTTTTAGGTCAGCAAAATTTTTCGTGGAAGTAGTAATAAGTTGTTTGAGAAAAACAATGGTTACTTTTTAAGATGCATAGAAATGATTTCCAAATTTAACCTGATTATGTCAGAATCGCAAAATCGAATACTTTGAGCATCAATTTTTTTCTTTAGTTTAAAAACTGTTTGTATTTTTTTTCAGTTTCTACCAAACGCTGGTCACTTCTGAAATCTAATTTATCTAATGTAACAAATTTGACTTTAAAAGTTTTATCGGATACTCGATGGTTTAGAAGAATAGATGCAATCACTCCTTTAAAGTATTAACTTTGGGAGGTTTATGATGCTCTGTTTGAAATAAGCGAAGGAAACTTTGACAATAACGTAAAAAATTTGACTGCATCGTTGGCCAAAAAATTTTGAGTTCATTTGCATTCTTATATTGTGGTATAATATTTAAGTAAAGTTAACATTGTTAGTAAAATTATTCAAAAAGCGAATTTTGATGTTGCTCAGTGTTGTAATCATTTAAATAATTTGAATAATTTTTTGAAAGATTATCGCTCCGATAAAGGTTTTAATGATCTATTGATTGATGCTAAAGAAATAGCATCCAACTTAGACATAGAACGTAAATTCAAAAAACAAAGAGGTCTAAGACCGCGAAAAATAAAAAAAACATTTTGAGTATGAATGTGACGATGAACCGATCTACGACGAAATTTAAAAGTTCAAAGTTGATTGTTTTTTTTAATGCTTTAGATGTTATCATTACATTAGTGGATGAGAGATTCTAATTACTTTCTTCTTACTCTAATAATTTCGAGTTTTTATGAAATATTGATAAATTTAAAAATTATTTTGAAAACAAACAATTAGAATTATGTGAAAAAGTTGAAAATTTATTTACACACTCGTAATGACAAAACTCGCAATGAACGAAACATAATTGCCGTGGAACTTAAAGAATTGCAATATTTACAAACTTTTAATGAAAAAGTTATTACGTCTCCAGAAGAAACTTTAAATTGTATAACAATTAACAACTTAATGGATTCTTTTCCTAATACGAGCATAATACTTCGTATTTTATTAACAATGCCGGTTTCTGTTGCTACCGCAGAACAGTCTTTTTCAAAACTCAAAATATTAAAAGATTATTTAAGGTGGACTATGGGGCAAAACCGACTAAGTAATCTTGCTATTATTTCAATAGAAACGGACCACCTAAAAGAATTAGACACCGAAGATTTAATTAAACAATTTGCAAAAATTAAAACACGGAAAACTCAATTCACTTAGCAAAAATATTAATAACAACATTTTATTGATCGAACAGAGACTAGAAGCACCCCAAAATCTCAAAATTTCTCAAAATTGATTTGACGTTTATGTTGACAAGTGCGCAAAAACTGTCAAAGACGGTTTACAGTAGCGTAAAATAGATGTCCAACTCAATGACTTTAGAAGTTGACAGCAAAAGCGCCACCAAACAACCAGGGGAAAAGCTTTTTTAAAAGCGCGCGAAATTTAAATTCTGTAATATTGGAGTACATTTTTAAAATTAATTAAAATTAATGTTAAGTTTAAAAACAACAATAAAAACGACAGTTCAAAAAGTTTTAATTTTTTAAATTACAAATTACAATAAGTTTAAGATATATAAGTACTTAAATAAAGGAAACTCTCAACCTCCACTTTAACCAATTTTAATGATGAAATGAAGGTTGTTTTTTTTAAGTATTTAAGCTGCTAGTACGCAACCTAGCAGGAGTAAATTTTGACGGTTCAGAACCTTATAAGATATCTTATTAGTAGATACTTAATTGTAAACAACAATAATTAATAATTACTAACTAATAGGTAACTAAGTGTATAACGAACTTAATAAAAACATTTACACTAACAATATTATTTAATACACTCCCAACTGCTTTTAACAATCTATAATATTACAATTACCTAAAGTAATTAATAGCATTACTGCGTTGAAAAAAAACCAGATTACTTGCTGGATTTAATATTGAACGTAACGAATTATTATGTACTTATGTTGACATTGTGGCAAATGGTATAAGTGTTTTTGTTAATAAATATGTAAAAGCTTTCTTTGTAACCGTGTAAAACAGCATTATTAATCAATTTTGAAAGAACTAGTTTCTTATGAACTAAGTCCTCCGCGTTGTCCTCCATATTTTTACAATTTCTTTTATCTAAAATTACACATCCATTAAATGTAAACTGAATAGTTAGGAAACCAGTACAATACTTACAGAATTGTTCATAATTTCTTCTGTTTGAAGACACTTTCTCAAAGCGTCTTGTTCTTGAGAGCTTATAGGAAGCTTTAGCTCAGTAATAGATATACTCGCATATTATTTATATAACTCTAACGTCACTTTCGCTTATATAAAATCCTTTTTGAATCCCAGCAACCAGAAACAGCACAATACAAACCAACCATTATTATACGCTTAAAAAACGTTAATCACAGTAGCAAATACTTCACGGTGAACACTAAACGCAATCAAAACGTCAAGCTGTCAAAATGATAACGAAAAACAAAACATATTTGAATTTATTTCGGTGATTCAAGCGCCACCTAACAGCTAGGGGAAAAGCTTTAGGCAGCGCTTCCTAGATGTATAAGCAGTTACACCTGTGTAATTCGAGTTGAACATCTATTCTATTCTCTTTTGTCTATGGTAGCGTAAAATTAAAATTTTTGACAGTTAAGAACAATAAAATAATATATTGTTTTGTTTTTATTTGTCGATCAGTTTCGTCTTGTGATATATAAACAAGTATTTTTGTATGGCTTATGGCTTGTACTTGTAAAATATAAAAATTAAAATAGATTTATGAAAATACTTTTTTAAATTATTCTTCAATAGTGGATAATAATCCCTAACTTAACCCGTATCTCTACTCACATATGAACGTAATACAAATATGGGGCGTTATTTTAAATTTGCATAAGAGCTACAAAAGTGCTAGGTAAAATATCACTTCATGTATATTGCGTGCAATACAAATTTCCGTTTGTATTGTTAATAATGTGTACAAGTTTATAAATATTTCTACTATGTACAACAGTTTTACATAATTATTATATATTGTTTTAAGTTATATTATGTTGTTTGTTTGTGATTCCTGTTGATCTTGTTTTTTTTCAAGTCAAGTGTTCTGAAAACCTTTACTTTGTTACGCTATTCTCATTTGCTAACATATCTCACCACAAACATATAACAAATTTATTCGATCGTATTTTTTTTTACTGTAAAAGCCGCACTTTCTTTATTCTTGTTGTCTT
This sequence comes from Aquatica leii, assembly GCA_035610365.1. Classification (NCBI taxonomy): domain Eukaryota; kingdom Metazoa; phylum Arthropoda; class Insecta; order Coleoptera; family Lampyridae; genus Aquatica; species Aquatica leii. The sequence goes on along the minus strand of CM069433.1, from coordinate 41,001,608 downwards.
CCAGTATCGTCGTTTTGCAAACATCTTTTCGAATTATATTTGCTTACTGAACTTGATGGAACTTTATCGTTCATTTACCATTTGTTTATTCTTACTGCATTATATATGAAGTTTATAAATTTGTTGTTGTTGAACAGCTTTAGTTTTGTTTTCCTCCTTTATACTTGCTTTTCCCACTTTTTTTACTAAGATTTGCGTTCTAAAAAAAATAATATTGTATTTTATGTTTATTGCACTAACTAGTGTTTCAATAAAACCTTTAGCTGTAATTTAGATTAAGTCTTATTAAATTTGAGTAATGATAAAAACAACAATTTTTATGGTGTCATTTTTGTAAAAAGATCAAGGTACTTTTTATCTACATATATGTACATCTCTCTTTTTTGAATATGTTCGTATTATAAATTTAACTTGAAGTTTAGTGTATCTTACTGTTCGCTTCTTCAGAATGTGTTCAAAGTGATTGTAACTAAAGACCGCTGGTTAAATAAACAAAATAAAATTTTTTAATAACTCAAAAACGTTTGGTTTTTGCAATAAACTTTTAAATAGTCGCAAACTGCCCATTTCATCATATTTGTATCTCTTCGTTCTAATCTTGAAAAGAGTCTATATGTATTTTCGTGTCTTTTAGTTGATTCGTATCCGCATTGTTCGTTAACTACCCTTTCAATCGGCATAACAAGATATTTCTAAACGGATAACAACTATGACAACTTATATTCAAACCGTTTACATCTACAGAATTAAAATATATAAAACCCCTAGTAAGAGCGATAAGGACCAGAACAGAAATAATAATATAAACCAAAAGATGTAACGTACACTGGCACAAACACGTAATCAGAGTCTACAATTCCTTACTAACTTAAATAATGAGCGATTCAAAACTATTACAACCGAAACAGTTACAAAGTGCATAAAATCTGATATAAATGTATTTACTATTTATTACGGCAAAAGTTTACATAAAAATTTTGATCGAATAATTATAGTATTTGCTTAAGTAAAAATAATTAAAATTAAATTTTAAATACTGTTATAGATTGTAATGAAGATAGAAGCTACACTGGTGTTATTGACGTTTTGGATTGCGGGATCTACGTGCTACAATGTTTCAGGTAAGCCTATTCTTTACTACTGTCTAATGTTTATTCAGTAATTCGTCTGCTTAAAAGGAATAAACAATAACAATCAATTTTACGGAAATGTTAAGTATAATTAATTAAGATTCCTTACTGATCACTATTTCATACAAGGATATATTAGAACTTTACTAGATATTTAGAAGGTTGGTACAAAATACAAGTATTACTGTACCACTTTTTATACATACAATGCTGTTCGATGAAGGTTTAATTTAGATGAAAAATACTCTATAAATTGTTTAAATTTCTTGCGGCGTTGTCATTTTAGATCATTTTTTTTTAATGCAGCATCAGAAAGAAATGGTCGCAAAACTGGTGTTTTTTGAAATTTTGGAATTTGTTTTTGTAAATGCGTAGATGAAAGTTAGAATTACTTAAACAATCTAAAAGATTTTTTTAATTCGTCATACTTATTTTGTATAAAAGCGCTTATTTTCTAATTTTTCAAATTGCTGAAACTCAATTTTTATAAATGGCACCCTAGATTTCTTTCAACTGTTTCTCCTAACATCTATAGTTATGGAGATATTTATAAATTTTCAATTAAATCACAACAAGCATTATTTTAATCAAGCAGGTTTATTCTAGTAGACTTTGCTTTTATTGATCAAAAAAACATAAAACGGGAGACCATTAAAAAATCAACAAAAATTTAAAAAAATAATTTAACAAATGTTCAAAATTTTGCTCATTTTGTTATAGGCACGTTTCAAATCTTTGCCGTAAAGATTCACGCACATTTTGTAACATCTCGTGTGTGACGTTAGAAAATACGGTTCTTATTTTGTTTTTCATTGCCTCTTGTGTAGTAGAATCTTTTTGAAATACGTAATCTTTTACAACCCCCATAAATCCGTATAATAACGCACATTTCTAGTAAAATGACAGGGCGCACCATCATGCTGATACCACATGGTTCTTCTTGTGTTTTCCAGAACATTTTCTAGTAACTGTGGCAAGAAATAAACTCTAAATATCTGTCCGCATTTTAATGACCATCAAAGAAGTAAAGACCTATAATAAAATTATCCACAATTGTTCCTCATACATTGACCGTCCATCTATGTTGATGATCCAACACTCTTAAGATATGAGGATTTACATTATCATAGTAATGGTAATTATGACGATTTACTCGGCCATTACTATGAAAAGTAGCTTTGTCAGTAAATAAAACAATGGATATAGAGCCTGGCACCTGATTAAGTTTATTTAATATTCACACACAGAAAGTTCATTTTGAGATAAAATACCTTATAGTCAACTTTTGAAGCAGTTCAATGTGATAAAGATGATATTTAGTCTTCTCACTAAAGTAGCACTAATTCTACCAAGTTATTCAGTAATTTGTTTGGTGCTAGCATACTTCCTCTTCTGTTCTGACAGTTTTTCTTTAAACAGATACCTTGTACTCTGTTCGAATTGAACCAATAATTTTTGTAATGCACGGATACTTAGAGCACGGCGATCAGGTTATCTTTGTTTATAAATACGAGAAGTCAAAAGACAATTTCTTTCCTATTCACCCAAAAATAAGCAATTCATTTTAAACAAAAGTTATGAAGTATAAAGGAGTAATAGGTAATAATGTGACAACTAAACACAATAAGTAACTTCTACTGGCTATTTGTTTTTTGTTTAATAGAAGCAAAGTCTACTGGAATACAACTGCTTAATTAAAATAATGCTTGTTGTGATTTAATTGAAAATGTATTGAAACGGTCGAGAAATTACTTGCAAACGCAAGAGCCTTCTAGAAGGCTGTTATCTATCTTCTAGAAGTTATAGCGAAAAGTGAGGAACGATCCAGAAGGATTTCCGTATGTCTTTATATAGCGACGAGACAGATCGTAGGTCAGTTATTGCTGGAATGTGAATGCATGCAGTATTAGGAAGATTAATCAAGTGAAGATAAATAAGTGATCAGCACGCGCGACGTTTTAAATAAACAACAGTGTACACCGAATCGAGTGAACGTGACTTATAGTGTAAACAAATCCGAGGACGTTATCTTATCTTATCTTAGGTGTTATACAACGGTTATACATAAATTATAGTGTAAGTGTTTTTATTATTAGATTTAATTAGTTCGGTTGATTTAAAAGTATACATATTTCTATAATAAGTAAACGTAGTTTTAGTCGTTTTAAATAAATTAGTTTTTAACAAATAAAGACGTAACAGTGGCGTCAGGTGTTGAGGTTCGCGATTTTTAGTGTGAATACCATTAAGTTATTTGATATCACTCCCGTAATTGATTGCGCGATACGCGTGTTTATTTATAAAGTATAAAATAGTGTTTATTAAACTTTTTCTTTTAACAAGTGCGTGATTGCGATATTAATTAAACTCGTTTCCGTGGTTTAATATTAACAAGTGGATCGTTATTAAAATTTTGTGTTATACAAAAACTGCATTTTAAAAAGTAGTGTATTTAAACTTTATCTTCGTGTTATATTTAAATTTATGCCGGTGACGCGTTTGCAAGCAGTTAAAATGGATGCAAAACTATTTGAATTTCTTGAATCGATAAAAAATGGTCAAGAATCGATGAATAGAAAAATGGAAGAAAAGTTTCACGAAAATTCGCAGAAAATGGAAGAAAATTCTCAGAAAATGGAAGAAAAATTGTTGGAAAATTCAAGAAGTTTAAAAGAAGAAATACGAGCGAGCATGGAAAATCAAATAAAGACTATTGAGGAACAAATACAAATTAGTGTAGGAAATCAAATCAAAATTGCGCAAGAGGAAACCCAAGCAGATATGCTAAATTTGAAAGAAGAAATTTGCGAATCTGTGAATGAGAAAATAGAAGCAATAGAGGACAAATTAGAAGACAGAATGAAACTGCTCGAAGAAAGAATGAACCAAATGAATTGCCATGGTGAAGGAAGTGTCACGAGTGAAGATTTAATAATGGACCGTCAGGAAGAAACCACCCACAAGTTCAAAGTTGTACCTCCGAATTTTGATGGTAAAGTTCCATGGTCAACCTACTACAAGCAGTTTGAAGCCGCAGCTACTGCTAATGGTTGGAGCAACAAGCAGAAAGCGACGTCTTTAATAGTGTCCTTACGTGGAGAAGCGATTGGAATTTTACAAACTGTTCCTGACCACCTACAAGAAAATTACGAACTCTTAATTTCACGATTAGAAATGAGATACGGAGATGCCCATCTTCAACAAGTCTATCAAGCTCAAATTAAAAGTCGGGTTCAGAAAGCTGCCGAAAGTCTTCAAGAGTTTGAGGCTGACATCGCTAGATTAACACGGCTTGCGTATCATACAGCACCAGATACCTTCCTGGAGCAGTTAGCTATTCAAACTTTTGTAGATGGCCTCCGAGACAGCGAAACACAGCAGACTCTCCGGTTAGCTCGACCGAAGACGTTGGATGACGCATTAACCCATGCTTTGGAGTTCGAGGCGGCGAAACAAGCGTCGCACCGAGGCAGCCATAAGCTTCGTTGTGCTACAGAAATACCCTCGAACTCAGAAGAAAGCATTGAAGACATAGTGCGACGTGTATTTCGGGAACAAGCAGCTCGAGGAAGAGAACTGACGTGCTGGAACTGCGGGGAAGTGGGCCACGTACAACGACGCTGTACTAAGCCCAGAAGAAGACCAGAAGAGCGTCCGGAAAACTAGAACAGGTCGACCGAATGGGGCGAAAGTCGACCTCAACGAGCCATGCCCCGGAGATTACCATTCAAATGGCATCGCCTAGGGAGCAGTTGCATAGCATTTATCTCGATGGCAAGATCAATGGAAGAAGTGTTCAGTTACTGGTTGACACGGGAGCGACGAAGACCATCATTCGTCCTGACATGTTATTGGAAAACGAGAAGACATCACCAGTAACAGTACGACTTCGAACGGCGACGGGCGACGAAATACCTACTCACGGACAAGTCAAAGTAACCATTGGTTTGGGAAATGGAGTACTCGACCATCAAGTACTGGTAGCCGACATCACGGAAGAAGTTATCCTGGGAATGGACGTGATAAAGAAGTATGGGTTCCATTTGGATATGAAGAACGATGTCCTGAAGATCGACAATGAAGAAATTCCTTTTCATTCGTCAGAGAAGGCAGCCGTGCGAGTTTTATTGAGTGAAGACGTGATTCTGCCTGCAAGGACTGAAAGTGTGGTGATGGCACGCCTGGATGGGAATCTCCGGGAAGGCTACATACGCGCGATTGAACCAATGGAAGGCGGCTTAGTTGAAAAGGGACTACTCGTTGGCAGAACCTTAGTACGAGTAAAGAACACGATGTCAGTAAGGATCTTAAACATCAACTCAGATCCTGTAACGTTGAAAAAGAAGACCGTGGTAGGCCAATGCACGCCAGTATCACAAATTGTGAGATGCGTGAAGTCGAACGAAGATACGTCGCCGAAGAAGTGTCCACAACATCTATTGGACATTCTTACCACCAAATGCGAAAACCTCAGCCAAGACCAGCTGGCTAAAGTTAAAGTGTTGATCCAAGAGTACCAAGATGTGTTCGCGCTGGAGAGTGGCTCCAAAGGAAGAACTAACGTGGTGAAACATAAAATTAATACCGGAGACGCTCGGCCGATACGACAACATCCACGCAGACTTCCTTTGACGAAAAGAGAAGAAGCCGAACAAATAATTACGGATATGGAGAGAGAAGGCGTGATTGAACCTTCAAGTAGTCCATGGGCATCCCCAGTGGTACTCGTGAAGAAGAAGGATGGATCAACGAGGTTTTGCGTAGACTGTAGGCAGCTAAACGACGTGACCAAAAAGGACAGCTACCCTTTACCCAGAATTGACGATACGCTAGACACCCTGTCAGGATCCCAGTGGTTTTCTACGTTAGATTTAAAGAGTGGATACTGGCAGGTAGAATTAGAACCCAAGGATCGTGAAAAAACAGCTGTTACGATCGGAACTGGTTTGTGGCAGTTCACTGTAATGCCCTTCGGCCTGTGTAACGCTCCTGCAACGTTCGAGCGTTTGATGGAGACCATCTTGCACGGATTGTCTTGGAAGACGTGCTTGGTTTACCTGGACGACGTGATCGTGGTTGGAAGGTCGTTTGAAGAGCACTTGAACAACTTGAAGGAAGTGTTCCAGAGATTACGTGGGGCTAACCTCAAACTGAGCCCAAAGAAGTGCCACGTATTTAAGAAGGAAGTCCAATACCTTGGCCACGTCGTATCTAGAGATGGAGTAAGGGCTGACCCAGACAAAATCCGAGCAGTGCAAGCATGGCCAAGACCGATCGACAAACATCAGGTCCGAAGTTTCCTTGGGTTGTGCACTTATTATAGAAGATTTGTCCCCGGATTTGCCAATATTGCCAAACCATTGACAAAATTAACCGAAGAAAAAGCAGAATTTAGATGGAATGAAGACTGCGAAAATTCTTTTAATAAACTAAAACAGGCCCTAGTCACTTCGCCGATTTTGAGTTATCCAAGAGAAGATGGAAAGTTTGTTTTGGATACCGACGCAAGCAATCTGGCCATAGGCGCGGTCCTTTCGCAGGTTCAAGATGGACAAGAAAAGGTTATCGCGTACTTTAGCAAGGTTTTGTCCAGGCTAGAAAGGAATTATTGCGTGACTAGGAGGGAGCTGTTAGCAGTCGTTAAGTCCATCGAACATTTCTACAAGTATTTGTATGGACGAAAATTTTTACTGAGAACAGACCACGCCGCTTTAAAATGGCTACTGCAGTTCCGTAACCCAGAAGGACAAGTGGCAAGATGGATCGAGAGACTGCAAGAGTATGACTACGACACAGAACACCGTGCCGGAAGCAGTCATCGGAACGCTGATGCCTTGTCTAGAAGACCATGTCCGGCGGACTGCAGCCATTGTTCGCAACTGGAAGAAAAAGTCGAATGCCTCCGGAGAACTGCTATGGTTGATGATGAGTGGGAACCTGAGCAGTTACGTCGCGAACAAGAAGACGATCCTGAAATAAGACTACTCCTGGACTGGAAAGAAAGCGGCCGACGACCAACCTGGGAAGAAGTGAGTGCTTTGGGCAAAAATATCAAAGCGTACTGGGCGCAGTGGGACTCCTTGATAGTAGAAGACGGTCTTCTTAAGCGATTCCTAGAAAGTGCCGAGGGCACGGGAAACAGACTACAGCTGGTAGTGCAAAAGAGCAGGGTGACCGAAGTGTTGAAGCATCTCCACGATGGGACATCGGGAGGACACTTTGGCATTAAGAAGACGTTGGGTAAAGTGCGAGAACGATTCTACTGGATGAACTGCAAAGAGGACGTCATGAAATGGTGCCGTAAATGCATAGTCTGCGCTTCAGGAAATGGTCCAGCGAGAAAGCGCAAAGCACCCATGAAACAATACAACGTAGGAAGCCCTTTGGAAAGAGTAGCGATTGACATCGCAGGGCCGTTCCCAGAATCCGATTCGGGAAATAAATACATCCTGGTGGCGATGGATTATTTCACGAAATGGACGGAGGCTTACGCCATACCGAATCAGGAAGCAGCTACAGTTGCAGACGTATTAGTAAAGGAGTTTTTTTGCCGGTTTGGAGTTCCGTTGGAATTACACTCCGATCAAGGCCGCAATTTTGAGTCTGGGCTGTTTCAAGAGGTTTGCCGACTGTTAGGAATTAAAAAGACTAAGACAACGCCTCTCCATCCTCAGTCTGATGGCATGGTTGAACGGATGAATCGAACAATGGGCAAGTACTTAGCCAAGGTAGTGTCCGAACACCAAAGGGACTGGGATCAGTACTTGCACCTTTTCTTAATGGCATACCGATCATCCGTTCACGAAAGCACAGGCCAAACACCATCCTGTGTAATGCTCGGTCGTGAGATAAGATTACCATGCGATCTTCAATTTGGGCGAAAACCGGAAGAAGAAGTTGCTGCAGAAGATTACGTCAGCAAGCTGGCCAAGAGGTTAGACGAAGTACATAAAGAGGTCCGTAAAAACACACAAATTGCCAGCGACAGGATGAAAACAAGATATGACGTCAAGGCGCAAAATGGTGGGTTTCAACCTGGCGATATGGTCTGGTTGTATAACCCTCAAAGGAGACGTGGTTTGTCGCCGAAGCTGCAAAGGCAATGGGAGGGCCCCTATGAAGTCGTGCAGCGTATTAACGACGTTATATACCGCATCCGAAAACCGCCCAGAGGCAAGCCGAAAGTGGTCCACGTCGATCGTCTAGCCCCGTCTGCTGGCGATAACCACAATCCGCAAGTTCAGGTCCGAACCAGAGTAATAAGTAGCAGAACCAGGAATCCAATCGAAGAAATGGAGTTCGAAAAGTTTATGAACTTAAACGGAGGTTCTGGAAAAGCTAGGTTCGGAGTTACCACCGAGGAACAACAAGACCTGTTCCAGACACAAAAAGATTACGCCATCGCACATTGCGTGAGCGAGGACCTTGACATGTCCAAAGGGGTTGCAGTCGTGTTTAAAAAGAAGTTTGGGCAGCTAGATGAATTACGAAGACAGCAACCGGCAGTCGGAAAGGTTTTAGGACTACGTGGTGACGGACGCTTTGTTTTCTATCTGGTCACCAAGAAATACACACGTGTCAAACCGTTATACAAAGATCTGTGGCGAACATTATGGAGTCTCAAGAGACAAATGGAGTTCCATCATGTTAAGAAATTGGCAGTACCCAAGCTTGGTTGTGGCTTAGATCAACTGAATTGGAGGACAGTTCGAAACATGTTGGAGGTCGTCTTCCGAGGAACAGGCATTCAAGTGTTGGTCTGTAGTTACCAACCGAGGAGAGTATTGGGTCAGGAAAAGTCCATTGACTGTTACTTTTATGGTCAAGGAAGTTGCCGAAATGGAGGAAGCTGCCGCTATCGCCACGATCCCTTTTACCGGTGTCGCATCCAGTCTCCTGTTCTGGGACAGAACAGTCCTAAGAAGGGGGCAGTGAAACGGTCGAGAAATTACTTGCAAACGCAAGAGCCTTCTAGAAGGCTGTTATCTATCTTCTAGAAGTTATAGCGAAAAGTGAGAAACGATCGAGAAGGATTTCCGTATGTCTTTATATAGCGATGAGACAGATCGTAGGTCAGTTATTGCTGGAATGTGAATGCATGCAGTATTAGGAAGATTAATCAAGTGAAGATAAATAAGTGATTAGCACGCGCGACGTTTTAAATAAACAACAGTGTACACCGAATCGAGTGAACGTGACTTATAGTGTAAACAAATCCGAGGACGTCATCTTATCTTATCTTAAGTGTTATACAACGGTTATACATAAATTATAGTGTAAGTGTTTTTATTATTAGATTTAATTAGTAACAAAAATTTAAAAGTATACATATTTCTATAATAAGTAAACGTAGTTTTAGTCGTTTTAAATAAATTAGTTTTTAACAAATAAAGACGTAACAGTATAAATACTACCTCCATAACTATAAATGATAAGAGAAAAAAGTACTAGTACAAATCGATAGAGAATTAAAAACTACAATAGAAACAGCTGAAAGAAATCGAGGGTGTCATTTAAAAAAAGTGAGCTTCAGCAATTTGAAAATTAGCGCTTTTATACAAAAGAAGTATGGCGAATTTAAAAAATCTTTTAGACTATTTAAATACTTCTGACTTTCATCTATGAATTGATGAAAACAAATTCCAAAATTTCAAAAAACAACTGTTTTGTAACCATTTCTTTCTGATGCTACATTTTTAAAGAAATTGCTCTGAACTGGCAACGCCGCAATCAATTAAAAAAAATTTAAAAGTATTTTTCATCTAAATAGAATGTGCTGTACAGCAAAAACTAAACACCCTGTATAAAGAAAAATATTTTTAAAATATGCAGCTTTTTAATAGAAATGAGCACAGTACTAAACAGTTTGTGCCGATATTTATACAAAGGCATTAGAAATGTACAATATTTTGATTTTTTTAATTTTTGCATTAATTCTTATTTTATTATTCAAACTGGTATTACTTATTCGTGCTTTGCAGTTAATTATTACTGTTGCATAAGATACTTGCACCCTTTTATTTAATTTAAAATGAAATTATTTTTATTATACGTGACTTACATACTAACAAAACTAAAAAAAGATAGGTATATCCCACTATAAAACCTTTTTGGAAACTTTGAAACATTATACATGTGCAAGGTATTCCCACTGACGTTCTCTCATAATAAGTATGAAACTGGTGATGAGTACATGTTAACTTTTGCGTAATAAAATTTCGTGACCAGATCATAATCTTTTATAAAATTGCATACATTTATATTCTGTCTTTATCAAAAGAATTCTGTATCAATCAATAATAATAATAAAAGATTTGTACCGCTCTTATATTATTATATTATATTATTATGATTAAACTTTTTTTTAATGTGCGCCAAAAGTTGTATCGATGTACTATATTTAATCTTAAAAAACGCAGCAGATTTTATTACATGATTTACCTCGCTTAACATAATAAACGACTATAAATCTTATACTAAAATAAGTAATTATCTACACATTAATTTGTGGTCATATTTAATTGAACCATAAAAACTGCAAATAATTTAAATGAACGATTGCAAGTGAACCTGAACTTTGATTGATTGAGCGAAATTTTGATATCGTTATCACTTATATTATTCAAATATGTGTCCATTATTTTTATTTATGTGGAAGACACTCAAATCTTTAATTAGTTCAATTATCGTTTTTGTGATTTTATATTTCGTTCGTTTCGTTCTTTTTGAATCAATCTAATTATCATGTACAATAAAATAGAAAAAGAAACAAGCAGTTTTATTACACTTTTTTCATTTTAACATTGTTCTGTCGCTTCCTTGTCACCGTTTCTGTATTTATTTGTTTAATATATTTGTATTATTGTTTTTGTGTTCTTTTGTTTTTGTAATTACAACGTCTTGTAAATACTAATATTAAAAAAAGTCTTTTTGCATGGTGCTTTACGTTACATTCTTAACAATCTTCCTGTATTTGTTGTTCGAATTTTTTCTACAATTGCTCTTTCAAATAATGTTCGTCTATATTATACATTTACTTTTTCATTTTTTATCTATTTGAATGTCAGATATATTTTTTTTCTATTTGTTCGTTTACTAAAGAAATAAATACAACTACTAAAATAAAAACAAATTTTAAAGATAACTAATTTTAAAATAAATGTTCTTAGTAACGATTAGAGTCGTTTTTTTGAATAATTAATATTTTTGTTTTAATTTACTGAGATTACAATTAATCGAAACAGTTCAAAAACATTTTAGGACCGCTAATTATAATTTCACTTAAACTTAAATTAGTTAGTCCGTTACAGTTCGATATTAGTGATATGTAAATTAAATTAAAAAAATATTATTGAGCCACCATTCCTTACACATTTACTTACTTGTATAGTTTTATAGCACAGTCTGGCACCTCAAAAACCGTTGAGAAACCCTTGTTTTTGGCTCGATTTTTAACTTAAATAAAACTACCACAGAAAATACTATTTTCAAATTAATTTATTGACGTATGGAAATGTTTACAAAGAAAGTAGTTACTTGAAGTTTATGCCTTTTGAGATTTCATAGATTAATGTTTTATATGTACTTATACAGTTATTAGAATTACGGATAATGTTATCAGTCAGGTAATGTTATCACTATATTAAAGAACGGGACGAACGTATGCTACTACATAGAAAAAACACTGTTTATAGTAATCATAATTTTGGTTTATGTTATCTACTTTCTTCTCATGTTTGTTTCTATACACAAACAATAACCTATTTTACATGATTTTTTAGCAGAATTTTCACAATACGTTTGTTTAGAGTGAAAAACTTTTATCATTGTACCCTAAAATAGTTGTTTTGATTATTTAGCTTTATTTTTGCATTTTGATTTATTTATTCACGTATTTTAACTGAGCTACGTAACATTAGTAAGTGTGTTATCTTTGAGAATTAACTTGGAAAGAATGTGCCTGCTTAGAATAACAATTTCATGTAACTACTTCTTATGTGATAACCTTATTTTTATGTTTAGTATCAGAAAATTACTAAGAAGAAATGTGTAGTTCTTAGAACAGTGAATTTTTTTGACATTTTTTGCCCATATTTCACCTTCGAAATTAACAACCTGTTAATCAGATACACATGCTGTATCCATCTACTGTTTTTTGGATATTGTTATTGTTCAGTTATTGTTATCAAAGTCCCTACGTGATTCTATTAAGCGGCGTGCACTGTGCTAAATATGGTTCGTTCTTAAATCAGCTCTGCGTTCTAGTAATAAATTTGGAAGTTTTTCGACTCCAAGTTGGAATTATGTATCTTCTAAGTCAAAGATCTGTTTGTTTTGTTTTTGAAATATATTTGCGACTGATAAAACATTGATAAAAAATAAGCGTCATTATTCGTGTGCTTGTTTCAATTATTAAATAATTATGTAAACGTATCTTATCTAAAAGGTCAAAAATTATTACAATTTATTCTCGTCTATAATTATTGCATGTTTGTTATTTTACGTCAACATTAAATAAATAATGCCATGTATATCTAGTTACGTCATTATTATTTTTATTGGCACTTATTGTTTCTAAATTAATTTAAAAACTATAGAATAAAGAAAAACGACGTCAAATGTCTTGAAGAATAAGTTAATTTTTTTTACTTGTTATATACCAGTATTATTTAAGTAAATTCCAGTTAAACATAAAATATTGTATATAACACGCACATAATGTACTGTATTGGACTTGCCCTTTTTATTAGCCTCGCTCGCAAGCTCGCTCGGCCATAAATTAGGGCGTGTCCAATAAAGCTGTGCATTATGTACTAGTAAGATAAATAGCTATTGTACATTGAACGCAATGATTATTCCTTAAAATACAAAATTTAAAATGCTCTTTTAGTTTGTCGATTTTAGCTGCTAATTGTGATAAATGTATTTTTCAGAAAAAGGAAATAACACTGATAAAGAACTGTTCGAATACGTCTTGCTTAATAATAATAGACATCCGTGCACGAGAACATGTAGAAAAAATGGTGTTCCAATGGTTTGCCAGTACAAATTTAAAGTAGAATGGTACACTACTTTAAGTAAAGCGTGTTTTAATTGTCCATTTAATGCAGACGACTGCAGAAGACCAGAATGTATTCCTGGAGATGGTAATAAACGACCCGTAGTAGTAGTAAACAGACAAATGCCCGGACCTAGTATAGAGGTTTGTTTTATTTAATGACTCATCCAATGTTTTGACTTTACAACTTAACAAAAAGACATTTTTGTTTTGCACGAAATTAATCAAAAATATCACAAATTTTTGTCTCATACAAGACGTTCTTTATAACGAAAATGAAATAAGTTTGTTTAAATTACACCAAATAATTTTCTTCATCAATCGTGAATAATTATAATTTTTTACGTCATAATTTTTTCTAACAATTAATATAGGTAATTATTATAAACGTTAATAACGATATAATTTTTTTCTAAACTGGTACTACTATTCTCTAATAAAAAACCAATAACCTCTTTCACAACTAATTTCGTGTTTGTTTTCTTTATACTTTAATTACTTTTAGGTTTGCATGGGCGACGAAGTTATTGTAGACGTGCAAAATCTTCTACTAGGAGATAGCACCACAATTCACTGGCATGGATATCACCAACGCGACACTCCATATATGGATGGAGTACCATACGTCACTCAATGTCCGATTCCACCAGCCACTACCTTTAGATACCAATTTACTGCAATACAATCTGGGACTCACTTTTGGCATTCTCACACTGGCTTTCAAAGAACTGATGGAGTTTTTGGTTCATTTATCGTTCGCACTCCGGAAGAAGATGATCCACACTCTGATCTATACGATTATGACTTGTCAGCGCACACCGTGATTGTATTAGATTGGGGTCCTGAAACTGGATTAGCAAAGTTTATAGCGCATCATCATAGCGATGGGGATAATAAAGGAGAAGATATTTTAGTAAACGGTATGGGACAATTCAAAGAATTCAATCAAGATAACAATGCTACTGTCTATACACCTACTGCTCGATTTTTAGTTGAAAGAGTATGACACGATAACTTTATATAGTAATGACATTTTTTATGTGATTGTTTTCAGGGTTATCGTTATCGATTCCGAGTAATTAACGCTGAGTTTTTAAATTGTCCTATAGAGTTATCGGTAGATAATCATACTATAACGGTTATCAGCAGCGACGGCAGAGATTTTGCACCTGTAAAAGCTGAATCTGTGGTTACTTACGCTGGCGAACGATTTGATTTTATCTTGAACGCCGATCAACAAGTTGGATTATATTGGATGCGATTTAGAGGATTGATGGATTGCGACGACCGTTTCAAAAGCGCTAATCAAGTTGCTGTTTTGCAATACGCCGGAAGTTCCAACAGTGATTACCCTGTCGCAGATGTAAACTATGAAAATTCTCACAAGAAAGGATTGGTATAATATATTACTTTCTAGACGATATCACAAATTAACTTGTATTTTACAGCAAATTAACGCGTTAAACAAAGGACCCGGTCAAAACGATTCGTTAAGTATGGCTGAATTGGAATCGTTAGAGGGCTGGGATGCTAGTTTACGAACAAATCCTGATTACAAATTTTATGTTTCATACGATTTTTATAAACTCGACAACCCTCACTTTCATAATCCGAAATTATATAGTTTTGTAAAAGGTAACGATTATAGAAAAGAACTTTACTCGAAAAATCCACATAAAAAAACGCACGAAAGTAATCGTCATACAGAAAAATGCACACACTGAAAATTGAGTACCGACAAGAAAAAATACGCAATGTTTTGTGCATTGAAAAGGTTTCCGCCAAAATACTTCGTGTGCGTTATTCTTTATTTTTGCCAAGCATGCTAAGAATATTTTTAACAAAATTTTCCAATAAACAACGGTTTAACGATGTCTTCATCTGCTTTGAATTCTAATTTTCACTGTGTGTATTTTTTGTTGTGGGCATTGACCAACTAATGCATTTTGTAACGTTTGCTTGTCATATACAACTTTTACCACACTTAATTAGAAGAATATAATTATAATAATTGTTAAATTTTAGTTAATGACACAAAGAAACAGCTTCTAACACCACAATTAAACCATATATCAATGAGATTACCACCTTTTCCATTATTATCGGGTAGAGATCAAATCGACACTACAAAATTCTGCAATAAATCAACTGTTGGAAAATGTTTGGATGAATACTGCGAATGTACTCACGTTTTACAAGTAAGTCTGATTTTAATGTTACATATTGATTGTTATGGCATTGATTTACATTATATTGCAATTATTTTTATTTTCATTGGCGGTTTCTCAATTAGGTCATTTGGTCAATGACCCTCCAAAAAATTACTGAACATTGTTTTATTAATAATTTACAATTGCAAATATATAACGTCTTATTTTGCTTATTCCAAAGATAGATAAATCGACTTTAAATATAAATCTTTTATTAAGTATGAATGCGTTTTTAAAGTTTTAATATTGAAATGACCACCAGCCGCCACTGTTTATTTTACCTTTATGTAATTTCAAACAATTTATACAGAATTTTGAATTTTAATCGGGAATCGTAGAAGAAAGTTAGTTGTCTTAGTAAAATCGGATGTGAATGACAGATGCTTATACGTGTCGTGCGCATTTGATTTTTATGTCGGCATTCCATACGGAAACGTAAATAATATAAGGCATATAAAAATACGATGCGCAACAAAGTTCATGATCAAAAGTTAACCTTTCCAGCTCATTACCACTGAGGTACTTAATATCAATGATTACAAACAACGCTTATCTCTGCAAAACGTTTGTTATTAATAATAAACTTTATCTTTCAAGGTTTCATTAAATTCCGTGGTGGAGTTAATTTTAATTGATAAAGGATTCGCTTACGACGCTAACCATCCATTCCATTTGCACGGATACACGTTTCGAGTTGTAGGAATGGGCAAATTAGGAGCAAACGTAACAACAACCAAAGTCGAAGAATTTGATAAAAAAGGTTTAATCAAACGAAATTTGATAAACCCAGTGAAGAAAGACACCGTAACAGTGCCAGATGGTGGTTATACCATCTTACGATTTCACGCGACAAATCCTGGTTACTGGCTATTTCATTGTCATATAGAATTCCATGTCGAAATTGGAATGGCGTTAGTGTTTAAAGTTGGTGAACATAAAGACATGTTGCCAGTGCCAAAAGATTTCCCTCGATGTGGAAATTTTTTACCAAAACATAGTACGCGTATACAGAGTAACAATAGTACACTTAATAATAGCAGTAGCAGCGAGCAAGCAATAAAAGAGAATGCCGGAACTAGTATTAAATTAAATAATTATATACTGTTCGTTTTTCTATGTGCGCTTTATAAATTAAGTATTCGATAATTGTATTTTAACACGTGCGACAGTCTAACAACGTCATAAATACCTAATGTACCTTAAAATGAATGAGTGATAATAATTTTAAGTTTTGATGTGATAAACATTATCGAAATGTACTATAATTAGAAGTAAATAGTTTACTAATTGTAGGATAAAACAAAAGATTTTTATACGAAACAATAATAATAAATATTAATAAGAACTCGTTGTTTTGATGATTTTGTTAAGATAAAACTTTATTTAGTTATACGTTTATATCAAAAATGACAATACAATACAATTGTTAATACACTAAATTAAAACAAATAATTTTTATACATTTTTTGTTGTTTAAAGTTTGAAGCAAATCAGATAACGTACTAAAATCGTAAAAACTTTAAATTTTCAGTAAATATTAAACTGAACTTTATAAAGTGTAACATCAGTCGTAAATTTGAATATTAGAAACATATTTCAGTTACAAATATATTATTTAGTAGCTACAATTCCAATTTAAAAAGCAACATTAACAAATTTAAAATTTGTTTTGTGTGCTGCCATCTAAGAGGATGAATTATGAACCTTTAAGTCGCTTTTAATTCGTCCACTATTCACCATTTGAAAAATTAATTCTATAATATTTTTATTAAGTTCAGATACAGATATTAACAAAAGCCGTTTAAAAAGACGAGATTTAACGTAATTGTTAAATAAAATTGTTAATACACTAAATTAAAACAAATAAATGTTATACATTTTTTGTTGTTTGTTTGAAGCGAATCAGAGAATGTACTAAAAATCGGAAAAACCTAAAATTTTCTAGCTGTCTTAATTAGTCCGCGATTGCCGTTTAAACATTTTAAAAAAATTTCGAAAAATTTTCTTCCAGCAATTTGCATTAAAAACACTTTTTTTTTACAAAACGTTTATCAAAGGTTATTATCTTGCTATTTAAAAAAACTGAACTCTTTTAGCTGTCTTAATTAGTCCGCAATAGCCGTTTAAACATTTGACAAAATATTCAAAAAAAATTATTAAAAAAATTTGCATTAAAAGCACTTTTTTTATGGTTATAAAATTTTTTTATAAAATTTTTTATAAAAATTGTTTAGAAAAGCTTATTGTCTTGCTATCAAAAAAATTTCACTATTTTAGCTGTTCTAATTAGTCAGAAACTGCCGTATAAACATTTGACAAAATTTTCAAAAAAATTTATTTAAAAAATTCTATTAAATCACTTTTAAAAGTTTATAAAGTTTTTTGATAATTTTTTTCTAGAAATGGTTAAGAAAAGCTCATTGTTTTGCTAGTAAAAAAACTACACTCTTTTAGCTGTCCTAATTAGTCACCAATTGCCGTTTAAACATTTGACAAAATTTTCAAAAAAATTTCTTAAAAAAAATTTACATTAAAAACACTTTTTTATAGTTTATAAAGCTTTTTTGTAAAAAATTTTTCTAGAAAACATTTAGAAAAGCTCATTACTTTGCTATTTAAAAAACTGCACTCTTCTAGCCGTCTTAATTAGTCCGCAATTGCCGTATAAACATTTGACAAAATTTTCAAAAACATTTTGTTTAATTTTTTTATAAAACGTTTAAAAAAACTCAATATCTTGCTATTAAAAAAAACTGCGTTCTTCTAGCTGTCTTAATTAGTCCGCAATTGCCGTTTAAACATTTTACAAAATTTTCGAAAAAATTTCTTTAAGCAAATTACATTAAAAACACTTTTTTATAGTTTATTAAGCTTTTTTGTAAAACAATTTAGAAAAGCTCATTACTTTGCTATTTAAAAAACTACACTCCTCTAGCTGTCTTAATTAGTCCGCAATTGCCGTATAAACATTTGACAAAATTTTCAAAAAAATTTATTAAAAAAAAATTGTATTAACTCACTTTTTAAAGTTTATAAAACTTTTTGATAATTTTTTTTCTAGAAATGGTTAAGAAAAGCTTATTGTCTTGCTATTAAAAAAACTACACTCTTTTAGCTGTCCTAATTAGTCCGCAATAGGCGTTTAAAAAAACTACACTTTTTTAGCTGTCCTAATTAGTCCGCAATAGGCGTTTAAACATTTGACAAAATATTCAAAAAAATTTATTAAAAAAATTTGCATTGAAAGCACTTTTTTTATGGTTTATAAAATTTTTTTGTAAAACGTTTAGAAAAGTTCATTATGTTGCTATTTAAAAAAAACGGCATTCTTGTAGCTGTCCTAATTAGTCCGCAATTGCCGTTTAAACATTTAACAAAATTTTCTTTAAAAAATTTGCATTCAAAGCATGTTTTTTATGGTCTATAAAGCATTTTTGTCTAATTTTTTTTACAAAACGTTTATAAAAGCTTATTATCTTGCTATTTAAAAAACTGCACTCGTTTAGCTGTCCTAATTAGTCCGCAATAGGCGTTTAAACATTTGACAAAATATTCAAAAAAATTTATTAAAAAAATTTGCATTAAAAGCACTTTTTAATGGTTTATAAAACTTTTTTATAGAATTTTTTTCACAAAATTGTTTAGAAAAGCTCATTGTCTTGCTATCAAAAAAATTGCACTTTTTTAGCTGTCCTAATTAGTCCGCAATTGCCATCTAAACATTCGACAAAATTTTCAAAAAAATTTATTTAAAAAATTGTATTAAAGCACATTTTGAAGTTCATAAAACTTTTTGATAAATTTTTTTCTAGAAATGGTTAAGAAAAGCTTATTGTCTTGCTATTAAAAAAACTACACTCTTTTAGCTGTCCTAATTAGTCACCAATTGACGTTTAAACATTTTACAAAATTTTCAAAAAAATTTGCATAAAAGCACTTTTTTATGGGTTATAAAATTTTTTTGTTTATTTTTTTTACAAAACGTTTAGAAAAGCTCATTATGTTGCTATTTAAAAAACTGCACTCTTCTAGCTGTCCTAATTAGTCCGCAATTGGAATTTAAACATTTAACAAAATATTCAAAAAAATTTATTAAATAAATTTGCATTACAAGCACTTTTTTACGGTTTATAAAAGTTTTTTATAAAAATTTTTTATAGAAATTGTTTAGAAAAACTCATTATCTTGGTATTAAAAAAACTGCTTTCTTCTAGCTTCTAGCTGTCGTAATTAGTACACAATTGTTGTGTAAACATTTGACAAAGTTTTCGAAAAATTAATATTTTATAAAGCTTTTTCTTTATTTTTTTTTTATAACACGTTTAGAAAAGCTCATTAACTCATTATCATTAAAAAAGGTGCACTCTTCTAGTTGTTTTAATTAGTCCGCAACTGCCGCTTAAACACTTTGCAAAATTTTCTTAAAAAAATTTGTATTAAAAACACTTTTTTATTATTTATAAACCTTTTTTATTAATTTTTTTTTCACAAAACGTTTAGAAATTATCTTGCTATTAAAAAAACTGTATTCTTCTAGCTGTCTTAATTAGTCCGCAATTGCCGTTTAAACATTTGACAAAATCGTCGCAGGCAGGATTCGAATCTTTGTTATATTTGTGAATTTATTTTAAATTATAAATAAAATATCTAATAAACTGTTAATGTCAGAAAATTTTATTTGAATAAATTGTTAGGAAGAGTTATCTCTAGAAGAAACTGTAAAAATAATTTGAATAATTTACATACATACAATATAATATAAGAAAAGCTGTTAAAAATGACAGTTACACCCACTTCTGGTTTCTTTATCAGAACTATTTTTTGATAGAACCGAGAGAATTTGAAAAGCCAAATCTCAAGTTACTAGGACTTTTGGTTCGAGAGTTATCGTGACTACATCGTTACACATATTTGATTTATAATTTTGAGTGAATTCCATATATAATCTAGATTCGAATCCTGCCTGCGACGATTTTTTTTAGAAAGAAAATAAATAAGTTTTGGTTCTTGAATAACATTTGTTGTATGTATTTTTTAGAATACCGTTGAACATTAGCTATTTAATTAGTTTTTAATTAAAGTGGCGGTGATTTGAACCACGAAACTTTCATTCGTCGGTGTAATGGGCGTAATAAGAGACTTTGGGAAGTTTTACTTATAAATTTAATGTTTTTTCAGAATTAAGTTTGAAGACATTCTAATAAGTAATAAGTAATTGTATTAGAAGTCAATAGAAACGTGTGCATATCACTTCCAAGTGGTTCTATGACGTAACCTTAAAAAAATATGTAAACATTCCATCATCATTCCTTATAGGAAAGTCGTAACCACACCAGTTTTTTTGTAGTTGGTTAAAAATGAAAACGTTCAACAAATGACGTCGTTCTACAACCGTCAACAAACAGAAAATTCAGCAGATATAAACAAAACAAAACTCAAATAATTAAAACAAATTTAATTAAACACAAACTTCAAAATGTTCTACTTGCTTATTGAAACATTATTTAGCTTTCAACTCCTGTATGAGAATATCAGTTGAAACAGATTTTGGTCTTTCAATTGGTAAACCCAAAGCTCTAGCCCAAATTAGAGATGCTAATACACCCAAAGCTCGAGATACACCAAACAAAACTGTATAGTAATTCATTTCTTTCATACCATAATACTGCAAAAGTACTCCAGAATGCGCATCTACGTTTGGCCACGGATTTTTAACTTTGCCAGTTTCTTTAAGAATAGGTGGAACTACTTTATAAATCTTTGCTACTAACTGATATAAAGGATCTTTTGGTAAATGCTTTTCGGCAAATTCTTTTTGGCAAGTGTAACGAGGATCTGTTTTTCTAAGCACCGCGTGTCCGTATCCTGGTATCACTTGGCCCGATTTTAATGTCTTTTGAATAAAACTTGTTAATTGTTCTTCAGTAGGGTCTTTTCCAACTTCGGATTTTATTTTTTCGAGCCAAACAAGTACTTCTTGGTTTGCTAATCCATGTAAAGGTCCTGCTAGACCATTCATACCAGCGGCAAACGAAATATAAGGATCGCTAAGAGCAGAACCAACTAAATGAACAGTATGAGCTGAAACATTACCACCTTCATGATCGCTATGAATTGTAAGATATAAACGCATTAATTCGGTAAAATCGGGGCTGTCAAAACCTAGCAGGTGAGTGAAGTTAAAACTCCAATCTTTTTTTGTATCGACAATTCCAAGTTTAGCACCTCCTTTAAAACAATTTTTATAAATCATTGCAGCAATCACTGGCAATTTTCCGATTAAATCCATGCTGTCTTCATAAACGTATTCCCAATATTTGCTTTTATGTACGCCACTAGTATACGCTTTTGCAAATTTACTTTCACTGCTAAGACAATTTGCGGCAGCAGCTAATTGTGACATAGGATGCACATTCGTTGGTAAATTATTTAATAAGTTTACAACATGTGATGGAAGTGCAGATCGTGAAGCCCATTGTAACGAAACTTCATTAACTTGATCTTTTGTTGGAATCTCGCCCGTCATTAATAACCAAAATAAACCTTCTGGAAGTGGTTCTTGGCCACATGGTGCTCTTGGTAAAAGTTTTTGACAGTCTGGAATAGTATAACCACGAAATCTAATACCTTCGTCGGCATCTAACAATGATGTTTCACACACCAAACCTTGTATACCCCGCATGCCACCATACATCATATCAACTGTAACATCACACACTTTTGAATTTCCATGTTGTTTTCTAAAATCTTTTATTCGTCCTTGTTCAACCGGTATTTTAGCAGCCACTTTAGCTTTAAGATCCGTAGTATGATCAGCAAAACATCTGATGACATATTGAAAACTGCGAGTTTTGCTACAAATTATTTTCTTCGTTCTAAGAAAAAAAAACATTACGTATGAAAGATGTGTTACTTTACCCTTCAATTATTAATATGCCATACCTAAAATTGTTACTATAAAAACAACACGTTTTTGTTTGGCAATGTCAAAATCCAGGTAGATTGAAAACATGCAAATATTTTTTTCTACAATCGATATAGAAAGTAGGCATTTGCGTTTGCATTTGACAACACAGAAGCCTGTTTTTTAAAGAAATGTCACTGTGTCGCTCACGCGCGACAAAATCTACGAAACGCTCGCTACCCAATTAATAAAGTTTTTACTAGTGAATGTGTTCAAATACAAAAATTGAAGAAGAAAATGAGTTTAGTGATTTATTGTATACACTACCAGAAATTGCGAACGTTGTTAAAAATTTTACGTTAGATCTGCTGCGCGAAAAGTCGCGACATAAATATGAAAAAAAGTAAGTACCTACGACCTCTTTATCGCATGGTGTAATTTGAAGAAAGTTAAAAGATACATGAAAAACGTAATGATAGCTTACTTTAGTGAGAAAGCAAAAACCATAAAATTTTTAACCCTTTGGTCAATGTATTCAATGCTCAGATCTATGTTATTAGTCATATAAGAAATTGTTAAGGGGATACATTGTTATTGGTTATTATTAATATTATGTAAGTATCAGTCCACCAATAATAAAAAATTCAATCTTTCAAAATGTATTTAACATATGTTTCGAGCTTGTAATTATAAAGCTCATCCTCAGAAAACTACAAAAAATATTATTAACAACTTATAAAAAGTTAAATTACAAAAATTTATTAAAAAACTTACATTTTTTGAAAAATGTCAAATATGAGAAATTGTAACTAGATATTCAAAATAAAAATGTAAGTTTTACAAAATGTTAAATGTAAATAAAAAGAAGATGGTGCAATTTAGAAACAAATCTAAGAAAAATTAAGTTTAAAATCACAATTAAAATTGGTTTGATCGTTCAACAAAAAATTTTTATCTGATATTTTAATATAAATCAACTCTAGCAATTCCAGAATTTGTTTGTTATTAATGTTGTTAAAAGGATGAAATAATTTGTAAGAACAAAGAGAATGACGATTATCTAAAACATGTTGCGCAAATGTAGATTTCACTGAATTTGGATTATTAATATATTTTGAAGTATTTTTTAAATACTTAAGATGTTCATTAAGTCGAGTTTGGAAAGATCTTTGTGTCATACCAATATAAAATTTTTGACAAGAACAAATTAATTTGTAAACTCCACTTTTAGTTAAATTATTATTATTATTTAGAAAATTACAAGAAAAAAGATTCCGAAGAGATATTTCATTAGAAAAAGAAATTTTGAAATCGTTACCTTTACTTAATTTTTTTTAAAAATTAAGAAAATCTGGTATAAAAGGAACCGAAAAAAATTTGTTAGTAGAATTTGTTGAAATTGGTATTAATTTAGTGTAAGATTTAATACAATGTTTATATAAGTGTTTGTGATAAACATTATAAATAATATCTAAAGGAAAATTATTAATATAAGCTAAATAAAAAATAATATCTAATTCAATTTTATAATTTTGAATTGATAAAGGAACAGTAAGAAGTCTGTTGAAAAAATAATGAAATGAAGCTAGTTTATGAGAAATATGGTGATTTGAGTCAAACGGTATTAAATGGTTAGCAGTAGTAGGTTTTCTATAAATTTCAAATTCGAAAGTGTTATTATTATTTAAAGAAATTAATAAATCAAGAAAAGGCAACTTATTATTTTTTGAAAATTCAACGGTAAATTTTATTCTATTATGAATATTATTTAAAAAATCTAAAAAGTTATGAATATCATCATTAGAACCATTAAAAATACAAAAAATGTCATCAACATATCTTTTCCAAAATATTATTTTTTGTATGAAAATTTGGTTTTTAGAAATATATTTACTTTCTAAATTGTTTAAGAAAATTTCAGCAAAAATAGGTGATAAAGGAGAACCCATTGGAAGACCTAGATTTTGTTTAAAAAATTGATTATCAAATTGGAAGAAAACGTTATTTAAACAAAATTTAGTAATTTTTAATAAATCATTTGTTACAAAATCAGGAAAATCAGAAAGTGAAAGAAGATTAGAGATTATAAGTAATACATCTGTAGGAGGAACTGAAGGGAAAAGGTTTTTAACATTAAAAGAAACCATATTAAGATTTAAGATTGTATCTGAAGGAAAAATTAAATTATTTAAAGAATCTATTAATTCTTGTGTATTTTTTATTGAGTAACTAGAAATGAAATTCATTTCAAAATTAAATATTTTAGTTAAAAATTTGCTAATTTTATAGGTAGGTGAATTAATAAAATTTACAACTGGTCTAATAGGAAAATTGGGTTTATGAATTTTTGGTAAACAATAAAGTAAAGGGATAGAAGGATTAGATACTTTCAAACTAGACAAATGAACATTAAAAAAAATTAAACATGTTTTCAGTTAAATGCAAAATATGAATAGTACTAGTAACAAATTTAGTTAATGGAGATCTTTTTAATTTTTCAAAATCAGTACAATCTAAAAAATTTAAAGTTTTATTAATATATTCTAATCTATTAAGAATTACTGTACAATTACCTTTATCTGCTTTAGTAATTATTATTTTATTATCAATAATTTTTTGTTTAATAGATTTAATTAAACTTATCTGATTCAAGTTAATGTAATTTTGTTTAAATGAATTTAAATTGTTAGGAATATTAGAAATATCAAGATTAGAAGAATCTAAATTAGGTAATGATTGTAAAATAAACTCAACAGAAGCTTTAAAATTATTAAAAGAAGTATCACTTAATGGTAGTGAAGGTGAAAATTTAAGACCTTTGTTCAATAGTTCTATTTCATTTTGTGTAAAATTGACATTAGTTAGATTTAAAGTATTTTTATGAAATTCAAAAGCTGGTTTTATATTATTATCAAAATGATAACAAAAATTATTTTGTTGAAAAAGAAAAGAATTAAATTTAGATTTAAATTGTGGTTTATGAAAATAATTTAAATTTTGTAACTTATTACTAAGTTTAATATATAAAATGTTACCAAATTGTTCCACCTTACTTCTAACATTATAATCTAGTGAGTCCCAAATGGCAGGATGTACTGTTGAAGAAATATTCGAATGTAGATACCAAAGTTTAAAACGAGTATCATTTATCTTGCTGTACCATTTCTTTATTTCCGATTTGATGTATGTTGTGATGTAATTATAATAAGCTAACTGTTGGGTTTTTGTTTTAATATTAATTTTAATTTTAGTAAATTTTGGTTGTTTATTTAAATTCAGACAAGTCTTGAGAAACCAAATGTTCAAATAAAATTTTTTGACGTCGTAAGAATATTTTCTGTATAAAACTAAATTTGTTACTAGTACTATTCATATTTTGCATTTAACTGAAAACATGTTTAATTTTTTTAATGTTCATTTGTCTAGTTTGAAAGTATCTAATCCTTCTATCCCTTTACTTTATTGTTTACCAAAAATTCATAAACCCAATTTTCCTATTAGACCAGTTGTAAATTTTATTAATTCACCTACCTATAAAATTAGCAAATTTTTAACTAAAATATTTAATTTTGAAATGAATTTCATTTCTAGTTACTCAATAAAAAATACACAAGAATTAATAGATTCTTTAAATAATTTAATTTTTCCTTCAGATACAATCTTAAATCTTAATATTGTTTCTTTTGATGTTAAAAACCTTTTCCCTTCAGTTCCTCCTACAGATGTATTACTTATAATCTCTAATCTTCTTTCACTTTCTGATTTTCCTGATTTTGTAACAAATGATTTATTAAAAATTACTAAATTTTGTTTAAATAACGTTTTCTTCCAATTTGATAATCAATTTTTTAAACAAAATCTAGGTCTTCCAATGGGTTCTCCTTTATCACCTATTTTTGCTGAAATTTTCTTAAACAATTTAGAAAGTAAATATATTTCTAAAAACCAAATTTTCATACAAAAAATAATATTTTGGAAAAGATATGTTGATGACATTTTTTGTATTTTTAATGGTTCTAATGATGATATTCATAACTTTTTAGATTTTTTAAATAATATTCATAATAGAATAAAATTTACCGTTGAATTTTCAAAAAATAATAAGTTGCCTTTTCTTGATTTATTAATTTCTTTAAATAATAATAACACTTTCGAATTTGAAATTTATAGAAAACCTACTACTGCTAACCATTTAATACCGTTTGACTCAAATCACCATATTTCTCATAAACTAGCTTCATTTCATTATTTTTTCAACAGACTTCTTACTGTTCCTTTATCAATTCAAAATTATAAAATTGAATTAGATATTATTTTTTATTTAGCTTATATTAATAATTTTCCTTTAGATATTATTTATAATGTTTATCACAAACACTTATATAAACATTGTATTAAATCTTACACTAAATTAATACCAATTTCAACAAATTCTATATACTAACAAATTTTTTTTCGGTTCCTTTTATACCAGATTTTCTTAATTTTTTTAAAAAATTAAGTAAAGGTAACGATTTCAAAATTTCTTTTTCTAATGAAATATCTCTTCGGAATCTTTTTTCTTGTAATTTTCTAAATAATAATAATAATTTAACTAAAAGTGGAGTTTACAAATTAATTTGTTCTTGTCAAAAATTTTATATTGGTATGACACAAAGATCTTTCCAAACTCGACTTAATGAACATCTTAAGTATTTAAAAAATACTTCAAAATATATTAATAATCCAAATTCAGTGAAATCTACATTTGCGCAACATGTTTTAGATAATCGTCATTCTCTTTGTTCTTACAAATTATTTCATCCTTTTAACAACATTAATAACAAACAAATTCTGGAATTGCTAGAGTTGATTTATATTAAAATATCAGATAAAAATTTTTTGTTGAACGATCAAACCAATTTTAATTGTGATTTTAAACTTAATTTTTCTTAGATTTGTTTCTAAATTGCACCATCTTCTTTTTATTTACATTTAACATTTTGTAAAACTTACATTTTTTATTTTTTTGAATATCTAGTTACAATTTCTCATATTTGACATTTTTCAAAAAATGTAAGTTTTTTAATAAATTTTTGTAATTTAACTTTTTATAAGTTGTTAATAATATTTTTTGTAGTTTTCTGAGGATGAGCTTTATAATTACAAGCTCGAAACATATGTTAAATACATTTTGAAAGATTGAATTTTTTATTATTGGTGGACTGATACTTACATAATATATATATATATATAAGAAATTAATCACATCTTTAAAACTACAATCCGTATAATATAAGCCAAAAAATGTTGAATTTTTTTTGAGGCGCCAGATTAAATATTTCTAATGAAAAAGTATTAATTTGATGCATGTATTAATAAGATGTTCTTGACAGGTAGTCGTAATTATGAGAGTTCTCGGTGCATGTAGACGGGGCGAAATTGTGAAAATGACAATAAAAGATATTGAACAGAAAGATTTCTTATTACTAGTACAACTACTGAATACAAAAACAAAGAAGAGTCGTGCCTTTACTGTTATTAACAGCAGAGACAAGAATTGATATTTTATTGATTTTCAGAAGATATGTTGCGTTAAGGCTTTCCGATCACGGGATACCATGCCGCGTTTTTCTACAGTAAATGTTTTAAACAAGTGTTAGGCATGAATATTATTGGAAAAATCGCACAGTATTTAAATTTACATGAGTATAAATTATATATTAGTCATACGGTCATTATCTGCGTCGAATATCAGCCACTCTTAGTTGATGAAGTAGGTCATATTGTATGTACAACTCAAGCGTCATGGAAGCTGAACAAGTTTTGCAACAGTTAAAAAAACATTGAAGATAGTATTAATAATAAATTCAAAACAAATCGCAAAATCATATGCGAGGACGAATCACCTCAGCAAGTCGTTCACTCAGTTACAACAGACGAACATTCTATTTCAAACTGGTCGACACTTTCTTCATCAGGAATTATTATAAAAATTTGTAAAAACTGTGATTTAATTTTAATAACGATAATAATAATAATTGATGTTTAATATAATACTATGTCTTGTTAATATAATTAATGTTTGTAAAAGCGTGATTTTTTT
Source organism: Aquatica leii (assembly GCA_035610365.1). Lineage (NCBI taxonomy): Eukaryota > Metazoa > Arthropoda > Insecta > Coleoptera > Lampyridae > Aquatica > Aquatica leii. The sequence continues at coordinate 40,973,221 of CM069433.1, read as the reverse complement.
AATTATTGCGCAAGCTGTGCAATTGTAAAAAAAATCTTGTGAGTAATGCGAGCGCAAATTCATTGCCGATTTCGAGAGATCATACAAACCATGTAGCGACAGTGGCTCTATTTCGTTGTAAGAATGAAGTACTAGTTATTAGGATGTTTACAAGCCATAGACGCATCAAATGTAGTACAGGAACGTCGGATTTTTCCCGTTATCACGGCTATTATTTTCTTATTGCTCTAATATAAGCTTCATCGGTCGGTTTCAGTTCTATACTGTAATCTAATGTTTGTTTTTATACTGCTTGCATTGTATTTGTCTTACGTACCTACATCAAAATAAGCAATCGCCAAGAAATTTAAATTCAGTTTAGTTTTCATTTCAATATGACGCGATCTTCTAAAATTGTACCAGTGACGTTCTAAATAATAAACCGTTCCAATTAGATATAGTAAGCTTATCAATGTTGACTGTTTAAAAGCAAATAATTTTCTTTGAGTTTAAACTAGTCGTAGATTATTCCAGAACACAATCATATCTAATATAAAAGACCAGTGCTCAAAAGAAAACCTATACAATCGGCTGTTGGTACGGTTAGGGACCACATGTGACAGTCCGCGCCTTCGGCGTCCCCAAACCCACCACTAAAAGGTATTTGTATCTAAATAAGAAAGTGAAATGCCTAGGACGTTCAGCTGTATTCACAAAATAAATAAAGAAGAAACTGGAAAAGCACATATTGAGTTTGAAGACCGCATGTTTGGCTTAACAATCAAACTCTGCGGTCTTAACAATTCTTTCAAGAAAAAAAAATAACCGAAAAAAAATGTAATGTGTTTATAAAGAGGGATTCACGCTTATCCTTGCGTCAATCAGAAGCTACGCCTATCTCAAATATTCGGGGGTTTAGTCGCAAACGTTTTTTACTTTTATGACGTTCTGAAAAGATTAATAGACATATACAAGTTGAATGAACCCAGTATTTGCAATGTAGAGGAGTCTTACTACTAATATACTGAATCAGTAACTCAAATAAATATCAGCTGCATATAAACAATGAAGCCAAAATCGGCCATTTATAGGGTAGGCTATTATTGAACAGTTTAAATGTGTTATGTTAGCGACATATAGTGATGACTACCATTTTGTGGGTATCTTACTTTTATCCAAAAAAAGTATTAATTTTATATATAATATAAATATTTAATAGTAAGTCGTGAGATACCCAGAAGATGGTAACAATTACTATATGTCGTAATGTCGTTAACCAATCACGTAACAATATTTCGCCTACCTAGCAAATGCTTGATTTTGCCTTCACTATTAATTCATTAGTTAGCTATTCAGTGTATAAAGGTAAATATTCTCTACAAATCCGAATTCACTGCCGTTCAAAAAACTGTAGGTCTTAAAGAAAAGCATCAACTAATAGAAGCAAATAGTGGAGAGCGCCGAGTGAACACGACTATTTTGTGATGTGTCAGTGCAGTACGTCTCTTTAATGTTGATTTTTAAAAGAAAGCGTTATGTTTCTGAAAATGACGTTGAAGTGCCAACTAGATCATTAGTGGCCATTAGTAACATCGGGTATACTTAACGTCTATTTTTTGGATTAAGTGTGGAGCATTTTTTACGTCAAAAATCATGACGTCGTAATCCTGCAGCTACCAAGCCACATTACTCACAGAATCAAGAAAACTGGCTGAGACAGCATCTGGGTCAAACTATCACTGTTTACCATATGTTCTCTTTGCTGGAGCTGCAATCATTGAAACAGCGAAAACGCATTCCAGACAGATAGAATTTGACCCGTGGACCGATAAAGAGCCCTGCTGTTGTCACATTCACGTTTTTTCAGGAGCATCGCTTCTTTGTGGATCTGGTGTAGTCTAAGCAAAAAGCAACGACAACACTAGAAAATATCTAAGAAAAAGAAGAAGAAAGAAAACAAAGCAAAGTTTTTGTTGAAATTAGATTATTAAATGGCATTAAATTATTTTATCTTAGTGTGCAAATGCACATTATAGTGTTTAAATACAATAAATTGCTTATTTAACATTTAATACTAGCTAACAACTACTTTTACGATTACATACGTATTAACGCTTAAACTAACTACAACTTTTCAATACTTTATAGGTATACAGGTGCTCAAACCCCTTTTACGTAAATACCGTAAAAATGTATTCATAACACCTAAAAATAATTTTTTTAATTTAATTCAAGAGATGATTCCTCTATCGCCCCTGCGCTGCGGTCTTCTTGGTTCTTTTGTGCACCTCTGATTTATTACTCCCTCAGCAGTTCGGTTTCGTTAATGAAGTTCAGAAGTTTGTTCCAAGGGGCTTTTTTCAACTCATCATCGGTTAGCTTTCGTTTGCCGAGAATCGTTGTGCGTTGCTTTTGATACGCTTCGCATTTTCACAGCAGATGCTACGGAGTCTCGTCGTCCTCCAAGCATCCGCGGCATAAAGGGCTACTTTGCAGTCCCATTTTATGCCTATGTTTGTTAAGGCTACAGTACTACATAAAACCACTTTGAAGTGATATGTACACGTTTGTATTGACTTCCTAGCATGCTATATTTTTTTTTAATTTTTTTTCTCGATTTCATTAAGATATAACCGCAGTGACATTTACCACTCTGAAGATGCAAGCTGCAATGTCTTGCGAAACGTCAGTTTGTTTGGGTTCACGAACGACAATACGGCAAAGGCCAAGTCAAGAGACTAAGACCAAGCCTAAGTCTGGATGTTTTACTACGACGCGGTCTAAGCCGAAAGTCGTTTATAATCATAAACATAACAACCGCGAACGCTTAAGATTTTATATATAACCGCAAAATTGAACTTGTCGTATCGACTAACCCCTATATTTGTACGCCTTTTAGATTATAAATAAAATATCTAATAAATTGTTAATGTTAGAAAATTTTTATTATTTAAATAATTTTTTTAGGAAAACTTATGTCTATAACAAACTGTAAAAATAATTCGAAACATTTACAAAATTATATAAAAAAAACTGTTAAAAATGGCGGGTACGCCGACTTCCGTTTTTTTTTTATCAGACTCATCTTTTTATAGAGCCGAGAGAATATAAAAAGCCAGCTCCATGCCAATTTTCAAGTTACTAGGAATTTCGGTTCGAGAGTTATCCTGGATACGCCCAAAGATAATGTAAGGAAGATGCAGCACTCCGTGTATAAACAAGTCAAAAAAATATAAATATGAAATTGCTATTTTTAAAGTCTCTTGCTTTCTCTTCAAGATTTTTTTCTAAAAAAAATCGTCGCAGACAGGATTCGAACCTAGATTATATTTGTGAATTCATTTTAAATTATAAATAAAATATATAATAAATTGTTAATGTTAGAAAAAAAATTTCTTTGAATAAATTGTTAGGAAGAATTAACTCTATAAGAAACTGTAAAAATAATTCGAATAATTTACATACGTACAAAAAAATATATAAGAGAAACTGTTAAAAATGGCAGATACACTCACTTTCGGTTTGTTTTATCAGACCCATCTTTTGATAAAACCGAGAGAACAAAAAAAGCCAGCTCCATACCAAATTTCAAGTTACTAGGACTTTTGGTTCGAGAGTTATCGTGGGTACATCGTTACACACACAGACACCCAAAATTTTTTTGTCAAAAATACGTTTTTTGATTCAGGAGACCTTGAGATGTAAAATTATACCAAAAAAAATTTTTTTTTAAATTGCAATCGCTATACTTTCTTTATAGGAAAGTAAGAATTATTATAATTAACAGTGGTACGTTGCAAATATGTATACATATATTTTCCCATATCTTTTTGGGCCTTTTTTTTCAGATGACAGTATGAGTGAGCCAAAGAAAAAATGCAGACAATGCAGTGTTAAATATATGAAATAAGGCTTTTAACCATCACCAAGAAAAGGCACTTCACCTATGTGTCTTTTATGTAATAAAACGATGTCACACGATTCAATGAAACCTTCTAACATTAAGGAACATTTAATAAAATTCCATAGTGACAAAAAAGATAAAGACTTAACGTTTTTTCGAACAATTAAAGAAAAATATGTATAAATACCGACATTGCAAGAACTCATATCGACAACATCTAAGAGAGATCGCGATAGACTGCGTGCTTATAATATTTCTTTAAGGCCCGAAAACCGCACACTGTTGGCGAAGAACTTATTCTAGCAGCTGTAAGTCAGGTTGTACGCGCTTAACGGCGTCCTTTTGATTTTTAAGTTGTTTTCGAAGGACCTTGAATGTATTTGTTTTTATTAAAGAAACTTCTTCATTTAAATGCTAAGTATATATTTTTAATGTCGAACGTACAACATAATAATAATAATGACAGACTAACCCCAAATCGGTCTTAACAGTAATAACCACACCCCAAAAAATCCCCTAGCGGTACATGGGCCGCACTCGGCACAGGCTCGTGCTTAATTAAAACGAACAAATAGGCTTAAAAATGCTCCCGGCCTTGAAAAACTAGGCTTTCAATAACAGCAAACTTAAAGAATATAATTACATAGATTGTGTATCTAAGCTAAATCTTAATTTCTAACACTTGAACTTGCACTAACAATGCGAAGCCAAATACAAAACATCACTAAATGTCCAAAGGTAGTGGACAAATTTTCGAAAAGGAACGACGAATAACACCGCCTGTAGTCGTTATGGAGGCCACACGAGCGACTCCGTCGGCACCTGAGTGTAATTTGACGATTCTTCCCAATTTCCAATGAAAGGGAGGTTGAGTATCATCCTTAATCAGTACGAGAGTGTCTACTTGCATTTGGGACTTGCTTGACTGCCATTTGGTTCTGCACTGGAGCTCAGATACGTACTCTTTGTTCCATCTTTCCCAAAAATGCTGCTGTGCGGCTTGCACAGCTTGGAATGTCGAGAGTCGTGAAGTAGGAATTGTAGTGCAGTCATCCTCAGGTACAGACGTCAAGGTGCGTCCAATAAGGAAGTGGGCAGGTGTTAAAGGGCTTAAATCATTCGGGTCAAGAGATAAAGGAGACAACGGACGGGAATTCAAGAGGGCTTCTATCTGACATAGGAGGGTGGATAATTCCTCATATGTTAAAATCAAGCTGCCGGCAACTCTCTTAAGATGATGCTTGACTGAACGGACACCGGCTTCCCACAGACCACCGAAATGTGGAGAGTGAGGAGGGATAAAATGCCACGCAATTCCTTCGCGAGCGCTTGCTTCTAAAATTGATGTATTTTGCGCGGTGAGAAATTCACCTAGTTCTCTTAAGGCAGAATTTGCTCCACAAAATTGGTGCCGTTGTCAGAATGCATGCTTGCCGGTTTACCTTTGCGAGCAACGAATCTCCGTAAACTCATTAAAAAGGATTCTGTACCCTTGCGGTCTTTAATTGTGAATGGACCTGCGTAATCTACCCCTACATTACTAAATGGTCCAGGTTAAATGCGTGACGCTGGGAGAGATCCCATGATAGGATTGGTAGTTTTAGCTGAGAATCTAAAACACCTGATACAAGCGTGAACTATCTTCCTAGCTAGATTGCGACCATTAGTGATCCAATACTGTTCACGGACAATGGCAAGAAGTAATTGAGGTCCGGGGTGATGATGTTGTAAATGTGTGGATCTTATAATGAGAGTCGAGAGATGGTGTTTATTAGAAATTATCGCAGGGTTAATCTTGTTGAAGTCATAATTTGAATTATGTAGCCTACCTCACACACGAATAATACCACTAGATGAGTCTAAGAAAGGGCGTAAATTACCGATAGTTCCTGAGGGCTTAGGATCCCGAGAACAATTGAAACCTTTAAACTCATCTGCGAAAGATTCATTTTACGATATTTTTATGATTTTGTTCATAGAAACTTGCAACTCTTCAAGACAGAGAACCATATTGTCTTGAAGAAAGCGAGATGCGACAGTTGTGGATAAAACGCAAGCAATAAGCAGCCACAGCTATTAGCCTTTTAAGATTTGAAAATTTTGATATAGGAAAAAGATCGTTAAAAGACATAGTCGTATGATGACAAGTAATTTGCCTCTTTAGCTGTGAAAGCGTTGACGTAATTGAAGAATTTACGGAAGGCCATTTGGATTCATCGTCCTGCAACCATTGAGGCCCGTTCCACCATTTGGGAGAATCGACTAGTTGGCGTAGAAGAATACCTCTAAAGAGCAAGTCCGCGGGGTTGGATTTACTCGGAACATGACGCCAAAGACAACTAGAAGTTAGCTCCTGAATATCAGCAATTCGATTGCAAACAAATGTTTTTGTGAGATTGGGAGGAGTATTCAACCAACCAAGTACTATGGTAGAGTCAGTCCATAAGACAGATCGCATGAATTGAATATTCAGCGCCTTATTAACGCAAACGAAAAGTTTAGAAAGCAAGGTTGCAGCGCAAAGCTCCAACTTAGGAATTGTGAGCGGTTTCAGAGGCGAAACCTTAGACTTCGCACACAATATACTAACACGAACCGCGCCACTGCTATTAAGAGACCTTAAATAAATGCATGCACCATATCCATGCATCGACGCGTCGGAAAAACCATGCAATTCCACAGAAATCGAATTTGGGCACACAGCATGTCGTGGAATACGACAATCATTAAGGATTGGAAGCTCATGACAAAACAAATTTCATTTATCAAGGATGTGCTTTGGAACGGGATCGTCTCAAGAAAGTCTCTCCAACCATAGCTGCTGAATCAGAATCTTGCCTAAAATTGTACAAGGAGCCAACAATCCAAGAGGGTCAAAGATTTGAGCAATACTTAAAAGTATGGCTCGCTTAGTCACAGCTGTAAAGGACGGAACCGAAATTGAAAACATGAGATCATCAGTTTGGAATTGCCACAACAAACCTAAAGTATGGGCATTTTCGTGGGACCCAAATTCATGTAAACCTGGATGAATATCAACTACATTGGCGATCCATTTACATAATTTAAAACCACCTCGCATTCACACAGCTTGAATGCTCCGACATAAGTCTCTAGCAGAATTTAATGAATCCGAACCAGTTAAAAGATCGTCCACGTAGAAATCTTCTTTAATTACCTTAGAAATTTCGGGAAGAGAATCTCTGCAGTCGATTGCAAGTTGAAGTAGGCTACGAGTGGCCAAGAAGGAAGCTGAGGCTGTACCATATGTTACAGTATTAAGATTGTATGTAGCAAGAGAAGATTGCGGCGATGGACGCCAAAGAATGCGTTGTAACGGCCTTTGTAGAGGATCAATGAGCACCTGCCGATACATTTTTTCAATATCCGCAGATATGGCATAGGCAAATTTTCTGAACCGAATCAAGATGTAGAATAAGTCCTATTGTATCACAGGTCCGACCATTTGTAAGTCGTTCAAGAAATAGCCAGTCGTGGATTGAACAGAGCCATCAAACACATCACGCAACTTCGTGCTTAAACTGTTTTCTTTCAACACAGACTAACCCCAAATCGGTCTTAACAGTAACAACCATACAACAAAAAATCCTCTAGCGGTACATGGGCCGCACTTGGCACAGGCCCGAGCTTAATTAAAACGAACAAATAGGCTTAAACAGAGGTAATACACACCGTGTTGAGCAAACCAGCTTTCGATATTATAAAGAGAATTCCACTGAGTAATAATACTGTACAAAGAAGGTTCGACGAAATAGCTCGGTGTATAGAAAACTTTTTATGTGACTACTTAAAAACATCTGAATTCTGTATACAGCTTGACAAGTCAACATTACCAGGAAACGAAGCTCTACTTTTAGCTTATGTGAGATTTGTAAAAGAAGAAAAATCTTCCCTAGAATTATTTATTAAATGTTTGGAAACTGATACGAAAGGTGAAACGTTATTTACCGAATAAAAAAGATTTTTCGATCTAAAAGCTGTACCATTGACTAATCTCACCTCCGTTGCTACTGAGGGTACACCAAGACTTTCTGGCATACTTAAAACAAGCTATACCGAATGTATATCAGTAAACTGTGTCATTCATCGACATCATTTGGTCGCGAAAACCTTAATCAACGTTTGCATTATGTCATTAGAGCAGTTAGTAAAATCATTAAATGGGGTATTTGCTTAACTTTGTTTGGAAAATGAGGATGACTATAATCGTTTACTACTTAACACAGATGTACGTTGGTTATATCTAAAAGTGCATCTTTGGATCGCTTCTATTTGCTGTTTAATTTAGTTTTTAAACTCTTAGAGAGTAAAGACAATGATTTGCGGCACAATTTAATTATCTCAAAAAACGACATCGCTTGAGTGATTTATTTGACAGATTTAACGAGACTTATTTGAAACTACAAAGTGACGCTTTTAATTTAATCAAAGCTAAAGTGTAATATCTATGTTTGTTGAAAAACTCTTGCTGTACAAACAAAACTTGAAAAGAAGAGAACGTTTTCAGTTTCCGAATCTTTCAAAATTGCAAAATAGAGATGAAGATTTGTTTGCTTATTGTCAACACAAAACGGCGCTTCATTTGGACTTTAACCAAAGATTTGAAGACAGTCTTTACTTGGATATTCCAGACTGCGTGTTGAAGCATTTTGTAGTTAAACTCAGAGCACAAATACAGAAAAATAAGTATGTACTAATACAGAAGCAACTTATTGAATTATCCACAAATCAGGAGCTGAAGCCAATGTTCAAACAAGAATACAACAACTTCTGGTTACAATAAACAGATCCCAATTTTATATCTAGTTTTATGGGTTATTGTACAGAAGCTGTTGATTGCTTTTCCGTCTTCTTATTTGGAAGAACGTTGGTTCAATCAAAATCAATTATGCATTTATATAGTTTTTTCAATTGGGGGTCCGGGAGCAAGTTGTGACCATAAAAAAAAGTCCATGAGCCAAAAGAGTTTGAGAATCACTGAGATAGAGCGTAAATAATCATTGTCCTTTTCGAAAGATTTTCTTTCTCAAACAGCAGTGGTTTACTTTTCACTTTTGGTATACACAAATTCTTGTTCTAAATGTCGTGGTACATGCTGTAATGAAGCATACCAAATCTGAAAATTTACTATTTTCAAATTATGCATCATAATTAAATTATGTTCAATTAAGGCTAAAACAAAAACAGTTTCAGAACGAATTTGCAATTGGTACAGGTTTAACAATACTAAAATATTATAAGAAGTTAAAACACGAAAGTTAAACATTTTCATGTAGCGTATTAGTAACAGAAAACTTTAGCGCATTTCCAACAAACGCCATAGTGTTAACTCGTTGGGCATCTTCAACTAAATGCTGAATTTTTGTTTTCGTTTCATTCATAAGTGGAAAATCTTTGAATGGTCTCCACTTTTTATTTTCTAATATTGCAGGTTGTGAAAAAACTAAGCCTGGCGGAATTCCAAACGATCCTAAAATTATTTAATGGCAATAAAAATAAACTTTTGACGCGCAAAATTTACCGTCTGAAATAATTCCTAACGAAATTATGTTTCCCTCCTCTTCTTGCGAATACCATTGTTTAATTAAGCAAACTAATGAACGGATTTTAGAGTAACCAGAATGTCTTTGTAGATCATTTACTATTTGTGTTTTTCTTTTATTACTTTCAGAAAAAATGGTCTCAACGTCATCTAACAAATGGCATAAAAACGTAATTCTGGTTTTATTTCTCCCAATGGCAACGTCGATTCGCCTTTATTTTTAATTGCTCTTTGATAAGGACAATAAATTTCGCTGTACATCACTGTACTTTTTAAATCAACATACTCGTTGATGCCAATGTATCCCCACACAGGTGGTCCACCTAAATTACTTAAAGGAACACCAGTAATTTCAGAGGCACGTCTTAAAGGCCCTAAACCAACATCACTGGTAAGTGCAATAATATTTGTAATAATAATTGAAGGACAAGAATCAATAAGCACAGTTGCGTTAAAACAGACAGGTCCATGTGTAGCCACAATAATTTTCAAATTTCTTTTTGCGGATTCATTGATTGCATCTGCTATAAAATACATAGCAGACATATTACGTGCAATCCAGTCGATTTCATTTTCATTATCTTTTCTGTAAAAAATATTGTAATTAATAGGTATAAAATTTTTAAAGCAAAAAGATTTTCATTTTAGTAGTATTTTTTAAAAAAGCACGTAAAATCTACTTTTAAATTCAAATCTTTTTTTCCAAAAACGCATCATCATGTATGTATGTACACGAGTATGTATGATCATCAATTTGTTATTATCTACATGGTCATCTGTGTAAATTTCAATTTTCTCTTCGGTAATTTTTGATAAATTTGTTTAGTTCGATAGTTTTTTCTATCCGATTCTCATCCAATTTAGCTTAATCAGTTATATTTGTGGTAAATAAAAGTATGGTGTGTCCTCAAGTCGGTTAGTTTGTGTAATTGCTGTTGTTTTCGAAATATCAAATTTTTCCGTGCGTTTACAGAGTAATTTACTTCAAGGTTTAAAATGTGGTAAATTTCGTTCTGTCTGCAATAAATTTTCCAATAGTCAAAGTCAACTGATTTTGCAGTAAAATAATTTGACCTAAATTTAGAAGAGGTAATGTTAAGAAAAGTAGATAATATGTTTTGTCTGTCATAGCTGTGATAGTTAGTAAAAACCTAGTTTTAGATACCAAATTGTTTCCATGAAACATAATAAAATAGTTTTTGGGTAAAGGTGTATATATTTATTAAAAAACTCACAAGCTTTCGAACGTGGTCTACGTTCTTCTTCAGGTGACAATTAATAAAATGACAATTATAGAAAACTTGATAAATATTGGAAGTTCTTTTAGCTACAGCATTTGCTCAAAGGTCTAAAAAAAACCACCATTAAAAACTTTAGACGTAGCTTAAACTGTGTTTGGTGAATAAAGTAAAGATCAGGAAATAACAGGTAACCAGGTGTCATGTAACTCATAACCGTTGTCCCTGTTAGTGTTGTTGAGTACTTTAATAATTTCAATCGCTTTTCCGATCTTTCTTGAACGCCAGTATTTGGTTTTAGCAATTGTTATAGTTTTTTCGAAGTTTATGTCATGTAAAGTGTTTAGCGCATGTTCAGAAATGGCAGATTTAGAAAGTTGAAGTAAACGAAGAAGCTTTTTGTGTTCTTTTTGTCTAGTTTTAATAGTTCTACCAGTTTTTTTCAATATAAACCTTGCTGCAAGCGCTTGGAACTTGATACACTCCACAGGTGTTATGTGGAATTTTATCTTTTACAGGATTCAACAAATTTTTCATTTTCGTGGTAGTATTATAAGCAACTTTAATGTCATGTTTTTTCAGTATTCTTCTAATTTGGCGCTTATATTGGCAACAAAAAGTAGAACAACAAACTTGTTCCTTATAGTTGAATCATTTGGTACAGTAGGTCTAGTTTATGGTCAAAGATCCTACTTTTTAATTTGTTCTTTGTTAAAACCATTTCTAATAAAAACTTTCTCAAGGTAATCTAATTCTTCTGGTAATTTATCTTAATGGCAAATTGTCATCGCACGGTTGTATAATGTGCGAACTGTTCCAAATTTCTGAGATGGATGATGATGAGAATTTGTGTTTATATATTATATAACCATCTGGTTTTCTTTATATCTTTACATCAAGAAAAGGTAAGGTACTATTAATTTCTTTTTCAATATTAAATTTTATGTGTGAGTGTTGATTATTTAGGTATTGGAGAAAAAATTGTAGTTCATCTTCACCATGGAACCAGATTGCAAAAACATCATCAACATATCTAAGCCATAGTTTTGGTTTTTTAGATGCAAATTTCAAAGCTTCTTCTTCAAAATGCTCCATAAAGTAATTTGCAATAGATGGAGAAATTGGTGATCCCATTGCTACACCCAGTGTTGTAAATTATCTATATAAATTTATATAGATAAATTAATCTAGATTCATATTTTTTATCTATTTATATGTATCTAGATACCATCAAAAAATATATAAATTATATGTATCTGTATATATATAATTTTTTATTTAAATAAAATTTATAAAAAATCCAGTGTCCCGTAAAATTCAAGTTACAATATGTTTGTTTTTTTTTTTGAATGTATTAAACAATGTTGCTTGATGCGAAGTAATAACATTCTGCTGAACTTTCATTGTTTATTATTTGGATACGAATATACACAACGTTTCGATTGCTGTGGTATCTGCAATCGTCATCAGGTGAATACTAACAAACTTAGAAACTACTGGAGCTTATATTTTAAGTTGTTTTAGAGGTTTGATTAGTGGTTTCCATATGTTGCTAATCTCGACACTTGGCTGGCTGAAAAAAAATTTTTTTCAGCCAGCAGTAATTTAAATACTTAGCTAATTCATAAGTTGTCGATCCAATACAGCTAACAATTGGTCGAAGAGGTGAATTTAGCTTAGGTAATCCATAGAACCTTGGAACAAAAGGATCTTTTGGAGTTAGTTTTTTTGACAGTCTCCGTTGATAAATTAGTTTCTTTAAATAGTTTTGTTGTTAATAGTTTGAATTTTCTATTAGGGTTTTTCAGTAGTTTTATGTAAGATGTGGGATTATTGAGTAAATCGTTAGCTTTGTTGATGTACTCTGTTTTATCCATCATTACAGTAGCTCTTCCTTTATCTGCTGATAGATTTATAAGACTATAACCAACAATCTTGTTGTTCTACCTTTTGTTGCCAATATAAGTGACAAAATTGGAAGAGTACTGAAGAAACATGACATTAAAGTTGTGTTATGTATTGGAAACATTGTACTAGTATGTAGGTTACGAGTAGTACCTAACGTCATGTTGGAATTATGTTTCATGTTTGTACGTACTGTAAACAATCCTTGTAAAGTTGGGAATGTGTCTAGAATATAATGCTTTCAAATCAGAATATAATACTGGCGACGAGGATTAGAATTTTCTACAAGAAGGTAGAGTAAAAGCCTTTATTGCATTAATTGCGTACACGTTATTTGCGCGTTAAAAAGTTACACAATATGGATGCTGCACCTTTACGAGAATTCGATATTAAAAAACCATAGCAGTAGACTTTTTACGCAGAACAGTTAGCTTTCTATTTTGAAGCGAACGATATTAACGATGCAGGAAAGAAAAGAGAAAATTTTTTAACCACTTTCGGGACGCCTATACGTATCAATTGATTCGTTCGTTATGTGCGCCATTGAAACTCAGCGAAAAAACTTTTGACGAAATTATTACATTATTGAATAACCATTTTACACCTTCCAAACCGTCAGAAATAGTCCAACGCTACATTTTTCATAAAAAGGATCAGCTGGAAGAGGATGACGTTGCTACCTACATAGCTGCATTACGTAAAATAGCAGAGACATGCAATTTTGCTCATCAGCTACGGGACAGGATAGTATGCGGTGTGCGAGATATCGCATTACAAAAATTTTTGCTGTCTTAATCGGAATTAACTTTAAAAACAACATTGTCTCACGCGATTGCGGCAGAAATGGCATCCAAAAACGTTGTCGAGTTAAGAAGTCTTACTACATCGAATGAGAACAACGGCTCTATTCATAAAGCTGCTAGAAAATACAAAGGTAAGGCGATTTAGCAGGACGTGTTACAGATAGGTCAAAAACCTCTCATCGCGCAAACACGTGCATTAACTTTACTTGAATTTTCTGTAACAAGAGGACATTTGAAACGTGTGACTGTGTGTTATCGGCTGTAGGTCGATTTGCAGATGTTCCTCCTACGCTAGGTGAGTTTAAAGGACTACTAGTTAGACTTGACATTAACAAAGATGTTGCTCCTGTTTCCTTGAAAGCTCGAAGTGTGCCTTTCGCGTTACGTCCTAAAGTGGAAGCCGAACTGAAAAGATTATGCGAACAAGGTATTTTGAAACCTGTACAGTACTCTCGTTGGGCTACACCAATAGTGTCGTAAAATCTACAGGTGAAGTGCGAATTTGTGGCGACTACAAATGTAGAATAAATAAAGCGTTGTTACCCTACACATATCCAGTGCCGTCGGTGAATGAAATACTCGGGAACTTACAAAATGCTAACTATTTTGCAAAGCTCAATATGGCTCAAGCTTTTCAGCAACTACCAGTCTATTCTGAATCTGCTGAACTACAAACTATGATTACGCATAAAGGGTGTTTCAAAATAAACCGTTTACAGTTCGGTCTAACGGTGGCGTCGCGGATTTTTCAACAAGTTGTAAACAATACTCTTGGTGATATACCGGGTGTGTGCCCCTATTACGATGACATTTTAATTTACGGTTTTACAGTTAACGAACTAAGTTCACGTTTAGAAAGTGTATTAACACGATTTTCTGTAGCCGGTCTTAAACTACGTAAAGACAAGTGTGTGTTTTTACCGAGAAAATAAGCTTCCTTGGTTACATTATAGATGCCAGTGGCGTGCGACCGGATCCAGAAAAGGTACAAGCAATCAAGTTTGCACTACCTCCAGGAAATAAACGTGAGCTACAGGTATTTTTAGGATTACTTAATTTCTACCATGCTTTCCTAAAAAAACAAAACAATAATAGCTGAACCTCTCTATCGTTTACTTGAAAATGATAAAATATATGAAGATGGGGGACTCACGAAAATAATCCGTTTAATAAAGTTAAGGAACTTTTGACATCAGAGTCTTTACTTGTGCATTACAGTAACAATGAACCTTTAATTTTGTCGTGCGATGCGTCACCTTATGCAGAAGGAGCCGTTCTTAGTCATTTACGTGCAGATGGGACAGAATCTCCAGTGGCGTATTATTCAAAAACGTTTAATGAAACTGAAAGACATTATTAACAGTTAGATAAAGAAGGACTTGCAATAATTTTAAATGTTAGAAAATTTCATAATTATCTTTACGGTCGCAAATTTGTGATTTACACGGACCATAAACCCCTTTTGGGAATTCTAAAGGAAAATATATCTACGCCAGAACTACTATCACCTAGATTGGTTCGGTGGTCACTTTTTCTGTCTAATTACAATTACAAACTGGTCCACAAACCAGGCAAAGATATACCTCATGCAGGTGCTCTTAGTCGGTTACATTTACTAACCAAGTGTGATGATAATAAAGAAAAAATAGTTTCGAATGTTTTAATGACTGAACTAGTTCCAGAACAGTGTGTTAACGCTTCGGTTATAGCTAAGTTGTCATCTAGAGATCCAATCTTATCAAGAGTCTACGAATACACATTAAAAGGTTGGCCTACTTCTTTTCCTAAAGAAGTTACAGGGCATTACCCTAAACGTAATGAATTATCTACCTACGAGATCTGTTTACTTTGAGGAAGTACAGTTGTCATCCCCGAAGCCGCCAAAAGTCAAGCCTTATTAATGCTACATACTACACATCCAGGAATTGTACGTATGAAATCTTTGGCAAGAAGCTATATGTGGTGGCCTAACATGGATTCCGAGATTAAAACTACGGTAAAAAATTGTTCGGTTTGCCAATCTAACCAAAGAAATCCACCCAAAGCACAATTACATCCTTGGGAATGGACAACTACTCCTTGGGAACGCCTGCATATAGATCATGCTGGACCATTTAATGGTGCAATTTTTTTAATAGTTATAAATCCTTTTTCTAAATGGTTAGAAGTTTGACATGTGCCATCAACTTCTTCGAATGCAACAATTTCTGTTTTAAGACAGGTATTTGCTACGCATGGATTACGAAAAGTCCGGTTTACCTTAAGGATTATTTGTAATCTTATCCTGGGAGGGGAGGGGTGTTATGTATTGGCAACATTGTACTAGTATCACAGTATAATGCTTTTAGAACCAGTAGTCCAACTCTAAGGTAAAAAAATCCTCGTTTTTCTGTGCGCATGGTAAACTCCCAGATAGGTGCGCAACTACTTTTTTGTTTTGCGCTTGCCCGGTAATGTTTATTTCTAGCAGCTGTGTTTATGTTTGGTATTTTTAACCTCCAAATTTTCAATTTTTTTATTTATTGAACAAACCAAATACAGAATACGCACGGGAAAGTAATTTTAAGATAATTTAAATAGTTAATTGAATTTTAAAGTTGTTCTTTACAAACATTATAATACAGATAATTTAAATTACGCGGGTAATGATCAATAATTTATGAACGCGTAGATAGTTGCGCAGAAATTCCGTACGCCTAAAACTTCAAAGATACCGACAGGGAGTTGGACTACTGGTTCTATAAGCATTATACTGTGCTAGTATGTAGGTTACGAGTAGTACCTAACGTCATGTCGGAATTATGTTTCATGTTTGTACGTACTCTAAACAATGCTTGTAAAGTTAGGAATGTGTCTAGAATGTAATACTCTCAAATCAGAATATAATAAGTTGCTTATAATACTACCACGAAAATTAATAATTATTTGAAACTTGTTTAAGATAAAATTCCACATAACACCTGTGGAGTGTGTAAAGTTCCATGCGCTTGTGGCTTGGAGAAACTCGTAGAACTATTAAAACTAGACTAAAGGAACACAAAAGACATCTTCGTTTGCTTCAACCTTCTAAATCTGCCATTGCCAAACATGCGCTAAACACTTTACATGACATAAACTATAAAAATTGCTAAAACAAAAAACTGGCGTTCAACAAAGAGCAGAGAAGCGATTGAAATTATTAAAGTACCCAACAATTGTAACAGAGACAATAATTATGAGTTATCTGACACTTGGTTACCTGTTACTTCCTGATCTTTACTTTATCCACCAAACACACTATTAAGCTACGTCTAGAGTTTTTAACCCAAAGAAGAACGTAGACCACGTTCGAAAGCTTGTGAGTTTTTTAATAAATATATACACCATTTACCCAAAAAACGTAGTGTTTAAATAGTTTTACTAAAAATGTTGTAAAATAAGGCAAAGATCACCTGGCAAACCTTTTTATCTTCACTTTAATCAACTAATCATCATTCGACATAAAAAAAGTATTTCAATTATGTTTACGATTAGTTTGTTATTTGTGAAATACGTACATTGTAAAATCTCCAAAAATTATCAAAAGTTCAGATTCATTAACAACATCATCTATTTTCTCCACTGCCTTAAACATGGTAGTACTTATCTTAGGAGCAATTATTTCCAAGTCGTTCAACACTATTTGAGTCATATCTTTAGCAGCTTCGAAATCTAACGTTATATCGTACAATCGTATTACTAAATCTTTATCGAACAATGTAGGAATTTGCATTAATTCGGACAAAAAAACATGTAACATATAAGATGATGTTTGAATTATACCAATCTTTCGCACCTGTTTGCTTTCTTCTTTTATTTTATTTTCGTTACTCATAAAATACTAAAAAACATTTACCTAACTTTTTAATTGCAATAATTTAAAAAAACCTGAAGATGATCTTCAAGTAGTTCGTTTAGTTTTTCGGGAGTTTCAATTGATTGTAAACCGTAGTAATGGTAACAATATTCCCAAAATTCTGATGCTCCACCCACATAATGCGGAAGACCTCCTCTCATAGTTAGTTCTTTCCAAATAATTGGAGAACGTACGTGATTCCATTTATATTGACTGTTTAGATTTACCAACCATGGCTAAAAATACATTACACTTAAATATATATTCTTTTAAGTAACTGTTTTCAAAGTCTTCTCTAACTTGTTACTTTGCAATCTATTAATCAATACATGTCATAATTGGAAAGTATTTACTCTACGACCATCATATTGATAGTCAGTGAACTTGAGTTCCTTTTGAATAAATTTTAGAGTACAACATCAACGCTGTACGATAACACTTACTTCAAACTCTCCAGTTTTTTTTTCGATTATTCGAACTTTAAAATTAGGTAACGTATTTTGTAAGTAATTGGCAACATGGACAACGTGCAGAAATAATGAACACGTTGGCTTTCCGCCGATTACAAAAAAAGCCATTGATGAAAATAATCTAAATTGATTATTTCAAATTTGACAATAGATTATTTTACTTGAACTATAAGTTGGCGATGACAAAACACACATTGAATTAAAATATAAAATCGATGCAAAAGTTTATATTACATAAAAAAACGACGCGGGTATTAATCATGTCAAACTTTCATTATATAAGACCAAATATAAAATGAAGAAAAAAAACGCACAGAGGAACACATTAAATAAATAACTATTAAACAATTTTGTCAAGGAAGAAAATGATGTCCACTGGACCAAATTTTTGTATCTTGCGTAGTACAATGGTAGTACGGTTAGAAATATTATCCCGCGTTTTATGTTGTTCAGATTTACATAAGAAAAAGATGTCTCAAAATTAAAATGAACGGTTACCGAATTATGATAATTTCATGTATTTTTTACTAATGATAAAATAATACGGTTGATTTTTTTCTTATACCAAAATACAAGACTGATAAGACTGCGGTGTAAAAAACCGACCAAACTAATTTTATTTTGAGCATTTGAAATATCAATTAAAGTCAATTCAAAGAAATCTTTTGTATGCGTTAAAAAGTTGCCAACGTTTCGTTCACTTTCGTAAGGAATTTCTTATAATAATAAAACCGTACAACTATTCTGGAGTTAATATGAAATTAAGTCATAAACCTCTCAATTGGAACTGACGTTTCTTTTGAAGAATCAGAAATTGCCGTCAACCCTATCAAAAATATCACATAGATTAAACTAATAGTCAAATACAAGATAATTAAGTTTCAAAATAGGAAAGAATTAGATACCTACATTAGAATCAATGTGCAGGGTTTTGTAATATAATATTTTTGCGGGGCCGCGCCAAGCGGGAGGTGCAAAGGGTGCACGCAATGGCGGCTGGTGGTCAATCTTACAAAAGGGTCATTTGAAAAAACATAATTATCGCAAAGTCTAAAAAAACATTCTTACATTAAAACGATTTATTAGTATTGCCGATTGCGTAGAAATGATTTTTTTTTAAGTAAAGGAACATCGCTCACTTTCCACGGCAGTCGCAGGTAAAGTCAATCAGTTATTTTATTTACTATAGTCTGTATCTATTTTTGCAAACATTTTCATTGTGGTCTTTAATTGACTTTCGGCAAGCGCTGCCCAATTGTATTTGTAAGCGAATATTAACCTGACTAAGAGTATCATAATTCATACAACTTTTCATGTGATTCGCCGATAACGAGTGCTTTTTCACTTTTTCTTTTAAATGCTATAAATTGTGGTAACACTATTTTTACACAATAATGAATCATGTAAAAACAGTAAAGCTACAAAACAGTAAAATGTATTAATCATTTCAAATTTATAAATCCAATCTGACAAATCATACATAGATTCTTTAAAGTTACTATGGACTTCTTTGTTTTTATGTTTACTGGTCTTGCGAATTTGAAGTAAAGGCTAAGGACGAGCATTAAATTTAAATTTTAAACGTTTTAACTTATAATAGTTATTAAATTTTTAATGTCTTGTACCAGCGTGATTGTAAAACAAAAACGATAAGTCGTCTATGTAACAGGATAAAATCTTAATAACAATTAGGTCCTATGAAAGTTAGGCCAAACAACTTAAACAACAATTTCCCGCCTAGAAAAGGTAAAATTTGATAGCGGTATAAGTTTTTTTGAAAAAGAATGTAGATACTGATAAGAACGTCAGAACGGAAAAATTCGGTCACTTCTTGTCTTATCACGTACGAGGTGGAATGTACAACAGAGCCTGTGCTTAGAGCACCCGGAAAGTTACCGGATCAATTCTGAAAGTACAATTATTATTTCTCTGTGTATTTGGATTAGTATTATGGATATTTGGTTATCGTGAATTACAGTAGAGAATCACCGTATTGAACGGGATAAAAAGAAACTACCTCATTACAAGCAAGCCGCATTACACCTAAGGTAAGCACATTCGATTTTCAGTTTAATCACTAAGCTAACGATAGTCATTTTAGGCTTTTTGTTTATTGTTTTGTTCTTGCCCCTGTTGCTCGTTTTTACTTATTTTTGCTTTTTATTCGTTCTCTTGGATTATGGTGTTGTAAATACGTTGTATCGCTGTGAGCTGCTTGCGATTTTGGGCCCTTCCATATACAACTTGTCAACGGGGAAGTTTATGTAAAGTAATTCGTCTCGCTGTACTTACTTCGTCAATCTGTCGCATACGGGGAACCTGCTTCGACACCCGGAAGCATTGAGGGCAACATCGACCTACAAAGTACCTGGTTTTAGTGTGTGTTTGGTTAACTATTTGGTACGTACCTTCCCATCGAAGTTATGCCGAAGACAGCGGCGACAAGGTCAGTCCGTGTATTAGTGTTCGTCCTGATGTACCTGTTATAACTTTAATTGTAAATAGTTAAGATTTGTGAAGTTTAACTCACCTGATACCGCAACAAACAAAAATAGGTCATTCACACAAAAAAAAAATAGTCACTCATACAAAAAAAAAAATAGAACAATCACACCGCACAAAACAAAAAGGAAACATTCACACCCCGAATAAAAACTACGAACAAAATAAAAGGGATTCTGTAAAAAACGAAAATAAAAAGACATTCAATCGCATGCAACAAGTATCCATCTTTCATGCACGTTTTTTTTACACTGTTGTCACTTGTCACTTAACTAAAGAACGAAAAATCCCGTCACTTAAAAATTCTTGTTGTGTAAACCGGTCATTGATTCATATTTAGTTTTGCATTGTGATTATATCATTATTATAAAGAAGGTGATACATTTCTGTAGGGGATTCCAACGAATAACGTTTGTAATTAACGATAAGCATTTATTTAGTCCTTTGATATTTCTTTTATTGTGGTTATTCTAGTGGCGACGTATATGTATGCATATATATATGGTTTACTTGTTATTTTGGGCGTAATTTGACGAATTGCGCGTAGTAGTAGTTTTGGTCCCTGTAAGAAAAGAAAAGATAAAGAAACTAATCACCTTTGTCTTGCATTTAATTCAATTTGTTTTTTTTTTAAACCAACAAGGTTTACAGTTCATTATAGAGGGTTAATGACACGGTGAGTAAGGTACCTTTTGTATATATATATATTTTATGTGTGTTATATATTTAGTAGATATTAAGGCATTATTATTGGTATGGGGTTTTTGTTTTGTGTTCATTATTGGGGATTTGCGTAAACGTGGTTGACGCCGTTTATATTTATGTACCATCGATTTGTGGTTAACTGTTGATTTGGAAGAGAAATAAACATCTTTTGGTTCTTTATCCTTGGCTTTTATTGTTGCCGTCTTTCGCGTGGTGTATTTTAGGTTAGTTGAGTTGGAAGAAGAAAAACCTAGGGTAATCCCTCCACTTGGGTTCCGTGGAGGTTGTATGCAGAGTAGTTGCTTCGTTCAGTGGATCACTGAACCCTGGCGCCCGGTAACTGTGACGACCACCAGCACAGTTCCATCAGATCCACGACCCGAACGAGCTAGCTGGGCGAAGCAATCTACCACCCCCTTCCTCGTCTCCGCACCACCACAGGGAGTAAGGCGTGATAGAGAATTGGCACCCAACGTTTCGGCCTCGAAAGTCAGTCCTGCAACTACAGTTCTTTTTAGTTTCTTTATAGTTCTTTATTCCAGTAAGGATTAGTTTTCTTTTTTTTGGTTAGTTCATTGGATATAGTTTACATATCTTCTTGTGTACGTTTCTAGTTATTAGTTAGTATAGGTTAAGTTTAAGCAACAACAAAATATTTAAGAATGGATCCTAAATACCTCCTTCGTGATGAAGTCGTATACGAATTACGAATTCGTGGAGCACCGATACCAACGACATTACCGGAACTTAGGAAACAACTCAAACAAGTGTTGTCTGTTCGACCATACATAGTAGACGACGAAGTGGATACCGAGCAAGAATTACATCTTTGTACCTTAAAGCTTTCGGACTTGCAAACTGAAATAGAAGACTTCGATTATCAGAATCGACGTTTAGAATATGAACGAATTACCTCTCGGCTGTTGCACGTACGATCAAGACTAACTGGTTTACAGTCTAGTTCGGAAATGGAAGCGATTAAGGAAAATCTTTTAAGCCAGTACCGGACATTATTTCAACAAGTAGGAGAAACATTTCGTCGAGAAGCACCACACACTGAACAACCAAGGATGTCGCAATCTTTAATTGATATGCCGAACGATGAGTTAGAAGATGTTTTACGACAAACCGAGCATCGATCAAATCGTAATAAAACTCACCAGTCACAGGACAAGCATTCTCCAGAGAAACCATGCTACAGCACTCAAATTGATTTCGCTGGAAAAACCCACTTTATGGACGAACCACCAACATCGTCGCCTGTTTTTGTAAATACTGCATCAGCAACCTGGAACAGTACAGCCAAACAATCACGATTTGCAAATACTACGTGTAGAGAAGACATCTACCAGAACAAATCTGAATATTTTCCTGGTCACTCGCAGTACAATTACCGTCAAGATCGATCACCCGCGTTTGTACCATTGTGCAAATGGAACATTACTTTTGACGGCACGACGAATGTCAACGATTTTCTAGAGCGCCTCGAAGGACTTCGAATATCAAGAGGAGTCACACCCGCCCAAATTTTTCAATCGATTGTAGAAGTCTTATCTGGACCCGCTTTGATGTGGTACCGTTCTTTAAAACATCAGTTCACCAATTGGGATGATCTTCAAAAGCAATTGCGAAATACCTTTTTACCACGAGACTACGAATGTCGATTATGGGACGAGATTAGACAAAGAACTCAAGGAGCTGAAGAGAAAATTGTAGTCTACCTATCAATCATGGAAAATTTATTTAACAGACTTACCCGTAAACCACCAGAAACGGTAAGAATTGATATGATTCGCCGGAACCTATTACCGATTTACCAGAGAGCCTTATCGCTGGAAGTAGTGCTATCTTTAGCACAGCTTACTCAAATCTGTAAGTCAATAGAAGACGTGAATGATCGGGTACGAACTTTTCAACCACCACCTACCAACATCAAGGATCTGCTAGAGCCTAACTGCATGTATCGAAAACCCATGTATACGGCACGAACTGCAGCGGTTGAAGAACAGCTTATGGAAACGATGACAGATGGCATTGGACAAGAAACTCCGATTATCAACGCCACTGCGGCAGATACTTCTTGTAGAGCTGCATACATGAGTACGTGTTGGAACTGCCATCAAGCTGGTCATCGCGCCAACACATGCACTCGGCCCCTGCAAAAACATTGTTTTAAATGTGGAACACCAGGCGAGACTAGTAGGACGTGTCAAAAGTGTTCGGGAAACGGGATGCCAAGGAACTGAAAGGTAGGCCTTTTCCTTCGCAACCCAGCGACCTACCGAACAGCATATCACCTCAAACCGAACATCTGAAGCAAAGCATCTTATTGGACTACATTATTGACCATGCTCAGGGAGATAAAAGACCCTACCTCAAAGTTGAGATACTTGGACGCCATCTTTTAGGATTGTTAGATTCTGGAGCAAGTAGAACAATAATAGGACGTACCGGATGGATGTTTCTACAACAAGCTGGACTTACAGCTGACACCAACAACCCACCTCAGTGCATAGTCGCCAATGGTCAGAAGTGCCAGACGCTAGGAACCATTGCAATACCGATGACTTTAATGGGAAAAACCAAGCTAATTACCGCTCTGATTTTAGCTGAGTTTCCTCATCAATTAATACTCGGAATGGATTTTTGGTTGGCCATGGATATTGTCCCAAATTTAACTACGGATGTATGGCATTTTGGTGCCGAATCCAGTTGTGACACCTGCACCATAAATGACATAAGTACATTAAATTCCGAGCAAACGAAACAACTCAACATCTTATTGTCGAAACACTTCGATCAAGAGAATAAGGACCGTCTAGGGTACACCACTTTAGTGGAACATGACATCGTGACCGATGCACCTCCACTCAAACAACGATATTATCCGGTCTCCCTTGCAAGACAACAACTGATTGATGCTGAACTAGATAAAATGTTGCGAGCAGACATTATCGAACCATCAACCAGCGGTTGGTCATCCCCTGTCTTATTAGTTCCCAAAAAGGATGGAACTTTCCGATTCTGCGTAGATTTCCGTAAACTTAACGCAGTTACGAAGAAGGATGCGTATCCTTTACCATACATCTCGGCCATCTTGGATCGTTTGAAGAACGCGAAATATCTAAGCAGTTTAGACGTTCGATCTGCTTATTGGCAAATTCGCATGAAACCTTCGGCACGCGAATTGACTGCCTTCACTGTCCCAGGTAGAGGACTATACCATTTTAAGCGAATGCCTTTTGGACTCACCAATGCCCCCGCCACCTGGCAACGTCTGATTGACACCGTACTTGGACCGGATCTTGAACCACATGTCCTGGTATATCTGGACGATATAATTGTTGTGTCACCAGACTTCGAGACACATCTAGACATGCTACAAAAAGTTTTTACGCGATTACAAGCAGCAGGACTCACCATCAGCAAAGAGAAATGTTTGTTTTGTAGACCACAACTGAAGTATCTGGGATACGTAGTCGACCAATATGGACTTCGAGTAGACTCAGACAAAATTAAGGCCATACTTGATGTTACCGCACCTCGGAACGTGCGTGAGTTACGACGATTTCTAGGAATGTCTGCTTGGTACAGGCGTTTTGTACCTCATTACTCCACTGTAGCAGCACCCTTACCGAGTTGAACAAAAACGTTCCAGCTGGAATTGGACCACCACCTGTGAGAGAGCATTTGACTCTATTAAACAATCGTTGGTGACTGCACCCATACTTACTTGCCCCGACTTTGAGAGACCTTTTGTTTTGCAGACAGACGCATCTGCGTATGGAATAGGCGCGGTGCTTACTCAAACCGATACGGAGGGAGAAAAGGTTATTTGTTTTCTATCGCGAACACTGTCCCGTCAGGAACGCAACTACAGCACGACCGAACGCGAGTGTTTAGCGGTCATTTGGGCCGTAGAGACTCTTCGTCAGTACCTTGAAGGGGTACACTTCACCGTTATTACCGACCACCACTCACTGCTATGGCTACAAAAACTTCGAGACCCGACCGGCAGACTTGGACGATGGAGCTTGCGACTTCAAAGTTTCGACTTTACCATAGTCCACCGAAAAGGTAAAGAGAATGTCGTACCAGACTTTTTATCGCGTTCCGTACCGCTACCAGAAGACCTCTCGTCGAAAGAACACCTCGCCATTATCGCTGAGCAACCTACCGATAAGTGGTATATCCAGATGAGGGCTAAAATTAAGAAAACACCATTAATGTACCCGAACTGGAGAGTGCAACAAGGTACCTTATTCAAGTACGTTAAAAGTCGGTTACCGGAACTAACCACAGATACAGAATGCTGGAAAGCCGTAGTTCCGAAAGAACAACGAAGGGAAATCTTAAAGGAACAACATGATTCTCCGACTTCAGGCCATATGGGAGTAGTGAAAACATACTTGAGGATCTGTCAACGTTATTATTGGCCAAAGATGAAGAGCGACGTGCAGCGATATGTAAAGTCCTGCCGAATCTGTGCTACCTGTAAACCGGAACAGCAACCACCCGCTGGGTTAATGGGAAATCGCCCAAACATCACCGCTCCGTGGCAGATGATAAGCCTCGACTTAATGGGTCCGTTGCCAAGAACATCTCGAGGATTCACCCAAATCCTAGCCATCACCGATTATTTCACGAAGTATGTTCTACTCTTCGCTTTAAGAACTGCTACTGCAAAAACTGTGATCAAACATTTGGAGAATGAAGTTTTTCTTACTTATGGAGCCCCGCAGTATCTACTGTGCGACAATGGCGTTCAAATGAAGAGTCACGAATTCCAAAACGTGTGCCGCAAATACAGTGTCGAGATCTGTTACACTGCTCTATATTATCCTAGAGCTAACCCGACAGAACGTGTTAACCGCGTAGTTAAGACTATGCTCAGATCCTACGTCAACACTCACCATCATCGTTGGGACGAACACCTACCCGCTGTAGCTTGTGCGATTCGTACATCAGTGCACGACACGACGGGATACAGCCCATATTTCGCCAATTTCGGACGTGAATATATCATGAAAGGTAGCGATTACCGAGAACGTCTTGGAAAACCCATAGATCCTATGCCACCTGAAACAAACGAACTAATGAAACGTCAGGATGGTTTTCAGAAACTGTACCGGGACATTGAAACCAAGATACGTCTAGGACGAGAGCGTAATATGCGCTATTACAACCTACGACGGCGAGACACTAGTTATTACCCAGGTCAGTCGGTATGGAGAAAGAACAAGGTTATTTCGGATGCTTCCAAGCGTTTTACGAGCAAATTAGCCCCTTTGTACCTTGGTCCTTTCAGGATCAAACGAAGACTGGGTACCAACACGTACGAACTCGAAGACGGCGACGGAAAAGCCACGGGCATCTGGCATGTACAAGACCTAAAACCATTCTTCGATGAGAATTCGTCAATGTCCGTTGGTAACGAATTGGATCGGACCCCACGTTAGAGAGAGAGGGGGAAAATACTCTATCGGCTTTGTAAACCTAGGATTAGTTTAGTTAGCATTTTGTTTTGCAAATAGGAATGATTCATTTTTCTTTTTGTCTTTTCTTTTTGAGTTTGAATTTATTTTTTTTTGGTTATAATTGGTTTCATTTTTGAATAATTATTTGCCTAGTAATTAGTTTAGTTTAGTGCTGTGGGTTCGTGTATTTAAATTTCGTAGTAAGATTAGGGTCTGTCTGTGTCGTTTCGTGTATAGTCCTACTCATCACATAGAGTACCTAACTTGACAGCGGTAAATTCGAGGAATTTACCTTTTTCCAGGTAAAGAGGGGGTTGTAACAGGATAAAATCTTAATAACAATTAGGTCCTATGAAAGTTAGGCCAAACAACTTAAACAACAATTTCCCGCCTAGAAAAGGTAAAATTTGATAGCGGTATAAGTTTTTTGAAAAAGAATGTAGATACTGATAAGAACGTCAGAACAAAAAATTCGGCACTTCTTGTCTTATCACGTACGAGGTGGAATGTACAACAGAGCCTGTGCTTAGAGCACCCGGAAAGTTACCGGATCAATTCTGAAAGTACAATTATTATTTCTCTGGGTATTTGGATTAGTATTATGGATATTTGGTTATCGTGAATTACATTAGAGAATCACCGTATTGAACGGGATAAAAGAAACTACCTCATTACAAGCAAGCCGCATTACACCTAAGGTAAGCACATTCGATTTTCAGTTTAATCACTAAGCTAACGATAGTCATTTTAGGCTTTTTGTTTATTGTTTTGTTCTTGCCCCTGTTGCTCGTTTTTACTTATTTTTGCTTTTTATTCGTTCTCTTGGATTATGGTGTTGTAAATACGTTGTATCGCTGTGAGCTGCTTGCGATTTTGGGCCCTTCCATATACAACTTGTCAACGGGGAAGTTTATGTAAAGTAATTCGTCTCGCTGTACTTACTTCGTCAATCTGTCGATACGGGAACCTGCTTCGACACCCGGAAGCATTGAGGGCAACATCGACCTACAAAGTACCTGGTTTTAGTGTGTGTTTGGTTAAATATTTGGTACGTACCTTCCCATCGAAGTTATGCCGAAGACAGCTGCGACAAGGTCAGTCCGTGTATTAGTGTTCGTCCTGATGTACCTGTTATAACTTTAATTGTAAATAGTTAAGATTTGTGAAGTTTAACTCACCCGATACCGCAACAAACAAAAATAGGTCATTCACACAAAAAAAAAATAGTCACTCATACAAAAAAAAATAGAACAATCACACCGCACAAATTCAAACATTCACACACCGAATAAGAATAAAAAAAAAAAAGGGATTCTGTAAAAACGAAAATAAAAAGACATTCAATCGCATGCAACAAGTATCCATCTTTCATGCACGTTTTTTTTTACACTGTTGTCACTTGTCACTTAACTAAAGAACGAAAAATCCCGTCACTTAAAAATTCTTGTTGTGTAAACCGGTCATTGATTCATATTTAGTTTTGCATTGTGATTATATCATTATTATAAAGAAGGTGATACATTTCTGTAGGGGATTCCAACGAATAACGTTTGTAATTAACGATAAGCATTTATTTAGTCCTTTGATATTTCTTTTATTGTGGTTATTCTAGTGGCGACGTATATGTATGCATATATATATGGTTTACTTGTTATTTTGGGCGTAATTTGACGAATTGCGCGTAGTAGTAGTTTTGGTCCCTGTAAGAAAAGAAAAGATAAAGAAACTAATCACCTTTGTCTTGCATTTAATTCAATTTGTTTTTTTTTAAACCAACAAGGTTTACAGTTCATTATAGAGGGTTAATGACACGGTGAGTAAGGTACATTTTGTATATATATATATTTTATGTGTGTTATATATTTAGTAGATATTAAGGCATTATTATTGGTATGGGGTTTTTGTTTTGTGTTCATTATTGGGGATTTGCGTAAACGTGGTTGACGCCGTTTATATTTATGTACCATCGATTTGTGGTTAACTGTTGATTTGGAAGAGAAATAAACATCTTTTGGTTCTTTATCCTTGGCTTTTATTGTTGCCGTCTTTCGCGTGGTGTATTTTAGGTTAGTTGAGTTGGAAGAAGAAAAACCTAGGGTAATCCCTCCACTTGGGTTCCGTGGAGGTTGTATGCAGAGTAGTTGCTTCGTTCAGTGGATCACTGAACCCTGGCGCCCGGTAACTGTGACGACCACCAGCACAGTTCCATCAGATCCACGACCCGAACGAGCTAGCTGGGCGAAGCAATCTACCACCCCCTTCCTCGTCTCCGCACCACCACAGGGAGTAAGGCGTGATATCTATTACAAATGAATATTATAGATCAACTATAAAAATCGACTGTAAAGTTTGTCATATGTGATAAGAATACATTCTAGCATCTGTGTTTTATACATACGTGCTGCGAAGATAATGATAAATGACGTAATATTATGCGGGCACACGTAAATATGAGCCTCCGGTAGATTTGCAAGTTTTCGTATCTCAATTCTCAATTTAAACACATGAAACTCAAACTCTGATAATTTGACCTAAACGCAAATTTTCTGTAATCTTAAAGCAAATAGAATAGCTTCCCTATTCATTTTTCCGGAGGGAAGGGCAGGCAGAATAGTATTTATTGAAAAAATACTTTTTATTACGTTCAAGATGGTTTAAACCTACTGCATATTAATTAAATAGATAAAACTTGAAACTAATTGAGATATTTAGGTACGTAAACAGATATTACAAAAATATGTCAATCGGAACATTGTTAGTGTTAAGATAGAATCATATTATATTACTTTGCAAGCGTTACTCTTACAAGCAAAATGCACGCTGCTTATTGAAATGGCGGATAATGTTATCAGTCGGGTAATATTATCACATTATTATGAAAGCGGCCAAACGTATGCTACTATATAGAAAAAAAACTGGGCGGAGTCGATAAACATAATTTTCTTGTATCGTTATACACAGCGTCGGCTTGAAGTTATTTGGACTATGATCTTACAAAAATTAATAAGATGGTTATTTTATTAAAATTACAGAAAATTTGCGTTTAAATCAAATTATCAGCGGTTAAATTTCATGCGTTTAAATAATTGTCGATTTAAACGCAACAGATACGAAAGCTTGCGAATTTACCCGAGGCTGACACATACTTGTGCCCGCATTTACATTATATTACGATGATAGTTATTGTAATCAAGAGTGAGACACACAAAATACAATTTTATGCAAGTTAGAAAAGAAGATAAGTAAATGTTTAAATGCTTTCGCAGGGTCTTCAGCCGGACCGCCTACGCCAAAGATAATACTGAGTGCAATTATCTTTGAGTGCAATGCTTACATTTTACTTAAGTCATCTATCGTTATCTTCGCAGCACGTGTGTGTTAAATACACATTTCTTATCACATATGACAAACTTTACAGTCGACTTTCTTAGTTGATCGATAATATTCATTTGTAAGAGACGACTTATCGTTTTTGTTTCATAATAACTGTGGTACAAGACGTTAAAAAATGAATAGCAAATAATTGTTTACACATCTAGAAATTAAATTTAATGCTCGTCCTCAGCCTTTACTTCAAATTCGACCAACCAGTAAACATAAAAATAAGGAAGTTTACAGTAATTTTAAAGAATCTGTGTATGATTCGTTAGATTAGATTTGTAGATTTGAAATAAATAATAGATTTTAGTGTTTTATGTTTACTGTTTTCAGATGATGCATTAATCATTATGTTGTAAAAATAATGTTACGGATTTAGCATTTAAAAGAAAAAGTTAAAAGCAATTGTGAGGCCAATTAAAGTCTATAATGAAAATGTTTGTAAAAACTAAAGAAAGATACATATATTAAATAAAACAATTGATTGACTTTACATGTGACTACAGTGCAAAGAGACGGATATTTCTCTGTGTTAAAAAGAATTCAAACGTTTCTACGCAATTGGCAATACTGAGACAAGAAAGATGTGCATTTCTATGCTAAGCATTGAAAAATCATTGTAAGTTTTAATGAGCTTGTTATTAATTATTTTGTTAATTGTAATTATAGAGGAGTATCTTAAAACTTAAACATAATTTCACGTTACTGTAAGAATGTCTTTTTAGCCTTTTTGCGATCATTGCGTTGTTTTTAAAATTGCCCTCTTGTATAATTGACCACCAGCCGCCACTTTGTACACGTTTGTATTGATTTCTTAGCTATAATTTTTTTGAAATTTTTCTCCTCGATTTCATTAAGATATAACCGAAATATGGTAAATTGGGCTTATGTTGTCATATCAAATAACCCCTATATTTGTGCGCCTCAATATTGCTTTCCCTTCTATAAAAATTATTATTTTAACGTATCTTGCTTTCTCTTCAAGATATAGAATTTTTTTCTTGAAAAATCGTCGCAAGCAGGATTCTAACTTATATCGTGGGTACATCCAAAGTTAATTTAAATAAGATGCAGCACTCCGTATATCGTGTGTTCCGGAGATTCTGAAGCATACAGATTAACATGGGAAATTAAAAAAATTTGATTTATATGTCCGAAAGTGTTTTTAAGATATTTCAAGTATCAGAACATATGACAATGTGTACCAGAGAACGTTTTGCGTAATCATTTTTAAAATATAATAACAAATATCGATCTATTTCCTAAAATATACAGTGAGGTAAAAAGCTTAGTTTAAAATACAGATGTAAACAACGTATCAGTAATAGCCACTTTGGTGTAGTAACATTAATCGTACGACTGCGGTAATATCGCCGTTAAGTGTAATTACGCTTATGCTACGTCTAGAGTTTTTATGGTGGTTTACCTTTAGACCTTCGAGCAAATGCTGTAGCTAAATAAATTTGCATCAATCTTCCCTTATAGTTATTGTTTTTAGTTACCTTAGTTTTACAATTGTCAAATTAATTTAATTTTAATTGCTGACTTTAATCTATTATGACTTTAATAAAAACATTGAACACGTCTCTTTACTGATAAAATTAATCGTCGTCAATTTAAAATAATAATATAATTTAAAAAAAAAAACATAAACCGCATTAGGATTTGAACCTACGTACGTCGCTCGCGGCGATATTACCGCGGTCGTGCGATTGATGTGTACATCTTCTCAACGAAAGCCGTGGGCGAGAAAGACCACCTCATGTAGTAGCAGCGAAAGAACAAGTAAAAGAATAAATCTTTTCAATAAATCAGATCTATAATATTTATGCGCGGAGTCTCCTCGTCCTTCAAGCATCCGCGGCATAGAGGGCTGCTTTGCAGTCCCATTTTATGCATATGGTTGTTAACGCCACAGTGCCCTGTAATTAGTCCCGTGAGTTTCCTTAATTATTGTCGACTCATGCTTGATAGTGCAGTTTGAGTGTTTAATTGTGGCTCTGTAAAGAAGAGTTTCGTGTGCTTCATCCCTGAAGAGTTTTTCCAGTTTTGTATGCTCCGTTGCAAGTTTGCTGCAAATTACTTCTTTTCCGGTCTCGTATGCGATTCCGAAAACGGGTTCAGGTCTTGTATATGTCCCTTTTGTATCCTTTTTTGCTAGTGCATCCGCCATTAGGTTACACTTTACATTCTGGTCTCTTGGTATCCAGATGAGCCGCACTGGTTGGCGAGTTGCCAATATTTCCAAACTGTTTATGCATGCCATAATCAGTTTGGATTTTATTACTGGTGATCTTAGCGCCAGTAGTGCTGCTTGGCTGTCAGACATGATCGATATCGGTCCATTTTTGTATGATTTCGAGTCGATAATGTTGCTGACACACCAGTCTATAGCAGCAACTTCAGCTTGAAAAGCGGATGCGTATTTACTCAAAGTTAGCGAAAATTGCTTCCCATGGTGCTTGCCTCCATATACGCCTGCTCCAGTACCGTTGCGATTTTTGGTCCCATCTGTGTACCAGATAGTTCCTTTAACCGCGCCCGGGTAAATGTTTTTTGTCCACTCGTCTCGTGACGGTATTATCACTTTAAATTTCTTTAAAATGTGATAATTTTTTGTAAACTCTTGCTTCCATCATTACAACGAAATGTAATGGTGGAAGTGAAAGTAGTGCTTCCATGGCTACTGAGGGCGTGCTTCTGATTGCTCCTGTTATCAGTAGACATGCCATTCTCTGTACTTTGCGTAGCTTTGCAGCTATGCCTTTCAGGTTGGTTCTATCACCCCGTACAAGCGCGCTGTATGTGATGATGAGTCTTGTTACCACAGTATATAAGCATTTCGTCATTCTCGGTTTCAATCCCTATGCGTGACCATCCGTTTGGTTGTATTAAGAAACCTGATGACCATCGTTGTGACCATTTCTAGATGAGCATTGAAAGTCAGTCTAGTATCAAGAGTAAGTCCCAGATATTTGGCTTCTTTTGTCATCGAGGACGTAACTCCGTACATCGTAGGTAGTTTTATGTCATCCGTTTTCCGTCGTTTGGTGTACGGAACAATTGCCGTCTTAGTTGGGTTCACTGATAGTCTCTCTTTTTTGTTCAATTTTAGAGGGTGCACTTTACATTACGTTAGATACAGTTGCCCCAAACTTCCCGTTTGTGATAATGGTGAGATCGTCGGCGTATCTTAAAGCAAATACCCCGCTGTCTTCTAGTTCTTGTAGTAGGCCGTCCATGACGAGGCACCACAGTAGGGGCGATAGCACCCCGCCTTGTGGGCATCCGCCAGCCGCTTTGGCTCCCACAGTGCTACCGTACAAAGTAGCTGTTACCGTCCGATTCCTGAGCATTGAGTTGAACCAGTTTCGGACTAGAAGTGTGATTCCTTTTTTTCCATTGCCTTTTCAATTGAGGTGAAGGTAGTATTGTTAAATGCTCCTTCAATATCTAGAAAAGCACCCAATGCAATATCATTGTATTGGATTGCATTTTCGCATCTGCTTACTAGTTTATGAATTGCTAGCGCGCAAGATTTTCCCGATTTGTAAGCATACTGGTTTCGGTGCAGAGGCAAAGCCTTTAGTGCCCCGTCCCGTATATACTTGTCGACTACTTTTTCAAGTAGTTTGAAGATGAAAGAAGTTAAGGTGATCGGTCTGTAGAATTTTGCCTGAGCGTAGGTATATCTCCCTGGCTTTGGTATAAATACCACCTTGACAATCCGCCAGCTGTTTGGTATGTGCGAAAGTGCTAAGCTGGCTCTGAGAATTTCGCATACTGCGTTTCGAAGAGCAGCAAATCCTTTTTGCAGCATGATGGGATAAATTCCATCGGCTCCTGGAGACTGAAAGGGTTTAAACGTATTGATTCCCCATTCTAGGTTTTCAAGATTGATTATTTTTTCGCTAAGTCCCTGTTCCTTTTGGGTGCCTGTCTGTTTGGTACCTCTAAGTCCTGTTGCTTAGGAACTTCAGTTAACGACGAACCCGGGAAGTGTTTTTGCAGTAGTTCTTGCAAAGTACCTTCAACAGTCTGTAATCTTTCCGTTTTCGGTCAGCAAAAAACCAATGTTTCCAGTGCGGTCTTTGCTCAGAACTTTTTGGAGTCGAGAACTTGTAGGTTCGTTTTCTACGTCTCTTCAGTACCTTCTCTCTTTGCCTTTTTAATGGCATTGTTGTATGTTGTGAGGTTGGTTTTGTATTCATAAGTCTCGTTTTTTTTTGGCTGTATCAAATACCCTTCTGGTACGTGCCCTTGCTTTGTCAAGCTCCCTCTTCCACCAAGTTATCTTGTTGAAGGTTCTTTTGACAGTTTTTGAGCAGCTTGCTTCAAATGCGGATTTTAATGAATTAACAATACTATCCGTCATTAGTTTTAGCTCGTGCGTTGATCTTGCAACTGTGGGACAGGTCCCTGACTTGGCCCGCTAAAGTTTCTTTAAACAAATACCAGTCGGTTTTTCTCGGGTTTCTGTATTCCATTACGAGTTCGTTAGTTGCGTAATTGCTTTTGTGGTCATGTTTTTAATTATTTTATTTTTGACGTTGTTTTCTCCGTAGGCTTTGTTGTTTGATAATGTTTTTATTATGTCTTTTAAGTCAGTATAAGGTTGATGATTGTGTTCGCAGACGTTTACCTATTTACTGTGTCCTTTCAAGGAATTCTGTCACTGTCTTTTCTACATTCAGCATCTCTGTTGCAATTTTGTTGTTATGCTTACGTTATTTAGTTTTTTCATTTCTCTTTTGTGTTACTGTGTTTCGTAGTGTTTCACATTTCATCGCGTCTACTTTAATTTTTTTGTGTGCTTTCCCTTCACGTGTTATAGCGCTTGTTAGTTTAGCTACCTCGCCTTCCCGCGTTTGTATGTTATCAATCTTGTTGTTTATTTGTTTGTTTCGTTGCGCTTCAATGCTTTCCAGTCTGTGTCCTCGTATTGTTCTTTCTTTTATTATTATTCTCAAGTTCGAGAGCCTTCACGAAGTTGTTATCCATTTTCCAGAACGTTCATCGCAAGATATAGAACATTCTCCAAGGATTGCCAAAATGTATAAATGCGGTACAAAC
The DNA here is from genome assembly GCA_035610365.1 of Aquatica leii. NCBI lineage: Eukaryota > Metazoa > Arthropoda > Insecta > Coleoptera > Lampyridae > Aquatica > Aquatica leii. Next base: position 40,938,350 of record CM069433.1, on the reverse strand, counting down.
GAATCATAGGACAGTTATTCCAGTCATTCGAAGACGGCAGTGTCAAGAATATTATTCAAGTCTAAATAAATAAGTAATTAACGCATGTAGTTGTCCTATCTTTCGAATAAGTGATAGTGTGATATAAATTTGTGGACGCCATTAGTTTCGTTTTCCTCGACACCCTTTAAAACTGTCATTTTCCGTATCGCAGAGGTACTTCATAGGCACTATTGCAAGTTTATAAAAAACTTACGTAAAAAAAATATTAGCAACTACTGCCGTTGTAAGGGCATCATAATAATAAAATTATCTTTAATAAGCTTTGCGTACCCCACTAGTTTAGTTGTCCTTGACACGCTTTAAAACCGTCGTTATCCCGTATCACATGGGTACTTCATAGGTACTATCGCAAGTTTATAAAACTTACGTAAGAAAAATATTAGCAACTGCTACTGCTGTAAGTGCATTATAATAATTATTCCTTGAAAGCTTTGCATGCCCCATTAGTTTAGTTTTCCTTGACACCCTATAAAACCGTCGTTTTCGAATTGCACAATTCTAGTTGGGGTCAGAAATGAGTATAGTAATTATAATTTCGGTTTAGGTTGTCAAATTTTTTCTCACGTTTGTTTTGATACATTAACAAAAACCTATTTTGTATGAATTTTCACAATACGATTGTGAATAAAAAATTAAAGGTAGGTTTACAGAAAACGAATTAAATCCAAATTAAGTTAATCAATAAATTTTGATTTCAGATTGGTTATTTACCAAAATTTAACCAATCACAACGAATTAAATTTTAATTCCAATTAAACATTTAATAAACTTTCTGTAAGGTCACCCTTAATTATTGATTTCGAAACAACTTCTTTTGCATATTTAGCTTTATTTTTGCAGATTTGAAATTTTATTAGAAGGAAATTCATAGTTTTCGAGCATTTATATCACTAGTGTTGAAGATGAAACCGGTCCATATCCGGATTGAAACAAAACTACTTGCGGACCTAAGAGTAGATCGCTCATCACTAGACACAATAGCTGAATGAGTGATCGACATCGAAAATGTAATATGAAATACCTGGAATAAGTCCACCGGACAGACTCCAACAAAACGGATCTGTCTCCGAATCGGAATGGACACTATTTTTAAGTGGATAACCTTCTGAACCTCTCTTTAAAAAAGCCACAACATGATATTAAATTTAGTTTGCCTTTGTTGGACAAAATTCATCAAAATTCTACCTAATTTTGTTTTAGAGATATCTTTAATTTAGTAGAGAATTGAAAACTTCAAAGTTTCAAACTGAAAACATCAAAGTTCTCTAAAACTGTAAAGTCATGTCCAAATGATACAACTTAGGCCAAAATTAGTCTTAACAAAATAAACCTAAAAATTAATAATACAAATAAACAATTTTTGCATTTCAAAAGCAGTAGTTTTGAAAGAAATACGAGCATAGGACAACCATTTTTGGACAAGAAAATAGTGTCTATGAATTTATTTAAAAATTCTTAAAATTACAAATTTTCAAAATACACACTGCCGTTTCTTTTAATATAATCAGAGTTTGCAGCAAGATTCGAAGATTTTGCATGAATCAAGAAATGGTCGCAGTATTTAAAAACTCTTTATGAAGTTTCACCAGCAGAATAACTTGATGTAGCTGCAAAGTTTTGTCTTTAATTAGCTGTCCAAAAACCAAACTAAAAAAAATAACCCAAAACCAGAAGTATGATTCTTCACATTAGTGAGGCATGGTTGAGAAAAGACGGGAGCAACTGCTATGAATAATACTTCGCACGTAGTCGAAAATAATTTATCATTAATGATTCGCCATTCTAATTGTCACTCAACAGAAATCTGGCGTAGCTATAAAAGCAGAGTAGAGCAAAATGTCCATATTTATGAAAATCTGTGATTAAAAAACAATTTCATAAGCACTCATGTGAAAGGCCGCTAGTAAGTTTATTGCATCCAAATTTAAAAATGAGACTCAACAAAATGTCTGTAAAAAACTTATAGAATCAACAGTTCAGGTTGTTTTCAGATCCACACATTGTGGACGCAGGACATCATACTAAAGCCGCAGTATATTTTAGCGACTTCAATCTAGAAAAATCTAAGGTAAAAAATATTACAGCAACTGTAAAATTCAACAGCAACCGACAATAATCGATTTAATTATAACAGCACAATATATTGTCAACAATATTATTTAAATTTAGACTTCGTACACTTCTAAACCTACTTAATCTAATAATAAATAAGAGTACAATAATCAGACTTATATCTTCGAACGTTCCTACCTACAACTTAACCATTCACAATATCTTCAGTCAAAGCTGTATAGTATAAACTAGATTTGCTGCTTTTACAAATAAGTTTTAAAAAACTAAAACTGTGTTTTCTGTGTCACATTTATATATTAAATCACAAACTGTGAATGAAACTTCGTATATGTGAATGTAAATATATCTCTATAAGAGATTTAAAATAATAAATAGTGTATATCGAATAAGCATAATAATGCAAAACATCAGTCTTATAAGGTATTATTTAAACAGTTTGTATAAAATAGTGACCTTAATTTAGAAAAGAAACGTAATTGCTTAGAAGCATGTAGTTTTCGACTAACCGAGCGTACAGTTCTCTGCGAACTTTCACAGTAAAGTTGTTAGCGATGCATAAGGTAGTTGCTGTAGCAAACACAAGATTGTACATAAATACAATTTGGAAATTGCCTAACCATTCTATGCTTCCAAAATCTCCTAGTAAATCGAAATTTGTAATTCCTGAAAAAGAACATTATAGAAATGTAGATGCTTGAATCCAAAATAAATACCTAAAATTTTTGATAAAAGAGGCAGTGCTGAGCTGAGAATTAGGATTAGTGCGCAATTTCCAATTACCAAACTGAACGGCGTGCTTTTTGTACGTGGTCGAATCCATGACATTGGAGGAGACGAATATAAACCAATAGATGACGTTGCAATTAAATATAAAATTAAAATGATTTCAAGGAATGCGCCAATTGGTCCTAACGTAGAAAGCGAGCTAATGCCCAGTGTGAATTGCTAAAATTAAGAATTAGTTTCTTAATAAATTTAAAAGAAAACTTACTCTTGAACTGAGGGGCAAAGCTTTGATTCCAATTAATAATTCTACTGTATTTTGAAGAACCATAAACACAGTAATAGCAGTTAGACCAATTAACACTATAACTGCTACTGGATACATGACGTTTCTTCGAAAAGAAGACGTTTGACGTTGTTTATCTAAACAAAGTGAAAATTTATTGAAAAAAGATTAAGATTTCAAAAAAATATATATAGTAAACTACAAGTTTTCATATAAATGCATTGAGTATCCTATTATTAGTTTTGTTATAAAAATACGAGGATTATTCAGAAACTTAGGTCCGTTTGCTTATCAAACACTCAGCGTCAAGTCTGATTTGTATGGTGGGTGTTCGATCTATTGCCATCCAAAAGATCCGATCAGATTTTGTGTGAATGACAGACTGAGGTCTGGCATTGTCATGCAGCAACAAAGACTCCAGACGTCAGCAGACCACGCCGCTTATTCTGTATTGCACGTTTAAGTTTAGTTAGAGTAGCGCATTAAGCGTTGCATTTATTGTTGTCCCTTGTTGCATAAACTCGATTAACAAGACTCCATGTCTATCCTAAAACACGGTTGCCATAAACTTGTGTGTTGAGATTGTCTGCTTGGCTTTGACTCTGACTGATGATCTATGTTGTGTGAGAAACCCACGTCTCGTCCCCTGATACAATTTTTAGTAAAAATTGATCACCTTCTTTATGATATCAATCCAAAAAATCAAAAGCACAAGCCATTCTTTTCAGTTTGTGTTCCTCAGTAAGCAGCCTGGGAAACGATTTTGTGAATGTTGTTCTACCCACATTCGGAAATTCCAATGCTAAAGTTGAAATTGTGAATCGCCGGTCTTCACGAATCTTTTCATCCACGGCATTGACCAAATCATCTGCGATCACGGATCGTCGACCTAAACGCGGTTCATCATGAAGATTTTCCCGCCCGTCCTTGAAAGCTCTCACCCACTTACGCGCTTTGCTGCTCCTCATCGCATTTGGGCCAAACACGTCGTTTATCTGTCTATGAATTTCCGGTGCTGAAACATTCTTTGCAGTCAAAAAACTGAATCACTGACCGTATTTCACAGTCGGCAGTTGATAGATAGCATTTTGAAATAGCACTGTACTTAGCACACTGCAACAATACCAATGCTAATAGCGTCGTTTGACGAGCAAGGCATGCCGGAAGTTGGTACGCATGCGCGTTCAAATGTTTGCGCGACATTCGATTAGCTACAACGATTCGGACCTTAGTTTCCGAATAACGCTTGTATATAATTGTCGTCCACAGTTCTTTTGTAAGCAGTGTTTAAACTTGTGATTTGTGTTTCCCATTCCCTCATTAATACACAGGATGTTAATATTAAATTGTAACACCCGAAAATATCAGTTGAAACTCATTGAAACAAACAACTTTTCTTAGTTCAAATCTTGGATTTGGAGCCCTAGTTCATAATTATTGGCGTTTTTTGTTTTTCAAAAAATCGTCATTACTCCCTTATTTTAAAAAGTATTTGAAAAATACAAAAAGTTTCGGCATTTGCTCTCAGTTCTGTAAAACATTTGTATTTACAATTATTTTCTATTTAATTAAATAACAAAATGGCGCCCGATCAAAAATTTCAAAACAGGATATCTTGAAAACCACTCACCATACATTTATAAAATCCTTAAATTATCTACCTGAAACAGTTTTGTCGATCTGCTCAAAAAAATTTTTTTTTTCAAATTGAATTACAAGATAAATTTTAAGAAACTAAGAATCGTTTTAAACAAAGTAGGCTTGCTGCCATTACACAAGAAAAACAAGAAACAAACAAACAATGAAGAAAGAAACAAGAAGGGAAAAACTAAATTTGATTTTCAAAATTACAGCCATTCAATTCGCAGCAATGCAAGCCCAGCAGCGTGTTTTAATATTAGAAGACACTGGCAAGTGCTGCTTGCTTGTCTTTTATACCTTCTGGTGCAGCTGGTCACCAGTTCTAATTCAGGTTTACTGATGTCTCATATACTGAGGTCTTCATCTGAACCCACAAAAAGAAATCTAAGGGACTTATGTCGGGACTCCAGATTGAAACAAGCTTCATCTGTAAATAAAATAAACTTTTCAAAACGCCTCTGAAGATTGAACGTTTAAGAAACCAACGACAAAACAACAATCTTCAGGTCCCAAAGCGTGTACTTTTTGTCTCGAAAATGGATGGAGACCTCTTGTTCCTTCAGAATTTGCCAAGCTCTCAAGTAGTTTACATCTAATCTATTTGCTATTACTTTTGTGCTCGTCGATTGCTCATCGTCAATAATATTCAAATGTAAAGATTCGACGAAATCTATTGAAATTTTCACCAATTGTTGGGTGAAAACTTCCAGTCTCCGACAAACTTCTACATATTCTTCTAAAAATGCGCGAACTTGGTTGCTGACGATTTGAATTTTTTCTCCAATAAATAATATGAGCTTCTATAGTGCGTTACGCCTTGTCTCTCCAAAAACCAAAAGCATGTTAAGAAGTTTAGCGTTTTGATAATTTTCCTTTTCTATACAAAAATTATGCAAAATACGCACACAAATGATATACGTGACAGAAACTTTTCAAGATGAAGCAGTAAATGTTTTCTTCTTCTTTTAAGTTAGGGACAATCCCTGTTTTTCTTAACGCATTGGGCTATGAAGTTTCTTCGACGGATGTTGAAACCCAACTACTTCGTATTCCTGTTGTTCTCCGATCTCTAGCGATTTTAATTAATCTGTCCTCTCCTGCTCTAGAGACATGGTCGTTCATTCCCTCCTCCTGTCCTGTCCACCTCGTTATCATTCTCTAAGTATTCATTTCTGAGGTTCTCATTAGTTGTTTAGTTTTGCTGCTGTCAGCGCGTGTTTCTGCTGTATAAGCCATAACTGGTGCCACCATCGCTTTGTATATTTTTATTTTGTTTTCCGTTCGGAGGTATTTATTTCTCCAGGTCACGTCTCTCAGATATCCATATATGCGTGCCCCCTTCATGACTTGAGTTCTGACTTCTCTAAATTGGTTTCTCTAGGCGTTATCTCTACCCCTACGTATGTAAAGTTCATTACTTGCTCGATTGCATCGTCTCGGTTCTCGGAGATTACAAGTGCTTTGGTCTTCTCAGTAGAAATTTCCATGTTGTATTTTCCCGCCGTGTTTGCAAACCCATATAGGAGTCGCTGAAGAATGTCTTCTGAATCCACAGTTAATACTGCGTCATCTGCGTACCATAATATGTTGATACGTTCGTGCTCCATCACATATTCGGCGTTTTTTTTTATTCCATCTATGAACTTATCCGTCACAATGCTGAAGAGCACTGGGCTCAATAAGTCTCCCTGACGGATACCGCTTGTGCATTTTATTACTTCGGTCAAACCCATCGCTGTTTGGATTTTTGTTGTTGTGTTCGTGTTTATGTCCTCCACTATTCTTATCAGCTGCTCTGGCGTGTTCTTTTCCTGCAGTATCATTGTTACATCATCCAGTCTAACCCGATCAAATGCCTTCTTCAGGTCAACAAAACACATAAAGGCCGCACAATGAATATAGCGTCCGTCGTAAACCAATTTCGGCGTAACCCCTGTTGTTCCTCATTTATTATAATGTGCCCTGAGGCTTTTCTATTCTTCAATGTGTCTTCATTTGCAACCTTTACTTTACATTGTTGCTTTCTGTCGAAGTTCTTACTCTAGGTGTGCGTTGATCTTCTCTATACAGCTCCTTAAAGTATTCTATCTACTTTTCGTTGTTAATTACGTTCAGTTTCAGAGTTTCATTTATCTCCAATTTTCTATTTCTTAACATTTTCCAGATTTTCTTTTGCAAGCAGTACAAGTCTTTTTCCATATCTTTTGTGGACCGTTCACAGTATTCTTCTTTCAGTCGTCTTATTCTTTGGTTGGCTGTGTTCCGCTCTTGTACATATTGTCTCCAATTTCTAAGTGTTTTCGTTGACTTGTACTGAAGGAAAGCTTTTTTCTTTTTGTCTGTTACTTCTTTTACTTCTTCGTGCTTGACGCTCCGCCTTCCAACAGCCTCCCCTGCGACATTCATTATGTTGTTTTTTATTTTTTTCCAGGTTTCCTCGGGGTTGTCATCATGGTGTAATGGCGTTTGTTCTATTTTGCATTTCAGTCTCTACGTGTATATGTATCTAGCACTGTCGTTTTCTAGTGATTGTGCATTAAACTTTTCAGTATACTGGGCATTTGCCTTTTTCATATATTGGAATTTGGATCTTATGTTACATAGGAGTAATGCGTGATCGCTATTGATGTCGGTGAGTTCAGCGTTCGTACGTTCAAGTTTTCCGCTGGAGTAAAGTTTCTGTTGGTTATAACGTAGTCTATAGTTGACCGTTGTCCTTGTGCGTTGTTAAATGTATATTTAGGATCGTGTTTGAAGAATGTGTTAATAATTCTCAGGCTATTGTGAGCGCAAAAGTCAACCAGTAGATCTCCGTAATCATTTCTGACGTCTTCATTGAAGCGTTGCTTGATGCCAAATACTATGTCGTCTCCCATGATAATTATGTGATGGCTGGGTAGTATCGTGTCCATTAAATTGAAGCTCTTCATAGAATTTTCTTTTTTCGTTTTTTGATTTGGAGATATCCGGGGCATAAATACTAATTATGTGTAGGTGTTTACCGTTTAGTTTTAATGTAGTTTTTAATATTATTTCATTGATGTAGTCAATCTTTACAATATGCTGTATGAATTTTTCATGCAGCAGCGTTCCTACGCCCTTCTTTGCCGAAAGAAAATGCTGAAAGTTTTTGTATTTTTTAAATATTCCTTAAAATAAAGAATAATGACAACTTTGAAAAACAAAAAAATGCCAATAACTATGAACTCCAAATTAAAAATTGGAACTAAGAAGTGTTGTTTGTTTTAATAGTTCTAACTGTCTTTTTGGGGTGTTACAACTTAGTATTAACATAATTTTTTGACTAAATACTTTTCCAAATACTATAACTTTAATGCAGCATTTACTAGGTTTACGTCGTTTTAAATTGCATATTAGGTATTTCATTGTAGAGTGTGCACATTTTTGGGGCGTTAAGTCACTGCAGTGAATAACGCAAAATTTTTTATTCAAACCAAAACATACTGCAAGGAACCTATTACGTAAATTAATCTTTTGAATGAACTAAATACTATTAATTAAAATATGAAAATACCTTTACGATTTTTAAGTAGCCCAAACAAATAAGATACAAATATACAATTTAAACGTATCGTGATAAGGAAAAAGAAAATACTTGACTGCACCAAAAGCTCGTACACTTAAAAAGGAAAAGTTACTTTCGCTTGAGTTATGTCAAATGATTAAATATTTACTTTTGTAAAAAAAATGAGAAAGTGTGTGAACTTATCCTAGAATGCACGCTTTCAAACGAGTGAGAATGTAGGTTTTCAAAAACGTAGTTTGTACATTGTACTTCATAAATTTTACCAATTTTATCCACTGGTTTTCACATATAAAAATATTTTAGAAAATTAAAAAATGTCTATCTTGCAACTGACTGTAAAAACTATACAAAATAATTTAAAACTGTGTAAATATATACAGTAGGTATTTAAATAAAGTCTGGAACAAAATTTCTTTTAGTTGTAATTGTTTTCTTATTTTCTGTTGATGTTTAAACTCTGCAACACAGTCAAACTTCCGGCTTGAGAGTATCCATATCTGCACTTCCATTTGCCAATAATGAGGATCTCCGAAAACAATGACCTGGATACGTTGCTGGTTCAGATATGCTAAGGTAGTAGCGATTTTGTGTGGAATCGTTGTAGGTGGTGTAATGGGAACACAAATCCTTATATTTTAGAAATAACTCCAAACAATTTATTCCTAGAATATTTCCTTCAGAATATTTCTTCATTTTGAATGCGGAAAGGTAATCTTGCTAAATTCGCCTTCGTCTTCTACGTCCCGTCGCATCAAATTTCCGATCTACTCACGTCGACAAGCACCAAACTAAAATTTTTAGATAAACTACACGACTTTTAAAGTCGAAATCCTTCTAATTTTCTATTAACAAATATCAATCTTTTTTTAATCCACACCAATGTTCGCAACATAGAATATCGATACCATAAGATTGATGATTTTAGCTTGCCTGTTTGTTCCGTAAAATAAGCAAAGATGAGGATTCAGATTTCAAAAATTTTCTTAATTTTCGTATTAGTTGTTCACTATTTCGTAGCGATCTTTAGATTTTATAGGAATTAATGTATCTATAGCAGATTGATCTATATCAAACAGCAAATTTTCCTCTGAATCACGAATTTTTGCACGTACACTGACTAGAACGCTTCCAATAAAATAAAGAACTTCGTAACTACGATTATTAGACTAACCGCCCTATTATCTGTTGCTACATACAATTTAACTTTAAACACAATAATATTTATATTGAAAGTAGATAAAAAGTACGATATTTGTATCGTAAAATTATACATTACGAATTATACAAACTTGATGTTTTATTAAATTTCTAACGTTGTTATTCTTTTTGTACAATTTTGGTTTAATACTTATTCTTTGTGGTTTTATCTTGCAGCTTAAACCAAACTAGTTTAAATAACGCAGGTTTAAAATCAACTTACAACGTTCATCGCGGTATTACAGTTAAATAAAGATTTTTTAAGAAGTTTCTCCTTTTGTACAATTTAAATTAAAAACCTTAAATCTTCAATCAAAATTACGTGTTATTTCAAAAATGCCACTGTAAAAATAATGTATCTTATACGGTCTATTAAAAATACTACTTTCCATTCTACACTCGGATAAGTCCAATTAACTAAGACATTTTTAGAACACAAAAACATAAAATTACCTAAAAGCTTCCGTTTCGTTTCCACTTCAGTCAATTTCATTCCTAAAGCAGATTGCAACTGCCCATTACTTAGCTTGTAAAAATCATCGTCCGCTGTTGATTTTCTTTGTCGCACAGACATAGGCGTTGGACTTACGTAAGATATTCCAGTCGCTTGATAATGTTTAAGCCTTCGCCTTAAACATTCCTCTTCTAAAGCGTACGCATGATATTCCTCATCGATGTCATGTAAAATATGTGGTTTTATCAAATATTGACCTGCTACATCAAATAGGCGTACAAAACCTAGCGGAGTACACACTGAAACAACAACATAATATAAATAACGACAGACATTCAAAATATAAAATTACCTAAGAGCATTAAAACGCCTAGAAATGAGATGCAAGAATACAAAAATGGTAAATGGTAACTCCATAAATCTGCAACAAACGTATTTATTATATAAACAATACATGTATCCATACACTTACTGAGCAATGTCTGAATACTAGATTCGTCTTTATGAACAAGAGCGTATATCACATAAGTCATTCCAAATACGGCTAAAGCCAATAGTGCAAGTACTATAACTGTTTCCTGAATACGAGCCATTAATCCTTTGCGATAACCGTAAAATCCCTCAGATTCGATAAATAAATAAGCAAACGGTAAACATACGAAAAGTGAAATATTAGAAAAAAGAAAGACGTAGTTCCACAAGCCTAAAAATCATTTTTTAAATACTTGCATAATAGATACTAAATGTTTACCTTGTATAAGAGAACTGTTTAACCACTGCACGTAGTATGATTTTGGATATAATAGAAGAACCTCATTTGATATAATGGAAAAAGGTAATAATAATACTGCTCCAATAGAAACTGCTAATGAGAACGTACACAACCAGGTACTTATCCGATACACCATTATTTCATCTTCATCAGTGCTATAGTAATCCTCGCGGCCTTTTCTTTTGAACTTTTTAATTAACGTAAAGCTAACTAGGTAAAGCACAATGAAAAACAGCATAAAAATCTGAAATAAACAAGAGTGTAAACATTTTTGAAAATATATAAAAAGCAATAAATTCATATTTGTAGATTACGAATAAGTCAATAACCAAAAGTTCAAAAAGCATTATGAAATACAATCGGTAATTTCATCAGTGGACGTATTATTACGAAACGTTCATTTTTTGCCTGAATCAATATTTTGTTATATTTCGATTAGTCATTACTCTATACTTTACTGCAGTCAAGATATAGGTATATATATATATTATTATTAGAGAAGATTGATAGTTTTGTTTTACTTAAATTAGCATTCAAATCGAATTATACCAAGTTTGTTATCATTTACATAAAACGACAAGAAAGTAAAAAAAATGTCTCTCGGTTATGTCTATCAACAAAATAACATGTTATCAATGCAGAAAAAAAAACTTGTTTACGTTTATTAATGATTAGATTCCGGTTTGTAAAGTTGCCGTAATTGTCATATCATTGTTAATGATCAGATCAGAGTTCAGTTTAATTTAATTTCGCAAACAGCTCATTAATTAAGAAACTGAAATTAACTAAATACCTTTAGTGTCTTTTACCTCAAGCAATCTAAATTATGTTGTAGTTTAAATCACAAATATATATTAATTAATTGCAACCAAATTGATTAAAATACAGTTTTGTTTTTTTAGAAATTATGCTTTTATTAAAAGTTCGGTTAATTATAGTAAATATGCGATTAACGCAAGATAGAAGGCAATTCAACGTTCTGGAAGAGGAAACTGGTATCCTTATTTATTAATTGCGCTAAACAAGTTTTATATGAGAGTAGTGGTATTCTTAGTTTTTCTCTAGTATTTATCAGTTAAAATTTTTCAAGCGTAGTTATATTTTGTGTAATGAAATTTATAACATTTGTGTTAAAAAAAATTCCGTTTATTTAACCATTTTTAGAAATTGTACTGAAAAAAATTTTAGAAACACACAATGTGTTGGTTTTTATCACCATCAATTTTCGCATATTTAACATACGTCTAAAGCAGTGGTTCCCAAAGTAGTCCTTACGGACCCCCAGGGGCTCCGGGATCATTCAGGGGGTCCGTGATAAATTAAAATTGATTTGAAGAACCATGAACAACGTCAGGTGTCCGCGCAAGGTTTAATAAAATAAAAAAATGCGACACATTTTTAATAATATGGAAGTTAAAATAAATAATGACAATAACAATGAATAAATTATTACCGATTTTTACGTCCTATGTAAAATATAAATATAAACAGGCGCATAAAATACAAATAATAACAGGCATCGCGGTGAGTCAGGCTTGTTTATACAGGTTTATACAGGAACGCAATAGAACCGATACCTGGACCAACTAGTCTACAATATAAACCAGGCATTTCCAACACGCGGCTTACACTAGCACCTATTTAATAGTACCTATATGAATCTAATGGCGGCCCTCGGTCACTCATAAGTTGGAAACCCCTAATATAAACTATAAAAGAGCCGTCTAATCAACAAATTAGTTCTGTGTTATGCGTGAAGTGCATACAACAAATTTTACTAGTCTTGGACAAAAGTATAAATTTTGTATTGTTACGCAGAAGATAGTGTACTTCGTTACGTAAGTATATTTAAATAAAATTAACACATCTTTTTAATTTAAATTTATTTAAACAGTTATACTCTTGTTTAAGTTGATTATAAAAATTAATTGAATATTTCTTTTTTATTAAAAACTTAAGAAGGGATTGTAAGTTTTTCTATCACAGATCTGTTTCTAAAGAATATATTATTAATGATTCTGTAAAAGAAGTTGGACACCTTGGGTTTTATAATTTAATATAATGCGCCCTAACAGTTATAGCTTACTATTTTACATTTTTGTTTATGTTGTTTACTTCCGCGAATAACCAAATCTGCGAATGTTTGAAATTACTGTATATTACTGTAACATATGCCGTTCATTAATTTTTATTTTTCTTGAAAAATTAATTAGTACACAATGAGTGCCTTCACAATATGTGACATTTACATAAAATCCTTACATCTCAACTAATTAATAATTGCAGCATTTCATTTAAAAAATTAATATATTTAATATTGGTTTGTTGCAAATAAACATTTTGATATACATATTTTCCTATATCTTTTTGAGCCTTTTTTTTCAGATAACAAATTGAGTGAGCCAAAGAAAAAATGCTGACAATACAGTGAAAGTCGCCAAGAAATAGTACTTTACCTATATGTCTTCTATGTAATAAAATTATGTCAAACAATTCAATGAAACCTTCTAAGCTTAAGGAACATTTAATGTAAATCCATAGTGACAAACAAGATAAGAATTTAACGTTTTTTTAAACAATCAAAGAATGATATTTAAAAACACAAACGCACCGTGTTGCACAAATTACTTTGTTTGGAAAATGATGATGACTATAATCGTTTACTACTTAACACAGAAGTAGGTTGGTTATCTAAAAGTGCATGTTTGGATCGCTTCTATTTGCTCTTTGATTCGGTGTTGGAATTCCTGGAGAGTAAAGACCATGATTTGCGGCACAATTTAATTATCTCAAAAAATGACATCGCTTAGATGACACATTTATTTGCCATATTTAACAAGATAATTTGAAACTACAAGGTGAAACATTAAATTTAATCAAAGCCAAAAGTGTAATATCTGCGGTTGTTGCAACACTTTTGCTGTACAAACAAAACTTGGGAAGATGAAAATGTTCTTAGTTTCCAAATCTTTCAAAATTGCAACCCGACTAGAAATTAGTACTCGTGTGGATTTGCAGTTGCTACTCACAAGCATTGAGCCGGACATAAATACACTCATAGGTTCATCAAAATTTTTTTGTTTAAAAAAGTTATAATTTCAATAAATACTTCTTCAACAAAATGTTTAATTTAAATTTTATTTTTACGTCACCACGTACCATTCAAGATCAAAGTTAAATTTGTAATTTTTCTATTATGCATTTATGTAGTTTTTTCACTCAGAGATTCGTGGGCAAGTTTTGACTATAAAAAGAGGCCCGTGAGCCAAAAGAGTTTGGGAATTACTGAGTCTAAAGATTCACCAAAACGTCCCATAAAAAACAACCTATTTAGCTTATTAGACGTTGACAAAAAACTAATCGTATTTGAATTCTACGCTTAATTTTTTTTGAGATAATTACTATATTGTAAAATCCACCAAGTTCCATGAAAATTATAGAATTCTATTTAAAATATAAATACAAATTTAGTATAATTAAAAATATTTTGGAATGAGCGGTCACCATGAACATCCTTTAGTCGCCCAACAGATAGAAATAAATAAGTTCCTCCAACAAATGTTTGTTAATTCAAGGTACGCGGAAAAATTATATCAAAAGTATGATATACTTCCTGAAATTATTGTGTACTAATAAACGTTTTTATCTGTTCGGCAACTGAAATATAATACATAACTACAACTTTTCAAAATTCAAATACGATTAGTTTCCCGTAAATGTCTAATAATTTGTTTAGTACACCCTACGTACAGGTTGATTACTTTTTACTAGCTATTTATGCACCAAAAGATTTTTTTAACATGTGCAACATATTTTTCAAATTTACTTTTATATTAATTTAATTCAATTAGGTTTTGATACAACGAACAACAAAAATTAAATAAAAAATATTAAACCAGTATGTTAATTTCTTCAAACGTAATTCGACTTGCACATAAAAATAGCAACTACAAGTTGTAACTTGTTAAAACTCGCATTTTATATCATATAGTATAAGATATATATATAATGTAATTATTGACAAGTATAAAAATGGCAAAAATCAAAATAAAATAGCAGGCATTTTTAACATTAATAAATCAAGGAAGATAGTACTAAGTTTTACATTAAAAGGAACTCCAGAAGCCTTCAAAAACCCAGGTAGGCCAAGAAAAACCACACAACAAAATGATAGAAATATAATAAAACTTGCCTCGCCGAAACCTTTCTTGTCTTCCGAGAAAATTTCGGAAAAAATCGCTCTAGAAGACAGAAAAATTATTTCTACGCAAACAATATGCAAAATATTAGGTACTACAGAATTGTTTAGTACATTTTAAGCTAAAAAAATCATTGTTATCAAAAAAGAATGTGAAAGCCCGATTAGCATTTGCTCGGACACGCATCAACTGGACAGTGCAATGAAAAAAAGTGGTATTCAGTGATGAATCCAAATTTAAATTGTTTAATAGTGTATAATAATGCTATATACCTGGTATAAGACTTGATCCAAGGCACATTGTACCAACAGTAAAACATGGTAGGAACTCAGAATGGTATAGAGGCGTTTTTCGGCATATGGAATGAAGCCATTACATCGTAGTGAAGATATCAATGGTATCATAGATATTCTTAAACACATCTTGAAACTATATACCGATGAATATCTTCCTATTAAATACACTTTTTAACATAACAATGAACCGAAGCATGCTTGAAAATAGTTAAACAGTGATTTGAAAAGACAAAAATAAATGTTATGCTTTAGCCATCCCTTAAATCGCATAGAAAGTCAATGGGAAGTATTGGACAAACAAATCCGAAGTGAAAGTTTACGAATAAAGAAAAAGTTTTACAACGTGCCTGGTCCTCAATTGTTATTTATTTAATTATCATGAACATGGAGTCCATGCCACGAAGATGCAGGAAAGTAATTAATTCTAAAAGTTAATTTCCATTTTGATCCTTAAACTTATAAATACCTGGAATTATCAAAAGTTACTACCTTTATGGTGCATAGAAGATTCTATTTTTCACTTTGTGTAATATAAAAACCAAAATTAAACAATTACTTTAGTTTCTATCGTACAAAACCTACAAGTATATTTAGTAGTTTAGACCAATAGATCGTTTGACGTTTAATTATTTATTTATCAAATTGATTTTACAATCGCAATGAATGCGCAAGAATTGTGCAAATAAGTTGAAAAAATGCAAAAAAAGAAATAGAAACCTGTTACCATCTAAATCTAAACAAAAATTAAAATCCATAACACCCTTATTATGCCCTGATTGTTATGTATATGTTTATGTATCTCGTATCCTAGACATTATAAGTAAATTATAGCGAGGTAAAAAATAAGAAAGTACAGGACGATTGCAATTGAAGTGAAATTACATTTGATTTGACAGCATATTTTGACAAATAAATTACAGCACCACAGGTTAATTACACTAACAACAATTTTTCATTATTTGCATAAAAAATCATTTAATTTTTTTCAAAATAAATATAAAAAATCGCATTTTCGACGATGACATCAAAATGACAATCAAAAATTAGTAATTTAGCAAAAAAAATCTTTACTAATAAAATCAATTTCATTCAACAATTGTTTCTTCAAATTTGGGTGAGCACTCTGATTAACAGGGTGGGCAAGTGCCCCAAGAGTCGTATTTCGAACGAAACTTATTGGTGTTACAAGTTACTGGATATGTTATTTATCCTCTCTATTGTTGACTTAGTGCCTTCTAATCAAAGACTATTACTTTTATATTTCTGATATAGAATATGTAAACTTATTAGTTTACTCTTGTCAAATAAAAGATATAAATAGAATAAATAATTCATGATCATTCCATCACAGTGGCAATAAAAATTCCAAGTGTTTTACAATATGCATAAATATTTCAACAAACAATTGGTAAATTAAATGATTTAACACTGTATACTAGTTGGAAATGTTAATATATAACACGCGCACTGCTTATCTAAAGTAGTAAATAACTTCGTATTCATTGTATAAAAAGATAATTCTTGAATAGCGTATAAATTAATAAATTAAAAACATGTAAAAGTACATTTTGTGACGCCCTAAAAGAACTTTGTATTGTGCTTAATTTTTTAATAGTCATGCACGTGGTTCGCATACAGGTCATATCCTACATACAGTTTCGTTTGACTATTTCTTTAACGTGGTTTTATTTAAACAAATAATGATAAAGAACGAAACAGAATTTATTTATAAAACTATTTCCCAGAATTAAGATAGCAATTTCGCAATAAATAAAAAAAACCTGCATTTGTAGTACGTTTTTAAACAGATCAGTTCGTGATGATTTATATATATGTATTGAGCAGCACAGATAATTACACAATATCAAATATATGCATAGTTCCAAATAATTAAACTTGGCAAATCAAATTTCAAAAATTGAGGTACATTTAAGTCGTCTAAACGGTTTATTTATTTTTAACGATTATTTGTAAGTACAAGTTTTACCAGAAATACATTTACAATTTTTTTATTCGAACAAACCTTGCGATCGGTTTTTGACCATCAAATATTTTTTGAAATCGATTTAAAATTGCTTTAATTTACACCTTTCATCGTTGTAGTACTCGAATTTTTTTGGAAACGCTACGAACACTTGTGGTTAGAGAGAAACAATGGGAGGTGTTATGTTAAAAATGTGATATATAAAAAATTTTCTAGTATAAGATTTATTCTCGATACGCCCACTTTTCGTGGTTGACTGTCAAATTTTAAAAGCACGAATTCATTTTTTCCGGTAACGTTTGTGCAACACAGACTTCCGTTTAGCGGTGTCTACGCCCAACAATTTTTTGTCTATTTGAGCAAAAGCCTATTCGGGGTAAGTCGTTATAATTTTTTTGTATTGGGGGTTTAAATTGATTCTTTAGCGGGTTTTCACACCTCCATCTGTGTTCCTTATCTTTGGAGTTGATAAGCACCTGCTGTAATTGGAAAATTACCAATGATGTCACGTCACTGAAGTTCAAGGGGTTGAATACAATCATATTGGAGGAAATCATTACCCAAGTTGCAAAGTTAATTAGAGGAAAGGTCTGTGCATTCGCTTATTTTCAGTGATCGTATGAATTAAAAACAGAGTTTATTTGTGATAACGCCGTATGTACGTCTTCTTTTGTGCTAGATTTCAATTAAGTTTTAGCATTGATTATACAAATATCAGATTGCTCATCCTTGTATAATAATTGGAAGTCCCAAAAATCCAACGACTACCAGATGGCGGCATACGGAAATCAGAACTCCGCCAACGTCTTCTAGGTGGATCACTTTTTTACCACATTCAAAATATCTTTTTCGGTTCAACAACAAAACGACTCGTTTCTCACGGTGGCGTTTGTAAATATTGTCTGCGAACTTGAGATAAGAATAACCATGCTGCTCAAGGTTACAAACGTGTATCGTATACATGAACTTTATTTAAGTAAAATCAATGGTAAAATGCAATTCATTTATTTTTCTCATTATATTCAAGATTTATTGAACAATATTTACTTAAGTGAACAGATCTTATATACTACATATTTTGTAAAAATAATTACATTCAAATTTATTAGGTACATCATAACTGTCTAGTTTTCTAATTTAGTAGTCTAATTAATTTTAGATCTAATAGCTCAAAAATATTACAAATACCTCAATTGCGCAATTTTTCCCCATTTAATCCCGTTGTCGTATTTCTTATCGTTTACAAGATTCCCCTTATCTGTTAACTTCTTATAGCAATTACAGTAATCAATTATAAAAGTGTTGTACATTTTCATTAATACGACCATTGTATATATATATATAAACAATGTTACAACGGTATTGATAAAATACATCAATGATAATACTATTGATTATATGTATATAATCCTTTTACTATGAAAATTAGGTCTTTTATTAAAAATATTTATTAAACTCTCATTTGAAATGGAAACCATGTAAACACTCACGTTGTTATGTCTACAAAATGCAGATCGTGCGTCTAATCATTCTGTAACGGAACTAGGCAAGCTAATAGAATGAACAAGTAATCTTGAATTGTTTTGATGAAATAAACCTTGCGAATTACGTGCGTTCATTGTGCGTTGTGACACCTAGCGGATTATTTTTAACTATAATTCTGAAATCCAAATCTCCCATAAGGACGATCTATTTGAATACGAAGTATAAATCAATGGTTTTAGGTAATAGTGGTACAGAAGCTAATCCCCAACTGGATAAAACATAACTGTAAGTATTATATTTTTATTTTAATTCTTAATAGTTCGGTGATCGACCATACGTACATACTAGGTTATAATCACAATTAATGTTAACATCTTGTTGTTGTGTCATATTATTATCTGATGCGCTTTGATTCTCTAGTTCTTCGATTTTCGTACTTTTGTAATTTAATTTAAGAATGTAAAGTCACTTCTTGTTTAAGTGTGAAAGTTAGATCGTCTAGGTCACTTTGCTGTACGACGTGTTGCCCAGTCGAGAGCGTACCTTATACTAGGCCTGTAATATCAACACATGTACTAGTATTTGGAAAATGTATATAATTATACTTATGTACCTTCTTCGTCCTCTGTAACTACTGTCTGTGATAAAATAAATATATATTCTGTGTTATCACTTCTGTCGTGTTATTTGTTTTTTTTCAGCTGCGGGTAGATTTAAACGGTGTCTCCCTATTTTAGTCTTTCATCGTTGTGTCACCTTTTCAGATTTAATGTATAATCGATTATCACGAAGCCTGCGACCCCATCTCCGAGAACAACTGTGTTAGCATCGCCTTCTGTTTTTGTTACGAGTAAACCAGCGTAACAGAGGGTAATTTTGGTTCACAAATGACACCATGTCAGTTGTTAAAAAAAGTGAATAACATGAAATCTAGAAGTATTCGGATTTCCACGGGTTGCATTATTAATACAATTTTCCATTCTAGATAATTTCTGTGTTGTCGTTATTACACTAGCTTTCGTCACGCGTCACAGTGGACATCTTCAGAATCCGGAAAAAACAGTTTGTTCCGGGCTCTGAAGATGTCCATTATGACGTGTGACAAAAGCTTAGCTTGTGTAATAACGACAACACGGGATTTATGCAGAATGAAAAATGAAATCTCGGCTTAAAAAAACTGACATCAATAGAACCGGTAATCTAAAAAAAATTAAACGTGTGAGCCTCACCCAGATAAACTCACGGAAAAGATGAAACTTTTAATTTGATGAAAAAGTAAAATGTGCTGAGACATTTAAAATAAAATGAACACTGTTTTATTGTATATTAATTTTGTTTTATATATAAAATTTGTTTATACTACTCTCATTTTTTAAGAATTTTTACTAATCAATTAAATTAATTAAAAATAAAAACAAAAATCGAAACGAGGCTTCACAAATACCTGGATAGTCACAACGAAATTAACGTTAGAATAGTTCGTGTCAATATAAACGTCAGAAATGTATGTAAATTAAAAAAATATGGTTTTCTGCAATTGTGTTGTCCCCTTTTTCGTTACGGCGAAACTTTCCAAAATCCAAATTTACCCTCGCTAAAAAAATTTCACTTCAAGATTGTTCCGATTGATAAGGAGAAGGTTTTACTAGAAATTATGAGTGACCATACTAATCCAGTAATTACAAAAATTCCAGGTAAATTTGCATCTTCATAAATAACGTTTATAATTTTTAATTTTTTTGAAAACATGTATCTTAAAAACCGCATCAATCGGCGTACCTAAAATGGATAGTCATACGAAACCAACTTGTCCCTAGTCAACATCCAAAAGAGAAGATTTCCCTGAAGAACCTCCAATTACGTAACATTAGTCCTCTTGACCAATACGAAACAGATTTTACAAAAAAGCTTTCTAATAGTGAACTGCAGCGGCTAGTTTATTGAACTACTAATTATACAAATCCTAATTCAAGCAATGAAACGAATGATAATAACGAAAACACCTATTTCTACTTAGAAAATTTATTTTTTGTATAGGTCCGGTGACAATATTGTAACGTTTAACGTTAAAACTAATTTATTTACACTAAAAATATGTACACGTTTATAACTAACCGAACTAATTAAATTTAAGGATATTTAATAAAAACACACACTAATTTATATATAGCACTATCACTTACACGAAAATAAAAGTCCGCGGACAACTTTAGTTTAACACTTACTCCGTATATTTATCTCGAACATGCGTTAATCACATATTTTTTTAAACTTGAATAATCTTTTTAACACTACCGTCTTCAAACTGCTGGAATAACTGACCTATGATTTGTTTGTGCCGCATTTATACATTTTGTCCAAACGTTCGAGAACGCTCTATATCTTTCGCTGAACGTTCTTGAAATGCACAAAAACCTCGCGAAAGTTCTCGGACTTGAGAATAATTTCTCGAACGTTTCAATGTAAATAAAAACATAGTTGTCAGTTATAATTTAAGTATAATTTTTGCTAACTCCATTCGTTTTTCCTGGCCTCTTCCTGTCCGAAATGTGGAACTAGAACATTTGCTACCTATTTGATCACATTCATCTATCAAAAATTTTGTCACATTCTGCAAAATGAAACAACGAATAATACATGTTGGAACTCTTTCTGTGGTTACCCTAACTTCATATTGTAAAATTGAAAAACGTTGTTTCAGTTTGCCAAAACATATTTTAATTATTACCCGTTTTTTTGTAGTTAATTTGTTATAAGCTTGCTCCTGCGGTGTAGTAAGGTTTCGAAAAGACACAATTAGCCACGGTGCTTTGCTATATCCTTTATCTGTTAAAAGTAATGCTTCATTATTTTTTTAGTTTTCTCTTGTCACATTACAAATTTCAAAATTGCACCAAATCCTCGACTCGTGAACAAATCCTGACCATGAAGCGTTTACGCTTGTAAACCATTCTTCTAGATTATAATGGGCTTGCATATGAATACTAGGACATCCTTTGCGATTAATAAATTCATCCCCATGAATCTAGAATTCTCATGTTCGAAATTGTAATTCGATTGCCAATTGCGTCTCGCGTGCATTTATATTTGCAGCATTTTCAGGATTTTTTTTGTAATGCTCACCTTTTCCATTTATTTTGTTCATAACCTCTGTCGTAACTTTTGATACAAAAGTCTGATAAACACTCTTCTCCTACACCTGCTTGAAACCCCGGATTATTTACATATCTCAAAAAGATATTCATTTTATCAAAGTTGGATATCGCACCTCATCTTCTTTCCCCTGACTATCATTCAAAAAATTATTCGTTATCCACTCCACATTCTATTTAGAAAATCTATATAAGATTTTGTAGTTACAATTAGATGTCCTTTTCTGTTGACAATATATCACGAAACGCATATTGAAAATGATGACACGACCATGGAGCTTGTTTCGCTCAGAAACCAGTAGCTTTTGAGTAAAATCAAGACGTTTGATTTCCCTTAAAACACTACTAAAGTCTGCTACAACCTAGACTCTAGATAAATGGAGTAGAAACTCATGACAGTTAAGTATAAACTTATTTTTATTCATATGAAATTGATGAACATACTCACACAAAATTGCACATAAGAGTATTTACTCAATATCAAGCATCTACTCTGAGTCTATACTTCAATATTTTGAGTATAAAGTATATTCTGATTTTTATTCATAGCACCTGCCTGGACATTCAAGCATTGTTAATAAATGCTTATTAATTGTTTAGGTCAGTTTAGTAAAAATGATTTATAAAAAAATAACAGTCTTCTTATTTATATTATTATCTTCAAAAGAATAGCTTCCAGAAGTTTATATTAATGACAAAAATGCTTTTTAAATAGCTAGTGATATTTTCCCAACAATTAATTTTTCAGAATGCCTTTATATGAACCTACCAATTGTCAATACAGTATATGTTCATTCTCGTTTCTTCCTGAATCAATAAATTCTCAACATTCGCCAATAAACACAAAATATATATTGTGAAACAATATCATTGTAGTGTTAAGAAGCATCCGAATTTAAAACAAATAGATTCAATTAGACTATGGTGTAGTAACGCCTAATAACAATAAAATACGGTTCAAAAGTCAACGTACGGTTATGTCATTAATTGAAATGATCCCATAATGGAACCAAACTTC
The DNA here is from genome assembly GCA_035610365.1 of Aquatica leii. NCBI lineage: Eukaryota > Metazoa > Arthropoda > Insecta > Coleoptera > Lampyridae > Aquatica > Aquatica leii. The sequence continues at coordinate 40,915,481 of CM069433.1, read as the reverse complement.
AGCATGTATTAAAACTACAAATAATACAGTTGAGATTTGACAAATTTTTATATTTTGCTGATGTGATATGCAGATAATTAAATTTCCTATTTTTTCAATGTGTTTACTACCTTCGGCGCTTCAGCCAATTAAAAATCGTCCGATGTAACGAATTAAAATCGACAATGAAGAAAAAGACGAGCAATACATGATCACGACACATATACTGAAACGGTTTTAATTATTCACTATTCCATAAATTAAAAAAACATAGCATAAGTATTATACAACGAAACCATGCAATACTCTAAAAACAATACGTTGAGTCCCAAATATTATACTAATAGTAAAAACTTGATAATATTCGCAGCTGTAATCTAAGAAAAGCACACAAAAATATGTAATTTTAAGAAAACAAAATATTAAGATATTCTACATAAACACATAGTATAAATATGATAGTATATAAATATAGAACAATTAATCAAAACCCACTTCGTACAAACATGCGATAAAAATAATTATTTTTAAAACAGTTTGATTCAAAGATCGCTGTATATTTATACTTCAAATTTACTTTTAGTATCAAACTATAGTACGATAAAAGCAAAAAAGTTATTTATGTAAATTGTAAATATTTACAGTAATATTAGTTAATTACAAACGGAAATAGTAAACTATCGTTAACCACAAGTATTATCTCTTCTATTCTTATTATCGTAAATTACAAAAATAAAAGAAACCAGTAATTTATATCAAACGATAAGGTAATTCAACTTTAACTTCAATTAAATGTGATCAATTATTGTTAACCTGAATTTATTAAATCTATCAAATTGTAAGCAACGCCTTGAATTAGGTAGGTGTACGACAGAAAATTCTAGCGTAATTATTTGAAATGGCCTAGAATTCCTATGGAACTATCGATTACATTCATAGCAGTGTCTATATAAAATTTATGTTAAAAAAACTGCATGTATTTTTTATTAGAGATTTATAACTACCAAAACTATCACCAAAAAAAGACATTTGTGCTTGTGCTGAAGATATCCTTTGGACAAGTTATGTTGTTAACAACAAAGTATCAAAAGATTCAAAACCGTTCTTAACAAGCAAATTAGTGAAAGAGTTATTATTAGGTTAATAGAATTGCAAAAGTTTGCAAAAATTCAGAACGCCTATAAGACAAATGGATGCAATTGCCAAAAACACAAAACCTGTTCTTGGAGAAGTGATGGAAAAATCTGTTGCATTTGCCATAGCATTGGATGAAAGTAGCAAATTAGTGAAAGCGCAACTAATAATCTGTTCACATTTTACCGTATAATGTATTAAAAAAAGTGTGCTAATTGAAAACACGTTGTAGAGACAAGTAGTATAAGAACCTCACTAATCCCTTAGAGCAATTACATTAATTAGATCAATTAAACCGCAAATCAAACCCCCGATTAAAATCGCGAATTCAAGGTGCAAAAACCGTGGATAAAATTTTGATTCGCGGATTGTGATCGGCGGTTTTGATCCGTGGAGTTTATTAACGGTTTGATTAGATTTTCAATTCACAGAATTACAAACTCGCAATTCGATCGCAACCAGGCATGCCGATCGTTAAAAAAGCGGCCGCAACGGGATTCGAACCCTTGGTTTTCATACTTGTACATACATTTGCAACTATAAAAGCCATGCGACCACGGTAAAAATTGTTTAGAATTTTTATTTAATTGAATGGGTCAATTTTAAAAGATACAGATAGATCGACGGGTTCGTCTTTCTAAGATGAAAATGTTTTGCCCTAATTGCAAATTCGCGAATGTGTTTACAATTTCGAAATATAGCAAACGTTGATAATTAATAATTTATTACTTTAATTATACTTAAATTTGATTTTTCATTTAATGTATTCTTATAATTTATAACGTGCGTTTTATTCTTTTCTTGTGACTAGTCAATATTGTGTAACTTTAAGATAGAAGGGTTTGTTGAAATACTTATTAGTTTTGAATTAAATGTTGAAATGTTGTTTTACTATTGTTAAGCGGTCTATACAAACATTGTATTGAAATTTCGAGTAATAGGCAGTAATTCATTGTAATACGCAAGTATGCAATTGGCAATTCTTAATAATTACTTCACTAATTCTTCGATATTTCTAAGTAATACACCGCAACTCCTTACAATTAATAGTAATGCTTTCATATTTCTAGGTACTAGACTGTATTTGTTCAGTAATTCACAGTAATTTTCCAATTTTGTACACTAAAATTCTTTAGCAGTTTACCCCTCGTGTTGACCCGATGACAAAAATGACACCTGGCTGTACGTCCCCTAATCAATAATGTAGTTACATCTGCTCATACCACTTTTTTGTTCATAATTTACTTCTAATATCGAATTAAATATTGGCACTATATAAAATTGTATTCACATAAAACACTTTAATGCCATTAAACTTCTCTCATGAAAATAGTCAGAATTTGGGCAGAATGATGCAAAAAATTGATATAAACTTATAAACTAAAAACAATAAATCGTAAGGGAACTAGATAATTGGCGCAAGATTATTTAGCTACAGCATTTGCTCAAAGGTCTAAAGGAAAACCACCATAAAAACTCTAGACGTAGCTTAAGTGTAACTGATCGAAAAATTATGATTAGGAAATAACCGAGGAAATAACAAGTAACCAGGTATCAGATAGTTCGCAACTATCGTCTCTGTTGAAATTGTTGGGAAAATTTATAAGAAGAGTTAGATCACTTTAAACAGTTTTTGAAAGAAATGGTTTTAATAGAAAGCAAATAAAAGTTTCTTCGACCAAAGACAAGACCTACTTTAACAGATGATGCAACTATTAACCAAAACTTTGTTATTCTACCCTTTGTTTCCAACATAGTGACAAAATTAGAAGAAGACTAAAAATACATAACATAAAAATTGCTTATAACACTACAACTAAAATTAAAAATTGTTGAATCCTGTAAATGACAAAATGAGACTATGGTGGTTTTCCTTTAGGTAATGGCTGATAATAAGTACTTTTACTTTTAATTAGTACTGGAAACGTTGTTACCAACATAAGTACTATTGTAGTATGTGCCAGTGTTCACGCAATAATATAAATTCTTATATTTATACTATGCACATAACTTATAATAAAAACACCGTTTTACCACATACTATAATCAATAAACCTAAGTTTATTTAGGAAAAAACAACAGTAGAAATGTGATACTGTAAGCCATAAGGCGTCGATCGAGGAGTAGATTGGTGTTTGCAATTTAAATTTCCATAGAAGTTACGCAAAAACCATATATTACAATACTAAAACAAAGTTATCTAATTTCCACAAATGCGTAGATGTACTACGTCCTTGTAATTACAAATTCAACGGTAGGAGAAGCAACAACAATACAGACGATAACCAGACATCAAATGTAAATGAGGCTAGGAAATGGGTAGGCACGTTAAACAATTATACTGGATAACATCATTTTTTCAATTAAAATAGATATCATTACACAAGGTCGTTTTTTATTAAGCAATGTCGTTTTGCAAATGCACACTTGTAACCAAGATTTATAGCGAGAAATTTTAATCAATGAACAAAAGAAAAACCTACGTGTTAAATAATACACAATTTGGTCTATATTTGTTTTAGACATTGTTTACCGTTGGTTATTTAGAAATACGTCCATACATCACAACTTTGTACACTTAAAAATATCGACAAAACAAGGTCTTTGACAATTTTTGTCTAAATAATATGATAAAAAGCAGTGTAGGTGTTGCAAATATAGTACAATGATACTAAGGAATTGAGTATACTGTTATAAAAATAATGATGGTCTTCGTAAAAAAGACTAAACTCGTTTTATTTTAAAGACATTTTAAAATTTCAATTTTAATACTATTATTAGTATATGACTATAAATAGGGTAACATAATAAACGTGATGCAAAAATTAAAACGACAAGAAATAACTTTTCGGTCGCTTAAATCGGCAAGAAATCGATTTTACAAAATCAAATCCATTAGTTTGTTTAACTTGCAATCTACCAATTTGTTTCCAAAAATTTCATTCCCTACACTATGTTAACATCAATAACAGGTTTCATAACATTACTTTTTTTTCTGTCTAATGTGTTTGTTCAATAGAAATTTACATATATTTTAACAGGGACTATAAAACATCCAATTATATTCAGCCGTGTAACGGTTCACAATCAAGTCAATTCTGTCAATTATAGATTTTCGTCTACATAGATTCATTCTAAAGACCAAATAACTAACATTAAAATGATGATAATTTAAGTGTTAACTCTTTTTAATGTATTTAAGACGTTAATTAATAGTGTACAATGTGCTGAAGCAAAATTCTTGTCTAGGATTGACAGATTTAAGCGATCCGTCTTTTTTAGAAAGAAAAAGGCAAACACTCGTGCATAAGTATTCCACATCATCAGAGGTAGAAGAAAGAAGTTCAGATTATAATTTTCACAATAGTAAAAAAACTCATTCGCAGCACTGCAAACCAACAATAATAAAATTTAAAGAAAGAACCATCCGATGATGTTGCTAGTCCAATGTTAGGTTCTCTCAGTCAGTCCCGGGCTTCTCAGCACCAGTTCACATTTTATACAACAGGAATCGGAATCATAATATAATCAATTTATTAAAAACCATTGAACAAAACAACCAGGTTTTACACTGGATTTGAAAACAAAATTGAACACCGAATAGTGCCATCAACGATACTTTATCTGAAGATGTATAAGTTAAATTTCTTTAAAAATGTGAAGATATTTAAAAATTAGAAGAATATATCAAAGCAAACACTAGTTGCTTAACTTTGGTTTGCACATTATATTTTAGATTTAGTTATCTATGTTACATTTTTGTAGTCATCATATTCTCCTTTTTGGAAAAAAGAGTGAATGGGACACAACAAAGATATTCTGAAACATCTGTTCACTAATACTTTTGCAGCATCTTGGGATTTTTGAGGTAAACGGGGTACAAAAAACACTTTTGAAATTGAATGCAGTCATTACTAGTTTCTCTTATTAGGTTATTGATAACGTTTTGTTTTCTTTATTTTTTAGGTGTGTAAAGAAAGCTTCGCCTCAAATTAACGGAAAAAAAACAATGTGTAGTCTACAAAAGACTATTACATCGTAGACTGAAAGTGCATTTTGCAATGTATTAGCTGTGAGTCAGTCTTGTTTTTTTTTTCTAGTAATGTATTTAGTGATGAAGGATATCCATTAGTTGATAACTTTTTGTAATGATATTTCAAATTCAATATTTGATTGTGTTGGTAATACCTAAATCGACAATTAAAAAATTATTTGTCAAAACTTGGTATTTATTTTATGTCAATTTTTCTACGTTTATATTATAAGTTATAAGTGTTACAATTATTTAATTCTTGACTTTTAACTTTTAACTATTCCTCTTTATTTGCAAAAATTGTGAGTATAACTTATGTGCTTTAAATAAATGCAATTTTAGTTAACCTCAAACCATTTACTACTTTAATTTTTTTAATACATACGTTAATTTCAAGAAAAACTGAATATAATTAAACTGGATCAATTTGAAAATTATCAATAATCTCGCTAACGTGAACTGCCAAATATGTAAACATTGCAGTACTGTGAACTGTTCTTTTGTGTACCAACTACTCGATAATGTAAACAGGACGAATTTCAATAATGTGAACAACAAGTTAATGTCTGCATTGGTTTAAAGAAATAATGATGTACTTGTTATACGTTTTCTTATTATGTATGTACTTAACACTGCACTTTCACAAAGATATAGGGCTGTCAAAGCCACGATACGTTTAATTAAAAATAAAAGATTACAAATTTTAGAAATAGTAAGTCACACATTAAAGCCCAATAAAAATGAACTTTAAAATCATCTCGTTTCCTAATCATGGATACAGCTCCTATTTAAGCGAGTTTTTACCCAACGCGAAAGAAATGCGGAAACGTAATAAAAAAATAGGCATTAAATTTGTATAAAATACTGAACCCCGATAGCGGCGTAAAATTTAATGCAAGCGACTGATGGCTTCGTCGTTTCAAAACTCGATACCAAATACAATTTTTAAAAATCACTGGGGAAAAGTTGTCCTCTCAACCTGTAATGATAATTTCCTTGGAGAGAGATTATCCAAATTAATTAAACAACTGGGATTAACTGAAAATCAACTTTATAATGTTGACCAAACCGGTTTATACTGGCATATTTTTTCCTTACTAAGAATACTGCTCCTGGTATGAAAAGTGCTAAACAGCAAATAACAATGTTTGGTTGTGCAGATGGAACTGGACAACATAAGTTAAAGCCTATAATCGTTGGAAAATCAAAAAATCCACCTTGCTTAAAAAACTTTAAAAACCCAATTATCTATAAGAATACTAAAAATGGTGAGATAACAAAAGCAATTTTTTTTTAACATAAGCTTTTTCAATACCAATTTTTCAATACTTTTAATTTAAAATATCAACTGTACATATTTTAGGTTAAACAATTTTTACGAAACCTTCAACAGAAAGCAATCCTTCTTTTAGATAATGCTTTATCTCGTCCTCCAGAAGAGGAGTAAACAGAGAATGAAATGATCCGTACCATTTTCATGCCTCTACATGTGACTGCTTTCATCCAGCCGATGGATCAAATGTTTTACAGCTGACAAAATTATCTTACATAAAAAGTTTATTAAGTTCAATACCGACACCTAAAACAGGCGTAGGCCTTGCACTGAAAAACATTACATTAAATGTTGAAGGACGAAGATACTACTGATCTTGCTTTATCGGACACTAACGCTGCTGCAAGACCTGCATCCAAAGCGATCTTAAATATTAACCAAAAATGAAAGCAGATAAAATCACTTTTATTTTTTATAAAAAAAATGTTTTACTATGTGTTAGTGCATTTACTAAATCAAAATCTATTTTAGGTTACTGATTCTAAATTTTTCCCTGCCATCTGATGAATCGAACGGTATAATTTAATTATTCCCTCTAATATGAACACTTCGATAATCTAAACAGCCTTGGTTTTATTATGTTCACGTAATAGAGATGTTACTGTATTTACAAGAGTTTGCTTTTGCAGCCAGTATATAATACGATGTTGGAATGCAAACGCTTTTCTTAGAAGCTGCAACAGAATAATATGTGGATGTGACTTACAAAGCAAATAAGGTAAATCTGTAAATGTTTAAAGATAATTTGTAATTAATGGGTGTATTTTTAGTAATAAAACTTTACGAATTAAGACCATAATATGAAATCGCAGCTGAAGAATTGGTGGTTTCAATACCATTGCTTCGGACTAAAAACTGTTTTTTTATAATTTTTGCATTTACTTGAAAGATAAAGTGAACCTAATATGCTACAACAATCTTTACTGCAAACTTCATTTAAATATAAGAAAAATTGCGATAGAAAAAATTTGTTTACAAAACAAATGTATCGTAGCTTAGCAAAACTGTTACTTCAGAAAATTATAGTGCAGAAGGAAACAAGAAGTAGATCATTTCTACCAACGTAATCAAAATCGGCTGTTCTGGAGTAAAACAAATGATTTTACTTTTGATTTTGGTCTGGATTTTGTATTAATTCGTTGTGATTGTGATTCTTAATTAGTGTATTAAGTATGAATAAGAAATTTTTATGAATTTTCGATCCGATATTTCGAGTAATTAAAATTCGTTAATAATATTTATTCCACCACTGATAAACAACAAGTTATAGCCGATCTTAAAACAAATAAGTGAATATCTATTCTTTAGGACAATTACCTTCTGCCAAAATAAAACACGTGTAAACATGTAAATGCATTTGCACAAGTTGCGTGTAGCACTGCAGAATTTAATTAAAGTTTACGATTTGCTTATATGCATTTTTACTTTTCTACTTACTTGCTGCTTTAAACTAACTGTCTAAGTAAGTAAGTAACTAAATAATTACACATATACTTCTATAATAGATCAAAATTAATACTGAATAAGTGACATGCTAATTTTTGCAATGTTTAACTCCAGAGCAACCACATAACTTCTCCCACTTCGTGTTGTGACGTTACGTGAAAATGAGCGATTACAGAGATGAAGATAAAGGTGATTAAGTGGTTTTGTCTATAATTACTTTTGATGTATAAACAAGTGATTTACGCTAGTATTGTAACCCATCGACACCATAACAATTGATTGTTTTTGTAATATTTATTATAACTTAAGTACAACGTTGCCTAGTCGCTAATAAACATACAATGAGTCGTATTATCTGTTAGTCGCAGAAAAAAAATTATTCCAGGAATACGTTGTTTCTTCAAATACTCAACTGCATTGCATTAATTTTTTGTATAGAAAAATATATTTCTTCCAAGTTACAAAGTTAAGTTCAAGGCCTATAAAAACAATAAACTTAAATCGATAACAATAACATTTAGAAAAAAATCAATAAATAAACTGACTGTAGAAAGTCGCAATAAAAATGTATCGCCAAGTAAAAGCGTTATGGGTAATATTCACTTTTTTTTCTATCTCTCAAACTACCCTAAAATTTTACGAATGTATTGATGGGGTTCATAGTATCTCTTATAATAACTGAGATCGCAATGTTGAAAATAAACCTGTACACACATTGTATACTAAATTAATATTATCCTAAACTACATTTAAATCTCTTATAAAAGCGAGATAAGGATAAGTATGCTGTGAATAAATCTGTGGACAGCCTGTATAACTAGATCATTTTGCACTTTAATATTAGTAACTGTAATGTGCCACACATCACCCCACAACATGTATGTAGTTTATTTGTGTAAAATACCATTTAAACAATTAAATATAACAGACTGAATACTTGTTTGTGTCGAATTTAGACAATTGAGATTTAAGTCATTTCGTAAGGATTAAACTAAAATAGCACTTTTAAGATCTTTAGTGCAAAGAAAGACTTTCTCAAAAAATCCACCTAGATTTTCTTCTACGCTCAAATGATGCTCATAGTCAGTAAGATAAACAACTTTAAAAAGTAATCGATTTTTCCTAAAATCTAAACAATATCGCATCTAAAAATCTTATCTTTTACCTATATCTGAAGGAAGTATTCATTACAGTAAAATATTTTTAGAATGTCATTGACTTATCACCGTTATACAAAACTCGTGATTATAACGATAACTACTAGGTTATATAAACACATACTTAACCCAAATTTGCAAAGAAATAATTCTTAGCAAGCGTTTTCAATTATTTTGCAATTTTCATTAATGTACTCCGTCATTAAAGTGTGATGAACTTATTTATTATTGTAACAGCACATAAACATAAAATGTGTTGACTAAACACGGTACATCTATTATATTATCAATAAATTAGAACTTTATGTTTACTCATAATAATTGAATGAGCATCAGGTAGACTATCTGTTATTTTCTATTAACTTGAAATTATTAATGAAATGCTAAATATATACATACTGTGATAATTCTTTGGTTTATTGTGCGGCTAATTGATCGTGTCTAACGTATGGAATACATCAGAGATTATAATAGTATCTGATAAAAGATATTTCTACAATACATAGCAAAACAAACTATGTTATCAGATACTACTCCAGAATCAATATTGTCCTCGTTAGTAATCTCATACCAGTGCAATATACTATAGCGAAAACAAAATAAAAATCATTATTATAAATGGATTTAAAAAGATAAAGATAAAGATTGCAAGAAAAAATCAAAGCACTTTGTCTCGTTCATTTCGTAAATGTGACATTGTGACTAATATTAAACTTTTCTGATTTTTAACAAATTTAAGAAAGGAAATGCCTAAAAACCATTACACATTCTCAATCTTTATTTAAACACAAAGAAAAGAAGTTCAATTCAAGTTGTTTTCACAATTTGAATCAGTAAAATGAATTAAATAAAAAAAGTAAAAGGTTACAGGATATGTTATTTAAAAACGTATTGAAAATTACTTTTTATTATAGGTAATTATAAATAAAAATTTAAACCTTAAATTTGTTTGTGCACCACAATTTTTCGGCAATTGCAATTGCAAACACGTATTTTATTTTTTTTATGAAGTTTTCAATTTTATTTTTGGTTCCATTTATAACCAATTTAAATGTGTACGAAAAGTCCTTTCAACTTTTTGTGATTTTCAATGAAATCGTGTAACTAGCGTTGAAAGTGAAGCATATCATAACAAACGTTAATGCGTCGAAAGTGCGTGTTACATATATTATTTTTTGTGCTGTTTAAACATGTTACATTTAATGTTGGTACTACATTTAGTACTAGCAAAATCTGTCAACTTTGACAGTCAATTTAAAATTTTAGAACAAATACTCCCAACTCCAAAATATAGCTGTAGTATTTGAATGTATAAAAGTTTTAAAAGGTTTTTTTTTCAATTCTAAAACTATTTTAAAGACTTTCAAATGTATTTTCTAACAGACACATTTCTACTTACGATTGTAAGTGATTTTCGGCTTAGACAGACTTTTTTGGTTTGGTGTTAGTCTCTCCTTGAGAGCCAAAACAAGAAACAGGACTTGGCTTTTGCCGTATTGCCGTTCGTGAACCCAAACAAACTGACGTTTCGCAAAACTTTGCAGCTTCCATCTTCGGAGCGGTAAAACTATTCAACAAAATGTTTGTAACATTGTAAGAAAAGCAAAACCGCCACGCTCAAATATTAAGAAACAGGAGAAAGGAGCAGCTAAACGATTACGTGAAAACAAGGACATTTTAGTACTGAAAACAAATAAAGAAAACGCTACAGTCGTTATGAACATTCAAAGTTTACAACGACAAAATGACAAAGTTACTCCCAGAAAATTGCTACAATTGTCTACAGAAAAACCCTTTAAACTCTTTATGCACTAAAGTAAACTCCGCTATCAAAAACTCTACTATTATAGATATTAACAAGCATTGATTGTCAAAAATCCAGTTATGACACGAATCTATGATCTCCCCAAAATACACAAAGAAGAACCCAATCCTTAGCAATGTATCTAGCTGTAAAGCTTTTGCGGTTGACTGGAAATACAAAAACTCACATTAAAGATTCTACTGACTTACAGACGTAGAAAAAATTCAAAACTTGCGTATAACAAAAAAAGATATCCTAGTTAGTTTTTAAGTGAAATGTCTAAAGTTCCGGTCGACAAATTGTTATTTTTTCTGCTCATCGACTCTGTCTTAAAAACACTTATTACTTCAGTTACAACGACAACTTATTCAAACAGGTAGAAGGAGTGGCCATGGACTCACCGATCTCTCCACTTATAGCAAATATTCATATGAAGTATTTAATGTTTAGTTAGAACCGAAAACTTGATTCAGACATGTTGATGATACGTTTGTTGTATGGCCTCATGGTAAAAATAAAAACTAAATCAGCTTTTTCAACATCTAAACTCTGCACATAATAGCATTAAATTTACTATGGAGTTAAAACATAACAGCAGTTCCTTTCTTGATGGACTGGTGATAAAGAAGAATAACTGAAAATTGAGACATTCCGTTTATAGAAAGGAAACGCACACTAATAGATACTTAAACGCCAAATTTCACCACCATCCAATACAGAAGACTACTGTTTTACATACTTTAGCTCAAAAAGCTATACGTGTGATACATAATGAATATTTACAAAAGGAAAAGGAAGCACTGTTGGAGTCTCTACAACAAAATGGATACGGATTCAAAGAGATTCAAAAGGCATGGGAAAGAGCAATAAATCCAAAAGTCAAAGAAGACTCACCCTACTGTTTGGGTTCGACAAACAAAATAAGCAAAGCGCAGAAGAAACATAATACCAGAACTGTCTTTGCGACTAAGGATACCCTGAACAATTGGTTTACATCTGCTAAAGACAAACAAGGGACTTTAGAACATGTGGAGTTTACAAAATACCTTGTTTCTGTGAATTAAGTTATATAGAACAGACTAGACGCTCTATTGAAATTTAATTAAAAGAACATATGGCTGGCTGCAAACACCGCAGAGTTACAAAAAGAGCAGTGGTATAACACGTGTGAAACCAAGAACACACGCTAAACTTTGACCAAACTAAAGTGTTGACTTTCCCAGACTAATTCGCAAAGCTGAGGAAATAGAAAAAGATCCATATAATATGAACCAGAAAGATGGTTTAAAACAGCATTTTTCTACTCTAAAGTTACTTTTTCGAACACCAGTGTTTTTTTCAATAGCTACTTTAGGTGATGAAAATCGCTCATGACCCATTCAATTTTTGATCAGGTTCGCGAGATTGAACTAGGACATTTTGATATTACCAGGCAACAGTAGTAATAATATAAAATTTAATATTGATGTTGCAGATTACATAAACAATCTCACTAGATAAGGTCTGAACAGTAAGATACAATCAGCTGCTGACTAAAAATCATTTTGCAAATATTTTTTGTAGTTTTGAGTGTGCTTAATTTTTAAGAAAATGCCTTAATGATCTTAAATAAAATGACCTATAACACTGGACAACAAAATTGTACTTTTTAACTGATAAATGACTTATGTCACATGACGTTTACTAATTTGACGTCGCTGATACTAAATATAACCTCACTTTTTTTCTAACAGCTTTTGTTTACGAGTTATAGCTTTCACTAAAAATTTGCTTAGCGTATGTATTTGCTGCTAATTTATAAATTATTCTGTTATTTTATTATAATTTGATATGGCATCGTCAAGAGGAGTTTGTGTGAGTAATCCAAATCATTTTTGTTTCATTTGCGGAGAGTAACATTTAAATAATACCGTTTAAATGTGACAACGTTCGTAAATGAGGCTTACAAAAATTACTTTGGGCATCCACTGGAAATTAAGAAAAAGCTTTGGATTCCGCAAAAAGTATTGAGTTTCTACGTTTGTAGACAAATAACAAAAGACATAGTTTCAGGTACGAAACCTCTATAATCTAAAATTAACCCGTGAACCACCATGACGACTGGTATTTTTGTTTGGTGAAAATAACCGGCATTAACCGAAAAAAATCGAGCCGCACGGGAATATATTTCCATACAATCGGCAAATAGCCGTGTCCTGAGCCCTAAAACTACACCTAAACCTCAAGCTAGTATTTCAGAAGAGAAGCCAATTGACTTTGAGACGAACATTAACAGTAGTGATTCTTGTTACCGCAGTAGAGAACAAAATCTCAAATAGGTTGCCGAAGAAGATAGTTTCGTATTTTGTAAAGATGTACCTGGTTTAATGGCTGCAATGGGATTACAAAATTACGTTTATAGTGAGTGGTGTTTATTCATAGACTCGTCCAAACGGAGTGTTCTCTTACACAATGGTAATAAACTATGATCGTTCCCTATTGCAAATTCTACAAAACTAAATATGTGGAAAATAACTAGCTCATATGTGTTGATTTAAAAATAGACAACTTTCTTTCAGGTCAACAAGGTGGTTATACAAAGTATCTCTGTTGTTTTTTTTTTGGTTGTAGGATAGTAGAGCTAAAACTCAACACTGAGTTAAAAAGGATTGGCTTACTTGGGAAATGCTAGTACCAGGACAACAAAACATGATGAACCCACCTTTAGTATCAAAAGGAGCCACATAATTTTGCCTAAGTTGCATATAAAATTACGGCTTATAAAACAAATTGTTAAAGGTCTTAACAAAAATAGAAAATATTTTCTTTTTCTATCAAAACTAAAAAAAAACGCGGGCATTTTTCACGGGCCACAGCTAAGATCATTAATAAAAAACACAAATTTTACGGACACTACGACATAGAATGAGAAAAAGGCATAGAATGAGTTTGTTTGGCTAGTTTTGGGAAATAAGAAATGTTCTGACTATTCTCAACACATTGAACAACTAGTGGGTCACTTTCAAACACTTGGATGTAACATGAGCATCAAGTTACACTTTCTTTACAACCACCTAGACTATTTTCCCGTTAATCTTTGGGATCTAAATGAAGAACAGGGCCAGCAATTCATATGACGGCTGACTATTGTTAAAGCATTCAGAACAGCTCTCCGACTTCAACTTCTACAAGAAAGTCTTATAAAAGAAAATTTTTTTTCAACTTAAGAACCTAATAAAATAGGAGTAACTGCAAACATGTTGTAATAATATAAAATTAAAAATTCATTACCAATGAACTTCTGCTGTAGTCTAAACATTAGATGCCACCTCGAAAACCACTAAATCGATTTCAATCGTCTCTCATAAATTTTTAGTTACCGCCATTAATTGTACTGGTGTTTCACGATGAAATTTACTCCCAATATATCTATAATATCTTTAAACACTAAACATAAAAAAATGAAGAAACAAAAATAGTGAATTTTTCATATCGATTTGAAGATTTTCATAGAAAAACTAGAAAAAATAATTTAATAAAAACAAACATTTAAATTTTAGACAAGTAAATGTAAAAACCGAGGTAAAAACGCAGATGTCATCGATTTCAATGTTTCTTAATAAATAGGCAATAAATGTTAAGGATTACAGAAGAGTAGTAGATTAAAGAATTATTGCCGTGTTAATAAGCATACAAAAATACAAGAAATTTAAAGAAAATTAATTTGATAGAAACAGGTCCAATTCCTAGATTTACTCCGCGCAAACATATAGAAGTATAAAATTAAATAAAACCGTTTAAAAATAATCAAAACGATTTGTTTTATCTGCACACCAATACATGTTTATTACTAAATAACGGGTGTAAAGCTTGAAAACATAAATCCTACGAGTGCTATAAAAGATTACGCAAAACCGATGTGTTGATGCCACAAAACTAAATTTATTAATATTTCTTTTTCAGTGGATATATATGTATGTATACCTGTAAAATACATAATATAAAGTAATACAAAAAAACAATCAAAATCCACTAGTCATAAATATTTTGTAATGTTTTTATTGATTGCTTAAATACCCTTGAAGAAAGAGCAACTTAATAGTTATATTTGTTTATCTGACTTCATTTATAGCAGTGGGCCAAGTAAATTTAGAAATAATTGTTTTATAGAAGCGTAACGGGCAGTACCAAAGATAATAATATAAGACTGTGGACCACCTTAACATAAATTCGCTAAGTAAACTTACAAACTAAAAATTTTGGAATCAAATTTATAATATTTAGCTACATAGCTAAAAAATAACTATTAATGTTTATAGTTTTAAGAGTTTGCAAAGAATATTTTCCATTTTCTAATATTTTGGTTATACTAAAAATGACTATCAATTATTTCTTATTTTAAATAAACTAGATTTTATATTTTTTATATTCAAGTTAAATGTATTTAAAAATTATTAAAAGGTGCAGTTCTGTAGTTTTAGGTGTTTTATTGAGTTAATCATATGTACCTTATCTTTTTTTAAATCTTTATAGGCTTTACAAAGCTCGTTATATTTTGCTACTCATTTTTATTAGGTACATTATCTACAATAGGTTTAAAGTCTGATGATGATTGCGGTATCAGACATTTAATATTTTTTAGCATAATATTCTTTTTTTACCATTAAAAACTGAGGTCGTACTACGGTTATACTGACCATCATAAGACAAAAATTGGTAAAAGCAGAAGATATTAAAACACAAACAAATCTATGAATATGGTAACGTTAACTTTCAGAAAAAAATAGCTGTTATGTATGTAAAAGTAGTCTGATTTTTATTTGAACCATTTGCGCTTCAATATTTTAACTGCTTGATTAAACAAAATGTATTAGCGATAGAGATTCATAGGTTTGGCTTGGTTTTGAAAAACTTGGCTAGTTCAATATTAGCCAATCCAAGCTTTTATAGGTCAATAATATTATCTTGATGTAAGATTTATACCCCAAAATAAAGTTTATCAAAGGCAATTTACACAATTCACTTCAGCAAACAGCATCAATCCAAGAATTCAAAACAGAAATTAAGCAAATTGACGAACTGAGTTCTAAGAGTGCTACATTTGTAATTTGTACTTCTTACACTGCAACGTTTTTTATTTATTTAGCTGAAGCCTTGTTTTAGTTACAACCGCAGATAAGCATAATCAAGTACACAAAGAATATTTTGTTAAGTAATGTCAGTGTAAATACGAAGAAATAAAGATTGGCATTTTCTTAATTATTTTAGTAACAATTTATTTTGTGGATGACGTATAATTAAAGAGAATCATAATTAACACAATACATGACGACGTTTTAAAATAAAGATCTCATAGCATTTAACACAGGTTAAAATCAAAAGTAAACTTCACTTATTTAAGTAGACAAAACCGACCTAAAAACTTTAATTGCAAATATTATTTTAGACCAAACCAGGAAATATTTTTATTCAACGTCACAAGAAAACTCTTTAGAAATATGAGACTTGGTATATACTATATAGTTTTTAACTACCCGAAGAACCTACTAAAAGTCCTCGAAAGAAAAACTTGTGCTACGGCTGCCATCTTGTAAAATGGCACCAAAATACAATTTTTCAGCATCTTCACAAAAACGGTATTTTTTATCAAAAAATATTTCAAACAAAAAATGTTCAGTATAAAAAATTGTATATTTTTTTCTCTTGGCAGTTTTTTTGTATAACCAACAGTTAACGCTGAATTTGGAGTTAAACGTTTGAAAAACAAGCGAACACATTTGATTCCATTAAGTATTTGAATTGTTCCATGCCTATCTATCGTTCGAGTGTTTACGTCAGCATTGTCAAAAACGAATGGTGGGAAAGCATCTCCTATTACTTATTATATACTGTCATTTGCTGTATTTAAGTACGCTATTATTTCAGTGTAGAAAGTATAATCCAGTACAGATAAATATTGAATGTAGTAGATCAACTAAATGGCTTGAACCATACTTAAAATGTAAGTGTATTGAAATATATAATTGGAGAAGTGACAAAAATGACCTTAGACGACAGGCTAACATTACAGTGTAACCGTCGTTTGAGGTTGTGCGATTACTTTCGTGAAAGAACCGGCACTTGAGTTGAACTTATAAGTTTCATGTATTTTGAAATTGTTTTATTAATTTCACGTTGATTTTAGAAAGTTATTTTATTTTTTTAAATTGAACTTTGTCCATCCCACTTGTGGATAAAATTTTGTATTCATTTATTTAGAAATGATTAAGTTGTTTAAACAACCGTATTCTGCGTTGGGTTGACTTGGCGCTTTCTTTGTCTTGTCAAAATTTCAGTTGTAATTTGTTTCCCTTTTGTAATAGTTTTGTAATTGAATATATTTTAGCAGTTTATTTTAAGTTTTTTTTTTAAATTCTTTGTTTTAAGTACATTCTTAGTACAGTCGTACTTATTTTCTTTGTCTTACTTCTACTAAATTACGTTGGAATGAAGTCATTCTTTTATTTTATTAGACAGTTGTTATGATTCAGGTCTCAGCAAGTAATCTTTATGAACATAATAAAACAAAATATTTTGTCAATTTGACAGTTCACACAGAATCAAACTCTACTTTTGTAACGTAATTAAATCTGTTTGCACCCTCTTTGCACTTCTTGGTGATATTATTTTCTTTCACGAAGTTTTCGAACACAGCCATTGGGAGAAGTGGTAATCGATTAAGTTAATACAGGGAAGTAATTTTTGGTTTAAGGGGGATAGTTAGTTAGCTGGTTGACAGTCGTCGAAATGACATAAAAAGATTGGAATGTAGTTGGTTGGGTGGTGAACTCACCCCCTTTAGATAAAGTAACACCGCGGAAGACATTAACAATGGAACAGTAAATTGTTTGTTCAAGTAGAAAAATTTTCCTACTCGTAAAACAATTACAGCTTATTGAAGTTCACTGGATACCGGTTTGGTTTCGTGTTAACGTATCGTGGGTTTGTGCGTAAGTTTGTGTTTCACAATCCAATTTTCGCCTTGGTAGCGGCTCATTGAAAATCTTCCGACGGAGTATAGTCATTTGGGAGACAACATTTCTTCCCGATTATATCTGGCAACATAGGATCAACGACAAGTTCTTTGCTGGATTTATTACGACAATTTGAGATATTTATTTTGTACCGATTAGTTAAATTTGGTGAATTTTGTTTATGCGTTTAAGTGGCTTAAAAGCTTTGAGTTTTAAGAAAAATGAGTGTTGCGAATTAACGATTTTATCGATAATATAATTAGTAAATGGTAATTGTATGACGTTAACCGGAAAATTTACTATTAAAAGTTTCATCCTGGTTAGATAGATGAATTTATTTTTTTTTGTATTTAATTAATATATATTTAATGCGCACATGGTAATGCATTGGTTAATTAAGAATTTCTATTGTTTCTTTTTATTATGATTTTACTTTTGTTTCATTTCTTTAAAATATTGTTTGTTTTAATGCAATTATTCAATTTACTTTAATTTTTTTTTAACTTTCATGTTTACTTACATTTTTTTTTATTTTATTATATTGCCTTAATTTCAATAGTTTTTTTTTGTTTTGAGTAATTTTTCTTCAAATAAATGTTAAATAGTTAAATGTAAACAAGCTTTAATCCTTCAGCAGTGGGCTTGTGATAACTGATAAGCAAGAGCCAATTGTTCATTGAACTTTACACCTTCTTGGCGCCCTTTGATTTTTGACTTTTCATTGTGTTTTCTGTTGAATTTTCCAAACAATCACAGAATTTTGAATATAATTTATGTTGCTTTATTTCAGGCAAGTGTCATTGTTCCAGATTTTGCACGTAATAGCAGAATCGTTAATTTTTTTCTTCTACCTTTAATTACAATGTCCATCAAAACATTCAAAACCTGTGGTATGATATTTGATTCTAGACTTACCATTTTATCTAGTGATGGATAAGTAATCAATTGGTTTACTTTGGATATTCGGTCGTATTATTTCCGCAGTCATTTACAATACGAAGTAGTTCATTTTCCAAATTCTTCTTTCTTTGTGAATACCATTCATCATGTAATATGTCGTAGGTGGTATCAAGAAAAGTAATAACTAATGGTTTACTTGGCAATGCATCAGTGATCATAACTATATCTTCAAAGCGTTTTTTCAAACTAGTTTTTAAGTTGTAATCTAAACTTTCACATTTTTTATAGCCTGAATTAACTCATTGAGTTCAGGTAAAGCATATTGACATGAATTTGAATATAATCAAATAATAACTCGGTCATATTTGTCAATAGCTGACCTTTCATCTCTCTCATATTTCTTTACATGCATATATGCGGCGTTAACAATCAGTGTGATATCGAGTTTCGCTTCGCCTAATTCATCTCTATGTTCTTCGCACTTAGCACAATAGTTTTTGTATTCCTTCGTTTCAACACGATTAATTTTTCCTCACTTTAGGATTTAGAAGGGTAAACTCTTTCGTATAAAATATACAGTTAATTTTGTATAAAAATGCTAGGCCAGATCTTGTACAAAATTTAGACGTTTCTTCTTCGCCTCTTCGTTAAGGTCGTTGTCTGTTTTTCGTTTAGAAGCTTTAATTTAGATTCTATTTGTGTAGACACGCCTGCAGTTCACATAAACTGAGTCTAGACAACAACGGCCACTGTCCACAACGGCCACCCGGAAGTGTGGCCGTTGTAGTCATGACCACAACGACCACCGTGACCATAACGGCCACCTAGCAACTTTAACCACAACGGCCACCGTGACCACAACGGCCACCTATTCTGTCGGCCACAACGGCCACCGTGACCACAACGGCCACTTGCATTTTTAACCATAACAGCCACCGTGACAACAACGGCCACCTATCTTCATGACCACAACGGCCACCGCGACCACAACGGCCACCGACGGCCGATCTAAAAATCGACTGCCGACGCTAGTTACAGCGACCTCTGTGACTATAACGGCCACCTCTGCTCGTAACCACAACGGCCACCTATCGCCCACAACAGCCACCATGACCACAACGGCCACCGCGACCACAACGGCTACCGCGACCGCATCGGCCACCGCGACTACAACGGCCACTAATCGTTATTCTTCATGAATTTCGATGATTCAGCTTGCCATGCGTTATCAAAACGACGCGTGTTAGGTAATATTTCAAAGCTTGCAACTTGTGCTTACTAGATATGTAAATATTTTTTTCCGAAAACGTTAACGCGCAGGAAAATTGATTTTTTCTGGACTAGTACTGTAAAAACTTTATAAGACGCAAAATAATGTGTATTAATAGTTGCCAACAAAATTGAAAAATTTGATTTTTGTAGAATTTGTAAAAACAATTTCTAAAATTTGTAAATTTTTTCCTACGATTTCCGGAAAAATTTAATAAAAAACACGCCAGTAAAATCTCTTACTTGACTCGAAGCTTTAAATTACTCGGCACAAAGTGCCTGGTATTTGAATTTAGCTCCTCTTCAGTAATGTGAGATTATCCTGACTTTTATGTAAATAACTATTATTTTACTTCACCATTGGAAACACAGAATTGTACTAATTTGAGTTTTAGACCAATAGTAATTGACTTTGAACACTTAGCTTTATATGTGGATTTCTAGTTTTTATTTTGCCACACTAGAGCTTTTTTCGCCCATTACGTAACTACACTAACGAACGAATATTGGCGTTTGCAATGTTTTCAGCACAATAAAAATATTTATATATCCAATAAGAACAACTTGCAAACTTTGAAATACTACCTAACACGGTCCATTTTGACAATGGATGGTCACAAAAGAAAATGAAAAAGACAGCACTCAGCTAGAAATGCGAGCTAAATTTCATCGAAACCCATGATGAATGACGATTAGTAGTCGCTATGGTCGCGGTGGCCGTTGTGGTCGACAAAATAAGTGGCCGTTATAGTCATGGTGGCCGTAGTGGTTACGAGCAGAGATGATCGTTATAGTCACAAAGGTCGCTGTAACTGGCGTCGGCAGTCAATTTTCAGATCGGGTGTCGGTGGCCGTTGTGGTCGCGGTGGCTGTTGTGGTCATGAAGATAAGTGGCCGTTGTTGTCACGGTGGCTGTTATGGTCAAAAATGCAAGTGGCCGTTGTGGTCGACAGAATAGGTGGCCGTTGTGGTCACGGTAGCCGTTGTGGTTAAAGTTGGAAGGTGGCTGTTATGGCCCCGGTGGCCGTTGTGGTCGTGACTACAACGGCCACACTTCCGGGTGGCCGTTGTGATCATGCCCCCATAAACTTTAACTTCATTACAATTACCAAGTTTAAGACATATGGAAGTTTAAATTTTAACTATTGTGGGATTAAATTGAATAAGCAAATTTCTGTAAATTAAATATAACATTATGGCTAAACGGGTAGTTATATAAGAAAAATGCGTAGAACGAAATTTTTTTTATACTGAACTATTTTTTGATGTTTTTGAGTAAATGCCAAAAAACTGGTTTTTGGGTGCCATTTTTTAAGATGGTGGTCGTAGCAAAATGTTTTTTGTGAAGACTTTTAGTATGTTATACAGTTATTTAAAAACTTCATATATACCAATTCCCATTCTTCTAAGAAGTTACTTAGTAAATAGGAAAATTTTGACCTAAAATGACTGGTCTATTAAGTTTGCAGTCGTTTATCAGTACCACGCTGTATACTAGGTTACCTCATAGCTCGAGATCAATCAAAAACCAAGCGGGAACACGTCATCAAGTATACAAATCCAAACCTCGCATCGTGAATACCCTGTAAGGGAAATATTTTGTGGCTATTACGCTACCTACTACACGTAGATAAATATAGTATATATCCAGTAGCTATAACCATAAAATTATTGTGTATTCCTTATCATATTAATAATTAGATAATGTCTTTTACTTCCGTTCGAAGTTATGAGGTAACCTATGCTAGCAGTTGAGTAATTGTTTACATCGTTTATATTATGTAAGTGAGCTGTAACACGTGCGAGGTACGTGTTCCAAAGCCATAACTACTTTTGCGGAAGGAGCAAGAAAAGGCTTGAAAGCTTGGAAAAGCTTAAAAACCAAGCCAAGCCTGTATTCACAAACATCACCCTTTTGTTTTTAAAAAGATTGAATTTCAAGCCCATGTCAAACTTTTACGTTTCAAGCTAAGCTACTTGACTTGATGAATCTCTAATTAGCGTGTTTATTTGCTAGTATATACAATAGAGAAAGTTCAGTTTCTGTCCAGTATACGAAAGTTACGCCCCATATAAACATCTGTGTATACAGCAGTTTCGGAGATATCTGAACTAAACATCCAACTAATATTAGAATAAGATCAGAAAGAAAAAAGCATATATTTAGATACAGTAAAAATATATAGCAAATACAGATATTCCAACGTATTAATTACGGTAAATGCAAATCTTAAAGTAAATAAAAATGCATATAGATATGGTAGCAATTTCTAAATAGTCGATACTGTTTAAGAACGTTTTCAGCTTATTACGAAAATGTTAGTACATTATAGAAGACAATAACGAAAAATATAAAAAGCAAAAGCAGAAAATCAAATCGACTTTAACCTTAAAGAAAAACGCGCCCGAGTTACATAAATAATGTTTTTGCGCGTGTGTCGTAAAAATATCTCAAACAGTGTTTATTTAAATCTGCAGAGATGAAACGTTTAAACGTATACAAAATCACTAAACATAAAATCTTAAATTATATTGTAGCGATTGTAGCCTTTGATTACTATGAAGCGCATAAGGTCTAAACTTTCATTTATTGAGTGTTTATAATAACTATGTTATCATTATTTTACTGTGAATTAATTTTCTTTAAAAAAACAAATGTATGATTATTTTTATACCAATTTAATTTAGTGAAACCGGAATTTCCGTGATTAAGAGTTTCCAGAACAAAAATATCACATGTAAACGTTTATTTTTTTGCGTTAAAACGTTTTCTTTTTTATACGATTTTTTTCATCCCATAAATTTATTTAGTAAGTTTTGGTTACAGTTTTTATTAATCAGTTATAATTTTCTTAGTTTGTTGTTTTAGTTTAGTAAATAATCAGGTATCGTATTCAAATAAATTAAGTTTTAAGTTGGCTACAATATTATCTACTCAAGAATTCTTTTACAGAAATTCATAAACCCTAAAACTCTAGAAAAAGTATATTTAAACGAAGGTAAAGAAATCCCCAATAGATTACATTAACACTTCAGCAAATAAACATCGAACCTACGATAAAATAAAGCTAAATATAGGAACACTAAAATTATGATTGATATAACCAGCACAATTATTTTCCACTTACGTGATGTTCCGTAGTGGTAGAGTATAAGATTTTATCGCTATTAATATCTTCAAAACTCAATCTAAAAGTATATTATTTCCTGACACGATTAGTATTCCATTAGTATTACAAACTACGCCGAATTCAATAATTTTAATATGTAGTTACTTCATAAGATTATGACTATAATTTAAAAAAATAAACAAAACGTAAGCGACAATTTGCGTCGTTCCTGTCAGTTATGTCGAAATAGCTTCTTAACTAATCTAATTTAATACGGAATTCGATAGCCCCTCTCCCTCTGTATTCTAATACTTCTCAAAGACTTTATTACAATTTAATACGACATTTACAACATGCAATAAGAAATGATATTAGAGATTGATTAAAACTGGATTCTATTTGATCTATTTAGAAATATCTTTACTTCTATGTATATGAGTATATGACACTTCTCCTTGGAATATAATATACATTGAAGGTTCTATTTAGGACTACAGAATTTCTTTGCATTCAATAACCATATTAAGAAAAAAAGACGAGATATTTTCTCTCACAGATAACTTGTCTTTGCAGTTATAGAAATTCCTTTGTTGCACATAACTAAAAATAAATTCACACAATAAGTACTTATGATTATTAACTGTAAATATATTTGTATTGTTTCGAAGTTCAACGTGCGTAAAACAAGAATATACATTGTCTTTTGACGACATTTATAGCTATTTCAGACAATGTCATAGAAATTATGCGTTCTATGTTTAAATTATGTTTTTTTGTGCAAATAAAATTTCTATTTATATTTTAAGTTCACATTTGCTTTCGAAATTGTGATAATACTTAGGGTATTATCATATTTTTTGGAATAATGGATGTTTTTATTGTGCTAATTGTCTATTTTAAAAAAAACTGTTTTACATAATGTTCCAACATGTAGGTCGCATAAATTAAAAATATTGCTGTTAGCAAATAAGGAATAGCAATTATCAATCTCAATTTGTTGCAATTCGCAACAATTGGTAATTTTTAAAAGATCATGCACAAACGATTTTAATCGTGCGACTATTTTGGATATGCTAACTTTGTCCATTGGTGTTTAAAAATAAGCAAAAAAATTATTCTTTTTTACAAAAAGCTAATTATTTTTGTTCTAAAAATCATCCTCAATAAGAAAACATTTTTGTTTATAAGCATCTCAATCAATCCTTATTAAAAAAAAAGTATATAATAAGAAACATTTATTTATCAAGTGTTTTTTTTAACAAAACCACAACTGTATTACGCTGAAATTAACACAAGAAAATATCGTTTCATCCTATAATATACAATGATGAGAAAATTCGGCTAAACTCAAAATGTCATTAAAGCCATTTTGTGTTTGTGTTTTCACATTAATGATAAAGTTGTTTACAACTTATTATAAAGACTTTAGAAACCGTTAAAAAACACTTCTGTTTTCATAAAATAAAGGAAAATATGTACAATCGCTGTATATTAATGGTACAATCAAATAAGCATTAATGAATGTCAAAAATTGTTCTTGTAAGTTAATCGCTTTGGTTTAGATCAGTTTAGACTATTATAAAATAATAATTTAAATAGAAAATAGAGTCGCCATAACAAAAGAATAGTCCAGAGGTTGATCACTGACTAAAATTTGGTACACCATATTTACTAATATTTACAAATATCTATTACATTTGCCAAACATTTACATACATTTACCAATATTTACTAATATTGAATACATTTAGCAAATATTTACTAAATATTTATATTTAACAAATATTTATTATAATGCTAGATAACATAAAGAATAAGATGCTCACTATCAACTTATAATCATTTGGAAACATTTAATAATGCATTTTAAAAATTCTGCATTCGCTAAACGTAAAAAACGGTTACAATCATTGTATAATCATTAGAAAGTGAATGTGTTTTAAGTTTAACTTGTATTTTAGTTATCAGTGAACTAAGAATTAGTAACCAAACTCAACTTGCATTTAGGTACTTTTTTGATGACATTGAAAAAAAGTTATTAATTGAAATACCTAGTTTTGTTAGAATATCTTAAAAATTAATGGGCTAACCGAGGGCTAACCAATAAGTACGCTTTAAAAAAATTTAAAAAAAACAGTGATTTAACTGAGTTGGAATTATTTGTTCGAAATGATTTTAAAAACCTAGTAGTCAGCAAGAAATATGAAAATTACTTGGGACCGTTATACCGTTTAAAACCTAACAAATTCAAATTGTTATTGGGGACATAAGAAAATAATTATGTTCATAAGTGAATATTCCAAAACGGAATTCAAAAGTGAATGTACTCCAGCAACTGCATCTGTTTTGACATATTCTAGTACAACCTGAAGTACAACATTTAGAAGATTAGCCAAAAATTTCAACATAACTATTACCAATGAATCCTTACATTCTCAAATGCAGACAGCTTTTAATTTGACAGAATGTAGCAAGTCGTGGTACTGTAATA
This sequence comes from Aquatica leii, assembly GCA_035610365.1. NCBI lineage: Eukaryota > Metazoa > Arthropoda > Insecta > Coleoptera > Lampyridae > Aquatica > Aquatica leii. The sequence goes on along the minus strand of CM069433.1, from coordinate 40,889,833 downwards.
TATTTGAAGATTATTAAAAATGTTCTTAAATCATATTTAGACAAAACTTTGACTTTAGTTCGAATTCATAGTATTTGGTACGCAACTTTATGTTGAGACTATGGAGACATTGGTTAAGCAATAAAAAATCCTATTCGATCATACTTTGAAATCAATGCACATACCCTTATTAAATTGGCTAGGAAGGATGATGATGAACTAAGAGAAATGAACTTATCCACTTAGTTGTTCAGTTCTCAACCACGTGAAAAGATATTCAGGGCAACCCGATCATTAACTTCTACGTCGTCCACTGTAGTCAACTTTAGTTTTCAAGATATCATGAATAGGATAAATAAAATGGAAACCATAAATTCAATAACAAACAATGTGTCACAAAAATTTAGGCTTCGACGTGAAGAAAACTATAAATTAGGTTCACGTACTGTTAACGCTAACATTAAAAATTATTGGAAAAATGATAAAAAAATTAAACGAATTTGTATGCGTGCTTTAAAAGAAGTCATGGAAGATGGTAGTGAACTAGATCTGTCTGTTCAATATCTTGAATGGAAAAATATTAGTGTGGATACTCCGATGGATAGTCATAATTTATGCTCTGACACTATTATTTTAGAAAGTAATACAGAAGAAATTCTTAATGAAGGCTAATTCGAAGATGACAATGATTGCATAATAACTGACAGTTGGGAGTTATCTTCTGCTACTACAAACCTAAAAAATTAATACATAAGGACTAAGAAATAATTAAAATTCTAAATTAAAATAAATCTTCGTACCTAAAACTCTCATATATATTTACCGATGTTTTCAAAACATTTACTGTTGTTTATAAGAATTTACTAGCATTTACCAATATTTACCAAATATTCACTAATATTTACAATATTTACAGTATTTACCAAATATTTACTACATTTACCAATTGCGGTACACCATATTTACTAGGTGATCAACACCTCGAGAATAGTATATTCTATAATAAGGTTGGAATAAAGATTCGATACGAGTGGAAAGTTTCAAATGCGAGCGGGAGGAACTACGAGTATCGAATCTTCATTCCAACAGAGTAACAGACCATACTTTCTCCACGACCAGAAGGTGCGAGTTGAATGCAATCAGATACGATTTCAGAAAATTTGAGTTATTTACATTGATTCGAGAAAAATACGTCAATTTCATTTTTTTGTGCGTACCTTAATATTCAATCAGTTTTATGACATTCAAGTTTTCTAAACTAAATCTCTAAACCTGTGTAAAGTTACCCATAAATTCAGCCATCAAAAGTGTACCTCAGTTTAAGTAACTTAATCACGGATGTATGGTATCTAGTATCTCTAAATTAATTAGGAAAACTATTGATCTCGATTTTAAGTATGAGTGCGCGGTTTAATTTTTATGTAAATTTACACACATCTAGAACAGATGATGTACAATAAATTATCAAAAAATAAAAATGTAACTATTTTTGTAAAAACAGTTATTTAACGTTAATAGCGAATAATGTTATTCAGATGTTAATGTGGATGTAATGCAATTTTTTATCAATATGCACAGCCGAGATCTTGTAAACTGTAAAATACACAAGGTAGCTTTAATTAGAAAATAAGTTGACTTATTTTAAGTATGTCTTCATGCCGGTAGCGCAAAAATTCATTATTGCTTAGCCTTTTCAAAATTTTACAATAAATTAATTTTTAGATTTTCGATTTTTCAAATTTTCGTATTTGTATTAAAATGTTTAAAAAATGTAACAGCACTTTGTCGTTGACACTTTGCGTTTTAAAAAATTTTATCCAACGTTTCATTATCAATTTACTTTTTTTATATGGTTACAAAAAAAAAATTTATAAAAAATTTTATTCAAAATTATTTATAACATATTATGGTTCTAAAGCAAAAGATAAAGATAGAATAAGTTTTAATATCTTCTTACAATTTAATTAAGTAGGCGTTGGAACAAAATGTCCAGTTATTTACAAGTATTCAAATACGTTGCCATTATACAATTGTATAATTGTATATCTAATACTACACTTTGAGGATGGATTACTTTAACGTTACGTTGCCATTATTTTTTGGGCACAAGTATGCCCTCTTTACAGTAGAATTTAAAACATGGTCTAACATTTCTGATGAGATTGTATTTACTGCTGCTATAACCGATTCAAATAATAACTGTTCTTTATTTTCAAAAGTTGCGTCTCACATTTTTGGTTTTTACAGAACCCCAAAGAAAAATACCCAACGAACTCGAATCTAGTAATCGGGCTGGCCAAGCTACTTTACTGTGAGTTCCAATACAATTTTTAGAAAACCTTGCGACAAAAACTCCCAACATTTCTTGAATTATGCGGTAGGGCATCATGTTGTTGAAACGAGAAGTTGTTAACAATTGCTAAAAGTATTACATTAAAGGCATCGTCTAAATTAATTTGCAACAAATACTTTTCGAAATTTAAATTATTTTGGTACATAAAACGCCCTATTATTCTGCAACTCAAAATGCCTATCCACATATTAAAACCAAATCGATGTTGATGCGTTGCTGCTTTGTTTAAATGTGGATTGTTTGTTGCCCAATCATGTTTGTTATACTTTCCTCATACCAAATTACTTCAAAAAGTAAATTTTGTTCAGGATAATTATCAGAATACCTCTCCTCAGCAGCTACGGAATTTTTGTGATAAATGAAATAGAAATATTGAAATTGTTCCAACTCCAATATTTTTGGTTTAAAAACCATAATGTGTAAGTGATACTAGTTAAATTTTTAATAAAAATTCTACCAAATAGTGTTTCTTTTTTTTGTAGGCATCTACAAAAATATTTTCTCGGAGAGGAAACGTCGCGTCGGATAAAAATTTTGAAAACGTCACTTGATAGAAAAAGTGGCAATGACAATGTGTGGTTATCTTTTTTGCTAATTAAAGTTACCCTGTATCTTTTATAGTTTACAAGATCACCATGCTGTGCATTCTTATCTTGGATACCGATGGTCTAGTACACGAATGTTGTAAGTGCATTTTTCAGTAAAAGTTTGTTAAACACAGTAACATATAATTTCATACAATAATTTTCTGGTGTACACATGTGGTAAATAAAATATTAAAATAATGCATGCCAGTGCGATCTTCCACTCGTGTTAAGTACTTCTAGACTACAAAGATCTACTCCACATGTTGTAAGTGTACTTAACATATAAGTGAGGTTACAAATCAAGGGAATGGTTGCTTTTAATTTCGGTGCAATTAATATGTCGTATGCTAGAGGCAAACAATTAGTGAATATAGCATTGTCAAAGAATATAAGTTGTAATGTTGGTAAGTTTATTTAAACATAATAGCTTATGAGTGATCGTCGTGTGTTTTTTGTACCACCTTAATTGTTTTATCTAGAGAATTCATACATACTCAAGGTGATAAATCTATCTCTGCAAGCATTTCTACTGAATGTAATCAAAACGAGTCTGAACATTTTTAACATTCATTAAGTTCTTATGAACCACTTGCAAATGTCGCCAGAAAAATAAAAGCTCAAAACGTTTCTAGTGGTAAGAAAAATAAGAAAAAAAAACGAGACATAAATAAAATAAATTGACATCGATTCGTTGTCAAGAAATTAAGATTAAGTGGAAGAATGTATGTAAATCGGAGTGGCAAAACAATACCGGATAAAAAACCAAAGAACGTTGATTGCAGCAAATGCAGATATAAATGTGGTGAACATTTTTCACAATGAGATAAAGAAGAATGTTTAAATTTTTTTTTCTGATACATTTGCCATTTCTCATAAGGTAGTCGAAAACTGTGCAAATAACATGAGTGAAAATAGTCTTTATACCGGACGTGATAAGGGAATTGGTGTTCAACCACCAAATGCCACCCCTTCGGCAACCATATAGTTAGTGAAGCAGCACATCGACTCGTTTCCTAGAATAGAATCACATTATTGTAGGCGTGATTCACAAAAGCAGTACCTATCATAGGATCTCAATATTTCTAAAATTTATAGGCTGAATAAAGATGTTTTTTCTGTGCAACAGAATGTTCGAGCTCTATCACTGTTTGTTTACTAAAAAAACATTTCACAAATACGATCCTCGGTTGGATTTCTACAAATCCAAGAAGGATCAATGTTCTTTATGCATTCCATACAACACCGCCAAAGACAAAGAACCTCTACAAAAAGATTACAACAATCACAAGCAACGCGAAAAAGAAGCTATGCTAATGAAATCAGATGATAAACAAAGATCACTGGCAGAAAATGGCAAAACCTTATGTCAATATCTTTTGATGTGCAAGCAATGTTATCAATTCCTTAAGCAATTTATTATAAACACAAATTAAATGTCTATAATTTTGCAATTTACTCTGATGGGCTCTGTTTTGTTTGATACGAATCGTATGGGAACAAATGTAGTGTTGAGATTGGCAGTTGTTTATTAAAATACCTGCTAAGCTTGCCGGAAACTGTGACACACGTGGTTAATTTTTCTGACACATGCAGTGGGCAAAACTGAAACAAATTTGTTGTCGCCGCTATACGAAGTTAATAAAATCATTTAGAGAATATTGATCTAAAATTTATGGAGACTGAACACTCTATACCTGGAGGGAGATTCTATGCACTCCACGATAGAGAAAGGCCAAACGTCGCTAAATACTTTTTATACAATAGTTATTTACGTAAAAGTCAGGAAAATTTCACATTACTGGAGAAGCTAAAGCGAAATACGAGGCAATTTGTGCAGAGTATTTTAAAGCTCCGAATCAAGTAAGAGATTTTATTGACGTGTTTTGTATTAAATTTTTCCGGAAATCGTAAAAAGACGAAATTTACAAATTGCACAAAAATTAAGTTTGTCAATTTTGTTGGCAACTATAGCTACAAAGTATTTTGCGTCTTGTGAAGTCTTTATAGTACTAGTCCGGAAAATTCAATATTCCTGCGCGGTAATAAGCAGGAAAATGTTTTCAAGACGATTTCCGGAAAAAAATATTTTTATTTCTTGATATGTTACTATACATTATCGCTTCTATTATGTGTGCAAATTTGTATAAAAATCGAATCAATAGTTTTCCTAATTAATTAAGGGATACTTTATAAAAAATAATTTAATTATTAATAAAATGTGATAAACATTACTCTATTATACTTGTAATCTACATTTTAGATCTTTGTAACAAAATAGATGCCATACATCCTTGTTTAAGTTACTTAAACTGAGGCAGAATTAGAATGGGCGAATTTATAGGTAACTTCCCACCAGTAGTCTCTAATGTTATCATCTTTCATTTTACTTGCGTTTAACAAATAACTTGCAATTTAGTTATATAATAATAATATATGTAAAATTTTTTATAAGTAGAAAGGTATGCAAAAATGTATGCATAATATATAAATATCCAATTACAATGACATTTTGATGAACACTGACAACTAATGCTTTTTCTTAATTACCAACATTAAATGACTGACTTCTGACTATCACAACATATCTATAGATAGAAAAGCTAGATTCCACAGATGTAGGTAATGATAAAAATTTCATTATTGATAATATTTGAGGATTAATGGTAAGCTTATCTGAAAATTCTCAATGAAAAACTTTGAAGTAAAGTGGCCAAACACTTTTTTTTTATTAAGCAATTATTCTAATATTTTTAATTGATCGAGCAATATCTCTCTATGTGTCATTTACAGATAGCTTTAAATAATCTACCAATTGGTGAAGATTCCGACAATATAGAAATTAAAAAAAAAGTCAAACAAAAATAACTAATAATACAATGTTTTCTACCTGCTTTTCCAGTCTTATTGAAAGCGAGGCATTGACAAAAATAAGATGCACAATTTAAAGAAACGCAAGCATAAATTCCCACATTTATTAGAAGTGCTCATGTGTGACATGATTAACGTTGATGAGATTGAAATACGGCCTTCAGATTATTTCACATATTTTCCTTATTTTTTGAATCGTTTTAAAACCAGCTTTTTTGCATAATTCTATTTATATTAGTAATAGCAAAGGTAATAGTTTTATTCCCGTTCTTTTTCTGTATAACTCGTTTTCAATTCTATTCATTTTTAAGAAACCTTTTTTCTTCGCAATAAAAATATTTGTGTGTACTCAGGTATTTCAGCCAGTTCGAATCCGGAACTCATAATAATATCAGATAGTAAATATAATTTTGTGAAGACCTGTCCCTAAATTCTAATAATGCATTGATATTTTTTCTATTTTTTTCACTTTCGCTCCAGAAGACTTTGAAAATATGCATAAGCATTCTCGCTGATTTTTATCAAAATTTTAAATATAGTTTTACAATCTTCAGTTGAGGAGATTGTGGGACGGTATTATAAGCGATTTTTATGGTAATACAAATATCGAACAAAAAAATTAAAAAGCAAAAATCGATGTACGCATGTACGTTATAATATATTTTTAAAATAATTCAGTAAAAAACACTATGCAGATTATACAAAGTTTTATTTAATTAAAGTCTATTTTAATCTAGCCAAGAGCCAAAAAACGTAAAAAAAATATCAAGTTCCCTAGAACCTACCCTAACTGACATTTTTCTTATAAAAAAAGCAACATGTAATAAAATTGAATTTAGTAAATTAAAGCTTGCTCCCCATTCTAATGTTCATATACAATTTTCAAAAGAAAATTAAAAAACTGTCAAATTTTATGTATAAAAGAGGCGAAGAAGTAATCGAATCAATCTAAGAAAGAAGCACATATAGTAAAAAAATTAGAGCCTCCGACTACAAAAATATTTGACAATGAACTACGAAATTAAAATTTATAAAAGAATTAATTTAACAATTAATGCAAATTGATGAAATATTGCCCAACTAAATGTTTGGCACAGTCAACCGATTTGCATTAACGCATACCAAAACGTAATCTAATAATATCTTACTTTCAATAACAGTAATTCATTAACATAGTAAACCTAATACTATTAAATAATTTATACCGAGTGCTATTTGATCTACTTAAATAATTACTGTGTCATATTCATTTCTGTAATAAAACATGCTTAGAATCAAGTTTAGCTTAAAAAATTTATTTAGTGTGCACGTTTTTAAAAATAAGAAAACTTCAACAGCCTGGAGCTAAGGAAACGAGAAATTTGGTATTTGAACTTCAACTCAAGATTAAGCCAATGAACCAGTTATTTTTAACTTGTGGATGTAAACACCCACAAGTTTACTCAATGCAAGTTTTAATTACAAACAACATCAATTGCAAAATACTTAAAATTGATAACTGTAAAGGTAATTTACAGTTTCTTTAGTTAATTGCACAGTGCGAGAAGATATTACAGGTTTTTTATTTATAATTCTATAACAACCATACTTAGAAGTATACAAGTTTTGGGTTAATGACATGCTGTGGTTCTTTATGCACCACATACAAAAAATCTTGCTGCAGTTTATATTTTTATAAATAAATTTTAAGAGTAATGCAGTTGTGAGTAACTGAAACCCACACTGCAAATTAATTTAGAAAAATGTTTGTCTCAATTTATATCATTGCCAGTCTAAATATAAAAAGCCAATTTAATAACCGAATGCCACACATGTGTCGAAATCATAAACAGAACCTGATTATAATTAACATCTATCGAAACAATGAGTTTCGCAACAAATATCAATTTATTGGCATTAAAATAATTTCCTTTTGCAGTGAGTGCATTAAAGTACTAGTTTTAATTCAACTTACAATTTGTTCTCGTACATTATTATGGAATATTTGTTCTTCTAAATCTGGGACTTCTTCGAGTTCGTCCATATTACAATCATCTGTATATAAAAATCGTTAGATCCCGTGCAGATAGAATATTCATATTGACGCTTTACATTGAAATTGCCCTGTTTGATAGTTCCAGTCAGAACTCTTTCACATTTATAAACAAACTAACACGAGCACAACACTACTTGACATTGACATCTTGGTTATCATTTATATTTAAACCGCAAATGTTTAATACGTAGGTTTTCGTGATTGGACAAATTTTTATACAGCGCCATCTATTCATTAATGATCCAATCAACAAATACTAATAAAGCTGCAACTAACATTACAGCTAGTAAATTTAGAATGAATTTATAGCTTATAATTGTTAGTGAGTATATCATTATTTTATTATTGAATTACTACTAGTTTCTTATATTTCATTCATTCACAAAAAAATCTCATTAACCCAATAATAGAATTTTAAATAAAAGAACAGTTATAAACGGAAAGATTTAAAACTAACAATAAGATTCGACAACCGCACAGAACACCTACCTAAAGTTCTGTAAAGACAATGGATTGTACAAATTAACTTATCTTGTCATTTATGATATTGGTGTTATACCTATTACTCTCACAATGATGTCCGTTGTGTATTTAGATTTTGGTATGACTCCAAATTTCAAATCATTTATGGTCTAAAATACAGTTACCACAAATTCAAATGGAAGGTCTTTATTAGAGAATACTAACCAAAGTTAACTTGTCGCGTTATGGCAGTCTTTCACTATATAATAAATAGTAAAACGTGATCATGTTAATTTTAAACTACTTTGAATTACTGTAAATAATTAATACATACGTAAAGTATATGATTTTAAATGTAAAAAAAAAAGATCTATAAAAGATAATACGTGTAAATCGTTAGGAAGTAACTTAAAAGACTATTGACATATTTATTTCTTAACCGAAGTTACCTAGTAAGCGTATTGTTTAGAGCCATAAAAATTTCTATTCGAAATTTTAATTTTTATATATGTAAAACTGTTATACATACTACATATTTCTTTTCAAAAAATCTAAAATGTTTGATTGTTTAGACAAATTAAAAAATTTGTAGTCCAAATTTTTCTGAATTCTGTCTAAATGTAATAAAACGTCATCATCTCCAGTTGATTAAAAAAAAGTTATAAATAATCTTAAACCTTTCTTTTCTTTGTACTAGAATGGTTACTCACAAAATGTATATGTGTACTCCTTTTTAAATTAATAACTGCTAACTTAGTTTCAACCGACACATCTTCAACACATCAGCTAGCAAAACCTTACTGTTTTTTTTATCATAAATTTTGTTTTGTGGTGACTTTCTGTTGTACTCAAATGTTTATCTACAAAATCTATACAAATTCCTTGAAAAATTTTATCAGAAAAAAATTCTGAGTATTTTTTACCATTAAAAATTATCTAATAACAGAACTAACTTACTAAACGATTTTTGATTACAAGCGCTTTATGGAGTTATGACAGGACTGCCGGAATTTGTACGTCGTAAGCATTTTTACTTAGTAACCGACTGCTTACTAAGCGACTTCTACTGTAGTTGCAAAAGTCAAAAAATGTAAGCTCAACAATAATTTTACACATAATAGTTAGTTAAAAATGTTTAATCTTTGATTTTTACAAAAGCGGTATGCTCTAGTCATATTTAAAACCAGTAAAACTATGTATATTTAAAAAAAGAACTTCACTGCCGTGATACAAAAATCACCTATTTCTTTCCATTACAAAAATTCGCTAAATTAAAGTATTCGTTGTAGTATAATACATAATTAAACTTCGCCAAACTCCGTGTGTCCTGTACTTTGTGCATGCTGTTGAGCTTGAACTTGACCATTCATTAAAATATTACATATCATACATTTTAATGTGAATTTGTTTACGTCTGTGAACTGTCGACTTGACTTTGCTTCTACAGCTAATTGTTCAGCATCTCGCAATATTCTGTCATCGTCTGAAGGAAATATCGTTTGGATGGCATTACCCTGTAAACAATCATTAATTGTTATAAGCTACAAAAATTAAATAACCATTTTCAAAAACGTACAACAAAATAAACAATTGAAAAAAAAGTTGCTAACTATCGTTCAGCAACAATAATTATATGAACGAAATAATAAAACGTGATATTTCCTCAAAAGAAACCTGAAAAATGTTTGATGCCTGATAATCCGGAGTCGAGCAAAACTTAAATATAAAGTTTGCCGGTTTCTACTTCGGGGTTTGAGATTTTAAAAAAATTATTCATCAACAAAAATGGCTTTGTTTTCAAAATACTGTCCATGAAAATCAATATACTTTTGAATGCGTTTGAACTCATTTTCAAAGCACTTTTTCTACTCCGTTTGAAACACCTCCAGAATTTTTTTAAGTGTCCAAAAACGTCGCCCTTGCCATTTATTCTTGATATAAGAAACAAAAAAATATGATTTTTCTGGTAAACAAATAGTTGTGTACAGTGGCGGTTGGCAACAACGGCATTAGCGACCAAAAATTAAAATTCTGTATCCTCGGCAAGAGGACCTAAGCCAGGCCGAAGGAAGTCGATAATCGCCCACTTGCTATCCCGTTGAAAGATATATACTGTATTGTTAAGTTGGTTAATAAATGTTTTCTTTGTTTATTCACTCTATTAGCGTAATTAATTAATAACTTTTGTGTTCAAATACAACACTACAGCGGTAACCACTACGTGATGTTTTTCGTTGTCTACAAGTACAATAAAAACAACATGGCGAACGACAACATGGCGAACAACAACATGACCGAGTCATTTGGCCCGAGCAACTAGCGGCGTGGTTTGTGCAAATCAAGGGACAATTTATTCTAAACGGAGAGATTGAAAAAAGTACTATTTAGTGACTAGTAGTTTGGATTCCCGTTAAGTGTCCGAAGTGTTAGACGCAATAGTACACCCCCTCTGAAAAACAAGTACGAAAAAATCAAACGTGAACTAATAGAAAGTTTCGTTTATCTCAAGCAAAAAAAAAACGCAACAGCTACTAGAATGTGAAGAGCTTGGAGATCGCAAGCCGAGTCAATTTCTACGACACCTGAGCGGACTCGCTGGTAAAACCGTTTCTGATGATTTACTTCGCATGATTTAAACAAGTCGATTGCCAACATATGCTCAAGCAATACTTGCCAATGTCGCCGCACAACCTTTAAACGGTGCCACCCGTCTAACCAATCAAGTATCCGAAACATGACCGAAAAGTTCGATAACAGCATACAACAACGTTTCCGCACCATCGCCGCAAGTTCAGAACGAAGGTAAGACAGGCAACGACACCAATACCAGGTCTTTCGACGTTAGCGCTATTTGCCAACAGTTAGCGGCAATATTGACAAGATTGAAGCGGTTAGAACAAAATGGCTGTGCGACCAGTCGCATTTCACAGCTACCATCACGTGTGGATCCCAATCTGTGTTTTTACCATAACAGATTCGGAAGGAACGCTCACATGTGCAGAGATCCGATTAATTTTCACGCAAAACAATGCCGTCTTTTCGTTAGTGATAAGTCTGATAGCATTAGATACTTAGTGAACACAGGTGCAGTGTTCCCGAAACAACTTATACATCGCCCGGTTATAAAAACAGATTTTTACTTTTATGTGCAGTAAACGGTGTTAAAATTTGTGCATATGGATTAGTAAGTAAGTGCCTAAATTTTTCGTTACGACGCGCGTTCGCGTGGAACTTTTTAATAGCCGATTTCCTCAGTTACTATGGACTCCTTGTAAATTTAAGTAATAATAGGTTAGTGGAGACAGTTACAAACTTAGTTAATGTCGGTAAAATGGTAACTGTAGAAATAACCTCTATAAAAACTTATATGGGTGCAACGACTGTATATACATTGAACTGAAGGTATCCCCCAAATAGATTACACCTAGATCTCCTGGTACATCTGTACAGCATCATATCTGTACAACACCAGGGCCAGTCGTTTTCAGTCGTCCACGCAGACTTGCACCTAACAAATATAAAACAGCAAAAGTCGAATACGATAATCTAGTTCGAGCTAGTATCGTTCGACCATCTTCAAGCAATTGGAGTTCAGCTGATGCAAGGACTACCGAGCGTTAAATTCGCGCACGATGCCGGACAAGTACCCCGTAAGACACATAGAAGATTTTTCACATCAGTCATCGATCGATCCATAACAAGTGAAGACGTTAAGAAGACAGCAACTGCTACGCCTTTTGGTTTGTTCGAATACTTATTAATGTCATTTGGATTAAGAAATGCTTTACTTACATCGATGACATAATTGTCTTTTCGAACAACGAGAAAGAACATCTGGAAGAATTTATTGAACGTTTTACAAAATACGGTGTCATAAGTCCCAAAAAGAGTGATTTTGGCAAAGCAACTGAAAATTTTCTGCCTTGAACAACCTCTGGAAAAGGTTAAAGCGATCCGAGAGTGAGAGACCTTTGGCATTCTATTCGTAGAAACTAAACACAGCCCAGTCTAAGTACAGCACTTATGACCGAGAAGTGCTTCGCGGTATGCTGCTGTGGAGCGTTTTCGTCACAGCATCAAGAAAAGACACTTTGTGATTTACACCAAACATAGACCGCTTACCTATGCATGCAACAGAAGCCTGATAAAGCAACGCCAAGACAGCTCCGGTATTTGGATCTAACATCACAATATACAACAGATACCAAACACATTGCGGGTACAAAAAATGTCGCAGACTCCCTATCTAGAATGGATGCAATAATTGAATACAGAATTAGCAAAAATGCAAGAATCGGATACTGAACTTTAAAACCTATTGCCGAAGCTGAAGTGTTTTTATTTAAGTGATGATGCAGAACTATACAGTGATACTTCCACACCGCATGTACGTCCATACCTCCCAGTACCTTTTCGCAAGTTTCTAGTTATTAGATTGCACAACTTAGTCCATCCGGACATAAGAGCTACTATACATCTGCTCAAACAGCATTATATCTGGCCTCAAATGGATAGCGATATTAAAAAATGGACACAAGAATGCTTACTTTGTCAACGAGTGAAAACCACAGAAATACGTATCCAGCGCTAGATACATTCAAATTATCCGCAGCTTGTTTCGATCATATACACCTAGACTTCATGGAACCCTGCCTTATCTGCATAGCACGTTACACCAGATGATTCTAATATCAAAGTCAGTACAGTCGCAAAAGTATTTTTACATAACTGGATAGCTCGTTTTGAAAAACCAGTTCGCATTACAACAAACCGAGACAATTCGAAAGTCAGTTGCTCACAAGCCTCTCCAAGTTTTTGGGATCAGAACATGTCCTAAGTACAACGTATCATCCCCAAGCAAATAGAATGGTGGAACAAATGCATCGACAGTTAAAAGCTGCAGTTACATGCTACAATACCACCAATTAGGTTGATACTATTCCAACAGTTCTCTTGGAAATGCGCTCAACATTAAGAAAAGACTTAAAAACTACGAGTGCAGAACTAGTTTAAGGTCCACCATTACATCTGCCTGGTTAATTTTTTGAAAAACAACTTGAGAACCACCCAACGAATTGTTGCAAGACCTACAAAAGAATTTCAACAACATGGTAGCGACGCCAAGTTCTCATCACATCACCAACAAGGTATTCGTTCCCATAGACTTAAACCCTTCCAGTCATGTATTTGTCCGAAGAGACATGATAAAAAAACAACTGCAACCTGTATACGATGGTCCATTTGAAGTTATTTAGAAGCAAGATAATGATACTTTCCCAATTAAAAGGAAAGATAGAGGTATGTCCTAATTTAAATAGAATTAAACCAGTATTCATCAGTGAAGAACCTGCAGAAGAAATTGGTACCGAAATTACAATTTACCAAGATACACAACGTACACAACAGATGACGAATGTATCTACAGCACCAACAATTAGCCCAACAGCGCCTAAATCCACTTTTACACATGCAGCAACACCACAGAATGCGACGAAAAAAGGGCATGTTAAGATCAGTACTCCTATACAAAACCGTTCGAACAATTCGTTTACCTGTTCGTTCTCATTAGGGAATGAGTGATGTGGCGGTTGACAACAATGGCATTAGCAACCAGAAATAAGATTCCGTGTCTTCCGCAAAGACCCAAGCCAGGCCAGACCAAAGGAAGTCGACAATCGGCCACTTGCTGTCCGGCCGTTATCGCGAAAACAAGTCTCGCCGCGTAAGTTTTATCGATTCTAACATGTATATCTTGTTAAGTTGTTTTCTTTGTTACTTTATTAGATGTCTTTCAGGATCTTGTGAGTTGTGGTGCTGTAGCCGTATATGTGAAAATGTTGCAATCATCCGTCTAACCAACATTCGCCGGTACATTTTTCCTATCTTTGCTTTTGTCGTTGTATAGTCTTTACGTGTTATTATAAACTAACTTATTTTCATTTAATATATAAATATCTGAATTTTAATTTTTGTTCACGTGAGTGCCTTTTAAATAAACTAACAGTTCAAAACATAATAAAACCACTCTAGCGTAATTAATTAACAACTTTAGTGTTCGCATACAACATTACATGCACCATTCAGAATTTGACGTTTCATTAAAAGAATAGTGTCGACATATTCAGTTTTTGTAAAAAAACAAGCGACCATTTGCTTAAAAGTGTTCCGTGTACGAGCAAGTTTTGTTGAACTTAATTCATCTTCAAACACTCATATATTCGACTTTGGTTTCAGGTTCATAAGCGTGTATCTATGATTCGTCACTTGTCACGATGTAATAGACGTGCTTGGAAGACTGACATCAGGTTTGTTTAAGCTTTATTTAGACAATAGACACGAGCTTGTTTTTAAGCAATTGTCAAATTATGCTAATCCAAAGCGAGAAAATATTTTTGACGGCCAAATGTTAATGCAATATTGAATGACGAATGTATGTTGGTTCCACTAATGCCCAAAGGTACCTTATTTTCACGATAAGTTGCATGACGATCTTGCCAGTGTCAGTTCACGTACAAAATCATTGTTTTCCAGAACATCTAATTTTAAACCGTAAACCATCATTAAACAATAGTCGTTAATGATGCTTTATCGTCAAAGATCGAATTCAGTACATTGATGCACATTGTTTTTAGTTCCACGTCAAAAGTTGTAAAAAATAATCACACAAAAATGATCACGATTTAATTCTACTTTTAGTCGAGATCAATTTTTTCAGGTTATTGCAAACAACACAAATAGTGCTCGTACAGCAAAACCACTGATCTCTATGATAATATGAATAGCTGATACTAATGAGGAAAATTTTAAAATATGGAGTTAGACTGCGTCTTCTACACAGTCTAACCGCATATTTGAAAACTTTCCTCATAAGTATCAGTTATTCACAATACTGAGATGGGAACTAAATCAAACGTATTTTTCTTCATTTTATAATAATTAATAATTCACTGACAATTAAACTGTCACGCACATTTTAGTTCCTGTATCAGTAACAAGTGGCGCTGATGATTTTTTTAAAGCGTTAATTGTAGACTACAAATCAGCTATCCATATTATTATAGAACAGTGGTCAAAACGTTCTGAATAAAGTTTACGATAGAAGCATCACTTGTCAGATGGCAGCAATTTCAAAACATAAAAGCACTGATAAAATACAGAATGCTGATACTTATGAAACATTTTTTTAATGTTTTAAAAATACTAATATACCTACATAGTAGAATTCAAGTTTCCACGGGTTACTCACAATTTTCCATTCTGGATCACTCCCGTGTGGCCTGTATGTCTAAAGTTTATTCCAGGCTCTGAAGATATCTACTGCGATGTTCAACGAAAACTCAGTTTGTTAGAAATCGACCACACGGGAATTATCCAAAGTGAAAAATTATAATATTATATTTAAAAAATATTAATATTTAAGGCACAAACAAAAATTGTTTATTCGCGATACAGTTTAGTTCCCCTAATTGAGTACGTTTTCAGCGAAGTTATCGGTGACACCTAATTACCATAGAAACATTTAAAAAAGAAAAAAAACTTTTTAAATCCATTGATGACATGAGTTTTCTGAGGTAAGCCACAGTTACTTGGATTCAGATAGATAAAGAATTGCTACGCCTTGAAAAACGATGCAATAGTCCTAACTGAGAGTTGGTTAAATTTTAGTTGAATAGCAGAAGAAAAAATTAAAAACTTCCGTACTGAACGAGTTTGTAGATGGAGAACACAGCAGGTTTTCCGAAAATCTTAGATCTGAGCTCCGATGTAAGAGAAAAACAGAAGATGAAAAAAAACGAAAAAGAGACAATGATTGAAATTGCTCAGAAGAAAAACGTGTTTATACTAAATTGTACTAAAGTAATATTACATGTGCATCATTATTTTTTAGAATAATCACTAACAAAAATTAAGCACATATACAAAATTCTTGTATTTAAAAGGCAATTATTATAATTGAAACTTAAACAATTTGAAACGTGGATTTTCTATTTTTGTAGAAAGAGACAAGGTATAGGTTACAGTAGACGGTGGAATCAGTCTGACGAGTGAGAGGAGTAGTGTGATAAAAATTCTCTGTTCATTGCTCCACGCATTAACATAACAAGAAGAGACTTCAAATCTCTTCTATGCTATTTTTTTCCACTCACGGCAGTCAGTAAGCTATCTCTCCTGCACTTGTGAGTAGTGATTTGTGAATGTGTATTTAGACAAAGTGAAAAAATACGTTAAGCAGATGTTATTGAGTGTTTTTTCCAGTTTTTTTTTAATTGTTAGTTTTAATCAGTAAGTTAACAATGCTCAACTAGAGATGAAAAAGGCACAATTTTCAGGTACAAGATTTAAAACAATTTATTGTTATAACCTTAAAAAGTAATCACAAAGCAAGTATCTATATAAAGAAGAAAATAATTTAGACTTTGTAGAGTTGGATAAACACACCAACTTTAGCTACCCTAATTTATCATTTCTTTAAAGTAATTAAACAAATCACTTGCCAACATTGAAGAATCATCAATTACAAAAAAACGGTTGCATTCAGCTAGTTAATATAGAAAGAAATTAGAAAATGTCACTAAAGAGCTCACTCAAGAGTTGTTTGGAAATACAAGCTTTTCTGAAAATAAAGAGCAAGTAAATCTTCATTCTAGAAATAATAGTACAATTGACAGAAAAATTTCAAAACTTAAAAAACGTTCTTAACCGTCAACACATTACCTAAAAATTGAAAATAATGAGTTCCATGTCAGTAACAAGATGGCAGAAAAATCTAAATCACTAGTAAAAGAAAAAGGAATGATGTTACGGATAAAGCGACAGATTTTTATAACTCTGATGATGTAAGTCGAAGTATACCAAGCAAGAAAGGTTTTGTATCGATCAGAGTAAATAGAAATATAGAACATGTTGAACAATGTTTGTCACAAATAATGTGCCAAGAAAAGATCCCTAACTGCTACCTAAACAAATGTGAAAAATGGCCGAATGCGAAATTAAAAGAAAAACTTCTGAACCACTTTGAAGAAGGAATTCATTTATAGCCAGTCAGCAATCCAAGTACTACGAACATTTAAAATCAAACGCTGAAGATAATGAAACAGTTATAAGTTTTTACTTTTCAAAAAACTACCCTTTCGTTGCCCAAGATGAGACAAACTCCTTCCACTAGAATAATGACCAAGCTACTGCGCACTCTTTTGCCGTTTATTAGAATGAGAAAGAAACAATTGAATACACCAATTTTCTAATATTAATAAAATGCTTGATGACTCGGTAGCAGTCCTTTTATTTCAAAAGAAGTAATTTCATTAATAAAAAATGATGTACTGTCCAGTTTAAAAAAAATATTAATTCTCAGATGGTTCAACTACACAGTATAAAAATCGAAAAAATACCCGTAATCACAAAAATGATTTTGGAATTGAGACGGGGCAGCACTTTATCGAAGCCGCTGAAGACAAAGGAAGTTGTGATGACCTTGGAAGAACTGCAGTTAAAGTAAGCTAGCAAAGACCGTATCGTAAACAGGTGTAGTCAAGAAAATATACCAAAAATTAAATTTGAATATTGCACAAACTTATAAAAGTGAAGAGGTAGAAGTAAGATTTTTACAGCACACAGCACTCATTTGTTTTCCCACGCAACCCAGACATTTAAAAAGTAAAAACAAATCTTAACTCGAGTAAATCCGAACACAGCTACAGGAAGAACTTTTGTAATTTCCAAAAAACGAAACCATCGCAGCAACAAGGAGCTTAAGTTCAAGACTGTTATATTGATGTATTAATAGAGGGCGCTGTTGTACCACAAAAAAGAGGTACTAGAACCCTAGTACCAGCATGACGGCTGTGTAAAAAGCGTGTTATAAAGATGTAATAAATTAATAAATAATACTACAAAAACTGATCATTGTATGTTTGATAATAACCCAGACATAACCAAGACTTCAATTAACCTAAACATAAATTTAAACATTCAAAAAAAATTTTTTTTATTGATCATTACATAACTTGGACATATTTTGAATAAAAATTGTGTAAGAGTTGTCTATATTTACGTCGCAAGCTTATGTATCTAACTTTTAAATATGATACCATTGAGATCCCAACTTAAAATTCTGTACACAACAGTTAATATTAAGAATTCATGTTTTTTTTAAAATATTGAATACTTGAAATACTGTCATGTTGTGTATCCAATTAAAGTTAGTTGCATTCTGAATTAGATGACCTTTGTCTTGTATCTCGATTCTAACCTGAGATATTGAATAAAACATAAATCGACGGAAGCGCTTTTTATAGCATATAGTATATTTTACCTATAATTAAGTATATGAAACACCAAATTTGTAAGCTTAAATTTATAAAAAATATTGAAGCCTTTTATCTTGTAGAATTTAATAAAAACCAACTTGTTTTAATAAAAAAAACTTCCAGTTAAAACTAGACCGGATGTAAATAGCCTAATTGCATGTAAATATGCTTTACAGGTATTCCTGGTAACCAAAATCCTAAAATTTTTCAGAAATGTTAAACGAAATTGAACATTCATTCAAAATCCTATGCCAGGTTGCTGAAATTGTAAAACTTGTAGAACATGAGTTTACAAAACATACAGAATATTATCAATTACTAAAGATGCTCAGATGAATTTCAACAAAAAAGACACTTAAACTTTATCCCCTTTAAGAGCAACACTGTTAATAGCTAACAGCAATGCATATGCTGTCAATTTAATATATAAAATTAACAAAATACTGTCCCATAACATAAGAACATTTTATTAAACATTTATTTACCTGTAAGGACTCCAAATACAATGGATCATAATGAATACCATCAAACATTAGTAACACTCTGTGTGGATATCCCTGATCTTCTCCGAATCTATTAATAATAGCATTAATAGTATCAACTACATCGATTTCAATTCCATAGTGGTTGGATAAAACTGCAATTTCAATAGCACCACCCCACGATTTATCATTTAATATCCATTTGCAATATTCATCATTCGGTTTACCCAACATAGCTTCAGAAAATGTATCAACATCTTTTGAAATCGCTTCAGCAATCATTTGTCTCATGAATGGAGCGACATTTTCAGATTTTTCTACTTTACCATTTAACACAAAGTATATGCTTGTAAATAAACATGAATTATCGGCAGGTACAATTTTTTTCATTAATATCCCATTACACTCGTCTTGACTTTCAAAAACGTGACTTCTGGCTCTTTCTTCAGAGTCTTCGGAACTAGTTATAGTAGGAGTTTCAGGCACTACAAGTCTTTCTTCTAATATAAGCGTGTCACCAGATTTAATTCCCAATTCGCTAAGTAGTTGGTTATCTGTCACATTTTCAAATGGTTTTGGAGGAAAACCACTTAGAATTTGTAGTCTATTTATTGGAATATTTTCTAATGATGATAATTCCTTTTTTAAATCTAGCATATTACTTTTACTGGTTAGTGTTTTCAACACCCGATGTCCGGATTTTGTTTTAATTTTCAAAGCAAAGCCAGTCATTGTAAATATTTGTACTTTACGTATTCGATATTGATAATTATTTTTAGATCTTTTCTAAAGGAGATGCTATTTCTTGCAATCAAACTGTTCCATAACAAAAGTATGGCAAATGACATTTTTAGTTTACATTTTTCCTGTAGGTTGCACTGCATCTGTGTAAATTAAATTAAAATATATAAGGTGACTCAAAATAAGTATAAGTGTAAACAAAATTACAATGAATGCAAATCAAGTGTCAAAATAAATAATACCTATAGTTTCCATTTGCTAATATGAAACCTACAGTTCACCAATAAATAAAGCGACCCGCTTTTCTTAAATTTGATTTGAAATAACAGCGTCAATGGTTAACTGAAGAAAAATTAAAAAGATGAATGTTGTTATATATGAAATAACCTTTCACTTAATGGAAAAAAAACTTATACTAAATAGCAGTAAGACAACCATCAGTTAACAATATAATAAAAATTTAAGTGCGCATAATCTTTACGCGGAATTAAAGTAAAACTTCTTTGTCGTTTGTGAGAGAAATTACTGAAAAGAAAAAACTTGAATTAAAATTAATATTTCAGTTTTTTTTTTAATTTTTATTTATTGAAAAAAGAGTAGAATGCTCTTGAGACTTTGCCATTTTAAATTATAAAATGTAAGACAATCTAAATTATTAATGCGCGTCGTTGTCATCATCATCGTATTTTCTAAGCGAGTTATTCCCAATTATCAAAATATAAATTGACTGTTTCGTACAAGATACCTGCACGCACGGGTGCTCTTAATATTTTCGCACAGCCTCTGCGTCAGCAGGACAATCCTATGTCGTGATAAAAAACAAATTTCCTAGTGCAGTCCTGGCATATTCTTTTGGATTTTTTTTCTTTTGGGCCTTTTCTGTAGAAGTAGCTCTTGATAGTGTTGATTTTGGGATACCAAAAACTTGGGAGGCTTCTCGTACACCTATCTGACCTTGTAGAATTTGTCGCAAAGTCGTTTATTTACTATAGTTTTGTCCCCTAAAAGTGACATTTTTTGCTTACTTCTATCTGCCGTTTTTTAACCTTTTTTGTTTGATCTTTTTTAATGTGTATAAAACATCTCAGTCTATGATACATAAAAATTTTAGGTTCTTACTTTTATTTGTTATTTTATTTCCACACAAAGTTTTTTTAATCAATAACAAAATCGATTATTGTCTTTGATTTTGACAGTATAAATGCAGGATCCATCAAGCCTATACCACAGCAGAGTAACTCTCAATTGCGGGAAGGATTGGCGCATATTATTGCGCATACGCCATTTTAATATAGCTGTTTGTACCCCGCGAAATTAAGCCAGAAATTATTTGTCAAGTGTTTGTGAACGTTTCATGTCCCTGGTTATATTTAAATTTTATTGATTGACAATTTCATGTTTCATTTATTGATTTTTTTCGTGTATAAGTTAGCGTAGTGCCTATGTTCAGGAATTGTTGGATATTGCCATTGTAATCTATTTGTGTTCTCGTATGCTAAAAAGATAATGTATTAGTTAGTTTGTGTAAACCTTATATTATCTTAGACTTACAAATTTTAATAAAATTTTTTAGTGGCTTGATGAAGTGGTCACGCGCAGCACGAAACGTACCCTTAAAAATAGCATAAAGTGGTTTTCTTGCCTCTTTTAAATGAAGAACAAATATATATTGTGCAATAGAGTTAAAGGAGAATTAAGAATTTTACCAAATTATAAATTATATTTAATTCACGTTCCATTTTATTTTTACAAATAACGAAAATTCGCAATTGCCAAATGCCAGAGAATTGCCGGAGATGGTATCGACTGCCTCCAACCGTTCGCCAGCGACTTACCAGCTTTTCACTGAAGTTTATGGTAGAAAGCATGCGCGTCGTTGCTGGCGAACGATTATACATTGAAATTTTCTTCTGGCGAGCGGAGAAACGCCAGCGAGTCGCCGGCGAACGACTATGAATACGGCTGTTAGTTATACTAAACACAGGCTTAGAGCCGACGTTGTATGCAGAGGTAATACCTCTTTTATAGATCTCACGTTCTGCTCCAAAGATATGGCACGTCAGGTAACGCAATGGCCAGTACCATAAGAAGAAAGTATAAGTGATCATAAATACATCATGTTTGAACTGGAAACTCGATGACAAACGAAAAGCAAACTTAGATTATCAAACACCAAGATAGAACCCCAATAAACTCGACGAGTCCAAACTCTATAAAGCCCTAAAAAGTAAATTAGATTTGTTATCGATTTCTGGGTTAATGAAAGTCGCCTTGATTTATTTTAACAGTTTTAATAAATTTTCACACACACAAAACTCCAAAAATTTGATACATAGTTCGTACATAATATACCGCGCCTAGTTTCACCAATTTTATCTCCCTACTCCTGTTGCTCATGCGCATCTTGTTGAAATATTTTCTTCAAAAACTATTACTAACTATTACTTGTAAATAAATGCTAACAGATTATAATAATGTTATGAACGCCGAGTCGATTACCCAAGACCCCTGACCTCTGTCTGTCGTCTTCAAGAAAAAGTAAACGCTAAAACGCTCTATATTGGTGGTCAGGCGAGCTAGAGAGATTACGAAGATGCTGTAATGAGAGCCGTGCTACGGCAACGGAGAAGATGAGGATTTCCGCCTCACATAGTCAATGATTTCAAAAGCAAAAGGCTCAACTACAAAAAAACAATTGTCAAAGCAAAAAAGAAAGCGTGGGAAGATATGTGCGCGTAACTCGACAATAATCCTTGGGAAACGGGATGCAAAGTAGTCACAAAAAAAATGAAGGTTGGCAAAGAACTCAACTCTCCTTCCATCGAGTAAGCCCGACGCGTAAATGACACATAATTTCCAGAACATCGCATAAACAACTGGGTTATCGGGGAGACTACTCCCCAACCCCCCATTCGAAAAATTAAAAGACGCCGCATCGTGCTAAGGCACTAAAAAAGCCCCTGGTCCAGACGGTATCCCGAACGAAGCAATTAAAATCTTACCTAAAAACCATCCGTGACCCCTGTTAAAGTTATTCAACGCAAAATTTTCAAAAGAAAACTTCCCCGGATCAATGGAAGAAAGCAAGTTTTGTTCTGATACCTAAAACACATAGTGACGAAACAGCCACGAAAGGATATCGTCTTATATGCTTCATTGATAATCTTGGAAAGTTATTTGAAAGAATGATTGTTACGAGAATTGCAAATAAGTTAGACAGACTAGGAGGTTTGTCACCACTTCAATATGGTTTCAGACAGACAGGGTCAACGATCGATGCGATGGAAAGGATCCGAAACCTATAGCTGCCGAGGCTAAAAAGAGGACTTGGAGAACTAGACGAATTCTCCCTTGATATCAAAAATGCATTCAACTCGGTCCTATGGGTCCTCTTAATTGAGAAGATGCGCAAAAAAGGTATCAACCCTCACTTAATGAAACTCACCACGAGTTATCTGACAAATAGAATTTTGATGTACACAGTTGTAGAATACAGTATCCAACATTACATGATCTGTAGGGCACCACAAAGATCCATTTTGAGCCTCACATTGTGGAACATGTTCTACGACGATCTACTGACCATCCAGCTACCAGATACCATACATCTAACAGCCTTCGCCGACAACTTGGCTATCTTTGATGAAGAAAAAGCTGTTCAATCTTTAACCCAGAACATGAACCAAGGGCTACTCGTGGTAGACGGGTGGCTGAAGGAAAATAAGTTGTCATTAGCAATTGAAAAAAAATACGGCGATTGCCTTTACGAGCAGGAGAAAGCTCGACGTTACAGGGGTCCGACGGTATCTATCAAAAATACTTTAATATATCTGGGTGGCGTTCTAGACAAAAAGCTCTCCTTCGCGCAGCACGTAGAAAGCACAACCACCAAAACGGACAGAAGAACAAGTGCCTTAGCCAAATTAATGGCCAATGTAAGAGGCCCGACAACGGTTAAACGTAAAATAATCATGTCAACAATTCACTTGACACTTCTATACGCAGCGCCAGTGTGGAACAGGGCGTTAGAGATAAGTAGACCATGAGAATTATTTCAGTTTTTAGAACAGTCTTTCTCGAGGCGGCGAGGGTCTTAGCGGGTGTCGTTCGAATTGACATCTTTACGGAACAAAGTGGCATAAGCGTGACTTGAGACCCCAAAATCAAGAAGAATCGCTACAGACCTGGCAAGAAATAAGGTCATTACCAAAAAGGAGCTTGGGATCTCATCCTATACCTACTACCATAGTGCGTGCGTGTGCTCCGAATGCTGACCTGGTTGTCTGAGCGGTGTGTAACTGTGTATTTGAGGTTATAACAGAGTGAAGAAAACCGTTTGGTGTTACCACCTGTCATTACTGCCCGTGGCAAAAACCACTTGAGCCCACTGCGGTGAGCCAACGCCTTATTAAAAAAAATTGCGACTACAGAATTGAACTGTTGTCAGAAATGATGTAGGAGGAGGAGAACCAAACAAAGTTACCGACAACTACAAGAATATAATTATTTCCTTTGGAAGAAAAGGTCTTACATTATATCTACCATATAGTAATACTTTTGCCAAGGCCGAGTAGCTTTTTAGGACGAGGAGCGGAAAGGCCAGTAGGTTTCAGTCATTTCGTTTTTCTTGACCTCTTCCTGTTCGAGATGTGGAACAGGAACATCTGTTTGAAGGGGTTCTGTTAAATCAACATTTTGCTACACGTGTAAAATGAATAAACAGGAAATAATAAGTGTTGAAACTTTTTCTGTGGATACCGTAATTTTTATATTGTAAAATTGAAAAATGTTATTTTAGTTGGCCAAAATATCTTTCAATTATTATCCGTTTTTTGTAAATAATTTATTGTTATAAAAGCTTGCACTTGAGATGTGGTGAAGTTCCGAAAAGGCACCAATAGCCATATATATGGTGTTATGCCATATCCTTCACCTAAAAGTAATGATTGATTTTTTTTGCCACATTATAAATTTCTGAATTGCCGAATCATTGAATCATAAACATATCTGGCAAGGAAGCGTCTATGCTTGTAAACCATTCTGAATTACCAGTGACTTACCCATATTAATACTAGGATATCGTTTGCGATTAATATTTATTAATATATTTATCTCCATGGAACGGTTTTCGTTATAGTGATATAATAATGCGTTTTTAAAGTTTTTGCAGCATAGCCCATTCCAGACCACGCGACAAATCAACAGTCAATATGGTGGACTGTTGGCACACATTACGTTTTGTGACTATTGATTGTGTATGTTACTTTTTGGTGTATTATTATTGATTATAGTTAAGTAAGTTTAGTTATTAGTCGTGTTCTTTTCAACACTCAACTTATCTGAACCAAACTTTGACTACATTTGAACTGATCTGATCCTTATTTGGCGTTTTCTAAAAAACAGCTGAAGGTATAAACCACCAATTTAAGGTTATAATAAGCACGATTAAGCTACACTTAAAGTGATCCGAAAATTTCTTGGCGCTCGAAGGGTAAAGAGAAGGTAGCACAGATTAGTTGTGGTTTGTGGTGTAGTTATATTAAATTCAAAAAAACACTTCTGTGTTGCCGGATGTGATCAGAGTAGCTTAGATCTTGTCGGTCAGTTAAAAACATTTGAAAAGAACACAACTATTAATAATGTTATAACTATATTTAGCTAATAATGTCAAACATTTCCAATAACAACAATAGAGAACAAACATGAAAACAGTTTCATACAGCAAATGGTACACAAACAAACTGTGTGCCAATAGGCGGCCATATTGCTAATTGTATAACAGATCTGGAATGGTCTATTATGGCGAAATTTTTTCCAATGATCACCTCTTTCAATTGAAACCCCAAATAACTTACATACAAAAAGATTTTCATTTTCCACAGACACCTAATTAAAAAAAATAATTCATTATGCACTTTTTTCTTTAGAAACCTATATAAAATTTGTAGTCACAATTAGATATTCTTCTATTCTGTTTACATTTCGCGGAAGGCATATTGAACATGATCTCAGCCATACCACTACTGGATTTTGAGACAAAGCTTGTTGGGCTCAGAAACCTTCCCAGTCTCTAGATAAATGGAGTAGAAACCTAACACTGAGCATCTATCAATATTTTTAGTATAAAGTATATTCTAATTTTTGTTCAATACACCTCACGTCGGTACAGTACTGGCACAACTACAAGTTTGTGCTCTCACCATCAGAAAAATGGAAATATGACGTCTGGTTAATTTCTTTTTAACTTCCTCATTAAAAAAGCAGACATGGTCATGAGACCATGATCACGTAATTAACAATAAATTGAATAGTTTAATTAACATTTAAACAAATTCAAGAAAGGTATAGACATGGTAAAATAAATAATTATGTGCATTTATTTCAACTAATAAAATTACATAGCACTAAATTATTTATAAAAATATGAACAAAGAACTCCAAATTAAAAAATTACTTATCTATTAATCTTAATTACTTCAATTTCTCTTGCTATCGTAACTTTATTGATAATATAATTCCAAATTCATACCATCATGAATTTCATCTAAGCGTGCATTAAGAAAAACACTAAGTCTCGTACAATAAGAATAAGCATAAAAAGGATACAATCTTGTAGTTGTATATGATCTTTAAAGGTGGTATACCATTTCTTCAATACAATTTTATCCCACCTTGTTCCGGTTTGAGCTGCTATTAACTTTTTTAAATCTGCCACTGTGTCGTCCGGATTGCATTTTACTCGTACTTTCTTTCCTAAACGATCGTTACAAGTTATTTCGATCATTGTAATCTACAAATACACAATTTGGATTATAATTGCATTAGCAAATAAAACTTGGTTAAAAAACATTGCAAAAGAAGAAACTGCACCATGGCTTACCTTTTTTTTCTAATTGAAATTATTTTTCTTATTATTCAATAATTATAAGATAACGAAATTTAAAAAAAAACGCTTGTAAATTCTATTACAGTAATATTTTTTAAAAACAAATCGTATTATAAAATATTACGCTTTTTTAGGAATTACTTATCTTTGCAAATTACTGTTTACAAAATAATTAAAAAGTTGGCAACAATGCATATATTCTAGAATAATGTTATATACAAAGTGTAACATTTGTAAACAAAAACAATTAAAATTCACACTACATGTTTTATGTATATTGTACATTGCATTTATTGACTTCTGATTAAAAATCAAACGTTTTAATATCTTTTTACTTTATCGTTTATTTGCATGATACAACAAATATTAAGATATCATTTTGACTCAGTACAGGTAGTACGACCTTATCATAGCAAAGGTACTTGAAAAATTTATTGCAAAAATGAATAAAGTGTATACCAGTCTTAATAGCCAACAACAAATTTTTTAAAACATTTAACAAAATCAGTTTCTAAATAGCATTTTAAACACTTTAACGTTATTCACTAAACATACATAAATTAAATCCATTGTCATTCAACTTTATTGTTTATGTCTTAAATAAACATTATCTTTAGCAAACAATTTCTAATCAAATCCGTTTGGTACAATGCTCTGTACAATAAAATTTCGAACCAATATAAGTCCGCGTGTTGGTAGATCAAAGTCGTACATATGTAGAAGTGACTTTCGAACTATTCCATTCAGAGTCGTACGTGTGTGCGTGGAGGTGTGATCGTCAACATGAACATCCCAAATGAGTATATTACAACTGCGGAAGACACGGCAGACCAAGTATGCATTGCATTCAATTAAAAAAATAAAATAACAGTACTACGTTTTGCTATTAAACGACCAAATTAGTTAGTAGTCAATTTATCGCTATCGTAAAATTTAAAAATTTTAAATATCGTCACGTCACCCATTCAAAAGTGGCCCAGTTACCTGCTAAAACTAGTTTAAAAATAATTTTTTTTAAAAATGTATATATTTTTTGTTCAAAATTTGCAATTTAGTCTAAAATTTTGTTTGTTCAGATTTGGATCATTTAGGTTATCTGGAATTGCAGATGTTATAATTTGCCATATGCTTTTTTATTAGTATTTTAATCCTTATTGTTTCTTTATACATAAATTAAAGACAAATTTCACTTTCACAGTGTTAGATGAATAGAAATTTCCTTTTTACTTCAGTAGAAAGTTAAAATAAATTTGATAATCCAATGCAGGGTTATCTACATCATTAATTTTTATATGTGAGAATTAATTTTTAACGTTTTTGTTTAATTAGGTGATCCGAAAACTCAAATACATTCTTCCAACAGTAGCACGTCTATGTTTAATATCAACATTTTTAGAAGATGGTCTTCGAATGTGGTTCCAATGGTCAGAGCAACGAGAATACATGAACATGCAATGGCATTGTGGACAATTTCT
Organism: Aquatica leii; assembly: GCA_035610365.1. Lineage (NCBI taxonomy): Eukaryota > Metazoa > Arthropoda > Insecta > Coleoptera > Lampyridae > Aquatica > Aquatica leii. The sequence continues at coordinate 40,861,655 of CM069433.1, read as the reverse complement.
AGCAACAGTTTTCGTAATTATAAATCTGTTTGGACAGTTAGGTGGTTGTGTAATGGTTATTGTAAGATATAGAGTGACGATAGCATGTGGAGTACTTTTCTTCATAGTTGTTTTACAGGTTTGATTTATAATTTCACAATCTCCAATTGTTTAATATACTTTTTGTAGACATTAGCATACAGCATACTGTGGGATTTACAATTCTTGTTTAGGAATTTGGCTCTAATTGGTGCACTGTTGTTAGTTTTAGCTGAAAGTAGAGGCGAAGCCAAAAGTCTATTTGCAGGAGTTCCAAGTCTGGGTGAAAATAAACCCAAAAATTACTTACAACTCACTGGACGTATTTTATTAGCATTTATGTTTATCACACTAATTAGGTTTGATCTTACTTTTATGCAGGTAACTAATGGATAAATGATAATTAGTTTAATAAAGTGATTTTTTTTAGATTGTACTTGATCTTTTGGGATCGTCTTTGATGGTTTTAGTTACAGTAGGATATAAAACTAAATTATCGGCATTAATACTAGTGCTGCTCTTATCTACACTTAATTTCTATCACAACGCATGGTGGAGATTCCCAGCACATGTACCAATGAGAGATTTTTTAAAATACGACTTTTTCCAGGTACATACTACAAAGCAATCTGAGGTTTTTATTGTTTTTTTTTTAAATTTTAGACACTGTCTGTTGTCGGCGGTCTTTTGATGATAGTGTATTTAGGACCGGGTGGTGTGTCTATGGACGAACACAAAAAGAAATGGTAATTAGGTGTTTAATTTGACTTTAGTGTAGACAAATAAAATTTTGACTGTCAATTCGTTTATGTACATTTTGGACCTCTTTATTATTAATGGTCACATACGAACAGCATCTTCCGTTTAGTGTAAGTTTAAAATTTTGAAATCATTATTTTCGTAATCTGCATTATAAATACTGAGCACATGTATTTTTTTGAAATAAACTGTAATAAGATTTATACTTGAACATTTTGAAAGATCGAAAGTAAACATGATTGCACAATATCAATCGATTGTTTAATTTTATGCCAGTAATTGTGACTGTTATTAATGTTTTTAAGTAACACTTATGTAGTTTTAAATTTTACAAAATGGACACTTTTATATTATATTTTTTGTAACTTGTGTAAAATTTTATTGGTCACTTTCTGAGACCAGGTTTGTTATATAAATAATACAATACGTATATCGAATTTATTTTTGTTAAAAAAACTTCGGATTTTTTTATAAATCAGATCACGTTATATACAATAACAGATAAACAAAAAAAATAAAGATGTTTTTAATGTTTTTAAATTGGGGTGATTTAATTTTTCATTTGGTTATTCAATAGCAATGTTTTCTGCAGAATTCTATGTTCTAACGAATCTCAGAAATGTGATTCCTTTATAAAAGAGAAAATACTTTCTTAAAACATTTTAGAAACGGATAAAAGCATTTACTGAATAGGTTTTATTAAAATATACATAAAAAATTTACTACTCTGCATACAATAATCTACTACTGTTTATTTACATACATTTTCTACTACACTTAATTACAGGAAGTATTATTCAAACTAAAACTTCTGAAATGCTTTCATAACTTTATAATTCATATGTTTTATGTTGTCATTTATAAATAACATACAATTAATGTTACATAACAGTATAAATCTCATTGTATAAAAACATCGTTATAAGTAAATAAAATGCTTATTTATTTTTTTCTAAAAATTCAATAATCTTTTTCCCTACATTTTTGTATGCTTCAGCTTCAACACTACTTGGCTCAGCAATTACTATTGGCACCCCTTTATCTGAGCTATTAGTTATAGATTGGTCTAAAGGAATTCGATCTAACACAGGTATTTGAAATTCTTTTGCCATCTTAGAAGTATCATCTCCAAATAAAGTTATATTACTTGCACAAACTGGACATTTAATGCTGCTCATATTTTCGACAATCCCGATTATAGGCACCTTTAATTGCTGAAACATCTTTGTACCACGCTTGACAACATTTAAGGCTGCCGTTTGAGAAGTTGTTACCAAAACAACCCCTTAAAGGAAACTATATAAAATTGAACTGTATTATTAAAATACCAACCAGAAATAGGAATATTTTGTATTAACGATAAATGCGTATCTCCTGTGCCTGGAGGAGTATCTACAATTAAGTAATCTATAGAATCCCAAAAAACTTGTCTTAAAAGCTTTTCTAATGCTTGCATTACCATCAAACCACGCCATATTACAGGAGCGTCTTCAGCAACTAAAAATCCCATAGAAATGCTGTAACGTACACAATACACCTAAAACCACTTCCTAATATATTTTGCTTTACCATTTAATATTATAGTTAATTAAAGGTTTCATTAAGTTATCTTTCGTCAATAAGGGAGTTTCCTTTAGATTCATCATTAAAGGTATTGAAGGACCAAATACGTCGGCATCTAACAATCCAACATTTTTTTCTGGTTGTAGTACTTTCAAAGATACTGCTAGATTTACTTTAGAAAAATTGTTAATTCTGGAATGTTACAAAAATCAGTTAATACCTGAAGTTGTACTCTTGCCAACACCACCTTTACCCGAAGCAACTAGAACGATATGCTTTACACCATTAATTGGTTTTACTTTAGGTAATCCTCTAGCCATAATATTTTTTTTGTGTTCTTCTAAGCTAGGCTTTGTATTACTAGAAAGACATCTTCGAACCTACCAAACATGACAATGTTTGTGTAAAATAAGTTGCTTAAATTGGTTACCATAATTTTATTTTTGTGGTATTCAAAAATCCGTTTAATTAAAGGTGCTTTTCTAACGGAATTCATAATCCTAGAAAATATGTTTTTTCAGACGATTAAAATAACATAACCTATTTATTTATAGCAGCAGTTCTCAACATGGAGTACTTAGTACTTTCTATTTGACTTTTTGATTTAGCACTGTTACCAACGGTCAAGAACAGGGTAGTTTTTCTTCAGACTCTAGCTGTATAGTTCAGCTAAAACACAACTGCATTAAGCAAAACATTGTATTATCAATTCAGATACAAGGTAAAATATATTTAGATACAGTAATAATTTGTCCAATGTATCTATTAGATATGTAACTAGATACGTCACAACACTGCTAGTCAGTTTAATTCAACTAATTAGTCTGTCGTTGTGACGTCACGCATTAGCTGTTTAACAAAACCGTCAAATAAGGCGGTTACACTATACAACCACAGCATAAATAACAAACAGCAGTGCAACTCTCAATCGCGGGAAGGATTGGCGCATATTTTCGCGCATACGCCATTTTAGTCTAGCAGCTTTGTTCCCGCAAAATCAGACAATTTGATTACCTAACCTGTAATTTGGTCTTTCTGTTTGTGTTTACGATTTAAAAGATATTAATAGGAATTTTAAACATATTAATCAAAATAAATTGATTATGTGGCGTCACAATTAATAAGTTTGTAAATTTTATATTTTTTATGTATGTGTGAGTTTATACTTTTTTATTAAAATTTCTTTTTTTATAATATATTTTTTATATTCTACTACCTTGTTATCATTGTACTATAAAACCAACATTTTTTTTTTGTTATGAGCATTATAGTAAGATATTTCGTAATAAATTATTCGATTCAATTAAATCTTTTGGACAATGATTTAATGACAGCTCAATTTAATCTTACAAAAAAATTATGTGTAAATTTAAGCATGAGTTACGTCATCACACAACTTTGCAGACTAACTTAAGCTCAATTTGTATCAAAAAAGAATTATCGTTAAAATAACAACTATAAAAAATCCATCTCCAAACAATATTAACTGTTTAGATTCATTATGTATTATAAGTTTGTATCGAAAACATAATCGAATTCTTTAGTCGAGTGAAATACCAAATTGTTTCGAACATATCTTTTCAATGTTGGTGTAATAAAAACAAAAATGATCAATAGACTTCAATTATTCTAATGAATAGTCGAACCATTTATTAAGAATTCAAATAATAGTAATAATATAAACTATGTAGATAATTTCCATTGGAATTATCCAACTGTATTTTCAATTAAAAGTTAGGTTATTGTCCTCATTGTCCTTGATTTTTTGCAAAGCAGGTACACCACCCCCAACGTTTATTTAGGGATATGTAAAAAATTGTAGTTGTTTTAGGAATATTGTAGATGTTAACGTGGCAGTGCCGGTAAAATGAGATAGAGCTAGGGTAGAACTTTTCTCTCTCTCCGATTTAAAAAGAAGTCTGCTATTGTTGTAACATCTATTGTTTTAATATTATAATAAGTCAATTGAAAACACGATAACGTTACTTTTTTTGTTTTGTAACTTTAGTTGCTGTTGGCTATACCTACATTATTTCTTAATGTTTCATACGTGACATACTCGTAGCATACATCGATTTTCATATTTTTCTTAGATAATTTTATATGGTTTTATACTTCTAATTTTAATTTACGTGTTTTTTATAATCGCAGATATGAATTTCTATAATTATCATGTCGGATTCGAAGAAGTGGAGCGAAGATAGGTAAGTGAAATTAAATTTCAAAAATCCCAATAACGTAAAAATCTTAGAAGGCGCCAAAAGCTAATGTAGATAGAGATGGGTGAAGAATAAAGAGAGCGAATAAACCGCGAAATACATCTACTACTTACTAAACAGTTTCAGTTTCAAGATTTTAGACTATTTTTATAACTTATATATTAGAAACGATTTTATAATAAATAATATTGGATTAATATTTCTATTAGTTAATGGCACAAACATTTATTTTTGTAAACACTTTATTTATTTAAACCGCCAAAGTCTTCTTAATACTTCCGACTTAATTCGAAAACTGACTTCAACTTTCTCTAAATACTTTTTATATTATTCTATTATAGGAATCCAGAATATTCTACTATTTTCGATTAGCGTTCCGAAGTTTCCAAATACTTCGAGAACGCTTTAATATCTGATGTTACACACATTTTTGCAAATCAAACAGTGACACTTTTTTGTTTTGTGGATTTACGGAACAAAACCACTTTCTTCTGTTTAACATATCTTTATAGCTTATTAAATTTAGTATTAATAAGCTTAAAGTTGCTTTATTATATAATGTTAATTTTTTTAAACTATTTTTAATTATAATCGTTTCGATTATTTTATTTAAATACCTTAAATTAAGAGTTATATCAAAGACGTATACGCAATGTTGCCAAGTATACAGGGTGACCGTCGGTTAGAAGTATATCAAGAACTGTAAAAGCTAGAAATTTGAAATTTTGCACATGTGGACATGTCGTGTTCAATCTATTAAATAAAAATATTTTCTAAATGGCAGCTCTTCCGAAAATACCGGAAGTGAGCATCGACATCTTTATTTTAAATACAAACCAGACAATTTTTTTTTCACATTCTGATGAGTCATAAAATGTTTAGTATGTATGCTGAAAATAATCAACGTATTAATTGTGATTACTGAGAATCAATTTTTTTACTGAAAAATTTCAAAATCTTGTTTAGGAAATAAAATTGAAAATCGAAAGTGGTAAAAGTTACGGAATTAGGATTATAGGTTCTCAATGTCAAAAGATCGAGACACAATTGTCTTTAATGGATAATAAAAAATTGCCTGCAGTTACGTATCTATAGTCCTCGCAATTTTACTTTCGATGCACGTCATTAACGTCAGTGACGTAGTTATTCAACCATGTTGTCGGTATTATCATGTAAACTTACTGTTTTCGTACATTCTTAATATTACATTGCGTATTACGTTTTCATTAAATGTTTCTACATTCGTAACAGTTGCACTACGCTTACGTTTTGAAGAGATCTAAGAACCTCGTTGTTAGCAACCGTTGTACATACAGAAATAACTGTAGAATATATGTATGTATTACCACAATTTAAATATTATGTAAAAGGGTACTTCTCGCACAGCATTTACTGATATCAATGGACCACCATTATTTCGTTCAAGCTCAAAATAGTACAGTTTTGTATCAAAAATAATTATAAAAAACAATGAGCACTTTGACATAAAAAACACAAATTTAATTTGACAGATGTCAACAACGCTGCAACTGTAGTAAGCACACCAACAACGTGATAAAAAAAATTCCATAAGACAATTCGGTATTTATTTAATTTTTGCTATAAATAGGGTGGTATGAATTTTACGTCATTAATGACGTGCATCGAAAGTTATATTGCGAGGACTTTATTTGACGTTATTTCCAGATTTAAGAAAAAAGTTTTTTTTATATAGAATGCTTATTTCATTATCAGCCCGTTCGTTGCATAAATAAATTTTCTTTAAATTGATATACCATGTTTGTATTTGATGTCGCCTCTGGACTAATTTAAACCCATTAGTTGTATTGAATTTTTAAAATGGGTACTATTCGCTTCCATACATTTCATAAAACATGTTTCAACACCCTGAATCGTTGCTCTACTGATCTCTAAAAGATCTAAGTTATTAAATGCTGCGATAACGCGACCCGGTAGTTCTTCTCTGATATTAACAGAGGAGTTACGTATACTTTTGATTTAATAGTGCCCCACAAATAAAAATTCAATGGCGTTACATCAGGCGATCTTGCTGGCCACAACCAAGGATCCAGACGTCTAATCCATCGGCCTTCGAACATTTGTTCCAATTGATCACCGACTGCAGCGGTACAATGAGCTGGAGCACCATCTAATTGATACCAGCATGTTTCTAATTCGGCTTGTACCTGGTTTCTTAAAATACTTAAAAATCTTTTACATTGCAAACACGTTGAAGCTAAACTTTTGCTGATAACTGTTTGGTCTAATTGCAAATGGATTTTCATGCGAGCAAATGTGTAAATTATGCTGATTAATAATACGCTCTTTAGAAAGTTTTGATGCACCTGACCAAATAAGTTTCTGAAGAAAATTTAGATCTTCTTAATTGGATCTTCACAGGCATCGTTTCGCATGCACCCGTTGAATTTGATCTTGTGGATGTAATTCTTAACCAGTCGAACATTTAAAATCGTGCATTTTATGATTATTTAAAATTTTATCTATCGAACTTCTGGAGTATCCAAGATCCCTTTCCGACGAACGAACCAGAACTTTTAGGAAAAACATCAAAGTATCCCAATACATTGGTTTTTGCAGCTTCATTGGAGACAATTGGTTTTGGCAAATTTCGTGGCGCATTTACTTTTCTAAAATTTAGAAAATTCTTTTCAATCCTCCTGAATTTTTGTTCTGTCGTTGCAGGCAAATGCGGACATCTTTCGTTAAAGTTTCTGCAGTTCCAAAGAGTAATACGTAACTTTCAAACTGATAGCTAACTGACAACTGTCAAATAAAAATAAAAACATAAGAAAGCCATAAAAAAAAGCATAAGAAACAATTGAAATAAAATTAGTCAAGTATCTATGTAATTATAAATTTGAATAGAAAAATGTAAATAACTCTGTAATCATTGATTTTAAGTTATAGGAATACGGTATCAATTTAAAGGAAATTTATTTCTGCATTGAATGGATCGATAATTAAATAAGCGTTATATTTGAAAAAAGAGACTTTTTAAAGTTTTTCTTAAGTCTGGATATAACGTCAAATAGATGCGTAACTTCGGGCAATTTTTTATTATCTATTACAGACAATTGTGTTTTAATCTTTTGACATCGAGAACCTAAAACTCCATTTCTGTAACTTTTACCACTTTTGATTTTCAATTTTATTTCTTAAATTAGATTTTGAAATTTTTCATTGAAAAAAATTTTTTACCTCAACAATCAAAATTGATACGCTGATTATTTTAAGCATACAAAACATTTTATGACACATCAGAATGTGAAAAAAATGTCTAGTTTCTATTTAAAATAATCATGTTGATTGGCATTTCCGGTATTTCCGGAAGTGCTGCTGTTTGGAAAATATTTTTATTTAATATTACATTAAACACGGCAAGTCGCATGTGCAAAATTTCAAATTTTTAGTTTTAACAAATCTTGATATATATTTTTAATCAATGGTCACCGTGAGGCACCCGGTATCTATCGCGTTATTTTTTCACTGTGAAAAAATTAGTAATAGTTTTTGAAAAATACTTCTCCCTTGAAAATCCTTGTTGAGAACTGCTGACTTTTTATGCTTCTTTAAATAATAGGATTTATTTATCCAATGGGAATTAGGTAATATTTTTTAATAAAAAAGTGTTTAAAACGTGAACGAAACGTCAAATGTGTACCTTAACATAGTTAAAAGTTCTTATTTTTAAAAAAGTAATTAAATTTTTTTATTACAAATGTTTTTACTAGCATCAGATGGTTATTCTTTAATAATAACGTATTGTCGTCATATTTATTAACGTGATTATGAGAAATGGGATGTAAAGCAGCTGTTCAAGCATTACAGTAAGAATCCTGATTTGAGTATAGATACCTCTTTAAACCAACTATTTTTTACAGAAAAGCTGATTTTCTCAAAGCTAAGGTTACTCAAAAATGTGATTTATTAAACGATTCTCAAGCGTGGACTAATCAGCAACAACTACAAACAATTTACCATCAAGTGCTAGTATTAGACTTAGAATATGCTTTGGATAAAAAAGTTGAGCAGGAGTTATGGACTGTGGGTTTTAAAAATCATATTTCCACACTACAAGAACAAGTTAGAGATAAGAAGGTTATTTGGTTTCTAATTGGTTTTGACATAATGTTATAATTACTTGATTTTAGAATCCACATAGATCAGAGTCTCAAGCTTTGCTTGCTTGGTGCTTAGAAGCAGCGTCAGGGTTTTACTTAACATTACTTCAAGAATTATGTATGGCATTTGATTTAGACTTACCTTTTCGTAAAAGGCTCAATATTTATAGTCAAACAAAATCGTGGAATTCCACCGAACAATTAAACCCACCACAAGCATCATCATGTATTTACATATGTCAGTACTGTTTAGTTCATTTAGGTGATATTGCCAGATATCGTAATCAAAGGAAACAAGCCGAGAGTTTTTATAAGTAAGCTATTTTTGTTCGATAGCTTGAAATAATGTCGTTTTTTTAAGGCACGCAATTTTATTATCTCCAACTAGTGGACAACCTTATAACCAATTGGCACTCTTACAAGCTAGTCAAGGGGATAAATTAGCGGCAATATTTTATTATGTTAGAGGAATTGCAGTAAAAAATCCTTTTCCAGCAACAGCAACAAACTTAGCAAACACGTTATCACTTGCTATTGATAAAGATGAGTAGGTGTTTTTATTCATGTTTTAATGGATTGCTGTCTTTTATACGTTTGTTTCTTTATCTCCATTTGCTTGCAATTAAAAGTCCCTCATGTTTATTCAGAATTTGAAACTATTGATGTTATTTTAAAATTCTCAGTATGAGTGGTATTTTTATTTAGCAAAATAAAAAATAATACAATTTAAACTTTTGGCTACTGTTTATTACAAGAATTGCTTAAAATGGCTTGTTTTTTCCAATAGTTTTACTTGGAGAGTTTCCGATTTTTTAAAGTTGTATGCTATCTAATTATTTTGTTTCTTCGAAATTGCTGTGACTACAGCGTCACCTAGAGAAAAAAATATTTCTGTTATTGCTCTTAATTTTTTTAATATGAATTGATTCTGTGGTAGTTTTCAGGTTCTTTAAGTTGAGGGATTTTTAAGATATTTGTATAAATTAAATAATAAGAATATTAACTTTTAACAACTAATCTACGATGTATTCTTTGTAGTGCAATAACTGAACTTCAAACGAAGTTAACTGTAAATGAATTTATCAGAATGTTTGTAAGAGTACACGGATTACTGTATTCCGCAACGGACTTGGATCAAGCAGAATTTGGCGTGAAAAGTTTAAATTCTACTTTAACGCCTTTAGTAGCTACTCATAGTTTCACGGAACATAAATTAATTCAAATTACGATAATTAATTTGTACGCCTTGAAACATACTGTTGGTGCTGGTACGTTAAAAACAGAAGAATTAACCGAAGACGAAATTAACGTGCGAAAATTAGTCCTGGATCTGTTAGCAGGTTCTTTAAGTGCTTTTTTACTACCAGTTTACACTTTAAATCAAAACAGTTCACTTTTGGAATATTATGCTTTACCTGCAAGTAAGCGTCTCAACTGATTCTATTACATTGCATTAAGTACATGTGTTTTAGTTAAACTAATTTCGTATTGGCTTCAAAATGAACCGGATATTTTAAAAGAGACGGTGTTTCAGAACTGGTTACAGATATGGCCGGGTTTGTGTAAATTATTGAATGGTTTGCAAAATCATATCAAAACTTTTGATTATACAAATTGTAAGTCAGTTCATTGTTTAATCGTATTCTGAACATTAATAATTTTAGTTACAAAAACTCCTTTATCAGAAGATCGAGAACTCCAAGGGTTTTTACCGCTGGTAGAAGCCTTTAAGACTTTGGATTTCAAACTGGACGAATTGGAAGAAAACTCCGAAACTGAAAAATTTATTAGGGCGAAGAGACTGATTGATTTCGGTATCTGGTTGGCAAACTTCGATTTTAACAATACCAAATTAATTGTTGCTAAGTAAGTATAAGTTCCTTTCTATTACTTATTGGCGTAAATATTTATGTATGTATACGCAATGACTGTCACAAAATCGCTATCGCGATGCATTTTACGATATCGAGTATCGTAAAATTGACGATATTTTTGCATTAATTAAAACTTCAATCAATTTAAGAGAAAACAAGTACACTTTATTTACATATTCGTGGTCTATTATAATAAAAAAATTTAGTTCTACACTTCCTTCTAATGTTCACACTGCTATTTACAAGTTGGATGTTTTTAATTGAAATTAAAAATATAACGTATTGGAACGTTCTCGAAGTAATTGTCAACTTCGATACAATAACCGAAGGATGTGGAACATTCTCGACGGAGATAACAGAAATATATAAAAATTATTCAAAGGAAGTTGAAGTCAGTTTTCGAATTTAGATGGAAGAAATATTAAGAAGACTTTGTCGGTTTAAATAAATTAAGTGTATAATGCGCGTGCCAGTGAAAAGATGAATTTTAGATAAATAAAAAGTGCGGATAGTAAATACCGAGTGATCATAGTAATATATATGTACATTAATGTAAGTTGTTTTTCTTAAATACCGTTGCATTTTACTAGTGTTAGTTAAAATAAATCGTGTAAATATTTAGTTTATAAATAAATTAGTTTAAAAATTACACTGATGATACAGGTGTGCGGTAATCGAAACCCTTGTATCGTGTAAAGTGTAATCATAGCTGCTTCAGTTCGTTAAAGTAGTGTATTTAAACTTTTTATTCGTGTTATATATAACTTATGCGGGTAACTTGAATCAGTAAAAAATAGTCAAGAATCGATTAATAAAAATATGCAAGAAAAACTGTTCGAAAATTCTCAGAAAATGAAAAAAATGTTTTATGATAACTCTCAGAAAATGGAAGAAAAACTGTCCGAAAATTCTCAGAAAATGAAAGAAAATTCTAGAAAAATGGAAGAAAAAATTGTCAAAAATTCTCAGAAAATGGAAGAAATGCATGCTAGTATTGGAAATCAATTAAAAACTATAGAAGAACAAATACAAATTAGTGTAGAAAACAAGATTAAAACTGTTCAAGAAGAATACAAAGCGGTATTTTAAATTTAAGAGAAGCGGTAAAAGACAAAATAGAAGAATTAGAAGACAAATTAGAACAAACATTAAGAGAAAGAATGAAATTGCTTTAAGAAAGAATAAATCGAATAAATTGTCACGGCGAAGGAAACGTCACGAGTGAATATTTAATAATGGACCATAGGGAAGAAACCACTCACAAGTTTAAAGTTGTACCTCCAAATTTTAATGGTAAAGTTCCATGGTCAACCTACTACAAGCAGTTTGAAGTCGCAGCTACAGTCAACGGTTGGACCGATAAACAGAAAGCCGCGTCTTTAATAGTGTCCTTACGTGGAGAAGCTCTTGGAACCTTGCAAACTGTTCCTGACCACCTACAAGAAAATTACAAACTTTTAATTTCACGTTTAGAAATGAGATATGGAGATGCTCATCTTCAACAAGTGTACCAAGCTCAAATTAAAAGTCGGGTTCAGAGAACTGCCGAAAGTCTTCAAGAATATGAGACTGACATCGCCAGATTAACACGGCTTGCGTATCCTACAGCGCCAGATACCTTCTTGGAGCAGCTGGCTATTCAAACCTTTGTAGACGGCTTCCGAGACAGCGAAACGCAGCAGACTCTCCGGTTAGCTCGACCGATGACATTGCATGACGCTTTAGTGCATGCCTTGGAGTTTGAAGCAGCAAAACAAGCATCGCAACGAGACGGTCATAACCTCTGCTGTGCTGCAGAAGTACCCGTGCAGACACTGGAAAGCATCGAGGAGGTAGCGCGACGAATACTTCGGGAAAAAGGAATGACGACTTTGAACTGCGGTGAAATAGCCCAAGTACAACGCCATCGTACTAAACCCAAGAAGAATGCAAGAAGAGCGCTCGAAAATTTGGAACTAGTTGACCCAAAGAGACAAAAAGTAATCTCATCTAGTCATGTTCCGGAGATTACCATTCAAATGGCATCGCCGATGGAGCAATTGCATAGCATTTATCTGGATGGCAAGATTAATGGACGAAGTGTTGTTACTGGTTGACACGGGAGCGACGAAGACCATCATTCGTCCCGACCTGTTATTGGAAAAGGACAAGACATCAGCAGTAACAGTACGACTTCGAACGGCGACGGGCGAAGAAATACCTACTCACGGACAAGTCAAAGTAACCATTGGTTTGAGAAATGGAGTACTCCACCATCTAGGACTGCTAGCCGACATCACGGAATTTAAAGAGTGGTTATTGGCAAGTAGAATTAGAACCCAAGGATCGTGAAAAAACAGTTTTTACGATTGGAACTGGATTGTGGCAGTTCACTGTGATGCTCTTCGGCCTGTGTAACGCTCCTGTAACGTTCGAGCGTTTGATGGAGACCATCTTGCGCGAATTGTCTTGGAAGACGTGTTTGGTTTATCTAGACGACGTGATCGTAGTTGGAAGGTCGTTTGAAGAACACTTGAAAGAAGTGTTCCAGCGACTACGTGGGAGAAATCTCAAACTGAGCCCAAAGAAGTGCCACGTATTTAAGAAGGAACTGCAATACCTTGGCCACGTCGTATCTAGAGATGGAGTAAAGGCTGACCCAGAAAAAATCCGAGCAATGCAAGCATGGCCAAGACCAATCGACAAACATCAGGTCCGAAGTTTCCTTGGGTTGTGCACCTAGTATAGACGATTGTACCTGGATTAGCCAATATTGCCAAACCTTTGACGAAATTGACCGAAGAAAGAGCAGAATTTAGATGAAATGAAGACTGCGAAAATCCTTTTCATCAACTAAAACAGGCCCTACCGCTTTTAAGTTATCCAAGGGAAGAGGGAAAATTTGTTTTGGATACCGAAGCAAGCAATCTGGTCACAGGCGCGGTTCTTTCGCAGGTTCAAGATGGACAAGAAAAAGTCATTGCGTATTTTAGCAAGGTTTTGTCCAGGCCAAAAAGGAATTATTGCGTGACTAGGAGGGAGCTGTTAGCAGTCGTCAAGTCCATAGAACATTTTTACAAATATTTGTATGGACGAAAATTTTTACTGAGAACGGACTACGCCGCATTGAAATAGCTACTGCCGTTCCGTAACCCGGAAGGACAAGTGGCAAGATGGATCGAGAGACTGCAAGAATATGACTATGACACAGAACACCGTGTCGGAAGCAGTCATCGGAACGCTGAGCCTTGTCCAGAAGACCATGTCCAGCGGACTGCAGCCATTGTTCGCGACTTGAAGAAAAAGTCGAATGCCTCCGGAGAACTGCTATGGTTGACGACGAGTGGGAACCTGAGCAGTTGCGTCGCCAACAAGAAAACGATCCTGAAATAAGATTACTCCTGGAAGAAGTGAGTGCTTTGGACAAAAACATCAAAGCGTACTGTGCGCAGTCTTAAGAAGGGGGTATTGAAACGTTCTCGAAGTAATTGTCAATATAGAGACAATAATCGAAGGATGTGGAACATTCTCGACGGAGAAATGTATAAATACTATTCAAAAGAAGCTGAAGTCAGTTTTCTAATCGAGTTAGAAAAAATATTAAGTAGACTGTCGGTTTATATAAAGTAGGTTCATAACGTGCGAGTCAGTGAAACGATAAAAGATAAAAAGTGTGTACAGTAAATACCGAGTGCTAGTAATATATAAATGAATGTGTTTTTCTTAAACACTGTTGCATTTTATTTAGTTAGTTAAAATAAATCGTGCAAATATTTAGTTTATAAATAAATTAGTTTAAAAATTGTTACAGTATTAATATACACGACAAAACAAGTCATTCTAATGATTATGTTAGCAATAAATACATATATAGTTTTTAATTACTGTAGATAAAAATAATGTTTACTTTACTAGAATCAATAACGAAGATCAAAGTACTGTATTTGAATCTGGTTGCGTACAACCTGATCCAACAACAAAATTGTTAGAAGAAATGAAATCTTTCAACATTGTTGAAACTATGAAGACTGAAAAAATTAAAGGTAATGTAATTGTTGTTATTAATAATTAATAAACCTATGCATTTAAGGTCCCGAGAAACGGGGCGGCATTTTAAAACCCCAAGGTTCGCTAGAGAAATTTCGTAAAGAACAAGAAACGGCTTTAAAAGATAATAGTAATAAAAGTCCCTTGGTTGCCAACGCAACGAATGTGACTAACAAATCAGAATCTGCCAAAATGAAGAGAGTGAGTCAAAATGTGGCGTTACAATCGATATTTAAAAAAATGGAAGAAAACAAGCAGGTGAATATAATCATGTGCAAGTGCGAAATGAATATGATTTGTAACTTATTTAGGTTAAATTCGATATGGGGACTGTGGATAAAGAAAAACAATTGAAGGTAGAAGTAAAACCAGCACCGCCAAAGCAACAACCACCGCCAACCTTCCCAAATTTAACATATCAGTCAAATCCAACTTTTGGTCAAATTTCGAAACCGCTTCCTACAGAAATGCACCAAGATTATTATAAAAATTTTCAAAATTTTGCTAATGTACCCTTTGAGAGGACGTTACCTAATCCACAATTTTCTAAGAACGAAATGTTGCCCGGTTCGAGCGATTTAAATCAAATGCCTCACAATATGAACTTTTCACTACCGCCTTTACAACTGCAATTTAATAGTCCTCCACCACCTCTGCAAAATGTTAATCAACCGTATTCTTCCAACGTGCAAGCTCAAAGATCACATATGAATCAACAAATACCTTTGCCATATCAAAACTTACCCACTTTGAATCAGTTTCCTCAGTCACGCGAATTTAATGCTTGGAAACACGAAGAAAGGCCAGCATCAAATTGGTGGCCAAATACAAATTCTCCCTTACCTAATACTTATGCCCAAAGGGATTTCCAAGTTAACTATCCATTCTCGAACAATATGCCTTACGTAAACACTGGTATGGAGTATAATAATCAACAAACGAATCAAGGCTCAAATATGCTAAATAGACCCTGGAGTTCTACAACTACAAATCTTAGTCCCAATCATGGAATGATGGGATTTGATCCTTCAAACCAGGGTCTTTCTTTACGACAAACAATGTTGAAGGAAACCAGAAACTTAACAATGGACAATTTAAGTTCAAACAATGTAAGTATCACTGTATTTGTCTCAGCTTTGTAAAAAGTTTGATTTTAGGAGACTCAAGAAAAGGTAATGCAAGTGCCTTCAACTGCACAAGGGTATTCTTTATTTAACAATAGTTGGTCTCCAAGCCTGCCTGGTCAATTTAGAACAAACGAAACCTCGTCCGACGGATTAATACAAAATTTAAGACAACAATCGGTTTTTCGAGACAGGCTCCATTACAACAACTTTTAGAACGTCAAAATCAGCTTAAAAAAGGAGACAGTTAGCAAAATCCTTAGGTTTAATAGGAGCGAAGAAAAAATTTTTGTACTACGAAGTATTCTTGCCATTGGTGTTTGGTTTATATATATACCCATTGACATATTTGTAAACGATAAAACGAAATTGTTGAATATATTTTTTACATCGTAAAATTTAAAAATCGATCTTAGCGACAATTTCGAATTTTATATATAAAAAGAAAAGATTTAATATGAACCAGTATTAAAGTAAAGAACTTTTGTTGGCTTGGTTTTGTAAATTTTTAATATGTGACTTAATATCGTAGTGGAATTTGTATAATTAAGACGAGGGAGTTGCCCGAACAGTTTATTTTAAAAAATTAATGTTCAAAAAGTTTTATTCATATAATATATATTAGTTACCATTCTATTCCTATTATGCTGTTAATAGAAATAACGTTTCTTTAAAAGTACTTTGTTTTTATACACTTGAATTAGTTCTTTTTTCTATAATTCAATAAATATACATATACTGTACGTTATAATATAAATCTTAATCCCTATCATGGAAACTATGTGATGGATCGAATGTAAAAAAAAATATTTAATACTCTACGTTATTAATCGAAACAACTTAAGATAAACCTCACATTGTTAAAACTGAATCACAACTATTATACTGAAATTGACAAATATCAAAACGCAAAAAGATTAAATGAGTAAGTTAGTGTGATAGGAAAGCTTGTGGATTGCTAAACATTTTTTCAAAATTCTACATATAAGGTTTGACACTGCTACTGTCTTTTTGAGCGATATTTGCTCTATTAAAGCTAATAAGTTACACATTTAAACTCGAGATTTGGATATTCATTTTTTATTCATATCTAAAAGTTCACTAAATCAGAACTAAATTTTTAAATTGTCGCAAGAGTTCAATTAGACTTTATTCTTCGTGCGAAGAACTTTGTTCCGCGAAATATTTTGCAAACCAGTCTGTAAGCTTTGAGAGGTGTTACTTTAAAAGGGACTGCAAGTCTTGAGAAACAACGACTTGACTAAGGGCGAGTTGCACAAAGCAAATCAAAAATGTAACGACTGATTATTTCTCAAAACAATTGCTACCTAGCCAATGAAACCAAGTTTATTGGTGATGTAACAATCGATTTCAGAAATAATCACTTGCTACATTTTTGATTTGTTTTATGCAACCGGCAGTTAGAGTTTGTTAGAGATATCGCACAAATAGGGTAGTTTCAGCATCAAGTCGGGTTCAGTAAAGTTTTCGGAGTTCATCCGTCGTCTTGTAGATAAGTGAAATTAAGTCATCAGTGAACTGCAATAGCATAAGAAAGCCCCACGTTCTTGCATAGTTTTTTTTGAAAAATCGTGCTTCTAGTGGCCTAATTTGTATGTAGTTTATTACGTTTACGACACGTTCTAATACCAGATTCGATAGAGAGCTTTGATTGAAGTGCTTCTCTGTGGATCATGCAATGGGTTCAGATAGCATGTGGTGCTTTGCTACGGCCAGACGTTGATAAAGTTCCATCAGCACATATACCGAAGCATTTTTCAGAATTCAAATCATTTTCGGTTATAAACTTTGTAATGCATTTTGATTGTCTTGAATTTTTGTGCTTCTAGTGTTGCTTTTACAGAACAAAAGGCTTATAACGATAATATAGGCAAGATACATACATTTCGCCACTCTATGGGACCTTAAAAGATGCTTGCATTGCATTACATGGTCCTTACAACCTATGCAGGAGCCAAAGTGGCTTGCGAGAGTTCAGAAGGCAGGGTGCTGTCACCTCTACTATAAGAACTAGAAGACTGAGGTGTATTCGCTCTTGATACCAGACTGATTTTTAACGTTTATCTAGAAAAAGTTACAACGAAGACTATCAGGGTTAAAACCTACAATGACCAAATAGTTATATACTGTGCTGACAAGATCCAACATCACATACGGTGCGCGCTTGTATAGGGTGAAATAACCAACCTGAAAAGCACAGTTCCCAAGCTAGGCAAGGTACAGACAATGGCATGTCTGCTGAAAACAGGAGCGATGTGAACTACGCCTACAGCAGCCATGGAAGCATTACTTTTACTTTCATTATTACACCTCGTTGTAATGATGGAAGCAAGACAAGCAGCATAGAGCATATACAACGTGCTGCGTGAAGAAACAATCTTTAATATAAGATCCGTCTTCACACAAGAACATCACATTTTAAAGAAATTTAAAGTGATAATACCGTCACAAAGATGAGTATACAAAAAACCCGGTTTACCCGGGCGCGATTAAAAAAACTATATGGTACACAAATAGGAGCCAAAAATCGCGACGGTTCCGGTGCAGGAATATATTGAGGCAGGCATTACGGAAAGCAATTTTTGCTAACATTGGCTAACTTGCCAACAAGTACAGCTCATCTGGACACCAAAATACCCGAATGTTAAGGGAATTATAATGGTCGATGCGCAGGTCTAAAAGAGGATAACAGGGCATATAACGGACCTGAACTCGTTTTCGGAATCGTCTAAAAAACTCTTCAGGGACGAGGTATACAAAACTCCTCACAGACCCACAATCAAACACTCAAAATACACTATCAAGCATGAGTCGACACATGCATACATTGAAACTGCAAAGTAGTCCTTTATGCCGCGGATGCTTGGAGGACGACGAGAATCCGCAGCATCTGCTGTGTAAATGCGAAGCGTATCAAACGCAACCCACAAGGATTCTCGGCAAACCAAAACTAACTGATGACAGTCCCGTGCGGTAAATTAGCGCAAAGTCGTGTGGTGCACGACAGCGCCGAAAAGCCTCAAAACTCAAAAACAATAAAAAGATAAAGCAACAAACAACATTGTCAAAACAAAATTTATAGCGAACAAGCGTTTTTCCTGTCTGAGCTTGTAATGTGGGAAACTTTATATACTTAAGCGCTGCATCGGTCGCGATTTCAAATGAAATTTCAGAAAAAAAGAAGACATTGTCTGGATACCAAAATTTGCTGAATAAAAGAAAAAGAGAGGAAGAACTGGAAAACCATGTCAAAATTACGCATTTTTTTCAAAACCCGAGTCTATACTTTGCCAACTATTAATAACAACAATAATACAGTTGAATCCTAATATTCTGAACTTGTATTTAAAACAAGTATCAGTAGCAGACAAGAAACTGATCTTCTAGAAAGCAATCCATCAACATTTTCAAGTTCCGCTGATAATGAGAAATCAACACCTTCAAAAATTACCAGAACGGAAAATATGAGTCAACTTTCGAAAGATGCTGCACTATGGTCAAAGAAAAAACGTTTTAATAATATTCAAGAATTAGTAGAACGTGCGGCCCTGATGCTCATTATCAAAACAAAAAGGATATTTATCCGATAGTTTGGAGTAGGGGCGTAAGTTTTCCAATAGTTGCTTCTTTAGAATTTTACCGAACAAAGAAAAAATTGAGCGTTTTTGGTTGTTGTATTCCGAAACAAAAAATTCAGTTTACTGCTTCTGTTGCAAAATTTTTAATGACGGCGATTTGACCCAACAAACACAAGGATGTCCCGGGGACATGATGTTGCGGATCACTGAATGTCCCAAAGTCATCCCATTTTGGTTCTGTGTACGTCCTAGGGACATTCATGGGACGTTCTTTTGTCATAAGTGTGTGCATCCCTACGATGTCCTTATAGGACATCCTTGCGTATCCGTAACGGGACGTCCCTTTTAGATGGCTGTAGGATAGGTACTATATATATATGTATATTATATTTTTATTAAGAAAAGTACTATTTCCTGTTAAAGTACATCTACTTTGTGGTTTTTTCTATTGTTTTTTTTTTATTCAGTAAGGAGACTTAACGTACTCCTCTGCGACTTGACGTAATGAGTATAAATAACTTTATCAAATAAAATACAAATTATGATTACATAAAACTATATTTTTAAATAATAATCCAAATTATATTCAATTAAAATAAATTTAGATTATTTCATTTTTTTATCTTCTTGATCCCGGCGTTCTTTGGCCCTCCTTAGCGAGTTTTTTATACTTTTTTCCCGATTTTTTTAAGTGGCGCCTGAAACAATACAACTACATAAGAGATGGTAATCGTCCTAATGTAGAGTCGATAAAAAAGTTAATATAAAAATCTTATTTTGGTATTTCTATGTAATCAGAATTTACATTTTTCTAAATTAAAGAATTGATAAAGTGATACTTATTTTGTAGAATTATTGATTGATCTTTTTGACGATTCTATTATTGATTAAATCATAAGAGATGATCGATTATAACCAGTTAAAAATTATTTAAATCGTTTTTTAAAAAAGATTTTGTAAACGCGTCAGTTTTGCAAATTCATTAAGAATTTTTATACGTTTCGTATTTACATTTCATCAGAGGAATGTGGTAAAAACAAAATTATTTCTAGACGTATTTTTAACTATCTAACTAATTATTGTGGAAATAGTTATAGTTTCTTAGTTAGATTAGCGATTTTGTGTCTTATCGGTTATATTTGACATTTTTGGATGACTTATTGTGAATCGCGACGATAAAAGTCGTGAGATAACGTCACACTTTTAAACCTTTAATACAAAGAAAACATTTTTTAACTAATTTTTTGAGTAAAAAAATTTTTTTTTATATAAAATAAATATTTTCAATTCACCGCATAGGTATGCGCGCGAGATGGGGTTTTAAATCACTATTATTAATAATAAACTTTTATTAATTTTTAGTAATTCAAAATAATAATTATAAATGATGATTTTTATACATTATAAATAAATACAAGGTACCAAAAACTTATCAAATAAATTTGTTTATGCACTAAAACACCCAAAAAAACGTTAGATAATAAAAATTACAGATAAATATAGTAGTCAGAACACCAACAAAAACAGATACAGAGTGCAAACGGTGCAAACAGAGTGTACCACTTTGATATACCAAAGGAGCGTATACGGGTGTTGAGTAGGCACCAGAGAACAAGAAGGAAAGTGAGCACGCGCACTAAGTTTGCATTTGTTTTTTCCCGCATAGGCATCCCATCGTACGTTCTTCATTGACATCCTGAGGACGTCCTATTAAAGACATCCTATACAGGTTCGTTTTAAAGCCCGGGATGTAAAGACATCATTTGGACATAAAACGAACGTCCCTGGGACGTCGTGTGTTTACTGGGGAAATCTGTTCGCTTTAGTGATGAATCTGGTTACAATGACTGGCAGCATTTAAGTGAACATTTAAACATTCATGAAAAGAGAAAGTTACATATCGAAGATGTCCTAAGATTGCTAGATCTTTCTAACCGTTTTAATAAAAATGAAATAATTGATTCTGAAATTCAAAATGTAATAAACAGAAAAACTAAATACTGGCAAGCTGTTATAGAAAGAATTTTCTACGTGATTCAGTTTTTAGGTCAGCAAAATTTAGCTTTTCGTGGAAGTAGTAATAAGTTGTTTGAGAAAGACAATAGTAACTTTTTAAAATGCATAGAAATGATTTCCAAATTCGACCCGATTATGTCAGAACATACAAAACGCTCTCAAATAAAAGATCACAAAAACTATCTCGGGGATAAAATACAAAATGAAGTAATCAACTTGATTGAAAATATATCAAATCAAAAATTTTAGAACTAACTAAAAAGGCAAAATATTATTCCATATTATTAGACTGCACTCCTGACTTTAGTCACTAAGAATAAATTTCAGTTTGTATAAGATTTGTTAATTTACAGAGCACGGGAATTATTATAGATGAACATTTTTTATTATTTTGTCCTATAGATGATGTGTCGGGTGAAGGCTTGACAAAATTTCTTTTGTCGGCGTTAGAGAAAAAAAGGCTTAAATATCAACGATTTACGAGGTCAGGGTTACGACAATGGGGCAAATATGCATGATAGGCATAATGGTCTACAAAAAAAATTGGATTTAAATCCGCGAGCTTTATTTGTTCCTTGTTGCAATGATACCCTAAATTTAGTCGTCAATGATGCCGCAAAATCGAATACTTTGAGCATCAATTTTTTTTCTTTAATTCAAGAACTGTTTGTATTTTTTTCAGCTTCTACTAAACGCTGGTCAATTCTGAAATCTAATTTATCTTATGTAACAAATTTAACTTAAAAACCTTTATCGGATACTCGATGGTCTAGTAGAATAGATGCAATAACTCCGTTAATGCTCTGTTTGAAATAAGCGAAGGAAACTTTGGAAATAACGTAAAAAATTTGGCTGCATCGTTGGCCAAAAAATTTCAAAATTTTGAGTTTATTTGCATTCTCATATTGTGGTATAATATTTTAAGTAAAGTTAACATTGTTAGTAAAATTATTCAAAAACCGAACTTGAATAATTTTTTGAAAGCTTATCGCTCCGATAAAGGTTTTAATGATCTATCGATTGATGCTAAAGAAATAGCATCGAGCAACGACATATAAGCTAAATTGAAAAAACAAAGAAGTCTAAGACCGCGAAAAATTAAAAAAGAACATTTTGATTATGAATGTGACGATCAACCGATCCACGACAAAACTTTAAAGTTCAAAGTTGATTGTTGTTTTAATGCTCTAGATGTAATCATAACATCAGTGGATGAGAGATTCTAATTACTTTCTTCTTAATCTAATAATTTTGCGTTTTTATAGAATATTGATAAATTTAAAAATTATTCTGAAAGCGAACAATTAGAATTATGGCAAAAAGTTGAAAAATTTATTAAACGACAAAACTCGCAATGAACGAGAACTAACTGCCGTGGAACTTGTTAAAGAATTGCAATATTTACAAAATTTTGATGAAAAAGTTATTACGTCTCCAGAATAAACTTTAAATTATATAATAATTAACAACTTAGTGGATTCTTTTCCTAATACGAGCATAACACTTCGTATTTTATTAACAATGCCGGCTTTTGTTGCTACCGCAGAACAATCTTTTTCAAAACTCAAAATAATAAAAATTATTTAAGATCGACCATGGGGCAAAACCGACTAACCCAAACAGCAATGTAAGCTTGTATCAAGATTGCAGCAAACTTGTCGTGACAACTATAAAACGTGCAGCAATATTGTCGTGACAAGTTTGGAGACTTGCAGCAAGTTTGCAGCAAGCTACTCAAATTTCTCAAGCGTGTGTCGTCAAAGTTGCCAATATTATCAATATTGCTGTAAACTTGCAGCAAGATTTGTAAACTTGGCAAGGAAAAAGCAAGCTAAAAGCAAACTTGCTGTAAGTTTACATGCTATCTGGGCTAGACGAACCACATCTTGAACAAAAAAAACTTAAACAAAAGAGCGACGTTAAATTAAGTTTATAGATTTTGTTTGAATGTTAGTTGTACATAATGTTGATAAATTGCAATTCTACAGTATTCTATATACAATCTTTTCAAACAAATTAAATAGTTTTCGTTGCGTGGAGTTACTCTTGACTTTGTACGCGTTTTCTCAAATTTTATTAAGGACTTCAGACGGTTTTTCTCAAAAAATTTTACTAAAACGATCTGCTTTTATTACAATTTATATAATTTGATTCGTATTTTACATATGGAAACACCAAAATTAGAAATAAGTCCACCGAGTTTTTCAAATTAAGCAATCTGTTACTTCTTGTTGCATCGAACTACTTTTGACTACGTACGGTGGTTCTCAAATTTTGCTAAAAAGACCCTTTTATTGAAATTTTTATAATTGCATCGTATGCTGCTAACATTTCCACATAGCAAAAAGTAGAACCAGAAAGCAGTTCTATTATTTTTTTCATATTAGACAATTAACTAGTCCACGTTGCCTGCATTTACTATTAACCTTGAACAGTTCTGCTCAAAGTTTACTTTTTATAATTGCATCGTATTCTACAAACGTTTCTACAGAGAATTAAACAAACGCAAAAACCAAAAGACAATTCCTCCATTTTTTCAAATTAAATAGTTGACGTTGCGTTGATTTACTCCTAAACATCCTGGTTTAATTTTGCTAAAAAGATTAACTTTTATGTAATTTCTATAAATGCAGCTCTTTTACATAGACAAACGCAAAACCTGAAAACAGTCCCCCATTTCTGAGGTTGTACTATTAAACTAACAGAAAAAAATCCAGCACAGATTTCACATTTCATAGTCAATTGTTTTAGTTGCGCAATACAAGAACATATTTCATTGTGTTCATTGTCAAAAATCTTTACTGCTACAGAATTCCAAAAATGTCTTTAGTCGTTTCTTTTAAAAGCATTAATGAGTGTAAGAAATGAATAGAAAAATGAGTTGTCTAAAAATATTTAATGTGTACTATCTGCATTGAAACATATTCACACATAAATAATTTGCTTCAAACAATCTATCAATTACCTTCTCACATAGGTGGTCTCAAAAATTAAAGTATCTTTGGATGCGAAACAATTAAGGCAAAGAAAAGATTTCACCTTTCTTTAAAAATTAATAATTATCGAACTTAAAAGTGTAACAAAAATAGCATAGCGAACAAATTAAATTACTAGTATTATACGTAATAATGCTGTTAGAAATTCACAGAATTAATTAAAAAGCTACCTTAAAATAATTCGTTTTTAACACAAATTGGTATAGAATTTTTAATAAACTAAGTAGAGAATTACATATAAATTTATTTATTGATACATTAATGAATTTGGTATTTAATACAAATACGATCAACTAATTTTCGTCATAATTTAAGTATATAACTGAAATAAAACTACTATGAACAGATTGATACATAACTGACACCGCTTGCAACAATGCAGCTGCAGTAATTTTGTCGTAAATTATGTTTCATAAAAGTGATAAATAAAAAAATAAGCATAAGTACATAACAACGGCAAAATTATTGTAGCTTTTCTAAGATTATTACATAATTTGTTTTTTTTTTACAATTTTATTAACGCTTTCCATTATTGTGAATGAGCGCACGTAAAGGTGCTTTAAATGTAGATGCAGCTTGTTGTTGAAGCTGATACGCCAACGGATGAATTTTAAATCCATATAATCTAAAAAATGCCAAATTAGTTTTTTTTTTGTTTTAGTATTAAGATACGTACCGTGGTACAAATTGGTTTGTCGGACGTTTTGGTCTGTATTCGGGATGAACCATAAAAAGCATGTGAGGAAAGCCGGTCCCAAAATATGCTCCGTCTGTGTGGTGATGACGAGACGATTTAGGAGTGTATACGTCCATACATTTAGGACAATATGATTTAACCATGGCTTCTCCGGGTATGTCCGATAAACCTACAAACGATTTGTATAACAAACTATTTTTAGTAAGGATAAAAGAACTAACCTAAAGGGAGCATTGGCTGAGATTCGCAATATACTCTTGGACAATGACCGAAATCTCCGGCTTGATATTTTTCTATCATTTGCGCTATTCCCCTATTAGTCAAAATATACCTAGCGTGTATTAATCCATACAGCATTTCTGCAGCTTGTTCTATAAGATCCGACTGATTTGGATTGTCGTCTAATTCGTCATCTACAATGTACATTAACAACATAACCTAAATATTTTAAAGTTAATTACCTGGTTCTAAATCTAATATCATATCTAAAGCTTGGCGATAATGGGGTACTTGTTCATTTAAACCTGTTAAATTGAATTTATCTTGGATATAATCTTCATCAACCTATAAAAAAATCGTTCAAACTTAACCACATTTATATTAGAACAGATGACTTACTTCACAAAAAAATTCATTTCCTCTTAAACCGCAGAACCACGAAATCCATGATACTTCTTCAGAACTGCTCATTTTTCTAAAAACGGCATTAAAAATAATTAAAACACAAAATTTTGCGTATTGTGGGTGTGCGACTTAAAATTCATTGACAACTGTGTTTACACCAGTTTATTGACGACTATGGCCAATTGCACGCGACGCATATTCCTATTTCCTACCCAACAAAATACGCATAAACCCATTGCGGATCAAATCTCGCTAATATTTAGGATTAATCAAGGCGAAATTAATAATTTCTTACCTTTTTGTACCTTTATTAGCCACGCTTACGCTACTACATCTACGACTACAACAAAAAGGAAAATGTAATCCGCGCCATCTTTCGTAATTTTAAACAAATGTTGTAGCACAGGCGGAGGGGGATTTTAAAAATAATTTTTTTTTACGTTTTTTTAAACAAAAAGCTAAATATTTTGAAAATGTCACACATTTGTAATTGACGGTTAAGGTAAATGCGTTTATTGTTGCGCGTACCTATACATTTTAATTAATTTTTGACGGACCAACCAAAAGTTAGTTTAGCCTCTCCACTCTCTGATCTTGTGTTCGTTTTATTTTCCATACAATTACAGGTTCCAGAATGTTGACTTCCTTGTTGTTGAGACAGTATCTGTTAGTGGATTCTGTTAATTAATTGACAATAACATTAGTGCTTTGTTTACTTATAAGGAAAATTATTTAAAATGTGATCGCATGTGGACAAGTAATTTTTAGGTAAGTGTTAAATTAGTATTAACTAAGTGACGTAACAAATAATTACTCTACTCATTAACAATAAGCATTTTTTTTTACATTGTTTCTAACTTTTGAACTTTTTTATGTCAACATGACAGATAACAGACAGGATTGTACTATTATCAGAGCCGTCTTTAGATTTTCGTTAAACAATATCGGTTCCATATGTGCCAAGGGACAGTGTTTGATAGAATCCCATTACATATTTGTTGATAACACAGCGGCGACGTTAAATAGAACTTCCAATTTAATTGTATAAGTACCCATATTTTAACTTGTAAACATTCTACGCTTAATCTTTTTCACCTTGAAAATTATCCTTTGTTCTGTTTTTATTCAATTTATCTAGTTGCTTAGTACCTCCTCGTCGTTAAAAAGCATAGATCTTTGTTCAAATTGGGTAGGATTTAGTTTTCCTGGATGCAATATAGATAAAACTTTACAGTTATTTAGAAATCTACCTGAATAGGGTATGACACCCCGTTGCTTTTTGTTTTATGGCTTAGTAATGCTCATTATGAATTGTATGTCCCTTTAAAGAAGATAACATACATGGTACAACGGTTTCGTTGATTTAACCTTCGATTTGTACCTAAATGAAACTCAAACACGAACAATTTAATTTCTAGCTTCAATTAATGCAATTATTGGAAGCTAATTGGTTTTATGTGTAATTGTGTACTGTGGAATTGTACTGACGTAAAATGGTTATATTTATTTAAAAAACCAAAAATAGAATCATAAAAGCAAATCGACTTATATTCCAGTTAACTAAATCATTTAAATATTTGTTTGAGGTGCTGTGTGAATCCTCAACTGTCTACTTTGGTTTATATAGGGACGTTGGCAACCCTGGTTACTGCTCAGTAGTCTCGATCTCGGCCAACTATGACCTGTTTCTTCCTTCTTATCTTGTAATAATATTTCTTTGTTTTGGTATCGTCTCGTATCTGGATTCTTGCCTTTCTTTCCCTTTTTTGATTTATGATATGCTTTTACGGCGCATTTCTTTTGTATTTATGTTTATTGTGGCTTGAGCTTGTTCTGTTACTTTTCTCATCCAACGTATGTAAATCGTATGTTTGTCGTCTTGTCCAGTTTGAACTTGTGTATCGTATTTTTTGTCAGTTGTGTTTTATTATATTATTTAGTTTTTGTTTTTCCCATACTCTTTTTCCTCTGCTAGCAGATCTATACGTATGACCCTGCTAACTATTTTTGTTTTTGTTGTGATCGTTCAATACGCAGTCTATTCTTAGTGCAATTATTTTTTGGGTACCTTCCATCATTCTTCTACATTTATTCATCATCTGTGCTTTCAGACGGCCGCTCCATCTGCTAAGATCGTGTTTGCAATGTTTTCCATTTTTTTTTTCGGGGTTTGGTCATTTATAGTCAGCATTAGTGTGGTGGCAATATATTTATTGTTTTTTTCACGTCTCTTCGATTTTAAACTTGCAGTCGAGTTGCAGTCTATTTTAACACGTAAGTGACCTTTTGTTACCGAACTCTGTAGTGGTGGAGAAAAATCGATAGTTTTAACTATCGATAGTGAGCGATAAAATAATGAAAACCAACAATGTTTCTAAAAGTTTATAATAGAATACGTATAAGAGTAAACTGTGCGTTTAAAGCTAGCGCGATTTGGTCATTACAATAGCCTAGCATGGAATAGGTTGGTTTTTTGCTACCTTTGGCGCACTACAAAAATATGCTAAAAGATTTCTTCGTGTGCGTACATCTTCGATTCCATCTGAAAGGATTTTCAGCAAATCGAGTCAAATTCCTTCAGACAGAATGCCACGCATAAAACCAAAAACGTTAGGTGGTTATTTCTTAAACCAAAATAAATGGATCGTGTAGGATCTGTAGGTTAACAAATTTAAATTAACTTCTTAACAAAATTTCAAGTTAAATTTTAACTTTAAATTTTGATACTATCGAAAACTATCGACGGTGTCGACTATGGATATTTTTCCACCACTAAATCTCTGTGTCGCTATTTTGATTTGTTTTAGGCTAGAAATCGGTCTCTGCTTTTAGGCCTGCTAGTTTTAACTTTTTATTTATTTTTGTTTCTAGTTGCCTACTATATCGTTTTCACAATTTCTTTTCTGTCCTCTTTGATTAATACTTTGGTAAGCATATGAAATCGAGGGGTCTATCACGCAAAAAAAATGTACACCTATTGCCGTATTCGGCAATAAAATGTACGTATTTCCTATTGCTGATATTACTGCAGTAATTTCCTAACTATTGCCGAAACTTCCTCAAAGTTGCTGTTATTGACTAATTATTACCGTTATTGCTGTAAATTTCCGTATTTTTCAAGATATTGCTTTCATTGCCGAAACTTTAAAATGGAAGAGATTTACACGGATTTACAAGGATCCAATGACAACTTAATTTTTGACTTACATAAGAAACTTTTGGGTGCCTTATCTATAGAAAAAAACAGCAAAATTTTGTTTTAGTAATAATATGAAGATTGAAACCAAATGTAGGTTTCTGACTTAAAATTACATACATATAGGTACATTCCAAGTTACATTCTCATTTGTTACTCGGTTGGCCGGTTTATAGAACGTCAATTAAAAAGTTAATTGCATGATAACATTTTAACATCGCATTGGCTGGATTTGGTTATGGTTTCCCTCATTAAAATTTATTTTCTATAAAATATTAAATTAAGTTTTTGTAAACTGGCCGACTGGCCCTATTTATGTACCTATACATATTACGTTTGTAATTTAGATCATTTTCTTCTTACCACAAGTCCAGGTAAATTATATAACAAAAAATTTAAATAAAACAGATATTTATTGAAAAATTCAAGGAAGAATTGAGTTTTACACTTGGTTTTACATCTTGTTTTCCCGTAAAATATATATTTTGAATCAATTTCTTGTACGTCATCGTTTTTAGGCCAAACAAAAACGTCTAGGTTGTTTTTTTTTTCATCATTGATTTTTATAATTCTACCAATATACCACGTAATATCATAATACACGGCGTAATACAGTTCTTCCTCTAATTGTAAATCAATGTCTTTCTGGTTAGCAGGAATTACTTCGATGTCCTCAAGCTCATCTATCTCGTCATCTGAGTCATGGAGTTCCATAACTTCTTAACATTCAGAACTTTCACCAGATTCAGAAATATCTTCTTCTTTTGCCGAATTCCCTCGCGGTTTTCTCACAGTTTTGCTTCTATTTATGACACTTTTGGTTGTCTTTTGGTTAGTATTTTTATAAAGATTTCGTTTTGGGTTGTACATGTCCCTCACGCGGAAGTGTCGATCTGAGGACATTCTTCCTTTTCTTTCGTCAAATAGCCAACATATACTAGATTTTCTTACAGTTTTTTGTTTTCCGTTAGACAAGGTAATTTTTAAAAAAGCCGATGGGTTTTTGGAATTACTAGTGGCATAGTCCTTGAAATTCAAATCCTCCAGATCCAATAAATTTTCAACTTCCGCGACAGTTTCAGCTAAACTTTCAGTCTCAGAAGTTACTTCGTTACCATCTTCACTTTCCTTTTCTAACTTTTCACCACTTCCTTCATCATCTGTCTCTGAATTCCCAACTCATTAACATCTTTAAGTGAGTCTAATTTTGCTCTTTGTAACATTTCTTTAATATCATCAGTCGTAGGGTATTGAGCATTATAAAGAATATCACCTGCTCCAAGTTTTTCAGTTTTCCGCGGAAATACAATATTGTCAGCTGTAAAATAAATTCCATACCTAGTCAATTTTAATCAGATTTTACATTTACATATTTTCTATAGACATTTCAGAAATAGTGAGCGTGCGGCAGTAGGTATGTTTTTCTTAAGTTATAACGAAACAACCTTGGGTATCATTAAACCCGATTAAACCAATCAATATCATATATCATCATATCTATACGAGTATCTATAAATATCTACCCGTTTATACCAAGGTCTATACCGTATAGATAAAAACAACGAAAAGTGGATGCCCAATTTCACTAATATGGACGGGATAATAGAATTACATACCTAAATCAATACTAATTCCGTTGAGAACTTGAATTCTATTTAGTCTTCTTATTATATCACGGAGCGAATAATTTACGACAGTTGACTGTGTAGTTGTCATCGATCTTGTATGTCGAAAAGTTTCTTCGCAGGGCTGGCTTGAATACAGCCAAGGCAAAAGATCACCATTTCTTCACAGCTCCTTTTCGATTTCAATTTAAAATGACTTACAAAGTGTGCGTTAAAATTAGACATCACCCATTTTTTACCATATTTAGCATTTACGCAGTACGCTTTGGAGATATGATCACAATATATGCAGCTGATCTTAATAATACTTTCAGATTCAATTTCAAAATTAATATTTTCAAGTAGTGTCTCTAACTGTTCTGAAAGATTTTTGAGCTTTTCATAACCGTCTGTATCTTTTCCTGTTACATTAATTTCTTTTTTACATAATGACTTAATATAATTTAATGTCAGCGTTTTAATATGTTCTATCGGTTCTTGAGGTTTGCTGTTTGCCTGATTTCCTTTTCTAGCTTCTTGAGATATACCTTTCTGATTTTCCTCCTGATGTTTAGCTTTTGTTTTTTTTTAAATTTTAATTTGACTCAACAAAACTAAATGTCCCTAGACAAGTTTAAATTTACTTGGATTATTGGCATATGCGCCGAAAAACAATTGTTTCTGGTCCGATCTTATAAGACTCTGCAAATCCTCCCGAGGGAATTTTTCGATATTAGATATATTCTCGGCAAAATTGTCCTTAAGTGAAGTCAACGAGAGAAGGTTATCGTAACCAGCAGCGTTAAGAACATAGTTTAGAAATTTTGACGGAAATTCTTGGACAATTTCAGTAATTTCATCTTCAATCTTGAGTAAATCTAACGAGATAAAAAACAAAGTAAAAAACACTTTCTAATTCCTTCTGACGCGTAACGCGCGTGACTATTGAAATTTTCATTTAGTGTTGGGCACGGTACATTTGTTTCTAAGTGAATGGTAATTTTACTATGACCAATGCAAATGCTGTGACCATAGATCTTTGACCCACTAACATGGCGCAGTAAACACAATATGCCACGATTGTATATCGAGATCGAGTCAGCATTACGTCATGTATAACTTTTTATCACATTGTTTTACTACGTTTGCCAATACTATATGATCTACAATTACTACAACAGACTCTTCACGTAAAGGAAATACTTTTGAACATTCGATACTAAACACAAAAACATTTCCATCACGTAAGTAAGTAACATCTCAACTTTACATTCCTCTGTCGCAGTGAAACACCCTTAATGTACTTTTATTTTACTGGGTAACGTCCACAACCAATCCTAACTGGAAATTTTAATAATCGTTCATCAGCTCTTTACAATTTATAATTTGTTATGAAAAAATAGTTTACGCGTGAAGTCCCATGCACAAACATAGATTAACAAAGATTGGCACAAATGAACAAGTTATAATACGAAATGCAAAGTTGTGAAATATCTGTTCTGCACACTGCATATGCGTGAACCGCGGGAAGAGTAGGAGGCGAAAATGACCTTCAATGTAGCACAATTAATCAGGGAAATATTGTCTTTATTTCCCAAAATTTCCTAACAATTGCCTAATATTGCCGCATATTGCCGTATATTGTCGCATATTGCACAGTACTGCTTCTATTTCTTTTACTGCTGGTTATTGCCGCTATATTGCTTGTTTATTGCCGCCTATTTCCGAAAATATGTACACCTATTGCCGAGGGTGATAGACCCCTCGTATGAAATAGTGTATATTTCTTTTATGGTTTTAGCTGAAATAATGTTATAGCATTAATTCCATAGCGTTAGGCCGAACATTGAACCTTGCGATACTCCACATGCCAATTCCGTTCCGCTTTTTTTCTGTTTTGATACTTCTATCTTTTAGGTATAGCAATTACACATCTTTATGGCGTATGACATCAATTAAAGTTGCGCGAAAAGGTGAAATATTCGGTAAATAGCGAAGTCTAAAAATATATAGATCACTTCTATCTCTGCCAATCCTAAAACAGAACTTTTAGTATTATTTGGTCGTTTGCTTAATAGTTTTGTTAGCTCAATCATATTTTCTTAAGGTTTTTTTTTCTAACATTCAGAAGTTTTAGATTTATATAATGTGTTTCTTCTTCTTTTTTATTTTGTTTCTCGATGAGAACCAGGTTTCGAGTTTTATTTTTTCTATCCTGTTGGTAACTCTCTATTTCGCAGCAGACGAATATATATTAGCGCAGACGTTGGCGTATTTGGTTGCTATTAATTTAGTGACTTGGTATGCAGCTTTATTTCCGGATTCTCTGACTTCTTTGATGCATTTTGTAATTCCTTCTATTGTTTTTGTTGGGTTTGCGTTTTTGTTTTGGTAATTATTTTTTGGCTATTTTGATTTATGTTTCATCTGTTAGTGCGCTTGGTTGTTTACGCCTTACTTTTGCCATTAATATTTTGTAACCATTCTTTTATAGATTTCTGTTCATTGTGTCACAATGAATATTTGTCATTCCGTTTTTTTGGTTTCTTTATATAGTTTTTTAATTGTTGTTTTACATTGTATAATGTTTTTATTTGTGTCGTCTTGCGTTATTCTTTGCTTATTTTTTATTTTTTCCTTCTGATTTGTCGGCAGTCTTTTTATTTTATGTAAGTTTTGTGTCATTAGTTATAGTTAAGGTGTCTATGTATGTTCCTTTTCACGCCTATGTGTTTGACTCGTGTTTTCAAAGCTGGGCGTGTTTTGTTGAGTATATTGTTAATTTTTTTCTTGCTGTCTAGTCGACTAGCATGTTTTCTTTCTTGTAGGTGTGGTTTAACCTCTACTCATACATTTTTGCGTTGAAATTTTCGTATGTTATTATTTTCTCTAGTGTTTATAATGGCTTTGTAGAATTTCTAGCCCGTCTTATGTACTTTTTGGTGATATGTATTAGGAGAATGTAACTATTTTCCTCGTGTGGGCCTATAGAAAGTCATTCTTCTTTCCCATCTCTCTTATTATTTCTCTTATTTTACGATTTAAATAATCACATTAGAGTTATTATTAACTTCTTGTATTCGAATCATTTTATTAACTTTGTTTTATTGCATTGTACAAGTAGCGTCAGATCTCTGCAGTGTATGCTTTTTTCTAATCTCTTATTTTGAAATAGCATTTGTTACTGTATTCTTATCGTTTTGACATTCTGCAGATCTCTGTCTCTGTAACATTTAAGGCATTAGTCCTTGGTTGTTTTGTCCCTGTTTTACTTTTTTCATTTTTATTAGCTTCTCTGCTGCTTTTTTTTGGTTTTTTTTCTGTTTTCCATTTCTATCTAGATGATTTTTTACTTGTTTGTTCTCCTCTTTTCTTATGTCTTTTTTAGTTTTCTTTTTATTTGATTCTTAAACTTCTTCTTATTGCGTTCTATTTTTTTCTTACGTATATGTATATTTACGTTTTCATTTTATAAACTATTGACATTATTTATGGTAGCGCTTTCTGCTGATACGTTTTAATGTTTTTTTATTATCTAGGCATAGAAAGCTTCTGCGGTGGATTTTGTAATTATGGTTTCTTCTTTTTTTGGTATAGCATCTTTGTGCTGTTCTGTTTGGTGTAGAAGTTGATATTTTTTCTTTTGTTATATTTTAATAATTTTGTAATTGTCTACTTTTTCGTAGATTGTTTTGTATCTATAGTTCTCTTTCGTTACTATCTTTTTTTTTATTGCTTTAATTATATTTTTCCTTAACGTTTCTTTTTTATTTGCCGATTTGCTTCTTTACACTAATATCACTATTTGTGGCCTTTTCTGTTTGGGGTTTTTTGAATTTTTTCCTATGGTGTTCTGTTATAATTGTGAAGACTTATGTCTTTTTTGTGTCTATTATGCGTTGTTGTTTTTGCTTATATGTGGCGTCTTCTTCTGTTTGTTGCTTTGCATAATATCAAACCTATGTTTTCTCTAAACTAAATTTAAAATGTATGTATGTTTTGCTTTGTCGACCGGTTTTTAAGCAATTCTTAATGTTTCAGGCTTTGCAAATGTGACTTTTAACTGAACATCTGCGCTTAATTGATTACACACATTTGCTCGCTACAATTTTGAAAAGAAAAGTACAAACCCATAAAGCTTCTTTGTTGAAAACTGTTAAGAAATCAATATCTATGTATGTAGAATCATTAAAAATTCTGTGTTCCGAGATCTAAATAAACTATATAGGAATTTCTCAGATGTTCTCGTCTCATTAAACATCATTAATTAAAGTTCTTGTTTTCTAAAAATCTGTTAATTTTGAAGGATTTTCAAGTTATGTGTTATACACATGCTTAATTAGAAAGTTTTATCGTGTATGTTAAAAATCGTGATTTGAATAAACTTGCGACAAGTATGTAGAATATTAATTCGAATAATGCTATTTTCTTATTTTCACGCAACATGAAATAAAAACTGAAAGTTCTTGACATAAAGTGTAAGGGGTAATGTGTGTCAAGGTGGATAAAAGTGTGTCTAGGTTTACATTTTAATAAAGTAAAGAAAGCAAATACATATACGTGTGCGTGTTGTATAAGTAATTTCATAAAAACTTTAGTTTATGCGACACTTTCTAGAAGATAAGGAAAGAAATGCATTGCAGCGAAATATAAATAAACAAGTATGATAAGTAGGTACATTACTTTTTCCAACAATGTTCGTAAGACGACTTCATGTCTGGGCATTTTGTCTCGACATTATTGACGTAGTGTTAGTGAAAGTTCATTGTTTACAAACATTGAGATGAATTTTCAGTATTTTTCATTACTATGACGACAATATAAGGAAATATGAAATAATTAATTGTGTTGTTTCATAAAATTCTTGAATTCCTTGCATTATAAATAATTTTGTTGACCGAGTTCTCAATCCAGTCAAAACGAACTATATGCCAACATTACTGCAAAACATTATTATTATTTTTAAACCGTATTAATTAATTGCATCGACATTTTTTACATAGGTATTGAGACCGCGTTTTTAGTTCTTGTGTTTGGTAGTTATGAGGTTTTGTTTTTATATAATTATTTATTATTACTGGATAGTAGTGACTCAACGACGCATAGAAATGAAACCTAATTTATCTATTAGCAAAGCTAAAGTGTGATAAACCGTATTACAGGAAATTGCGCAGTTTCTTTAATCCTTTCTGATATAAGCTTTTATTTCTTATCGATCGATATTGTCAGTATCTTTTTAATTAGTTTATTACTATTGGTACTATATGTAGTTACATAAAAGGATAAAATAATTTCGATTATTTAAAAAAATTTATATTCAAAATTATTTATTGTAACTTTGGATTCTTTGCAATTTCTAAAAAGATTCTTTTGATATAATTAAAAGTATATCTTTAATTAATTCGGTTGGGGATTTTCTATTCAAAATTCTATGCTGATACAGGCACGAGACAATTAAATCCATTTTAGCATTGGTTATACATTTACTGATTTTACTTTTTTTCTTGCTCGATTAAAAGCTTTTATACTGATTAAGAAAAAGTAATATACTAATACTTTGGATTCAATAACAATAAATTACCAGTCCATAATCGTGGTTATTTGTAGATCTGAGATTCATAATGGGAACTAGCTTAAATGTTAAATTCTACTGCATAAAGTCTTAAAGAATTTAGCGAGAATCGCGTTAAATAGAAGAAAAAATGGATCATTGGCGCATACAGTTTTTGTTTGCTGCCATGAAAAAACTTTAATTGATATATAATTAATTAGGACCGAGAATCGTATTTGAAGTCGTTAAATACTAGACTACATTAAATATTCGAATATGTTACCATTTAGTGTTCTTATTTATCCTCACAGAATATATAAATAAAATGGATTTTTTAATGCTCTAGATTAGTTTAATATCTATAAAAATTCAGTTCAACATGTATGTTATTTTATATTAAATAATATAACTATTAATAGATTTGAATAATTAATATTTGCATACCGGGTTATTAATGTAGGTTTGTATATGTGCTGATTAAGAAATAGAGTAAGGAATGGAAGTCATTGACAACGAATGGATAACGAGTACGAAAGTTTGCAGCCGACCCGAGAGGCGAAGCTGCAATTCATACGAGTTGGCAATGCATATTCTTTACAAATTATACACTACTGTTTTTAAGATTATATATTTATTTATACAATTAAGTCAAATAGAAATTAAACTTTAACTAAAACAATCGACGTTTTCATTTGCTGAGCTATCTCTCTCTCTCTGTTATGTATAACGATTTGGCGGGAAGGACTTTGCCGTGTGTTTCTTATGGAAACTTTAATTTGTTAATTTAAAGTTATTTATTATAGTTCCAAAAGAAATTATGTAATAAAGTTATTGGTTTGTGATAGTATTTAAAAAAAAAACATTTAAACATGGGACTTAGTGTATTTAATTTTCTAAACAGGTTAAATTTTTACTCATGAGTACATGTATAATAAAACTTGCGCATGCGTAAAACATATATAATCTTTCTTTGTTTTTTAAATAGGTCAATTAGCGCGGAAAATAAAAACCTAAATTTAAATTTAAAATTAAAATTTAAAAGTGATGTTTCAAAACTTTGTATTTATTTTATGTCAATTTGTTTGCGTTGTATAAGTGTTACTATTATTTATTTCTTAACTTTTAGCTATTCATTACTATTTACAAAAATTCTGAATATTAAAATATGCAATTTTAGTTAACCTCAAATCATTTACTACCTTAATTTTTTTTATACATTAATTCCAAGTTAAACTTATAAATGAGCTGCATCAGTTTGAAAACATTGATTGTTTACAAAATTTTGCTTTTGCAGTCAGTCAAAGATAATCTATTCATGCCGAAGCCTGAATCATTAACAATGTCGCCAAGTTCTTCCTACAAATGCGATGTTGGTCTGTGACCTTTTTCTTAGAAGCTGCAACAGACTAACATTTAAATGTGACTTACAAAGCAAATAAGGTACACGAACGGTTACTTTGTAGCGGTATATTTAAGGCGCCGGCGCCGTTCCGTCTAACAGTTTTGGAATAACAGGTTCCAGGCACGTTTGTTATGTACGGCACGCGGATCATAAACCAATTCCCGGTGCATCATTTTGTCGTCATTAAGAACAGAAATACTTTCCTAATTTTGATGAAGTAATTAGATTTTTATAAAAATTTATTTGGTACGAAATTTCAGATTCTGGTTTACACCAGAGTGAATTTGTAGAATACTTCAAAACTTGAAAACTTCAAACAATTTCGTCAAATATATTTAACTTATATGAAATGTAGATAAGCAATTGTATTTACTTTGTTCAAGCGAAAAAAGTACATACTACTTAATTATTTTTTCTCCGTATTTGTCATTAAAAAGTGACATAAAGGTGAAGTTGTCAAACACAATTAATGTACGAAATATGTTTTGTGATGATAAACAATCAGAAATAACTAGAATGTTATCTGATACTTTGTGAAAAACTGAAAAATGTTATAACTGGCAAATAAGACAGTGTTGAGGAGTCTGAATGTTTAAATCTGACCTATTCCAAAATATTAATTTTTTTTCTTGGTTGAGTCAAAGTCTCAAAATAAAATGAAATTTAAGGGAATAGACATATCTACGAGCGGAGCGTCTGTTAGATCTGATTGCTGCAATATTCTACCAAGTATTGCATCATTTGACATCGATTGCATTTTACATTGCACACGGATAGAGCTTTGCATACATCTTCACATGTCAAAACTTCTTTCTTTGAACTTGCAACCAAATAATGTAGTATTAGAAATTACTCTATTTAGTATTTAATTGCAGTTCGTTTAGTGCAACTTGGTTTCTTATATACAAATTTGTTCTTTTTATAAGGGTTAATTTGGAACTTTATGTTTTAAAAAATAAGGAAAAATAAAAGCTGGGTTGAAAGTTTATGCTTACATACTATTTTTATCACTTTTTTACTAGTGTTTAGAAAAGTTTTATTTCATATTAGAAACACTGCTTTTTCTAAAAAGTGCCAGAATGTTAAATTGTTCGTGGGCGAAATAAAACTCATTTACCACGAGTAGTAAAATTTATTTACATTTTTTTTTGTCTGCATTCCAACAAGGGTTACTATAGTAACCTTGAAGTCGGATGTACAAAAAATAAGTTGATTCTGTAGAGCATAAATAATTTATCTTTCGTAACTATACAAAGATATCGTTTACAAGTTGTCATTATCGCAATATAATAATGCTATTAATCTTTTTTTTTAAACGTCAACTTGTCAGTTCTTGTGTGGCATAGTTTTAAACCTAATATACTCCTATAGGATTTTTCCCGTGTAGTTGAACAAAGCTAAAAAGTATTTTAACCATTTGCAACAGTTCAAAATGTTTATAAACGTGTCTTTGCTAGTTTCAAATATGTGTTTTTAAGTTTTGACCCAAACATTTAGGCAGATAGGAAAAAAAGCGAAAACCTGCTACTGTATTTCACAGTGTTGTTTTTAGGTATTATGAATTTGGTTTATTGGTATAAATGCTATCACGCTGCTGCATTCCTCTACAAAACTGATACAAATTATAAAATAAAGGTTTTTACAGAATTCCATTACAATTTGTAACACCCAAAAAATACACGCAACTACATAAAATTTGCAAACTATATGTTACTATTTTACATCATATATTTAAAAATTTATGATTATAAGCGACTCTCGGTTCGACTCACTCTGAACACCAGAAACTTATCATATCTTATATACTGATTACTGCCTTCTCACATTGATGCTTTAGCCGATTCTCAATTAAACGTTTGCGAAACATTTTAGTATTACACTTCTGTTCCACAATAGCGTGTCGATCGTATCTTCTGAGTAAAAGAAAATTGTTCAAATTAACAAATATAATAATTGCACTATAATGCATTGCTTACTAGTATGTCGTCCAGTCGCCATCATTGTCGATTTCGCTGTTGGGCATACTTTTGACGAGTTTTTCTGCTATTGTCTCGGGTAGAGACTTTCATGTTCGTGGAGTGTGAGGTGACAGCTGCTTCGGATTGAAGACTCGTTTTTTTTGAGCTTGATCTTTATGCAATGTAATGTCGTAATGCCAGTTTTTCATTTTCATTCTGTGCACGCACGGCTTTGATGCTTTGGGTCGTTGTCCTCTTGAAGCACCCACAAGATATTAACTGGGCCAAACCATCTTCGAGCAGAGTTCAATAAACATTGTTTATATGTTTTGTCTATTTTTTGTGAATTGAGATTGTCCGTAAACAGATACGAAATTCCAAATCCTTGTTTGCAGAAGCAACTCCATACATGTATGTTTTTGTACCTCTGGTCTAAACAGAGAATTCCTTGCTAAAGATGACGTTGGTGAAATTACGATATTAATTCTCGCTCGTTCAAAAACGGTTTTTTTTACTTTGTGCATCGTCACCCATAATTAGCATCGTGTAATTAACGTTGAATAGCGTTCAGACTTACTTCTACCGTTGCTTCTACACCATTTTTTCAAAAGTAATTTGGCTTTTAACGGAGAACACCCGAGATTTTTTACAAACATCTTTAAAATTGCTTTGTCTAGCGATGCGTGCTACGTTCCGGCAGGTCGTCAACATGTTATGTTGTTATATCTTTTCACTCCCTTCTTAATGAATGATACTGACCTGCCCATGATGCAGCTGGCAGCTGCAAACTACGTTTTTGGCTTTTTTATGGCTACAAAGAAACAGTGCTTTGAAGTGACTAGCGTACGCTGCACTCATTGCCGGTAATGTACACAAACAACAAACCACACTACTGCTTTAACCTCAAAGAATTGAAGCCAAGTGTTTAGGGAATCGGAAAAACCGAATGTTAGACAAAACAACACGCACTGCTGGAACAGAGTGTAAATAGGGTCAAACTACGTTTTACTGTATAACTAAAATTTCATAGAATCAATAATATATGAACAAAAAGAAACATCATAGTAATAACAACCGCAATTGACAAACATTTTATTTAGTTGATCTCGATATAATGCAACCACTTCCTTTCACGGCATAGAATATAATTCAACCTTGCAGGGTAATCGTAACAATTCGCACAAACGTATTCCATCCCAAATCAGTAAAATTTGTTAGAGGATGTATTTGTAAATTTGACACACTTAAACGCCTTAATTGCCAATTGAGGACCATGATGACGTATCACAATAATATTCCAAAATATTGTTAATCATCCGAAAGTAAATGTATTCAGTGCAATTTATACCACCCTTAGTAAAGCGTTTTATCAGAGATTGTGTATATAAGGAGCGGTTACATTGGTGCAAATCGCTTTTTCTACTTGAACCACTTTTAAATTATCAAGTAATAAAAAAAACCAAACAAAAAATATTATATTACAAGGAAAAAACTCATTTAACGTTGGAGATTTTTTTATTAGCCGATGAAACTATAATCACAAAATTTGTGCACAGAAATTAAGCATTAGTTGTGCCGTTTATAATGTATCTAATCTTATCTGACCTGGAATTACTATCATTTTATAGTTATTTCAAAAGTGATTATGTGCATTGTTATAAAGGAAGCCGCATAATTCGGTTTTATAGATAAGCCGATAAAAATTATCTTAAGTACTTAAAACTTATACTTTCCAGAGTTCATAAATAGTACCGAACGTATGCGATTTGTGTGTTTTGATGTTAGTTGTATTGTTAAGAATATTAGTTGGTTTTTAAAGAATAATGTACTGTTTAAACAATATTTTGTTTGGTAGCTCTAATACCATTGATTATACAATCCGTCAAGCGATTTATTTACATTCGTGCTAATGTGACATTAAAGTATTATTGGGAATAACAGACTTTCTGTGGTCGAATCTATTCTCAAACTGAAATTTTTTTTGTGTGCAAAGTTCTTTCATTCCAACTTTCTGGTACACATTTAAAAATTACCGGATCTATATGTTAAAAGGTTTTTTACCGTTCTCTTGTATTTTATACACAATTTTTTATCATTTGAGTCGATCTAGAAAAATTGTTTTCCGTGCCTTTTTTTATTTCATTTATTTTGTGATTATAAGCGACTTTCTGCTTAGACCGCGTCGTGTTAAACACCCAGACTTAGGCCTGGACCTAGTCTCTCTTTGAGAGCCAA
Source organism: Aquatica leii (assembly GCA_035610365.1). Lineage (NCBI taxonomy): Eukaryota > Metazoa > Arthropoda > Insecta > Coleoptera > Lampyridae > Aquatica > Aquatica leii. Next base: position 40,820,052 of record CM069433.1, on the reverse strand, counting down.
AACAAGAAGTAGAACTTAGGCTTTGTCGTATTGTTTGGGTTCACGAACGACAATACGGCAAAGGCCAAGTTCTACTTCTGGTTTTGGCTCTCAAGGAGAGGCTAGGACCAAGCCTAAGTCTAGGTGTTTAACTACGACGCGGTCTAAGCCGAAAGTCGCTTATAATCATAAACATAACAACCGCAAAAGCTTAAGATTTTATATCATTCATTTTGATTCTTTTTCCATTAATTCTACTAAAAACGTATTAGTTCAAGATTATCAAATATTTATTTTACTTTTGAATAATTTCAATAATACATTTTTTTAAACTAATGTCACACTTTTAATTATTTTTATATATCAGACATTACTATTATCGTATTATGTATACATTGTTACCAACCTTTTCCCGTAGTGGGCCTCGTTGGTAACAATCAGCAAAACATAGAATTTACAGATTTTTATTAGCAAATAGAATGATTAGTAATCATCGCAAAGTTCGAACTTGATTGATTAACTAATTAACTTACGTACAGTCGTGACGCATTACGAATCGACAATTGTAATTACTAACTCCGCTTAAAGAAAGAAAATATGCAAAACTTACCTCACCGAAGTTATTTGGTATCGAGTAGTAACATTCACTACCCCTTAGGTATTTATAATCGACAAAATGCGTAGTAGGTAAGCTTACGTACAACGATTTGTGCCTAAATCTGACTTGATTACAATCAAATTGACGGGTGTTAGATCAGCGTACACACGACAGTTGTTTTACATAAATGTTACGATGCTATCACACTTACGATTGAAAGTAAAGTTTTAGTACGATATACGATTAAAATGTTGCATGTTACAAATTAGAAAAATTATTAATACAGTGAAATCAAATTTTAAAACAGCTGAAGATATAGAATTATAAAATACAATTAAGACAGTTGTTGTTCAATACGATACTTGTCGATAAGTTTGACTGAGGCTCAAACGGTAATCACCACATAGAAAATTTATGAAATAGCTTCTAAAGGTTACTGGATCATTCTACATGGACCACAAGAAACATAATCCTTTTAGTTTAAAACTTATGGGAAGAGAGAGCAGTCTCAAACCCTAGCAAATTCGCTAAAAGAATTTTTATAGTATTGAAGCAACATGGCTGCTTAACAAATTTTACCTACCACCGCTGATATAATCTACCAAATCGCTAAAACGTAAGAGGAATAACCAACTATGAAATTTGAATATAAAGAAGAATTACTTACAGTTTAGCGAAAAGCGTTTAGATAAAATCTAGCGATCTCAGGAAAGCAAAGTACGAAATGACTGAGTAAAAATTTCTTACCCTCTCGCTTTTTCTTCCGTAACTGTCAATTTCCATTACGTATCGGCGAGAAATAGTAACGGCGTGAATTTTACTTCAAATTATTACTTAAGCGAATATAAAAATAACCACATGTAACAACATAGTATTAAATTATTTTGCTTTAATTATTAATTACAAAACGATTTTAACGATGTCTAAATTATCAAACTCTATAGTTTTTACCAAGTTATTAATATAATTAATTTTAAACTTGACCAATTTAAAAGTTAGGAACCATTTTAATTGAACTAATTCTTTTAAGTCAGCATTTTTTTGAACTTTTACATTTAAAATTGCCTCATTTTAAGTTGAATTAGCTATAAGTACTTTAAGGTCAATTTTGTTAACACTGTAGAAATTAACAAACGCTTATCGAGTTTATAACATAAAATGTTTAATGTCAAATACACTTAATTTTAATACATAATTTCGAAAATAGTGTTTCTAACTATGGCTTTGTTTTTTCTAAATCTATATAAATTTCAAATGGAAATGCAATTAGATTACAAATTACGAAATTCGTTAGATCAGTTCAAGTATAATTATTGACCAAAACATGTTTGATAATAATTGTTCTTGTTATTGATTCGTTGGTGCTAAAAAATTGTAGTATTTAATAAAGTTTTTTATATGTTTAAAAACAAGAAGAGGATTTAAAAAAACATGTCTTATTGAAACGTATTTACGAATTTGTTTATTGTGATTACTAAGAAAACAACAGCAAACGTATACCCTTATAACATTTTTGAGATTGAATTCGTTGTGAGCTCTTTCAAAGTCTTCGGCCATTATTCTATCATTTAGATTTTTTAATGGTGTGGTCTATTCGAGCACGACATCTGTAGGGGTCGATTTTACCTTCTAACAAAACTGATAATAATATAATAATAATAATAATAGATTCGTAATGACCCATATTAATGAACGATTTTGAACCAATGAATGAATTTATATTAATGAACGATTTTGTATAGCAACCAATGAAATCGTTAGCAACCACTGATTTAACGATATTGCACGACTACTGGATATAACAACGGGTTACGTATACTTCAGTTTCCTTATAACTTCACACCTTTTACTAACGTACGATCCACGAAAAACTTTAAAATTAACTCGTTTGTTAATCGGCGACAAATAATCTCGACAATATTAACGCGTTCGCTCGCTACACTCGCTCACGGCGTTAAAATTACTCGATTATTAAATCGCTATCATTAACAACCTTGTTCGTTAAATTACTATTACTAAACTAAGGAAAAATCTCAAACTATCTGTTGCCTATTAATAAAAACAATCCAAATTTTTTTAAACATATTTTTAACGCTTAAAACCATGGAAACGTTTTACTTGCGAAAATACCCAAAAATTGTTTTTTACTTTTTATTTAATTTGTATGCATACTCATGTTGCTTTAATTGTTCTAGAGCAGGGGCGGGCAACTTTTTTTGTCATCGGGCAGAACTAAATTTTTTGTATCGTGACGCGCGTCGAGTTAGATTAAAGGATTTAAAGAAAGAAACTACCAATCATTAAAGTTTATTTCGATGTATTTAAAACTAAAATAATTACTAGAAATCGTGTGGTAGATTTTAAGATAAAAGGAGCCAATAAACACTAATGAGAAGGATTAACATTAGTATGTTTGAAATTTCTGGATTTAAAGAAGCATAAAATTCTTTTACTGTTGCTGCTGTAAATTGGTTTTTAAGTATTAGATTTGCTTGTAAATTTATCAATTCCAAACATTTCCAAATGATTACATCGGCGACGTTAAAGTTAAACATTTAGCAAAGGTTGATGGCAAAACCTTCTTATAGTATAAATTCATTGTGCACGTCATTTACTATAGCTTCAAACTTCTTGAAGTCACTACTCTTCAATTGTTGCTCTCTATCTTGCAAAATGGGAAAGTGGGTTAACTGTTTATTCTGAAATTGTTGCGAAAATAGTATCAGTTTAGTGGTAAATGATGTGACATTGGTAATCATGTCAAAAACAAACGTCTCTTCTTTTGAACCTTTACAATGATAAGTTAAATTGATTATCATATAAAACATATCAACGGAGAAGAACACATCGTTCAGCCAATGTATATCTTGTAGTTTAGAAGATTCATCGTTTGTTCGCAGCACTTTTAAAGTTAATAATTTCCTCCAACAATTTATGGAATTGCTTATGCACTTTTGCAATACTAAACCATCGTATTTTGGTGTGGTGAGGAATATCAGTAAACTCACTGTCAATGTCGTTTAAAAATGTTACGAATTGCCGGTGGTTTAAAGTTCTTCCGCGAATAAAACTCAGCAACTTTGTTACAACCGATATTACTAATATTTAAAACTCTTGTACAAATGGTTTTTTGATGAATAATACAATGAAGGAAAATTATTTCTTTCCCTGGAATCTTCTTTAGTTTGTCGCTTGCACTTTTTACATTTTGATATTGTTCTCTGCGAAACTAAGTAAGACATCTAGCGGTTGGGATCTTAACAATTTTCTCTTATTTAATATTATGTTTCTTCAGTCATGACTGTCATAGGATATATGGAAAGTAATTCTTTGGTTATTTCAAATTTGATTTATACTTCGAATAAAAATTAAAATTTGGTTCATATTGTTAACGTCACATGGCTTAAGTAACAATTTGACAATATTTAATTGTTGCAATAATAAAGAAATAGCACTTTCCCGTAACACTGTACTGATAACAAGAAATTGCCTCCAAAAAAAATCTTGTGAAGTGTTTCAGTTTAAGGTATACAGGACGTTGAAATGGGATTGATTTTCGTATAGAATTGACCATAAATTTTGTAATACCGTGTATAACATAATTAAACTTAATATTGAAAACTAGGGTGAGATGAGCTTAATCGATATTTGAAAAAATATATAGGTCGACATATTTAAATGTTTGCTTCACTTTGGTAATACGTAACACCCTGTATAGACGATAATAATTTTAAAATGTGTAGTTTTAAGTTGTCTTTAATTTTTGTAAATAATTGTTTTTGATATTTTCTATATAACTGAGATATCGCAAAATGTTTGCCTTAAAAGAAAAGAGCGGGAAATTTGAATTAAAGAAAAGGTATTGGTGTCAGAACCGGGGATAAGTTAGCCATAATTTTCAGTCATAAATTTGGAAAACTTTAACGTCGGTCTAATGCAGCAGTAAACATATTCATGAATCTTAATAGGTTTTCGTTTCAACATTTGTTTGGATTTTTTAACAGTTACATAAAAAAAATTAATTATTTAGGTTAAGTAGCTACTATCATGTAACTGAAGTTCTGGTCTAATTTGAAAAGGGATTGATTTTTTTAAATTTTTTTCACATTCGATTCTATAATGTCCTATGATTATAAAAATGTAAAAAGTACAATTAGCACCCCTCTCTCCAAATCGAGATAAAAATTCATTTCCGACTGCTTTCTTATAGAAAATTGGCCGCCTAGGTAGTTTTTTCAATTTTTTACAGAATTTTTTATAGTTTTTTTTTCTTTCATTAGTTGTTTCTACAATGTTCTGCGATTATAAAAACATAAAAAATAGAATTAGCACCCTTCCAAAAAAATCGAGATAAAAATTCATTTCCCACCGCATTCTTATAGAAAATTCGCCGCCTAGGGAGTTTTTTTCAATTTTATACAAAGTTGTCTATACTTTTTTAAAAAAATCTTTTACCAGTTTCTACAATGTTCTGCGATTATAAATATGTAAAAAGTAGAATGAGCACTCTTTTAAAAAATCGAGATAAAAATTAATTTCCGACGGCTTTCTTATAGAAACTTGACCGCCTAGGAAGTTTTTTCAATTTTTTTTCAGAGTTGTCCACAATTTAAAAAAAAAAATCTTTCAATAGTTGTTTCTACAATGTTCTGCGATTATAAAAATGTAAAAAATAGAATTAGCACCCCCCAAAAAATCGAGATAAAAATTCATTTCCGACTGCATTCTTATAGAAACTTGGCGCCTAGGAAGTTTTTTTTAATTTTTTACGGAATTGTCCATGATTTTTTAAAAAATTCTTTCACTAGTTGTTTGTACATTGTTCTGCGATCATAAAAATGTAAAAAGTAGAATTAGATAAAAAGAGATAAAAATTCAATTCCGACTGCATTCTTATAGAAACTTAGCTGCCTATGAAGTTTTCTTAATTTTATACAAAGTTGTCCATGCTTTCACTAATTGTTTCTACGATGCTGTGCGATTATAAATATGTAAAAAGTAGAATCAAATCAAATTGTAAATTTTGTTATCCTATGCATAAATAAAAGTCTGGAATTAGATAATGTGTCAGAGCAAATGCAATTTGAGCTTTCAGCAACTGCGTCACCACTCTGTATTATTAATGATGTCAAGACTGAATAAAGACATTAAGCTAACTAAAATTATGGTTGCACTGTGGAATTAGGTTTTTCATGAATTTTAAATGAGAAATGTATTATTGGAGTCAACAGATCAAGACATTAATTTTGTTTGTGCAATTTATGAAGCCCTGCAGAGAAATGTCAAATCGATACGGCACACCTCTCTTAAACATAAGAAAGTCAATAATTTTGACAGTCTGATCAATATCGTGAGAATCTTTTGTAAATAAGAAAAAACCAGTTCAATTATTTCAATGACTTTACTTCAAATAACGACAGTATTGACTATGAATCATTCCGAAAAATTTAGAGTTGAAATTTGTTGCCTTGTATATACATACATATATCTATATATAGATATTCCTGTGATTTTCCGACTTAGCCTCGTATTCACATATTTCGAATGAATTTTAGATAAAATGCATATTGTATTTTTTTATAGATTGCAACACATACTGTTTAACTGCTAATAGTATTTAATACTTATTAATCATGAAAATAATTACTCAATTTAATGATATTTGAAATAAATCTTTATTTATAAATACAGTACAGAATAGAACCAGTGTTACTTTATTCATGTATAATAGGTTAGTAACTAATTTATGTTTTCTTTTGCATTTTGTTCTTTATTTATCACATGTATATTTACAGTAGCGGTGTTATCTTTGACGTCATTCATAAAACACGGTTTGCTAACGACAAATGTTTTATCATTAGCGTTTTACATTTTTGTTTCTGTAGAGAAAATTTCAATATTTTTATTTATTAATATAACGTTACTACAAAATAAAAACAAGTAAGTGGATTCATATTGTTTTTCCATTTTTTACATGTCTTACCTTTGTAAGTAGTTGCTCTTGATGACAAAAATTTGTATGTATTGTATAAAAGCAGTTTAAATGGTATTAAGAAAGGCAAAGACCTTAAGGAGTAAATAATATGACTTAATTTGGTCCACTCACGCCTCTTAGCATTTTAGCAATGGATGTGTTTGCTATGATTTTCTCTCCTTATACAATGAAACACTTAAATCGCTTTTTTCCAGTATTCTACGGTCACTACAACACAAGATGGTAATGCCGTCAAAGTTGTTCTGATAAGTTTCCAATATCCCTGACAACCCCTAACATCCCAACGAATTGAATGTTTTTTTTCTAATAGACACGTTTTCTAATTGCAGGGTACTGTTGTTTTCTGATGCACGGACTAAAGAGTTTAGAGTCTTTTTTAATGCTATTTGAGTATCGATAACAATTTGGATTTCCTCTTATTTGTTTCTTGAACACAAAGAAAGATTACAGTAACTTCCGAAATATGGTTGTTAGATAGTCCAAGCCTCAGTTGCTCTGTGATCTACAGCCAGCCATATTCGTTTCTGTATTTCATTCAGTCTTGAAGCCATTTGTATACCAAGATCTTTGTATGACATCGCACTTTAGGATAATTGTTTCCATATTAAATTTTTACAGCTCCTGCCAGAACTTTAGATCACTACACTACAGTGTTGAATATCTAATACAGTTTCTATTGCTGCAGTAGGTATCTTTGACATCGCTTTTGTTATTTCTAGGCAAGCAAGTCAACTTGTTATCTATTGTTTTAGATTTTTTGGTTTAACAACTGAAAGATGTTCATTCCTTAAGTACTAGATAGGTAACTAATAAATTTAAAGTGGAGTCAAACTAGGCCATTTGTTGAGCTTGCAAAATATTATTATGTGTTTGGATAACGATATTACAACTACATATAGTAACGGTTACGATCTTGTGGGTATTTCACAAACCATTATTGAAGAAAACTATATGTATGTGTGTATGTTTTTTCACATATGTCGCTAATACAATGACATTCAAATTGATCAATAATAACATTTTGCCTACCTTACAAATGTCCGATTTTAGGCTTCACTTTTTTATCTACAGCTGATATTCGAGTTAGCGATCCAGTATATTTACTAGTAGGAATAAACTAAATTGGAGATTCATCTATACCTAACTGTAAATTTTAAAACATATGTAAACATGTAAATTGGTTTTGCAGGTAAAAATATTCGGATAGTTTTGTTACTGGTTTTCTCTAAATAGGGTTTACTTAAATAATAAATTAAAATATTTAACATCATTTTTTTAGTTGAAGACTAAGGCAAGTGTTGTCTTGAAAGGGTTTACTGTTAGTTTCTCTGCTGTGCACGATCTTTTCATATATTTCCCGGTTTCCATAAAAATGATGCCGCTCGAATAACCGATAGGGCTATCAAATAAAAGGTGACGGACTATACTTTTCTCTTAGTTGATGATGATTTCGATTTGGTTACATTCTGAGTAAACTTTCTTGATGCAAAGGGACATGGTTTTATTCATGATATCATAGGAAGTTTTAGTTGGTCTTTGATGTAAAAGATTTTTTGGGGTATGATTGATTTAACTAGATTTATTTAAATAAATTGCAACTATACAAGTTTGCTTAATGCGCTGAGATCGTAGGTCGTAACTAGTCACAAGTTTTCTATGGAACCACGCATTTGTTAGACTGGTTTCGGTTTATAACGAGGTTTTTTCTTTAGGTTCTAAACTTAAACTAAGACTTTATCGCGTTTCTTGCTCCTGTCTACACTAGCAGATAGTGTTTGGTTTGATTTAAGTGCCTGTTGGCCAAAGCTAAGTAACCTAGGAAACGTATGGCTTACCTTAGTACGTGGCAGTAATATTGGGATATATATAGGCCATACAGGTTTTAGAACGCGGTTAAACTCAGCTGGGTATGTTGTTGACCGCGATGCTTCGTTTACCCTTCTAACCATTAACTGGAACGACTTCATAAAAGTACTTGGTATTATTTCAACAATGCTTTATATTCCGATTTACAATTTTATCATGAGAAAAATCTCTTTTATTTTGTTGTAGGCATATGAATTTAAATGTTTTGAATAAAATTTTCATAAAAAGTTAATTGAGTTTTAAAAAATAATTTTAAGTAATCAAAACTGAATAACATCAAAACATGATATGTGCTTTGCAGAATAATTTATAACACCCACTATAAATAAATTCCATGTAAATGAATATACACAATTACCATTAAATCTAGTTGTTGATTACGATTTTATAATTTAATTAAAGCAACAAAGTTTCAGTTTTTATTCGTTAATCGATATTATTAGGAATGCAACTTCGCAGTGCATATTTATATAATACGATTAATTAACTTTTAATACCTGTCCGAGACGCATGTATTAAAAATAGCTGATAAATACAATGTTTTGTTTAGAACGTAGTCACGTAACGAAATTAAACAGATTGATAAACACATTTTATTTATAATTTTTTATGTTGTAAAATAACGTTTATTCTAATGGTTGTGTGATAAAACTACAAGTACCGGTGCTTATAGTGTGTCTTAGTGTCTATTTTTGTATTTGAAAACCGATTAAATAAACAAAAACTAGGATATAGTTTATCTGTTAATTATTTGTTGAATAAACTTGTGTCCGAGCTGTTTGGAAAAATTGAAAAAATATCATTCGACAATTTTTATACGTAAATTGAATGCGGTATGTAAGTTAATTTTTTATACAAATAAGATATTTAAATTTGCTTATTTATTCACAACAGAAAATCTTAGGGTGCTTAGGTGCAAATAATATAATTGTAATCAGTAATCCATTAAAATTTTTATGTAATTTGTAATTATTTTTATGACTTATTTTTTAAGTAATCGTAATCATCTAATCATCATTACTATGAGTAGTTATGACTACTTTTAGTAAGGTTAATAATGTCATTTCCTCTGCCAATTAAGCTAGCTATGAATTTGTTTTGTATTGACTATAATAAAGTAACCAGTAACCATTTTTTACTTTTTGTCTTGTAATCGTCAGAATTCAAAACCTCGTCTATTTTTATAAACTTTTTATTACTATGGGGCGGTTGTAGTGTAGTGTGCAGCGTTTCAATTGAGCAATCTACAGATAACAGAAAAATTCAATGTTTTCGTCATTATAAAAAATGCAGAATACTTTTCTAATATACCGGTGGTGCGCGGGAATATTAGGGGAATTATAGGATAATTTTTCTTACACGAAAACTTAACGGGAGAGCGCTTCTGCAGTTGTTGAAAGAGGCGGTGGCCGAAGTGGCTAGAGACAATTAAGAATTTTGGTTTCAGATGGATGGTTGCCCGCACACAATAGCCGAGGTGTGCGCGAATTTTTAAATGACAGTTTTTCCAATGAGATCCAAATTGTGCAATTAGCTAGATTTCCCGATTTTTCGCTAAGGAATCTAAGATTTATTCTGGACGAACATTTCAAAATGTAGAGCAGCTGAAAAATTGTATTCAAACCGAGTGTAACAAAATCTTAGAATATCAATTAGCAAGCAACTATACTGAAACGTTCGAGAAATTATTTGCAAATGCAAGAACCTTCTAGAAGCTGTTATACATCTTCTAGAAGATGTACCGAAAAATAGGGAACGCTCGAGGATTTCCGCATGTGTTTATATACCGACGAGATAGATCGTAGGTCAGTTATTGCTGGAATGCGAATACATCAGTGTTAAGAAGATTATCAAGTGGAAATAAATCGTTAGCACGCGTGTGTCTTGATAAATTGACCGAGAATAATCGTGTACGTGATTTTTAGTGTAAACAATTGTGAAGCTACCCGCGGACGTTATCTTATCTTCTTGTAAGTGATATAAATTAGTGTAAGTGTTTTCATTAAATATTATTACATTTAATTAGTTCGGTTAATTTAAAAATGTACATATTTATAGAATAAGTAAACGTATTTTTAGTCGTTTAAATAAATTAGTTTTTAATAAATAAATACGCAACAATACGACAGGTTGGGCTAAGGATGAGCGATGTTTATCGATGTTGTTAAAACATCGTTATTGTAAAGTAAAACGTTGATGTTTTAACATCGATTGCGAATAATGCAAAACATCGAGACATCGATGTTACTAGCAAATAATCGACTAGATAAATATGATATTGTATTACTAAAACAAACCCACAAACGTATCACTTACGAACACGCTTAGATAATTAATTTCTGAACGCATTGTAAAATATCAAGATTAGTAAAGAACTCATGACATATTTAACGTTTATCAGTCTTTCTCTTTCTTTTTGTGCTTATTATTTTAAAGTTGATTTCGTTATTATAAAACTTTGAAGTTGGTACGTAATTAAAAGTTTTTCATAGTGTGACATTTAATTACCGAATTATGGCATAAATAAGTGAAGTTGTAACAAATGTTTTCTTGGTTTTAACTTAAGTATTATGAAAAAGGCTGGATGCTTTGCTTGACTAGATTAACTAATTAACGGCGACATTTCCAATTACAGTTTAACGTTCTTGTGTCCTGTTTATTTTTTTTTGGGCTGGAATTACTTTTATGTTTGCACAAAATATACAACTGCTTATAATCAGGTAACAAAATAATTTGATACCTAAATGCGTGCATCATTGGATAGCTGATATTTTAAGCGAAATCTAATTGTAGTTTTGTTAAAAGTTATAGTAGCTCTGTTCCAGCAAGTCAAAAGTTATTTCAACCAATATTAAATTCAAGTTTTCTTTTATGACTGAATTTTCCGCAAATGGTGTTAAAGGTGTGACATAATGTGCATTATGTATACCAACCGCATGGCGCACTTATGCGCGCACGCATGTTGCAGCGGAGGTTCGGGCTTCGGAAGTTGGCAGTTCGACTTGAGGTAATAAAGAGGTTAAATCAAGGCTCGTATTTATTCACCAAAACCTAGACGTTACAAGTATATTACATGGTGGCAGCGGTTAAAAGTAGCAAAAAATTACAAGTTAACTACAGTGAAAGTAATTTAATTATTACATGGTGGTGACCAAATCCGATAGGGCAGTTTACGTGGAAAACTTTTAAGGTATAAGTGCAACATTTGCAGCAAGATACAAGTTTTAGTGTTCCAAGTGAAATGGTGAAATGTAGCGATCAATTGGGATATGTTTAAAAGAAAATTCACTTTTACTTAGAACCCAACGGGAAAAGCGATAAAGAAAAGATTGCCATCCTCATGAACCTAATGGTAGATGAGGCGGTAGACATTTTTGAAACTTTCAAATACAGCGAGGACGGGAGTGCCGAAAAATTTGAAGACGTAATTAAAAAGTTTGACCTGTACTGTCAGAATGTAGTGTTTCATAGTTTTAAATTTTTCTCGAGATCCCAAGACAAGAACGAACCGGTGGATAAATACGTAACTGAACTGAAAAAGTTAGCTTCTCAGTGTAGCTTCGGTGAACAAACGAAATTTTTGATTCGCGACAGGCTAGTTTTAGGAATTAACGACAAAATAGTGCAAGAACGGTTGTTGCGAGACGCGGACTTGAAATTAACAAAGGCTTTGAACTATCGTCGTTCAAGTGAAGCAAGCCGTAAACAAGTGATCGAAACCACAGGCTTTAGTGCATGCGAAGGTGCGGTTTCAATCACAATGGTGAGGAAAAGTGTCCTGCAATGGGGAACACGTGTCTCAAGTGCAAGAAGTAAAACTACTTCGCCAGTATTTGCGAAAACCAGAAGCGCGTCAAAGAAATACGCGAAGAAAACGATTTCTCGGAAGAAGATCAAGACATTTTAGCAGTAAGGAAACAAACTGAGGTGGTCAGTGCAATTGCATGGAACAAAATTTTACACATTATTGGGAAACCAATGTCCTTTAAAATAGATACAGAGTCGGAGATGAATTTAATCTCAGAAGTGATATACAACTCATTACCTTGTAAACCCGAAATGACGTTAACAAGAACAAAATTGAGGTCATATTCAGGACATGCGATAAAAATAAAAGGAAAATGCAAGCTGTTATGCGAATACGGAGGAAGTTATAAAAACATGGAATTCTTTATAGCACATAAGAACAGCGAATGTACTGTGGGATTGAATGACAGCAGGTTTTGGTCTGATACCGAAGACGCATGTAAATGTTATTAAAAACAACAAGGCGGCAGCTAGCATATCAAAATACGGAAAAGTATTCGACAATAAACCTTAGCGAATAAAAAGCAATCCGTATCACATCACCTTGGAAGAGAATGAATCGCCGACAATTTCGCTAGCGAGACCAGTTTCACTATCTTTAAAAAATAAATTAAAAGAAGAGCTGGAAAAAATGCTGGAAAATAAAATTTTAGAGGTAGTCAACGAACCTACGGATTGGGTTCACCCAATCGTGATCGTCAACAAACCTAACGGCTCAATAAGGGTTTGCATGGATCCAACACCCTTTAATAAAAACATCAAAAGGGAACATTATGCATTACCTACAGTTGATAACGTCTTAGTAGAGTGAAACAAAGTTCAAAGTTATGTACCATAACAACGCCATATGGAAGATATCGATACAAAACTATGCTTTATGGGTTAAATAGCGCACCGGAAGTTTACCAAAAACTGATCAACAAAGTCTTTGAAAATCTAGATCGGGTAATACCTTATATAGACGATGTGCTAATTTTCGGAAGAAGTGAACACAACGCAAGATTAGAAGAAGCATTGAAAAGAGCGGAAAAATTCAACGTTAAGTTTAGTAAAAGCAAGATGCAGTTAGCTAAGACCGAGTTGAAATTTTTGGGGCACCGAATATCGGGAAATGGAATTTTGATAGAAAATACCACAGCCGATGCAATTAACGCATTGAAAAGCCCAGAAAATAAAAAAGAACTACAGATGATTCTAGGAATGATAAATTACTTAAGAAAATTTATCCCAAACTTGTCCCAACACACGAGTGCTTTATGTGCTTTGTTAAGTGCAAGAATGAATTCGTGTAGGGGAAAATTGCTTTAAGTTTTTGAAAAAATCAATAAAGGAAGTACCAGTTTTAAGGTTTTATGGTCCAAAGAAACCACTCTGCATATCGGTGGATGCAAGCAGTTATGGTCTAGGTGCGGTTATATTACAAGATGACCAGCCTGTAGGATACAGTTTATCGGTCTTACCGACACACAGAAAAAGTACGTGCAAATCCAAAAGGAATTGTTAGCGATCCTACACAGACTGACAAGATTCGACCTGTATACGTACGGCAGAAAAACTTTCATACAAACGGACTATAAACCGCTGGTTAGCATTGGAGCTCCTAACACCAAGACTTCAAAGAATGCTTTTAAAATTAATGCGATATGACTACGTACTGGAATACGTACCTGGTACAAATTTATGTATTGCAGTCACGTTGTCACGCCATCCGAACAGAAACAGGACAATCAAAACAGATTACTTTAAAGGAAAGACAGTTGAAGTAAACGCAATTGTTTGCGCTTCGCAAGAAAGGCTAGCAGAATTAAGAGAATCAACAAAAAACGACTTTGTTATGAAAGAAATTATTAATTACATCAACCTAGGCTGGCCGGCACACAAAAAATCGATAAAAAGGGGCGCTAAAAAATTCTGGGACATTAAAGAAGCTAAAGCCTTATTATACTGGCCCGGAATGTCAAAGGATATAGATGCACAACCAAATGGTTGGGTTTTTAAACTTGATGAAAGTAGCTGCACTTTTTTACAAAATATCTTTAAGGTTTTATTTCAAGAGGATGCTTGAAAGTAGATTTAAAGTGACTAAAAACTATTTTAAAGACAAGCTAAGCACTGAATAATTGCACTCTTACGACTGAAATTTGGACTGACACAATGCAAACTAGAAGTTTTCTTGCAGATACTATTCATTTTCCAGATGGTGTTTGTGAATTATCAGAATCTTATACCGGCGAATACATTGGAATACCAATATGGTTAAAGCAATTGAAATAGCATTTGGTAAAGAACGTCATATACTATGCTTTGCCTACAAGTTGAACTTAGTTGCTAAGAAGCCAGTTAAGAAAACCAACTAATTACCCGATTTGATTGTTTCGGTAAAATGAATGATAACGTTCAAACAGTGTGTGGTAGCAAGCGATAAAAAACAAAAGCATCAGATTTAAAACTTATCCAAGACGTGTCCACTCGTTGGAACTCAACATTTTATATGATAGAAAGATTTTTGAAAATACGTTCAGTTATTAACAAAATTATAAACTGCCACGCTAGTGCACCTCAAATGGTAACTACCAAAGACATATTAGATTTGACTGAGGTTTGTGATATTGTACGCCCTATTGAATTTAGAACTCTTGAAGTATGTGGTGAAAACTATGTTACTATAGCAGTAAGGTTATTCCTCTGGTCCGAATGACCATAAAAATATCTGCTTTTCAACCTAAATATTGGAGAGAATCTGAAACCAAATTTAGTAATATCTGAAATAAAGCGTTTGTGGGCTTTAGAATTCGTAAACATTCTTGCTCTTTCTACAGTATTAGACCCACGATTCAAAACCATTAATTTCCAGAACTCTGAAGCATGTTCAACAACATACAAGAACACCGTATAAGAGTAAAATTTAATTTGTGGTGCGATCATTAGAAACTGGTACAGTGGTACAAGAAAAAAATAGTCTGCCTACTCAAAGCGAATCGGGTAGTAACATGCCTCTAAATGATTTAAACCAGGAACCACTGCAAATGTGGAACAACGTTATAGGCACTACTTAACCAAAGCTAAAAAAATTGGTACTTAAATACTTAAGCTGTATAGCAACTTCATCGGCGTCTGAAATATTATTTTCTAAAGCTGAGTACACTCTTTCCTAACGGCGCAATCGACTAAAAGGAAAATTTATTTTCAAAATATTGTTTTTAGAATCAGTTAATAAAAAGATATAGAATAGAATTTTTAGTTTTTTCTGTTTTATTAACTTTTTTAAGAATAAAATTTGATACTGAGTTTTATTGATTATTGTAATCATATACGCTAGAAACATGGTTTAGCCGCCAATGTCAACAGCGATGCTAACATCGATGTTTTTTTAACATCGATGATCCTATTGTTTAGCAGTAAATGATGGTTTCATTTGCGATGATTTTTTAATTTGCTGTAATTTTGTGTTTTTTTGTTAAAATAAATAAAATCTTGTTTACTATTAAATTTCTTGTTTGGTTTTATAACGCCATCGCATTATCGATTTTATTAAATGTTATTTTATTTCTTTCATATTTTCGTTTCTGGGAAATGGAAATAGCAAACAATAGTATGGATTTTTTCTCTATAAAATATTTCTTTACACTTTTTCTATAAAATAATAATTAAGTAATTCAACATTAAAGATTTAACATTGAAATCTTATGCTGCGCTTCTAAGTCACCACTCTGTATAACAATATAATCACGACGATATACGGTAAAATTCACGTTAGTAATCTAAAATTTGACACAATTAAAACGCCTGAAAGTACCTAATATTATTTTATGGGTTGAACTTTTGGAATTTATTAATTTGTTGAGATTGTTTTTCATACAAGTTGACTCATTATTTCTTTGGTGAGTACTACATTTATGTTAGACGAGTAAAACCTTGTGGTTAAAAATATGCGGTCGGCTTAATTTAAACGAAGTTAAATCGCGACAAAACTTGTGAAATGCAACGGATAATTTCTAATAATAAAATATAAAAACTTTACACTGTTGTAGGCGGCGGACTTTTGTAGTTAGATGTAAGCCTACGTTTTATGTATAAATTGTTTGCATTCTACAATACGTCGCGGACGCACCCGAGTACTGTTCATAAAAAAATTAGTTTTGACTAAGTTGACCTAAAAAACAAGTTGCCTAACAGTAATAGAATACATACATGAAAATCAATATAAAAGATCAGTTATTTATTACATTCTTGACATCTTGAGGAAAAAATGCATGTTTTTTTTATATCTTTTTATTACAAATGTGATTGACTTTTTCCTTTCTGATGCCTCTCGCTTAATTGCAGAATCTGGATTAGGATTTATTACTATTTTGAACACATTTAAATAGTGATCTTAGTACTACTATTTTGCATTATTTGCAAATGTTGAGATTCATATGAATACAGTCTTAGTTATAAGTATTGAGCGCGTTAACTTTCAGTTTTTTGAAGAATATCAAACTAAAATAACTTCTATACGTTTATAATATTTATCATTTACAAAAAATCAATAATTGGTGGCACCCTTTGTTGTAACTATAGCGTAAATTCTTTTCGGTAAAGAGTACAAGCTTTTTACAGTTTTCAGAACTTACAGCGTTTCACACTAGGCGCAAGCGATTCTATAACTAGGTATTCTTTTGATTTAATTGTGTTGTGTGACGCCTGACTGCGCTTTAATAAACCACATAAATATTCAATAGGGTTCAGGTTTGGTGACTGTGCAGGCCAGTCCAATATCATTTTCCCGAAACCAAGCCATTGTGCGGACTGCTTTGTGGCACGTCCGTGGTCACTCCACAAGCGCTCATGCATCATGACGCTGTCTCCGCCGTGAAGATTGAAATCTGGAGATCTTGCAGGCCATAGAGTAGGACCACCGCGACTAATCTATATATTCGGGAAGTATGCATCCAACGACTCGCTTACATTACGAGCAAAGTGAGCAGGAGCTCTATTATTATGGCGTATGTTCAACGGCATCTGGTCAATAATTTGTTCTAATGCATTAAGGTACCCGTTGGCATTAAGACGATTTGGTAGATAAATTGACCCAACGACCCTGTGATTTACTATGCCCAGCCAAACGTTCCTTAGTTACCATATTCTATAAATTCATGCGGATTTTTATCTGCCCAATGGTGAAGATTATGCGTATTAAATACACCATCTCTCGTAAACATAAATTCATCGCTTCAAATTATACGCCGGAGAAAATCGTCATCTTTTTAAATCAAATTTAAGGTTGTGTACAAAAATTTTATCGTAATATGTTGTTATCATAGAGACGCGGATATGGATGAAGCAGGTTTTCTTGTATAACCAAGTGAACCGTCTTGGTACTGGGAATATTTAATGTTGAAGCTACCTGTCGGGTACTAAGCGAAGGATCTTCGTGTACAGCGTCTAAAATTTGTTCTTTTAGTTGTATTGCACGCTTTTGGCTTGGTTGACCAGCATTAGCGTTTCTCGTTATAAACGAACCAGTTTCTCGAAGTCGTTGATCCAGTCTTCGAAATGTGTTTCCTCTAGGTTATCGGTTTGGAAAACGTAAGCCATATTCGTTTGCGGCCGTGTTAGCATTTCCGTTAAAAGCCATTATAAGAAACAAAACAATAACAAAAAATGCAGAACCACAAGAACTAATCAAAAGTATACAAAAAAGCATGAAAAAAGCAAATGTTATACAAAAATGAAACAAGAAAGGCAAATTGTATACATAAATGTCAAAATTTGACATATGATGCTTATCATTGAAATCTATTGAAATCGCATTAGAAAGGAAAGTTTGTTTTACAACATTGCCAAATGTGTTTTTTTTGTCAAAAAAAAAACGTTATTAAAGGAATGTTAAAAACAAACTCTGAAGTCAAAAAAGTAATCGTTAACGAAACGAAAGTATCAAAATGCTTTATTATTTTTAATTGCAGCTATATCTACTAACTGATTTCGAAACTAACACTTATTTATAGAACAAAAGTCTTCAAGTACCTCGTGAAGACGAATGTATCGTGGTGAAGACGTATGATACCTACATTTTATCATTAAGATTTTCGATTCAGAATTCAGAATACAGAACGAAGAATGTCGCAGCGTGTAGCTTTTTTGTCAATTTATACACTCTGTGTATAAGGAAGCAGTTAGTCATAAAATAACTGCTACAACTAGCAATTTGTATAAATATTTGTATATTTGTATTTAAGTATAAAAGAATAGTATTTGTGAAATGGAAACTTTCGAAGTTGCAAATGTGTAAACAGTAGGTCTTGCGTTACGGCAAGAATTAGGTGCACACTGCTGATAAAGAAAATAAAAAAAATGGAACATCATTTTGTTTTGTTGGTTTAAGCAGTTCTAATAGTTTTCTAAAATTAGAACGAAACATAAATATTTGATATCTTCTGTAATATTCACAAGATATTTTGAAGTTATTAAATTTCTCTGGTCTTCATATTGAAGCGTTCCCGAAGTATCTGGAAACTTCGGAACGGTCATCGAAAAGAATGGAATATTATGGATTCCGATAATAAAAGAATATGATACGTGTTTAGAAGAAATTCTAATTCAGTTTTTCGAATTGAATCGGAAGAAAACTTTGTCGGTTTAAATAAATTAAGTGTTGAACGCGAGTGCCAGTGAAAAGACATGTATAAGGTCGCGAACTTAAACAAAGACCAATTTTAGATAAATAAAAAGTGCATTAATGTAAAATGTTTTTCTTAAATATCGTTGAATTTTATTAGTGCTAATTCAAAGTAGTTAAATTAAGTTGTGTATATACTTAGTTTTTAAATAAATTAATTTTCAAAAATTGTTACGGTATCTTCATCACATTAATAACTCCTAATTTTTCTATACAAATAATTTTTTTGCCGGATATAAGGCATAAACTCTATAATCCTAATAACTATGGAAAGCCGTTTTACTTTTTAATGTCATATAGAAAAATTCGTTATTAAAAAATAATATGACGATTTAGAAATAAGTCAACACATATTTAAAATTAATTTCAAATATGTATTTCATATATTTAAATAAATAAACAGTCTGCTGTCAGATCTTTAAATTATTTGCCATAAGTTTTAACATAAACTATTCCATTAAAAAATATGTGTTGACTTCTAAAAATATAATACTAATATAAGTCGACATATAAAAATATATATTTTTTTAATGTGATAACAAAATAATTATTTGTTTCTATTTTACGAATAAATATATTTCAAATTATTTCATGTATTAGAGGGTAAATATAAACTTATAAAAATATTTTAACTTGTTTTAATTTAATACAGTAATTTTATTTTACATTTTTATAAGATTGTTTCATAACCACAATGTCTAAATAACATAAAAATGAATTGTAAATATGTTCACATATTTTAAATAGTTAAAATTTAAACGGAATTTTTTTGATACATTATAGGAATAATTTTGACTACAATAAAATGAATGCATAACAATAAAATGAATTTTAAATATGTCTTTAACATATTTTTAATTCGGAATTTATTTGTTTGTATATCGAAAAAATTCAATTTCAAATATGTTAAAGACATATTTTTAATTCCAATATAATTATATTCAAAGATCTTCACGTTTAGCTAATATTATGTTAAGAGAATTTTTTTTTGTCATACATTATATCGTTTCCCAAATTTTCGTATATTTTAGTCGTCTACCTAACGAAAAAATGAATTTCAAATATGTATTTGACATAATTTTAATTCCTAACGTTTTAATTCATCTGTTTTACATGTGGCAACGTAGCTTCGCGCATGCGTTTAATCAAAATTGAAGAACTAAACAGATTCAACAAGTTAATAGCAAGTATTGGTTAATAGTATCAGGCCCCAGCTGTGATCAAATGGTATCAGCCATAGGTATCAGCGGTATCAGCATCTTTGGTATCAGCTGTTGGCGCGCTTTGAAACCGTTTAGCGTACGCACGTGTGAAGCTACGTTGCCACATGTAAAACCGATTCAAAACGTTAGGAATTAAAATTATGTCAAATACATATTTGAAATTCATTTTTTCGTTAGGTAAACGACTAAGATATACGAAATTTTTGGAAACGATATAATGTATGACAAAAAATTCTCTGAACATAATATTAGCTAAACGTGAAGATCTTTGAATATAATTATATTGGAATTAAAAATATGTCTTTAACATATTTGAAATTGAATTTTTTCGATATACAAACAAATAAATTCCGAATTTAAAATATGTTAGACATATTTGAAATTCATTTTATTGTTATGCATTCATTTTAATGTAGTCGAAATTATTCGTTTAATGTATCAAAAAAATCTGTTTTAATTTGAATTTAATGTTTAATTTAAAATATGCTTCATCATATTTAAAATTCATTTTTAGGTTATGTAGACGATAGAACTAATAAAATGATGTAACAAGAAAATGTATAACAACTTAATTTATATAATTTTTAATTTGGTGTATTAGTTGGATGCATTAAAAAGTAAAACGGCTTTTCATAAATAACTGCGTCATTTTTATTAACTTTATTTTTATGAATAATAACATACCGACAGTTTTAATATATTATCAATACTTATTTGTATACTATTAAATTTCATACAACAGTTTTTCTTCTCAGCTTTATAAATAACGTTGAATACCGTCGATGCATGTAATTTATTATCAAGGAAATAACGAGTTATTTGTTTCAATAAAAAGTTGAAACTGACAATATACAGTAAATGCAAATGAAAATATCCCAAAAATAAAAACAGCATCAGAAATTTCTTTTAGTAAATACTAAGTCGTGGAACTCGATCATACAATGAACCTATTAAATATTTAGTCAGATAACTTTGAGATTGGGACGAGGAGTGCAGATGCGATAAGAAAAAATACAGAAGAAAAAAGTACTTGCGTGTTTATCGAAATTTTTGGACATTAGACCGATTAAAAAGGCAATTACTCGATTTTTCAAACCATATACACAGGGTGAGCCAATATGATTGGGGTTAAGTTAAATTTTTTTTACTGTTATTAAACTTTGTTGGTAGCAATGTATTTAAGACTAAATAAAAGGTTATGTTAAACAACGGGAAATTCTACTTGACTCCAATCATTTTGGCTCACCCAGTACAATTTGCATGCTTTTGGGTTCTCGTATTTTTTTCCAAAAGAATACCTTTTAATCTGTTAATAATTATTCTAGACACCTTGATTTTTACTGGTTGCGCTTTTGTAGCAGATATTCTTGATTCTTTTTATTTGGTTCTTTTTCCGCTTCCCGCATTTGGTCTGTGCTCATGTTATGCAACTTAAATTTGTTATTGCAAAAAAAAAAACTATCTATAACCTTATATACGAATTTAAGACATCTTGCTATTCGAAATAGTTTTTTCTTACTTTGTATTCGTGAATAAGTTTTTAAAACAGATTTTATTTGTTTATTAGACCATATCCTTGGTGCTATTTTCTGACTTACGTAGTTGTTGCAATAACTTGCAAATTGATACAACTAATTAAATTTACGTTCTGCACTAGCCATTAATTACTTATTCAAGCAAAGCTGGCATAATGCAATTTAAACGGATATCAATGGCGCGTATCGCTTTTTCTGCTTAATCATTACGATTGTACGCACTTACGGTTCTGTGTGGTTCTGTTTTCAATTTTTTAGTTCAAACAGCACACTATTGTCCGGTTGCACAAAGCAAAGTTAACTATGTTGTTAACTGACGCCGTTGTTAACTAAACCGTAGCTATTGGTTTGAGAATGTCGTCAGCAAAACAATTGATTTTGTACCAATGACAACGCTTAACATC
This sequence comes from Aquatica leii, assembly GCA_035610365.1. Lineage (NCBI taxonomy): Eukaryota > Metazoa > Arthropoda > Insecta > Coleoptera > Lampyridae > Aquatica > Aquatica leii. The sequence continues at coordinate 40,797,981 of CM069433.1, read as the reverse complement.
ACCACCTAGTTAACTATATCGTCAAAGTTAACAATAGTTTATGCAGCCGGGCTTATGTATTTATTTAAATAATTTATTTTGATTACTGTAAATCACCAAATAAGCGTATGGTAATTTTTGGGTACAATCTAAGCTTTTAAAAAGCATTCAGTTTTTTTGTAAAATAAAGTAATTTTAAAATCATTCTTTGTTTGTACGCGCGTACAAGAAAAGCTTTTTAATGTTTATTATAAAGATTTCAATTAAGATAAAAAGTGGTTTTAAAACAATTTAGTCGACGGCCTCAAAGTAATAAATTAAACAATCGTTTCCTTTTTGCTCGTTTGGTTGTTTTGAAAAACTACATAGTTTTAATTTAAATAAATTACTGTTGGTACTACGGTTAATCAACTTTAAGTTTGTTTGTTTGTTGTTTTTGTACACTTGCTTCTATAAACTCTATAAAGTCATAAACATTTTGCTATGTGATATGTACCTACATACTTATAACAGAAGTGACATTTTTGTCTTGGTCATAGAAATAACTCTCTAAAAATGCAAACATTTGAATTGACAGTGCCTTCGAATCATTCGGCAGGTCTTCTATAAAGACTTCTTATTTTTATGTGTTTTCAATTTTTGGTAATTCTGAAAATAAAATATATGCAATTTTAGTTACACATATATAATATATAGCAAGATACGCATACTTACCTTTAAAATCTAGCGACTTATGTGTAATATGTAAAATTATTATTTGTGTGCTTGTTTTGGTATATTTTTTAACTATAAGAAGTTTTTTATAAAAAGTTTACTTGGCATTAAGATAATTATTTTGAAATGAAAATATTGTTATATTTTTGATACCGTTTTAGGTACATTGGCAGTGACCTACATCCATGAATTGATTGTGTAATCTATCAGTAAAATATGTTGATCTTAACGTTTTCATTTTTTGCTCTTGGTTAAGTTCTTCGACCATCAAACACTTAATTAAGTTACGTAGTATTAGAATCTACAAAAGGTGAGTTGTGACCTTGACTTTAACATTAGTTTCTTATAACAACTTTCTGTTTATAGTAATTTATGTATTGATGGAATCACGTTGTTATTATGTACAATTTAGTTTACTTAAATAATTACTTGTGTTATATCTCTTTGTGAGCTTTTAAAACCGTTGGTAAAACATTATTATGCTTATTTTTTAAATTTAATTTGGAATTTTGATATTATAACGTAAGTATTTCGTTAATGGACAATACTTGTTTTCATTTTAATGATCAAATTATGAATTAAGTCAGTTATAATGAAACCACTACGCAAATAGATATGCAAAAAAATTTAATGACTCCCCCGATGTGAAATGTAATTTAAGTAATAGATGGATCTAATTAAATGCATTTTTTCTTGGAAAAAAATATTTGTTTTGTATTCTAATACATAGGATATTTTGATGAGGATATAACTGTCTAATTAAATTTTAAAAAATATCAAAATGTGAATAATTTTATTCTGGAGGAAATTTTGAGGTTTTGGAATATAATTTTTAAAATCTATGTTACTGAGCTGTGTCGTGTTTGATTTGCTATTTTATTGTAGGTCTTAAGTCATACTAACACCCAATAACTAATGTTACTAAGCAAGGAAGATGTTTCATCACCACTGAGGTGGTTCATTAAAAATCTATTAACGTTATCGACGGCAAATAAAATTGTTTAAGTAGGTTGTGGTTAGGGTTTACAATCTTGCACAATCTTCCGCCACGCCGAATTTTTCTCTATTAGCAATAATAAAAACATTTCTAATCTAAAAATAGTTATTAAAAAATTAAAAACAAAATTTCATCATTTTTATTATATTTGTTATTTAAAAGCGTGATCAAAAGTAGAACTTTTCTTCGCTATTTCAGTTAGCAACACCTTTTTTCATTAATTTTATTTATTAGTGTAAATTGTAAATGAACAATTTGTTAAATTAATAAATAATACACTAGAAAATGAGGAATCTGATCGCAATGCAGACACTGACAAAATTAGAATTTACTTCGTCTGCTCCTACTGCTAATGTTGGCGTTTCAGATGTCGATGATTGCTCTTCAGTCGAATTAATTTAGTTTTACTTTATTTTTGATGTTTGCTTTGACATAGGTTTTTGGCACCGGTAGTACGCAGCAATGTTCTTCGTGAAATTGTAGGAGGTTATAACCAATTGGTTGCTTTGTGCACTTGCCCTGTCTATAAAATATAGTCTGGGAAGGTCCACATTTTTTTGGGTCTCAAATTCAAACACATTTGTAAAGCTCAATTCTGTTTACTCCATCTTCCGATGTAACTGCAAAGACTAATTTTTTTTCGTGTGGTGTAATGTTATGACCAAAATATGTCCGCCATCTTTTACATCATCTACTTTTAGTACCCGTGATTCATCCGCCTGACTTACTCCATGCAACGCAATTACCCACATTACCTTCATAAATGAAAACAGGCATCAGAAGCTTTTTCTAGAATCTTCACCCTCATTTTGAGGTTTCATGGAAGCCAATAATTTTTTATATGCCGAAATATACACATTTTTATTTATAGTGTTAAAGCTTTAAGAGTTTTTACCTAAGAATTTTTAAAACTCAATACTAATAAATCTTATAAATAAAATATCATCATTTTTTTTAATTACTGCACCCACAGAACTTTTAGCAAGTTTTCTCATTGAATTTTATTAGGTAATAAATTTGACTCTGCTTCTGATATCAACGTGTTAACGTTTTTTAACAAATTATTTATTTTACTAAGATGAGAACGTCTTCCGGATTTGGGCCGTGTTATTGTTGTAACTGAAGTTGTCAACTGTTTTATCTCCGAATGATTGGAAGCTCTTTGACAGCATTACTTACCAGCAGTCTGATACAACTCTACGACTAACCACTGAAGTTCATATCAAAAAGTTCCAATTATTGGAATTCACGAATCACAAAGTTACATCTACTACTGACTCGTTGAAAACGGTTGTCAATTTTTCTAGTTTTGTTTTCACTTCAGAACAGGAATCAGTGCTATCTAAACGTTTGAATTTTGCTGTTGCTCCCAAACGCATTCCTAAACAAAATATTTTATGTGCTGTCGAGTATTTTATAAGTCATCTTCCTCGTCACATCTCAGATCCTATTCGTATTCACACTGGCAAAATCCTTGAGTCATTTTAAAGTTCCCAAATTCAACATTTCTAAGTCGGAAGAGTTAGCCCTGAAAAGTCTTCGTAGGAACCCCAATATCATAGTTCTATCAGGCGACAAATGCAACGGTACTGTCATTTTGAACCAAATTGATTATGCTAAGAAAACTTCTTCAGATTCGAAACCACCTCGTCTCTACGAACTTCCGAAAGTTCACAAACAATATATACCCTTTGACCTATCGTTAGTATTATCTAATCTCTTATCTACAAGCTATTCAAATTCTTGTCCAACATTCTTTAGGAATTTACAGGTAAAACATCTTCTTATATCCTCAACTCTCAGCATTTTATTCAACGTTTAGATACTATAAAACTGCAAAATCTTCTTGGTTCCTTTTATTGATAAGTGTTTATTATCTATTTATTTCTAATTTGATAACAAGTTTTGCAAACAAGTTTTTGATACTCCTATGAGTTCTCCTGTATCGCTTGTTGTAGCTAACATTTTTACGAAATCTTTTCAAACGGTTGCTTTGGAATCATCAATATAAGAACCTAAAGTTTGGTATAGGTATGTTGACAAGTTTATTGTTTGGTATCATGGTCATTTTGAATTATCTAAGTTTCTTGTTTATCTAAACAATCAACACTCGTATATTAAATTTACTATGGAAATCGAAACTAATGGCTCTTTCTCATTTCTCAATATTCTTATAACTTGGAACCCGACGGATATCTGGGCCATTGTGTTTACCGCAAACCCACCCATACGGACAAATACCATTATGCTTCATCTCATCATTTAGCAGTAGAATGTTGTGGTATTGAATCTTTGGTTCATTGCGCTTTTTCTATTTGTCAACCTAAGAGTCTAGACTCGGAACTTTGTCATCTTACTCGAACCTTGGTAAACAATGGATATATGAAGCGAGATATTCAAGGAGTTATTAATCGTCGTCTACATCCACGTGCCAGTTTTCATTCCAATTTGGTTTCAGGCGTTTTTATCAAGTTTAGACTGTATATATGTCTCTATTTAACTTCTTTGTATAACAATAAGTATACGTTTTTTCACAAACGTCTTTTTGATTTCTTCTGTTTTTAGGTTAAAAACATCGGTAATTTTGGGAACCCTGTTCGGAACAAGCGGATTTTCGAAATAGCGGGGTTCGGACTAGCAGAACTCTACTGAATATGTTTGTTTGAAGTAGTAGGAGGTGATTTTAGAAAATGTCTACGTTACGTCATTTTTGAGTAAAAATAAAAGGAAATGCATCGCGATGAATCAGATAGTCTATCAATGTTTGATGAGCCAGTATACCTTATTGTAAAGGGGAAGTGTTGTATTTTAATTGTTTGTTGATATCTTTCAAACAAACGAAAATAGGGCAAACTGTTTGCTAATCATCCTTGTTTCTATTCAAATAAAAGATATCCGTGCTTATCTAGGAAAAATTCAATTGTGGTTTATGTTATTTCCACTTGCTTCTTTAATTTAGATTTTTTGCAGTTACTTTTTTTTGGCACGTATTTCAAGACGGTTTTATATTTTTAATAACCGTTGTTGTATTAGTGTAAATTATTTGTATATAAATTTTTATTTAATTAAATGTTTATAATAAACTTCGCTATTTTTGGTTTATTCTTAAATTGAAATATGTCAAAGCATTTTCGATACTACTTAGTTGTGCACGTAATTGTAAAAGTAACGAAATTCTGTTCTGACTTCTGATTAGTGAGTCATTAAACTATTGGAAAGTATATGTTTGTTAAAAGATGTGCTAGGTACTTTATAACTGTACTTATCATTATCACTCGTCAGTTTGTTTCACTATTGCATATACGTGTAGATAAGGTAATATTGTAATTAAATTAATTATAATAGTTAAGAGTCGGCGAATCGTAAGCGTATCTGCATACGTGACATTATTTAAATACACATCCGGTTTACTAACAGATAATCAAGCGTACTGTGCAGATTATTGATTAACTTTCTTTTTAAAATTGTTAAGTTTGATCTTTTAAAGTTAACAACAATATGTTAAATGCAACGAGTGATATTGCAAATATCCTATATATAATTGCCAATGTTAATCACGTTTCCGTTATAGGAATAAATAAAAATATTTCCTTGGCTTTGTTTATGTACTTTACCAAATATTTTTACGTTTAAACATACATTTGTAACTATTATGACGTTTGAATTAATATGTGGGATGATTTCCAAACTACTTATCAACTTGTGTTAATTAGAGTGAATACGTGTTATTTTTCAGTAAGTATTTGTAGACTGGTTATCTACAATTATGAATATTTACGTTTTTGGTATTGAAGGATTATGATTTTCAATTCATTGGTTTGTATAATTGAGTAGTTTTTTAGTAGTTATTAAACGTACTAATCTTTCGAAAAATCCAAGCAATGTGATTTGATTTGCTGCTAATTTAATTAGAATGAATGATAGTATTAATAATTTTTCCGTGAGTCATAAAATATATTTTATTTTTTTCTATTTAATTTAATTTTTACTAACAGATATTTGGTTGATGGAAGTTTTATTCATTAATTGTCTAAAAATCGAAATCGGTCTTTAGGCACATTTGAAAGTACTTCAGAAGGCATTATCCAAATTATTATGGAATTGTATTCTTTTGGTATTCCAGACTAATATAAAGTTTCAATTTATGTGGCGCTATATTATATTCAGCAACACGTTTTTCTATTTCTTCTGCAATTAACGAAACTAAATGTATTTCTGGATACCCATCGCTTTAAAATTAATAATTAGGGGAAAATCTGCTCTTGATGAAGTTCACAAACTTTAGAAACCTTTTCTGCAACACCAAGAAAACACCTTTAGAAAATTATCGGTTTTAAATGTTTCTTCTATCGCTTCTGGGTTTTGGTCTAAAAATTGTACTACTCATTCATTTCAAAATAATAAGCAGTTTGTTATTGTCATTGCAACGCTGTCCTAATTGTTCTAAGAATTAAAACTATTTCTTTGAAGGACGAATTTACAATTTTCGCAATTGTTTTACGTTCGTGAGTAGTATAAAAAGAATAAAATAATGTTTAGTTTTGCATTGATAGCGGTTTTGTTTGGACTTTTATTATGGTTATAATTAATACATAGTAATTACACGTTCTAAATATGAACATCTTACAAGTTGATGGTTTTACAGCATGCGGATATTATACTTGATACTTCAAAGAATAAATTAAATTTATACTCATAAATAATTAGATAAGCATTTTTAATCATGTTTTCGAATTTTCATAAAATATTTTACATTTAGCAATATTTTTTGTTTACTTTATTGACTCCTTTCATTTTATAAATACTTAAAAAGATGTACTTCTTTAATAGTTTAAATTGATTCAAATTTTAATTTCATACAATGTTTCGTATAAAACAACAAAAGTTTTAAGAAAGATTTGAAGGCTTTGAACGTATACGGATCATGATCAATGTGTTTAGATTTGCGGCTAAGACAATACTGGTTTAACCTTCCGATTACCAAGCAATTTTTTAGGCGTCGATTACAAAGTGAGGTCAGATTTGACCCCAAGTTTTTTTTTCTTATGTTGTAAAGAAAAACCGATTAATTTGTAATGGTAACCTTTATTAATATTTTAAATTAACATTAGATTTCATATAAACCAATAAAAATATAAAAATAAAATGTAAACATAAATTAGAGAGGGCAACAACTATTACATATTATTGTAGTTTTTTTTCTGGTAATGTTGTTTACATACAAAGAGTTTGCACTATTCACATGTTTCCAAACATTTTTTGTCATTTGCTCTTGGACATATCTTACAACCACCTCTTTTTGTGTTGTTCTGTGTCTGCCAAACAATATTTTTTTACGTCGCAAAACAAATAACAATTGAAAAATTTGTTATATATTATTAAACATTGTTGAAAGAAACTCATTGTCAGCTAAAAAAATATTGGGACAGTTGTAAAAGACAACAAAAACAACACGTCTGGGGTCAAAAAACACCCCAATGGTAATCGGAAGGTTAATACTTATGGTATGGTTATTAATTGTAACAAATTATTTAATATTTCAATCAGAATTTTGGTGACAAGAATAATTTTGGGTACAATATTATGCCAAATTGACAAAGAAAACACATCAATTTTTATTGTGGAAAAAAGAACAAACATTTCTTGTGTATACAAAATTCGTAGTATAAATAGAAAATGTTTCTGAACAATTTATTACTAAATTCAAAGTATGTGAACTGCGTGGACAAATATAGCTCTAAATTTATATTTAAAATTCTCTGTTTTAGTTATTGTTTTGCACTCCGTATACTAGAAACATTGCCATTGCTCTTGACATTCCTATTGTCCAAATCTAAATTAAATTTTTGTAAAATTTATTTTCCTAAAAATTTTAAATATTATTTCGCTGTGACCTTATTTAAGGGGACCTCAACTGTTGCGATTTTTTTAAATATTACTTGTGTTCAATGGATTTAATTTTTTTTATGTTTGGCACGCTTAATAAATTATTTTTAGTTTCAAATTATAATACATAGTAATTATAGATTTTTTGAGTTATAAAATATTTTAGATGAAAAGAGGTAATAAACGTCGTGGCTAAACTTTGAAATTGAATAATTTCTTTTAAATAAAAAACACCCTTCCAATTATTTGATATTGTGTTGATTATAGCTCCATTTATTTATTCCAAAAAAATTATCGAAATAAGAAACATACTTTTTGAGTTATAAAATATTTTAGTTGAAGAGGCGTAGTGGATACAGTTAAAGGTTATGACTGAAATTTGAAATTGAGTAATTTCTTTTAAACAAAAAACACCCTTACAATTATTTGATATTGTGTTGATTATAGCTCCATTTATTTATTGCAAAAAAATTATCGAAATAAAAAACATACTTTTTGAGAAAGGTTATGACTGAAATTTGAAATTAAATAATTTCTTTTAAACAAAAAACACCCTTCCAATTATTTGATATTGTGATAATTATAGCTCCATTTATTAATTCCAAAAAAAATATTGAAATAAGAAACATACTTTTTGAGTTATAAAATATTTTAGTTGAAGAGGCGTAGTGGATACAGTTAAAGGTTATGACTGAAACTTGAAATTGAGTAATTTCTTTTAAACAAAAAACTCCTCTCCAATTATTTGATATTGTGTTAATTATAGCTGCATTTATCTATTTCAAAAAAATTATCGAAATAAAAAACATACTTTTTGAGTTATAAAATATTTTAGATGAAGACGCGTAATTGATAGAGTTAAAGGTTATGACTGAAATTTGAAATTGAATAATTTCCTTTAAACAAAAAACACCCTTCCAATTATTTGATATTGTGATGATTATAGCTCCATTTATTAATTCCAAAAAAATTATTGAAATAAGAAGCATACTTTTTGAGTTATAAAACCTTTTAGTTGAAGAGGCGTTATGGATACAGTTAAACGTTATGGCTGAAGTTTGAAATTGAATTTTTTTTTTTAAACCAAAAACTCGTCTCCAATTATTTGATATTGTGTTGATTATAGCTCCATTTATCTATTTCAAAAAATTATCGAAATGAAAAACATACTTTTTGATTTATAAAATATTTTAGGTGCAGGCGCGTAATTGATACAGTTAAAAGTTATGACTGAACTTTGAAACTAATTAATTTTCTTTAAACAAAAAACACCCTTCTAATTATATGATATTGTGTTGATTATGGTTTCATTTATCTATTGCAAAAAAAATATCGAAATAAAAAACATACTTTTTGAGCTATAAAATATTTAACATGAAAGCGCGTAATGGATACAGTTAAACGTTAACGTTAAACTGAACTTTGAAATTGAATATTTTTCTTTAAACAAAAAACTCTTCCCCAATTATTTGATATTGTGTTGAATATAGCTCCATTTATTTATTCCAAAAAAAATATCGAAATAAGAAACATACTTTTTGAGTTATAAAACATTTTAGTTTAAGAGGCGTAATGAATAGAGTTAAAGGTTATGACTGAAATTTGAAATTGAATAATTTCTTTTAAATAAAAAACACCCTTCCAATTATTTGATATTGTGTTGATTATAGCTCCATCTATTTATTGCAAAAAAATTATCGAAATAAAAAACATACTTTTTGAGAAAGGTTATGACTGAAATTTGAAATTGAATAATTACTTTTAAACAAAAAACACCCTTCCAATTATTTGATGTTGTGATGATTATAGCTCCATTTATTAATTCCAAAAAAATTATCGAAATAAAAAACATACTTTTTGAGTTATAAAATATTTTAGACGAAGACGCGTAATGGATAGAGTTAAAGGTTATGACTGAACTTTGAAACTAAATAATTTTCTTTAAACAAAAAACACCCTTCTAATTATATGATATTGTGTTGATTATAGCTCCATTTGTTTATTGCAAAAAAATTATCGAAATAAAAAACATACTCTGAGAAAGGTTATGACTGAAATTTGAAATTGAATAATTTCTTTAAACAAAAAAACACCCTTCTAATTATTTCATATTGTGATGATTATAGTTTCATTTTTCTAAAAAAAAAATTATCGAAATAAAAAACATACTTTTTGAGCTATAAAATATTTAATATGAAGGTATACAATGGAATGGATACAGTTAAAAGCTATGGCTGAACTTTAAAACTGAATAATTTTCTTTAAACAAAAAACACCCTTCCAATTATTTGATATTGTGTTGATTATAGCTCCATTTATTTATTGCAAAAAAAAATTATCGAAATAAAAAAAATACTTTTTGAGTTATAATATATTTTAGATAAAGAGGCGTATGGATACAGTAAAACGTTATGACTGAGCTTTGGAATTTTTTAGTTTAAAGGATATGTACCGTAGTAATTTGTTTGTACTTTATTTATACTATCGATTTAATAAAAAAAATCTCAAGGAATTCAAATGTGAGCGTTCGTTCTATGGATGAAAAGTTATGGCTAACTTTCTCATGGGTCTATACAAGGCGAAAAAATTCTGTGGTATTTTGAAGAAGCCGAAAAAAATATTCATATATTTAGTCTAAAAAATTGGTACTAAATCAAATAACAATTTCTCAAAATACGAATAAAATTTGTTGCTGATTTTTGAAGAAACGTGTACTTGAAGGTGAAATCTAGTTCTTGGCGTTCTCAGTCAAAATTACTAAAAGGCACTCATGTTGTTATTTTAAACGAAATTGCTACAAAAAATTATTACTGAAGAAAAAAAATTTTTTTTAAACCTTCGATAAGATTCCGTGTATTTATTTAAAGTTTTTAAGCAACACTTTTATTTTGCTAACTCACCGATTTAATATGCTATAACGAGAACAAACACTTTTTTCCAAATAAAATTAGACCAACCGTGTTTCTGTATACATGAATGACTATGAATTAATTATGCGTTTAGGCCTGTGTCAAAAGTCTTAGAATCACAAATAGACACACGTTCCACATAGAGTCGACGTTTGTGGCGAAATATTTCATTATGACGTTTTTTTTACAATTGCCGTAATCAATGGTACACTAAAATAAAAAGATAAGCCGTGAGTAACCTTATCTAATCATTATTTATAGGAAAATTACATACATGCTCATTCCACAATTTTAATTTCATTTAGCAAATTCTAATAGTTTATGTATCTTTTCAGTTGCCTGGGTGCTGAAGTTTGTGAATTGCAACGATGGCTGTGAAAACACACGATCCTAAGGAATATGGTAAGTACTTGTTTAATCTACTATTATCCTAATGTGCGAATAATTGTACTATATTAGAAAGTTTAGTAAATTATAAAACCGGGTAAAAAATACAGGACATAAAAAATTGAAGATTGGACAGCATTACTCAAAATTAGATTACAGTAAAAGAAGTACATTAAGTATTTTTAATAACGATAAAATGATAACAAATATATATACTTACAAAAGTATTATTTACAAACAACAAATAACTGGTAGTTGTTTTAATTTTTTTAAATGCACGTCAAATCAAAAAAGTTGAAAATTAGTGACTTGTCAAAAATGTTTCTACATTTACTTATAAATCTACTAAAATTAGTTTAATGGATTCCTTCATGACCCGACTGCAAAATACTTGTAATCGACGATGAAACATTAATTTTCAAACCATAAAGAAATACTGGGTTGTCTATATACATAATCGGTATCAACTGTCAAATGGAATAATCCTATCATAAAAATGCTATCAATATGTGTTTTATCCAATGATGTTATGACTCGATTATCAATTAAATATACAAAAGTGATTGGTCATTATCATCTTGTGGGCATTTTACAAATGTATGGTTTTCTTTAATACTCGTTTGTGAGATACCCACAAGATGGTAACCATTATTAAACTATGTCATTGTAATGTCGTTAATCATAACATAATAATATTATGCCTACCAAACAAATGGGTCATGTTGGCTTCACTTTTAATGCATTAGTTAGATATCTATCGGACTAGCTTATTAAAGCCTGAGTGAAACGAATTTGCACAAAAATAAAAAATGGCTATCTTTGTGAAACTTTCGTTTTTTATGCACGACCCGAACTGGAATGGCAGCGCGTATTTACGCGTTTGACATAAAATAACTTTTTTTTAAGAAACGACCACGTTGTAATTTTTTAATATGTTAATTATTGTTTAGTCTAATGCTAAACGATTCTTAGTAAAAATTGCACTATTATAATTACATGTTTAAATACATGTTTATTGAAATTATTTGTATTATTTTTAATAAAAATTATATAAAAATATAATAAACCATTTTTGTGGCGTATATTTATATGGTAACTTTCATTTCGAAATGGTTCAAGGCTTTAACGGGCATTAAATTCAAAACAATATTCTATGGTTAGATCCGTGGCTAACTTCACACCGGTAACTTAATTCAATATATTCATTTTCTCATAAATTTAACTTATTCTTTTATTGCATGTTTTTGTTTAAGGTTTTCAAATCTCCTAATAGTTAAATCCTTTGCAGCACCTATTGAATACTTGTTTTTTTTAAATGAAATTTTAACAATAAAACGACCATTAGACGTTTGTTTATGATTGTTTACGAAATGAGTTTCACAATAATCGGATTGAATTTTTATTCTATTCTTCAAAAGACCATGTTTAGTTAAACTGTCATTAAATACATTGTTAGAAACGATACAACAATTTATTAAATGGTTTCTAATTGTACTATTGCTTAAATTACCACTAACTATCTATCTTAATCTTGTCTTAAATAAAGTAGGCTTAGCTGTACCTAACTCTAATTGTCCGTTTCTTAAAAATTTGGCAATCTCCCCTTCTCTCGCAACTCGCAATAGGAGGGGAAGAACAGAGCGAAGATACCCATCCGGCCCTCTAACCGAATGTAAATGCAGGATCATTAGATAATTTAGATTTATCAAGCAGCCACTCTATAATTACAGATATCGGCAAACATCGGAAAGATAGGACATCCCAAATTTAAGTAATTTAAATGAATAAAACATCATTATTTTAAACAGAAGAAAAGTTAGTTAACTGATGACCTGTCAGTAGGTACTGAGATTCTGGTTACGGAAGCAACCCAGTTATTAGTTGAATAGTCGGGACAAACAGACAAGGGCAAAAAATACACAAATATAATAAACAGACAATAATATATTAAACAAAAGTTATAGAGATGTTGGGTCCAATCATGAAACAACCTGCGACCTCGGTAAATAAAATATTAGATCACATTTGGTAATGCATACACTTGCCCAATGTTTATATTATCAAAGTATAACGTACAACAAAAACAAATAAAATGTTATGCATTATTTAGAATTAAAACGAGAGATTAGTATAAATAACTTGCAGAGAAAATGATTAACACAAATTAATTCTAAAACACGTCATAGGCATATAAATGACAAAACAAATAGACAAAGAAGTTTAAGTAGCGGCTTGTTACAAGCATAGAAACATCTATATAACGCCTCTTTCAATTGTAATAATCAAATTTAAGTATAAAATAGTTAATTATTGCTGTTACATTTCTAATCCTAGATGTTTTAAACAAAATGACACATACTAAATGAAGTTATTAAAATTGCAAAACAAAGAAAACACTACAACTGTAAATTCCATTTTAAGCGTCCTTTTTAATTCCCCGTCTTTTCATTTCCATAATGTTTAAACGTAATAATAAATGGTTAATTATTACAGTCGAATTCACGACGTTTAATGTTGTGTCTAAACTTACACATAAATGGAATTATAAAAACAAGATCCTACGAATTTAAATTACATTTCAAGCAATCCTTTAAAACAGAAATCTTGATTTAGTAATTTTAAGTTTTGATTTTGAAATGTAGCACAAGAATTGAATCGCTGATCTAATTGAACCGACAAAATTGAAATGACCGCCAATGCGTTTGTTTTACCAAAACAAAGAAAACATGTAATGTTTCCATAACGCTGGAATTTTAATGCAAACTGCTTACAAATTACAGCTTATTTTCTCATCACAACACAAGTTTTATATTAAGAAGTGTTGGTCTTATATTTAGTACCGGACTATTGGCCGTACCTATAGTCAATACTTCGCTCAGACCTAGTCTCGTGCATTGCTTACTATATTCGTAACTCAGCATAGAAAGTTTACTTCGCGCGTGTTTTTAGGAACGATTTTTTTCGAGTCGAGAAACACCCAACCTTGAGACGTGCTCAAGTTTTGGCGTCTTCTTTTATTGATGTTTTTTTTTCTTGCTTATACATTGAATAATTAGATTTTTGGTTTTATAAAAATTACAACTAAAAGACAGAAAAAATAAGCGCTTTGTAAAAGCATTGTTAATCAATAATTTTATTGTTAGTTCTATTTTACTTGAAATTAACAAAAGCAGAAGATGCAAATTTTCATTACATTTCAAAACGATATTGGTTACGCAGTATTAAAAACCCAACAGAATTTCTTCAAGAAGATAAATTTCGGCACCGTAATGTACAGTGTTGAACACAATTTTACTTTTTGTTTTAGAAGAGTTCGCAAAACTTAACAATGCAAATCTACTACCTGCATAAATTATACATATAACTATACAATAACTGACTTGTTTACAATTTCATACCATCACACGTTTTTAGTTGGATCTACGTAGAATAAGAATACGGGATCAAAGCGTTAATGCAATCGAAATATGGTCTGATCCTCTCTATAGTATGCTTTGACAATTTACTAAATTATGTTTCTACAATTAAATTTGGCATTTTAACACTACGATTATCGGGGTAAAAACTTCTGGCCCCTGAGTTTGAAGTCTTATATTTAAAAAAGTAATTTTACGCACTAAGAATATATAGATAAAAAAATTGCATAACATATCAAAGTTTTAAAATGATAGGCTTTATAGTTTGTTTTATGCAGATATCCGAAAAAAGATACAATTTATAAGCAACAATTAGTATAATGACAACTACATTTTTTTTTGTAAATTATTTGTCCAAATTTAATGAAATTTAGACTGTGGATACATACCCACGTCTGTTTCTCTATTCCCAAATTTTTGAAATGACGTATTTCAAATATTGTTGGATTATTAAGTACAACAGTAAAGTATAAACACTTCGTTATTATAACAATTATTTTTAAAGTAACTGAACATATGTCAGTGACATTTAAACGGAAATAAGCAAATTGGCTATTACTGGTTGACGTTTTTAGTTCGATCTATAACCAATTTATAACAGGGGCAGCGCTGTTCTTAGTTTATTTTTATAAGTGCCGTTGGCTGCGCACGGTGCACATTTTAGCGCCAACTGTGCACATTTGAATAAAAAATAGCATAAAATGAAAAGTATTTATTCACCAATAAATTCCGATAAATAATCATTGTGCACTTTTAAAGAGGTGCCACTGTGCAAAATAGCTAAACATTGTGGCTCTTTTGGCACAACTGTGCACCTAAGAACAGCACTGAACATCTATAAATCGTTTCATCGCATAAAGTCTTTATATATGGCACTTACACGTACAAGCCTCTACAAAAATGCTTTTTTGTTGTAAGTATAATAGCTATAAACTTAAAAAACTGAATAATTACAAAGGCTAGTTGTATTGTGCAATCAGCAACACACTTTATTTCGCGGTTTTGGTCTGGCCATAAATTTTTCAATAATAATATTTATAACTATATAAAAACTATGTATTTATAAACTAAATAAACATATCTAGGGCGCACTTGTACCATTTTTTGTAAATAATCGATGGTACGTTTATCATGTGCCCTCAAAATTCGCCTAAATTGCGTAAAATTCCTTCGTTTTTTATTCATTTTTTATATTACACAAAATATCTCATGACGGCTATAGAACTAGCCTTTGTAATTTTTTCAGTTCTTTTAAGTTTCTAGTTCTTATACTTTCAACGGGAAAGAGAATTTTGTAGAGGCTTGCAACTTGCAACGCATCTAAAGCGGCCGTTTTAGAACAATCTTAAAGAGAAATAAGATTTTTTGGAAAAAAGGTATACTATATATAATTAAGTACCTACATATAGAATATTGAATTTGTAATTACATAATACGGCAAAATATGTAATATTTATAAATATTAATCTCTTAATGGGCGATAGCTGTAATTATTTAGATCATATTTGCATTATAAACATAAGGTCCATTTCTTATAGTTCTCGAAAAAAATTAATATTAAAATTTAAGACGACCCTGTTATGGTCTATTGTAAATTCGTAGGAAGAAAAGCCAATGACCCAATTCAGGATCGTTTATTAGTAAACAACACGTACAATGTGCAAGAATGCGATAAGATTGTTTTTCTTAGTTTTACTGTAGATTATTGAACACGTACAGAAGGCATAGCTTTGGTTAACATAAAATAAGACTATGTAGCTAAAAAAAAATTTTCTGACATTCAGGGGTTATTGTGTCTATTTCGGTTGTGTACTGTTGATTCGATTTTCATTTATTTCAAGATATTTTAAATACATTAAATTATTTTTGTAGTTAGGTATTCGGTATTTGTTTTGTTATTTGTTCAATTTAGTTTCATAGTTTTTCGTATTATTTACTAATTTCACTTTTTAACTTCTACATTTATGACTTTAAAATAACCGATTCACATTGTTACTTCACGTTTTTGTCGTTATTAAGAACCTTGAAGTAAATTAAAAATAATCTTGATTTCAGCACGACACCATGTCTCTTAAATGTTGTTTAGTTTGTCATCAGAAACTTAATACTTAATAGTAAACAATTTAAATCATTTTATATCACGTTTACTTATAACGAACAACCAGGTCCGTACTTACATCTAATTATTACAAAAAAATTTAAGAAAAATTGATGAAAAGCTAGACCATATGTTTATGAACAAAATGTGTTGGAAATTGCCATATCTATATGTAGTACATTATTGTTTAAAAAAGTCTTTCTTTTAATACGCTTATCATACTTATTAAGAACGCTTGAATTGAAGGTTCTATTGCAATTCGTTTTTAAATGTCTACTTAGAAGGACCAACAGATAAAGAGATTTAAGCAATTTTTACTTTATTGTGCATGTTTATTAAGTAAAGACGTCATTTAAAGATTAAATGTGCACAATGCATAAATTACAAACAGATTTTCAATGTTTATACAACATGAGTAAATCTTATACAACTTACCAAATTAGTTAAGATTTTCATAGAACTCTATATATTTTATGCTAAAAATTCGTTAAATATAGTTTTATTTTGCTATTTGGAAATAATTATTTATACGTGTATTTTTGACTAAAGGTGCAGTATACAGCGCTAAATGTCGTTTTGCTTTGACTGTATTTCTGAACTTGATGGTTTTTGAATTACTTTAATTAGTCTGAAGCAACCTGGCGCTCTACTAACACTATTTCGTATTTTTTTTTTTATCTTTTAAGCTTGACCTGATTGGTAATACGACCTTGCTGATTTAGAATCTGTTTTAATTATACTAATTGCACTAATAAAAATAATTTTTTAGTTTTGGTACATTTATATAGTTTTTCTAATTTTTATCCGAATATTATATTTCTATGCATTTTCAACATTTTTTTTACATCTTATCTTTTAGCTAATTTGTTTGATCATTGTTTATTTTGCCTATAGTTGTTATCGTTTATTCATTCGTTTGCTAATCTAGTTTTTATATATAAGTTTCCTGAAACGAGAAAATTGAAGGAAGTGAAATAAAAACAGTTCCTGACCTATTTTAATCTTACAGTAGTAGTTTTTTCGTAACTTGAACAGCTTGAAATGTTTAATAGCTAGCAATTATTATTTTAAAAATGTTTTGTTGTACAAAAAGAAGTATTTGTGTTTTGAATTAACGTGAGGTTTGTTAATTTGTTATTTTTTCTTTTAGGGGACCCATTGGTTTATGATCCAGATTTTCATGGACCTCTTAAATACCGTTCATGTACAGACGTATTGTGCCTACTTCTGTTTTTAGTTTTTATAGGATGTTGGACGGGAATTGGATTATACGGTATGTGCCGCAAAGTGTTTAAACACGCAATATATTTTGTATATTTTAGCATTTTTAAAGGGTAACCCAAATGTATTATTAGTGCCTAAAGATTCGCAAGGTGCGCGTTGTGGCTTAGACAGTCACGTTCTCGATAAACCTTATTTATTCTTTTTTGATTTGACAAAATGTTTGCAACCTATACCTTTTACTGGCTGCAAAACAAATCAGGTAAGTTATTATTTTATTTAAAAAAATTGATTCTACTCGGTTATTTAAGGTTTGTGTAAGAAAATGCCCTGATAGAGCTTTTTTATATGATGCAGCTACCACTGATATCAATAGTTTGATATGCGAAGCAGGTGTTAATCCAAGTAGATACGACGCACAAAGATTAGTGTCGGAAGGAAAATGTGCCAAATGGTATTTATCTAGTGAACCAGGTATGCAGTGACATAGTTATTAAGGATTTACCTTTGAAGTTGCCGTTTTCATTACGAGATTTACGTACCAAAACATTTTATTTTTGATCTGTGTTATAAATTTTGTTTTTCGCTAGTTTTATGGTATATTCACGTTTCCGTATTCTGCATGTCTTTTGAATTTAATCTTTTTTGTTTTTTCTTTGTTTCTATTAATAATTTTATAAATAATTTAAATTCATAGACATATTAATTTTTTTTTGTGTGCATCATTGTTAATCAACACGTATGTACATACTAATCTTAGTGCACTTCTTTCTTTATTGTTGTGTGTTAATCGTAATGCAATTGCGTTTAATTTTGTCGATTGTAATATAAAATTTATAAGTGGATGAGGATACTAACTTGCATACTCAATCAAACTGGATAGTAGTACTTTACAAAGTATTTGTTTCTTTGTCCGCAACTGACACATTCTTTCGGAATCTTTTCAGTTTTGTATTAGTTCAAATAATGGCAAACTATGATCCGTTAACAATTTATATCATTTAAAAAAAACCAAAATGAAAATTAAAAAGAACTCTTTAGAAATGAAATGAATCAATATATCTTTTTAAAGATTTTTATCGTAACGGATTTAAGAATTTATTTAAGCTATTTCATATTTATACCACGTAATTAGATTTTTTTAATACAACCAACAGCCATGTGGATACAAAAACAAAACGAGAAAAGAAATATTAGATAAATGCCAATATTTAAAATTTAGAATACAAAGTAAAAAAAAAATGAAAAGCCAAAAAGCTATTAGGTACAATTTTAAAAATAAATTGATAAACGTTTATTTTATTGAAACATTTAATATAAAGAGTGATGGAAAAACAAAGAAAAATATAGAGAAAATAAAAATAAAAAATAAGTAACCGCATTAGTTTTATTGACTAGAAAATCAAAGATAAGGAATTGAGAACAAGAAAATGAAGAAATCGAGAGGTTATCAATTACAATTTTTTCTTCACAATTTGTTCAAATTTCATTTTGAAGCCCGGTAGGAGTAGAATCCTTATTTTAGTATAAAAATTTCTTGTTTTTGTTTTAATTTCCACTGCTTTTCTATTTTTTACCAAAACGTTTAGAATGATTTCTTTTTTTTTACGTTTTATTAATTTTAAAAAAATAGATTTTCATTAATTCTTCACAGTAAGAAATGCAATACGTATATGCTGCTCTATTTGCTCTTATCTTTGTGGTTTAAAATCTTACTTTTAATAAAATAAACATAAATTACTTGTTTTTGTTTCACAATTTTTATATTTTTTGTTTTAAATTTTTTGTTAATAATGTGAATCAATTTTTACGAAGAAAATTGTAATCTATGGTTTTTCAGTTTTTTTTTAAATTTAATCGTTTCTCATTTTAACTTTAAACAATTAGTTTTATTTAACCCGACAAATTTGTTTCAATTTATTACCAATATCGACAAATTGACAAATTGAAACTTAACTATTGATTTTATTTAACACGCCAATTTCTTTTTTCCCCCTTATTTTTCGTTAAGTTTGCAGTTTAAATTGAGTGATTGATTTTATTCTATTTTTTCGAAAAACTTTAAATTGATAAAACATATTTGTTTGTTTTTTCTTGTTCATCCTTGATTTTAAAATTTCTTATACTGAATTTTGATTAACTTGTTAAGAAAAAAATATAATCGAAGACCTTGCAGTATTCTTTGCTTTATTTTTTCAGTTTTCTGACTATAAAGTTAATTATGTTATTTGTTTTCGTCTTTTTTTAATTTTCTTTTAATGTTCCATACACGATTTTTACAAAGTTTTTTAGTTGACACAACTAATTTTTTTTTCTTTATTTCTTCTTGCTTTAGTTTGATTTTCTGATTAATAAAGCTAATTCAAATATTCGTTTTCTTCTTTTTTAAAAGTTCTTTAATCTTTGGTTTATGTTCTTCTGTAGAAAAAATTTTTATCAATGTATTTTAAAAAAATTATTAAAAAAATTTTTTTTTACAAAATTTTTAGTCGACAATACAATTTTTTTCATTCTTTGTTTTAAGTTTTTTTCTAAAATAAAGTTTAATCGCCTTTTGTTAAAAAAAAAATTAAAACGAACTTTGATCAACTTGTTAGAAAAAATTGTAATCAGTGACCTATTAGTTTTTCTTTCAATCAAAGTTCTCTTATATAATAAATTTGATCAATGTGAAAAATGGTTTTCTTTGCTTTCTTTTATTTATTTTTTTACATTTTTTCATTCTTTGTTGGAAATTTTTCTAAGATAAACTTCGATCTATTTATCAAAAACATTTTTTTTCACTTGACTTTCTTTTATAAATTTCTTCACTTGGTACGTTAAATTTAAACATTAACATTTATTGAATACGTTTTTTAATTTTTATTCACCAAAAATATTGAGGATCAACAGGAAACGCCACGACAAATAAAAATGTATCAGAGACGATTCAAGCCTCTAGTACTTAGTTGTGTTAATGCCTATACGACTGCAGGTTTGTATTGATAATGAAAGGAGTCACCAACGCAATTAATTTTATCTGATTTACTTATTTTTATAGTTGTATAATTATTTTTTTTTGCAATTTTGATAAAAGTATTGTATTGTTTATTTTCACAACAAAAAATGATTTACTTCAGAATCATCATTTTATTCTACGGTAAATAAAGTTATAATTAAGTGCTAATTAAACTGCATCGTATTATACAGATAATAAAGGATAACCATTGAGTAATAATTTAAGAAGAGGCGCAACTAGTGTGTTAAAAATCGTACTGTAGTTTTATCTCTCTTGTTTCTCTTTTTTTTACCCGTCTGTACCCACTCTTTTCATAAACTAATACCTGCTGCCATCTGCAAAATCGTGGTTTCTATTTTGCGAACTTACTTATTTCTTATGAAGTACCAGTTAGAACCTTTTGTTATATTTGTGTTTACTTTACCGTTTACCTGTTCAAAACAGGTTAATATCATAAACAATAGCTTGTATTGTTACGACACAAGTCAATGTCAAATAAACTTAAACAATATCATGCTTTATATTTAAGAAAACAAAAAATATGTATATTCAAATATTTATTTATTTTTGTAAAATATAAATCGAAAACAGAAATAACTAAAACAATGGAAATTAAATTAAAAGAAAATTGTTATGGGGATTTATTGTTATTATTCGTCAATTTTTAAAATTATTCAAATTACCAATCCACTAATAATAAATTATAAAACTTATAAAAAGTTAAGATTACAAAAGTTTTAACTTACATTTTTTCGAACAATCTCAAATCTAAAAATTTGTAACTAGATAATTAAAAAAATGTAAGTTTTACAAAATGTTAAATGTTAATTATTTTAAAAAAGGAAGATGGTGCAATTTAGAAACAAATATAAAAAAATTTAAGTTTAAAATCGTAATTGAAATTGGTTTGCTAGTTCAACAAAAAATTATTTGATATTTTAATATAAATGAACTGTAGTAATTGAAGAATTTCCCAGTGGGCAAATTGCAGCTAAAACCGGCTTTTTTATAACTACTTTAGCTTTTAAAATTACTCTTTAGAACACTTTTAAGTGGTTTGTGAAAAAACTAAAACCTCCATGAAGCGTTTAAGTAGCTAAAAATTTCTCAGTTATGTTGCTGTTAGGTAGCTCCTTTAATGCATTAAAATCGGGCTTATACAGCTCTTTGTGGTACTAGCAAAGTTTTAAAGAAGCTCTAAAGGAACTGTAAACCACCTTTCAGAAACAACTCTACAGCTTAAATAGCTTTATTTTTACTACCTTTAAGTAGCTTAAAAATTAAATAAACATTTCATTAGAAAAAGAAATCTTGAAATCGTTACCTTTACTTAATTTCTTAAAAAAATTGAGAAAAGTGATAAAGGAGAACCCATTGAAAGACCTAGATTTTGTTTAAAAAATTGATTATCAAATTTATCACTTATTTTTACTGAAATCTTCTTAAACAATTTAGAAAGTAAATATATTTCTGAACACCAAATTTTCTTACAAAAAATAATATTTTGGAAAAGATATGACATTTTTGTATTTAAAAAGTTGTAAACATTTTTGTAGATTTTCTGAAGATGAGCATCATTATTTTAAAGCTCGAAACATATGTAAACGAATTTGTTATTAGTGGACTGGTAATTTAAATAATTTTAAATTAAAATTAATGTTAAATTTCTGAAAGAATAATTGACCAATTAATCCTTTAAAAGGATTTTTGACGGAGAATCCATTTGTATCACTATGTTGCGTAGTTTAGTCAAAACTTAACGGCTTGACGAATTTGAGAACACACTGTGGTCGTTCCGATATCTTCAAAATATTATAGGACGTATCTTCAACTATAAAACATATATTAAAAAAATTACGTATTATTGCTTGTCTACATATACCTTCGTTTACTGAACTGGAGCTGTAGAAAGAATAAATTTATTCGTCTTCACGATCGTCATCTATAAATAACAATCGCCGTTTTCTTCCATATGTTTGAGAAACTACTACATTTGAGTATCTTAGGTTGATGTTCATATCAACAATTACAGCTTCTGTAAAAAATTATACTAAATAAGCCCAAAAAGTAAAAAATTAAGTTGTTAGTATTTTAAAAATAAAGTTTTGAAAATGCAATTAGTATTAGTATTTTCAAAATTTTTGCGATTTTTTTTTAAACAATTGTAAAAATATTTTATGTATTGTTGGATTTGTATTGAAGTGCTTTTAGCGTGCTAAAATAAACATAAAAGAATTTTGTTTATAATTTTTTTTATTTTTAAAAAAATTAAGTATTTATTAGACAAGGTGCTACAGAAATGCGGCCCTAACATTTACAAAAACGATATTTTTATTCGACATGCCAACATCAACAAAAAACATTTAAAGCAATAGCCAGAGCGATTATGCAATTACGATGAATCGATCATTATGCAAAATAATGATCGCGATATCGAGCGTCTGTACAATAACGATCGCAATCATTGATCGCTTATAAAATAACAATTGCGGTTGTGGAAAAGAAATTAATACTTTTAATTGTCGCATAAACAAATAAGACTAATATAACACTATAATATTTACTTTAATAAATGTATAATAAACTTTAAGTATGCAGGTAGTTCACGGAAAATCGTAAAATTTTGTAGGTAAATAACCCCTTTGCTCTTTTACTCGTAAGAATTTTAAACCACATATAGATTTTTAATAAAAAAGTAACACGAATTTAAACATTGAATTATATTTTTTGTTTACAGAAATTTAACAATGCATTCTTTTCAAAGAGAATTAGAAAACTCTTCTAGGAAAGAACGTTTGTAAAATTTGTGTCACACATTCAGCATTTAGGGAAAAACCTAGCTTTATATAAACAACAAGGTAAATCATAAAAACACAGGAAGTTAAAAACAATAAGCATTAACTACAAATGACAATACGTATTTGAAAAGAATTGCAAATTTATTTTTAATACATAAATCTTGTTTGAGACAAATATCAACACGAGTTATTACTAATTACTCAACAATCTTTTCAGGGTCAATTTCAAATAGAAACATTTAATTTACGAAAGAACGAACTTATTTTTTAATATGTTGTTTATTAATGCTTTAAACTATTTGTTCGTAAGTTTGCATCAGAATTCAAATAGCACGTCATGTCGAAAAAAAACATCACAGTAGTATCTATTTTCTGTGAATTTTTGTAAATATTTTTTTTAAATCTAAATATGAACAAATTTTAATTAACTTATTGTTTAGAAACAATATTAAAAAATACTTAGATATGTTGATTTTCAATACTCCAAACGTTATTGTATCCCGGAAAACGAAAATCGAATGTTTATGGCTAGATTTATGACTAACTTTACACGAGCGACTTTTTAGCAACAGTCGATTACTAATTAATTCTAAATACCATGATTGCGATCATTGATCGTAGAAAATAATAGCGATCTCAGCTACTGATTTACAGTAATTATTTTAAGTTATTGTACAATTAAGTGCAACAAGAAGAATAAGAATTTGGACAAGGAGATTCTCCGATGCTAATTTAAACCATTTTTAAACGTTTGGTAGAAAAAAAAATTTAAAAATATTTACCTGATTGAAGGTGTAGAACAAGAACTGCAGTGTGTTTAAAATTTCCTTTTGTTGTTATACATTATCTCCGAAGATGCTTCTCACAAATCTTCTTTTGTTTTAAATCTTCCAAGTCCATTGTGGCAATGTTTATATTTCCACAGTTTTTCTAACATTCTTTAGCACGCACTTTATCACTAATAAAAAACTTAAGAAAACTAGTACCTTTGTTTTCGGTATTATTATTTTCACAATTAATATAAACACAACCGTGATCTGTAACTTTTCCCATTTTAAAAATAAATCAATAATATATTTACACTTAAACTAAACAAAAGTTCAAACAAACATTACTACTACCAGAATTTCAAAAATCGTATCGCAATGTTAACCCAAGAAAAACTTTCAATTCAATTCCGAAGTTTACAAGTCGACAGACACGCAAGAACTGAAAAATCTCGATCCAATACGAACGTGGCGACCTCTATATCTCGATCCAAGCAGTCGATACGATATCGCCCCTTAAGTTGCATTTCTTCTTACATTTATTATTCAATGGGATAACCTAGAAAAACAAATAACTACAAATACTAAAATACAGCTTTAGTTAGTTATCCAGGTGTTCTCATTTACTTGCAAATTCATAATAAACTTTAAATTTTTCTAAATTGTAACCGACAAAATTCTTCTTTAGCACATAATTATGCTTCCTTAAGGTACATTTATTGTATTGTATTGCTAACTCTGTCGTTCTTATAGGTACTGCTACTCTTCCCAAAATAACTATAATGTTTCTACTCTTGAGAGCATTTGAAACATAAAAACAGTAATAAAACCAACAAATCCGCGCGAAAACCAACTTAGTTTTTAATAATCTGATAGCTTAGACATTTGTATTGCAAAATGTACGCGTTTGATGTAAAAACTTTCTAGATTACTTAGTTTTAAAAGTTTTTGATCATCTAAGAGATCATCTTCTGGCATCATATTTGTACGCAGATGCGAATCATCGCTTGGGATGCCAATATCATTTTCTCTGACCGAGATCTATATTTTCTTGCTGTTTCTTATGTACCTATAGATATCTTGAAATATATATTGTTGGTACCGTAACTTTATAATTTGCATATATACAAGCTGTTGTTAAAAGACATTATGCTTCAAATTTGGCCATGAATTAAGTTGTGTTCGTTTCTTTTAAAAACTAATTGCATTTGAAGAGTCAGATTCATTGAACCAATTGAGGAACAACTCATTTACTCACTGATTTTGTAGTCTAGTCAACAAGTTAGTGTCATTTTTTTGAATTCGGGTTTACCTTATGCGAAGATTACGACCAAGGTACCATTCGATGCGTAATTGCATCTCGAAGCTTTTTGAAAAAACCAAGCACCGCTCGAAAAAATTACGAAAGTTATAAACAGTTTAATAAAAAACGGCTTTCGTTTTTTTGGAAGTATCTAGGAAATTATTAAAAATATCGGAAATTAAAAAAAAGTTTCTTAAGGGGGGTCGGTTGTCAATTTTGGTCAAAAATATCGATTTTTTGTTTTTTACATTTTATTTTTTCATGATATTTTAGGATTAATTTAAGACCAAGTTTATTAAATTCTGCCTACTAAAACCAAAGTTACATATATTTTTATAAAACCTTACAGATAGCCTAGCCTAGTAGTGCCAACAAGCAGGCTTAAATAAAACCCAGTATGATCATGACAAACATACCCATTTATCATTTGCTGTTATGGAACAGATAAAATTACCTGGCTAATCATGACCTATTGAAGAAGTGTTTACATGGTGGTACGCAAAACCCAAATAAATCGGTCAATAGTGTTATATGGTCCAGAAATCCAAAAATTAACTTTGTCATGCTAAATAATTTGAAGCTAGGTGTTTATGAGGCTATATCTAGTTTCGACAAAGGCAATATCACTAAGTGTTTAGTTCTAAGTAGCTTAGGAATCACACCAGGCAATTATTGTGTCAAAGCGATGCGTAAAATTGATAAAGTGCGAATAAACAAAAGTGAGAAATGTATTGAATTACTCAACAGAAAATGCCACCAAAAGACTAGTTTAGCTAAAAGAAAGCTTGAAGACCTATATGAAGAACAAAAAGATGGAGAAGATTCAAGTTATGGAAGTGGAATGTATTAAATCTATAAAAAAAAGTAGTATAAATTTTGTTTTCGCTCTCCTGAAAAATGACTTTTTTTTACATAAAGGTACATTTATCTCAGAAACTAAAAGAGATATCTCAATAATTTTTTACAGATGTTTTCCTTCTATGCTAATACATATTTTAACATTAGGGTTTTTAGAGTTTGTTAGAATTTCCATAGTTACGGACATTTATAATAAAAATAAAATCTTAAAATTTTGAAAGGTTGGAAATAAAATTATTGAAAAAAATAGAAACATTTTTTTTATAAACCCTCATGTTAAAATGTAGGCAAAACAACTATCTATCAACTAAAAAAAAATTAAGTCTTTATCTCTTATAGTTGTTGAGAAAGATGTACCTTAAATATGTCAATTTAGCATTGGCGGCATAGGGACAACCGACTCCCCTTAAAGAGCAAGAAGTCTTACCTCTTGGAACTCGCTTATAAATTACAGTTAATTTTCTCATTCCATACGTTAGTTTACCGGTCAGAACCCTCTGCTCCCAGAGGGGGATCAAAATCACATATAAATGAAATTATGAAATAAAGAAAATACGACGAATCTCAACTTCATTTCAAGCATTCCTTTAAGACATGGCGATTTAGTAATTTTAAGTTTTAATTAATAATTTGTGAAAAGCATCAATAATAATTCCACATAAATTGATTTTCAAATGCATCGTATACAAACAAATATAAAAACAACTGAATTGACAAACTTGAAATGGTCGCCAATGCTTTTATGTTACCAAAACAAAACAAAAACGTGGCGTTTCTATAATGCTTGAATTTTAATACAAAGTGTTTACAAATTTTATCTAATTTTATCACTCTTTACATTAGCTACCTAATACTCTTAGTTGCATTCCCATAAAATTTCACAAAACTAAGATACCCAAACATTACACAATTTTTATATTATCAACGCTGATTGTACCGTGCGTCGGAACTCCTTTTGCCTTCGGATAATGCGCATTTTCGAAGTTATCGTTCTTTTAGCCAGATGATGATGCTTACGTAATTTTGAACGTCTTTAATTGGATTTAAACTGGACCATCTCAATGCGAATATGTTTTAAGGAACGAAAAAAATCAGGTACCATTTAAACATCCCCAATAAACAATATCCCGTTGGAAAAAAATGTTCCCCCAGTTATTTTTACAAGTTGGAAATCTACATAAAAACTTTATTAATTTTTAAACAAATCGCCTGAAATTTCTTCTTGAATCTCTTTTTCAAAGACTTTAGAAACGACCACCGTTGGAAAAATAAAAAAATAATTTAATTTTTTTAAAATAAAATCTTAAGATTTTAAAAAATGAAAATCTCATTTAGTTAACAAAAAAAAAGTTTTTCAAATATCTCCATTTATTTCATTTTATTTTGAACAATTACATAATAATATATTTTTGCCATTTTTCACTACCATTGTTTAAATAACTAAAATAACTGTTATAAAGAAATGCATTGTTTAGAAGATAATTAAAAATTATTTTTGGGAATCTATTTCTTGATGAAAATAATGATTTTTAAGAAAAAATCATTTCTTAAAAAATTTTTTATTGGTTAAAACGTATTTGTGAATTAACATCAATAAAATAAAAAATAAATTGAAAATGTAAACAAATAAATTACGCGCAATATGTATTTTTATGTAGTAAAAAAAATAAGTAAAAACAACCATCCACGATCATTTTAAAATTTTTTTAATGTAATTTTAATATTCTCCCACATTTGTAAGAAACGATTCTTTCTTAAAATTAAATTAAAAAAAAGTTTTACTGTAAAAGAGTGAATCGACGGTCACGCGCAGATGCCACATCACCCGTTAAAAAAAATTACAAAATATTGGTGGTAGAGTTCCGAGCGGTAAGACTTTTTTTAGGAAAATTCTTGTTCTTTAAGAACCTTTTTTATGATTTCCGATATCTCCAATAGTTTCCAAGATACAGATGTAATTCCAAAAAACGAATCCCATCCTTTTTAAATTTTTGAGTGGGACTTGGATTTCTACAAAAAGTTTCTAGATGCAATTACACATCGAATGACACCTTGAGCATAATTTTTGAAGAAGGCGAACCCGAATTCAAAAAAATGACACTTGTTGACTAGACTATTGTGTTGAGGGATGGATACGGTATTATTAAGAACTTGCGTGGAATAGATTTATCGGCATCGTCAAAGTTGATAATTTATATAAACGGCAACTTCATATGTAAACCCCTGATATTTCTATACCTATATACTTTTTTATTATCTATTTCCTGCAAAATTGTATGTATCGAAGTAAATATTTGCATTTTTAACAATGTTTCCTTTTACGCAGTGTTTAAAAGGTGTTTGTATAATATTGCTGATCGGAGATTGTTGAATTGGGAACTTGCTAGAATACAAGGTGACGAAATTAAATTGATGCAAAATCGTCTTTCTACATCTGCTTCATGGTTGGCTCTAGTCATACAAAATACTATCGGTGTTTTTACAGATAACGAACAATATCTGCAGGTACTTCATATGTTATTACATAAAGAATCACCTTCATGAAAAAAAAAACCTGGAAACAAAATGCATTTTACATTATTGCATATCATATGCGCACAGTGTAGAATTGCCGATGCTTGCTTACCCAATAAAACTAGTACCTAATAGAACTAAAAACTTGATACACGAATTTTTCTTTTGCATGTATTTACATTTGCATTACATACAGGTGCAGGTATTTATTTTTTCTTATGCTTTACTTCAACTACAATCTTGTCTCGTTCGTAATCTTATTTAGTATTAATAACTACTCTAATGCTTTATTTTACAGTACAGAAACGATGCCTTCCAAATATATTTACACCGCATGAGTTATCTCGATTGAAAAACGCTGGTGAAAACGTTACAGGTGAAATACTAGACAATGCAAAGGCAGCAATTAGTTCATATGTAAATTGGGAAGAGGTATTTGTATATTTAATTTTTTCGGTTTTATAAAATCTTAACTTTCGGTTTTGGCTTTTCTTAAGTTTTCACAAAATTGATTATGCTTTTGAAGCTTATTAACATAAGTACCTAACACAATTCTATTTATTATACACGCGTATCATTATTCTTTTTTTGTAAAATTGTAGGAAAGAAATAGTTTTTTTTTTATATTTTAGGTGGGAGAAAATATTGTCAACGATATTATGTATTCGTGGAAGCATATACTTGTTGGTTTAGTGCTTTCCTTAGTTGTTTGTATTATTTATATCGTTTTAATGAGATGGATAGCTGGAGTTATGGTTTGGATTTCTATTGTAGGAGTATTAGCAGTTATGAGTTTTGGTAAGTTTTTTTTTTAAATGTTGGCGAGACTGTTAACAAGCTTTTTACACAATTTTATTTAGTTTATAATTTATTCTGTTTATGTCAAATATTGGAAGGAACTTTTCATTGCCTTTTGTCAGTTTCGTCACTTTGGCGTTTACATCGTAATGCCGAGTTATCTCAACATGAAATTGCATGTGATAACATTTGACTGTCAACATACAAACGGCCGCTAAACTTTTTTCCGATAGACATTTAAACTTTGAGGTTTATTCTGATTTTTGAGACACGATATGTCAACTTTACTAAACACGCTCATGTGATGGTGCTCAATGCATCTGGATCTGGTTTCATCATGACTGTACTCTTGTTCATGACTACTACAAAAAATTCTGGCTCTTTAGCAGTCTATAACAAAAAAATTATTTGTCTAATTAATTATATAATAACGGTTGGGAAAAGAGAATAGACAGAGTGGAAAGTACTTACACATCCTAATACTGTAAAGCTGCACTTTATAAATATTTTTTTAAAAATAAGGGGTTGTGTAAAAGGGTCTTTATTATTTATCACAGGACAATAAATGTGTGTAATTTTACAAAGGCAATGAGTTACAATGAAAGTATTAACAAGTAAGGCTAACGTGTGCCGCCACATGTATATGCTGTTTGCAAACATTGTAGCAATGAGTTAAATGTTTGGGTCGGTTTATACAAACAAAAATAAATTGCTATTTACCATTAAATGTTGCAAAGTTTTGTATACATTTTTATTCAATAATTGATCTATACTGCATAAAACAAGATTTTTTTTCAAAATTTTACATAATGTATAACATTCGTATTCAAAAAATGAGACAGTTGGAATTCTCAGATGCTAATTGCCGCTGTTTGAGTACATCGCTTTTAAGTGTTTTTATTTGGCGTGTTGTATTGCCTTTATTGATTATTTCAAAACTAACACTACAAAATATTTGCATTGGAAAAGTTTAATTTATTCATTTATTTTAGATACTGGATTCGCATTCTCACATTTTAAGCAATAACATAATTTTTTTAGTTTCAATTCTGTACATTAAGAAAACAAGAAATACAAGTGCAACTATTTAATGTGTTAAACAAATAAACACCTTACAATAAACCAATAACGTTTTAGTAATCAAAGTTTACCTGTAAAGTAGTGGAATACATTATTTATAAATGAAATCTACAAATCTTTTAAACACGTCATAAATCAAGAAGTCATTAATTTTAAACAATAAAAGTGTTGTTCGTTATCTATACAATAATAATAAAAAATACAAAAAACTATGATTGATAATAATTATTTCTAATTGTTTCTTGCAAACGATTAGGTATTGATTGAGTTTTACAACTAGGTTCGATATTGTCTCAAGATTCTTGAACCAACCTCAGCGTCTTTAGGCGTTGGCCATCTTCATAAATTGTTTTTGTTATTGTAGCTCAGATGTCCTCCATAACGTTTAGGTTTAGGATTATTGTTTTGACCGAATCATTCAGTAAGCGATTGTCCATTAATTACGTTAAGCTCAAAAGGGGGGAGTGCATTGGGTAAAAATCCCGAAATATTATAAGAAGAGAGGGGGTGTAGTGAAATATCACGTGTATTTATTTTTCGTTGATCGCGCGATTTCTAAATCGAAAAACGACGCATGATCTTGACTCACTGTTGCCAGGTAACGATTATACCTGTATTTAAAAATAATATTCTAAACATTTTTAAGATACTTTGTACCAAAAAAAAATACACGTGATTTCGGGTTAGCGGAGGGGGGTTAATCTAAAACCTCGCCACGTATCACCAAGGGGGAGGGGGGTTCAATAGTTACTAAAAAAACATCACGTGATTAATGGACGACTTCTAACCACCCGTGTTTGTGAATATCCTATATCGATAAGAAAAGCATACTTGTTAAATCATTGCTTGTAACCGTCGTTTGATCTTTGGAAATCTTTGAGTTTGTTTTATTCATTTCGTTTATTTTAAGATTATTTGAGTAATTTCGCATTAAGTTTTTGAAGTTATTTCATGTTTTTAAATTAATCCTAGTTGTATGCATGCATTCGAGTCATTTAGGTCGATTTTATTGTCATACGTTGTGAGTACACCTTACAATTTTTTATTTCCGACAGTCATTATGAATATTGAGTTTCAAAGATTAAAATTGTAACCGAATCTTTTGCTTTGGGAA
Source organism: Aquatica leii (assembly GCA_035610365.1). Classification (NCBI taxonomy): domain Eukaryota; kingdom Metazoa; phylum Arthropoda; class Insecta; order Coleoptera; family Lampyridae; genus Aquatica; species Aquatica leii. The sequence goes on along the minus strand of CM069433.1, from coordinate 40,766,144 downwards.
TTTTTGTTTTTGTAATTGTTGCATTTCTCGTCCTGAGAAAGGGAGTCAACGAACCCGTGCGTACTGCGTTTTGATTAATTTTTACATCTTTTTTCCACGTCTTTGTTGTACTGTTGGTCTCTTTCGTGAAGATTTACCTCACTAGTTGTAACGTTGGAGGTGGTATGGAGGTGATAAAAGAGTTAATTTTCGTTTTTGGAAATTAAGTTTCGCATCTTTGAATACTTCGGAGATACTTTTTTCGAGACTGTAGTTACGGTGGGCTTTAGCTCTTAAACTCAGGGTCGTGGTCTCCGTAGAATCATGGAATTTATTATGTTAAATACCGACCTTGTGCCGTATTTGTCCATTTCGCCTTTGAGCGGTTAATTATCTTCCGACGGACCATCGCAAATCTGTAACCACTCAAATTTTTTAATAACATCATCTAGAGAGTATAATATCAATTGTGGTTTAAACTTAAACAAAATAAAGTTTGTGACATCTGATTTTTGCACCATTATTAGAACTTTTAGCTAACGACACTTGATTTCTTGGTCGTTTGAATTACTTTAAGGACGAATTTTCACAGTTTACTTAGTAATATATGTTATTTCTTATTTTATTTGTTTTACTGCGGACAATGCCTTGCAATTTTAATTAAATTTAAAGGTACATAACCGATTTGTTACACTTTGTAAATTTAGTTTTAATTTACATAGTTATGTATATTGTTGTCCTTTTAAATACTTTTATTTTATTTTTTGTGATTCCATCTGAATTCATTTAATTTAAATTTAATAAAAGTTAAATAGTTAATTTTGTTAAAAGCTTTTATTTCGTTGGTCTTTGCGCTTATAAAATAATTTTAATATTACAGATTTTAGTGTAATACTAGGTAAGTTCCGTTCCGTGACCTACGACAGTTTTCACTGGGAACGGGCAATTTCTTCATTTATGTTACCTTATCCGGAAACTTATTCATCCCTAAATGTTAACTCAAAATCTTCAATTTTTTGTAATAGTTTGTAGGTTATATACACAGTTTCAAGGTCTTTATACTTCTAGAGGACAGTCACGATCGTGTTAAATCAAAATTTTGTCGTTTAATTGTAACTGAATTAAATCATTATTTTTTTAGTGCATTTTATTTGATACATTTAATTATTTTGAAGTCTTGTTTTTTTTTAAAAACCTTTTTTTGTTTCTATTTTAGTAAATTTAATCTTTTGTCAGAATTAATTTTACAATCATAATGAATCTGTAAGAATTAAACTGCAATATTTTGAAAAAAACGAAAAAAAAACGGGTGGAGCTGTGTCGGGACATACGGCCGTTCGTTTTAACGTGAAACTTCTATGTCAGCTAGTCGATTTTAGTATTAAAATTGAAATGAAAACAAGATTGCGTGCCGTGGAAGCTTCAACAGATGTATGGTTGGTATCTTCACTCGTTATGTCTATTGGTAGGTGCTCGCGGAGTCTGCGTCGTTTACTTTTCTGACCTGGTACCCGTATGTTTCAGTGTAATTTTAGAGAGGTTTTACGTCAAAAAGAAATAGAAAATTTGTTATCATCTAAATCTAAACAAAAATATGAAGCAAAACATTATCGTTATGTATATATCTATATGTTTACGTATCTCGTATCTTAGGCATTATGAGTAAAGTTTAAAGAAGTGAAAAATAACCGGGGCGTTATGAGAGAGCGTGATATTTATTTCATAGTTTTGTTTAAATTTAGATAATAGCAGTTTTTCTATTTGTTTTTGTGCAGTTTTTTCAATACATTTGGGAATTTGGGTATAACTTTTTCACATCCATTATTATTGTGAAATTAATTATGATAAGCAAATGATTAAAAGTCAAATTATTTATTGTTATAGACTGCTAGATATAATAACAGAGGTGTAATTATCGTAATAACGCCCTTGCTGCATAAATAGCTAAAAGTGTATCTCAACTTTTTTATTGCAAAGGTTAAATTGTATTTTGTTTGTGGCGATATTAATCATCCGTTAAAACTTTCAAATAATTTTTTGCATTTTTAGCTCAATTCGAAGTGCGTACACTTTAGTTTTTTAAATTACATCAAATTTTTTTAATATCTCAATCTTTGATTTACTGCTATATATGACTATTTAAATATTGTATCCGCGTGTATAACAAAGTATGGTTCTAAATCGCATTTACAATTTCAAAAGAATGTATACTTAATTGTCTGCAAGAAGCGACTAGAAGTGAGGGTACATATAGCCATTATTCAATTATTATTAATTATAGTTTTTTTGTAATTTTTTATTTCTTTTTATTAACTACTACATAACTAAAAAATGATTACTTTATAAAAACTTATTAGGTTTAAGTATATTTTCTGTTAATTCTAGTGACATTTATTATAAAAAATTATTATTAGAAAATTAGGTATATCTTCTTCGACCTTTATTCAATCTATTTTTGGATGTAGGTTTATTATTAGGTATATACATTATACAAAAGTGAGAATGAAAGGATTTTTTAAACGGTAATTATTGTGTAGATAACGGGCAATACGTTTATTGTTCAAAATTAATGATACTCTGCTTTATAACGTTTGTAAAGGATTTTATTTATAAACATAATAATACATTGCAATACTTTAAAAGTAAGTTTTGATTACTGAAATGTTATTGTTTTATTGTAAGGTGTTTTTTGTTCCGATAGTTGACACTTTTAAAATCATGAATATCGACAATAAGAATAGATTACAAAATGGGTCCCGTAAACTTTTAATTGTGTAAAAACCCTAACAAAACATGAATTTTTATGTAGTATTAATATTTGTGAAAAGATTACAAAATGACTTTTGTTTAAATTTCAGGTGTATACTTTTGTGTTAAGAAGTACCAATATTATAAAGCAAATCCAGTCTACCATCAATCTAGTGTATGGTATGAAACGATTCTTGAAAAAACAGGAACTTGGCTCGCGTTCACAATCGTTCTAAGCATTATTCTCCTAATTATATTCCTTTTACTAATTTTTTTAAGGAAACGAATTGTTCTTTCTATTGCGCTGATAAAAGAAGCCAGCAGGTATGTTTAAATCTGGAAATACGTTATATTAACCATAATATTTTAGAGCCGTTGGCGCTGTTACCGCTTCCTTGTTTTTTCCTATATTTCCATGGGCTATTCAAGTATGCGTTATAGCTTATGCAATTTCTGTTGCATTATACTTATCAAGCGTTGGTACTTCCGAATTTGTTGTACAAAACTTGGATGGAAATTGCGTATGCACGGGAAACGCAAAAGATTATCATGTATGTGGTTTTTAGTTACTTCTGTACGTTATGATTAAATTTGTTGCAGACAAATTCACCATGCGATCCAAACATATTTGCTACAAGTTGTTTTAACGTTATCGATAGAAAACCATGCACTTATGCTAGATGCCAATTTGTTAAAATGGATTCGTCAAATGTTATAACTTACTTACATAGTACGTAAATTGTTTTTATTTTTATATGTGGATAATAACACAGTGTCATAAAAAATCGCTTATAATTTAAACCAAAAGATTCAGTAATATAATTATTTTCAGTTTTTAATGTATTTGGATTCTTCTGGGCATTATTTTTTGTATCCGGGTTAGCAGATATGATTTTGGCATCAACATTTGCCACTTGGTATTGGACTTTTAGAAAAAAAGATGTACCTTTTTTTACAGTGACCCAGTCGATGCTGAGAACGTTAAGGTGAGTTTGAGATACAATTTAACATATATTTATATTGTAGTTTTGTAGGTTTCATTTAGGTACCATAGCGTTTGGTTCACTTATTATAGCTATTTGCACAATGATACGAGTGATGTTAGAATACATAGACAGTAAATTAAAAAAATACGAAAATCCTTTTACTAAAGCCGTTTTGTGCTGTTGTAAATGCTTTTTTTGGTGCTTAGAGAAGTTTATCAAGTTCATCAATAGAAACGCGTACATTATGTGCGCCATTCATGGAAAAAACTTTTGTTTCAGTGCTAAAGATGCTTTTAATTTGCTTATGAGAAATATTATACGAGTTTTTGTTCTGGATAAGGTACTGCATCTTAATCGTTTCAAATATCTTTTAATTTTTCTGTTTTAGGTTACAGATTTTTTACTATTTTTGAGCAAGATTTTAGTGACTGCCGGCGTAACGTCTGTCGCGTATGTCGTATTCGTTACAGACTATGTTCATATAGTGGATCAGTCATCTCTGAATTACAATTATGCTCCTGTTATTATAATAGGCATTTCCGCGTTTTTCGTTACTTTAGTATTCTTTAGCGTTTTTACAATGGCCGTTGACACGTTGTTTCTGTGCTTTTGTATGTATTTACACTCAAAAATTTATTTGAAACCTAATATTTTGTGTTACAGTGGAGGATTCTGAACGAAACGATGGTTCTCCCGATAAACCATATTTCATGTCGAAAAATTTAATGCAAATTTTAGGAAAAAAGAACAAATAATTTCTTTATCGGCAATTATTATTTAAGAAAAATAAATACCAAATATTGAATGTTTATTATTTAACAATTAGTTTTAAGGAAGATATTGTTTATTGTTATTTAAGTTTATGAACGTTTGTAATAAATATATATAATTTATTCGATTCTTAGTATTTTTAATTCTAGTATTAATTTTTAGTACAAAAGCTTTTTCAAATATAGAATGTTGTCTACGTTATAAAAAAAACTTTTTACTTAAAATGCTTATAACATATTTATAACTCGCCGCTTTCCACAAAGTAGGCAACACAACGTACACCTCGTCTAGATTCCCCTTTCAGGTTTTAATTTAATTTTAATTAAAATTAGAAATTTGTAATACAAACGCATTTTTTCGAATTTAATCTACTATCGCTTTATTTATATGTACAATTTAACAAATTCAACAAAAATAAATTACACCCTTACTATATTTACAGTAGAAATTTCATCTTCAATTATAGCGTCTTCGTCTACATTTTCCACCAGTCCGTTTTCGTCGGCTCGTGCTAAAATATCACAGATTAGAGGTGATTCAACACCTAAAATGTATTCGCAATATCTTGGTTCTAACAAATACAGTGTCACCGCATTCAGGTTGGATGCATTTTCAACACATTTTAGTTTTACTTCAGTTTGGCGTGCTTTACCAGTTTTATCACAAACGCTTCCATCAGCATAAAGATGCGACAATTGAGTCCTTTGGTTTTTGGGTTTAGGTCTTTTTTGTGGATGCGTACCAAGCCATTCCAGATGTTTTGCTTTGTTGAATTTGCCTAAATTAATCGACGTTTTACTTCCATCCCTTTCAATGTGGTATTGTTCCACAGATCTACCGTAACAAAATTCATATTTCCACCAACCGGTGCCACCATTTAAGCAATTTTTACCAGCCAAAAAACTCTCTACTGGTGACGTATCAATAGGAGTTTCAGGTTGCTTAGGAAGTTCTTCTTTTTCGTTTAAATCGAGAGGGTGAAATTCAACACGAATATGGTCAATATCAGATCTACGTCGCAATTTTTTATTTTCTTGTATCATTTTCATTAGGTTACGAGGTTTATTAGGGTGGTCGTCTAATGGTGAACAGCTGATTTCGTTTTCTCCAGTCTCTTGAGGTTTATACCTAGGATGAGTACACAATAACGGTGACAGAATAATTGCTTCGTACATGCATGTAGAGATTTCTTTAAACGAAAATATTTCATGTTTTCCATGAATGTAACACACGTAGATTACCTTTGTTTGTCGTGGTTTATTCTGGTTTAACTCGCATTGTGTACCATTGCCCATTACAACCTCAAAATAAGGTAGAGTAATTCCGTCGATTTTCTTAACAGGCAAAGGTGTATTTTTGCTTTCTTGTTCATTGGTTTTCATGTTTTCTAGCATGATTTCATAACGATTTTTGTCCCAATGTCCCAAATTATATTCCTGGACCTTCACTTTTTTTCCTTCTCTGTCTTCATGATACTGTCGTATGTGTTTACCGTGACATACTTCATAAGTCCAATATGATTCGAGCCGGTACGAACATGATGATTGTGTAAACAACGGTGCTATTAATTCTAATGGTGATGGACCATCGTAGTTATTAGCTGTTGTTGGTTCTTTCTCTTGTATGTTTGGTAAAATACATTTATACTTCTCTTGAAACTTTGTTGTGATTATTACATGATCACCTTCTCCATCAAGAATACTTATTTGATCTCCTGTATTCCCTGGCCAGTTAATGTCAAATAGAACGGTATCATCAAATCCTTTGATATCACTACATTCATTTATACTAATAATAGTTAATAATAAAAGAACGATAACATGCATTTTGAAAAAAAATACTATTTACTGACGTGTAGTTTACTATCTTTCGAATTATTTACATTCAATTCAAACGTCAGAATATTTATAACCTAAAAATTCTTGAAAATTATCGATTGTACGTGTGCTTATTATACTGAATAAAGTTTATACTATGTTCTTTTTTCATACATTTTTATCATATTGTTAACTTAATAATGTTTGTCGTAACCACCGTTTTTGTTTAAGCAGATAGAGATTCTTTGTTTAAAAACATTTTCGAACGGTGATTGAGTGATATTTTGGGTAACAGCAATCATTTAAGTCTACAGCATGAAGGTGAGTTTTGTAAACACGTGAAAAACATTCTCAAATCAATACAAACATTAATTACAATTATACAAAGTAACCCAGGCAACCATAAATGATGAATGACGTTAAAGAAACGTAACCGTTATTCTCCGAGAATAACGTCGTTAAATTTCTGTCATCTCATTGGTCAAATTCAGTTTTTTTACACAGTCGCATAATTTTTTTAACATTCACAGTTTCTTAGATATTTAATTTATAATTTAAAATAAATTCATAAATATAATATAGGTTCGAATCCTGCCTGCGATGTTTTTTTTTATTGATTTACTAAAGGGGTAAGCAATATCGAAGCGCACAAATATAAGGGCAGTGTCGTAAATTATCTATATAAATTTATATAGATAAATTAATCTAGATTCATATTTTTTATCTATTTATATGTATCTAGATACAATCAAAAATATATAAGTTATATGTATCTGTATATATATAAAATTTTATTTAAATTATTTAAATAAAATTTATAAAAAATCCAGTGTCCCGTAGAATTCAAGTTACAATATGTATGTTTTTCTTCAGTAATTTCCCACATTTCATAGTAGTTCTTCAAATGAACTCCATCTATCGTTATTACCACCTAGATTATTTCATCTATTATTTGTTATCTATATAAAGTTTAAATAGTTTATCTATTATCTAATACTAGATAATTCTTACAAGAAAAAAAATTTATCTGTATCTATATAATTTAAAAATTATCTATTTACACCACTGATGTTGTCACGACAAGTTTGCTGCAATCTTGATACAAGCTTACATTGCTGTTTGGGTATTGGCAAAATATTGTTAGAGCTCCGAAAGTAAGTACGCAATCTCCTCAAGCGTTACGCGATCTTGTGAATGTTTTTGTAGAGAATTTAGCTGCCATTGATCAGATTACAGGTATCGATCATTGGGATTTTACATTATTTAATTGGTTACTTGAAAAACTAGATCCAGATAATCGCCAACGTTTTGAACTAAATAATACTCAGCCACATCTTCATAAATTCGAAGAACTTAAACAGTTTCTTAGCGATCAATGTCGTGCTCTGGAAGCAGCGTTCTTTAACAATAGTATAGTTTGTCGAATTCTGCAAAATCTCGTGGTGGTCTTCTCGGTACTTCAAAAAATAGTAGTAGTAGTAGTATTAGTTGGGACAATAAGCGTTCTCAGCATTTGTTCGCAGCGACGACCAATTTGGCATCGCCTAAATCTTTTTGTTTGTACTGCAAAGATCATTCGCATATTCTGTTAGCTTGTCCTCGTTTTGGTAAACTCAATCCGCAGGAGCGCTATACAGTAGTCAAAACTTGTCGTGTTTGTTTAAAATGTTTGAGTTTGCAGCACTTAGTGAATGCGTGCAACTCAAAATCCTCGTGTCGACATTGTTCAGAGCGACACCATTCGTTGTTGCATTTTGGAAAAACGTCTGCACGGAATTCGTCACAACCATGCAGCGTTAAAGAGTCTTCGCAATCGACTATAGAATCATCGGAAGCTCCTTTAGCTTTAACCTCTCAGTGAACTTCACAAATGCTATTTCGTCTAGCATTACATTGTTGGCTACAGTTTTCTTAGAAGTCCAAGATCGTTGGGGTAAATTTCAAACATTTAGGGCACTTTGTGATCCAGGTAGTCAAATCAGCTTCGTAACGGAAAATTGTCGTAACCGCCTGGCTCTACCATACAACAAATCGTCGAGTTCAATCGCATGTTTAGGCCACACGTCAGTTAAAGTTAGCCGCGGGAATACCAACTGCAATATTCGGCCAGTGGGTTCCTCGTCAGTTTCTGTGCGCGTCAATGCCGTCATCATTCGGAAAATTTGTTCAAAACTTCCTCATACTCACATTCACGGCGGTGCTAGGTATTTAAACGTTAATCTAGCGGATCCTCGTTGGAACATACCAGGAAATATTGACCTTCTATTAGGTGCAGATGTATTTCCCCAAATAGCTCGTGGATTTGTGTTTCATTTCGCTGATATTGATGATAATATTGAAGGTCCTGTCGCATTAGACACAATTTTCGGTATAGCATTACTAGGTCCTATATCTTGCAATGCGATGACTCCACCGCAACCCCATTTGTTTTTCGTATCGGTTGAACCGTCACTTGATGACACTCTGAAATTGTTTTGGAACGTGGAAAATGTTCCTACTAGTCCGTGCCTCACTTTTCCGGAAGATCAGTTAGCTGAAGATTTGTTTGTACGGACGCACGCAAAAGACCATTTGGGTCGTTTTATAGTATCGTTGCCGTTTAAAGACGCCGAGTCTTTACCGACGTTTGTAGGGTCGCGTCAAATAGCACATCGCCGTCTATTAATACTTGAACGTCATTTAAGCTCACACCCCGTTATGAGGCAGAAATATAGTGAATTCATGCATGATTATTTGAGTGCAGGTCACATGTCCTCAGTTTCAACTGCGGATATTGATAGTGTACATAGTTATTACGTACCGCATCATTGCATTTTTAAAGAAAGTGATCCTCACAAAATTCGTGTAGTTTTCGACGCTTCGGCTAAGGATAGCGCAGGTATCTCTATCAACGAGACGCTTCTTGCTGGTCCAAAGCTGCAAAGCGACATTAGCGCTATGCTAATTCGTTTTCGGTGGTTCAAGTTTGTTTTTACTTGCGACGTACGTCAAATGTTTAGACAGATTTTATTGAAAGATTTGCATCGGCAATTCCAATTGATCCTTTGGAGGTTTTCTACCGATGAAACCATCCAAACCTTTAGATTGAATACCGTAACATATGGTTACGCTTCTTCACCTTTTCTAGCTATTCGTTGCCTCTTGCAATTAGCACAGGATGGCAAAGAAAACTTTCCACTTGCGGCTCAAGCCATACTTTCGAATTTATATGTTGACGATTTTGTTTGTGGAGCAGACACGTTAGAGTCGTTGTTAGAATTGCAAAACCAATTGATTAGATTATTGAAGTCAGGTTGTTTTGAATTGCGCAAGTGGGCAGCCAATTCACCTTCGCTGTTAGCTTCGCTACCGTCTGAATTTTGTCAGAACCATTCGGTGGTCTTTGAAGAAGACGGATTAACTGTTGCAAAGATTTTAGGCCTTCAGTGGCAAGCATCAATCGATTCGTTTTCATTTATGGTCAAACCAGTAAGCGCCCTTTGTACCAAAAGATCTATTTTATCTGAGGTCGCTCGCATATATGATCCTTTGGGATTTCTGTGTCTATACTTACTTTTTTTGGTAAACGATTGATACAGCATCTGTGGCTTCTAGGATTAGATTGCGATGCAGAGCCCCCAGCAGACGTTTGTAGTCAATAGTCAAAGTATAAGTCGTGATTGGTTAGCTTGTCAAACCTTCGGATTCCTCGTTGCTCTAAACCCGCATCGTTTGTAAATTGTTCGTTACACGCATTCTGTGATGCGTCTGAGTTAGGTTACGCTGCTGTCATTTATCTTCGTTTTGTAGTAGAAAATAGTGCCTTTGTTTCATTTGTTATAGCTAAATCCTCTCCACATAAATGGAATATGTTTGTCGCAAATAGAGTTTCTCATATCCAAGAACGCATCCCTCCGAGTTGCTGGCGTCATGTTCGTTCGTGTGACAATCCAGCGGATCCAGCTTTGCGTGGTCTTCTCCCAGAGGAGTTGCTTAATTGTTCGCTTTGGTGGGCGGGTCCGAGTTGGCTTTTGCAACCCGAAGAGTATTAGCCTCGAGAAAAACTAGATTCTTCGATGCAGGATACGAATGTGGAATTGAAATGCGTGACGTTTACAGCGCAACTTGTGTGCAACGCACTTTTAGAATTACTCGATCGTTTTTCGTCGTTGCGCAAAATACAGAGAATTGTTGCTTTTTGTATTAGATTTATCGATAATTGTCGGAAAAGGGAAAAAAAATTCGGTTCTTTAACTCAGCTTGAATTGCATCATGCACCTTTTCGTTTAGTTTGGTTAGTGAATAATCTGTTATCGCGATGGCAGTTGGTCCAAAGGTTACACCAAGATTTTTGGAAACGTTGGAGTAGTAAATATCTGCACACATTATACCAACGCGGTAGATGGTCTAAATGCCGTGCGTTTAAACCAGTTGATATTGGTACCTTGGTTCTCATCAAGTACGATTCAACACCCCCTCTTCAATGGAGGTTGGGTAGAATAGTAAAGTTGCACACGGGAAAAGACAATATTCCACGCATGGCCACGGTTCATACTAGTAAGGGTCTATTTAAGTGTCCATTGATAAAACTGTGCGCTTTGCCGCTGCAGTAGCACATGAGACCTTAAAATTACGTTTGGTTTCTTTTGCGATATATGCATATATATTGTTATTATTTTAATTTCTTGTTTTGTTCGTGTTTAAAGTAGTTTAATCGTATTTAGAAAATCACCAGATTTTGATGATTTTGGTGGGCGGTTATGTTTCGTCCCTAATTTTAATTAGAAAATTTGTAATCCCGTGTTCCTTGCGTATGCAACAACAAGTGAAATACGTTGTCACGGAAAAAATAATTTGTAAAAAAGTAAAAAATTGTATCGATATCAACAATTGGTAGACTCCGTTATCTTCTTTGAATGTAATGCGCATTCATGGTTCGATGGAATTATGTAGTATGGTTCGTACCGATTTGAATTCGAATAATTAATTTTGGCTACTGGAAAATTCGAGAATTGATCCCCATGAATGCAGTCGACTAATTAACTACTACCAATGGTCATTTGGGTCGCACTTATGGGTAATTAAGGTACATAATTATCAGCATCTGGCAATTGTAAAAACGCACATATGGAAAACAAGACATATCTATGGCGGGAAGTAGTATGGACAAGAAGACGTTGTTTCGTGTCAATTGTGGTTGCATAGGCAATATCCTTTTTTTTTACTTTATTATATTTATCCGAAACTAGCCTGTAAGTAAATTGATTTATAGTCTTTGTGGCGCACATGTAAACAATTTAAGTTATTTGACACACTTGTAAATATAAATATACGTTAGTCGTTAGTTATCGCTTCTTTTGTTAATCGTCTGATAAATAATAGTAGCGATCGCATGTTTGTTGCGTACATAACGCAACTAGTCCTCGCCTAACAGTTTGCAAAGATTTTATATTTTTCCAAACACGTTAGATACAAACAGCTTGTAATTTTCGATTATTTTGGCTTAAAATTTTTATTTTTAAGATGTTATAGTAGAACTGTTATTTTGACATTTTTTGCTTGTGTTGATGCTATAATTTCACCTTCTAAATTAATCAGATTCGACGTTGTATGCATTTACTTCTTTCTAACCAATAAACCTTTTATATATATCAGATTTTGTTATCATTGGGCTATTGTTATCGATAATATCAAATCTCAATGTGGTTCTATTAAAATTTAATTGCACTAACATTATTCATGTTTTTTTGGTAATTACTTGAATTGTGATTAATACTATAACTGTTTATTAAAATTATGTACCGAGTTATTAAAAGTTCTTTTTTTATTTAATTATTTACAAATACTTTAAGATTAACACAGAGAAATTGGAATTCGCGTCGAAGCTGTTGGTAGTAGATCTTAACCAGCAATTGAATTGTTGGCGGAAAAAAAAACTATAATCCCTTTTCTTAGTAGTAGCACGTAGTAGAGGCGTTTTCTGTAAATAGGTTTTGGCGGCAAATTGAATTTGTAATTTGTTAACCGCTACATCAACACCTTCTCAGTGATAACGAAGTGGTAGCAAAGCGTGTAGGTAAACCTTACGGTGCGACCCGACTTCGTTTGCTTGACTTCTAACGGCTGATTACGTCGTGAAATCTCTGCTGTGTTCGGAGTTGACGTTGCGCAATGTTCCGGCGCCAAGAAAGCTGGCTTCAATCGATCTACGGAGACGTTAACTATTTTTGAATTTACCTGGATTTTAAAAAGTTTGTGGTTGATTCGTTTAAACACCTCATGAGGTCCGGTGTACGGCGGTTGTAAAGGTCGTAGAACTGTATCGTCTCGTTAAAAGACGTGACTGCACTTTGTTAATTCAGGATGCACAAAAATTGGATGTGATCCATGGTGCGACGTAGGTGTACCTCGTATTTTTCTCATGTGGTTTCCTTACTTATGTATGAAAGTTACTGGATCGTCGCATATATTTTCATTTAAAAAAAAATTGTTCGGTAAACATAAAGTTTCTCCATATAGCATTTCGGCGGGAGAACACTTAATGTTTTCCTTGTATGTAGGTAGCTCGCAGTCCTATTAATACTGTGGGTAATACGTCAACCCACTTGTCCGTTTGGTGACACATAATCGCAGCTTTTAAGGTTTTGTGCCAGCTCTCTAAAATTCCATTGCTTTTAGAATTATACGCAGAAGTCCTAGTGCGCTTTGTACCTAAAAAATTGGTTAAACGACTCCAATTGTTGACCTTGATCGGTTGTCATAGTTTGAGGAGCACCAAAACGGGATATCCACATCTCATAAAATGGAGTAGCTACCGATTCACTAGTAATGTCTGTTAGTGGTGCTGCTTCGGGCCACCTAAAAAAACGGTCCAGCATAGTTAAGCAGTAGCGAAAGCCTCATGACGGTGGTAGCGGTTCAATGATGTCTAGGTGTATCTGTTGAAAGCCAAAGTTGACATGCATTGCAAGATCGTACCCAGTCAGTGGCCTCCTTGCGCATTAATGGCCAAACAAATTTGTTTGCGAGAAGTCGTAAGGTTGCGCGTTTGCTTGGATGCGATATATTATGTACAGCGTCCAAAAAATTCGTTGACGTAGCGTTGTTAGAATGTACGGTCGAATTTTGTTTGTTGACGTGTTGCAATATAACGGTACATCGCTGTCTAATGGGGTATATTCTTGCAAAACGAGTGATGTAGAATTACTAAAAAAATGTTGAAGTTTCTACTCACTGGCTTGTTCGCGCGCTACTTCGGTTGAACTTACCGTGGTTGGTAAATTAATATGGTCTAATCACGAGAGTGTCTCAGCTACAGTATTTTCTGTTCCCGCTATATATACATATTATTTAGTTTTATCGTGATTTTCTACTAAAATTTGTTTTGTTTTATTTGGTTTTATGCCAAGTAAATAAGTTTTTGGTATCATTAGGTTGACTTTTAACGATTATTTATGTCAGTTCCGCTTGTGTTTTTGGTACTTTTTAGTTGTGGGTGTACAATATTATGAGTGGATCTCGTGAAGCTCAGAAGTTCCCTCTTCTTAGATTGCCTATCATTAATGCAACAGACAAGTGATCTTAAGTTAATCCTATTTTTGTTTGCGCAGTTCTGTTTTAGTGTATTGAAGTTGATTTGTTTATCTGAATTTTTGTTATTCGTTACATATGGAAGTTTTTTGCATTCAGTATTTTGTGAAATTTGGTATTTGACCATATGTTATATATTTTTCTTACGGTATCTTTAGGACGTGCTTAGTATGCTTTACTTTTGTAAGTAGCGCTCTATGATTTGATGTTTGAGAATGTTTGATGTGTGTATGATTCGAGAGTTTTGTTTCGATTGTTTTGTATGATTCTAATAACTGTGAAGTTACTCTTATTGATACATTTGTTTTCGATTTCAAGTTCTTTTCCAACAACTTCAATTCAACTACAACTTATATGAATACTTCTATTTCTCAATTAATTTCTTTATGTATGGCTTTGGAGGCTGTTCAGCCAGCCGAGTCTCAAATTAACCTGAATTTGACATACGATTCAAACATGAATTGAAATTGATTCTTCTTTACTTCAAGCTTCGGTTTGGGATTTAACATTTTTAATTAAATTTTATTGATGCTCACCCTTGGGGGTCATTACAATCTAAGTGATTGGATGCCTTATATTTTATTTTATGTTGAGGAAATTTCAATGTTTATTGTATACCACAGTGTGGGTATATGAATTATTTGGTTAATGCGCTGACCAAAGACTTTTATTTTATTTGCAGTTATTTTACTGCTTTATTTTGATGTATTTGATTACATTTATTGCCGATTCTGAGAATTTCTTCTCTGGAACTCGTCTTCTCGTATTTGAGTTTTTAATTGCTTGCGTGCAATTGTTAAGACGATCATTTTGAGTTTACCTTTGAGCATATAATTATATGTGTAACTTTAAAACTCATTTTAGAGCATTAATACCTGTTTTCCTTGTTTGAAGTATTGGTGATAATTTTCATTTTCATTTTAAAGTTTTGTATTTGATCTTGGTATTTATTCATTTTGCCCTGTGTGAGGACGGGAGCAGAATTTTCTCACAGCAATACCTGTTGCTTGTCGTAAGAGCCGACTAACCTTGGGAACTTTTGTTTAATATTTCTTCTTCAATTCTATTTTCAATCTCTTCTCTTTTTGAGTTATTTAGTAAGGTGGAAATTGTTTCGAGTGGTTTTGGTATTTGTGGAATATACGTCAAACGATGACGCGGATTCGCGCGACGTCCCTCTTTATCTATATCCTTCGTTACATAGTACTGTCGAACTCGTAATTCTAGTTTCATCTTCCGCTTTGGGAAAATGGTAGGTTGGACGGTATTCCTAAAGTGTAATCCGCTATCCTCGATTGTGACTTATTAGGTTTTACTACCTTTACCGATTTTGACTTCTAATTTAAGGTTTAGATTAAGATTTCATTAGGTTAAGTTATTTTGTTTAAGAAATAAGTTTTGGGATTTGACTCTTGTGCGACGATGTTGCGAGATTTGCTTTTGCGTTTGTTGTTGTTTATTTTGCGTTTGTTGTCGTTTCTTTTGCGTTTGTTGTTGATTTTTGCGTTTGTTTGTTTTGTTCTGCACTCCGCAGTTTGAAACCTTCCGATTTCAAATTTTATGGAGGGTGTGTAACGTCCCGTTAGAGTTCATTACATTAAAGTTCAATTTTACATTCGTTTATTTTCTGCAACTAATATTGCACGTAAATTTATTCAATTTGGCAACGTCGCGTTGTTTTAACCGACTTGAGTATTAGCTTAAGCTTGCACTTCCGCTTGGGCCACGCTTGGCCGTGCGTGTCGTAGTGATGCGGGGAAGACACATTTTCTTGATTATGGCGTAAAAACCCATACAATTTAATTTTTATTCATTCCATCAAATTATTGCTGAGTTTACCTTTATTTTGATATAATTTTTCTATTGAATTCAACATTTTTAGTGATTTCACAATGTTACGCAATATATTTAGACAAAGGAATTTATTTTGAAGGCCGTTGTAAATGCAGCGTGAGTACAGCATGTCATTTAAAAACCATTCTAATTACTTATATTTAGGGTCTTTTTATTTTTATTCTGGATCTTTTCTTTTACTGGATCATTTATTTTGGTTTTGTCTCTTAATTACTGGATTTTCCGTCATTGGATTTATACATTGGTTTTATGCTTGCTGAGGTGGTTGAAAATCTACATTGCTGTTGAAGAATTTTATCACTACAACAAAGTATGTGCTAAAAATAGAAGATATACGATAACGTCATATCATGTGGTAAGTCAACTAGAATTAATACTACCTGTTACGTTTTGAATTCAAGTAATTAAATTGTGTTGTTTAAAACCTTTCGGGAATCATACTCGATAACAAATTACCGTTTACTATTTTTGCATTTAACAACAATTAATAATTAGATGTAAGATTTTACGTTTTTATCACCAATTTAAAGGTGGTTGGCGCCCTAATATTTTATTTTAAATCCTGTTTTATTGCTAATATGTTTAATTCAAATATTGTTCTTTGTTCTCTAATGTAAATAGTATATTAAGTTATAGTTAATAAATTAACGGAGTTCACGTCTTTGTATTTACTTGCATTCAGCTCATACCCAGAGGTCTGTGTCTCCGATTGCTGCCGTGGTCAAATTATTATTTTTACTTTTTATTATACGTTCTTTATTCGGAATAATTTTTTTATTACACTGTCGCTACCAACTTGGGGCTGAATTTTGAATGAAGTAATTACTGTGAATTTCCTATATTTTGAATACTTTTGTACTTTGTATTTTATTGTGTTGTGTATTTTAGGTTAAGATTTATTTTTGAATTTGATTTTATTGTGATCATGTATTTTGTCGAAGCTCTCAGAAGTGACGAGCTATATTATTTCTTGTAAAATTTGATTTAATGATTTTTCTAAATTATTCAACAGTTGAAATTTGTTCGATTCTATTTTGTTTAGGTTTTAAAAGAGATTTTCTTCTGTTTGGTTACGATTATGATTTGTACGAAATTCGAAGTGAAACACAGAGTTCACACGAATATGTTTTGTCTTTTGGTTTATGTCATTTTAAATTTTGTCTTGTTTTGAAGCTCCGCCTTCAGGATGTGCAAGCAGTGATCATATTTTAAGAAATATGAACTGTTATTTCTTTTTGATATGTTAGTATAGTTTTGACTTGTTTGATTTTCTTTTGTTTTTGTTTACGTTTTTTGTTTTAGTTTGTGTTTAGTTTTATCGTGATTTTCTACTAAAATTTGTTTTGTTTTATTTGGTTTTATGCCAAGTAAATAACTTTTTGTTATCATTAGGTTGACTTTTAACGATTATTTATGTCAGTTCCGCTTGTGTTTTTGGTACTTTTTAGTTGTGGGTGTACAATATTATGAGTGGATCTCGTGAAGCTCAGAAGTTCCCTCTTCTTAGATTGCCTATCATTAATGCAACAGACAAGTGATCTTAAGTTAATCCTATTTTTGTTTGCGCAGTTCTGTTTTAGTGTATTGAAGTTGATTTGTTTATCTGAATTTTTGTTATTCGTTACATATGGAAGTTTTTTGCATTCAGTATTTTGTGAAATTTGGTATTTGACCATATGTTATATATTTTTCTTACGGTATCTTTAGGACGTGCTTAGTATGCTTTACTTTTGTAAGTAGCGCTCTATGATTTGATGTTTGAGAATGTTTGATGTGTGTATGATTCGAGAGTTTTGTTTCGATTGTTTTGTATGATTCTAATAACTGTGAAGTTACTCTTATTGATACATTTGTTTTCGATTTCAAGTTCTTTTCCAACAACTTCAATTCAACTACAACTTATATGAATACTTCTATTTCTCAATTAATTTCTTTATGTATGGCTTTGGAGGCTGTTCAGCCAGCCGAGTCTCAAATTAACCTGAATTTGACATACGATTCAAACATGAATTGAAATTGATTCTTCTTTACTTCAAGCTTCGGTTTGGGATTTAACATTTTTAATTAAATTTTATTGATGCTCACCCTTGGGGGTCATTACAATCTAAGTGATTGGATGCCTTATATTTTATTTTATGTTGAGGAAATTTCAATGTTTATTGTATACCACAGTGTGGGTATATGAATTATTTGGTTAATGCGCTGACCAAAGACTTTTATTTTATTTGCAGTTATTTTACTGCTTTATTTTGATGTATTTGATTACATTTATTGCCGATTCTGAGAATTTCTTCTCTGGAACTCGTCTTCTCGTATTTGAGTTTTTAATTGCTTGCGTGCAATTGTTAAGACGATCATTTTGAGTTTACCTTTGAGCATATAATTATATGTGTAACTTTAAAACTCATTTTAGAGCATTAATACCTGTTTTCCTTGTTTGAAGTATTGGTGATAATTTTCATTTTCATTTTAAAGTTTTGTATTTGATCTTGTTATTTATTCATTTGCCCTGTGTGAGGACGGGAGCAGAATTTTCTCACAGCAATACCTGTTGCTTGTCGTAAGAGCCGACTAACCTTGGGAACTTTTGTTTAATATTTCTTCTTCAATTCTATTTTCAATCTCTTCTCTTTTTGAGTTATTTAGTAAGGTGGAAATTGTTTCGAGTGGTTTTGGTATTTGTGGAATATACGTCAAACGATGACGCGGATTCGCGCGACGTCCCTCTTTTATCTATATCCTTCGTTACATAGTACTGTCGAACTCGTAATTCTAGTTTCATCTTCCGCTTTGGGAAAATGGTAGGTTGGACGGTATTCCTAAAGTGTAATCCGCTATCCTCGATTGTGACTTATTAGGTTTTACTACCTTTACCGATTTTGACTTCTAATTTAAGGTTTAGATTAAGATTTCATTAGGTTAAGTTATTTTGTTTAAGAAATAAGTTTTGGGATTTGACTCTTGTGCAACGATGTTGCGAGATTTGCTTTTTGCGTTTGTTGTTGTTTATTTTGCGTTTGTTGTCGTTTCTTTTGCGTTTGTTGTTGATTTTTGCGTTTGTTTGTTTTGTTCTGCACTCCGCAGTTTGAAACCTTCCGATTTCAAATTTTATGGAGGGGGTGTGTAACGTCCCGTTAGAGTTCATTACATTAAAGTTCAATTTTACATTCGTTTATTTTCTGCAACTAATATTGCACGTAAATTTATTCAATTTGGCAACGTCGCGTTGTTTTAACCGACTTGAGTATTAGCTTAAGCTTGCACTTCCGCTTGGGCCACGCTTGGCCGTGCGTGTCGTAGTGATGCGGGGAAGACACATTTTCTTGATTATGGCGTAAAAACCCATACAATTTAATTTTTATTCATTCCATCAAATTATTGCTGAGTTTACCTTTATTTTGATATAATTTTTCTATTGAATTCAACATTTTTAGTGATTTCACAATGTTACGCAATATATTTAGACAAAGGAATTTATTTTGAAGGCCGTTGTAAATGCAGCGTGAGTACAGCATGTCATTTAAAAAACCATTCTAATTACTTATATTTAGGGTCTTTTTATTTTTATTCTGGATCTTTTCTTTTACTGGATCATTTATTTTGGTTTTGTCTCTTAATTACTGGATTTTCCGTCATTGGATTTATACATTGGTTTTATGCTTGCTGAGGTGGTTGAAAATCTACATTGCTGTTGAAGAATTTTATCACTACAACAAAGTATGTGCTAAAAATAGAAGATATACGATAACGTCATATCATGTGGTAAGTCAACTAGAATTAATACTACCTGTTACGTTTTGAATTCAAGTAATTAAATTGTGTTGTTTAAAACCTTTCGGGAATCATACTCGATAACAAATTACCGTTTACTATTTTTGCATTTAACAACAATTAATAATTAGATGTAAGATTTTACGTTTTTATCACCAATTTAAAGGTGGTTGGCGCCCTAATATTTTATTTTAAATCCTGTTTTATTGCTAATATGTTTAATTCAAATATTGTTCTTTGTTCTCTAATGTAAATAGTATATTAAGTTATAGTTAATAAATTAACGGAGTTCACGTCTTTGTATTTACTTGCATTCAGCTCATACCCAGAGGTCTGTGTCTCCGATTGCTGCCGTGGTCAAATTATTATTTTTACTTTTTATTATACGTTCTTTATTCGGAATAATTTTTTTATTACACTGTCGCTACCAACTTGGGGCTGAATTTTGAATGAAGTAATTACTGTGAATTTCCTATATTTTGAATACTTTTGTACTTTGTATTTTATTGTGTTGTGTATTTTAGGTTAAGATTTATTTTTGAATTTGATTTTATTGTGATCATGTATTTTGTCGAAGCTCTCAGAAGTGACGAGCTATATTATTTCTTGTAAAATTTGATTTAATGATTTTTCTAAATTATTCAACAGTTGAAATTTGTTCGATTCTATTTTGTTTAGGTTTTAAAAGAGATTTTCTTCTGTTTGGTTACGATTATGATTTGTACGAAATTCGAAGTGAAACACAGAGTTCACACGAATATGTTTTGTCTTTTGGTTTATGTCATTTTAAATTTTGTCTTGTTTTGAAGCTCCGCCTTCAAGATATGAAAGCAGTGATCATATTTTAAGAAATATGAACTGTTATTTCTTTTTGATATGTTAGTATAGTTTTGACTTGTTTGATTTTCTTTTGTTTTTGTTTACGTTTTTTGTTTTAGTTTGTGTTTAGTTTTATCGTGATTTTCTACTAAAATTTGTTTTGTTTTATTTGGTTTTATGCCAAGTAAATAAGTTTTAGTATCATTAGGTTGACTTTTAACGATTATTTATGTCAGTTCCGCTTGTGTTTTTGGTACTTTTTAGTTGTGGGTGTACAATATTATGAGTGGATCTCGTGAAGCTCAGAAGTTCCCTCTTCTTAGATTGCCTATCATTAATGCAACAGACAAGTGATCTTAAGTTAATCCTATTTTTGTTTGCGCAGTTCTGTTTTAGTGTATTGAAGTTGATTTGTTTATCTGAATTTTTGTTATTCGTTACATATGGAAGGTTTTGCATTCAGTATTTTGTGAACTTTGGTATTTGACCATATGTTATATATTTTTCTTACGGTATCTTTAGGACGTGCTTAGTATGCTTTACTTTTGTAAGTAGCGCTCTATGATTTGATGTTTGAGAATGTTTGATGTGTGTATGATTCGAGAGTTTTGTTTCGATTGTTTTGTATGATTCTAATAACTGTGAAGTTACTCTTATTGATACATTTGTTTTCGATTTCAAGTTCTTTTCCAACAACTTCAATTCAACTACAACTTATATGAATACTTCTATTTCTCAATTAATTTCTTTATGTATGGCTTTGGAGGCTGTTCAGCCAGCCGAGTCTCAAATTAACCTGAATTTGACATACGATTCAAACATGAATTGAAATTGATTCTTCTTTACTTCAAGCTTCGGTTTGGGATTTAACATTTTTAATTAAATTTTATTGATGCTCACCCTTGGGGGTCATTACAATCTAAGTGATTGGATGCCTTATATTTTATTTTATGTTGAGGAAATTTCAATGTTTATTGTATACCACAGTGTGGGTATATGAATTATTTGGTTAATGCGCTGACCAAAGACTTTTATTTTATTTGCAGTTATTTTACTGCTTTATTTTGATGTATTTGATTACATTTATTGCCGATTCTGAGAATTTCTTCTCTGGAACTCGTCTTCTCGTATTTGAGTTTTTTAATTGCTTGCGTGCAATTGTTAAGACGATCATTTTGAGTTTACCTTTGAGCATATAATTATATGTGTAACTTTAAAACTCATTTTAGAGCATTAATACCTGTTTTCCTTGTTTGAAGTATTGGTGATAATTTTCATTTTCATTTTAAAGTTTTGTATTTGATCTTGTTATTTATTCATTTGCCCTGTGTGAGGACGGGAGCAGAATTTTCTCACAGCAATACCTGTTGCTTGTCGTAAGAGCCGACTAACCTTGGGAACTTTTGTTTAATATTTCTTCTTCAATTCTATTTTCAATCTCTTCTCTTTTTGAGTTATTTAGTAAGGTGGAAATTGTTTCGAGTGGTTTTGGTATTTGTGGAATATACGTCAAACGATGACGCGGATTCGCGCGACGTCCCTCTTTTATCTATATCCTTCGTTACATAGTACTGTCGAACTCGTAATTCTAGTTTCATCTTCCGCTTTGGGAAAATGGTAGGTTGGACGGTATTCCTAAAGTGTAATCCGCTATCCTCGATTGTGACTTATTAGGTTTTACTACCTTTACCGATTTTGACTTCTAATTTAAGGTTTAGATTAAGATTTCATTAGGTTAAGTTATTTTGTTTAAGAAATAAGTTTTGGGATTTGACTCTTGTGCAACGATGTTGCGAGATTTGCTTTTTGCGTTTGTTGTTGTTTATTTTGCGTTTGTTGTCGTTTCTTTTGCGTTTGTTGTTGATTTTTGCGTTTGTTTGTTTTGTTCTGCACTCCGCAGTTTGAAACCTTCCGATTTCAAATTTTATGGAGGGTGTGTAACGTCCCGTTAGAGTTCATTACATTAAAGTTCAATTTTACATTCGTTTATTTTCTGCAACTAATATTGCACGTAAATTTATTCAATTTGGCAACGTCGCGTTGTTTTAACCGACTTGAGTATTAGCTTAAGCTTGCACTTCCGCTTGGGCCACGCTTGGCCGTGCGTGTCGTAGTGATGCGGGGAAGACACATTTTCTTGATTATGGCGTAAAAACCCATACAATTTAATTTTTATTCATTCCATCAAATTATTGCTGAGTTTACCTTTATTTTGATATAATTTTTCTATTGAATTCAACATTTTTAGTGATTTCACAATGTTACGCAATATATTTAGACAAAGGAATTTATTTTGAAGGCCGTTGTAAATGCAGCGTGAGTACAGCATGTCCTTTAAAAACCATTCTAATTACTTATATTTAGGGTCTTTTTATTTTTATTCTGGATCTTTTCTTTTACTGGATCATTTATTTTGGTTTTGTCTCTTAATTACTGGATTTTCCGTCATTGGATTTATACATTGGTTTTATGCTTGCTGAGGTGGTTGAAAATCTACATTGCTGTTGAAGAATTTTATCACTACAACAAAGTATGTGCTAAAAATAGAAGATATACGATAACGTCATATCATGTGGTAAGTCAACTAGAATTAATACTACCTGTTACGTTTTGAATTCAAGTAATTAAATTGTGTTGTTTAAAACCTTTCGGGAATCATACTCGATAACAAATTACCGTTTACTATTTTTGCATTTAACAACAATTAATAATTAGATGTAAGATTTTACGTTTTTATCACCAATTTAAAGGTGGTTGGCGCCCTAATATTTTATTTTAAATCCTGTTTTATTGCTAATATGTTTAATTCAAATATTGTTCTTTGTTCTCTAATGTAAATAGTATATTAAGTTATAGTTAATAAATTAACGGAGTTCACGTCTTTGTATTTACTTGCATTCAGCTCATACCCAGAGGTCTGTGTCTCCGATTGCTGCCGTGGTCAAATTATTATTTTTACTTTTTATTATACGTTCTTTATTCGGAATAATTTTTTTATTACACTGTCGCTACCAACTTGGGGCTGAATTTTGAATGAAGTAATTACTGTGAATTTCCTATATTTTGAATACTTTTGTACTTTGTATTTTATTGTGTTGTGTATTTTAGGTTAAGATTTATTTTTGAATTTGATTTTATTGTGATCATGTATTTTGTCGAAGCTCTCAGAAGTGACGAGCTATATTATTTCTTGTAAAATTTGATTTAATGATTTTTCTAAATTATTCAACAGTTGAAATTTGTTCGATTCTATTTTGTTTAGGTTTTAAAAGAGATTTTCTTCTGTTTGGTTACGATTATGATTTGTACGAAATTCGAAGTGAAACACAGAGTTCACACGAATATGTTTTGTCTTTTGGTTTATGTCATTTTAAATTTTGTCTTGTTTTGAAGCTCCGCCTTCAGGATGTGCAAGCAGTGATCATATTTTAAGAAATATGAACTGTTATTTCTTTTTGATATGTTAGTATAGTTTTGACTTGTTTGATTTTCTTTTGTTTTTGTTTACGTTTTTTGTTTTAGTTTGTGTTTAGTTTTATCGTGATTTTCTACTAAAATTTGTTTTGTTTTATTTGGTTTTATGCCAAGTAAATAAGTTTTTGGTATCATTAGGTTGACTTTTAACGATTATTTATGTCAGTTCCGCTTGTGTTTTTGGTACTTTTTAGTTGTGGGTGTACAATATTATGAGTGGATCTCGTGAAGCTCAGAAGTTCCCTCTTCTTAGATTGCCTATCATTAATGCAACAGACAAGTGATCTTAAGTTAATCCTATTTTTGTTTGCGCAGTTCTGTTTTAGTGTATTGAAGTTGATTTGTTTATCTGAATTTTTGTTATTCGTTACATATGGAAGTTTTTTGCATTCAGTATTTTGTGAAATTTGGTATTTGACCACATGTTATATATTTTTCTTACGGTATCTTTAGGATGTGCTTAGTATGCTTTACTTTTGTAAGTAGCGCTCTATGATTTGATGTTTGAGAATGTTTGATGTGTGTATGATTCGAGAGTTTTGTTTCGATTGTTTTGTATGATTCTGATAACTGTGAAGTTACTCTTATTGATACATTTGTTTTCGATTTCAAGTTCTTTTCCAACAACTTCAATTCAACTACAACTGATATGAATACTTCTATTTCTCAATTAATTTCTTTATGTATGGCTTTGGAGGCTGTTCAGCCAACCGAGTCTCAAATTAACCTGAATTTGACATACGATTCAAACATGAATTGAAATTGATTCTTCTTTACTTCAAGCTTCGGTTTGGGATTTAACATTTTTAATTAAATTTTATTGATGCTCACCCTTTGGGGTCATTATAATCTAAGTGATTGGATACCTTATATTTTATTTTATGTTGAGGAAATCTCAAAGTTTATTGTATACCACAGAGTGGGTATATGAATTCTTTGGTTAATGCGCTGACCAAAGACTTTTATTTTATTTGCAGTTATTTTACTGCTTTATTTTGATGTATTTGATTACATTTATTGCCGATTCTGAGAATTTCTTCTCTGGAACTCGTCTTCTCGTATTTGAGTTTTTTAATTGCTTGCGTGCAATTGTTAAGACGATCATTTTGAGTTTACCTTTGAGCATATAATTATATGTGTAACTTTAAAACTCATTTTAGAGCATTAATACCTGTTTTCCTTGTTTGAAGTATTGGTGATAATTTTCATTTTCATTTTAAAGTTTTGTATTTGATCTTGTTATTTATTCATTTGCCCTGTGTGAGGACGGGAGCAGAATTTTCTCACAGCAATACCTGTTGCTTGTCGTAAGAGCCGACTAACCTTGGGAACTTTTGTTTAATATTTCTTCTTCAATTCTATTTTCAATCTCTTCTCTTTTTGAGTTATTTAGTAAGGTGGAAATTGTTTCGAGTGGTTTTGGTATTTGTGGAATATACGTCAAACGATGACGCGGATTCGCGCGACGTCCCTCTTTTATCTATATCCTTCGTTACATAGTACTGTCGAACTCGTAATTCTAGTTTCATCTTCCGCTTTGGGAAAATGGTAGGTTGGACGGTATTCCTAAAGTGTAATCCGCTATCCTCGATTGTGACTTATTAGATTTTACTACCTTTACCGATTTTGACTTCTAATTTGAGGTTTAGATTAAGATTTCATTAGGTTAAGTTATTTTGTTTAAGAAATAAGTTTTGGGATTTGACTCTTGTGCAACGATGTTGCGAGATTTGCTTTTTGCGTTTGTTGTTGTTTATTTTGCGTTTGTTGTCGTTTATTTTGCGTTTGTTGTTGATTTTTGCGTTTGTTTGTTTTGTTCTGCACTCCGCAGTTTGAAACCTTCCGATTTCAAATTTTATGGAGGGGGTGTGTAACGTCCCGTTAGAGTTCATTACATTAAAATTCAATTTTACATTCGTTTATTTTATGCAACTAATATTGCACGTAAATTTATTCAGTTTGGCAACGTCGCGTTGTTTTAACCGACTTGAGTATTAGCTTAAGCTTGCACTTCCGCTTGGGCCACGCTTGACCGTGCGTGTCGTAGTGATGCGGGGAAGACACATTTTCTTGATTATGGCGTAAATACGCATACAATTTAATTTTTATTCATTCCATCTAATTATTGGCGAGTTTACCTTTATTTTGATATAATTTTTCTATTGAATTCAACATTTTTAGTGATTTCACAATGTTACGCAATATATTTAGACAAATGAATTTATTTTGAAGGCCGTTGTAAATGCAGCGTGAGTACAGCATGTCATTTAAAAAACCATTCTAATTACTTATATTTAGGGTCTTTTTATTTTTATTCTGGATCTTTTCTTTTACTGGATCATTTATTTTGGTTTTGTCTTTTAATTACTGGATTTTCCGTTATTGGATTTATACATTGGTTTTATGCTTGTTGAGGTGGTTGGAAATCTACATTGCTGTTGAAGAATTTTATCACTACAACAAAGTATGTGCTAAAAATAGAAGATATACGATAACGTCATATCATGTGGTGAGTCAACTGGAATTAATACTACCTGTTACGTTTTGAATTTAAGTAATTAAATTGTGTTGTTTAAAACCTTTCGGGAATCATACTCGATAACAAATTACCGTTTACTATTTTTGCATTTAACAACAATTAATAATTAGATGTAAGATTTTACGTTTTTATCACCAATTTAAAGGTGGTTGGCGCCCTAATATTTTATTTTAAATCCTGTTTTATTTCTAATATGTTTAATTCAAATATTGTTCTTTGTTCTCTAATGTAAATAGTATATTAAGTTATAGTTAATAAATTAACGGAGTTCACGTCTTTGTATTTATTTTCTTTCAAGCCCACACCCAGAGGTCTGTGCTTACGATTGCTACCGTGGTTATATTATTTTGCATTTATTAAATGTATTTTATACGTTCTTTATTCGGAATAATTTTTTATTTACATATTTCGCAATTTGCTTTTCTAATAATGCAATTCCAGAAGTCTCAGTGACGTCACTAGAAGATGTTTGTGCGTGTGTGGGTTTGTTAATGGCGGGAACATTGTAATTGCTAATTTCCGCAACTCTATATGTCATTTCCGCTAGTTTTTTTAATTTTGTCGTCTTTACTCACAAAAAGTACAATTTGTCCTTGAGACGGCATTCTCTGTAACCAAAGCGTGTGAAGGATAGATTCATCTATTTTTGAAGCCGCTAGCGTTTTCATTTCTCGTAATAACTGCGACGGTTGTCTATCACCTAACTCTAAATCCGTCAACGGCGTTCTTACTTGTTTTTCTTGTGAATCTGTAAACCTTGCAATCAGATGCTTCTTTAGGGTTTCGTACTTCTCTGTAGCTGGCAGTGCTTCTACAACGTCGGCTACCTGCTGTAGTATTGCTGGCTCCAATGCGGCAATGACTTTGACGTGTCGAATTTCGCTAATTTCTGACGAAGTCTTTGGTTCTTCGTTCATTATGTTTTCAACGGCAATTTGCATGTTTAAGAAAAAATTACATCACCTGCGCGCAAAGTCGTGCTAAATTTTTAGTTTTTCTCAGTTATTAATCGTCGCGGGTCACCAATATAGCGGGTTATTAAAAGCTGTTGGTAGCAGATCTTAACCAGGAATTGAATTGTCAGCTGAAGAAAAACTATAATCCCTTTTCTTAGTGGTAGAGTTGTTGATCGTTACAAGAAAACAAAAACTCAATACGAATTTTTTATATTATATTTTTTTATCTCATACATACCCATACATTAATTGCAATTGAATATATGTTAGTTGACAACATTTGAAAGCTAAAGGATCATATTTTATGACTAGAAGCTATAAATATTTATCATATAGTTAATTTAAATTCAAACTTGCACATAATTCTTACATATTTTTGTTAATACTTTTAACACAAATATAAAGAGACTTTTTCATAATAATGAACAAACAATGTGAATTGGGCGACTGTGTGCGTTATAAAGAAAGTATTATTAAATCGAAACCATAACTTTTGACTTTAAATGATGGCGGATTGGTGACGGTGGTACAATTCACATTGTCAGTTAATTAACGACCACATCTCTCACTATTATTCTTGCACACCAGATGTGAACATTCTGTAGTAATTCCATTCAAGGCAATCTTTGATAGCACCAAACTTACGCACGTAGTTAACAAAATTTGTTATTATAATTTGATCTATCCGAAGCTCAATTTATCTGATTCATAATAGTGACTATGGACATATTACTGAGTTCAAGCCTAATGCATCATTATCTAAATCAATTTTAGAATGGCCCCTATACCTCAATGGTGTTTTTACGTACGTATACCTGTCTAGTCAAATCGGAAAAGAAATGATATAAAATACTCACACAAGCTACCTTAAATTGTATCTAAGGAAATGTGAAGGAAAACACTTTCAAACCATGACTGAACTCAGCAAAATGTAGTAATAGTCCGTGCTAAAAATGTTTAGTTTTACACTTTTCGAATACAAAGTTAATTATACTGTAATTGCATTATCCTAAAGTAGTAGGCCACCAACCTAAAGGATACGAAAATGGACGCGAGTTTTCATCTGTAAAGATAATATTATATTATGTAAGAAAACAAAGACTAATCGCATACTAATTTGCTTTGGCATCCAATAGCTAATAAATAAATATAAAAGATTAAATAAATATTTATAAATAAGTACTTTTCTTAATCTAAAAGCGCAAATTCAAATGAAGCAAATGAGCAGAAGAAGAACCTTTGGCATTTTTGCGCTAATAATAGAATATAACGTTTTTGACTTAGTCGTCAAAAATAGCTGCATTAAATTATTAACAATTCTAATGGGTATCACATCAGATATACGTCTTTAATACATGAAAAGCGCACGAATTAATTAAATAGATAATACGTTAACTATCATAACTTCAACATCTTTTTCTTCAAACGCAGATTGTCTTTAATTATTCGGGTAGTTAACGCTTCTATTTTATTAATTCTTTTGACTACAGCTATTGATGTTCTTAGCTGACCAATTAATTGAAATATCTAAACTAGTTTAGTTTCTTAAACATTAAGTACACATCACAAGGGTGACGATATATCTATATAACTGATTCTTATCGACCTCGAAGGGTCTTGGAAGAAGAATCAGTTAGACATTATTGAATAACATTAAAATAAAATGTATTTAAACAGTCTAATAGTTTTATTATTTAATCTTACCTCATATAAATTTGAACAATGTCTAATATATTTGAACGTGTTATCTATGAAGTGACGGACTACGTTTATTAAGTGAAGTGATAATAAAATTAAAAATCTTTCTTTTTTTTATATAAAACAACTTTAGGAGGTATTCCAGGGAAGATTAGGAATATGTATTGGCATTTTATTTGGAGGGATCGACACTATTCTTTTCTTTGTTCGTTGTTGTTTAACGTTGCCGTTTCTTTTATTTTGAGAAAGAGTTAATATGTCTATGTTATTGCTAAAATTATAAAAAAAACTGTTCTTGTTTTGGTTCAACTAACTTAAGAAAATTCCAATCGATAAGCTGAACAAGAAGTTTCGTGGTCTTGCAGATTGATCGTGCATCGGCTTGCTGAAGGCGATAAGTCAATTTTATATTTTGCGAGAAGATCTTCGTTTTCCGCTACCCAATAACCCAAAACGTCGGTGTCGTATGTGGGAATAATAGTTACCTCTGAAACATCAACATAAATAAAAAACAACTCAAATATGACTAATATTATACCTAAATCTTTATCATCCCATGTTTGTTTAGCTTCGAGTAGAGCATTGTAAACTTCTTTGCTTGGTTCAATTCCCGAGAATACATAGTATCTAGCACGAATTCGTTTAAAAAAGTCTACGTACGAATAATTTGAGTTTCCATTATGCGGTACATAAGTCAAATCAACGTAAACTGGATTAATTTTCTTTCCTTTCTTATCCAACTTTGAATCTGAATTTTTTTTATCTTCGTTAAGTTTATTTTTGGCTACAACGCTTGAAGGTATTTTCCGTTCCTTTTTTGGCGTACCCTTGTTGTCGTTAATAGGCGCTGGACTGGGTAAACCCAAAGGTTTTCCCCAAGACGCTATGGGATCATCTTGTGTATCTGTAGGAAGCTCACTGCCAATAAAACTAGCCGCCATTATATCTGTTTCTGGAAACACTCTACTTGTTGCTTCATCTTGAGCTTGTAAATTTAAGCTCGAGTATTTTGCTGTGGTAATTTCATAAATGTGACTAGGAGAAGAAGTTGGCGATACATGTGTTTCTGTAGACTTCTCTTCGACCGGTTTAATAGCTTTACTCAAATCAACTGGATCGTCAGGTAAAGCTCCATAAAAAGAAGTACTCATAGGGTCCATTACAGTAGCTCCTCTAACGCTATCTTCAAAATCGTACTGAGAAGATGTAGAATGTGCTATTTGTGAAGTGGCGCTTAACGGTGATCCAGGTATTTCTTCGTCGTCACTGTATACTTGTTTTTCATCGTCATCTTCAGCTGTAAGAACTCATGAAACCTGCCCGGAACTAATATCACAGTCATCGCTAGCTGGAGTAGAACTTCTAATTTCGGAAAGTTTTAAAATAGTATCGTCTTTAACTTGCTTTTCGTGAGAGGCACTAAACTTGTCCTTAACCACAGGACTAACTGGTGCCGTAGGAGGAGTTTTTTGCCCTAAATTTAGTTCATCTTTGTCGGAAGTTTTAACGTCAGCTATATCCGGAGTTGATTTTCTACTCAGTTCTATTTCTTCGATCTTTACAGTTTCTGTTTCCGTTATTCCTGAAGGGCCAGCTTTACTAACAACTTCTTCTTTTTTATCTGATATTTTAGTATCTTGCTGTTCAACTACGGAGCTTGTCGCGGCTACACTTAAAATACTGGATGGCTCGTCCGTCGTCTTTTCACTAGACGACGTATTATCTAATACTTCAAATGATTGTTTTACATCATTTACATCTACTTTAACTTCTACGCTACTTTGTGTTGGCTCAATAATTGTCGATTGACTGATATGTTCTAGATTCTGTTCAACTTTTTTGTCTTTGGTTTCAGTAACGGACGATTTTTGTTCAGTCTCAATAATACTTTTTTCAGGCGATAACCTATCCAAAACTACAAATTCATTGTCTACCACAATCTCAGGTGTCGATTTTCGAGACAATATAGGTGATATTTTTGTATCTAATAAATCTTTTGTTATTTCGGTAATTTCCGGAGAAGACCTTCCTGAACTCAATTGACTCAACGTCTTTGGTCCTGAAGAAGCAGTTTCAAGCTTTGAATCAAATACAGAAACGCATTTTTCTGAAGGCACCTCAGATTTTGTTTCAAATTCTGCGGCAGGTACTTTTTCAACAAAACATTCCAATTCTACACGCTCCTCGTTAACAACTATAGTTTGCTTGTCTGCATCTTCTAAAACGATTTCCGGACTAACTTTTCCTGAAGGAATTTCAGACTTGTCTTTTAGCTCAGCGTGTTTTAAATCTGTCGAGGATATCCCTGAGGAAGTTTTTTCTATTTCTAAATCTGAGGAAAGTTCTTTGGACGAAATAGTTTCCGATTCTTTTGAAGCAATAATTTTTTCAGAGGGCACAGTTTCTTTTTCGATAGTAGTTAAAGCTTCTTTTTCTTCTGTTTGACTTTTTTCCGAATCAACTTTCTTGTCCTCTTCTATTTTATCCGAGAGTTTTTCATCAACTTTAACTTTTTCAGTTACAATTTCTTCAATAACTTGTTTGATATCTTTTGCTTCTTCTACAATACTGTCTGTTATTAGATCTGAAGATTTATCATCTTTCATAAGTTCAAGTGTAGACCCTACAAATTTTTGTTCAGTTGCTACAATTTTTGTAGTGTCGTGTTTGATATCTTCAACTTCTACACTTGGTTTTTCTAAGACTGGAGTAACCGGTTTATCGATTTCTGTTTTTTCTGCAGTCAGACTTTCTAGAGATTGTCGGTCAATATCTTTTTCTTTAATTTCTACAGTAGATTTATCCAAAAATACATCTTTTTCTAAAACGGGATCAGTTTCCACATCTTTTAAATCAGAACTCGGCTTTTCGATAAAGTTATTGTCTTTTTCTATATATTCAGTTACTTTTTCACTTACAGTTGATGGCTGAATATCTAATGATGAAGCATCATCTTGTATTATTTTATCATTATCTATGGTATCTGCTTTTTCCGCAAAAATGTTATCAGCAATGACAACTTCTGAAATTTTCTCTAAAACATCCTTGTCTTTGGCGTGATCAATTTTGATGGTACTTATCACAGCTGTGGTATCTATAAGTTCTTCTTTAATTATCTCTACAGGTGTAGTTTCTAAATGCAATTCTGTTTGTGCTACTGTATTTGGAGACGTTTTACCAAATATTACGTTAATATCTGTATCTGTTGAAATTACTTCAACAGAGACAATTTTATGGTCGCCAGTTTTATCTTCTGGTAATAAACTTAAAGATTCTTGTTCTGTAAGTAAAGGCGATTTTTGATCGGTTTCTTTTAAAACTTTACAGTCAAGCTCTGGCGATTCGCTTCTAGAACGTACTGGCGATTTTTCTTTTAATATGATTTCTTGATGATCATCTGCTATTGAATTTTTTTCTTCTACCACAATACTTTTTACTTTCAAATCTGTTGGAGATGATCCATCTTTATTTTCAACACTGTCTGTTTCGTGTGATTTCGAAGTAACTACTAAATCGTTTGCTGGTTCTTCGGATTGAATTAAAGCTTCAGAAGGTATAATATTAGTGATTTGTTCATCGATAGACATTTCAATTGCTTCTTTTGTTCTATCTATGTCACTTTTGTCTACAAGATGTTCAGTGCCGTTGACTTCTAAAATTGCTGTTGTTTCAATTTTACTTACATCTTTTTCTTTAATTACGGTAGGACTTGTTTTTCCTGAAGAATCTGATGTTTTTTCGGTAGTGGTTTTATTACTTATAGTTTCTTCTGTTTTTTCTGAAAGTTTTTCTATGTAGTCAGATACTATCGTTACGTCTCGTACTATACTTTGAACAAATTCAGCTTCTTTCATAATTTCAGGTCTTGATTGTTCAGGTGATTTATCTTTTACAATTATTGAATCTAAACCTACATTGCTTTCTTCTACTTTACAACTTAAAACATTGTTGATCTCTTCGTTTATTAGCGATTTTTGAGTATCGATTTCTATTGGAAGTTGTGCTGTTGTTTGTGATGTGGAAATATCTGATATTTTTACTGATACATCTTTATCTTCCGTATCCTTTCTATCTTCTGCAGATAAAACAAACGCATCTGTATGAACAGCATTGGAGATTTCAGGCGATTTCTTTGATTCTTCTTTTATCTCTGTTTCTTGTAAACTCCTATCTTTTTGTGCATTAATACTTACAACTTCATCAGTATAACCTAACGTAGTATTTTTGACTAAATCGGCAGATTTTTCAATAGCATTTTCTGCTTCCAAACCAGTCTTTTCATGTAAATCTTTCAACGTATCCGTTTGTAGACACGCTTCGTGTTCTTTAGACTCGGTTATAGTTGTTTCTAAATGATCTTCTTCTTCACTAGACAATGGGGCATCTACTTTAGTTGATTGTTTGATGTCAGACAACATTTTTGACGTGGCTTGCATTAACTCTGTAGAGTCTTTGAGTAAAGAGCTAACTCTAGTGTCAGCTTCTTTTTTTAAATCATCGTAGTCAGTATGTATTGCAGATATTTTTCTTTCTTCATTGATAAACATAGAAGTGGGATCTAAAACTTTTTCTTCTTCAATAGGATCCATTACAGTACTTTCAATAACGACGTCTTTAATAGGAGATTCTAGTGTTGTTATATGAGTTTCTCGAAGTTCTGTTGTGTAGGGTGTAAAAGTATTAAGACTTGCCAAAGGTATTTTACCTTCAAACTCTTCTAAAGGTGCATCTGATTTTAAAACTTCCGCTACACTGGCTACAATTTTTGCTACATCTTGTTCGCGTTCCTTAGGAGATTTTCGTCCTAGTTCGAATTTATCCACAATGTCTAATTCAAATTTTGGTTCTGTTTTTATAGTCGGAGGAGTGTCTGAACCAATAGATTCTTTTAATTCTTGTAACTTTTTGTCAATTTTAGTTATCTCTAACGAATTTTCTTTAAAAGTTTCGATGGAAGTTTGATCACCTCCTAAAAATTCTTCTTGAATCCTTGTGGAATCTACTGCTTCTATGTCAGCCTCAGGTTGTGTATCTGTGTTTTCGTACACTTCTTTTTGATCGCTCTGCAAAGTGTCAATATGATCTTCTTTTACAACTTCGTCGCGTTCTTGATCTTGACTAAATTCATCTTTAACTATTTTTTTTAATTCTTCTATTGTATCTTCTGTCTTTTCGTCTTTGATTAAAGTTTCTGTTAATTTGGTTTTTTCTATAGTTACACTTTCAATTTCTTGGATGTGTTTAGACACTATTAACTGTTCTTTAACTTCATCTTTTTGTTTTTCAGTATGTGATTCTCCTAAATTAAGTTTATTTGTATCATCTTCTATCGCATTAGAGATAGAATTTATAATTTCTTTTGCATCGTCTAAAACTTCTACTACTGCATCTTCAATTTCTTGGTCATCAATTTGATCTATCACTTCTAACTTCATTGCATCAATATCACTCTTAACGTCTTTAATTATTTCTTGTGTTTCTGTCAGTAAAGGTTGTTCTTTTTCTAATTTTAAATCTTCCGTAGTATCTTTATCTTTTTCGTCTTCAGTTTCCTTAGCAACTTCTTTTACATCTTTCTTAACAACGTGAGTTTCGACGGTTACTTCTGTATGTTCCATTTCTACTTTATGCGATAATTGTATTACATTAGTTGTATCATCATCTTCATCTTTAGATAAAAACGTTTCCGCTGTTTTTATTAATTCCGCAACTTTGTCTACGTCTTCTTCCTTTTCTTCTTTTTCGACGAGATGCGTATTATCATTTTCTTTTATTTTTTGATCAAGTTCTGCATCTAGTTCTTTTTTTGGTTCTACTGCAGTTGTTTTATATCTATTTTTATCAGTTTCGTCCAAATTAATATCTTCCATTTTTTCATGATCAGTTACTAATGTAGTTTTAATTTCTAATGGCAAGTTTTCATCTTGCCGCAACTCGTCCAACTTTGCTTCAGACGTTATTTCTTTATAATCTTTAAGTTCTTTTTCTTCAATTAAATTTTTTTCGTCAGCTGTTTGATCATCACGGTTATCTACTTTTGTTTCATCTTGTTTTAAAGAAATTTCGGTTTTTTGATCTACAACAGCTTCTACACACTCTTGCTCATGTGACAGTTTTTCAGCTATATTTTTTTCGTCGTTTTTATCTTTTTCTTCACTTTGTTTTACTAGGTCTTCATCTGTTGTTATTTGATTTTTGATTGTTTCATCTAATTCGTTTGTTTTTATACTTTCTTTAATTATTTTATCATCTTCTAAAATTTTATCTTTATCCTCTTTTATTTTGTCTTCTGATATTGGGTCGTCTTTTGCCGTTTCTAAAAGTATTGGTTCAGTAACTTGCATTTTCTCTACTATTATCGAGTTATCTTTTGTTGCTTCTAAAGGTTTTACATAATCCATTTTTATTTCGTCTTCAATTGTTTTGACCTCTGTAACTTCTTCTAAAGGTTTTGCTTTGTCAAGTTTTACCTCTTCTTTTGTTATTTGATCATCTTTTTCCTCTTTTAAAGATTTTTCTTCGTAATCTTTTATTTCTTCTTTTGTTATTATGCTTTCTTTTATTTCATCTGATTGTTTTATGTGATCAAGTTTAACGTCTTCTTTATCTTTATCTTGCAAAAGTTTTATTTCATCTGCATCTACTAACTTCTTATCAATGACTTTTTCTAGGTAGTTATCTACGTCAGTTTGAATTTCTTCTTTAATTATCTTAGAGTCTTTGACTTCTTCCACAAGCAGTACTTCCTCCGTTTTTGCTTCTTTAATTGCTTCGTCTTCAGTCATCTCTTGTGTAGGCTTCATTTTGTCAGTTTGAATTTCTTCTTTAATAACCTTAGAGTCATTGCTTTCTTCTACAGGCAGTACTTCCTCCGTTTTTGCTTCTTTAATTGCTTTGTTTTCAGTCATCTCTTGTGTAGGCTTCATTTCGTCAGTTTGAATTTCTTCTTTAATTACCTTAGAGTCTTTTACTTCTTCTACAGGCAGTACTTTCTGCGTTTTTATTTCTTGAATTGTTTTGTCTTCAGTCACCTCTTGTGCAGGCTTAATTTCGTCAGTTATAATTTCTTTTATGACATTGTCGTCCTTACTTTCATCTAAACAGTTTATTTCATCGGCGTCTATTTTTGCTTCGATTGGTGCTACTTTGCTAACAATGATTTCGTCATTAACATTTTTATCATCATTTATATTGTCTAAACATACTATTTTCGCTAAAGGTTTTTCTACGTATAATTTTACGTCATCAGCCTCTTTACCGTTGAGGCTTTCTACATGTTTATCGGTATCTTTTTCGAGTTCTTGTTTTTTGAACAAGTCGTTGTCTGGTTTCTCGTGGTCCATTTCTTCTTGTTTTGGAGTTTGCGCTTGAGTACTTTGATACTGATCGTAACCTTCTATATCAACCACTTCGTGAACTGGTAAATCAGCTACTTCGTCTGGAGTTTTAACTATATCACGTATATGTGTTTGGCGATCAAGTCGTATTCCAACAATTGTAGGTATTTTATTTACTACGTCAACACTCTTAGGAGGCAGTTGAACAACCGGTACTTCTTTTTCTTTAGTATCTTCTTTAACGTATTTTTCTTCTACAACTTGATCACCGTTATCTTCTTTTATTTCGTCCAACGGAATTCTTTCGTCTTCTGGTAACGTGGGAGCAGTTGTTGCGCCTGACTCAATTGGTGTTGAATATTTTTCATCTGGTTGAGATTCTAAAATATTTATGTCTTTATTATCCTCTTCGTGTTCTTTGTCAGTTATTTTTTTCCCACTCGATTCTTCAATTTTATCATCAGGACTTGTGATCGAAATATCTTTAGACAATGGTTTTAAAAGTTCTTTTTCTTCCTTAATATTTGTAACTTCGTCGTTAGGCTTTTCTTGACATTCCGCTTCTTGATCAATCGTACTATCTTTTAGATGAACACTTTCAATAACATCACTTAGTTTTCGTTGCTTTTCAGATTCTTCACTATCTCTTGTATGTTTTTGTGTTTCACTTTCTTTTGTGTCTTTCTCGTCTAATGAATCATGCTCGATTTCTTCTTTCTCAATAATCAAATATTCTTCTCCATCGCCTTCTGTTTTATCATCAATAGAAATACTTTTAACTTTACGCATATCAGTATCGTCATCACGCTTAGCTTCACTTTTACGGAATACGGCTTCGATTTCTTTTACAACTTCTTGTTCTTCTTTCAGTTCTGCTAACTCGCGTTGTTTTATTTGTTCTAATTCTTCTGGGGTCAGTTTAGATAAATCTTTTTTCATTGCAGTTTCTACATCAG
The DNA here is from genome assembly GCA_035610365.1 of Aquatica leii. Lineage (NCBI taxonomy): Eukaryota > Metazoa > Arthropoda > Insecta > Coleoptera > Lampyridae > Aquatica > Aquatica leii. The sequence continues at coordinate 40,728,870 of CM069433.1, read as the reverse complement.
CGGTTGGGGTGCTTACTGTGCTTGAATCAGTAGTGCATTCTTTTTCAAGTTTAGGTTTTCTAGCTTCTACTTTGTGTAATTCCGAAATTTTTCTTATTGGACTTTCAGGGGCTTTTCCTATTGGAGAAGTTCCTTTAGGTCTACGCGATATTGGCTTACGTTCGGCTTTTATTTCCTTTTTTTCCGTAGGTTTGGATATATCCTTTTTAGGTGCAACTTTATACTTCGATTCAACTACTTTGCGATTATTTGCTTCTTTAGTGCTTTTTGCTGGAGTAGCGCTAGGAGATGTTTTTACTGTGGATTGAGGCTTCGCTTTTGAAGGTACGTCTCCGTTCATTTTTGTTTCTACCGTTTTCTTAGGTGTAGTTGGAGAGGCTTTTTTCTCAACAGGCGCTTTTACTTTTCTGTCGATTGGTCTTGTAGTTTTAGTTAGTTTTACTTCGGGTTTTACTTTTTGATCTACTCTAGTTCTCGGTTTTGTTTTTTCAATTGTTTTTTCATCTGTCGCTTTACCGTTGACTATTTCTTGAACGTTGTCAGATTTCTTAATGTCTAACGATTGTGGTCCACTCTTATCACTTTCAGTAGAATCGTGTTTTTTAATCAATTTCTCAGGAACAACCTGATTATTTGTTACGCCGTTGCTGTGTCCGTTTTTGATGTTCTCTTCTACTATTTTGTTTTCCATTTTAGGTTTAATATCTGTCGACTGGGGTTTTAATTTTATTTCTTTCTGTTCTTGTATAATTCTTTCTGGTTTGCTTAGTTTTGTTTTTATTATAGTCGGAGTTAATGTTTTAGCCGAACAAGAAGCGTATTTTATACATTCTAGTTGCTTTATTTTATCCAAACCTTCAAATATTTTATGTTGCGGGCTACTGCCTGGGAATAATATTCGTGTTATATTATCGTTCGTATTTGCAGGCTGCCATACCAGTAAAGCACAAATCGAAACAAGATTATACGTCGGAAATATAAATTCTTTTCCATTTCTTTGAGTTGAAAATAGTTTTTGATCGTTTGTGTTCCATTTTTGTAAGAATTCTCGAACTTCCTTTGAATCTCGAGAAGGACTTAAAATGTACATGTCAAGAGTTCCATGTCCAACTTTATGATAAAGATTAATAGGGTCAATATCGCGATAACAAGGTTGGGGTTGTAAGTTTAATTGCCTCAAGTTGTTCATAAGATCTTGTCCTTCTTCAAATAAGTTAATTAATAGAGGATCTTTGTCTTTATCACCGTCAGGACTTAAAATCGCTTTTCTTTCCTAAACATAATAAGATTATTAAAAGTATTATTACTTTTTTATCCGTACCTGAATGTTACAGAAGAAGTGTCCTATTTGGGGATACACCGTATTATGACGTTTTCTTCTAAGCACCGAACTAATACCATTTACGTTACTATTATTCAGTCTAGTTAACAGTACTGCATCCAATCGATCAAGATGCCTAACAAAATCCCAAAAACAAGCTTTTCTAGCAAATCCTCCATCAACCAGCATATTAAATCCGTTAATTCCAAAAAGAGCCGCATCTCCTTGCCCGCCGGGAAATACATATAATGTCGGATGCGAAAATCTAATATTGCCAACTACGTCAGAACTTTCAAGTAACATTTCTATATCCGTGGGAATCAGAAATGGAGAGACGTAATTGAGGAAGTTTACAATAGCGGGACTACCGGATGTTAAAACATCGTCGGGATTTACTCGAACTTTGGAATTCTTAGTAAATGGTTCTTTCGCTAAACGAGTCCAATCTCCCTCTGGCGAACAATGAATGTCTAACGATATTGTATTGTCATAAGCACGAAGGACACGTTGAACTTCTATTTCCTGAAAATCTTCCGAAAAATCTGTCAACGAGAAGGTTCCATCCTACGTACGTCGAATTAGTAATTTATTTCTATTATAAATAAATAACTTACTTGTAATATCCAGGAACCATTGCCGGCGAATGTATATCCAGCATGAATTATATGACGATGTCGCGTAAAACTGCTGAGTAGATTTTTCATACATTGCGACAATGTACTAATCGCTGGGTGTATTAATACTTCGGTAACTAAATTTTCGGACGCAAATTGAATTAAACGTTCTCCTGTAAGAAATTATTCAAGAGTAGATAAGTGCTGTTTCTGATCTACGAAATTATTCAAGGTTTGTAAAAGATTTTTTTGTCAGCAATTTTCAAGAGCGCCGCTTATCTCCAATATTCCAGAATCGCGCAATTCCGTTATATTGACGTCATTGTACAAATTGTGGCATTGTGCCCAAAGTTGTTGAGAAAATTTCAGATAGGTATAAGCTTTTGTGCTTATTCTACATTTATTGCGTTATCCTTCAAAGAGTTATTTCAAATGCTTACCGTATCTAGCATCTTCCCCTTCAGGCGCTTGTTCGGTTATAATTGCAAGTTCCTTTTCGAGATCTACGTGACAGTCGTTTGCATCCCACGATAATAAACCTGAAATAACGTATATAATTAATTGGTGGAAAGTTTTCGAGTACAAATACATGCTTGTCAATTATGAATAATTCAACATGATTTATTCCTTATGAGGCGAGACCTAGTAGGTAAATGCAAAATCTGCATTGCTGCTTCTGCGTCGAGTGAATGGATTCGTCAATTTTATTTGGTTTTATTCTTAGTCTTTGTCTTATATGTACACAATGCTAAAGTACTTTTTTTAAAAGCACCTGTCGTTTTTCGACTAAGGCAAGCTTTAGGAATTCTTTAACTGCTCTATTAATATGTATTTTCTGAAGCATTCCATGCAATAGAATCGGAGCTTTCTTAATTATACTCGAACTTTTTCCAGATATAAATATGAATAAATTTTGCGAAACTTTAATCTTTATAATTTTATATTGCAATACTAACTTAAAAGAAAATATAAACTTGAAAATGTTTTACGAAAACAAAATTTTTTTAGACAAAATGGATTATAAATAATTCTTTCTTTGATTCAATTTGATTAGTTTAGGTATAACTAAGTTAATAAAATTTTAAGTTGTTTAAACTAAAACTTTTAAGTAGTAAATGGTTCTGAAGGAATAAATGAGAGAAACTACTAAAGTAAATTCTGCCGGGTTTCTTTTATCGTGTAGTATTTCCAACTTGCATATCTTTTTTATGGGTCATAAATGTTTCTTATGATCCATCGTTGTGAAAAACTAACGATTTCATGTCATTTGTAATTTTGGTTAAATTCTTGAAAACGAACTTGTTATAATAAGTAAGTTTTTGTCAGTAAGAGCCGCGTTATGTCGTAAATTTTAACTTTAAAACGAAACAACCTTATAAAGTGTTTACGATTTTTATTACATTGCAGAAAGTACTTGCATGTAGGTAAATGTGCAACAAGTTCTGATTATTTTTGATTGCAGTAGAATAATGTTTTATGCGTCGTAGGCAAATTTAGAATAGATCATCCTATAATTTAGCGCATAATGTATATTAAGCGACTTTTAGAAGTTTGTACGAAGTTCAGCTTTTGCGTCAAAATTATTGGCAATTAAAGAATGTTGAAATCATAAAGTTATACGTTTAAAAGTAGCAAAACAAAGAACTTATGATGATGAGTTACTGGATACCTAATAATTATTTGTGTTTCAAGTAGAGGTAAGTGTACTTTTTTATTCGTAGTGGGAGTTTTTGGATCGAAGCCGAGCTGAAATCCATAAACCACTGAGAATAAGGAAAGAAACTTACTCACAAAGCTGTGCATGAAACTTTTCTCTGAAGTGAGTACTTATGTAACTCGAGCTTTTTTGCTACCAGAAAAATCGAGAGTTCGGGCAAATATACAGTAGCTTTGAAGAATGATCCATTCGCAAAAAAATAAAAAAAATTGACAAACCTGTGTTTCTAGCATATTTACATGAAAAAGCGTCTTTTCCGAATGAGTTTCTAGAGTGAATTTTCAATGTTAAAACTAACAATGTGCGTTTATGAAGATTGATTGTAACTACATATATAGTAAATGATGGCTGTAAATGCTGTGAAATCCGTGAAACGTATTGATGTATTGTGTTAATTATTGTTTTCTTTACTCTTTCATCATCTACAGAATCAATTGTTAATAAAATAATTAAAACAAATAGTAATGTTTATTTTTTAGCATAATACTGACCCAGCTTAACAAAATGTACTTTGTCTACACGATCACGTTTATGTTTGGTTGTAACCAAAACAAAAAAAACATAATAAATTTAAGTCAATGTAAAGTTGTGGAATACAGTTTGCAAATTTAGTTTCATTTTCGAAGCAAGAACTCGTACAAGTTGAGCTTGGTGAGACAATCGTAGCAGTTGTTTTTCTAATTTTGCTTAGTAAATTGCAATGGCGTTCTTTATTTAGCTGCAAACAGGGCTTTATAGATGATGCACTGTCATGACTACATATTTTAATTAATCGCCGTTCTTGGACTCCTAGTTTTCTTGACATCAAATCCAAAGTTTACAGCGGAGTTTTGGTTCCATTTGGCAAACTCATTTTTTTTAACTGCACAATTTTTGTACTACAACCCAGAAATTTCTTGACTTCAAAAAAGATTAAACGTTAAAAAAATCTATTTGTTGCAACGTGTTTAAACATCTGAGGATGTTTGGCGTAAGCCATTTAGTGGTTGCACATTTTTGGTCGCCTCTTTGCCACGTCTTTGTGCATAACGGACCGTATAGAATCTTTCTGGATTTACTACCATTATTGTTAAGTTTTTTTAAAATAATCAATTAAACAATATACAATAGGCTCTCCCTTAATTTTAATTTTTGTGCATTTTTTGAAACTGTTTTCTTTTTGCCTTTTGAGGTCCTTTGCATATTTAAATTCTATGTCTACAAATGGGTTAAACTGACATATTTATTGTAATATTCCTTTTAGAGCCGTTTGACGGTAGTATTACACATTATTTAATGTATAATTATAATAATATATAATGATAGTATTCACCAGGGTAAAAATAAATCATGGGTTAACGAAATGCTTATCCAAAAATTGTTTTTGATCAAAAATGATAGTAATAGATGTACCGCAACGTCACACCGTTGCCTGATCTGACTGTTCTGCAGCTACGTAGAAAAACAAAAATTATATATCTAATCGGTTTTTTAAAATCACAAATACACTAGCAGTGTAAAAAAAAGTGGTATAAATAAACTATAGTGGATAGGAAAGAACTAAGCAGACACATTGTTATGTGAATTGGCAAGCAATTTGAGAAATCTTTGTAATGTCATTGCACAGATTGATGATGTTTTGTGGCTATTAGAAAGTAATCATGCATTGTTGAAAAACGTCCTAGGTCACCAGCAAACTCCGTTGGCCCAGGAGTACGTTTGGAGACAAATAGTCGTACAAATGTACATTTTCTCGTATTAAACTTTTAAAATTTGATGGTTGATTGAACGATTGGCGCACTTTTTAAGACTTGTTCACCACATTGGTACACGACAATGATTCGTTATCATACATAGAGAAATTTTAATACCTAATTTCTACATTGTCAAAAGAACCCTTAAGCTTAGTACCAAAATAGTCGCGTTCTTGCTTTATTCTATTAGCAAAATATAGTAAACCCACCTAAAATTAGTTTGCAATCACCCAAGCATTACAAAATCTGTTGAATACATTTGTGGAAAATTTGGAAGCCCTCGATCAAATTGATGAAATTGATCGTTGACATTTTACTTTGTTTAATTGGTTGCCTTAGAAATTGGATTCTGACAGTCGTCAACAATTCGAATTCAGTCATTCTCAAACTCAGGTTCCAACTTTTAAAATGTTTAGTCAGTTCCTTAGCGATCAATGTTGCGCTTTAGTTACAAATTCGTTTAGTAGCAGTAATTCATCAAATTTAATAAAACCTCGTAGTGGCCTTCAAGGTTATTTGAAATTTAGTGGCGATGTGGAAAAACGCAAGCCACAATTGTCGTTTACTGCCATGACCGAGCAATCGTTGCAGTCTCCTTGTTCGATCTGTCAGGAACAATCGCGTTCCATTTATCGTTGTAGTAGTTTTGCTGGTCTAAAACCGTATAGTCGTTATGTTTCTGTCAAACATGTACTACTTTGTTTGAAGTGTTTAAGTCCCACACATTAGGTTAAATATTGCAATTTGAAAGTTACTTGACAGTATTGCTCGGCTGCACACCATCGTTGTTACATTTTCAGAAATCTTGTTCGGAACCTTGCCGCTCCTAAAAATCTTTGCATTCGGTGATAGATTTAACGGACACTACGTTTCTAGCAACAGTTTGTCTTGAAGTTTAGAATCGTTGAGGAAAGTTTCAAACCTTTAGAGCACTTTGTGACCTAGGCAGTCAAATTAGCTTCGTCACAGAAAATTTTCGTAATCGTCTTGGAATCCTCTGCCTAAGCGACACAGCTATTTGGTCCGCTCGTCGGCACACTAGTTGTAACATTCGACCGGTAAGGAATATTGATTGAAGTCAAATAGTTTACAGGGTTATTGCATTCGATACTATTGTAGCTTCAACAAAATTATACATCTAAAATTTGAGTAGTATCTATGCATCAGCCAAGCATCATAAAGGGACTTTACTCAATGATACACTTCTTGCTGGACCAAAGCTCCAAAATTCTATTAGTGTGATTTGGTACCACTTCGCTTTCACTTGTGATGTTTGGTCAAATGGTAGTTTTGCCTTATGCATAGAAAGTTTCAGTTGATTCTTTGAACATAGCAACTTATAGTGCAAAATTTTCTCTTTTTCTAGCCATTTGCACGTTGTGACAATTGGCTCAAGAAGACAAGGATGAATTTTTTATCGCTTTGCAAGCGATTATTGACAACTTGTACGTAGATGACTTCGGATGTGGAGCATTAGATTCTTTAATAAATTTGCAAATCAAATTGATTGAATTATTTAAATTCGGGTCGTTTGGAGTTACACAAATTGTCCGCTAATGACCCATTAATATCCACTTTATTACCGGCGGAACATTGCCAAACTAGCCCCTTTTTGTTTGACCCAGAGGATGTCATTTTAAATATTTTAGGTCTACATAACTCGTCACTTTGTCGAATCTCAAAATTCTTCGTTGCATAAAGTTTTTGTCTTTCCTTGAATATTCGTTGCACTGATTCTGCAATGCGTCGGAGTTAAGCTACGTTTGTGTAATTTATTTTCGGTTTGTGGATCAGGATAATCAGATTTTTATTTCGTTCGTAATGGCCAAATCGAAGATCACTCTACTTAAAAGGTTATTCATCCGTCGTTTAAAACTATTGGCAGCAGTGTTGTCTAACGTTGTTACATTCGCACTAAAGAGTTATAAACAGATCGTAACCATAAAAGAAATAATTGCTTGAAGTGATTTGCAGGTAGCATTGGCGTGGATACGCTGTTTGCCGCATTGTTGGACGACCTTTATAGTTAACCGCGTCTTACACATTCTAGAAATCGTTCCTCCTGATTGTTGGCGTCACGTACGTCCTTGTAACAACCCGGCCGATCCGACTTCGCGTGGTCTTCTGCCAGAAGAGCTAGTCGCATGTTCTTTATGTTGGGAGAGACCAAATCGGCTTCATCAGCAGAGAGAATTCTTGCCGAAAGATATAGTTGTTTCGTCGCCGTTGGAAACCACATGTGAATTGATTATTATTCGCAATTGCACAATATTCAAAGAATTACTGTATATTGTCTACGATTTATCGTAAATTGTCGTAATTTTGTTAAAAACCCTAATGTTCTAAGCAGACCCAAGTTGCATCAAGTACTCATTCGCTTAGTCAAAATAGTACAATTGGAGACATTCCGAAGGAAATTTGAAAATATTTGTAAGGAACGTCGTTGGTCTAATAATCTTCAAAATTTATCACCTTTTACAGATAATGATGGAGTGAGTTGGTGGTCGTTTACCTCGATCATCGCTACCATACGGCACAAATTACCCCGTTTTAATGCCTAATAAACATCATGGTCTAACAATTTCGATTGTACTCATCTCGAAAATAAACACTTAGCTGTAAACACAACTTTGTATTTGGTACAACAAACTTTTTGAATCATATCGAGCTGCCGAGTAATTCGTCGTTGCTGATCATATTGTCAATCGTGTTCTAGAACTCGATCCACTCCCCATGGCATTATTGCCCGCACTTCGTGTGAATCAAGTAAAGGCAGTTAGTTGTGTTGGAGTAGATTATGGTAATCCTTCTCCAATCCTTATTTCAAAACGACGCGGTTCTAAACACGCTAAAGTTTATTTGTGTTTGTTTGTGTGCTTTGCTAACAAAGGCATGCACCTTGAAATAGCTTCAGATTTAACAAGTGAGAATTTTCTAACCGCTTTACGTAGATTTATCGCACGCCGCGGTCGCTGTAATTATATCTTCAGTGATTGTAGCGTCAACTTTGTCGGAGCCAACAAACAATTGGCTGCTTAACTCAAATTCACAGTGAAAACTGAAACCATTTAATAGCATTTCAACCTTCCTCCCGCTTTACATTTTGGTGGTTTGAGGGATAACCGGATCAAATTTGTTAGAACTCGTCTTTTGCGGGTAAGTAGGAATTAAAAACTTACTTATGAGTAGTGGAACACACTTGTACAAATAGAGACAGTCTTTAATTCTTGACCTCTATGTAGTTCAGATCCTAATGACTTCAGCGTGTTATCATCTGATCATTTTCTGGTTTTAGAACCTTTATCGTCCGCTCCGGTCTTAGATTTTAGGCATTTCAAAATGACTCGTCTTTCGCGTTGTCAATTGTTACAAAGATTACACCAATACTTTTGGCGCAGATGGAAAAATGAATACCTGCACACACTGAATCAACGCGGAAAGTAGTTAAAATCCAAGGTGCTTGAGCCAATAGATATTGGAACGTTAATCAAAAATAAATTGCGTCCACCTCTACATTGGAGGGTAGGCAGAATAATTGTTTCTATAAGAAACTGTAAAAATAATTCGAATAATTTACATACGTACAAAATTATATAAGAAAAACTGTTAAAAACTTTTGACAAAGCAGAGAGAATATAAAAAGCCAGCTATACACCAAATTTTAAGTTACTAGGACTTTTAGTTCGAGTGTTATCGTGGGTACATCCAAGAATAATTTAAATAAGATGCAGCACTCCGTATATAAAGAAGCCAAATATCTAATAAAATGTTGGTGTTAGAAAAAATTTTTATTAGAATAAATTATTAGAAAGAATTGACTCTATAAGAAACTGTAAAAATAATTCAAATAATTTACATACGTACAAAATTATATAAAAAAATGTTAAAAATGGCGGATACACTCACTTCAAGTTTCTTTATCAAACCCATCTTTTGATAGAACCGAGAGAATATAAAAAACCAGCTACATACCAAACTTCAAGTAATTAGGACTTTTGGTTTGAGAGTTATTGTGGGTACATCCAACGATAATTTAAAATAAGATGCAGCACTCCGTATATAAACAAGTCAAAAGAATTTAGAGAAAAATTGTTATTTTTTAACGTATTTTGTTTTCCTTTCAAGATATGCATTTTTTTTCTAAAAAAATCGTCATAGGCAGGATTCGAACCTAGGATTATATATGAAATTCACTTTCAATTATAAATTAAATATCTAATAAACTGTTAATGTTAGAAAAAAAATTATTTGAATACATTTTTAAGAAGAATTAACTCTATAAGAAACTGTAAAAATACTTTGAATAATTTACATATACTGACTTCCAGAAAAATTGCAACACCTATAAGTTGTTGAACGATTTTATTGAAATTTTTAGGAAACGTCTATTTTCATGAAACAAAGTGATAATTAAAATTTAAAAATAAAAAAACAAAAGCTTAAAAAGTTTTTTCAATAATGAGTCGCTCCGCCACGATTTGTAATGCACTCATTTAGACGTCTTGGCATGCTATCAATCAAGTGATCTATAGCTGTTTGTGGTCCCAAGCTTCTTGAATCCGTAGCTGGAGATCGTGTAAGTTATTGGTAAATTACCCAATCGCCTACCAATTATATCGCATATATGTTTAACGGGCCACAAATCAGGCGACCATGCAGGCCATGGGAGGACGGCAATGTTAGCTTCTTCCAAAAACCGTGTTGTAGCCCTTGCCGTATAAGGGCGTGCATTCTCCTGCTGGAAAATGGTATTTTGTAGCCCCTGAAGATACGGAAACTCAACTGGTTGTAGCACATTAGAAATGTAATCAGCTGCGTTTAGGTTGCCGTCAATAAAGACCAAAGGTGATCTGCTACCATAACATATTGTACCCCATATCATAACTCCTTGAGTGAGGTCTTTGTTGCGTTCCACAAAAAATGTTGGATTTTTACGTTCTCTACGTCTGACCCTCCTACGACCATCGTGGGCTTATAAGCAAAATCGGGACTCGTCACTAAACACAATTTGATAAGACATAAAAATGGACGATATGAACGCAACCCGTAAGATCTTATTCGGCGATAAACAGACGACATTGACATTTTGAGTCCTATACCTCTCATCCAATCATTTACAATTGATCGAGTTGTTGAAAATCTGTATCTTGTGGTCAAAACTTTTAAGCGACGTTCTTCGCGATCTGTAGTCCTCCGAGGACGTCCAGATCCACTGCGACGATGTTGAACCCCTTTCTCGGACCATTTGGACCAACATCTCAATACCAATGAAACATTTCGGTTTATACGACGAGCAATTTCTCTTAGCGAAAGTCAGGCTTCTTTCATACCAATAATACGACCACGTTCAAAATCACTTAATTGGACAAAATGTTGATGCTGACGTACTCTCGGCATTGTTATCAAGTTCAGAATAAAATTGTGAACAAACCACATCATTTTGTTTCATAAAATAGACGTTTCCTAAAAAATTTAATGAAATCGTTCAACAAGTTCTAGGTGTTGCAATTTTTCTGGAAGTCGGTATACGTACGAAATTATATAAGAAAAACTGTTAAAAATATCGGATACACGTACTTCCGATTTCTTTATCAGACCCATCTTTTGATAGAACCGAGAGAATATGAAAAGCCAGCTCCATACCAAAAATTTAAGTTACTGGGACTTTTGGTTCGAGAGTTATCGTGGGTACATCGTTACACACAGACACGCAGACACCCAATTTTTTTTTATGGAATAAAATTTTTTTGAAAAAAAATTGCGATCGCTATATTTTCCTTTTAGGAAAGTAAAAATGTAACCGTATTTTAAAACATTTCGCAAGCATTTAATTATTTCAGGTATAAGTAATCTAAGTACATAAATTAAATGTCGTTTTGATAAGACTTTTGAGAAGAGCGTGTATTATTTAAATTACCAATGGTAGATGTTCGCCAGACACAGACGTTAAAACAATTTTACATTAAATAAATAATAAAATAAATAAATTCTTTATTTGTCCAGTAGACCATTGACAAATGGTATAAGACAAGTCAAAATTTAACTTCAATAATTTTCATGCTTTTATTGTAACAACTAAACACTACTTTAAATTAAATGTAAAACTGAAATACTCTTCTAGTGAGTAAAAAAGCATTAGTAACATAACATTTCATTAATTTCTTTTTTAAAGTTTATTACTTTTACAGGATACTTAAGCCTGAGTGGAAGCGCATTATATAACAAAGCCCCAATGTAGTAGGGATTGTTTCTAAATAATGTTAGCCGATGTATTTCGTACTTAAAGTTTTTTAAATTCGTTATGGTTGAAACAGATACTTTTTACCGTACTGTCTTCAGATTTATATTTATTGTAACTGACCAAATTAATCACTAATAAAAAAATGTCTTTCGCTAATTTAAAGTTATATTGTTGCTATATTAAAAAATAATAATAAAATACATAATCACATAATAATAAAAAGCTCTCATTTTATGGAATAATTTTCAATTTACGCAGACAAACGTCTTCAAGATATTTTTTTTATATAGAATTAAGTGATCTACTTCAACAGACATAGGTTTTAAATTATTAAACATAATTTTCTTTCTTTGAAGTACTTTTTCTCCCTCAAGTAATATAAAGTTTACTTTCCTTTTTATAAGAATTTATTTTAAACAACGTTCTAGATGAAGTTTTATTTGCTTTTACTTATATTTTTATGTTTATTTTAAACTTGTATTTACTTCTAACATTGTACGTAGAAATGTTTACTAATACGTTTTTTAATGTGTTTTGCCTTTGAGCTTTTCGATAACCTATTGAAAATGCATGAGAAAATATCAAAGTCTAAGTACGAGTTTGACAGCGCTAGCAGTTGAAGATGCTTGTGATTTAAAAGTCTGTATACCTGCAGAAATCAAATAACTATTAAATTTATTCAAAACAAAAAAAATCACAATGACAAAAATAATACAAAAAAGCAGCAGATACTAGAAAACATAGTGTTCGTTTCATATCTTTCAAAAGATTCTAATTTAAAAATAGAATATAAATAACAATTTCAGCATTTGCAAAATGCGGTATTCGCATGACAAAGTTTAATTATTGTGACACAAAAACAAAAAAAAACCAAAAAGATAGAAGACGAAGATTCTATTCGGAGGTTTCGTTGTTTAGTTTCAATGTTTTTAGATATTTGAAAATCTCTCGGTTGATAGGATTAGCATTAATCCTGATTTCATTGTTGATAAAATTTTGTGGGTTCTGAGTTCCTATTATATCACTTACAATGCCACAAGCAGTTAATTTATTTTATTAAATTTGCAATTTTCAACTTGTACAAAAAATTTTTGATCAAACACACTCTGCTCTATAAACGGTTTCTCTTTTTAAATTAATAACTTTATTACGCTTTGTATGCACATTTCAATAGCTTTAAATGAAATATTAACGACGCTTGCGCGTTTATACATGATGTTCACGGAGAGTCTCCGCCTACGAGTTTATGGATAAATCAATTACACTATATAGTCCATTGCGTCAACAAGGTATATTTTTGGAAATTGTTTTATTGCACTTCTGCATAAATTATGAGAACTTTTATACTGACAATGGCAAAGTTTTAAATAATCGCATAAAAATTAATGATTTTGATTAAACTTGTTTCTTACTAGAGATTTTGATATTTGTTTCAAAACTTAAATGATTGATATACAACAAATCGATTATGTAATTATATGGCATTAATATGTGTTGATTTCGACAACGGCGCAGCGTATCAAATTCGACATAATTTATGTATCAATTTACACCTAACACACTGAAATATGTCTTCTGAAAGGGTACTTTTCAACTGACAGGTCGCATGTACACAGAGGAAGAGCTAACAACCCTTATTATACATTGATGAAAGATAAATTTCCCAAAAGCTTATCTATATACATTGCCGTGTCTAGATTCAAATTCCCTCTCATAAGTTATTGTACAGCAAAATGTCAAAATAATTTAAAGGAAAGTAATATTCATTAATTACGGAGAAATGTTTCTTCATTATTAATCGGTATATGAGGCGGGTTTATTATTAAATATTACTTGTTTGCGATTCCTGGAAATTGAAGAGGAGAGATCTATAATCTGAAGCTTGATAAATAACTTTCATAGTCGGTTGTGTTTTTAATTGCAAACATTAATAAAGCTTATATGTATAAATGTTCTTGGCATTAATTACGTCTGCAAAGAAATCGAATATCGATTGTTGAAATGTAACAGAATCTTTTACAAAAGAGACACTTACATATGCGTTGCTTTAGAAAGACAATAAAAGTAAAAAATCTAGGAATGTAACAAACGCAATAAATATAGCTCAAGTTCTAATTGTTTTATGGTTAATAATTAAATTTATGATTGGAGTAAACATTTTATTTATTTCACATTTAAATTATGTCGGATTTCATTTACAAAAAAAATGTATTCTGAAAAAACGCATTAATCTTACTTTTATTTTAGGTACCTAAGTATTTGCTATAAAATTTTTAAAAACCTTTTTTCTTGCCTTTTCGGTTATAAATTTTATGTTTCAATCATTGGGACTTTACATACAAAAAAGCAACTCATAAATTCTAATCTTCTGAAACTATAAATGTTTAATGGATTGTTTTATTTTTATTACAGTATTGTTCAAAACAAATTGTTTAATTCTATTTAAGAATATTTAGTCGTACTGAATTGCAGTTAAGTTGAGTGTTACGAACGATTGTTAACCAATTACTAAATGTTAAATTAACGCAATACTAAGAAAATAATTCAAATTAATTTACCAATTTTTAAAAATTTTTAATTTGAAAATATATTAAAGTTGCTTTGTAGGGTCCGGTTTAAATTCAAAATAATAAACTTAAAACCTCTCTCTGGTTGTATTTTAGGACTACCATATCGCATAAAGACATACATAACTCGGTCTTTCCTGCTTTATTAAAATTATTTAATTTGTCAATAATCTTAAAAAAAAGAATTGTACAATCATCAGCGTATTTATAATTGTATACCAATAGATGTTGAAACAAACAATTCTCTGTTCTCTTGACAACTTGAAATTTGACGGCTTAACAAGAAAATTAACTTTGAGAGTTATCGCAAGCGTTCTCACACAGATTGCGTCATTCCTTTTATTATCCTTTTTTCATAAAATTGCTGGTTTTTGTTTGAGCTTTCAAATGTTACCAAGGAATAGTTGTTACGTTGTTGCGACGTGGTTGCTCCCATATAAAAATCGAATTTCTATCGTATCCAGCTACTTGTGACGTAAGTATGAACTAGTGTAGGTATTGATGCAAAGTGAAATATTAAGAAAAGCAAAAAAATCATACCACAAGCCCGACTAGTGAGTAAATTTACTAATAAGTGAATGTAGTTGAGGTTAAGTAAAGCAAAATAAGGCTGAGAATTGCATGCAATACAGATAAAGGACGACAAGAAATTCAATGTAAATACGTGGGTGGGAGGCGCGTTAAAAGTTTCCAGGGTAGGCAACACACCATACGTAGAAGCATTGTAAGTAAAGTAGTAATCCTTAATTAAATAAAAACACATAAAGAAGGGAGGATCCTCCAAGACGTAGAGCCGCGTAATAACCTTAGCGTGCGTGTAAAAGACTCAATATGAATAAAATAGAAGGAATGATCCAAGTAATACCAAACAGACTGTAACTGATCGAGCTAAAACAAATAACTTTAGACTTAAATGTAACCAAACAGAAAAATATTCAAGTGAGACAAAACAGAGGAAAAGAATAAATTTTCTACAGAGAGAAATCAAAAAGAATAATCTCATAATACAGGAAATAAGAAGAAGGGGAAAAAACTAGCGTAGCTATGGAAAAAATCTCAACTGTCTTAAATAATATAGATATTGTGATAGATAAAGAGAATGATTTAGAAGATGTAAGACGATTGGGACCATTTATAGCAAGCGGGAAAGACCTATACAAATTAAACTCGAAAAGTATAACAAGAAAATGGAAATATTAGAAAATGCTAAGAGTTTAAAAGTCTCAAACATATTAATTAACAAGAACTACTTTAAAGAAATTTAAGAGGAAAAAAAAAAACAATTAGTCCCAAAAATGAAAGAGGCGAGACAAAAAGGATAACAAGGCTGGAATGAAATACAATAAATTATTGATAAATATTAAAGTATTTGGAACCAAAGATAAAGATATTATAACACAGTATTTGGAGACTGCAAAAAAATACAAAAATTAATAGATATAAAAAATCAATTAGTGAAAAATTTTCGAATGAAGGACCCGTTAGGAGCACAATTGAAAAAAATAACAAGAACTAGCAGACAAAAAAAAACTAAATGGGTGAGAGAGGAAGACGGAGAGTAAGATAACGACAAAAGCAAGGAAATGACTTAAAAAGAAATAACAAAAAAACAGTAACAGATAAAATATATAACATTAAAATAAAAACATAGAAAGATAGGGACATAGATTAACAAGAATTAATTAATTAATTAATAATTCTTGAGGCAATGGTCTAGCAAAAATGAAAAACGGCCATATATTAATATAGAGGGGAGTAGACCAAGAAAAGAGCCCACGCAGGAATTCGGTGTATTTTACAAAAAGATACTAAAGATAAAATAAATAAATAGAAAGTCAACTCATAAAGAATTTTGTTGATAGAATCATAAAAACAAAACCAGGTGAAAACGGCAATAGCAGTGTATGGGCTGGTCGAGGAAGAGAGAGCACTAAATAAAGATAACTTTTGAGAACAGCTAAACTTAACGGAAAATACACTCAAGAAACAAACTGCATGGTGGACAGAGAAAATTAAACAACAAATAAAAATTGAAAAAGTAAAATGGCAACAGTACCTAAACAACAAAGTTGAAAAGAATTACATAAATACAAAAAGCAAAGAGCAAAAGTGAAACACTTATTAAGAATATCCAAACAAAAATCATAAGCGGCGTTTAGAGACAAGCTTAAAGAGGGTAGTAAAGGAAATCAAAAATTATTCTTAATAGCCCTAAGAAGTCTCCGAAAAAAAAGAAAATAAATAACTTAACAATTAAAAATGAAGGAGAGGTATTAAAAAATGAAATTAAAGTCATAAAACGATGAAAAGAATATATCCAGAAGCTGCTTAAAACAAGAACAAGGAAAGAAACAGAAATGATGCAAAAAGTAGAAGAGAATACAGCTAGCCTATTAGAAGAAGATATAGAACACCAACAGAACAAAATAGAAATTGAAGAACTAACAGAAGTGATAAGGGAATTAAAAAATGAAAAGACACCAGGTAGTGATGGAATTTCGTCAGAAATGATTTAAATTATGGGTGAAGTGGAACTCAGCTATTATTAAAAATACTCAATAGAGTTTAGAAGCAGGAGAAAACACCGAAGAAATAGGAAATTGGATTAATACTACCGATATTTAAAAAAGGAGATGCGACGGTTTGTAATAACTACTGAGGAATAACATTATTTAGTATCCTAATAAAACTGTTCAAAAAAATATTGATAAAAGGCTAAGGAAAGAAATGGAACAGAGACTATTACAAGTACAAAGTGAAATAGGAAAAGCAGAAGCATCAGGACCAAGTCTTCACAGTCAAAGAAATTGTCAGCAGAATGTTGCATACCTAACGTTTATGGATATAGCGAAAACCTTCGATCGAGTCTTCAAAGAAAAAAATGTGAGTAACAAGTTAGTTAGAGCGATTAAGTGCCTGTATCAAAAAACGAGAAACAAGTTAATAACAATGCGGAATCAGAAATATTTTATACAAAAGAAAGGGTCAGAACAGGAGGCAGTTTAAACCCACTGTTATTTATTATATTCATGGACCAAATAATCAAAAGTGCCAAAATGAAAACAAAACCATTATGTACAAAAATCTTGAAAAAGGTAGCAATCTCCGAATGCGTCTTTGCTAATGATATTCTGTTAATAACTGGGAGTAAGAAAGATCTAAAACATAATTTAAGAGTGTGGAATGAAATTTAAAAAAGCACGGGATGACGATAAATAAGTCCAACACCAAAACAATGGTAATATCGGGAGTCAGAAAGAAAATTAGAGTTATGGTAGACGAAGAATCCATAGAGTAAGTGACCAGTTTCCAATATTTGAGAGTAACCTTAGAAGAAACAGGAAATCAAGGAAAAGAGGCGAATAGTAGGGTTGAAAAATCTAATAAAGTCTGATATGCAATAATTAAAGGCGACAAAGATGAAGGTGTTTAAAACAAAACATAGACCAATTATTACCTATGGATGCAAGTCATGGGTTGTTACAGATAGAGAAAAGAGTAAAAATGCAGCTGCAGAGATAAAATATTTAAGGAGAGTAAAAAGGGCAACAAAAAGAGATGAGAAGAACTAAATACGGAATCGGTAAAAGAATACATTGAACAAAGGCAACTTGGATGGTGAGGACATCTACAAAGGATTGAGAATAGAACTCGAACCAAACGGATCTGTCAATCAAAAGTGGCTAGCAAGAAGAAACAAGGAAGACCAAAGCAAACATGGGTTAAAACAATTGGAAAGATACTAGCAGAAGATAGAAATAGCTAGAAAAAGTTTATGCAGAACTGAGTGTTAATTGAAAGTGTGTAAATAAGATCTGTAAATATTATTATAAAGTACAAAATGTAAGTGTATATAAGTGTATTGTATCCTTACTCCCTAATAACGGTTATTTTATTTATTTCATTAATAATATATTTTTCAAAGTTTATATAAAACGTGTTTATTTAAAAATTTAACAATTTTTTTTTCTAATAATAAAATCCCTTTCACACACATTGGTTTCAATTACTTAAAATTTTTTTTAAAAACATATTACTGTTTTATTTTTGATGCATAATACTTTGTGATTAATATTAGAGATCTAATTCTCACCTTGCATAAATCTGGAGTTCGCAAAGTTATATGTTTTTTATGTAATTTTTTTATGTTGGACAAACAAGTATAAAATTTGGAACTAAGCTACGTATAATTTTATATTATTTTAAACGTTTGTAATAACAAATCTCTTTCAAATTTACTAATAATAAATCGTATCTAAAATATTTCTATAAATTACTGAAATAAAATATTAAATTCAAATTCTTTTTTTTTCTTAATTCAAAACTATAAAATTGTATTCGGCGGCAACACAGCAACATCAAAAGTAATGTAAACACATAAAAGAGATATAATTTTACTGAATAATTAACTAATAACTAATTGTTGTGATTCTTAAAACGTATTTTTGCCGTTACTTTTATTACAAAAATCGTTTTATAGATTATACAAACATTACCAAAGTTTTCTGGTTCAATAGTGTATTTAACCATATAAAAATATTATTGATTGATTAAAAAAAATAAATAATTGGGTTGAAATTAATGATAAATAAATAGAATAAGAGCAAGATCACTGTTTTCAAACGTTTATGTATCGTAATTGCATAGAAGACTGTAAGCTAAAAACTAACTCGTACTTGATGTCGTTACCATAGCCACTAATCTATCTTATACTAGACGAGACAACTTTTTACTTATTGTTTACTTTAATGATGCGATACACTCATGTAAAAAATAACTTTGTTCTTGTCCACCGAACAAAAAATTTGTAGAAAAATTTGTATAACAAGTTACACTGTTTTACAAAATGAAAAACTAACGATGTTATTTTTTTGGTTTTAGACAGTACATATTCTTTTTAGAACTGCACACAATAGTTATTTGTATCACTAGTCCAGAAAGTGCTATTTTTCGAGTACAAATATGCTTAACATTTGTAGGACGTGACTCTACGAGGCGAACAGGTATTATGTCAAAATAAAGCTTTTGGAAATTTATTATATTGCTAAAATATTTTTTTTCATTAATACTAAGCACTTTTTAATAATGAACATATTTACATTTTCTGATAATTATATCAAAGTTTTAAATAAAAACATGTGAACATTACTGAATTAAATATATTTTAGATATAATAATTGCAAAAGTAATAATGTAATAATTTTAGTAAGTAAAGAAAAAAACTTACTTTGTATATTTATTTTTGTGTTGTAAATTACAATTAAGACTTACGTCAAAATTAATTTGATTAAACTAATAACTGTTACAATCACTGACTTGATTTTTAATTTCAAATTAATATCTAAAATTTTAAATTTGATTTAGTAAGGTAGAAAGGTTTTAATAATTCTAGTAGTGGAAATAATTGTATATATACCACGGTTGACAAGTTTATTATAACCTGCGCGACTTATACCCCTGGACGCTTCGCGTCGAGAGGTATGATCTGTCGCTTAGGTTATAATGATACACTTCTCAACCTTAGTATATAATATACTATTATTTGCAATTATATAATCTGTAGGTCTTTCCGTGAATTTGTTATACCGCCTTAAAGTTGAACATTTATAATAAACACATTATTAGTTTCATTATACACAACACTTTGAACCCCTATTATAATTTTTAAATGGTTGAATCTAATTTTGTTTTTGTTTTGTCAGCTTAAAATAATGTTTGTTTGCTATACAAACGTATAAGTTTCATTCTCCATATTTATTAACTGTTTAAAATTAAATTATGGAGCATGTCGATTTTCTTCCAATCAAAACTTTATTGAACTATTGGTAGCTCGGTTTTCGCCGAGGTCTAAAAATTACGATTTTTAAAATTGTTGAAGTGTCTACATTGAGAATTACCAATAAAACGCCAACAAGCACTTTTTTAAACAACTACTTTTTTTACAAAACCGCTGTGGATGAAAACCGACATAAATGTATGGTTCCTTTTAAACGAGTACAATTCATAAATATCGTTTATCTTGAAATAAGCATCTCATTACCTTTCTTGCTAATGGTATTTTATGATAAGAAGTCATTATAATAATGAAAATAAAAACAAAGTTGTTCATAATAAAGTTTATTGGAAATGTGAAGTTTCTAGAACTCCGCTCGGGTAATAACAATCAATGGTAATGCAACAAAAAAAATGTGGACAATCACATAGCTGATGCTGCAAGTGTAATCGCTGCTGCAGTATATAATATCATTAAAAACAATGCAAAAACTACTAGAGACACGCAATAGTTTTTCATTTCTACTGTATCAGAAAATGTTGTTCAAGCAGTAATGGCAAGATTGCTATAAAAAAAACTAGAACAAATATTTGAAAAAGTGAACATTTGGGTCCCGCAGTTCTAATCTGCCGACAAGACATTCAATTTCCACTAAAGTTTACGATCACTACAAATAGAGTAAATTTCTAATTATATGATAAAGGGCAATTGGAATATTGGCTCATTCTTTTACTAAAAGAAATTTACGTTTGCTGGAATCATCCGAACATTGGTATGCCGATGGAACCATCAAAACGATTCCACTTCTTTTTGGGCAATTATATACCGTATATTGTTTACAAGGTAATAATGCTATGTTAGTAATTTACGCGCTTTTACCCAATAAAAGTGAAGAATTTTATTCTAATTTTTTTCGCAAAATTAAAGAATTTATACCTAATGCAAATTCACAAACTGTAATGACCAATTTTGAAAGTGCGCTAATTAATGTCGTACATCATGTATATCAGGAAACAAGACACAGGGGATGTTTTTTCCATTTCTATCAGACAATTTTCCGACATATTCAATAGAATGGTTTGAAAAACAGATATAAAATAGATGCGGACTGCACTAAAAATGAAAATGCTACCTGCATTAGCCTTTGTACCTGAACAACATTTAATTGACTATATTGATATTTGTTGCGACGAAAATGTGTTCCTTGAAGAAGCACAACCCGTGATTAATTATTTTGAGGACACTTGGATCAGTCGCCCAAATCGAAATCGAAGGGGTTGCCGTCCATCGCGTTTTTCTTTAAGTATGTAGAATTGTTACGAAAATACTCTTCAAAGTGAATCAAAACTAACAACAGCGTTAATTGGCATAGAGATTTCCAGGACTTACTTTCGGCTAGTGAGCTTTTAGACGAGAACAAAGCTTTAACAAATTGAAAATAGAATAATTTTTGTCCGGTGTTGACCCTCCAATGGGTTTGTGCGATTGTGCGGGAAAAAATAGTGCGCATAGTGCAAAATTTTTACTAGAACGTAGATATTGAAGGATATGTTCGTAGTCTTGCTCACAACATTGGTTATTAAGTGCGCATGTATGTACTTGTGTATGTTAAGTATATTAATTTTTGGCGTGTGTAACCAAATGTTAAACAACTTTTTTAGTACATTTCAGAATTTTGTATTGTATTGTAAATTTAATAAATTATCTTATTTTATTATTTCGAGTAATTTTCTTTTGGAGTAATTCATTTCGAATAATTGAGCAATTTTTAACAAACCTTAAATATTAACTGTGATAAGGTGTTAACCTTAGTAACATTTCCAATTAGTTTATCACTTTTATTTCTCGATATTTTGCATATACACGTTTCGCACTTGTTTTTTTATACGTATCATTTCAAAATGCAAATTACATTAGCAACATATTGCCATTTGTACTGGTGTGGGTAATATAATTTAAATGTGAAATAAAATGTCTGGCATAAAAATTAAAGCAAACAATTTGGGTATAGCATTCGTTGAAAATGGAAAGCATATAATAACTGATAAAATTGTTTTAAATTATATTGATTATAATTACAATCTAAAAATGATTGCGTCAAAGCTAATATACAAAAAACATTATTGCCTACATTTAAGTCCAAATGGACTGCAGCATCAAGAAAGCAATAATTATTTATATCCAATAACCAAGATTGATTAAATACGGAGTTTGTCGTTGATTTTGATAATACGGAGGTATTTACACTTTCAGGATCAAAAAGAGACAAACTTTGTATAGTCTATAATGAGTTTTTTAACGTAAGAGGTAATAAAATGAAGGAAACATACACGAGGTTCTGGGCTGAATGCGATTAGTTTCTCACACGTGCAAACACTAAAGTCAAGAACAAAATATGCAAAAATTGTTGAAAAATTAAAATATTTACTACTCGAATTAAGATTTAATTGCTTTTGTTTGAAAACAAAAGTAAAAACGAATTAAATTTTTCAAAACATGAAGCTATGGCCATGTACATAAATTTAAACAAAGTTACGCAATATTACGTCATCATATGAATCAAATGGATTGCACCCCAATTCCATCTGCGACAACTCGAGCTAAGATATATGTATTTAACTTTTGGTACTTTAACCTTGTAAATACGTTTCTTATTTGTACACGTTTTTTAATTATATTTTGTTGTTTATGTTTCATGTAGTTTTGGGTTTCAACGTTGATTGCAATTTTAATTTTAAGTTGTTTTATTTATTTATTTATTAATATGAATCTGAGAGTGCGATAGAATTTCTACGACCCTTATTATAAAATTGTAATTTTACTAATTATCTCATTTCTTATTGTTCATGTTTTGTATGGTGCATTTAGTTATTTGTATTTATCTTTAAAATATAGTTTTTATTATGCATTCGATATTTTATTCGTTATAGTCATGAAGCATCGAGACAGGCAGAATATAAATTTTATCTGGGAAAAATAAATTTATTTCAGACGCAAATTTTTTACTGTTTGTTTAGTTTTGTTAAAGTTAGTTGATACTAAAAATAAAAAAATAATATGGGAAAATCAAGCACCTTTGTCTAACAGATATTGTCGTCCAATGTTGATCTGCTAAGAAAACGCCAGCAAAAACGAAAGAGGTTGTGTCAAATTTAGAAGACCAAATATCTACATTTTAACTAAATTCAAATACTTATTTCTGAACATACAATTTTTTTCGTAAAACACATAATGAATGAATTCAAATGATAGAAACGCCGTAAGAATATAACTGGGGTGAACATCTTATCAAAAAAATTACACAATTTTATAAACTAAAAGTACCCTTATTGACCCAAAAACATTCGAAAACTATGCAAAACCAACAGCTGAATATTATGTCCAAGAGTACGTATCACTTTTATAAAATTTAATTATTGAATTAGAAGAAAATGTTTACAATGAATTATAATGAACGTTTTTGGTAATTTGGATTTAGTTTAGTAATTTAGTAATAATTTAAGTAATAATTTAGTAATTTCTGATAATCAAATAGAAAGTGCCGAACATTTTTTTTCCTAAAGCACTTATTATTACCATTATCATCATTATTTAACATTTTCTAAATGCTTTACACAAAATAATCCTACATTTATTCATTATTACATATTCCAAATCTCACTTCAATATTTGTATTAGTTTTTTAATTTATTGATTTTTGAAATGATATGTATCTATTCGCCTCATAGTGCGAAGTGAAGCCAAAGTCTACAAAAATGCAACTACTCGCAAAATACCTTCAGGACGTGTGATACTCAAATTTTTTTGTAGCAACCTTTACATAATTACATAAACAGTTATTTAAGTACGTTTTTAATAAAATTTAAGTGATAAAACTGAAACCTGTAATGACAAAATCTAATTGTTTTAAAAATATATTTGACAATTACATAACTTCATTACTATTTAACTTGTATTAAAATAAAACTATTATTCTTTTTAGCGATTGTAAGACATAAACGAACTTATTATATTTGTTCTAAAATAATGCGTTAGTGTTATTTTAAGCAATGACGCAGATAATGGTTTATGTTAATAATAAATTTGACAAATAACAGATGATATAAAAAATTAATGATTAGTATTAGTGCCAATTTCGTTATAAAATTCTACTACACTTGATCGTCCTAGTTAAAAAAAAAATAAATTTTCTGGTCGATTCTGCTACCTGTAAAATGCAACAAAACAGACGGAAGCACAAAAAAATTTAATCAACCATACGAAAAGCAAAGTACTTTCAATTCCTGGTATCTCAGAAGTATTTTAATTAATAAATTAAATCATTGTGTTTTAAAACGTCTTACAAACAACTTGCTAATGTTTGTAATTGGTTTTGTTTTTAACGTAATAACTATAGAATGCATTAAAAATGTAAAAAAAAATTATAACAAGTAAAAAACGTCATTTGAAAAAGTCCAGGAACGCCTTTTTGCAAACTAATCAACGTATATTAAAAAATTCTACTTTATTTTTGTTGTTGAACAAAACCCTCATTTATTAAGTCAAATAAAAGATCTGGATCCCGCAAAAAGTAAACGTAATTGACCTTTATTTTTCGTAGTACATACAGATCTTAAAATACAGTTCTAAATCAAACACTAAATGACAAATATATTTTAGAAGGCAATTTAATTAACAAATATAATCTCTTGTAATGCTTTTTAATTAAACATAATGTTTATTAACATAACTTGAAATGTACCAACAGAAGCTTTTACACCCAGAATGTATATTAAATTAGAAGTTTTTTTTGGGATTACATCTGAGGGTTTTTTTAAATGTTTAAAACAATATTATTGCAATAAACAAACAATGCTCTGGTTTATATTATGACACCAACTCCTATGTATTTTTCAAATTAATTAGCCATATCTTACTAACAAATTAAAACTTTAAGCAAAAGTTTATAATTTTAAAATAACGCTTATTACTAAAGTTGTAATAACAATAACATAAAGAGAAAGATTTTACAATCTCAAAACGAAATTGTAACAAAAAAATTATGTCTTTACGAGATGTTCAAAAAAACAGCTTATCGTTAACCAGGAGTTAAGATTTTCAACGTGTCGGCACTTCGCTTGACCATAAAAAGAAACGTTAGAATAGATTGTAAGGATTAGATGCACATTAACGCCCTCTGCAATATCCAAGAAAATAAAATCATATTAGTAAAATAAAAGATAAAGTA
Source organism: Aquatica leii (assembly GCA_035610365.1). NCBI lineage: Eukaryota > Metazoa > Arthropoda > Insecta > Coleoptera > Lampyridae > Aquatica > Aquatica leii. Next base: position 40,703,677 of record CM069433.1, on the reverse strand, counting down.
TTAGCTTCTCCAAAATATGTAATAGGAAAGAAGGCAACTTGTATTAGCGTGAAAACAAAAAAAAATACAATGGAAAAGGTTAACACGACTACTGAAACATTATGTGGTATAACAACCAAATACAAAAATGAAAGTTGTACACAACTTTTGAGTAAGTATGGATAAATTGAAAGGAACTTCATGCTAAAATTGATACACAGTTGATATGGGTAACACAGAACAAAAATTGTAAATCTATCTAGATTATAATGAATGTGTTATATAAAAAGTAAGATTTAAATAATAAGATGAATGGCTGACATTTGCTTTATAAAACATTTGCTTAAATTGCAGAATGCGTCAAAAATAAAATCAATCAGGTTTTTTAGTTCATGTAACAATGTACAAGAATAATATTCGTTTTATAAATGTGTATGCTACGTTTTCTTGTGATAGACCATAATTTTAAAAGTTATAATGCGGCAAGTCTACCCTTGACCTATTAAATATAGTTCAAACTACCCTGCTACAACTTTAAACTTGTTTAGATTAAACAAGTTTTTACATAGACGTTCTCTGACATATGTAAATTTATAAATTATTTATTTGTCACAAAATGTTTACGAAAACGCGAGTTAGCAGAAATGCGGGTTTAGAACAAACATATTACTTGTTTGAATTAGATGACATTTTTCTTCAAGTTATATTAGAACAAATATTTGTTTGTTTTATTTGCTTGGATTTATGGAATAATATTTTTAAGGTGATTTTAATAAAAATTCTTCGTTATGCTTAAGCTTTTTAAAAATAGTTATTGCAATAACGATATCTAAAAACTCTAAGCATATTCTAGAGCTTTTTTATATTTGGATGACACATTAATAAAGTTTTCTAGGTTATTTATGTGTGCGTGTGTCATGATCGTTTCGTTTGCGATTTTTTGTTTTATCTACTAATTTGATTTGGAAAAACAAGCAAAATTTAAATATGCACGATAAAATTTTTAATTCTTTGTTGTAAATAAATACACTAATTTTTATAATTTACTATTAATAAGTTATATTTAGTTTTAAAATTAATGCAAATAAAAAAAAAAGTTAAACTATAAAGAATATCAAATAAAACGTAACTCAAGTTAATAAAAATTCGTGTATTTTAGCTATTAGAATCATCAAGTATTATCTAGATCTTAGGCCAAGAATATTCGTTTTACGTTAATTGAGTAATTCTTTATAAAAACTATTTTCACTTTTTTAAATTATGTACTTTAATTGGAAAACAAATATATAGTTTATTGTTACAACATTAACTTATAATATATTTGTTATGTGATAAATAATATAAATTTGGTTACGTAGATGTTTTTTATTTGTGACTATACATAAAAAAAAATTTTTTTAACTTTATTTACAAACATAAATATTTGTCATTGCTCTTACGTAATTAGTACAAAATAGTGTGAAACAAAAAATACGTTTCCTTACTACTTTTAATGAGTTTTTACGTAGTAACGTCACTACAAATTAAATTATAATAAATAGGAATATACATTTTTATTAACTCATCATTGCAGTTTGAGGCAGCAGCTACTTTTTTGGTTGCATTGCTCAGTGAGCTTACAATTCTCCTGTCAGTAATCGTAGATTCAATAAATCTTCAAATTAATCAAACTTTTCGAATAGAATTAGAAAAGACGTTATCTCTCTTTATCGAAAAAAAATTTCCAAGTAACTATGGTTATTTAAAAAACAGTTTTTGTGCGTGAGTTTATATATACAACACAGGCCAACCACGAAAGAAACTTTTTAGTGTTGAAAACACTTATAGCGAGCTTAATTCGAAAGCTCGTGTAACGAAACAATGAGACGCTCAGATGAAACAAATCTGGAACTTGCGGTGGTGTCCAATTTCACTTCATTTTTTCTATTAGTGTTGAAAACACTTATAGGGAGCTTTCGAAGGCTCGTGTAACAAAACGATGAAACGCTCAGATGAAACAAATCTGGAATTTGCGGTGGTGCCCAATTTTACTTCATTTTTTGTATTTTTCGGATGGAGTGTTTATTATTATTAAACAAGATATTCCTTATGATTCGTTTTATGTTTTAAAAATATAATAAGTTTTAATTTCACTCAGCAGTGATAAAAAATGATTATAGTAATTGCAGAATTAGATCCGCGCGAGCTTTCGCCTTGTACGCTGCATAAACGGTACAATATAGATGAACATTGCATATAAACAAGAATTACAGAATTTTAATGTAATTTTCGTGCAACTTTGCACACTTGTATCTTCTAAACTATTCAACGTAATTGTACCCTTCCGCCAACAATTTTTTATAGTAAATTTTGTGTTCTATAAAAATGTTTATGTGCAACTTTCTTCTATCTTGCATCGTTTTAGGGTAATAGTTTACTGGTTATTTTAATTATTAAGCAAATAATTTCAATACAAAAATTGTGGCGATTTCGATGCTGGTGTAATGTTACGACATCGACAAAGCTACCCTTAGCCGCAAAAAAGCCGTGGTGGTCATCAAAAGCAACTCGACCGAAACACACATGTTCTACTAAACCGATAAGTTCAAATTTTAAATTGCGTAAACGAAATAATTTAATAAACCTGATTTATAAAGTTTTATAATAAAACTATCAGTAATTACTAGTTTAAATCATACGATTTTACTGCAAAATTATCAACATAGGACGAAAGTAGGTAAAATAAAATTTGAGTAAATTTTGAATCTCGAAATTGTATCAACAGTCAAACAATTGTAAAGATTATTAGCGTTATAAATCTGTTAAGACTAGAGAAAGGATTCATGTTAAAGCAAAGTTTATCTCTTTTATGCTTTTTTATAGTCAGTAGCGTATTTGTTTAATATTAATAGGAGAAAAAATTGTAGAATTGGTAAAAAAAAGGGAATTTAATAAAAAGGCATGTCAATTATTTTGTGTCGCAAAATGTTTTTGTTGCGAGTCCAATCTGCTGTAAGTTTTCTTTAGATATGACAAGGAATCGCAAACGCGACAAAATGTTAAAAAAAAATCAATTTTTAAACTGTGGATGCACATTTCCAGAGATGAAATCTCCACTTTGCAACTTTTACATTTGAAAGGATGTGGTAACGTAGCTTGAATTGTGTCATAATCTTAGAAGCTGTAGAACTGTGAACTGCCATAAAACTCGGGTAAAATTGTTTTTTTAAAAATGCGCATAACTAGTTAGAGTGTGGTGAAGCAATTGTCAGGAATCACGCAATATAAATTGTTTAATTAATCATTAAATGATTTATTTAATCCAACCGTATCAAATCAAAGTCTGGCTAAATTTCTTAAAGTTTAACTTTGGCTCTAAAACGGATTGTGTCTAGAGAAAATTTTACATTTATCCGAATGCTTTCAAACGTATCTAAGCCAGCAGAAAATGAGTCAGTGGACGTGAATCACAATTTTTTGACCTTTCCTCGCATAACATAACAGGTGACTTTTTTTCTTGAAAATATTTTGTGTCAAATAAAGTTTGATGTTTTGAGATTTTGTTGTTTGTTTTGTGTTTCTTACCATACATCATTTGGAAAAAAAAGCTAAGCGTTATTAACACAGCCCAAATACCCATTTTTGTGCTTCCCTAAAAAAAATTTCCATAAAAGATGTACCCTTCAATTTGCAATCATTTCGCACTAAACTATTACCTACTACTAAAGCTATAATTAGAAAACAACAGCCGGGACTGTTTGGATTTACAGTTTTTAATACTAATTCAATGCAGAGCACAATTTTCGTTCCTCTTGGAGAGATAAAAGGCAAACAAATTGAACTACAACACAGAAAAAATTAGTGACGCCTGCTTATTTACATGCCATGATGCTTGTTCGAGTGCATGGATTTAAAATAACGCGATCGGGTTTCGCTTTAGATATGTCACTGAAAGCTTTATTAGTTTTATTAGCGCGCAGCAATTCTTGATAAAGAACGATCTTGCTCATAATTTCTTATGACAAAAAATTATCTATAAGTCATTGGTGTTGCTGATTCATCATCTTCCAGCGATGAAACAGTTCTCAAGCATTTCATGAACAAATGTTAAATACAAACACTAGTTATTTGTGTTTTTTATTTTTTAATTATTTATATATGTATTCTTATTTTTGAAAATTGTAATAAACCTTGTTCATTATATTACGTAGGTAATATTGTGTTTGTTTTCAACACCTTCCGATAATTGCAAGATTTACGATATCTGTGAATTTTTTATGTTATATTGTTTGACGTGCTGAATCCGGATATGAATTTTAAAATACCACAGGACGCAAAGTTTTCTCGCATTTGTACTTTATTTTATTTAAGCATTGTAAGCGTATAATAGTACTTTGGACTATAATAATAATTTACCTAATTAGTAGTAAATGCTGAAAGTATTCATGAGTCATTCATTCATTGGAAATTTTATTATTGCATGGGTCGTTCATATATCATCATGGTTTTTATTTAGTTTACATTTGCATTTAGTTGCGTTCATATAGTGTTCAGTGAAATGGCAAGTCGTTGTTGAGCCAATAGCTCTGACAATTTTTGTTATATTTGTGGTGACTTTTTGATCAAGAAGCATCAAAGGAGCATAACAGATTTTGTAAAAAAAGCTTACTTTGCCTATTTTGGATTGATGCTTGGGGATCAATAAAAAGCTTGCGCACCACTTAGGTTTGTTACGTTTGTATAGAGGATTTACGAAAGTGATCATGCCATTTTTGCAGAATTAGTGTCAGTAGCTACAATTCTAAGAATAAAAAAGTTAATTCATATCCAAATCTCAATCAGCATTGCGTCCAGTTCATCACTAGAAACATATTCCTGTATAAAACCCATCCCAAACATCACAAGCTGTTTGTATAATTAGTAGCGAATCTGAGTGCGATTTACCTGATGCTGAGTTTGACTGCGAGGTTAAAAGCATGAAATCTCGGTTTTTTGAACAAAACAAACTGGATAACCTAGTTAGAGATTTACGTCTAACTAAAGAAAAAGCCGATCTTCTGGGTTTCAGGTTGCAAGAAAAGTATTTGTTGGCTCCAGGAACATCTTTTCGTAGGTACCGAATAAGAGAACAAAAATTTGTTCGTGATTTTGAACAAGAAGGTAATTTTGTGTTCTGTTGTAACATACCTAGGTTAGTAAAAACATTAGGAATAGAGTATAATAAACAAGATTAGAGACTCTTTATTGACTCATCCAAAAGAAGCCTGAAAGTAGTTCTGTTGCATAATGGCAACAGATACGCTTCATTTCCTGTGGGACATTCGTTTGTTCTCAAAGAAGCTGATGAAAATCTACTGTTTCTGTTACAAAAATTTAAATACTTTGAGCTTGAGTGGATAGTTTGTGGTGACATAAAAGTGTCTGGGTTACTCAGACAGCAAAGCTGGTCCACCAAATTTTCTTGTTTTTTTTGTGAATGGGATAGTAAGGCACAAGAACAGCACTAAACAAAAACAGCATGGTCTTTAAAAAAAGCCTTTAGAACTTGGGAGCAAAAATGTTCTGCGTATGAGTTTGGTGCTTCCACCATGCACATTAAATTGAACCTAATAAAACACGTCAAAGCTGGTTTTGTCAGAGGTAAAGTTAAACCTTTCTACGAGCAACTCTAGAAGCATCATATAAAAGGAAAAACTACACTCAAACATTTATTAAGAAGAGGTCGAGAAAATACAAAACTTTAGATTAATAACTAAAAAACTGTACATATTCAAACTTACACTACCATCGTAATAATAAAATGTAAAATTTTTCAATTATACTCTGATAAGAAAAGATGAAGATTGCGAAAAATTGGTGCGTGGTAGAAAAAAACTGATTGAAACCACACCAAAATACATATGAAATACCTACAGAATTTAATTTTGAGCATCTTAATTAAATAAGATTCCAAACAATCATCACAAACGTCGCAATTGGTTGGATTGATTGATTAATTACATTTAGGTACATTATGATTTTTACAAATTTTACTTTTAAAATATCGAATAATATACCCATTCCATTTAAAAATATGATCAACCCTGTATAATTAAAACTATTACTGTTTTGTACAAAACTTTTTTCAATACCTTGTATATTTTCCCCAATAATCTACTGTTTCCACACTTATCAGCGACCTTGTATATGAATCAAACAACTTCTCACATTAACGGTGAATTTTACACATTGTACTACAACAAAATGTAGCTGATCGCCGTAAATTTTCAATTTATTAATGGAAAAATTTGAAACTGACTTAGAACGAGATTACAATATTTTGTTACATTTTGGCTAAGATATGTAAATGATGTGTTTGTTATCATTGACACTAAAATTTATAATCCTCGATAATTTGTTTACATTTTAAATTTTAAATTTCTTACAATTACATTTAAGTAGAAATAGAGAACCGTTGCTAGATACTCTTGTAATAAGGAATATGTATATTAAATCCCCAAATTATCCTGCCTAGACCAGAGGTTTTTCTAATTAAATTTAAAATTAGATTTTAGAGTAGTCACAAGCTCTTGTAACAGTTTACAAGGTTTTTTTAATCAACTCTAAATACTCAGTAGAAAGTTAAATCGAGAATATATGAAATTCATTGTGAAGACTGTAATCAAGTAATGTATTGGGCAAACAAAATTCGTTTTGAAGAGCATTTGGCTTGTATTAAGTTTTGACGTTTAGAAATATCTGGTGTTGCCACACATATGCTTTAGAATAATAGTATAAGATACGTCTGTTTAGTTAAACAAGTAAACAACAAGAGTAAACTTGAAAGCTTACAGATCCTCAAAAATAAACATTTATAAATCAATAATGACGATGAAGAGCCATTGGGATTTTTGAAGCTAATTAACTCTCACATTAAATTAAGTGTTGAGCAGCGTAAACGCCGATACAAAAATAAGTTAGTTTTTTTTAACATTAGTGTAGTATTCTTGTCGCTGATTATGATAGCTTTAGCTATCAAAACAGGTTCAAGTGTTATTGTGGTATTTGGTGTATCAATTGTTAATTTTTAGTTGTTACGCTAGGCATAATAAGTTTTGATACTTTTTATTTAGGTGGTTTTATATAATTAGTATACAAATCTTCTTATATAAACAGCATTAGTTAACCATTTAACAAACAAAATACTTTAAATAATTATTAGAGCATGTTAAATAAAAAAATTAATTACTTAAGATAAAACTTTCTATTCGATCAACAGTTTTTAATCTTTTTTACTAGTTATATAATTATTGAGTTGTGGCACAATAAATTTTATTTAAAGTTTGAGGTAAATCGTATTTCTAGATTTCATATTTAGAAAAAAACTACAATAATTGGATGAGAATGTCTAATTAAATAACTAGAACAGAACCTACATATTTGTGAAATTAAATAAATAATTATTTTACAAAATTAAAAACAAATAAAATAACAAGTTTAATTTAACAGAAGCACAAATTTAAAGTTAAAATAATTTAAAACGTCTAGCAAACAAACAAACGGTTTAAATTTGTAATCCTGAAAATTAATTATTAATTCTACAAAACCCATAGATAAGAGATTGAATTTGTCTTTGAATGTTAGAATGATGTACTACCTGGTAACAATTAAAATTAAATTACAAGCTGAACAAATTGTAAGCGATTTAGTTATGAAACGTTGAACCTTTAAAATTGTTTTTAATTTCAGACAATGTTTTTAAAATTAATAATTTTGTTTGAAAATGGTCGAATACTAAAGACAATATTGTCAAGTTAATTAATTAACTGTATTCAAACTTATAATTGTATCTACAAAAGAAAATTGTGCTTCCAACTATAATTTTACAGTTTTTGATTAAAAATAGCAAGTAATAAAACATAATTAAAACTTTCTTAATATAACATCACAGATAATTACAAAAATAGAATGGTAATTAAATCAGATAGTTTTAAAACTAAACAAAAACAGTTATTTATTTTTTGACAATTTCAAGTGCTTAACAGAAACATTAGAAATTAAGCAAATTATATTATATATATATGGTTTTTGCCAGCACCAATGAAAATTTAAACATTTAATTAGAAAACGTTACGCGATAATGTCATTAATTCAATTGACGGCATTATTTACACGATATTAGTTTTAGGTATTCGTATTTACATTAGCGTAGCGTCTACGCCAAGAAAATCCACGAACGCGTTGTTAATTAATTCATTTGGATTTGGATTTAAACGTGTCTCGGTATTTGCTAACTTTTGTATACACTCGTGACGACACGCATAAATTGTGAAGTTTAACAAAAGCTTTGAAATTGTAGCTTGTTAGTGGCAATGGTAAAATGTATTACTTGTATAATACATATAAAAGCAGAATTTATGAAGGGCGCCAGATTACTCTAAAGCTTAAGTATTGATCGAATGAATGGTATATTTCCACTGCCGAAGTTTCTTACAGCAATAAACTTTTGTAACCATTATTTTATTACACCGCATTATTGCTATATATATTTTTTTGTTATAGTTATTGTTCCTTGATGCCAAAACAAGTTTTATAAGTAATTAAAGTTATTATAAGAAGTTTTTCAATCGAAAATATTTTTTTATAACTTTACCGTGTGTTAGAAATTTAGCGATATACGGATTTGTTTTTTTACTTTATTAGTTGATGTAAGTAGCGGGAACAACTAAACATATTTTTTTAATAAACGGAATTTTGTTGTTCTTTTTTGTCGACCCTCGTATTTACGATCGTTTTAATTTGACGTTTGTATATGGTCAAGATTTGAATGCTTTTTGTTAAGTTGTTTGACGTAGTTTAAATCATTTTTATAATTTCAAATTTTTCTTAATTTTGGTTCTAAATTAATACGTTGTTAAAACATTTGTTTGTCGGATTACGCCAATTTTGCATTTTATTTGTTGTTTATGTTTATGTAGAAATCAATTAATTGTTTCATTTATTGATAGATGTAATCCGATATTAGAGTAGAGTTGTTCATTTTAGCGCTATTAAACTTATCAATTGTCGAGTTAGCGTTTCTTGTAAGAACAGTCACATTTTTGGTTCCACGAAATTATAACGCTTTAATTTGCATCATAAGAATTTTTTTATAATAATTCTATGTGCAGTGCGTGCATAGTTTGTAAAAACAATTAATTCAATGAGTTAGTTGAATTTTGATTCAATCTCAAAAGGCATAATCTGTAGTGGTGTCGCGCTTTATTTAATTCAAGTTAACAAGATTAGTAAAACTTGAAAGTTTAATGCTTTGTTTTTGTTTTGCTCAACAGATTAAATTGTTCGTCAAATACAACTAAATATTCCCGTATGGTTATGGGTGGAAAGATTAGTTCTTTATTCCTGTAAATTATCTTCGTTATATAGCGGTTGCATCAAGTTATCGCAGCATTCTTACACCTTATCTTAGGAACAGTGAATAACCACATAAACACGTCATCCGAGTATTATTAGAATCAAGTATTTATAAGTAACAATTTTTTTTACCATTAATTGCTATTGCTTCGACTAAATACACCGAATACTTAAGTTTGTAAAATATCGCATATACCGACTTTATGTATAAACGATTTCGTTTGTGCTTTACAATAATACACATTTTGGTGATTTGCAATTAGAGAGATTCAATCAAACTTAAAGCAAACATTTAAGGGACGCAGTAATGTATCCTCAACTAAATTAAAATATCGAATCTCGTTTTTTTGTATTATAACTACTATGTATATAACTATAATACGTTAATTGATTTAATTGTTTTTGTGAAAACAAAGGTCTTTAAACTTAGTTTTACTTTGAATTTCATTGTTTTTTTTTGTTTGTGCTTCTCAATTTATTTTATTTTTTATTTAAATTGTTCAAATGTAACGGAGCTTTTAATGAATTAACCTGTTCGCAAGTCAATTTTGTTTGTTTGCCTTTCAGAATTTAGTGACTTTACACACTAAAAGTTAAGTTCTAATAGTGTGTACGCGTAGTGTGTGTTCTGTAGTTGGCGAGATCCAGAGGTCTATCAAGCAATTATTAACCTTCCTGACGACCTGTTAATTTTGTTAGCTTTTACACTTTGAGTTTTTCAAAGAGTCACGGATTATTTAGTATAACGTACGACCTTTACACTTTGCACATAAAATTACATCCTTTATGTTGATTTTTTTCAATTAATATTTTTATCCGGGATACAATAACGTTTGGAGTATTGAAAATCAACATATCTAAGTATTTTTTAATATTGTTTCTAAACAATAAATTAATTAAAATTTGTTCATATTTAGATTTTAAAAAAATATTTACAAAAATTCACAGAAAATAGATACTACTGTAATGTTTTTTTTCGACATGACGTGCTATTTGAATTCTGATGCAAACTTACGAACAAACAGTTTAAAGCATTAATAAACAACATATTAAAAAATAAGTGTCGTTCTTTCGCAAATTAAATGTTTCTATTTGAAATTGACCCTGAAAAGATTGTTGAGTAATTAGTCACAACTCATGTTGATATTTTTCTCAAACATAAGATTTATGTATTAAAAATAAATTTGCAATTCTTTTCAAATACGTATTGTCATTTGTAGTTAATGCTTATTGTTTTTAACTTCCTGTGTTTTTATGATTTACCTTGGTGTTTATATAAAGCCCAAAATGCTGAGTGTGTGAAAAGTCTTACGAGGAAAAGAGCAAAGGGGTTAATTTACCTACTTACACAAAATTTTACGATTTTTTGTGAACTACCTGCATACTTAAAGTTTATTATACATTTATTAAAGTAAATATTATAGGTAAAATCGTGTTATATTAGTCTTATTTGTTTATGCGATAATTAAAAGTATTAATTTCTTTTCCACAACCGCAATTGTTATTTTATAAGCGGTCAATGATTGCGATCGTTATTGTACAGACGCTCGATATCGCGAGCATTATTTTGCATAATGATCGATTCATCGTAATTGCATAATCGTTTTGGCCATTGCTTTAAATGTTTTTTGTTGATGTTGGCATATGTCGAATAAAAATATCGTTTTTGTAAATGTTAGGGCCGCATTTCTTTAGCGCCTTGTCTAATAAATACTTAGTTTTTTAAAAAATAAAAAAAATTATAAACAAAATTCTTTTATGTTTATTTTAGCATGCTGAAAGCACTTCAATACAAATCCAACAATACACAAAATATTTTTACAATTGTTTAAAAAAAAATCGCAAAAATTTTGAAAATACTAATACTAATTGCATTTTCAAAACTTTATTTTTAAAATACTAACAACTTAAATTTTTTTTTACTTTTTGGGCTTATTTAGTATATTTTTTTACAGAAGCTATAATTGTTGATATGAACATCAACCTAAGATACTCAAATGTAGTAGTTTCTCAAACATATGGAAGAAAACGTCGATTGTTATTTATCGATGACGATCGTGAAGATGAATAAATTTATTCTTTCTACAGCTCCAGTTCACTAAACGAAGGTATAAGTAGACAAGCAATAATAAGTAATTTTTTAAATATATGTTTTATAGTTGAAGATACGTCCTATAATATTTTGAAGATACTGGAACGACCATAGTGTGTTCTCAAATTCGTCAAGCCGTTAAGTTTTGACTAAACTACGCAACATAGTGATACAAATGGATTCTCCGTCAAAAATCCTTTTAAAGGATGAATTGGTCAATTATTCTTTCAAAAATTTAACATTTAATTTAATTTAAAATTATTTAAATTACCAGTCAACTAATAACAAATTTGTTTACATATGTTTCAAGCTTTAAAATAATGATGCTCATCTTCAGAAAAGTCTACAAAAAATATTTACAACTTTTTTAAATACCAAAAATGTCATCAACATATCTTTTCAAAAATATTATTTTTTGTAAGAAAATTTGGTGTTCAGAAATATATTTACTTTCTGAATTGTTTAAGAAGATTTCAGTAAAAACAAGTGATAAATTTGATAATCAATTTTTTAAACAAAATCTAGGTCTTTCAATGGGTTCTTCTTTATCACTTTTCTCAATTTTTTTAAGAAATTAAGTAAAGGTAACGATTTCAAGATTTCTTTTTCAAATGAAATATTTATTTAATTTTTAAGCTACTTAAAGGTAGTAAAAATAAAGCTATTTAAGCTGTATAGTTGTTTCTGAAAGGTGGTTTACGGTTCCTTTAGAGCTTCTTTAAACCTTAGCTAGTACCACAAAGAGCTGTATAAGCCCGATTTTAATGCATTAAAGAAGCTACCTGACAGCAACATAACCGCGGAATTTTTAGCTATTTAAACGCTTCATGGAGGCTTCAGTTTTTTCACAAGCCACTTAAAAGTGTTCTAAAGAGTAACTTTAAAAGCTAAAGTAGTTATAAAAAAGCCGGTTTTAGCTGCAATTTGCTCACTGGGAAATTCTTGAATTACTAGAGTTCATTTATATTAAAATATCAAATACAAATTTTGTGTTGAACGAGCAAACCAATTTCAATTATGATTTTAAACTTAAATTTTTTTAGATTTGTGTATAAATTGCACCATCTTCCTTTTTTTTAAATAATTAACATTTAACATTTTGTAAAACTTACATTTTTTTAATTATCTAGTTACAAATTTTCAGATTTAAGATTGTTCGAAAAAATGTAAGTTAAAAAACTTTTTGTAATCTTAACTTTTTATAAGTTGTAAATATTTTTACTTTTTTGAAGATGAGTTTTATTATTTTAAAGCTCGAAGCATATGTAAAATAGTATATATACATTTTGAAAGTTAACGAATTTATTATTGGTGGACTGGTAATTTGAATAATTTTAAAAATTGACGAATAATAACAATAAATCCCCATAACAATTTTCTTTTAATTTAATTTGCATTGTTTTAGTTATTTCTATGTTTTCGATTTATATTTTACAAAAATAAATAAATATTTGAATATACATATTTTTTTGTTTTCTTAAATATAAAGCATGATATTGTTTAACTTTATTTGACATTGACTTGTGTCGTAACAATACAAGCTATTGTTTATGATATTAACCTGTTTTGAACAGGTAAACGGTAAAGTAAACACAAATATAAGAAAAGGTTCTAACTCGTACTTCATAACAAATAAGTAAGTTCGCAGAATAAAAACCATGATTTTGCGGATGGCAGCAGGTCTTAGTCTATTAGTTTATGAAAAGACGGGTAAAAAAAAGAGAAACAAGAGAGATAAAACTACAGTACGATTTTTAACACACTATTTGCGCCTCTTCTTAAATTATTACTCAATGGTACTACATTGGCAATTAATAATGATCTTTTACCTATAATAAAATGCGTTTTTGTAAAATTTTATTAAAGATTATCTTCTACAAGAATAACCTGCCAGGTATTGTTATCGTTCACTTTAAGTAACCGTATCCTTCAACTTACGATTCACTTCCTGTGCACTACGTTAAAACATTGTCTCAATCTATTCACGGTACTAATGGGAATGTAACCATGAATAATTTGGTTTAATTCTATTTTTTAGCCCAAACTATGTTAGAAAACCACTAACTTAAAAGTAAAAAAGAAAGACTACAATGCTTTTTTTCAATTTGGTTTCGATTACAACAAAACTTTACTTTAAAAGGTCGAAGTCAGTAAAATTAGTTTTTATAGTGCATTCTGATTAAAACATTGACCTGGTTTAAGTTATTTTTTAATTATGTTGCGTTTTTGTTACGTGTCGTTAGTAATAAAGGTTTATCTTTTCGTACTTTGTACAAAATTCTTAGTACCGCGCAACTAGCGATACAATATTAGATTTTTGTGTTCGACGTTCGCCGAAGACCATTTTTTGGTTGAGGTTTGCTGTGGGTAGATTGATTTTAATAGAAACCTTATCTGTTCAATTGCAAGTAATTTCTTTTTTATTTAATCTTAAATCGTCGTTACTAGTACGCCTTCAGCGATTGGAATGGAATGCAGACTTTTTGCTTGCATTGAAAGAGTTAGATTTATTTTCTTTCTACTCAATTACTCGCAGGTATTGGCTAGCGTACGCCATTTGCTTTTGTTAACTTAAAGTTCATTACAGGGTAATTAGAGTAGGCCCGGGTTCTTTTCTTCAAACCCACCGACTAAAAGTGAAAGTATTATTTTTTTTGTAATAGTGTCTCATACCTAGTAGACCGATTCAGCTTGGTATAATTAACGTGGGATTGACGACCTTAAGTGTTATACTCGAATTGGACTTTTATCAACTGTGGCTATCTGTGAAGTATCTTTTTCGATGTGGTTTACTTGCCGTACGCAATTAATTTGTGTTATCCTTTTCCCACTGTATTACGTACTTATCTGAATTTCTATATACTATATAATAAGATTTCAGAGTTACTAGTGATATTTAGCTCTATTACTTGCTCTAAGCCTTCACCTACATTTAGTTTACGTTAAGATCATTATTAATATTTCATTTTCAGTCGAGTCTATAGTTAAACTTTTAGCATATTTCACAACTGAGTATTACCGGTTACGTTGACTTGTACTGTACGAGTACTTTAGTAATTTGTTTGTATTTAAGGCTGGTAGTGCCTAAGATTAAATCGTTGAATGCAGGCTTGCACTTCTCAAAAGCGTCAAGGGTAATATTACTGTAATAGCAACTATTAAGTCTTTCGTTCGTATAATAAGTTAATAATCACGTCCCGTTAGTTGAGAACTAAAGTTTTTGCGACTGCATGTAACTGTTAATGCTTGATCAATTTTGCTTTATTTTATGGTTTTATTACTAATACCTTGTAAATATAATTTATTAAAATTTTCTTATCTCTTTGGAAAAGAAAAATAGTATTTATGGTAGTAGAAAGTATGGTAGTATTTACTGATTTTTACTGATACAGTGTTTTAACAATACAGAGGGGGGACCAAATTGACATGGTCAGTGGTACACCCCCACCTACCCTTTCGCTCCCGGCCACCCATCTTCAGAAATATAAATTGTAACCGTCCACTTATCATACATCGTTGAAAAGGTCTTTAAAAATGCTATTCAGGAATACGAAAAAAAGTGACATTCCACTTGAGAGTTTTATAAGAATTAGTAAATAATGAAATTTTGAGATATATGCTGTTAACGCTTGAAAAATACACTGTTTGCGAAATATTATTTGGAAAAGTAACTACAAGAACTGTTCACCGTTTTTTTCTAAACATAAAAATAGTCAAAATTTAACGTCTTGTCTCACTTTTTGATATGTCTCACGAGTGATGAAACGACAAGCGTCGATAATTTGTTGCTGTAAGGTTTGTAGATCCGCTGAATTCATTCGTCTTATAAACGATTGATCCTCTACGACCAATCCATTTTCCTGGATAATGTTCATCTAGCCACTGTCTAGTTTGCATAATGCGGTGGAACACTATCCAGTTGAAAGTGAAACAGATTTGCATCTAATCGCAGCTTGCCATCTACTTCATCATCCGAAGTTTAAACAACCAACGGCCCTATTGTGTTTTAAAGCAAATTTACAGAACTATTACTTGTAAGGTTTTCATTCAGAAGCAAAGATCCAACAATTTTATGTCCTAGAATGCCAACTTATTTAGTTTCTGAGAATATTAATATAAAACTCTTTAATCCGGGTTATCGTTTCTTGGTTTCTGAAGAATGTTCATTTTGTAAGAAAAAAACTTATATGCTTTTAAAGCTTTTCGAGCCGATTCATGTGACACTCACGTTAATTCTGCAACTTTGCAAAGCGATGTTGTTGGACACATGGAGACTTGACCCAAAATTTCAATTTGCAGTCTTTCATCTAAAATGCTTGACTGTTTTACCTTGACATTTGCTGCACAACTAGTGGCTTCAAATTTCTGCACAAGAAGTCGCACGAGAACATTGCTGACATTTTTATTCAAATATCTTGCATTGAACGCAGTAGCCGCCCGTAAAATACATCGATTTTCACTTGCGTAAAGATAAATTATTTTAACTCGTTCAGCAACTGAGTATGTCCTTGTTAATTTTTTTTTAAAAACCAGTTCGTATAAAATTTAACAATGATAATGACGAGCAAAAAAAAAACAAAGTGGAGTACTTTAAGAGTTACCTAAACAAATCAGATTTTAGAAACCTAATTGCTGTGTCTTATGTAAACGATTTTCAGATTAAAAAATACGTATATAAATCATTCATAAGTAATCTTCTGTGGAGATAAAAGTTAACCAGCTTAGTGTTTTCTTCATAATGCGGTTCAATATGATTTTTAATGAATGCTACTTGCTAGTTGCGTGAAAAATGATTGACGTTTCCAACTCTTGAACTAAGCTATAGTATCCCAATCAAACGTGTTTTTGCTAAACATATTATTCTTTGTAATTTTTTTCTCTCTGTCTACCAATTTTTGGTTTTGTTGCTACTTATTATTTTAATGATAGCTTGAAATTACTTTTAAATAGAAATTTAAATTAATTAGTTGTTGTTAATTCCTTAATGATTGAGTTAAATTGTGAATAATAAAAAAATTTACAATTAGATTGAAAGAAAATGTAATCAACAAAAACCATTTTAAATTAAAATATCACCAGTAACATTTGCATATATAGATTACTCAAATTAGAGAAATGTCGAATCCTATCACTGCAAATGCCGGATTGCAACACTGCAACAAGTAATTACTTTAAGGATTATTATTGTCAGAAATACGCGTCAAGTTAAGATTGCAATTTTTTCTAGTTTATCTTTCTCAATTGGTAAAGAGCAAGACAGTATAAAAATTGTTTAATATGTTGTAATTATAACGGCTATGAGCACGAATAAGTAAAAAACACTGGCTTTAAATGTCTCGCTTTATTTTATTTCGCGTGTATACAGAATATTTGTTATTGCATTTAAATTACAGTTAAGGAGCAGATAACATATTTTTTAGTTTAAAATTTGTGTAATTCTGTTATTTTGTTACAATTATTTTTTCCAAAGATTTTAAATTATATTTATTACATGCTATGTTCATTTCATTTTGAAGTTTTATTTATACCTTAAAATAAAAAAATATTCAAATAATGATTAAATTTTTACTCATCGCATAGAATTTTTAGAATAACTAATTTAAAGTTAAACGTTAACGTTTTCTTTTTTAAATAAAGTTCATACCTGGTATAATTAAACAATGCAATTAAGATATCATTTACACGTAGAATTATTTCAAACATTTTTTTGCCCATCAGTAAAATTGAAAACTTTATTTGACTTTATATTATATATAGTTTGTACTTTCCCTTCATAGAATGCAATCATCAGGGTAGTTTATTTGTTTCTTGAAGACAGTTCGGTTCTTTTTCTGGCAATATCTTTTAATATTGGAATGTAAATAGGTCAACTTAGTAACAAAATAAATAAATGTTTATAAAGTAGATTAAATTCAATTCAGGAATATTGTTGGTGAAGTTTATTATACAATGACTAATATAAATTATTTAAAAAATGTTATGGTACACATTGCAGATGTAATAAAACAAATTAAGAAATGTGCCACAGAAGTAACAATAATAGAAATAAAGACTATCATAAAACGCTTTTTTAATTTATGTAAACTGAATTTTTAACACATCTTAAAGACCACATAGTTCACATTCTATTAACCGTAATGTACGATAAATTACCCAGACGAAACTAGTATGTGAACTTGGCAACGAATTGTAGAAATCGAACAGCTGGCAACCAATTATTGATTCATTTCATAAAGGTAAAACATGAAATAAAAGAAAGTTAATTAAAAAATTACAACACAATTATTTTTTCTATGGAAGTTTTTTAATTGCTTTATTTGATTGTTACGAATAAAATATATCATTTTGATGTTTCACAAGAGGAACACAAATAAAACAAATTTAACCCCATTGTCATTTTAAAACCAGGTTTCAGCAGTAAAAATCATTTTACAAAGATGATTTATAACAGCGTTTTGCAGGTCGTGTTGGTCGTATGTGACACTTATCGACAAAAAGGAGAAAAATTTAAAATTATTTGTGAAACGTAACCGTGTTTTTTTTTACAAATAATTAACAAATTGCGTACTTTATCAATTGGTTAATAATAAATATTACGGTGTTATTGATTATACAAATGTAGTAAATACTTGAATTAAATAAAACATTGAAATCACAAATACTTTCAAGCGACTTAGAATTGAGTTAAGCTCGAAATAAAACCTAATTGGATCAATAACTAGGCGTGTAAGAGACGTAAATAAAATCCAAAACTCTGAAAGTCCAAAACATTTTATGCTAAATTACAATCACTTAAAAACAGTTTTGTACTGTAGTTATAAACCATTGTAACACTAAACTCCTGCTAAACTTAACGCTTTATATCTTCGTGTGCTGAACTGTCTCTCTTCACACTATTTATTGATTCGTTTTAGGATTAAAAATTTACATATGTTCTTAATTATTTAAATATTTTGTTAATTTACAACGGGTCCGTTATTTAGAGTATACGTTTGAATTAGCGATACGTTCACATTTAATATAAATTGTGAATAAACTTTCAGAAACATTTTCCGGCTATTTTGTCGATGTTCAATTGACATCGTGCCAATCTGATTTTATAGAGTTTTATTATAGCTGGTGTAACGATGTGTTTTTCTGTTTTCCGCTTGTATAATCACGGTTGAAATTGTAGATCCTGATATCAATCGTCTTATGCCTTTGGCTAGACTTATTTAATATTTTCTTGAAATAATTTTACTTAATAATTTTATGTTAATTGTGTAAATGACGTTATTATTAAAATTTAAAAAAAATTGATTAGAGCAAATATTTTTAATTTTTTTGGTAGTAAAAAAAAATTAAAAAATAAAATTCAGTAAATGCAAATATACAAAAACAAAAGTACCATAGAGGTACGTGGTTTAACCCAGTGGTTCAGTAAATTTTAGCTCACAAAAAGTTATGTAGTTTTGGATTTTGATTAAGACAGAAAATAGTTTAGTCTCACAGCAACTATGATAGATATGCAATAAAGGAAGTAATGATTCTAGTATTATCCAATTTGCTAGGTGAATATTCAGCAGTACCAAAAATTGAAGATATTCTCTAAAGTAATTTTGCCATTTTGATAACTGGCAATCCTTCTTTTTGCAGATTAGTGACAGTATTTTTCCAATACATATATAAACAGACAATATAGTCAGCAATAGTTATATCTATTAAATTATGTTTGGAAATATCGAAAACAATTGTTTATTTTATTTGTAACGTTTTAAATTATAAATAAATTCTTTAAGGAAAATTATAAAAATATGTGTGCATTCTACACCTTTACAAATGCAAGTGCCTTGTCCGCTTGAATGTATTGAAGCGTCCTTGGCGATAACAGGCAGATATAAAAATGTATTACAATGTGCGATTGTAAATATATTAGCAAATATTTAACACGCCCTCTCAAGTCGCACATTATTCACAATCGTGTTTCCAGCTACCAATTCCAAGTCCTTCAATGCATTTTCGTGACTGCTTCGTGGTAACGGTTTCGTCAGTACGTCTGCTATCATATTCTTACTTGAAATGTGCTTCAAAACAAACTCTCCGTCATTAATCGATTCACGCACAAAATGATGCTTGATATCGATGTGCTTCGTACGAGCATGAAATACAGGATTGTTAGCTAAGCATTCAGCTCCTCTGTTATCAACGAACAACGTCACATTGCATATATCATTTAACTTTAATTCACGACACATACTTCGTAAATAAATTGCTTCTTTGGCTGCTTCAGATAGGCTGACGTACTCAGCTTCTGTAGATGATACCGCAACCGTCCTTTGTTTTTGCGATTTCCACGAAATAGCTGCACCACTAAGTAAAAACACGTATCCCGTGTACGACCGTCGATCTACAACACAACCTCCCCAATCTGCGTCGGCATAACCAATTAATGGTTTATTATTTTTTGTATATATTAATCCAAAGTCTGCAGTTCCTGCTATGTACCGTAAAAGTCTTTTTACACACTTCCAGTGACACATGCGTTGCTTTTCAACGAATTGCGCTAATCTAGAAATAGTATATGAAATGTCCGGACGTGTTCCAACTGACAAATACATTAGAGCACCTATTAATTCACGATACGGATAGTCTTGTGACAAATTCTCACTATCGTTGTTAAAATCCACGTTAACTTCAGAAGGAGTTGCCACTGTATTGCACTGATCCATTCCGTACTGCTTTAATAACCCTCGTACATAACCCATTTGTGAAAGTTCAATTTGAGTTTCACTTTGATTAATTTCAAAACCGAGACAATTTTCTGCAAGACCAAGGTCTTTAATTTCAAAGTCTTTCATTAAACTTTGTTTAATTTTTATAACAACTTTTAGCTCTCGCGAAGCGATAAGAATATCGTCAACATACACAAGCACAAGTACTAAACTTCCATCACAATGGTCGTAAAACAAACAAGGTTCATTCGTTAAACACTTAATTCCCTAAACTTAAAAGTTTTTCACTAAGCTTCTTATACCATTGACGACCTGCTTGTCGTAGTCCATACAGAGCTTTCTTCAACCTACACGCATTGCCCCCATCACGTAAACTTTGAAGCATTTTCTTTGCTCGAATTTCAATATCTAAAGTCAACTTGTGTCTTGATAAAATTCTTTCTAACATTTCATACAACATATCGGGCACTTTTATCGTAACTTTTTCGTTTAAATTTCCATTTAAATATGCCGCTACAACGTCGAATTGATAGATTTTTAAATTGAACTGAACTGCAAGAGCTAACAGTAATCTTAATGTTT
This sequence comes from Aquatica leii, assembly GCA_035610365.1. Lineage (NCBI taxonomy): Eukaryota > Metazoa > Arthropoda > Insecta > Coleoptera > Lampyridae > Aquatica > Aquatica leii. The sequence goes on along the minus strand of CM069433.1, from coordinate 40,682,941 downwards.
CTAATCTAGCCACAGGAGCAAACGTTTGATGATAATCAACACCATATCTCTGACTATAGCCTTTAGCTACCAGTCGAGCCTTGCGTTTTTTAATTTCACCATCACAATCCAACTTGTTTGTTAAAACTAGGCGACACCCAATAATGTTTTTACAATTATCTTCCTTAACAATTTCCCATGTGTCATTTTTAATTAAACTTAACATTTCGGTTTCTATCGCGTCCTTCCATTCATCACACGCGTCACTTTTTAAAGCATCTTGAACACTAACTTCCGCGACGTTCACAAAAACGTCATCATCAACGTCCCGTTCTACTTCGTCAATTTGAGTTTCTTCTGTATTTTGCGATACAGAACTACGCGATTGAAATAGTTTCCTCGGTCGCCCTCTGCTACCAGTACGCAACAAACGCGGTCTGCCTGGACCTCTTGTTATGTTATTTGGAAATTGCACTTTTATAATAGGTTGTTCATCGGGGACTTCGGTTACTTTTGACTGATGCGGTGAAAACTCTACAGATTTTGGAATATTTGTCACTTTGTCGACTTCTTCTGTTGACATTAACAAATGATCTAACTCACACGTATCATTTGTTGCATTTCCGGCAATACCTAAAAATTTTACATCACGAGCGTTGATAACTTGTCGTAAATTTGGTATCCACACACGAAATCCTTTTCTATCACGGGGATATCCCACGAACACACCTTCCATAGACCGGACTTCAAACTTATCTTTCAGGGGATTCTTATCCAATACAAACACTTTCGACCCGAACGTTTGAAGATTGTTTATTTTTAATTTCTTTTGTGTCCATTTTTCATAAGGAATCTCTCCTTTCAAGCTACTAGTTGGACATCGGTTACGTATGTAACAAGCGGTAGCAACCGCATCTGACCAAAATGATGCACGTAAACTGGACTGCAACAATAAACATCTAGCCATCTCTAATAGCGTACGATTCATTCGCTCCGCTACACCGTTTTGTTGCGGAGTTCGAGGGATTGTTAATCTTCGTTCGATGCCTTCTGCAGCTAAATATTCATCAAACTCGGTGTTACAATATTCGCCACCGTTATCAGATTGCAGACATTTCACCTTCTTTCCAGTTTGTCTTTCTACTAATTTCTGATAAAGTTTGAAAGCATCAAACACACCGCACTTTTTCTTTAAAAGTAAACTTCGCACCACCTCGTGCTATCATCAACAAATGTCACAAAATACTTAGCACCACCTGTCGATTCAGTTCTAAATGGACCAACCACATCCGAATAAACAATTTTTAAAGTTTCATTACACGGTACTCTATTTTTACAAAAGGTAACGCGGTCATTTTACCTTTCAAACACACCTCACATCGTAATAATTGGTCGGCGTCTTCAACACCATTTGCGGATATGACACCTTTGCGAACCAATTTCATTAAATCCTCGCCGTTCAAGTGTCCTAATTTCTCATGCCATTTCCAAATTTCAGAGCACTTAGCTTGCAAAACAGCTTGAGCACATTCAGGATTTTCGCGCACATGGTAAAGATCTCCTATCCGATCGGCAATTACAATCACATTTCCACAGTTGTCACGAATATACGCGTCATTTTGACGAAAGGTTACTTCATGTCCTTTGTTTGTAATTTTGGCGACCGAAATTAGGTTTGTTCGGAGATCAGGCACAAACAAAGTGTCTTTGAACTCTATGAGTCGATGACCTTTATCACTCGCTACCAAAATATGAACAACACCCGTTCCTTTCACTTCAGCAGACGCCTGACTCGCTAGTTTTAGTTTAACTTTTGGAGACTCACTAATACTCTTGAACAACCTTTCTTCACCGCACAAATGAGCAGTGCAACCACTGTCTAAAGCCAGACTTTATTTTCATTACACCTTTCGTTATTCGCACTGTCTACACTAGTAATTGTATGACTTGCAACATAAGATTCATTAGGTCTTCTTTTATCAGTCACGTGCTTATTCTCATTACATGCATTCGCTTTATGACCAGGGACACCACATTTGTAACACTTAAGCACACCACGTTTTGTTTTCCATTTTCCTTTCCTTGTAGTTCGAGAATTTTCATTAATTTTATCGTTACCAGCGGCCATGGCGATTACAACATTATCAGTTCTTTGTCTGCGCGCCTCACTCTCTTCTATAATTTTTACTTTCAAATCTTCGGCGGTAGGGAGTTCATCGCGTGTCTCTATTGCGCATCGAAAATTTTCAAATGTTGAGGGAAGGCTATACAAAAGCATGATAGTTAACAAATCACCATTTATATTAACATTCATATTTTCGAGTTTATCAACAGCGTCGAAAAATTTTGCCAAATGTTCTTTCACGTCACCACTTTCTTCTAATCTCTGAAGCATTAATTGTTTCAATAACGTTGCTTTTCGTGCAGGACCTTTTGAAGCATATATTGAATCCAATTTAATCCATACGTCCCTTGACGTTTCGCACCCACGAATTTGTTTTAGTTCAGATGGTTGAATTGACAAAATTAAATCTGCTTTCGCCTTTTTATCAGCTTTCAACCAATTTTCTCTCAAGACATTTTCGCTGGACGAGTCGTCACATGTACCTGCTAACGGCATTACATTGGTTCCATTTACATATTCCCATAAGTCGTTTTTTGTAAGTAGAGCTTCCACCTGCATACTCCACGTGTCATAGTTATCTTTCGATAACAACTCTATGCGTGAAGACGATGTTGTCGTAGCCATTTTCAGTTAACTTAACAACTGTCTAAATACAGAAACACACACTACTGGAACTTAATCACAAAAACGTCCTGGGCCCATAACCTATTAAATTATGTTTGGAAATATCGAAAACAATTGTTTATTTTATTTGTAACGTTTTAAATTATAAATAAATTCTTTAAGGAAAATTATAAAAATATGTGTGCATTCTACACCTTTACAAATGCAAGTGCCTTGTCCGCTTGAATGTATTGAAGCGTCCTTGGCGATAACAGGCAGATATAAAAATGTATTACAATGTGCGATTGTAAATATATTAGCAAATATTTAACAATATCCTTTCGATAGTTTCTCTTAAGACGATTTTTAACTGTGTTTCCAATTAGTCGATGCTCTCCCTGAATTTGATCTATTAAGTGGCCAAGAGAGAAAAACTGACATTCATCATTATTATCAAGATATGTGTAAATAACTACTATTGCTTTATCAAAGTTTGTAGCCAGACGATATCATATTTATCACTACGTTTTTTACCTGCATTGAGTATGTTTTTGTCTGCATTTAATTAAAGGATGGGCTTGCAGAAGTCCTGGACCAGGTGGGCGTGCCGTTGATTGAATAAGCAAGCAAGTGGAACCGATATAACTACGTGCACGATTTAACTCAAATGAAAAAACGACGTTAAATTAAGATTGTATTTTTGTGGTCGTAGATGGATTTTTTAAATTCGTTTGGTTGTATGCGACGTGTTCGACGGGTCAGGCAACAACTTTTAGTAATTCACGTAAAATTGTTTCGGATAGCGGAACAACTTTTACGTCTAACGACTTAACAACTTATTTCAAAATTGAAAAAATCAAACATTCTTTAATTATTATAAGAGTACCAAAGGCAAACGGGTAAGTTGAGCGAGTTTATCTATCATTCTGTTATTATCGAAATTGTCAGCACCAAACCCCACCAAATACTTGGACGCAGTGAAAAAATATTAAAATGCTACACCACATCGAAGTATTGGTACAATACTGTTCAAACTTTTATTTTGAACGCATAGTAGGATGAATTGTGATTCTACGATCCTTGAATTAGTTGAAAAATAATGAATTAATATGTTTTAAAACAACCGTGACGGTTTAGTGGCAATGAGAAGAACAGCTAGTGTTGAATATATGCCAACAAAGTGACCACCACGCCATCTACTGTTACTTTATAAGTGTAATGTTAAAGCAAATAAATTTAGTCGTTAACTTAGTTTAGTGCTAAAACACGTTTGTTATTTTCATAATTCTAACAGGTCATGTGCCCAGAAAATGCATATAGTGTTTATTAGTTTATTTCAAAAAGAATTAAAATAAAGTGTTAAGGAGAATAATGAACGTCGTAAATTATTTAGCAAGTGTGCTAAAACTTTTAAAAAGAAAAACCTGTGACGACTGTCAGTGTTCGCCTAGTTTTAGTCATCTAAGTGCATCGAAAGTATTGAAAGGTATTGAAACTGATATCATATTAACTACCAAAGCAAAGGTAAAGTTGCTGTTAACGATTGATCCTTTGTCGTATGTACATGTAAAAGAATCAAAAACGACGCAAGATATGCCAAACATTTAAAAATTTATATGAAAACTCAGGTTATTCAAAAAATATTGGTTTACTTCATGCTTTAATTTCATTGCGACTAGAAAACTTTCCAAAGGCTAAGTAGAAATGGATTCAGCATTGACGATGAATACTTCTCTTGGCGAGATTACCAAAAACGCTCGAGCCAATGATAATGGTAATTGAACATTTAGGTATATAGATATCAAAAAAGATTCCATTAAAACAAAGTTACTCGACATGAAGGCAGATGGCGCAGGTAATTTGATAAAAGCGTTTGCAACAGAACTATTACAGAAAACGAGTACCGTAAACAAAAATGATAAAGGTGAACTAATGTGCTACAAATGCAAGCAGTCTGGTCATTTTATAAACAGATGCCCAAACAAAAATGTAAAATGCAAAAGTGCATTTAGTGCAGTCTTTCTGTGTGATAAATTTGACAGTGCAGAATAGTACGTTGATTCAGGCGCAAGCGTTCATTTAACAGACCAAATTGGCTTAAAAATGAATTGACACCGGAACTAAAAGTTCTGTTGCTAACAGCATAACCAGCATAACAAAAATTTTAGCAGGGAACGTAGAAATAGTTACAATAGTAAACGATGTACAGTTTGATGTAACGATACACAAAGTGCATTACGTAGCAAACCAAGCAACGAATCTTTCATTAGTAAGTCAATTAACAGTAAAGTTATCTTTGATTGCAAAGTTTTCAAGATGTATAACTGTAAAGGTATTTTAATAGCAACAGAAAATTTACATAGCAATGTATATGAAATAAATTTGCAGAAACAGGAACAGTTTCGGGTAGTGTATGGCATAGAGGATTTGGTCATCTAAATTACAAAACTTTAGAACAAATGAAAGCGGGCATTGTAAATGGATTTAAATACAAAGAAAGGTTTGACAATGGCACGATGTGGCTCAATGGCAACCCTTTCATTATACAATTCAAGATATTTTTTCTTGTTTGAGGATGGTTTTAACCGTATGACATTTTTGTATTTCTTAAAAACAAAAGCAAACAAAGCATTTTGATGTTTTAAAGGCTTTAAAAATCTAGTGGAAAATCAAAAGAATGTTAAGATTCAAATACTATAAACAGGCAATGGAGGAGAGTTTTGTAACTGCGTGTTTGAAGATTCTTTAAAGAATTCTAGAATTGTGCATCAGATAACTAATCCTTACACACCACAGCAAAATGGAACGTTAGAACGAATGAACCAAACAATAGTTGAAAAAGCGAGATGTTTGCTGTTTGATGGAAATTTGAACAAACCTTTTGGACAAAGGCAGTCAATACTGCAGTTTATCTGCGAAATAGACCAATGGTAACTCAACTGAATAAAACATCTTTTGAAGTATGGTCATCGAGAAAACCTTACGTATTTCTGGTAGTGAAGTGAAGGAGCACATACCCAAAGATTAAAGAAAAAAATGAAACAAAAAGTCAACAAAAATGTGTTTGGTAGGTTACAGTGAAAACAAAGTGTTAGACGTCTTTCAAGATCTCGTGAACTGTGGCGCTATAGTCTGTATATGTCAAAATATTGTTATTATCCGTCTTACAAACATTCACCGGTACATTTTTTGTAACATACCTTTGCTTTTATCGTTGTATTTGTTGTTAATAAGTCTTTAGGTATTATTATAAATAAATTAATTTTTATTTGATAAATAGATATCTGATTGTTTTTTATTAACGTGAGTGCCTTTTAAATAGACTAACGTTTTTGGAATTCAGATAGACTTGTCAGATTTTTGACATTTATTATATTAATTCCGATTTTTGGCTCAAGGTCACAGTTCACGACATAATGAAATGTTTCTACAGGTTATACGATCCAAATAAGAGAGACATATTTATCAGTCGAGATGTGATCTTTAATGAACACACCAAAAGAGAAAAAAAGTAACTATAGGCAATAATCAAGAGTAAATCAAATCCACTGTAGATCAAAAATGCAATTATTTAATTCAGTAAAGAATCTAAATGAACAAAACATATTCTCAGTCACGATGATTTAGATAATAAAAACAAAGATGACGATGACAGTAATTATGGTAATGATGTACCTTATGAAACCTTGGAACCTTCTTGAAGATCAGAAAGGCTGAGAATAAATAAAAAATTTAAAAAATACGTGACATATTTATGTGGATAAACGGATGTAATAGAAAATGTTCCGAGAAACATAACCGAGACATGTTCAAGGCCGGATAGAGAAAAATGAATAAATGCAATGATGAATGAAATGCAATGCATGAGGAAAATAAAACTTGGGAACTAGTAAATTTACCAGAAAAAGTAACTATAGTTGACTGTGAATGGGTGTATAAATTAAAGTCTGATAGTGAAAACAAGATTAAATGTCGTGCGAAGTTAGTGGCAGAGGAATTTATGCAAAAAAGGTATAAATTATACAAAACTTTTGCACCAGTGGTTCGACATTTAACTTTAAGATTATTAATAGTCTTAGCAGTTACGTTAAATTTAAGTATTACATATTTAGATACAAAAACAGCTTTTTTAAATGCCATGTTATATGAGGCAACGAAATAATTTTAAAATGAGTGGTAATGAAAAGAAAGTGTATAAACTAAAAAATGCCATTTATGAGTTAAAACAGTCATCTATAGCCTGGAATAAAAGGGCTGATAAACTTTTATTAGAATTCGAATATTTTAAATCTAAAAATGAACCCTGCTTGTATGTTAAAAGGAAAGCTTGTTTATTAACTATTGTGGCATTGATGCCGATGATTTTTATGTTTTCTCTAATGACTTTAATACCACTGTCTCTTTAAAAGAACAGTTAAGTCTGAATTTCAAAATTGAGGATTTAGGGGAAGCAAAGCAATGTCTAGGGAGTAAGAATCAGAAGAGATTGTAAAAATAATGTTATTTACTTAGACCAAAAAATTTTTATTAAACTTCTGAAAAGATGTAACATGATCAATTGTAAAAGTGCTAGTACTCCTATGGAAAATAACATTTATCCAAGATCAGATCTTAATGTTAATGATATGATCTACTTAAAAAATCTTTTATTCGATTTAATAGGATGTGAAATCAGTGTTGTGTTGTTTAATGACAATCAGAATGCTCATAAGTTGGCTGCAAATCTTGTTTTTCATAAAAGGTCTAAATACATAGATGTTAGACATCATTTCATCAGACAGGCCGTTTCAAATGGTTTAGTTAACATTCAATTTCTTTCTACTAATGAAATGAGTGCCGATATTTTGACTAAAGGTTTGTCCAAAGTAAAAAAATATTATTTTGTAAATAAACTTGGTTTGGTCAACGTATTGAGATAATGGGGTTGTAATGTTGGAGCAAATAAATATAGTCGTTAGTCTGTCTTAGTGCTAAAAACACCGTTTTTATTCTTGTAATTCTAACAGCTTGGGCCAGGTTTGAAATTTGCATCTAAATATTTAGGACCGTATCGAGTTACCACGTTATTAAATAACGATCGTTAGGTTGTACGATGAAGGTTTGTTCGAGGACAAATAAATTTTGTAGAATAGCCGAATAATGAACGATAGGCTTGTGACACTTTGGTCCAGACGTGCGCGTATGTGATTGAGTAAGCAGACGATCGGAACCGAGTTTTGGTATTTGATGCGATATAACTGAAGTGAAAACAGCGTTAAACGATCAGTTTTTGTGCTTTACATACATACGAAATTACGTTTAGACAGAGGCAGATTTTTTGTTTCATTAAAATCTTCTATAATCTTTTTGATCGACTTTTTATAAGTGGATTTTGGAGCGACTCTTCCACGACGAATATAAGTAAAATTTGATTTTTTCATGGATAAATTTTTTTAGCAATTCTTATGAACTGATATTTTTTATAAGTTTCATTTTCAGGATTTCTTAGTTTAACAATGTAATCTCGTAGTCAATTAAAACTTTATTCTTTTATTGGAACAATCTTATTTGTTCAAACTTTTTTTTACATATAAAACACAACAGTAAGTTATTTTTAGAGATGCGTGCAGTATGCGACATATTTATTTAAAATTCGATTTTTAAACTCTACGTATCTTGGAACTTCAAATTTTAAGAGTCAACATTTTAATCAATTATAAATTGCCAAACGTTAGTAAAATAAATAGTTTACAAAAATATGTTGTTAAATTTTCCTTAACTTTTGCAATTTTTTTTACCATTGCGGTTCTATATTTTGGTAAGTCAAAGGTTTAGAAAAAATCGTCATAAAATGTACTAAATTTAGGCTACTTTTGTTTTAGAAAAAAATTAGGGTTCTGCGCAAAAAAATTAAAACCTATGAAATTGTAAACAAAATCCGATTCTCAGAGAATTTAAGTAGGTAATCTTAAATTTTTATAAACATGCATTTGTTTATGGTCGAGAACATTTTATGTAGATAAAAATTGGCTTTTACACAACAATGTTTGGACAAGTAGACAAGAAGCAAAGTGCGTTCGTCTACGAGATAGGTAGATACGCACCGTACGTACGTATCCGGAATAGTGGTAGCGTTGGCAAAGTAGAGAAAGCGAAATGTTTAAAAACTATCTACTATCGTAAACACGTCAACAGATAGTGATGTTACTTAATATTGTTTTTTAGAACGCGTTAACGAGATTGTTTAAACTTTGTATGAAAGTTTTGTTAACGTCGCCCATATATCGCCTTTAACACCAGAATCAAGTGATAATAATTTCATTTTTTCTGCAAGTAGACACAGGAAAAATGGCGAGTGTCAAAAACTAAAAACCTACGCAAACTAAAAACATAAAACGGACACATATATGCTAGCTTATTTAGTTTATGCTCTTAAGGTACCATTATCATTGGGGTTTTGTTTTTTATTATTGATTTTTAGATTGCGGTTAAGTTTTATTCAAAACTAATGTAATAAAAAAAAGAATAATACTTGTTTTAAAAATAACTATCAACTAGTCGATACAAAGTAAATACATTCATTAATTTTAATATTTTTTTTAAACAAATTCTAAAAAAAACCAAGAAAAAAGAATAGCGGCTCTAAGCAATACCACTACTAAATATTTGTGTTTTGGTTCTGAAATCGCAAAAGAAATAAGTTATGATTGTTAAGTTCTAATAAAATAGAAGTTTGAAGTATTGATTTCTATCAGTTAATTAAATTTGAGCAACGTCTTGTAAAACGTGTCTTACTGTTTACCAATTAGGTATTGTTAGAACCTCAATAATTATATATACTTCTCGGTAGTATTCGAAACATTAGCAAAATTAAATTATGGGAAACATTACATTTTCAAAGGTTTGTTGAAGTTTGTTTACATGTCGCAATGCGTGTATGGTTTTCGAGGCAGAAGTTGTTCACATAAAGTTTTGTTAACTAAAATTCGATAAATTTGTGTACTATGACTCAAATTAAAATGCAAGGCATTATTATGTTTGAGTATATACAGAAAACAGTTTAATTATAATGTAATGTGCTACTAGATCAAATAATTTCTTTGTTTATCATCACGCCAAAATTTAAATAAGTAAATAGAATTATAATAAAGCTTTTGTATCCTAATTACTAACTACTATTTAGTGTTGATTGACAAATTTTAATTGTTTTAAATATTGTAATTTTATTATACTTTTCGATCTATTGTCATGTGCCAAGGAATTTTATAACTCAGCGAATGAACATTGTAGCTTGAGTATCTATAAGCTAATTTTTTATCGTTTTATGTATGTTTGATATAGGTAATTATCGTGAATTAACTGAGGTAATAAACAGCTTTATTTTTAATACTAATCCATAAATTACATATGCTGTCCGATAACGACCGGCTGGCTATAAGTTATCCAAACATTGTCTGCAGAAACGACGGTCTCAACGATGTGTACTTAGTTTAAACACAAAAAAACACTTATTGTGTGCTGCCAATATTGCAAACGTCAATATTCGTTTGTTAGTGTAGTGTACTTTAGAGCGGCAAAATGAGAACTAAAAATTCATATAAAACTAAATGTTCAAAGTTAATTATTATATAAGAACGAGTGTGCGTCAAGTGGAAAAGTCATTTAAAAGATCTTAAAATTTAGTTAAAATTAAAAAAACCTTGTTAAAGTTAATAACAAATTTGATATTGTTACGTTGATTTACCGGTAACTTATAAACTCATTAAAAAAGCGCCAAAACGAGAAAATTATAATCTACACGTCCGTTTTAAATCTGTCGAACACTCAAAGGAAGTAAATTGCAAAACACACCAAAAATATATTTATTTCAAACAAGAGAATAGATGTTAAAAAAACAAACTAGAACAATAGTAAGTAGATAGCGATTAGAGATTTGTCGACAAATATCACAATTTATAATACTGACCTTTAGACCAGACAACGATTTGTACAGCTAATTATATTCAGTGCTAACATGCACTACATATAATTCGATTTTAATAGAATAATAAAATTTAACTAGTTGAAGAGCAAATAATGTACTTCACGATCACCGTAACTTTAAACGTCTTCGATCAACTATTTCGTTTACATGCAGTTGCGACAGTAATTGACAATCGACAATGATAATGAAAAAAGTTCCTTGTCAGAAGTAGCAACGTTCACTACTTCTCATATGTATAAGAACGAAAGTATGCGTAGTATGTAAGCTTATGTACGACAATGATTTGCCTAACTTTGGCTTTGATTACATTCAAAATGATCAAAGAAACTTGACGGGTGCCACGTCAACGTACTAAAAACAAATTGTGTTAGATAAGGTTAAAGATAATTTAAAAATTACGACTACAAATAGTAGTAATTTACGTAACAAGTGTCCAAAAGTACATCATAGCATAACGAACGCTAATGCGACGCGAAGCCGCACGGCCGAGCGTTGCATGTGAATGAGTTATGCTATGAAATCTTCGACGAGAGTAACGTACATTATTTTTTGTGTTGCCTTTTTAACTGAATTTCGAGAGTTTTTAAATGACTTTTCCACCTGTCGCATACTCGTTCTAATATAATAATTGACTTTGAACACTTAGCTTTATGTGGATTTTTAATTTTCATATTGCCACACTTTTTTCGCCCATTACGTAACTACACTAACGAACGAATATTGGCGTTTCCGATGTTGGCAACACAAAAAATAAATTAGTATGATCTACACTTCAATTAATTAAAACAAGTAATACAATGACTTTCAAATAAACATATGCTGAAAGCTGACTGATAATTGTAAAATTAAATACAATTAAGAAATTATACGATACTGAAAGACTTTTAGAAGGTGTGATCGTAAGGCTTCCGGAATTTATTAGATGAGTATCCCCATCAACGAGGAGACAATGATGATTCCCACAGATTTATATCCGTGTGGTTGCTCCACAAAACTGGCTAAACGGTTAGATAAATTTAAAGTAACGTGATGATGCCATTTTATAATTTCTTTTTATACCTGAGAACGCCACGCAATTAACAATTACATTGAACAATTCTTCATCAGCACATTTTCTAAAAGTATAATAGAAATAACCAACAAGGAAAATTAAGCAAAAAGAAGAAGTACTTACAATGTGACGGAATAGCGCCTTGATACTAACAACATTCCCAGCGACCTCAAGTACGTAAATGGATTCCTTTCTGACTCGCGGTTCTTCCACCCGTAAATGTTGAAAACGATGCACATTAAAAGTCAGTGTAGGCGACAAACCAGTGTAGGTGTGAAGTTTAATTAAAAATATTTGTTTCAGAAAATACATAAATAACGGCATGTAACAAGATTTAATAATAAGTAATACCAACATTTTATTTTTGGTGTTTTTTTAATTTAAAAAAAAAGTATATAATTTTACAAAGAACAACACAAAAATATTGTACGTTACTCTCAACAAGTTTTTCATAACATAACTTACTTACGTGCAGCCTCGCGTCGCGTTAACGTTCGTTATGCTATGCTGTACTTTTGACGCTTGTTACGTGAATTTCAACATTTAAACTCTGCACATAATAGCATTAAATTTACTATGGAGTTAGAACATAACAGTCTAGCCTTTCTTGATGTACTGGTGATAAAGAAAAATATCGGAAAATTGGGGCATTCCGATTATAGACAGGAAACGCACACTAATAGATACTTAAACGTCAAATCTCACCACCACCCAGTACAGAAGAATACTGTTTCACATACTTTAAGTAAAAGTGTGTCAGATAATGAAAATCTACAAAAGCAAAAGGAAACACTGTTGGAATCCCTACAACAAATGGATATCGGTTCAAAAAGATCCAGAACGCATGGAAAAGAGCAATAAACCCAAAAATCAAAGAAGACTTATCACCTCTTACTAGCACCGTTTATTTACCATACTGTATGTGTTAGACAGACAAAATAAGCAGGGTGCTAAAGAAACATAATATCAAAACTGTTTTTACGATTAAGGATACCCTGAACATTTGGTTTACATCTGCTAAAGACAAACAAGGGGCTCTAAAACATGCCGGAGTTTACAAAATTCTTTGTTCCTGTGGATCAAGTTATATAAAACAGACGGGACGCTCTATTGAAGCTAGGCTAAAAAAACATATGGCTGACTGCAAACACCGCAAAGTTACAAAATCAGCAGTGGCAGAATACGTGTGAAACCAAGAACACACGCTAAACTTTGACCAAACTAAAGTGCTGGCTAGAACTCCTTTCAAATTTCCCAAACTGATTCGCGAAGCTGTGGAAATAGAAAAACATCCGTGTAATATGAACCGAGAAAACGATTTAAGACTCAGAAAATCTTGGCTACCAGTAATATATCCTCTAAGACAAAGATCAACCTTCTTGGAAAGGACACAAACACTTACTCCGAGTAATAACGTAGTCAGTCAATTACGCTAATCGCTAATGATATACATATTGTTCACTTACACTTTTTCTTTTAGTGACATTTACCACTCTGAAAATGCAAGCTACAATTTCTTGCAAAACGTCAGTTTGTTTGGGTTCACGAACGACAATACAGCAAAGGCCAAATTCCTCTTCTTGCTTTCGCTTTCAATGAGGCAATGAGGACTAAGCCTAAAAAGTCTGGGTGTTTAACTACGACGTGGTCTAAACCGAAAGTCGCTTATAATCATAAACAAAATAACCGCGAAAGCTTGAGACTTTAAACAATTATTAATTTCAGGGGTAGTTTGACCTGTAACCCGAAGCAGTTTGCGAGCGAGAAACCTTACAATTTTTACACAAGAATTCAATAATATTCATTTAAATGTTGAGAGACTGATTTAGTACGGTACATGACATGAACTTACAGATTAATCTACAAAGAGATTACGATAGTGGTGTTATACGACGCAAGATTTTAACAAGGACCGCGATGAGGACTGGCGTTGCCTCCGTAAAAATATAGTCAGACCTGTAATTGTCTGTAGCGGTTTTCCATACCCCACACATTTTTTTGTCTGTAGAGATAATGAACAGATTGTACAATTGAGAAAATTTTCATGATGACTTCACCTTTCTATAACTAATATTTCTACATCTTTGAGGGTTGGATACGAGTATAATACGTATTGGAAAAAATTTTTGCAAAAACAAATTACGAAATCAATTTAAGGGAAACTATGCGCAGTCGTTTACTTTCAGCGATCGTATGTATAATAGGGGTTATTTGTGATAACGCCGTATGTACGTGTTTTTTTTGGTTAGGTTTTAATTGAGTTTGAGGTAACGCTAACAGGATGTACTAGCTAGTCCATACTGGAGGAAACTGATTGTACGTATTACATTTTTAGTGTAATTCTTAATAGTTTGGTGGTCAGGCGACAATACTTACATGCTAAGTTGTAACGACAATTAATGTTAAAATCTCTTTGTTGTGTCACATATTATTATACGGTGTGCTTTGATTCTCTAAATCTTTGATTTTCGTATCTTTGTGCTTTAATTTACGAATGTAAAGTCATTCATTTTCTGAATATAAAAGTTAGGCTGACTAGGTCACTTTGCGGTATCACGTGTTTTGCAGTCGACGATGTAACTTATATTTTGTCTGTGGTACCAACTTACGTGCTAGTGTTTATATTTATATTAATAAACATATGTAATTTTTTTCCTATGTCTAACGTGATCTACTGTCTGTGATAAAATAAATATTATGTTATTACTTCTGTTTTGTCATTTGTTCAGTTTTAGCTGCGGGTAGATTTAAACGGTGTCTACCACCCCTTTAAGCGTAAATTATCCAACCAACGTACGCCATTTTGGTGGTAAAATCCATTAAATTAAAAATGTAATGTTGCCTATACGACAGGTTTTAAAATGTAAGTAAAAAACCTAAATTATATGTTGAAACCAATCTAATGGATTTAATGCAAATACAAATTAATAACAGAATAATAAAAAAACACTCAATAACAGTAAAAATGATAGTAAAAGCTCTAAGAACAACAAATAGCAAAAAAACAGCTAATTCAACATCTATTTAATAACATTCTAAAAACGTAAACCTAAGTTAAAATACAAGCATAACAATCTCAATCTATAAAAAGATATAACCGAAAAATTACAGAAACATAACCATACTAAACAGTACATTAAAAGTATTTATCAATATAATACAGAAGAAATTCAGTTTACTAATTCTACTAAGAGATTAACAATAGGAATTTGTACAAAGAAAGTCGACGACGGATGCCGTGTTCATTATCAGAAATGTAGAAAAATTATTATGAGAGCAAAAGAAAACCGAATGCAAAAAGAGGAAGGCTACGTAAACATTTAATTAAAAGTTGGGTGTTAACGTCGGAAGAACAATAAACTTTTAGTCAAATTCAAGTTTCCACGGGTTGTATTACAATAAAATTTTCCATTCTGGATAATTCCCGTGTTGTCGTTATCACACAAGCTGAGCTTACATCATCTTCAGAGCTTGAAACAAAACTTAGTTTTGTTCCGGGCTCTACAGATGTCCACTGTGACGTGTAACAAAAGCTGAGCTTGTGTGATAACGACAATACGAAATTATTCAAAATGAAAAATTGTATTAACAATAAACTTGGTTAAAAAGCCAAGATAAGACTAATAAAAAAACAAGAAAAAGAAAGAAAAATAAGAAAACATTAATCAGTAACATAATTATGTTACTAACATCATAGATCTGTCAATGCATTTGTGGAAGTACAGTAGAATGTTCTTCTACGGCTGAAAAGGATCAAAAAGGCAAAACAACCGTCCAGTGGTTTACTCTGCTGGTATTTTCACATTGGCATTGACATTGTTTACCTTATAATGTCATAGGTTGTAGTTTTACTTCGCGGTTTTTCAAAATTTAATTAAATAAATCATTACAAAACAAGCACAAACTGCTGCAAACTAATTAAATTAACTTTGAACACGTGTTTCGACAGCGAAGCTGTCATCATCAGTGAACTGATGCTACCTATTCTAACTAGTTTTATTTTTCGTTTAGAAGGGGCAAAACAGACCACTTAATATTGATATGATGCTACCTACTTTTAACTTATCAAATTATCGATAATTGGTTTTTTATTTTTTTCATGTAAACAAAAAAAAAACAAAAATAAATCGTGTGAAAAAATTGATTTTAATTTTTAGAAAAAGCAGCTTCGCATCATCTCAAGCTGAAAAACTTGTTTTTTTCTTAAAAGATGTGTCTCTACACCTAATTTACGCTGACTAAGTTTCATAATAGTAATTTAACGAACAAGTTTGTTAATGGTAGCAATTTTTAAAAAAATGCATTTTACAAAGCGGCTTTAAATTTGTATTTCGGTAACTCTCAATTAATTATCAGTATAAGTAGAAACTTATATTTTAAAAGATCACGTACTGCTTACTGTGCATATAAAATTTTAAAAAAATAGAGATTGTGTTAACACTGTGTATATTGTGTATTGATTTTATAAAAAATGTTACTATGTTATATAGTTTTCCTTTATGCATTTTATTATTTTTAACTTTTAAATAACAAGATTTTGTTTTACTAAATACTACATAAATATACACAAGAATTCTAAATAATTCAACATGCAAAAAACACCTATTAGCTAACCTCAGTTTCTATGGTATTAGAACTCTGTTATAATTCAAAACATGTCCGGTTTTTGTTAAAACACCATCTACCTATCCTAACGTGTCTAAAAGGAAATTAAACGTTAACGCTTTTATGCCTTAATGCCATAAAATAATAACATAGTAATATGGGTAACAAGCAAAATCACTTTCAGACTTCATCTACGCTACTTGTGCTTACGTTATTCACTACACAAAACTATACATCAATGATAATGCTTGGAAATGATTTTAGTTAATCCAAATTACATTACATTTATGCAGGGTAAACAGAAAATTAATTCGACGAACCAAATTTTCAATCAGAATGTAAAACGTATTTACAGTAACTACTAAAAAACTAGTTTAACTCAAATAGAAGTGTTAATTAAAATTATGTTCAATCACTCGCCGACGATAACCAATTTGCTTTAGATTTGTCCAAACTATTGACAAGAAGTTTTAACATACGGTGATTGATTATGAAGCACCGCAGCTTAATCTTAACACAATAGAATGATAATTCAATTTTTTTTAATTATTGAGTTTTAAAACAAAAAATCAATAAATATTTGAAGCAAATAACATTAGAATTGAAATATAATTTTGTTTGCTTAGACACAGTGTTATCACCATGGAGAAGTGTTTGTAGAAAATAAGATAACTTCTAGCTAATTTTTTTGTTCTAATAACACTATAATATAATAACGATGTATTTTCATAATAACAAATTTGTTTAACAAATAATTACAGTGAGAATTCATTTACTTTCTACAAAAAAACCACATTGCTTTTACATCTAAAAGCAGTTATGTTATCGTTATATAACACTTCTTATAAGCAACCGCAATTCAATGCAAAACTTTCTAATTTAAAATTTTAATTAAACTCAAAGTAAAGTTAAACCAAATAAATATTAAAAAACAAACCCTTGTTAAAAAGAAAACAAAAAGCCTTACACCAAAAACATTGTAAAACAAATGTTGTGTGGTTTTGAATTGCTAAATCTGAAAACAATGTTATGATAAAACGTTCTTATTAATTTAAATTTTAAATTGTTTCTACAAAATATACACAAAAGCATTATTTTGCAAATGTTTAACAAGAGTTTCTACTACATATAGTTTACAAATAAATATTTAAATATGCATTAGAACAATAACCTAAAGAATAAGACGATTGTTATTACTACTCAACCGTATTAAGGATAATTAAAATAGTATTTGTGTACCAAATTATTTTATTTATTAAATGTTAAAATTAACATAACATTTTATTTTACATAAAACTCAAAGCAATATTCAAATAAAACAGTCAAGAATATTAATCGCATATTATCAAACGAATTGGTTTTTAAGTTTATTTGCAGATCGCATATTATTAATTTTTGGGATTTTCTTATAATTTTACAATTTTACCTACTAAACAATTGTTTTATTTTTTTATAAACGCTAAAGTAATTTTTAAGTAATGGAAAGCAATTGCTAATAGGAATTTTACATAACCTTAATGTTACCTACGTTTATTGTTATGGTTTCTCTTCCACGATTTTATTGGTTAGAAAAAATCTGGAAAAAATCATGCAGTAATAGAAATTCGTTGACTTCATTGGTTCAAAGTAGACCGGTACTAAGGGCTATTACTGGTCTATTTTTGATACATTAACAAACGATTGACCAAAAAATAATTTGATAAAAATTAACTAATTAAACGTTGCTCAAGATTATAATATCTTTACTACAAGAATGTTCTACAATGTTCTACATTTAAAAAAAAATTTTTATAGTGATAGTAATATCACTCTGAAAAAAGTAATATGTATTTTAACGATTACTCTTACTAGATGTTATAGAATGCAGAAAAGTGACATGACTAAGATTTATATATAAAAAAAGACAAAAACAATGCGGATTACATTTTGTAAATTCTTCAATGATCAAGATGGTTATGGAAAAAATGATTAAAAAAGCTGTATGCCATATAAGGAACTACCAAAAAAATAAATTCAAAAACAGGCAAAAAAACAAATTTCAACTCAAGGAAAGAGCAAGAGCAAGAAAAACAAAATTTACTTAAAATAAGCAAAGATTACATAAAAGAATGTCAGTTGTAATAAATATGGTTTCATACATAAATATAACAAATTTTACAATAAAATTAATGGAAAAAACAGTTGAAAAAATGTACAATAAAAAGTTAGAAAAATTGATGGATATTTGCATTAAAAAATTAATTTTATACGGACTAACACAGTTGAACTCAAAAAATCAATTCAAAAGAATTTTTTTTTTAAATGCAATAAGAAAAAACAAAAAAACATAAGCAAAAAATTAATGAAATAAATCAACATTAAATCACAGTAGAAAGAGAAAATAACAAAGCAAGATTTATATTAAAAAAGATACTAAAATTAACCAAAAAGAAAAACAGAATGAAACAAACCTAGCTTACAATAAATAGTATAGCGGAGGTAGAAAATACAATGAAGAGAAAAACTGTGATGATATTATTAAAAAAGTAATAAAGAATTGGAAAAACTGTAAAAGTAAACCAGAAACCAAATAAACATAAATTAAAAAATGAAATTTTGAGATTTGAAAGAATTAATAACAAAATACTACCTAGACGAAAAATAAAAATTACAATAAAAGTGAAAACCTTTAACCAGTTAGAATCACTGCCTTAAAGAGGAACATAAAAAAATCAATTGCAAATAAAACATGCTAAAGATCTAGAAGAAAGAGCCCATAAAAACATTTAGAAAAAAGTTGAGACATTTTAAGTATCTAATACTGATGCTTTTAATCCCGAAAACTAATTGGAAAAGAAAATTTGTAAGCAATAAAAGTTAGGCACTTCCTTACCGAATTGAGGATTCTTTTTATTACATGTCCATGAAAAATTTACTTTATAAAAAAAAACGATTTAGAAAATAAAAAAATTACTTTTTTTTTATAAATTACTTTGTCAAATTATTTAATTTAAAATAAAAAAACAAAATACAAAAGTAAAAAATGTTTTATAATCATTAGCCACATTGTTTAAATTACAAATGCAAAACGATTTACAAAAATGCTTTTTAAAAAAATTATTTAACTTGTAATGTATGTTTGTTTTGGTCAAATCTTGTAAGCTGAATTAGAACCACTTCCTCTTATCCTACGGAGTTGAATGAATGTTTACGAGTTGGTTTAGTTTTAATTACAATGCATTTTTGTAATAAGCATGACCTGAATGAACATCTAGGATTAACTCCAGATAAAGAAAGAACCAATTTCTCTTACCTAACAAAGTTGAATTTTTACGTGTTGGTTCAATTCATGACAATATATTGACATGTATTTTTAGTCTAACAAAAACTTAAAATAAATTAATGATAAAAATAAATTTTTATAAAACAGACTATTATTTAAATGCTCTAAGAAGTAGAAAATAATCTTTATATTTACATACGTAAACCTTACACGTTTTTAAATCATATAATTTATGTAACGTAATAAATTTATAGGTTTGATTTAATTTAAAAACTATTTTTTACTTTTTAGAGCATTTAAATAAAAGCTAGTTTTTCAAAATAATTTTTTTTATTATTAATTTGTTTTAAGCACTTAAAATCCTGAGAAAATCTAGTACAAAGTTGCATAAACAAAATATTATCTTAAAAATATATATAATTCTAAATGAATTGTATTAAAGCTTAAAACACATATGACATAAATACATTGTATATATAGTAACTATATATAGTGTTAACTTTTAATTAACTATAAACTTCATTATAACTAAGTGGTGGAATCAGTTTTAATATACTTTGTTATAGGATTATCAATAACGAAGAGATTTAGTAACAATTAAATTTAATACCACATTGGTGAACATAGGTAAGCTTTATCCAAAAGTTGTTCTAAAGATTAATTTCTTAGTATACTCAAACCTAACAAAGCTAGATAACTTTATACAATTCTAACTGTAAAACACGAAAATTATTGTGCAGCTAATCTCAAATATAAAATGTACAACTTGATAAAACTAAAAATGATATTTTTAAAAATAACAACCTAAAATTTTATAAATAAAACGTCCTTTATGTTTTAATTCAATGTATAAAATAAAACATACAACTAGAAACAGATCTATCAA
The DNA here is from genome assembly GCA_035610365.1 of Aquatica leii. Lineage (NCBI taxonomy): Eukaryota > Metazoa > Arthropoda > Insecta > Coleoptera > Lampyridae > Aquatica > Aquatica leii. Next base: position 40,662,467 of record CM069433.1, on the reverse strand, counting down.
ATTTTTTTTATAAGAATTAACTGAATCTTTAATACTAAAATTACAATTTTGAATTTATGTTTATAAAAGAATAAATTATATAAGTTTTTGTAATAACCAAAAACTAAACATAAATAAAGCAATAAATCAGTGTCAGTGCAAACCCAGAATTTTTGCAACCATACAATTTTCTTATAAATCAAAGTTGTATTACAATAAAAAAAAAACAATAAATACATTTCAAATTTAAAAAAAGGCTTAAATTTAAAATAAATTGAATTTAAAAAAAACCTAAATTGAATAATAAACTTAGAAAGGAAATTTGGCAGAAAATTTCACGCATGAAAAATAGAGTAGGTAACTGATCAATATTTCAAATACCTCTGTTTGAAAAACAGGGTAATTGAATAAATTATGGTAAAAGTTTAATCTAGTGAATAATTCAATGTTAAAAAAATATACAAAATATTTATTTAAAATAAAATTGACCGGTTGACAAGTAGGTATCTTTTATAGTAAAAAACAAAATTTTATACAAATAATCACATTTCTAAATAGTGATCCATCTTTTTTAAATTCGAAAATTTTAATATTTCACCTCTCTAAATGATTTTAGTAGATAAAAAAATAATTTTTACAATATATGGGAATATATAAAATTATTAATATGCTGTTGCTTTTCATATTTTTTAAGATAACGTTTATACAAATATCTAACGCTTTATTAAACAATTTATATTCAACAATAAAACAGCGTAAAATGATAAAAAAAATTAAATAAATGTATGAAAAAACTCTTGTGTTAGTTTTGGTTTTGTTTAAAACTATAATTATTTTGAAAGTATATTAAATTTTCTACAATTTTAGAGTAAATTGGTTACAATAGGCCTAAGAATGTCCGAGATATGACACTTCAAAGTTCATCAATGCCAGTTTTCAAGTTTTAAGCTATATAATTGGGACAAATCTTTAAAATAAGAATAGAACAGAATTTATAGTTTTCTATATTATCATACGTGGTATTTTTACCACAGGATGGCGTTCCAAAAACATTTTAAAAAAGAATTTATTCATTACAATAAAAAATTTCTAGTTTTATTCAAACAAAGTTTTTTAATAATGGAAAAAGAGTTTCTTGTAAAAGGTTCATATTGTCAAGAGGAATTGCTAGAAAATATGGAAAAGTAACCGGAAAAACACGTTTTAACTTTGTTTAAACCGCTTAAAAAGGCCTATGTTTAAGATACTCTTTAGCCTCCATGTCCTCCTGAATTTTTTCATCTCGATCAACTTCGTTATCTGGAGGGCTGTCAGGATGTACAAGCAGCCCATCGACATCATCTTTAGGGATAGGCACTATGCTGTTAGAACCCTACCGTATTCAAGCGGATCGATAACCATACCAAGTCTCTTCTGCATCTGGTGGTAGATTCTAAGTGAGCGGAACCTGGCAGCGTCTTGAGTGAGGAGCAGTCTGGAAAAGTTGAAGTTTGTCTAGGTTGCAACGTTTACAAAGAGCTGATATTGCAAGTCATTGAGGCTTTTAATTGAGTTATTTCTACCATACGGCGCAATAAGAGTTTGCTCTCTTGCAATGGCTACGTCGTCAGGTGTTATATGCAAATTGGAAAAAACAGCTGCGCTCTTTGAGGTCTGGATTCAATAAATTACTTTAAGCAACTTGAACTTTCAAAATGACACTCACTAAAAGCATGAAAGCAAAAACATGACGGTCAGAAGTAATTAAGGTGGTTGAGTAGAGAATATTTGTCGTTTTACCTTTTCCACGCTTTCTATGTGTGAGACCAGTGAGGCCATTGAGGATTACCAGTAAATATATGCCCTCATCCACAATAGCCATTACTTCAAAATTAGAGGCGTTTACAATACCTGTAGTGACAATCAGCATTTTCTTCAGTCTGAACAACGTGAATGTTTTTGGTTTCTATCTTTGCTTTTAGTAGGTGAATGAATCGCACTTTGTTTTTATTATTAGATAAAGTTTTTTTTTGTGAAATCAGGCATCAAGAGCGCTTTTTGTACTATTTTTTTTTAGCTTTTGTTGTATATCCGGCAAACACTACTGCTGTGAGCGGACCATAACAAAATAATAAATATATCTAGTAGATATCCAGTCAAATAAGGATCAGTTGTCTCTTGCCAACAGTCGCAGTATTAACAGCAGAAGAAAAATATACTGCTTTATTTTTCTTTTGAATTTGACATTTTTTCTATTACAACTCCCAACATCGCTTTCTTGCCAATATCTCTAGGTGATAAAGTAACTAATCACACAGCTTCTCTGTATCCGCTTCATCTCGAGTGATTCGTAAGGGTCTCATTTCTACATGCTGCTCAGTTGTATGTGCATTAACATTGCAAAAATCCTCAATCCCAGCACATATATTTTGCAAATATATCGTTCCTAATGTCTATCGGGTGAGCACTGTATTAGTTATCGCACTACCCCGGGTCAAACCTTTTTATTGAACACATGAGTACCTGCTCTATAGTCATGTTTGTCCAAAAACCATACCAGAACTTTTCAGAACGCCCAACGCTGAAAAATCCGTTGGTGGTAAATAACCGGCATTCACGGGAATACATATTGTGTCTAAATTTTAAAAATCCTGCAGATACAGATACGCACATCTGGCATAAAAGAAGTGGCTTGTAGCATGGAAAAATGGAAGCATTTTTTGTATGACCTTTAGATGCAAGTGCCAGTCTCCTATTTGCGCTCTGCTTAGTTGAATTAATATCAACAAATGTTTCATTACTTAAATTTAAATATTATTGAACTGTTTGAGAAATATTACTGATGGTTTGAGGCTAATATATGTAGATTAAAACTTAATAACTAGCATTGATGGAAGATTTGACGAACTTTGAAGACATTCATGCCTATTATAATCTATTTCGTCTAAAATTGTAATAAATTTGATCTTTAAATATTTTTTAATTAATTAAAAATTATTATAGTTATTCTTTTAGGGCCAAATTTGACTAAATTAAAAAAAGTTCAAAATTTGGCAAGTTTAACATTTTTTAATAGAGCTATATCTCGGAAACTATTAAGCTTACAATAACCATTTTAGAATCTTAGATTGTAGTAAATTTATGTAGGTACTTTTAAAATAATTATAATTGTTTTTTTTTGAACAAGTGCTGCTTCAGCGCCAAAATTGTCTAAACGTAAAAAAAGTGTAAAAAGCCGGCAATTTTTACGCTTTTTGGAGGTGATTCAAAACGTCGAAAAATTAGATTTGACATCTCAGTACTATGACATACAATATAAAAAAAGAAACCCATTTTATGTAAGGCAAACCCCGCTTTTGATGACAAAGTTACTGTGCTGTTATACTTTTATCGCATAATGAAGTTCTCAGTTCTCGTGTTCTTTATGTCATTAATTTCATTTGTTATCAATTGTTTAATTCTTTCTCTATTTGATTTAATTTTTTTCAAAACTTTAACTATAGTTCGTCTTGTCGAAAAAGAAACAACATAGGATTACTATTGGTTTGTTATTTTTTTACTTATAGTAATAGTATAGACATCCCTTTGCCAATATTTTTATATTGACTTAGTTTTTTACAAAGTTTTAAATAAAAAAATTGCGTTTTTTGCATATGGTGCATTCAACCATGCTTTCACAAGATTTACAAAAAAAAGATGATCTACAATAAGTCAACCTATGTATGAGTTATGTTTGTGAAAATACTTTAAAGACCTTTGTCTTTTAGATTATTTGAATTTCTTTGTTACCTGTATGTTAAGGCAAACAGTTTTATAGTTGTGATTGGCCTGATAAAACTTATAAAAACCTAGCGACAGATAGCTAATCAAATTTATTTTTTAGAAAAACTTCTTTTTGAAAGAAATCGAGATGAATAGTTTTTGAAGAAACTATAACCGTGACCACGTAATAAATAAAAAAAAAATAAGTAACTCTTTATTATGGTAAATTTAAATTGATCCTGAAAAAAAAAATAAAATAAATTGCTTAATAAAACTCTGTGCCCCAGGATGAAGATTGCTTAATGAGCGTAATCATCCCGTAACGCCAGTGCCGCATAAAATATTTTATTTTAACAACTAGTTTAGTTTCTATTTAACTAAATCTACAAGTATAGTTTAGAACAATACATAGTTTGTCGTTTAATTATTTATTTGTCAAATTAATTTTACAATTACAATAAATGTGCAAAAGTTGCCCAAATATATGGAAACATTTGCAAAAAAAAATAAAAAATTGTCTAATGTAAATCTAAACAAAATATGAAAAAAATTCATTTTTGAGTGCGTAATGAGAAGGCATAATATCCATAAACCTCGCTTATTGTTAAGATTATGTTTACGGATCTTGTATCCTAAGCATTATGAATAAATCATTTATTTATTCTTTCGTCATAATTTACTAATAATACCTAGGACACAAGATACGTAAACATATACATGACATCTAGGGCATAATGAGAGGGCGTTGTATATTCATTACACCCTCTTATTTCGCACTCAAAAATTATGATTTTTTCATATTTTTGTTTAGATTTAGATGATTACAAGTTTTCGTTCTCTCATTACTTTGTCAAAAGTGATGATATTCGTTATTATTTAGTTTGGACAACTTTTCTATTTGTTTTTGTGCATTTTCACACGTTTAGGTATAATTCATTATGATCGTAAAATTAATTCTGACAAATAAAAGATTAAACATCAAATTACTTACTGTTATAGACTATTAGATATATTTATAGATTTATTAAAACTAAAATAATTGTTTAATTTTGGTTTTTGTAATATGCAAGTAAAAAGTAAAATCTTGTTTGCACCACTGGCGTTACTAGATGATTACGCTAATCGAGCAACATACATCCTGTATCACGTTGCTCTCCAAGCATAATCAACGTAAAAACGTTCTTAAATAGCTAATATTAGTAGATTGTTCTTGGATGAATAAATAAAAAACCAACATTTTTAAAACATTTAAATAAATATTTATTTAGACCATATGAAGAAGACACTTGATAAAGTATTTCTTTTTAACATTTATTGCAAAATTGTGACCGTTTTAATTAAATTACTCGTATTAGATGCCGCAGTGTTACAACACAATGCTTTTAGTTCAAAAATTGGCAAGGTGGGTTATCGACATTTTTCATTTCAGTTAAAAAAAAGTAAAAATTTTCCATTCTAACGGATTACTGGCGCCAATAAATTATAATTTCCTATTGCTATTTTTTTTGCGCAGTTGTTGCCTAGATTGTCTTATGTGTCTTTTAGAAGCTGTTTTTATTAAGTTGGAATGTTTTTAACACTTTGTTTCAGTCGCTCAGATATTTAAAAAAAACATTTTGAAAAAAAATTAGAACAAAAGAACTGAAACGATTTTCATTACCTAAATCATTTTGAAAAATCACATAAACGAATTTTGGTAGTTAATAAATTTTAATAAATGTTTGTGATTTTGAGTCAATTAACTATTTAAAATAATTAACATGCAATTTTAAAGTACCAACTAATAAGCACCTATTAGTAATCATGTAATTATTTTCACGATCGTCTTGTTGTATTGAATTTTCTTGTTATTATTCTTAAAGTTAGTTGGGATCAAGGATAAATTGTAGCACAAAACTAATAAACGGTATAGATAATTACAAAATTACAGCTTTACGAATTTAAGAAACTAATATTATTTGTTCATAATACACGTACAAATATTTTTTTGTGATTTCGTCCGTTTTCATTTATTTTGCAGCGCAAAATAATTTATGAATCACACGCATTGGAAGTGTTTTGCGAATATTTGCAAACTAACACTTTCTGAAACAGTGATATAAATAACTATTATTGTACAATCTGTAAAAATTAATTTTTTTGCTTAAAGATTTTTTAATCATATGTGAGAATTCAGTATAACATTACATTCTACTATAATATAAAATGGATGAAAAACTGATTTAAAATAACAAAAAATTCATACGGAATTATAAAGTAAAGAAATCGATGACATGATCATTGATTATAAAACTGTTACAAACAATAGATACTGCAATGCAAAATTAAAAAAAAATATTTGCTCATAAAATGGAACTCAATAAATTTAAAATTTAATAATTGCCGGAAAAAGGATAGTAAAAAAAAACGATTACAGTGTAATAAAAAACTACATATACTATTTTAAGAAATAATTAAATAAATTGTTAATATTAGTTTACTGTAGTCCTAGACAAATTTTGGTACGTGTTTTCAACAAGCTACGTTAGGTAAATATAGTTGATAGATAGTTTGTAAAAGCGGAACGGTCGGAGAAATTTTATGTTATACCCGAGATTATAATGGCAAACCCTTAAAGTAAAATCTTAGCACCGTGACCAAACTTTACGGTAACCCAACGTTAATAATTATGCGTTATTAAATTGTTTTCGTGCGCAATACAATGACGCAAAAAAGTGACAAAGTGTTAATAATTTATATACAAAAAGTAATTTAATTTTTAATTAAGTACTTTATAGTTAGAACAAATGACAATAAACTAAAAAAAATTTCTTAAAAGAAATAAATTTATTTTATTATTATTTAGTTAAATTAAAAAGAAACTGGTTTGATCATCACACGACTTTCTTATACGGAATTTCAAGATAATTTTATTTTCAAATCGAAGAAAAACATCTAAGTCAAAAAAATTGTAATTTTTAACGTATCTTGCTTTTTCTTCCAGATATAAAATTTTTTCCTAAAAGAAATCGTCGCAATCAGGATTCGAAACTAGATTATATTTGGAATTCATTTTAAATTATAAATTAAATATGTAATAAACTGTTAATGCTAGAAAATGTTTTTATTTGAATAAATTGTTAGGAAGAAGTATCTCTATAAAAACCTGTAGAAATAATTTGGTTAATTTACTTGTACAAATGTACAAAATTATATAAGAAAAACTGTTAAAAATTCCGGGTACACCCATTTTCGGTTTCTATATCAGACTCATTTTTTGATAGAAGCGAGAGAATATAAAAAGCCAGCTCCATACCAAATTTCAACTTATCGTGGGTACAATGTTACACACACAGACACACATACCGACACCCAACATTTTTTTGTTAAAAATAAATTTTTCTGATTCAGGAAACTTAAAAACGTAAAATTCTGCAGAAAAAAATTTTTGCAAAAAAATTATCGTTATACTTTCCTTATAGGAATGTAAAAAAGAAATGTATAAATGTACATTATTGATGTAGTCAATATATCAGTCCAAAAAACGATTCTAACAACAATAAAACTAAGCTGTTGATAATTTTATAAGTGCACGTTTTACCGATGTAGTAACTTTACTCTAAATGTCACGATTATGGTTTTGAGATAGTCTCATAACTGTGACTATAAGAGTAAAACATAGTTTTTTTTGTTAAAAGTGTTTATTTGATCTTTAATACCTATGAAGTGTCATTAAAAGATTCCAAAAATAAATTGAAATAGTTTGTTAAACTATTCCTTTATTTTTTTAGAAAGTACTTTTTTTAATAATAAATAGCAATTTATGTCAGGAGAGTTATTTTTTGTGTTGTTTTTGCCAAATGAAATCTTATTTTTTTACATTTAAAAAGAATGGTACAAAAAATATGACCAAATGAATGTTGATACTACATTTATTACTACTTAAATCTGTCAATCAATTTAAAATCTTAGCGTAGTAGGAAAAGCATATAAATAGATTTTTTTAAGATGATCGAGAGGAGCTGGAAGAAATAAAAGAATGTTTTCTTACTAATAGTTAAGATAAAGAAAGGGGCTTGATGGAATTCCGATGGATGTGGTGAAATTGATGACAGACGATAATATTGACGCTATCAATTACCTATTTAATATCGGAGTAATCCCAAAAGACTGGTTGAAGTCCACGTTTGTAGCGAATCCTAAGAAGATCCACCCAAGAAAGTGTGACCGTTATAGACTAATATCTCTTATGAGTCATTTTCTGAAGACCTTTCTGAGAATAATACACGCACGTATAAGAAATAATGTGAAAAGCCCCCAGTTTGATTTTCCAAACGCTTTAATAACGCAAGAGGCGTTCTTTGAGCTGATAGTATTGTTGTAGAAATGTTGAGATCAGCGTAGAGACGTATGCTTTATTGACTACGAAAAAGCCTTCAATATTACACGAAATTAATTTGGATGATAAAGAGATAGCTACATACTCTCTTCACTGTTATTTAAGCTGTACTTGAACGGAGTCTTTAAAGAAGTCTTAGAAAAAAACGTAGAAATAAGGATGAAGGTTAACGGCGTATTGGTCATTGCATAAACTACTGATGATTTGCAAAGATTATTGGCTGCAATCAATACAGCTCATAAAAAATAATTGCGATACTGTAAAAAACAAAGTTATGCTATAAAACTTTTAATGCGAGAGAAAAAAAAATATAAAAACTTGAAAATACCAGAAATATAATGTTGGTCCTACATTTATTAGGAAATTTGTGAAATTAGTTTTAATATAATAATTGACTTTGAACACTTAATTTTATGTAAATTTCCACTTTTTACTTTGCCGTTCTAGAGCTTTTTTCTTTCATTACGTCGAATATTAACGCTCGCGATGTTGGCAGCAACGAAAATTTTTACAGTTAATTGTTATAATATTATAGGTTATTACCAAAAGGTGTTATATTGAAAACAGAAAGAAGTTTTTATTTTTATTTGTTTTTAATTTTCAAAACAGATCTCCTACAAATTTAATTAAAAACTGAAAAAGTAATTAGATGTAGTTAGGTACACTTATAATCATAAAAAAACCTCTTCTTTCGTTTTTTTTTTGTAATTAATCCTTTAGTACGTTTTTGCTATTTAAGCCGGCAGCTGGTAATTACTTACTTTGTTGTTAAATTAATTATGACGACACTTTTGCCGCATTTTCTTTATAGTAATTAATTTTTTACGTAAATGCTTGCAAATTTAAACATTGAACCTAAAAGGTACTTTATGCGTCATAATTAACAAAACTTTAATGGTATCATTTTCATAAAATAAAAATAAGGCTTTCTAATATTCCAACTTTTTATCTGTACCCCTAAAATAACCACAAATCCAGATGTTTGCCTCAAAATTACGAACTGTCACAAATAATAGTTTTAACGTTACTGAGTGACATCTTCCAATTTACTCTACAGAAGTTAACGTTAAAAATATCATAACGTCAGATGCTTCTGTTATATTTAATTATATTTCATTTTAAATCAAAATTTAAATTTATACGCTTTGTTAGACAGGCGATAAAAAATGTATTCAAATGCGTGTACTTATTGATTTTCTCAGCGCGACACGAGAAGATTAATTCCGCTAGTCTGTCACACAAAACGGGTTCAGATTATGTGGCGAAATCAGAGATTACTAGAATTAAATTACAAATTATCCGCACTGAATATTAATTACATTTGAAAATTGTAAAATTAAAAAAAAAATTTGTACAAAACTTTGTTTTTAAGCTTGAGAAAACTTTGATGCGACTAAAGCTTTAACCCAAAATAAATCTTAAAATAGTTTTAATAAAAAATAATTCTTTCATTTATATACGTAAAAGCTATTAACATTTGTAATACTAAATTGGTAATGCCCTAATTCCTTCATCTATTTGTGTTCTATTCTTAATATGTTAACCACGTCGATCTTCCTGCTTCATGAACCACAACAAGTTGCATCCTTGAGTAATTTTGCATTGAATTACTATTAAATGCATTTTATAAAAGAGAATGTAGTTAGAAAACACAGTAACTGATACGGTATCCTTTCGGTCATTTAAGCCTTAGCTGCATGCTTGTGGCTTCTATAAAGCGTCATCCGGTAAGCATAAATAAAAACCAAAACTAAATTAATTTTTTACGAATTTACGAGTCTAGACATGATACCGTTATACATAAGTAGAACGTGTAATTCACAACTAAAGCATGTTAATTTTGGCTATTCTTTGCTAAAACTGCAACAATATTAGCATGACCCAGTAGCATAAAAAATGAATTACAGTTATTTATAAGTTTAAAAAGTTTCGTTTACATTATTAACAACATTAAATAGCATTTTAACCTATGTCAAATATAAGGTTATAAAATATTTAAAATAACCCGATGCATGTATAAAAACTTTTGAAAAATTATTTATAACGTTAATAGTGACACATTTTAAAAATCTTATTTATTCACGTTTTTATAAAAGGAAAAAAAAATGTTGTTAATAAAAACAGAGCTGTTTTTATTTGTTTATTTTATAATTTGTACAAAAAAACATGTTCTTAATAAACTTAAGTTACGTAATTGATTAAGTTAACTATAAAGCCTTATTCCATTATGCCGCATTCGTCAGTAGCGCTTTTCCCCAAACGAGTATAAAGATAAAAGTAATTGCGTCAGCTGCGAAACTTAAATAAAATTAGAAACTTTGTTGTACAAATTATTGCAAAGATTATTCGTTTATTATTACTATTGAAGTAAGTTTAATACGTCTTTGACAAGGTTTCTGAACTCTCAATCCTATGAATATAATATTGCATAGTTAGCTTTCGTACAAATGCTTTACATATTTTGTGGTTCTTGTAATTACGCATTGAGTAAAATTTCTTCCTGACTGAAGAAAAAAGTATTTTTTAGAATGTACTAAAACAAGTTTACGACAGTACAAGAATTCTTAACTTTGTATCTAAATCAAATATAATGGGTTTTCAGCACGCAAATATGTAATAAAATTCGTTTAAAGCAACATAATCTTGTTTGGAAATTGGGAATTAATCTAATTTCGATATATGGATTACACCTCCAATTTAATTTGAACAACAAAAAGCTTTCTCAAAGGTTATTGTCCTAATTTATGGTTTCATTATTTCTACAATGTGAACTAAAACTGATTACAATCGCCTATGGTTTTAAACCAAATATTTACCACTGTTGAACAAAATTTTAATTAAAAAAAACCTACAAAATTAAATAATACAAAATGAACGCTTATATAATAGAATTCTGATAATTAGGCTTTTTTACACAATTTATACGTTTGTATGTCTATTTCTTTGCAGGAAACGGCTGATTCTCTTTAAATTGGTTTCTATTGTTTTTATGTTGGTAATGTATAAGCTAGAAATCTATATTTTTGTATTATAACCAAGGTCATAACTTTAATTAAAATGATTGTGTTCTTAGATATTGTTTGGAATAGTTGATCTACAAGTTCAGAATATGCGGGAGTTTTTCAGTGCGTAAATGTTTGAACTCACGAGTGGATCAAAATTATACGAACATATACTATGTATATTCATTTTTCTAATGTGTAGATTATTCTGTTGTTTCGTGTAAAATACCGCTACTATGAGAGTGTCAAAAAATAATATGTTATCAAGGTATGTCCAGTAATAATTTTTCAAAAAACTATCATCGAAAATGAGTCAATCAAACTAAAATAATGAAGAAATTTTACTACTGGTATCAGAAGGAGAGTCAAACCAAGTCCAAAGCAAAGTACGAAAAAACGTACCAACAGTTTTGTGGATGAAGAAATGAAGAAAGTGTGGAAGGGGCAAAGATAATCTAATTGAGTACTTTGTCGAAAAAGTTTGTATTATTTATAAAATGAATTAGCACTGATTTTAAACATTCTCAAATGAAAACTTTTAAAATTCCAAGACTATACTCACTGTACTCCATGCTAGGAAATAAATAAAAATGTGGATATTTCTGCATATAAAAAAATTGCTGGTTTACCTAAAACGCCAAAATGACGGCGGTTATGTGGCAAAAAATCATTAGTTTTATTAATTGATAATGTGAAGAAGTTTCTAGAATAAGCTCCGATGCAAGTTTTATGATTCTAAAGTGTTGAAAATAAAATAAAAATTCCAAAAAAAGTTAATACTTTGACTAAAGAACAATCTTTGACCTCTGAAACGTCAACATCAGTAAGAGTAAGTGAAGTAATAAATTAAGAAAATACGTTTTTAGTGACTTCTTTTAGAATCGATTGCTTTTCTAAGAACTTTAAAATTGTAAACGTTTTTAACAACTGCAGTAAAGAAAATCTTGATACTAAAAAAAAGCACAAAAATGTCGCGTCCCAACAAAACAAAAAATATTAGAATACTAACTAATATCTGTTTGAATCCTAATAAAGTAGAGCAAGAAACATCACTACTTTTAAAAATTCAATTTAATACACATTTTAATAAGCGATAAAATTTGTGAAGTGTTGGAATTGTCTTTGGCCATTTGCAACTCGCAAGATGAATGTACCAAAACGGAAAAACTTTTGGAAGCAGATAAAAAGGAAATTTGTGAAGACATGTCACCAAACAAATATTTTCTACTAAACAAGAATAATATTATCCAATCAGACAATGATACCAATTTTGAGCAATTTTTGGTTGAACATAACAAAGACTTCAGTTTTTAAAGAATTGAACAGTTTGACGATAATGATGAGAATTGCAACATTCTTACTGCAGAAATTATTCTGGCAGTCAAAGTGCAGTCAAGACCTTTTTGGCATAATATAACTATAGAAACTAGTAATATTAAGTAAAATGCTTAGAAAGACTCTTTAGATGCAGAATTAATTACCAGGAAAATGCTATTTCAAGGGAGGAAGAACACAATACAAAGGATGGGGAAGGTAGAAAACGCAGAAAAGCAAAAGTCAGGTTGAGCGATCTCAAAACATGGGAATACAATAAAAACAAAAAAGGAAAGGACTATTTTACTTAGAAAAAAAATTCTTGTTCAAAAAGATGAAAAACGACATAAACAGAGATGTTCTTGTAAAAAAAGCAACAACATTCAAGTTTCAAAATAAGCGGTAAAAAAGTTTTTGCAACGTAACTTGAAATGAAAGGAAAATATATGTTTTTAGCAAGGTAATGAAGAAAAAACTAAAAGAGCCAAGCATAGTAAAAAAAAATTAGGGCGTGTACTAGTGTACACATGTAAGAAGTGAAACTTTTTTATGGCCTTATTTTTCGCAAAATGATCTACATGCAACTTTTCAGAAATTGGTTAAATAAAGTTAAATAAATTTTAAACAAAAGGATTTTATTATCATAAACATGAATACAAATTTTTGTAAATCAATTAACTAATTTTTGTAGATTCAATTTCATATTTCAGTTACCATAAGCCATTAATTACAAAACAACAATTGATCATATCTTATAGCAACGTTTTGATCGTGTACCTTATAACCATCCGTTTTGTGACCTATAGTATGTGCCTCCGTGGCGCAATCGACTAGCGCGTTCGGCTGTTAACCGAAAGGTTGGTGGTTCGAGCCCACCCGCGGGCGAGCTTTTTATTTATTTTACTACCTTTGAACACCTTGTACAATTTGTATTTATTTAAAAATATTTTAGAATTTTATAATAAAAAATTAGTTAATTGATTTACAAAAATTAATAACATATTTCAGAATTTATACTCTATGCCAATTAATTGATGTTCATTAAATTAGCAGTCGTATTAATTAAAAATGTGAGGCGTAACGAAATAAGCGACATGCTCTCCCTACTGCGTTGGAGAAACTGAAAGTACTCTTCGTCTGAACCAACCGTGGTAGGGGCAAGAAAAAGATGGCGCGTAACCGAAAAACATCTGACGGCAAAAAATGTGACGCGTAAAATATGACGCTAAATTTTTTTCCAACGCCGATAAAGAAGTTTCACTTCAATAAAATTGATAGCAATACTTTGTGGATAAACGAAAAAGTTAGAGTATGTAAGACCATGTTTTCTAACACATTAGGTATGTCAGGAAGGAGGATTTTAAAATAGGTAAAAGACGACAAAAATGATACTGAAGAAGAAACTAGTAGAGAAACTAAAATAGAAAATTAAAAACATCTAAAAACTGCCGAGAAGAGGCTGAGTGTAAAGATTTTTTCAACCACCTACCAAAACTGGAATATCTATTGTCGTAAATCTACGACAAAATTATACTTAGAGCCTCAATGCAAGACCAAATTAGTTTTTACAAAGAGAACTGGTGCAAAAAAACGCATCTTGAACTTGTAAGTTTAACTCTCTTTAAGTCAGTTTTTGAGGCAATGAACTTTTCCATATTTTTGTTAGAGGAAAAGAAATGTAACCTGTGTGTAGAATATAGGACTAAAATATTCAGAAAGAAGAATATGATAGTAGTATTCTAAAAACAAACGAAAAGTGTAGTGAGAAAGACAAGATAAAACCTTGCCCAAAATTGAACGTTTCGGCACTTTATAATAAAACAAAATTAACTGCGCTAAGGTCAGTTTTCTCATCTTCTATACGTAATATTTAATAATTTAACAAATTGTTTAGTCACAATTTACGCTAATAAATAAAATGAATAAAAAAAGTGTTACTAACGAAAAAAGTACCATTTTTTTACGATCTTTGGTTAAAATGTGTCACTTTTCTCTCAAGTAGGTAAAAAAATTGTTTATTTTAGATACGAACCAAATAGTAAGAACAATACAATAGAAATAATATTTACATAAACCACTTTTTTACTTGACTGCAATATCAAAGTTACATTTGATTTTTAAAACTGTTTTAAATGAAAATACTGGGATTCTTTGTTAGCTATTTCTCACATACAGTGCAGTACATTTACTTGCACGTAATGCTAAAAATATAAAAAGATATTATTTGTGCTGCCAAACAACGTAAACGTCAATATTCGTTCGATAGTGTAGTTACGTACAGCGGCAAAATGTAACGTAAAAATCTACATGAAACTAAGTGTTCAAAGTTAATTATTATATTGGAACAAGTATGCGACATGTGAAAGTCATTAAAAAAAATCTTGAAATTCGGTTAACATTAGAAAAAAAAAACGATGTTAAATTTAATGTCAAATTTGACAGATTTAGTAATAAATGCAGTATCAACCTTATATTTCTGGTGATTCCAATAGTTTTTTTAATTTTTTCAAAAAAGATTGTAACTCGACTCGCATCGAAAGTTACATAGCGTTACTTACTCACATGCCAACGCTCGGCCGTGCGGCCTCGTATCGCATTGACGTTTGTTATGGTATGCTTTACTTTCGACGCTTGTGACGTAAATCACCATTCATTGTTTATTATTGTAGAACATTTTTCCGACGTAGCCCATATAAACGAATTGAACTTTTTTTAAGTAACAAAAATATTAAACTAAATGTAATGATATAGCTGATTTCTTATAGAATACCGTAGTTTCTTAATAGAATTGTAAAAAAAACATTACGGTGCTGATGAGTTTCAAAATAATTGCTTTTATAATGTAATTTTTTATATTTATATTATTTTTTATAAAAGTTGTGTTGATTGCGTTTCCAATTAGTACTTTGACAGTTATTCAATGCTTTATTGACATCCGTTATTATTTAAACTAATTAACTAGTATCATTACATGTGAAATATAGTTTATTATTTTTCTTTATTTTTTATTATTTGTAAAAACAAGAACAATATGAAAATATTGTGTTAATATTGAAATTAGTTAATAATAAAAAACAAAAAATATATTTTTTTAAGCTACAAGTAATAAAGTAGTATAATTAGAAAATATATAAATCAATATGAAAACGTGAAAATTAAGTATTAAAAATACAAGAGAGGAAATCATTAATCTAACTAAAAACAAACTTATCAAAATACTCAAAACAAACATATTCAGAATTGTGTCACATGTTAAGAATCTTTTATTGATCATTGCTTTGTATAGATTTTGCATCGTTCACTTTAAATTCAGTTGGAAACATTAGAATATTTTCTTTCTTCCGGTTAAATTCACGCGTTGGTCATCTTACACGTAAACTGCAAAAAAGACGCATGTGAATGTAAGTACTTAGCGAAGCTTTTGAAAATCGTAAGCCATCCGCTTGTATGGCGTAAATCGAATGTAAAACCAATCGATGCTTGTAGAAAAAACCGCTGAGTATGAGGCACATTTAGGTTTTGCAGTTATGTTTATTTTCTTTAGTCGTTTCTAGCATTGCTACCTATTAAATTTGAGCATTTATTATACCTATTTGGCACGTGGTCAACACGTGACATTCTTTGTGAATCGAATCCGGGCCTGCTATTTTTTTTTTAAATTTAAGTCTCAGTTTGTTATTGCTAGTGCGTATTGTCACACAATTTACAAAAAAACAAACCTGCATGTTGTACAAGTTCTTATGTTAAAAACATCTTGATATAGGTAGCGTACTGTATGAATTTTGTCCCGGAACGTATCTTAATGTTTTGTTGTAAAACTAACCTAAAAGAGGTGTCAATTTGTGACCGTCTTCATCGTCCAATATGTCAGGCCTAGTATTGTAATGGGGCAGATAACGAAATTTAAAATCAACTACGAAATCGGAAAAATTTAAAGTCTAATCTTTATTTGTGTTACCACGGCGATGTACTTGTTTACTTATTTTTCAACTTTTAAGGATGTTTGCACTGTTACTAGTACTGACTACAGGTAGTAAATTGTAAGTAACCTTTTCTTTTTATTCACTTTTTACTGTCGATCGTATGTACGGCGACTGAGTATACGGTTATTTGCTATCAATATAGTTTATGTATTATTTAACGTTCAGATTATTTAAGGTCAAGGCTTGATTAGCTGTGCGCCATTCTTTTTAATTTATGTCAACTTTATTTGTTAAAGTAAAATTTTATCATTATAGATGTTTCTACTGTTTATTGTTTAATAGTGCAGCGTATTGTCTAACGTGTAGGTTTAGTATACCTGTAATTGAATTCGTGATTTACTGTGATATTGCATTCACAAATGTTTGTTCTTCACATTTTTACAAACGATGTTAAAAATAAATTTACTTATTGTTAGTTTAATTGTGTTCTATTTGTTTTCCTTTTGTTTCGTGAATGTGAAAACGAACACCTGTTGTTCTTTTTTGTTCTGGCACTTTTTTTACCAATCATAATGGACACATCAAAGACAATCAGTTGCTTTACCCACGTCACTTTCCAATACCAGACCTGCTGTTGCTTTTCTTTAATGTAGGTGTGGATTTATTATTATTTATATTATTGTATTGTTTTGTATTATCTGTATACATTAGAATACATATTTATTTATTATTATTATTCATTCATAGCATTCATGTTTCTCTATTATTCTTCATTCATAACTTTAAAATCAATTCTATTTATTAAGATCATATTTGTTTTAGAAGGTGTATAGTAATTTTTGCTTCTAAAAAATAAGAGAACCAACATTAGATTGCAATCAATTGCTTAATTCGGTTAATACACAAGTAACTGATAATAAACACGAAAGGATCCGTTCTAAAGCAAGTTATAAGCAAAATAATTAAAGTAAAAATGTTAAAAATAAATCGTTTTTATATGCCTACAGTATTAGAATAATTTAGCAAAGATCTGAAAGTTCAGCATAATAGTTTTGATTTTTCATACGGAAATAAGATCGTTTTATAAAAAAATTACGTTTTCGATCTTATTTTAAAATAATTATCGATATTTTTCTACAGAAAACTAAAAAAGAATTTTATGATTTATGAAAAAATAGAAACTAATATTGTCATATTTTGAACATTTGAATAAGCTAAATTGTAAATAAAAATTAAAACAATTTCTCTTTCACTATTAAAGACAATGTAATAATTTAAGTCTTTAATTTGCAATTATTTAAACTTAAAAAATTATTGTTTACCACAAATACCAGTCAAATTCTACAACTGTAACAAACACTGAAATATATTAACCTTTTTCTTAAGTTAGAAAAAAAGGTTTGTCAACACTCGGCCTAATATTAATCATAGGATGCATATACCCGTAATAAACTTTTCATTCGCTATAATTTGTAGTGAATATTTTTAAATTTATTTAGCGTACTAAGTGCTCTAAATAGGTATTTGTTCAAACTTTTTTCAAGTTAAGTTATTTTTATTTTATTTATTATTAAAAAATAATTATTATTGTTCTGCATTTAAATAAACCGTGCCTGCAAAAGCGCCTATTGTCAGACAACTTGAAAAAAAACAAGCCTGCATACTTGTACAAGTTGTTATGACAAAAACATCTTGATATAGGTAGCGTACTGTATGAATTTTGTCCCGGAACGTATCTTTTACATACAGAACATCAACTGTTATTTTGACATATTGACACAAAATAAATAAGCATTTCCGTTCTCGATGTAACAAGGACCGTGAAATTCACAATTGCGCTTAGGAAAACCTCCATTTTTAAATACTCGCATATTATTTACAAAATAAATGTGTGCTTTGGTTTTGTTTCATATGTGCTACTTGTGAGAGGTTTGCTGGGGTAAGAATTGACTTCTTTTTTTAATACGAATTTATTTTTTTGTGTTATTATAGCGACTTAGGCTACCGCCACGTGTTTGCTTTTTTGAAATTGTACATGTCTATTAAGTAGGTATATCTCTTTATAGTAGATAACTGAGACCGCGTATGAATGTGGACATTAGTGACTAATACCAATTTCAAGCAATAATTTAGGGACAAGCCTTTAAAGTACTTGTGTGATCAACAATTAAACTTAAAGGCACATTTGCGATATTAATAACAAAAGTCATTTGGAAGCGTGACGCATTCGGTTCATAAAGTGCATTAATGCATTTACGAGCGATTTACTTGTGATATCATATGTTTAATTTATTTTTTTTATATTTTTAGCAATTTTAGAGGACGATTCGGGTATGTCATCAGCTAATAGCACAAACGTGAATAAAACTTTTTTTATTATCTATTAATTTGTATTGGTGTCAAACATAAATACGAGCGACTTAGATATAGATGTTGTCACAATTAAAGCTTACAGATTTATTTGTGCAATGACGTGTTAAATTTATCACAAGTGCGTTATGCTTCTGGTTACGGAATTACTGGATTCGCATCAATTCAAGTTTTTATTCTTTGCTTACCTATTTATTTATACTTTTATATTGTAATACGATAATTATATGTACAAAGTGTAACCTAATCTAAGGAACCTGCATCAACATTATTGTCTGTGATATTTATTGACAAACTTCTACTATCAGTATCTGCATAGTTTTATGTCGTTTTTTAACCTCTTTCTCTCATCGTCAAAACAAATATATTTGTTGTTATTATTGTATTTTGCAATTTGTTTACCTTTGGTGTTTGACAGATATAAACAATATCTGTAGTTAATATTTCTAACGTTTTAGTGCTCCTTTAATTATCTTATAATTAGCACACCGGGTACCATCTCCGACCTTCGCTCCGAAATACCTTAAACTGCAGCGTGCACTAAGTTACGTTTGCGTGACAAAGTTGAAACCTAGATTATTACCAAATGTAAAAACTAAAAACTGCGTTGAATAAAATTGTAGTAACTCTAATGACAAAAGCGTGTACAAACTGTAAATTTCGATGATCCCAGATTCAATAAGCAAATATGTACGATAGTTCACCTGTTATAGAAAGAAGAAAATTGTGACCAGTTTTCTAGATACAATAGCGATGACAATGTTGATGACACTATTAAAAAAAATTGTGATCGTTATCATTCAAATTCCTATATTGCATCTAAAAATTTTTATAATTTTTAAAGTGGCGTATAGTAGAAAATGGAAGCATCAACTAACAATAAGATTCTACCTTATAAGATTATTTGACATGCATTTAGTTTGGCACAAAAACATATGGCTGCTACATCAAAAAAAATTTTTTTAGGCGTCATCGCTAAAAATTTTTGGATGTGCAAATCGTTTAGTTGCCAAACTGGGAAACTTAATATAAGAATGTAGGATTGAGTATAAACTTTAGTGCATAGTATTCACAATTATATTCTGAATCTGACCTAGTACCTGTTAGAAAAACAATATTTTTTTGTTGGTACAGTACATCAAAATAAAGGGATCAAACCATCAAAAAATCTTTATTTTGTTTCATAAAATCCGCCAAGACAATTGTCAATAAAGATGCGAAAAAGAAGTTCCAAATCATCACCTACTACGATAAAACAAAAAGTGTCGACGATATAGATTAAATGGTATCCACATACACATAGAAAAAGCAAAGTAAGCGATGGCCTATGACTTTTTCTTCTTTCTTGATTCTGCGGCATTAAATGCATTTATTGTGTTTAGCAAACATCATTCACATTAAAGGCTGGTACCACGGACACTTAAAAATTGTATTATAAATGTCTTTCCTGGCACAGAACAGATCTCAAATATAAAAAGCAATGTGTAGTTTATATTTCTTATAAAATTTGTTTCTTAAAAAATACACAAATTTTATAATTCTTAAAAAAAAACTAAAAATTATAGATTGTTAATTAAAAATACAAGAAACATTGTAGGTAATATAAAGAAGAAATTTAAGTTCCGGTTATCTAATGCGTTGACTAATAAGGCCACAAACTTCATGGTATCGTTCGTCAACGTTGATTCATCATTTCTTTATGCTGCAGGTATTAAGTATTTATATGCTAACGGAATTCTAAAAGTAAGTGCCAAGTGCATGATCGTGACAGTGGAATATAAATAATTCAAGTGCGAAACGTCTTTGAACTTCAACGATCATTTTTAGAGCATAAACGTATTGAAGGCGATGATCGTCATACACCAATAAATTTTTAACATTAACTCAATATTTTAAAGCTGATTTCTAAGTTAACTTAACAAAGTCAATCTTTTTACAGCTAAATGACAATTGCACAATAAACTAAAAGATGTTATAGCCTTGAATGTAAAATTAGATTGAACTTAACGTAAGAAAAGTTATGTTAGGTTGACACCCTTGGGGTGTCTAGAAATATCAGTGTATTTATATCTACAGAGAAGAGTCTGCTGGTATGTTTAGACGTGCAACTATTTTTTATTTAAATTTATTTTAAGGATGAGATGCGTTGATAAAATTAATTTCGAAAAGCTTTTAGTTTGTAAAATTCAGTTTTTTATAGAACGCCCCTTTAATAAACTTAATGGAATGTATTGCATTAAAACACATAAAAATGCATACTTTTTTTTGGCAGAACATTGAATAGTTAGTTTATATCGTAAGTAAGTAAAATTACTGTGTTTACGGCAAAACTAAAAATTATATTAAAGTCGTGTTTAACGACAAATTTTAATTGCATTGATTTGTTCTTTATTTTTCAAAACTTTTATTTTTTTAATTTATTATTTGAATTTTGTGGCAACAAAACATTTAGAAATTTGTACCAAACTTCACAAGTGATTACACCTAATATACAAATCTAATTCTTATTAACAGTAATCAAACTATAAATGATGTTAACTTGCCAATTTAAAAAAAAATACCTACTAATAATTTTATTATATGATTGTTAGTTTTTAGTTTTTTGGTTCAATTATCTAATTTAGATTATCAAAATTTGTCATCACTGTTGTATCCCCAGTCAATTTTTTTAATTAAATATTGTCTGGTTTGTTATCGAAGTTACTTTCGCGATCTATTTAAATTACTGTTTTTAGCAAAACTTTGACACGAATAGGTAATTACTGTTAATGAAACCCACTGATATTAATTATATGCCCAATGTAATATCGCAACTTGCAACTGTCATTTTTTATAAACTAAAAACAGCTCAAATTAAACATTGAAATAACAAGCGTTAATAACTACTGTTTTCTTAATAATAAAAAAAATGTTATCCTTCAAGTTGACATAACTATTGGTAAATTTTATCATTACACGGTGAATTTACTTATATCGTTTATATAAATTTAGTAAAAAAAAATTATATAATATTGATAATATATACCAACCTTGACAGTAGCACAAATAAACGTTTGCATACCTGTAACAAAAAATATTAGTCAAAAATTAAGTATATCAACGTTAAAAAATAAGTATTTTACAAGAACATGTTTTCTTTAAATTTCTGTCATATTAATATTGAATTAATTAAACAACTCAATTACAGAATAGTCTACGTAACTTAATTATAAAACTGTACTATTTCATTAAATTCTTAGTTGTTGATGAAAATGCTAGAAAATCAATAGCTTTGTAAACTGCGCTGTGATAGAGTTTATAATACAGTAAACACATGTACACATAGAAGGTGAAAATCAAGCTTTTTGTAATTGGATAATTTCTAATTAGAAACCAGAATTGATTATATCGTAATTTGTGTATAACAAATAACTTTTAAAAATACATTAATGCCTCAAACTTTGGTTCCCACCAATTTTGTTTAAGCCCATCTCAGAAAAAAAGTAAAAAATAAATGAATCACTAATACTTTTCAGTAACATATTAATTGAATACTAACAAAAAAATATAATTAAGTATAATTATTTTCAATTACTGTATCTTCCAAATTTTGATAAAATCGTTTACTAAATTAGAAACATTTATTTTTTTAGTTTTCTTTACTTTGATATATAATATTGCTAATCCTAATAATCGCGATTGTGACACCGAAGTTATTTTGAATTAGTCATCATCGTATTTCACAAATGGAAAATTGTTATAATAACGCTTTCAGATTTTCAAATCAAAGGTTTAGTAATTTCATAACCAAATATTTTATAATAAACTTTAATTTTAAAATAATGTGTACCTTTTGTTAATTTTGTAGTAAGTTTTTGTTTTGTTTAAATTTTTTACTTTGAATTTCACTACTTACATTCTAAGAAGTAGTCGTTAATATAATTTAGATTTAATATTTTCAACATTGACTTATGTATTAAGAGCAAAAAGAACTACTTTTTTACTCGGAGAGAGAAGTTTGCCACGCGAAGCGGAGTGCGGCAATCACTCGAGGCAAAAAAGTAACTTTTGCTCGTAATTTATAGAACAATTTTTCTACAAACGATACCAAGTAATATAATACAACTAGGTATTACAAAGTAATGAACTGTGTTATTAAATACTCAATAGAATACAAAATAAGTTATTTGTAATAATAAAGTTAAAAGTGCAGTTATGTCAATTTTTAATAAAAAATCCTATTTCAATAGCTATTTCTAAGTTTTTGTTCAATGTTTAAATATTTTGATTATTGCAATCTATGTATTTTGGTAACTGTAAGTTGAAAGGTCCTAGCAAAATTTTCTTTGCTGTACGAATTAATGCTATCAACGATATAGCTTATACTATATCTGCTTTGTCACCACAAATGTTCTACTTCACCAGGTTTTAGAATCAGGTATATTGATTACGAAATCATCAAAATTCTTTATATCCATTTTGGTCAGCTCATCACGCCTACAGATAACAGCATTTCTAATAATTAAGACAAACTATGATTTAACAATTACAATATAGCGCAAAAATTACATCAGAGCTAACTTTACGTTTCTAACTAAATGAATTTCATGAGGAGCATTGTTTAGGAGGTTGTATATTTCACTTCCGCTAAAGGTTTTAAACTTCTTAGGTCTGTATCTCACAATTTACTTTCTTAAAAATGACTTCAACTTCGTAAAATCGTTTAAGTTTATGTCATTCTTGACAAAGTGAGAGATAGAAAGTAACTTTTAATATTGAATACGTTGGCCATAATAAGAATAATTTCAATGCATTTGCTTTATCAGGAAAATATGTAATAGCATTGCTTTTATTGCTTCTCATACATGTACTATGATTTTTCAGAAAGTAAATTTGAGGAGGCACTATCTGCAACATCTCTAATTGATTAATTAATTAAAATCAATTTGACGTTTTAAATCATTGTTTGTGTTGCGATGTGGTATTGACACCAACCGTTAAAATCCTTTTTTGCACTACTAGATCATTTTCTCTTAGTTACTACGCTTGTTTTTAAGACGGTATGTTTGATTTACTAGTTTTCAGGCGTAACTCGTCAGTAAATCATTTATTTATTGTTCTAGAACGCTAAGTACAGCATAAGTAACGTATAATCGTGAATGCGACCGACACATTATATGCCAACAATTATGACACCGTGAAAACCAACTAGTTTGAACAAAAATAATAAATCCTTAATGCTCAATTGCACTAAGTTTTTTAAGCTACACTTTATATTAAGTAAGTAACACCTAAATACTATGGAAACATTTGTTATAACAATTGTTTCTACATGTAATTAAGCGTTACTTAACACTAAGTATAACTATTGATTGAAATATAGTAAACTCATGTAATGAGAATGCAATACTTGTATGCATGTATGATTGCGGTTTTGTTCATTTTCTTTGTTTGTATTGAAGCACAATTAATGCAGTAAACACTTAAACTATACTAGTTAAATTTAAGCCGAAAATGAGAGGTGGCCCATTGAACACTGATGCTACGTTGCCATGTTATAAAATGAGAAAAATCCTTTTAATGCAGATTATTATAAGAACTAAATATAAAAATTAACGTTTACCGATAAACTTTCATTTTACTTTATATTAATCTCACCAATAGGTATTGTTATACGATACATGAAGAGAATATTGGCACTTGCCATCTACAGTGAAACCTTTATTAACGGATACCTCTGAACAGACACTTCTCTTTAACGGACAATTCCCAAACTTACTACATATATAAACTATATAGCAAACACCTCTCAACAACGAACTTTCTTTAGAACAAACGCGAACACTAAAATTTACACATTTTTTTCTATTGTTTTGAGAGTTACCTTTCCATAATGAAACTCTTCAATATATTTTTTTTTCATTTGTTTATTTTTTGTATTTGTGTAAAATGCATTTTTAGGTTGTAGTTTACGTGCGGTATTCAATTGCAACAATAAAAAATAAATCAATGTAGTCTATAAGTGTAAATAATTTTTATTCAAAATATAGTTTTACGCAATTAAACTCGACAAATGACATTGCAACATTAACTCCTGGACATTTTTTGATGGGGAAGGAATTAATCACACCAAATGAGCCATCTGGAGAAGTTCCCTACAACAGTTTAACAAGGTGGAAACTAATACAAAGAATGAAAAATGACTTTTGGAAAATTTGGAGCAAAGAATATTTAAATACGTTACAAAAACGAACCAAGTGGATGGTAACACAAAACAATATAAGTACAGGAGATTTAGTTCTACATAAAGAAGAGAATAACCCTCCTAGCAAATGGCCTTTGGCAAGGGTAACAGAAGTGCACTCAGGAACAGATGGAAATGTTAGAGTTGTTACAATCAAGACAAAAGGGGGAGCAGTTTTAAAACGACCAATTACCAAATTAATTCAATTACCGACAGAAAATGATAACGAACAAAAGTCACAATCAAAACCTACTAGACTTAACCGATTAACAATGGTATTAGGCATGATGTTAGTATTAAGTACAACAGTGGTACCGGGAAACGGTTCATATAACATCAAATACCCTAGGCCGGGATTACTAATAGAAGAATTTGGAAGAACTAGAGTAATAAGGGGACAACTAAGGCTGGACATGGCTATTGACATATCAAGTTTTGACTATGACGTACAACAAATCAATAAAACAATCGAACAAATGAAGGAATTGTGCGATAACACTATGAAACTATTAGAAGAACCCGTTTTAGCACCATCTGATCATTTTGGCAAGTTGCAAGATAAGGCTCAAGAGATTCAACAATCACAGAGTCATACATACTGGCATCGTATCAATACAACCACGACTGTAATTAATTTAACAACAATAACACTAATAGTAATTACAGGTAGTGCAATTCTAATAACGTGGAAATTACTAAAGAAGAGACAAGAGAAACCAGTAAACCGAGCACAATTCATGTTAAATCCATTACCACCTGACGACAACTCAGATAGAGGCGACACCGAAGCAGCAGAAGATTCCAATCAACCACTTCGTACCGATGACGCCCGGCAGAATGTTTGAACTACAAACATAAATTATTTAAATTTAATCTAAAACAAATTTTACAAATATAAATTATAAAATTTCTAAGTTAAAACTTAATAATATAATTGTGATGTAATTCTATACACATTCCTTACAGTGCTTATAATGTACATCAGCACATTCTTGCCAATGTCACAACATGTATTGTGTAGTAACAAATTCTTTGCAATGCCATAACACGTGAGCACATATTTTATAATGTAGGCTAGTAATGAAATAGTTGAATGTAGAGCTAAGCATTTTTATGTATATAAATACTTGTAAATAATATTAATAAATCAGCAGTCATTTTACAACCGTATTTTGATTGTCTCAACTACTACAGTTTAAAGTATCAGTGGACCAAGCCATAATTACCTGCATGAGGCTGTGCAGGACTGATACCTCTTAAATTGTACTTCCTTTACTAATACTTCGACCGTTTAACGTATCAGTGGACCAAGCCATAATTACCTGCATGAGGCTGTGCAGGACTGATACCTCTTAAATCGTATCTACTGCATTACTGACTATCCAAGCCACAATTTACCTACATGAGGCTGTGTAGGGGTCAGTAATAATTACACATTTACTTGTTACTTTAACTCTTCATATCAGCACACTAGATCTCTCGCTGACACACTCTTTAGTGGACACCTCTCTATAACGGACAATATTTCTAACCCCGTTGCTGTCCGTTATTGAGAGGTTTTACTGTATATAGAAATTTACTTGGTAAAATTTTTAATACTCCTTTAATTCTATTGCACAATATATGTATATTTGTTCTTCACTTAGAAGAGGCAAGAAAAGATTTTTAGTTTAAGAACAGAGTTAGAAAAACGAACCGTAGACGACCAAATGAAAAACTGTCAACAAACGATAATTACCAATTTTTTCAAACACATTTAAAAATGCATAACATTTACTTATCCATGTATTTATTAAACCAAAATTTTACCGCCGTTTAATTTTAAAAAGTGTTCGTATTAAAGGGAATTGTTCATAATTTAATTAAAACTTCACAAAGCGCAATCTTGCATAAAGGGGAAAATTTATCTGGTCCTAGCAAATTTTAGCAGGTTTCACGGTATTTACATAGCAAACAATTAAAAAATTATATTGCTACTTTTACTAACGTACTATCACGGAAAAATTTTATTATGCTGTAAAAAATATTATATCTAAATATAGTTTGTCATGTACAAGTAACAGCAATGCAAAATAAATGTTAAATATATTGAATAGTTTTATAACATACTATAAAAATTTGAAGTCTTATATTACGTTCTCATAGGACGTGTGATTATTTACTAAAACTTTATACGTAAAACAATAAACAACTGCATAAATAATTCGTAATACTAGCAACATTGTTAAGGAAACATACAAATATTATCAAAATTAAAGGAAACTATTGCAATCTTGTTAGCAACATTTTACAGTACACTGCACAGTAACGTAACGAACCAGTTCAGTACAAAACTATACTAACGACCTCTAGTGCGCAGTACAAATCTATGAGTTGCATATTCCCGTAAGGTTGACTATCTTTAAGAATAACTTAAAAAATACGGTGCAATGAACCATAGTAGCACAAAAATAAATAAAAACGTTGTTTTGACGTTTATTAAGTTAAATTTGGAAACAAGTTTCTATTGTGCGAAAAATAGTATAAGCATCACGAACATTAATTGCTCTATCGGTTTCAGATAATATTAAGGATTTTGCTTTGCTCAGTTTCCAAACATTGTCTTCCACCGGTAAAAATCGCTTACTGTTCTTAATACTTGATATACTATATTGATCATTGCCCTTTGCAACGTGCGTTAAAGTAAACTTTTCGTTGTGATTTAAAAGCGAAAAATGTACTATTTGCAGTTTGTAGATAAAATTATTTATCATTGCTTTTACATTGTTGACAGTACCGGATAATTATCGATTAAATAAATATTTTTATATTGGAATATTTAAGATAATAACTCTGCATTTTTTGGCAAGTTGTTGTTTACTGATGAATCTATTATCTTGTACTTTATTTTCTTTGCTAAAGTAACTCTGTCACAATGTCTGTTCTGTTGTTTTTTGTAGTTTAGTTTCAATTATAAGCTAGTATGTTTTGAATGGTATGCGTGATAACGTTATGTTTCTTTTAGTTATTGCACGCTTTGTTATCTTAGCTTTTATAGATAAGTACTAGTTTTTTTTTCCTAATTTTGTAGTATTGTTCCTTTTCTTTATGCTTTGTTGTATGTTAACAACAGCCATTTCCTTTAATTTTCGCCAATTTCTTTGATTCTTTCTGGTGTGATCTTGTTATAACCCGAAGCTTTCCCATTCTTATACATCTTACAGATAACTTATTATACATTTACATACTAAAAATTAAATTATTTACATAATTATTTACAACCGCTTACTATGATTAAGAAATGTTACATACACGTTTATTACAATTTAAGAAAGAGAAGTTTTAAAAATAATCAGAAAAATCTAGGTAGTACGTATTGTATCATTATGCTCCATTTAAAATTTTAAATGCATTGTTGATTGTCTACCAGCTATTTGTTTATTAAAAGTGTCTTAGACATACCTAGGAAAACGAGGCAAGGCGCCTGCGGTGAAAAAAAAATAACAAGAAGGACGAGTCGTAAACTTTGAACTAATAATTAAGCGAGGTAATTATTATTATTGTCTCAAAATAGAAGAAAGAAGATGTATCGGTATAAATGTTACAATATTACAAGTGTTACAATGGCAGTTGTGAATTAGTCTTATATGTTAAAATTCAAAATAATAATGTTATCGCAAAGGTTTCCACGGTTGGAATCTATGCTAAGATTAGAGCGTCTTCCGAGTTTGGACTGTGTTAATGTTGTAACCGAAATTACCAACGTTTTGCCCACTTTCGTAAGTAAACAATAATATATCAAAGAATCGATGCTGTGTTTGCGCATCGATTTATTTGTTTTTGCGCCTGAATAAAAACTTAGTCATAAATAATTATGTCATCTACGTAGGTTCAGACGTATAGGTGTTTTTGTGACTATAAACGTAGCTTTCAAAAATTCTTCTGTATGTTTTTCTTTTATTTACTTTAATGCTACAGTATACTTTGTATGAAATGCCTTGTTGCGTTACTAAAATTTTTTTTCCAGTGATCTCAAGCTGCTAAAGTATTACCATCCCTTCTTGATTGTATTGTAAAGTAGTTAAATGTGATTCATGTGTGTAATTAATTCAAGATTAATTTAAAATACTTATTTAACGAACAAGGTTGTTAATGATAGTAATTAATAATCAAGACATCGCTACACTCGCTCACGGCGTTAATATTGTCGAGATTATTTGTCGGCGATTAACAAACGAGTTAGTTTTTAAGTTTTTGTTGATTGTACATTAGTAAAACGCGTAAAGTTATAAGGATATACGTAACTTTTTGTTATATCCAGTAGTCGCGCAACATTGTTAAATTAGTGGTTGCTAATGATTTCCTTGGTTGCTATACAAAATCGTTCATTAATAGAAATTCATTCATTGGTTCAAAATTGCTATTAACAGACGATCGACGGAAAACAATGTAAACGTTTTATGCTGAACGTTTCCTTTAGAACAGACTCTGATCGGCCTCGAAACAGTGAGCCGTGAGTAAATTACTTTGGTAGTTTGTTTTACTAATGTTGCAGTTCCGAGGCACCTTTAACTTTAGTCATACGTATTTGCAACCCAGAGACATTGGTACATTGAGGTGGCATGTCCACTCTTTAACGACTCTTCTGTTTTGATGTTATGCGAGAGTGTAGCGTAATGATTACGGTTTCTCAATGTTTATTGATCAAAATTAATTAATTAATAATAAAAATTATGAATATAAAAATATTGGCTGGTTGGTGGAAGTTTCTCAACTGTTTTTCCTCCATCAAGTTAGCAAGCATGGTAGAATTAATATAATATATTAAATTAGTTTTCTTTCTTTTTAAATACTTGCGCAATCCATTACAATACTATTACTAATATAAAATTTTACAAAACCAAACAAATTTGACTTTTTTTTATTGAAATAATTAAGTGTGACGAACCTTTTTACGGATAGCCGTATAGAGCACTAAACGTACCAATTACAGTCCTGAAATTGTAATCACAAAATTGTTAGAGGTCGTATATGTGAAAAAAGTGTTTGTATCATAGTCTCATTACCATTTTTATCGTTTTTGTGCTAAGAACTTTACACCTACTGCAATTACATAAATAAATTACATAAATGTAATTTTAAAGAGTAGAAGTACTCTTTAAAACCATATTTTATAAAAAAAAATCATACGTTAACAGACTAAACAAAGTTAGTCAATAAATTTAAAAAACATAATAGTAGAGAAATACTGAAAAAAAAAACAGTTGACAAAACGTTTAATCAATATGTATGTTGGCAAAACGGTAAAAACGTATCACACAGAAACGTCAAAAACAAGAGCAGAGAAACAGCTGCAAATGCTGTGATGGTTTCGAAATAGATAAAACACATTATTTCATATATTATGCGTTCATCTTGATATAGAAAAATATTTTTAAAAAGTTATACACACGATTACAAATTAGAAAAATAACATCAAATTGCTATATATATTTTTAAAAAATTTCAGGATACTTCACTTAATGCAGATTTTGTTATAATTAAAGCATAACGTACGATTTTTATGTTTTTTAGTGTTTATTGTAATAATAACAATAAATGTAAATAATTTTACTAAAACTAAAACACCACATAATATATTAAAGAAATTATAACTAACGAATTTAATAAAATGTTCACTTATATTTTATATATTATTGTAAATGTTTCATTATTTAGTTAACATTACCCTTACGTTTTTTTATTAGTTAACTTTCCAACATGTAGACAAAAACTTATATATTAACAATATTTTCTAATTTATTTTTTTAGTATAAATTCAATAAATCTCTTTTTGATAAAAATATTGTAGTTATAATAATTTAAAGAAAATGATTGTTCCGTTAAAATAAATAAAAAAAATAACAAAAATATAGTAAGTGCAATAGTCAATAAAAAGTAATGTGTAGATAAACACACAATAAAACGAATACAAATAAGACAAAACACTTTCCACACTTTCAACATTACTATCTTAAGCAAAATTTTATTATTGTCAATATTATTTCCAAAGAAAAAATATCATTTTCTGTTTATTACATAAAAAATCATATCCGACTTCTTCAAAGTAAATCTTTTCGAAGTGGATTTCTTTCGCCCTAGGGCTTTTATGTATAAGTCTTCAATGGTTTTTACTGACGTATCTACATGCGAATTGATCTGTATTTGGAAACTGACATTTTAAAAGCTTACATATATTTGTTGCTTGTTTTATTTATATAAATATAATACATAAATAATACTAAACATTTTTACTTACTTATTTCATGCATTAGTAACCAGATTGATTTTAAATACAATTTTATGTGGAATTCTTTTTTCCTTTTTGCTAATTGATATTAACTTTAGCTTCTGTTTAATAATGTATTTGTGCAAATTGTGAGTGACATTTTAAATCGTGTACAGAACATTTATTTTAACTCCTAAACGTAAATGGTTGAAAACAAATTCGTGAACGTGCTATCAGTAGCGTTTAGATGCTTTTAACTGTTGGAAGAAAAACGTGTTAAGCTTTCTTTGAAATACATAAGTGTACTTTTAGAAAAAAAACACTAAGTATTTTTCTTAGATAACTGAAACAAAAACACATCCTCTTCAATTACTTTTTAAGTAAATGCAAAAGTAATTATTCGGGTTAAACATTTAATTTGTGCTAAATATAGTCCACCGTTTGTGAATCCATTAATGCGGCTCTACATACATTAAAGCAAAAAGAAAATTTGCTCAATTTAAAAATTAAAATACCGCATAATAAAATCTCGTCAAATGCGTGCTTTAAATGTTTGTTGAAATTTCAGAACACGAATGATAAATTTGGAAACTGAAGCAGAATTTCAAAACATTTCTTTTATATAAAATTTTATTGGCATAATTCAATAAAATTTCTCATTCATTAAGAACAAAAATAATAAACCTTTTACTTTATTCGCGAGTAGAGTTTCTTTTTTTAAAAAAGCATTTAAAGTTAAATAAAATATTGATGTTGCAGAGACATTGAATGTAAAATCTGAAAAACATAAAAAAAGTATGTGTAGGTCTTTCTTAGCATTTGTAGCGACTATTATAGGTATTTGTTTGCTGTAACAATTTGTTGATCTTTTAGATGTAATACCTGTAAGACTTACAATTAATATGTTTCTGATTGAGACTAAGTTTATATAAGATATACTTGTTCCAAGTACATATACATACATCAAATCATTAAGCTTTCTTAGAAATTTACCTTCTCATTTGTTTCGTCATTCTTACACTTATAGTTACAATTCATGTGCATCTTAAAAATTGTAACTCATCGCTAAATCATATTTTTACGCCAATTACAATTAAAAAATTGATTATATTAAAAAAATATTTAAATTTTTCTATGTATTTTGTCATAAAAACTATATTATAACATAACAAATAGAACCAAGATGATGGCGGCATAACAAAAACACAAATATAATAAGTTCACTAATTTCTATACTATTTTATTATTAAAAGTTATTTTTTCAACAATATTCAAATCGTAAAAACATAGATTGGCAAAGTTTTATAAGTGTCCTTAAATTAAATTTTTTATTAGACTTTTTCCACGCAGTTTCCACGCCTTTTAAATGTCATTGTTTTATATTATTTTTTATGTTATTGTATTTTTGAATTCGTCTTATTCATTTAAATGTAGAAATGCGTTCGATACTATTTAATGTAAATAAAATATTTTTTTGTGTTTCTGTTCGTTTTAATGTATTTTACAAACAACATAATCGGTAAGAAAATTTAAATTTTGTGCTTGCGTCCGTTTTGATT
This sequence comes from Aquatica leii, assembly GCA_035610365.1. Taxonomy (NCBI): domain Eukaryota; kingdom Metazoa; phylum Arthropoda; class Insecta; order Coleoptera; family Lampyridae; genus Aquatica; species Aquatica leii. The sequence goes on along the minus strand of CM069433.1, from coordinate 40,629,731 downwards.
TATTTTGGAGGCAACATAATCGGCATGAAAATTTTACTTTTTAGGTTTATGTCGGTAAAGTGTAGTAGAATTTTGTAACTACAAGTTGGCACTAAGAATCATTAATTTTTTCGGTCGTCTGTCATTCTGTCAGCTTTTTTAACATACACCAGTATCTGTGTTATTGTTAAGAATAACACTAACAAATATAATAAATTTGTTAAAATAATAATAGTTTTATGTTTGTATAAGTTAAATTGTAATGAAATTATGTAATTGTCAAATATATTTCTAAAACAATTGCTTTTTGTCATTGCAATTTTCAGTTTTATTAATTTTATTAAAAACAAATACTTACACGGAGAGAAATGTTTTCAGATATCATTCGTAAGACGCACAACTTATGCGTAATTTAAGCATAAAAAACAACTACTACTAGCTATTCATAAATTTATAAACCATCGGTATAATTTGTGAATAGTCATGTTAGCATCGATGATGATTATAATTCATAAGTTATGAAGTAAACGATTTCGTTATATATGCGTAATAATCATATCTTTATGAATAATACTCACAAACAATGATCATATTAAGAATAAAATTTTAACCAGGTAATTGTAATATGTGATTTAAGTCACATCTATTATGATTATAATTCACATCCAGTAACGAAGTATTTTCATTATGTATGCTTAATAATCACATTTTTTTATGATTATATTTTTTATTATTAATATTCATAAACTCTAATTAAATAAAGAATAACTTTTTAAGCAGCCAATCATAATATGTGATAAATAAAGTATTGTTTATTAAATGATATTCAGAATAATGTAATAACAATTATGAATATTAATCATAATTTCGGAGTTAATTTTACTCTTCTTATAATCACAAGATATTTCTCATATATATTTTATAAAGTAGTAAAACATATATTTCGAGTTTCAAAAAATGTTTATTTTTTTTACGATGATTACACAATTTTAATGCAGCTTTAAGTACACCACCATACTTTTACAACTAAATAATTTAAATAGAACACATAACACAAAAACTAATACATAACTAATAACACATAATATCATTATATAATAATACAAAAACAAAACTGAAACAGAACTTGAGCTACAATTTAAAAAAAAGTTGCTAACCACAAACCTTTTCTTCTATTGCAGTCAAGATAATTTAACAAAAACGATTTTTAATATTGAAGTTGAAGAACATGAATACAAATAATTTTTGTAATAGGTTTACTTATCATATAGGCAGCAACGTTTATCAATACTAAGATAAGAACGTTTTCTGGGTTTGGATCGTGTCAATGTTGTAACCGAAGTTGCCAACGTTTCGCCCACTTTCGTAAGGGGCTTCATCAAGGCGTGAGAGAAATCGAAGAACTCAAACAAGCCACCGAAATCTAACTAAAGGTTAGGTAATCAACTTGTGAACCAAGCTAGAAAGGTAAGAAAGAAAACGATAAACTTGGAAAAGCAAACAAAAATCTAACAAAGAACCACTACAGAGTTAGGATTCTAGAATCTGGCTTGGTTCACAAGTTGATTACCTAACTCTGTAGTGGTTCTTTGTTAGATTTTCGTTTGCTTTTTCAAGTTTATCGTTTTCTTTCTTACCTTTTCTGAGTTTAGAATCTGGCTTGGTTCACAAGTTGATTACCTAATTTTTGAGAAGTGTTTAGTTAGATTTCGGTTGCTTCTTTGAGTTCTTCGATTTCTCTGACGCCCTGATGAAGCCCCTTACGAAAGTGGGCGAAACGTTGGCAACTTCGGTTACAACATTGACACGGTCCAAACCCGGAAGACGTTCTTATCTTAGTATCGACTCCGGCCGTGGAAGCCGCTATTACAACGTTTATCAAATCCATTATTTTAAAGTAGGCATCAAAAGTTTATAGAAAATTATTGTATAAATACGTAATATTATCCGTTACCAAAGCAAATGACGATAATCTGTCATCCTTACTACACATATCTGCCACTGTTCTCACTTCAGAACTAAAAAACTTCCATGTATCTCCAATGCTAACTTTCTTATGGCCTTTAGATTTTACAATTCTTTGCAATACTTTAGTTAAATTATAGCGACGCAAATCTAGAAATAAGAAGTATGTGTATTAGAAAATGTAAATAAAGAGAAAGTGATCAAAAGTGTTTCAACTTTCAATTTAATCTAATTCGTAGCTTTAATATTAATCAAAATAGCAATAATAAACAGATAACTTTGAACATCTTGTATATCTAATTCTAATTAAAGTTAAAGTGATGGTGAATTTCGTTACTTTTGAGTAATCGTTACTATTCCTTACTTATACTTTTTGTATTCGTTACTTTAACTCGTTATTTGATTACTTTGGATACTATGACTACTTTGACAACTGTATGTTTTTGTGGTAATAAATACGGGTACCGGAATATAATTCCTTGAATCGTTTCGCAATAGGGATTTGATTGCATAAATAACTAGAACGTGTTGTAAAAAAAAATTCTAATTTATGTAAACATTTTTGACAGTAGCTGATACCGGAGAAACTTATCATTTTAAATACAAAACAGAACATATGTACCTACTTTGGATTGTTAGTATTTATCAACGTTTTTAATATTAATTTTAAGAAATGGAAATACGCACAATATATAATGTAAAATTGAGATAAACGGCAAATTAATTTGGTACACCTCATACAAATACATACTTTATAATGTAATATATTTTCGTTGCCTACTAGTTTACGCAAGAATTATAAATTTGTATGTGAATGTATTATAAGTACTAATATTTGTATCTTATGTATATTCGTAGAAAATAATTAATATACAAACATTAGAACTCAAAAAACAGAAATATATGACAATTTTATTACTTTTTGCTTACCTTTTGATCAGTTGATAAAATCACTTTTGTAGATGATGCAATGCACACACTATCTGCGTGTGAAACGTTCTGCTGGTTTTGCTGATGTATCATAATATAAGAAGGTTTGTTCATAACTGTTCATAACTTAACATAAAATTATAACTATAGTGATAACTAGTAAAATATGAAAACAATTCATAACTTTATTACATTTATAAACCATATTCATAATACATGAATATACGTAACGCATACAAATTGCACTCTTAGGAATGTTGTATACGTATTACGCATAATATCATAATATAATTCATATTTTATAAATTTTATTAAATGTGTAATTTATGAATATACTATTCATAACTAGTGATTGCAGACTTCTCTCCGTGTAGGTAACTGTTTTTAACAAATTTTGTACAATGATTAGCACAGTAGTATATTATTTTATAAAGTACTGAAGTGTGATTTTTTGTGACGAATCGAATCGAAATACATATGAGTCACAAAAACCACTTCAATGCCAAATAAAATATACAATTTTTTCTTAAAACATATGTGATTATAACTAATTTAAATAAAATTTGCTAGATTAGGAAATAAATATTAAATTTGAATATCCATTCAAGTAGCCTTAGAAATATTTTTAATTGCATAGTAACAATGTAAAAAAAAACAAAACAAAAATTACTTAAATGTAATTTTCATTTAAACGTGAATAATAAATAAATGTTTGGAAAATACAATGCATTTTAGAGACATTTAAGTTTATTTTAACAAGCGGCATTGAAGTATTTTTGCTGCCGGCGGCGCTAAAGTACTTTTGATGTCGCTTGAATAAACGTAAAACTTTAAAAATGTCACTTTAACCTTGCTCAAACTGACTAGAAAATGCCTATATTTTGACTATTGGCATAAAAAACTTGTGTATCACATGTTCTGAAAGTATTTTACTAGTATTCATCCCATACTGATAAAATAGCACTTTCTGGACTAGTGATACAAATAACTATGTTTTAGTAAAACTAGAGAGAAATATATCTCTATGTGAATTGATAATTTCTTCTTGTTTTTTGTTTTTTACCATTGATTTTACTAACAGATAAACTAAAATCATTGCTGTTTATAATATAGGTAATTATTATTTATATTTTTGGCAACGCTTGGTACAAACAATACCATGTATGATAAGTAAAAAAAAATTAAAGAACTACAGAAAGTAGAAGTTGATATTCAATTTAATGACGAGCTTTTTACGAGTTTTTCTAGTAACGTAAAAGGTATCGGAAGCAAGAATCGAAAAAAAAATGTGTAACCGCTACATACATACAGACATACTTCAGCAAAACTCATCGTTAACATCATCTAATTTAGATTTAAATTTTAACAGAAATCGACGGGACGACCATAGATATATTTCAATTCTTAAGAAGTTCCGCTGATTAGTTTGCCATGTATTCACTTTGCTGTTCACCTAAGAAATGCCAAAGTTAACAAGAATAAAAACGAAAATAACTAAAAAATGCAAAGCTGCTAACTGAAAATCGAGATGTAATATGCAACATATTTCAAATGACGAATAAGAAAACTTTTTAACTTAACAGGTGATCAAATGAATTATTAGTCATCAATTAAAATCAAAACCTTTGTTTAAAAATGGTATTTAAATTAGTTGTAGAATGTTTTTATATGCTTTTTTTAAATTTTTATACACTTGATTTTTGACAATACGTCATATGAGGACTCTCATTCACAGTTTTTTTGGTGTTTTTAGCTAGTGTTTTATGTGTGGTTTTGTGTCAGTTTAATAGACAAATCTTACACATTTTTTACCATTTTATTAACCCGCAAGGACTATCAATGTTTTTTTTATTTTATATTGTTTAATATTTGCTCATATTTAGCGGATACCTGAAACAAGTTGTTTGAGCTTTACTTTGTGAGAAATTGGAGCTGATTGGCGGCTTTAGCGGAGAAATGTTAGTTAACATAAAGTTGCAGTTTCTGTTTCTACTTTGCTAGTTTCCTAAGAAACATGGCTTATAAAACAGATGAACAAATATTGCGATGGTACAAAGAGATTGAAACTAAACGATGTTTCTATATAATCTACATTGAGTTCAAGCGACCCCCAATCTATTAGATACCAGCTTCTACTAGAAAAGACAAAGTAACCGTGTAGCTTCATCATACTAATGTAAAGCGTAACACTAAGACCTTTGGTAAATATTTAATAAAAAAATTGCCGGGAGTAAAAAATGTTTTTTTGGATAAAATGATTTCTTATACTGTTGATTATTCCAATAAAAAATTAACCATAATGACACGTTTCTATCCACTTCTACCTACTTAATTTGAAAAAATTAGTGCTTTTATTGGATTGCTTTATCTAGCTAAAGTGAAAATGCACGAAATCTGAATCGCACCAGCTTTTAAATAGCTACCATGTCCATAGGCAATTTTATGTTTTTGCTGAAACCTTCAGATTTCATGCTACTAGAAAGGAAAAGGCAAAACAAGATAATTTAGCTCTAATACGTTATAAAGCCCGGTTTTTCATTTAAGGTTTAATTAACCTGAGATTAAATTAACCAAAGTTTAAACTATGATTGAAAAACCAACTCTTTTGTGCAAGAATGTAGAGTTAACTGTACACTAAAAGCATTTTGCGGTATATGCAAATTTAGATAATACTAAAGTAATACGCAAAGTACGGTGTTAAAGTACACGCGCTAGTTGATGCAAGAATCTTCTACACGCACAATATTAAAATTTACGCTGGTAAACAACATGTAGCGCTTTTCCAGTTCCCAAAAACTACCAGCAGTGTAATAAAACATATAAATAAACTAATAAAGTTCCGAAAGAATAACTCAATGGCCAATTATTTTACATTTGTACGTCTTGCCAATAATTTACTTCTCTACCACAAACTAACCATAGTAACTACCATACGTAAAAACATGTCTCAAATTCCACTTAATCTATTGAATGTTTCAAAAAAGAACAAACATGTACTAATGTTGATCACGTTATCTGATGATAATGCTATCGACGTATCTTCACAAGAATGTTATAAACTGGAAGTCATAACTGTCTGATGTTGATAAGTTAATGCCAGAATTGCAATAGTATACTAATTAAGTTTTATTACATTTGACCCGCAAAGCATATATTTTAACTTTATTTTTTGTTCATCGTCAAAAGAGCCAAAACGTTGATAGAGTAAAAACAATAGTAACTAACGAAAACAAAATGTGAATAGTGTCCGGTTAGAAAAAACCGATTTACTTGACATCGTCGTAGCAAATGGAACAAAGTATCATTTTGATTTGTACTGTTTGTAGCAAAAATAATTACGATACTGATTTTCGATTATATAGAGCGGTCTACTTTAACTGTGCTAAATGTACATATACATTTAAGCTTTTATTAATGTTAAATGTGAATAAACTTTAATAAGGAACACTGTTCACTCTGTCAAATGACAGTTTAAAATGTTTAACGTATCGTTCTGTGATAAAGTTGCTGGCTCTATCAATATTATAACAAAAATATTATAAGCTAAAATTCACAAGAACTGGATAGTTGAGGTTGAAACAGATACATTTGATGTGCTTTTTATTTTTCTTCTAATTATAAAGTGCTGAAATTAAAAATGATTGTTTAGATTAATGAATGGTTTTTAAATAAAAATGAGGTAGTTTTGAATATATACGATACATATATGCAGTTTGTACCATTAAATACTTATTTATATGTCAGTATTGGCATACAACGTTTTGAGACGTAATTGTTATCAAATTTCTATTGTATGTATTTGATACTTTGATATTAAATGTCCTAACCGCTTATTATTTCTCTACCCACGCATTTGACCTTCTAACATAAACAATCATCAAGAAACGATGACATTGCACGTTTTTTTGTATTACATAAACAGAATTGCGATCTAAATTTTATGGGAGAATAAGTAAAACAAATGTAGAACTCAAGTTATTTTTACGTTAATTTTTGATTCTTATTTTACAATTATTATTTAACGTTTTTTATCAAACTAATTGCAACTTATTCCATTTTTAGAGTAATCAAACGTTTAGTCATAATTCTATATTGTTTTTTTTGCGTTGGCACTATCAGAAGGTTCTAATAAGACTTTCGTGGTTTCTTAGAAAGCGACCAAAGCCCTCCAATTAAAAATCGCTGGCCTAGAGCGAATTTAAAATTTTGTGTTTGGGATTTTCGTTTCTAAAAACATTGTAGTCTTTTGAAGCTTTTTCTTTCCGGTTAGTACGCTATTAGTTGCGCAATTTTTTTTATTTTTAGGTGCATCTTTGTAAATCGTATACCCCATAATTTTATAAAACCTTTTTCGTGTGTTCTGAAGAGTTTTTTTTAAACTAAAATTTTTGCCAGAATTAAGTTTCAGTACTACCGTTTTTATCCACTGATGATAACTTTCCATACAATTTTTAGTATACCTTCTTCTAACTTCAAAAGTTCACATTGTTTTCTGTAACCGTCGCGTCGTTTGATTTTCGTACTATTGACTTTCATTCTGACTCTCGTATTTACGTTTTAATTTAGTGTTTGCATTTGTCATTTATTGAGTTCTTTCCGTATTTCAAATTATTGATATTTTATATGTTAAATACGTTTGAGTTTTAAATTTCTTAGAAACTATAAATTGTATAATAACATTTATTTTTGTCAGCTGTTAAACGAACAGTTTTAGTTTATTATTTTTTTTTTCTTTCAGACTTAATTACTTTCAAAAAACTTTTGTTTGTTCAAAAGCTTTAATAAGGTGATAATTTATTGGTTATTTTTGTTGAGTTTGCGTGGGAACATTTTGGTACGTAATTCTCTTGTACTTGATTACGTCATGCTTCCTAGCTGTATCCTTGTTTGATTTATTGTTTTCTTTAAGATATTTTTATCGATAATTGGTGCAACCAAAATGTATAAATGTTATTTCAAGTAAATCCAGTCTTTAATAAGTACCGTGGAATTGTGTTATGTGTCGTTAAGCCTTTGGTTTCACAATTCAATTTTTACTAACGAGGTGGATTTTTGTTTCTTGTACCAAGCAGGAAGAAACTCTTCGGCTCCATTACCGTCAACATTGTTATCGCCAACTCGCGTTGGACGTTAACAATTAATGAGGTAATTATAATTTTTGGTTTCAAGCAGATGTAAATTTGCTTTTATTCCAGTAAAATGTAATGATTTTGAAAGCTTTGGTTTTATGAATTAAAGTTTTATGCTATTTACCGTTTGACAATTTATTCTTTTACGACAATTTATACCCAACTTATGTTATGGTTGTTATTGAACTCTTCGGCTCCATTACCGTCAACATTGTTATCGCCAACTCGCGTTGGACGTTAACAATTAATGAGGTAATTATAATTTTTGGTTTCAAGCAGATGTAAATTTGCTTTTATTCCAGTAAAATGTAATGATTTTGAAAGCTTTGGTTTTATGAATTAAAGTTTTATGCTATTTACCGTTTGACAATTTATTCTTTTACGACAATTTATACCCAACTTATGTTATGGTTGTTATTGAGTTTAATAATTAGCATAATTAGCGTTTAAGTGGTCGTAATAGCGAAGGCTTCCACGGCCGGAGTCTATACTAAGATAAGAACGTCTTCCGGGTTTGGACCGTGTCAATGTTGTAACCGAAGTTGCCAACGTTTCGCCCACTTAAAGCCCACAAAAGTGGGCGAAACGTTGGCAACTTGGTTACAACATTGACACGGTCCAAACCCGGAAGACGTTCTTATCTTAGTTTAAGTGGTCATTTGATTTTATTTTTTTTTATTGTTCTAACAAATCTTAGTTTAATATGCGCTCAAAGACTTTTTCAAATTGATTTCAAATTTTACCTATTTTGCGTTAATGATTTTTTTAGTGTTATTACCTAGATTAACTTAAAAACTACGTAGTTTGCGTTCGATTTAAATTTTATAATTTTGTACTATATCGTCTTATTTATTTTTTTTATATCAAATATTTAGTTTTTTCTTGTTTTAAACGTTATTTACAATTTTGTTTTGTTGTTAAATTTTGCAAAATGTTCTTATTGCTATAATAAATGTAACGAAGCTTATAATCAAGAGACTTTTTGTACTGTGTTTTAAATTTAGCATTACATATTGAGCGACTTATGTATGTTCTAAAAGTATGTACATCTAACCGACAGTGTGCTTTATGGTTGACAAAAGCTAGAAAGTACATAAACAATTCACGCATCCTTTTTGTCTGACGCTCATAACCAATTTTGACTTTTATTCTTGTTTTGTTTTAATAGTTCAAAAGTCCGAATTTTTGTGTGTAAAACAACCCACCCCTCGCCACTGAGTTTTTAGTCGAGCAAAATACATTTGTGTTACGTCATAGCAATTACTAAACTCCATTAACATCTTTTGCACGTAACAATTTAGTATGTTTTTCTTTTGCAAATACTGAGATTACTTCTCACAAGTATCGTTTCTAGCTCACAATTAAAAACAACTTTGAATCTTTTTTTGGGCTCTTGCCAGTTGTTATAGTTTTTACTGTTCTTCCGATAACAGTACCGTTTTCTTATCCATTCTAGAACGCTGTTTGAATGTTGTTGGACATAGTTTTTTAGACATAACATTAGCATTTAGATGGTGTCTTCTAATCAACACACAATTTTAAAATTATACTTTCGCGAACAGTTTATTTTGCGAGCAACCCGTGTCAACAGTATAAAACGTCTATATCTTACACAAACAGACCTTCTTTACGTCACTTTCCGGATTCCATCACTACGCGTAACTTCTTTGTTAGCGGTTTTGCAATGTTGGCACACCCAAGAATAAACTGCTGGAGATGTCCACGAATTGCGCGAAAGTTCAATAATGCCCTATGTTTGCATATATTTTATAAGTTTGTCAGTTGCTTTGCGTTTCGCTAATGAAAGGCGTTATGTTGTCGAATATTGTGGATTTAGTTATGTATCGTTGATGTTAATTTCAAGCGTTACTAAATAGTTCTGCTGGTATTGTTATCGTTGCATGCAAACACAGTTTAGCATCGCGTCACTATGTCTTCTATTGGTTTTAATTCTGTTGATTTGTAAATCCTGATAAGAAAAAAAAAACAATTTCGCACAGTACGCGGGAGCGTTTTGTTTCGGTGACTTACTTCCATCATTAACGTATTTTATTATCAACTTTATTGGCGTAGCTCGCCTCAATTAAATGAGTTTCTTCAGAGTTATACATATATTCCATTTTAAAGTAAAAGGTTGATTATTCTAATTGGAGCTCATGTTGCAGTCTTAGAAATCAACCAGGATTTATATGGTATTTTTTTATTGTCAGAACCGAATAAAAACATCTTACAAAAAATATGTTCTAACAACACAAATTAATGTCTAAGAGCAATCATAGAATTAGTTCAACAATAGGATAAATTGTTTTTAATTGTGAAATAATATCAAATAATGTTATTAAAAATATATACAAATTTTTTAATAAACAATTTAATCTCAAAAACAAAAATTTTCTATCATAATTTTTTCATAACCACAATTTTTCATTTTTTATTGTTAGGTAAAATTTTGTAGATCATTGTAAATTTTTGTTTTAATATCGATTGAATTTATTTACAACGTAAATCTTTCGAATCTTCGGAAATTTCATAAATTGTCCTATCAATATATTAGAGAATAATATTCAAATGTAGTCGTAAATTACAATCTAAACATTGAAGCTGCTCTCAAATACTTGCAAAAACCATTTACTAAACGTATTAAACAATCGATTTATTCCAAGATTTATAACATAGTTTGTATAATGTGTATGCATTAAATCAAAAGAAAACCCCGTTATATGTTACCTAGTAATCCTTAAGACCATTTTGGTATTACAAAGTAAAATTCATTATGTAATAAATAATGATATTTGAACGCGTTGCGTAAGTGTAATTAATTTACAGACAAAATTTTATGTTAGGAATAATATAGTAATAAAATATATTTTAATCCATTAACATATAATTAATTTATTTGAAGCTACACTTAACATAAATAATACAAATTTTGTATTTTCCATAAATCACGCCTTATTCCATTGTATGTTTTGTACTTTTCGGTTGAATAAATTTTATATTTTTGTCTTTTCAAGTATAGAAAATTTAATGGTAAACTATTCAAGTTGAGGGTTTTTTATATAAAATGTAATAAAAAAGTTGAATGTTTTTTGCGATACACACAAGAGGATTTGAAAGGACACGGAGTGCAATATTTTATGGTGATTTGTGGTAACTAATCAAAAACGATCGGTTCTTCCTTGTATGTTTTATATTATATTTAAAAACTATAATCAAGTAATAATGTCGTATTTTTAAATAATTGATATTGTTTTTATTAATCTTTAATTAAAAAAATAAAACATAACTTTACAAATATTTTATTCTATTCTGTTTAGCTAATTTTTGATAAAATAAAAAAAACCGTTGATATAATAAAATTGTGACTATATATGTATAATAACAAGATTCCTAAAAATAAAAAAACAACGCTTTGCTTTGGCGTCATTAACATTTAACAAAGCACAATTTAACAACAAATTGAGCAACAGTTTCAATACAACAAAAGTCATAACTTTTACATTAGATGTACGTAAAATAAATAGAACAATATATGCGCAACCACTAAAAAGTGTAAAATAGCACTTTTGTAATATTTTCCATAATCTCACATACTTAACTACAAATATAAAAACTACAAAGGTATTCTAAAGCTGAGCAAAGCAATTACAATTAAATGTGATAAGCTGAGTTACAAAAGATTACAATATAAATCATACTCAATAGACTTGTCAACTAGTTATTACTTTTTATATCATTTTACCAAAAAAGTTTAGCTACGGAAAAGCATTCAACAATACTTTTAAGGAATTTGTTCATATTAAAACTCTACAGTTGCATTATATTGAAATTATTAAACTTGTATTTTAATGTACTTGACTTTTAAATTAGTTAGTTTACAACCGAGTGTAACAATATTTTTTCAAATGTTTGGAACATATATGATTTTCATTTTAAAACAACGTATTGTGATAAAAATGCGTAAAAAACTAAAAATGAAACATATTTAAACAAAATAAAACACCAAACTTAAACACAAGTAATACCGCAATGGTAAAATAAGAGTAAAGAGGTAAAAGATGTCTTTAATAAGAACGTATGCGTAAATATAAATCACTTTCATCCTAAACAAAAACATTTTATTTTAGTTATTGTTATGAACGTTTTTCTTTACTAGCAAACAATAAATTTACACACAAAACAAAATGAATCTTCTAGTTTTATCTAATGTTTCTACTCTATTTTCTTAATCATTATTTATCATTCCATTTTTTAAGTCGTGGTCTATTGGTTGGTATTTTGTGTTTTTTTTACTGTAATTGCTCTTAGTGTCTTTATTTCTGTTGTTCTAACTGTTCTTTTTATTTCTGCGCTGGCTGATTCTCGCAGCATATATTAATAAGTTTTTATATATTTTCGTTTTTGTTTCTAATTTCATATTGTTTATTATTTGTCCATACTATGTCTTGTAAAACATTGAGTTAGGAATAATTATTTAAGTAACTAATGTACAATTGCGATGTATAAAAACTGTATATAAAATAGCGATGCTAAATAAACTCAATATTATTATTATTATAACTTTTTTTATCAGTACATTTAATAATAAAGGATCGTTCGTGATTAAAAATTTGATATTATACAAAAATTGCATTTTAAAAGTGTTTGTATATCTTATTAAACTTTTTATTTGTGTTATAATGTATGTCGGTAACGCGTCTGCAATCGGTGAAAATAAATGCAAAACTATTTGAATTTCTCAAATCAAAAAATGATCAAGAATCGTTGAATAAAAATATGGAAGAAAATTTTAGCTAAATGGAAAAAAAAATGTCCAAGCATTCTCAGAAAATGCATTAAAATTCGAAATTATTTCGAAATTCGAACCAGAATTAAAAATCAACTATTGAGGAACAAACACTTAGTGTAGAAAACTAGATTAAAACTGTTCAAAAAGAAATGCAAAGCGGTATCTTGAATCTAAGCAGTACAAGATAAAATAGAATAAAAGTTAAAATAAATTTAAGAACCATAGTAGAAAAATTAGAGCAACATTTAGAAGAAATGCTTTAAAAAAAATACACCAAATAAATTGCCACGATGAAACAATTGTTACAAGCAAAGATATGGATAAGTAAGGTGTGATTGAATCTTTAAATAGTTCATAATTCCTAGTGGTACTAATGAAGAAGAAAGATGGATCAACAAAGTTTTGTGTAGGCTACAGACAGACCAAACAGATAAGCTACTCTTTACTAAAAATTGACGATATTTTAGACACTTTGTTAGAATCTGTTAGTTTTCTACGCTGGATTTAAAAGTGGTTACTAACAGGTAGAATTAGACTGTGAAACGTACTTGGTTTATTTAGACGACGCGATTGTAGGTAGAAAGTCCTTTAAATAACATTTTGACAACCTGACAAAAATATTCTAACGATTACGTAGGGCACATCTAAAACCACTTATTTAAAAAAGAAGTGCAATAGTTTGGCTACGTCGTATCTAGAGATAGAGCAAAGACAGACACAGACAAAGTTTGAGCAGTGCAAGCATGGCCAAGCCCAATCGACAAACATCAAGTCCGAAGTTTCTTTGGGTTGTGGACCTATTATAAACGATTTGTACCCGGGCCAATATTCCCAAACTTTTGACAAAACTGACCAAAGAAAGAGCAGAATTTAAATGGAATGAAGACTGCTTAAACGCTTTTTAACAACTAAACCAGGCCCTAAACACTTCACCGATTTTAAGAGAAGATAACAAATTTGTTTGGATACCGATGCAAGTAATCTGGCCATAGCTCCAGTTCTTTCGCAAGTGCAAGATGGACAAGAAAAAGTCATCGCGTATTTTAGCATAGTTTTATCTAAACTAGAAAGTAATTATTGTGAGACAAGAGGATTGTTAACAGTAATCAATTTCATAAAGCACTTTTATAAATACTTGTATGGACGTTAATTTTTACTAAGAATGGATCACCTCGCCTTGAAATGGCTATTGCAGTTTCGTAATCCGGAAAGACAAGTAATAAGATGAATCGAAACACTGCAAGAGTTTGACCTTGACACAAAACACCGTGCCAGAAGCAGTCGTCGGAACGCTGATGCCATATCTAAAAGACCATGTAAGGCAGACAGCAGCCAATGTTCGCAAGTTGAAAAAAAATGAAGAAGAGTAGAAGACGGTATTTTTAAGCGATCCCTAAAGTGTGTCAAGGGCACTGAAAACATACTGCAGTTGATAGTGCCCAAGAGCCGAATAGGACAGGTGTTGTAGCATCTGCACAATAGTACATCAAGAGGACATTTTGGCGTTAAAAAAAATTAAGGCAAGTTTGAAAAACATTTTACCGAGTGAATTGCAAACAGAACATCACGGAATGGTGCCGTAAGTGCATGGTCTGCGCACCAGGCAGTGGTTCAGCAAAAAAACGCAAAGCACTGACGAAACAGTACAACGTGGAAAACCCTTTAAAGAGAATAGCGATTACCATTGTAGGACCGTTTCCAGAATTTGATCTGAGAAACACATACATTCTGGTAGTGATGGGTTATTTCACGAAATGAACAGAAGCTTACGCCATACCCAATCAAGAAGCAGTTACAGACGTAGTACATTACATTCGTCCAAGACCCCAGCTTTGAGTCTGCGCTGTTTCAAGAAGTTTGCTGACTGTTGGTAATTAAGAAAACTAGAACGTCTAAACATCAAAAAGATTGGGATCAGCGTTTGAATCTTTTCCTAATGCCATACCAATCAGCGATGCGACTTCTTGTTTGTCGAAAATTAAAAGAAGAAGTTGATAAAAAAAACTACGTCAGTAAGTTGATGAAAAGGTTAAACGAAGTATATGAGGCGGTCTGTAAAAACACATAAATTGCTAGCGACAAAATGAAGAACATGACGTCAAGACGCAAAACGGTGGCTTTTAACCGGACAACATGGTGTAGTTGCATGTTTCCCAAATAAGACGTAATTTGTCGCTAAAACTGCAGAGAAAATAGAAGGGTCCTTATGAAGTTATGCAGCTTATAAATGACGGCATCCGAAAATCGGCTAGAGGTAAGCCAAGGGTGATCCACAGCAGGTCCGAACTAGAGTAATAACAAGCAAAACCAGGAATCAAGTCGATGGAATAGACTACGATAAGTTTACGAGCATGTACGAGAGTTTTGAAAAGGCTAGGTTCGGAATTACAACCGTCAGAAGGGTAATCGATTCTAGTCAAAAGTCGGAAGTGTCAATACTATGTCGGTCTAAATAAATAAAGTTTTTAACGTGTGTGATAGATGAATAAAAGTGCATCAAGTATAGATAATGAAGTGATAAAATTAGTTACGTTTTAAAAATTAGTTATAAATCGTGTAAATACTTAAAATTCGTTACAGTAGTTTAAATGATGTGGCAAGCAAAGCTGTAATTTAATAGATCTTTTATCTTTTTCATATATAAATATCGTTGGTTATCTCATTTAGTTCAAATGCTTCTTTGTTTTTTTAGTTTTTTATATGCTCTTTTATAACTTCTTTGTTTGTTTCAACTAGCTCTACTTTTACTTCGTAATTTTTTCTGCTTATAATATCGTTTGTTGTTCTCCATCTATTTTTGAGAATAAAAGTTGTTTTGGTCAATAGCTATTGGTTAACGTCAAAATATTACTTCTAATTTAGCTATAATACCAATAACTATACATTCAATTTATATTTTAACACTTTGCTCTTGATAAATCCTTGAGATACTTTTAAAACATTTAAACGACGTTACAGAAAGTGTGGCATTAGAAACGTATTAATTGATAAAATGATTTCAAAATCGTTTGTAGATTTTAGATTTTCTTGTAAAATGTGTTCCATATGAATTCTCAATTACGCATTTTAACGTTTAGAATTCAAAACTTTATAGTTAGAAAACTGGTGGCAGTAATTTTTAAATAATTTCATCGTTTGACAAATGTTGATGAAACAAAAAAACTAAGTAAAATAAATTACTGTTAACCTATTATTAATATGTTAAACGACATTAAATACGAGCTGATGAAAAATCTGAAAATTGCGTCTACCTCTTGTTTGAATAAAATTGTTTAACTCAAAAACGTAATGCAAAGAGTAGACACTTTCCGTCGCGTTTAAGAAAAATTGATATTTTTTTTTAATTATCATTATAAAATTATCATGTATAAAAATTACATTAAAAACCTGCATTATTATAAATTTGTTAAAAAAAATATCTCTAATTATTTCACCATGCCTGACTTTAAACATAATTGTGTTGTTGCCTATAAAAACAAAGAAATAAAAAAAACAGACAATTTTAATGCTATAGTAGAATTTAGGTTTCCACGGGTAATTTTGTATAATAATTTTTCATTTTCCATAATTTCTCTGTGGTCGATTTTTTACAAGGTAAACTTTCGTAGCGCTTCAAAGTGATTGCGCTTCAAAATCCCGTTTTTATAGACTGGTTTCTAAATGTCTGGCAGAGAAAAACTAGAATATCAATTATTGTTAAATTATTCAATAGAATCTCTAGTTTTTTGCTGATACTAATTAAAAAATAGCGAAAACCTACATCTTTAATGTTCTTTAATACGAATTCTTCTTTTCTCTAATATGTGTACGACCACAAGAGCAACGAATGCTATAAACGCCGTCGGAGTAAAAAGGAATAACGACTCTCACCGGATTTAATAATTGGCTCAATTTAGGAAAAGTAGAGAACAGAGTGATAATGTTATATTTTGACAAAATTTTTCCGACCTTTAATATAAGGTAGATATGCATTAACAACGGTTGAGATTTAGTTTCTTTTGTTACTTTTGGTAGAAATAACCTTTGAAACAAATCGTGTAATATTTTTTTACCGCAGTTATTTGCAAGTGAAACTTCGGTTAGATTATTTACATTTCTTTGAAAATTTTGGAGTTGACTTAAAGAAACGATTCTGTATCCTAAACAATTCATCATTTATAGTTCTAAGAAAAAAATGGTGAAAAAATCCGTCCAAATATCAATTTGGAGAAGTAAGTTTTTGATAAAGTAAGTGTGCCATTGAATCATCTTCATTTCAAGTAACTCAAACGTTGAAAAAACGGTAAAAAATGGCCCGTTTTTAATTCCATTGTAAAACTGATATTACAACAATTAAGATTTTAAATTACATTTTTGAGCGTGCAAAGACGATTCTGCTAAATTCCAAATCATTTAAACATACAACGATTTGAGGCCAGTATATAAAATCAGAATTTAAAACTCAGAAATCATTTTGTTCTAGGCTCTAAACATATCCACTGCGATAGAAGTTTGTAACTTTTGTTTGATTTTTGTACTATTGCATTGTAATTTCGTTATTTAACGTTTTCAAAATTAACTTAATTTTAATCTTATTGTTTAAGTACTTGTTGAGTACAAATGTACTGGAGTTCAATTAGGTCTAAGTTTGTTGTCATAAATTCAGATTGTTTTATAATTTCTTAGTTTTGTCACTTAGAAATTTCTATCGTAAACATTTGGATTGTAATTTAATATTGTTTTAATTCCAAGTTATTTCTGTTTATGTTAACGCTATTAAGATAATCATTTCTTATCGATGACATCAGTTAAAAATGTTCTTTTTTGTGAGACGTAATGCGCGTAGTGCCTTATTGCATCTTTCTTCAGTTAATTTGTTTCTGTGTTATCTTTCTTGGAAGATTCTACGTCATAGTTTTCAGATGCGATAAAAAAGACCAAAGTGATATATGCCTGAAAGTTGGATTGTAAAGAAAGTTTTTGATCAGATTCAAAACCAAAATTTGACAATAACGCGAGTTCTTTGACGCTTAGCAAGGTGATGTGAATAGTGCAATATCAATTTATGAAGCTTTATGTAAAAGAAAAGCTTTGGTTTGTTATAACAACGGTTTTTATTTGTTGATCAAATTCTAATTCAACTGTTCTCCTTTAATTATGCGTCGAAATTTATTTTAAATTTAATTTAATATGTAATTATACATCGCTTTTAAAAGGGATTCTTTAGAAATTGTACCAGCTTGTTCTTCACCCACACTGCTCGCCTTCAAGAAGACCATCTATACAATTCCAGAACTAAAGACCACGCTGTTTGAGTTTTCCTCCTGATAGCACCAGCTATTTATAAGCTCTCGTTGATTAAATTGTATTCTTTGTTTTCCAAATAATTACAAAAAGGCGTTGACTTTATATTATAAGCTTATAAATTATCAGTTCTTACGGTTTTGCATAACATCCTATTTCGTTTTCAATTTTGTGTTTTATTAAATAGAGATATCAATCCCGTATGCGTAGCGTATTTTTGTTTAAGAATCAATGTACTTACGGTTAATCCAAGGTATATATTAAGTAACTGCGATATTTTGGTTGCGCTTCTTTAAAAATTTCTGTATATTGAGTCAAATATTTACTATTTGTGTTATGTTGCAATTGTGTCCTGCATTTTTAATTTGGTCAAATTTGCTTATTGCATTATTTAATTTAAATGTCTTATTAATATTTATTGAATTTGTTGTCGACTTATTTTAAGTATTTAATTATTTATGTAATAAATGGTAAATTGTAACAAAGCTTTTGATCAATTTACTTGTTCGCGAATCAATTTTGTTTTGATTATAGAAATTTGGTTGGTAAGATTCAGAGGCTCTTTTAAGATACAAACCTTTCTGATACTTTTTTGGATTTTAACTTTTACTTTTACGATTTGAGATTTCCAACTAGTTACGAATTTCTATTTTTAATTTATCTACCCCTGTTTCTATTGAGCCCCGAGCAATAACATCGTTTATGTTGCCTTAACTTAATTTCTTCGATAACATCTTTTGCACTTAATAAATTAAGCTAAGGAATCTACCATTCGGGAATTATTTGGAACTGTCAGTTACAATGTTAATTTTTTCGAAAGTAGATGGGTTATAAAATATCGAATTTTTTAACCAAAAATATTCTTTTTTTGACTTTGTATACCTGTGCATACCTCAAAATTGTCTGAATGCTGATTATAAGTTGAATTTACTTCATTAATATTCATTAATCAAATCACGTCATAAGGCTGATTGGTAGCAAATAACAGACGAGATTGAAGTTATAAAATCAAGGCGGACTCAAAATTTTGTAATCAATCGGCCGTGATTTTTGTATGACTTGCATTTTTCATCAATTCAAATTAAATTTTCTAGTCATCTGTTCATATACTATAGCAATAAATGTTTACGCAGTAAAATTATTTAAAAAAATTTGACACGAAAGAAGCAAATAGAAGATTTGAGGAAATTCAGTTCAAGATATTCTAGACGAAGCGGTTGCAGCAAGTAGTGAACTATTGCCCATAAAAACAAAGAAATAATAAATAAAGGAATATGAAGCTTTTACGTAAGTAAGACCAAAAATGTGTGTGGCATGAATAAAGAAATGTTGTTGTGCTGTGAAAAGGAATTATCCAAAACGTTTGCACCAAATACTTTATGAAAATCTCTATGTTAAACCTATTTGAAGCTCCATGATAATGTTGACATTTCTAGGTTCGTATTATGCTAGGTTATTTGTTATTATTACAATTTCCCATTATGTTTTTGCAGATATGGAATAGTTTTTACTTTGTCACGTAGGAAATCCGAAGCCTACAAACTAAATAAAGCAAAATATTGACAACAGAAGAAGTGACAAAATATCTAGTCAAAACATCGGACGAGCAACATCTGTTAGAAAAAGTGATTACTGTATTTGGAATATTTGGCGCTTGCCCGCGTGAATAACTGCTTTTATTGTGTATGGACAACAGGGACATCTAAAATTTTTACGTAGGGTGGGCCGTCAGTAGGTCAAGATATTATTAGGTGGACTTTAAATCCGATGGTTTTTCTTTATGACATTCAAAAAGATTTTGAATTAAAGAACTGAAAAACTTACTTATTGCAAAACAATTCTCCTATTAACGTTTATGGAATTAAATTTCTCAATGATTGCTTCAGGGTCCATACTTTTTGCTAAAACGTTTTCAATGTTCAGAATAGCTAGATGCTTCAATCTTTCGTCACTCATTTTATTACGAAGATACGTTTTCAAACGTCTTAAGCAGGAAAATATACGCTCACAGCCCGCACTAGAAACAGGAATAGTGATACCCGCCACTGTTAGTTTATAAGTTTCACTAAACACGATTTTATAAGTGTTAAGTAGCTCGATTAGTTGCATTATATTAGTAACATTTACATTATTTTCTAGTTTATACTAATTTATTGTTTTAGGTAATATTTTTAGCTCGGCTTTCAATGTTTCACTGTCAGTTTTATAATGATCTACCAACGGTTTTAAACAGTCATGATCTAAAAAATCTTTTTTAAATTATTATAATGTTTATGTTGTCCTTGGCAAAACGGTCACCCAGTTCGTTCAAAATTAAATCCAAAGTAGGATAAAATATTAATGTTTTAAATTAATTTTCTTTGGACATTATTTCTTCTTCTAGATTGGTCAGTATTTGTTTCATAATTTTGACCGCTTCAGAATATATTTCAAACATACATGTACTATCAGATCTCATTTTCGGAAAAACATCTATCAAAGATTTTATTAAAATATTAGCTTCCGCCAAATTAGATGACACTTTTTGAAAAAAGTTACTGGTTGCACTAAATAATTTCAAAATTTTGCAGTACATAAGCAAAGAAAACACTAATTCAAAATCGATTTGGTGTAATATGCCAACGGCTTACGGTGCTCTATTATTAAACTTTGTTTTTGGGTAGAATATTAGTAGTGGTTGCGTTGGTGCATCTTCAACTCTGTGAAATATCACTACTGCCCGGCGCTTTTTTTCCGACTTCCGTAACTTCTTGTTGGGTTTGTTGCTGCTGTTTGGATAACCATTCTTCAAAATCCACTGTTTCCTCAGTTTCAAATTCGGTGTCAATCAATTCCAAATCAAAATCTAGTCTGGATTCTACCATGGACGCGGAAACATTTTTTTAGAAGCCGCGTTATCAGAAGCCGACTATGATAAAATTTATGATTACTTATTTGGTTTAGTTTTTTTTGAAAAACCAAAATAGTTCACTAAAGTTCTTTTGCCACTGTCACTCATTATAAAAATTTTTAAAAATTACAAATACTTAATAAATCAATCACGAACGCATAAGAAGTGCAGTGCGCACAAGATAGTGTTGAGTACCAAATCTAAAGACCAACTGAACAAAATAAAATGATAAATGATTTGTTATCAAAACTAAAGAAACAATGTAAACCACAAGGATAATAAATTTATAGAAAAATGATTTTTTGTTTTGTTTGTATGTTTGCATCGGCGAAAAAATCTTAATGTTTAAGATAAGATTGGTAACGACGCATTTCCGAGGAAAACGAAACCGCACCTATGATATTATGTTACTATTATTTATTATTCTGCACATTGTAGGAGTTGTGATATTTAAAATACTTAATAAAATCTTTAGATTTTATTTCATTTATTTATCTCCGCAGGTCTTTGATAAAATTTTGTTGGTATGTCCACTTATTCTTCAGGATGGGCACATGGGTAGGTCAAAAAAATATAGGATGGGCCTGGCCCACCCAAGCGCACCCTTAGCTACGTCTCTGCTAGATAAAATTAAAGATGCTGGTTGACTTTTAATTGTTAGATTAGAGGATACAAAAAACAAGTCTACAAGCAAGTTGACTATCACAGAAGACGACACGCCCTTTTAAGATTGCAGTTTATATAGGAAATACACAGCACCTCAACCGTCAAGTTTAACAAATCAGCATGTTTTTCTGGACTATAGGAACGGCAAGAGCACACGACAATTTGTCGGAACATAAAATTGGAAACACTTCAAGAAAAACTTTTTTTTTAATTTGAAAGAGTCTGAAAAGTACACAGGTCATACTTTCAGAAGATTTGCTGCTACTATGTTGGTTAAAAATGGAGGTGATATTTTTTGACGTTGAATAAAGTAAGAGTTTAGAAATCGTTTCAACATTAGAAAATTGCAATTATTCTTTAGTTACAAAACAAGTGACTTCTACTGTTATAGTACTCAGACTTTCAGACAATACCAGTTGCTCTTTTTATTTCAGCTATTGTTCTTATACTTTTTTTTAAATTATAATGTTGTAATTGACAAATCAAAATTGATTAAGAATACAATCACACAAACTGTCAAATCTAAAGAAATGTACGTCAAGGCCGATATAAGTATCATATCAATGAGGGATAGAGTACTGATAAATCCTAAATATCAGTATGGTATGATGAGAAGAATATATCAGTAAACTATGAACAAATTTTTAAAAAATATTTTATTTTCAACTCTATAAATTCTTTTCTCAAATTTTGTATGACGTTGACTCGGATCATTAAATTTTATCAATGAAGAATTTGTCGTGGATTAAAGTTCGAAACCCATTGTGTATTGTAATATCTATATGGATTATTTGCGCATACTTTTCTATAATACGTGTCTTCAATTCAACTGCTTCTTAATAGAGAACAAGCACGACAATAAAAATTCAGCAATAACTTTTTAACAAAGGTCTATAGCAACATTACAAAAGAGTAAACGTGTAAGGAAAGCTCCAGCGGGTATTGATTTTTTGCATAAAATTGTTTGCGCCGACAGCAATATCTATTTATTTCAAAATCAATGTAACATAAGCTAGATAAATAGTCAAATAAATAAATATTTTGTTTGTTCAAATCAGTTGTTATCTTACAATTGTGTTATTTAAACAAACTATAAATGAGAAAATTTATGAATATTTTTGAGCGGTAGCTGTTGCGTTTAAATGATTAATAACTTCATTAAATTAATTTAGTTAATATTGTTTGTTTTTGTCTCAAATACTTATTATACATAAATTTAAAAAAAACAAATAAGTTTGTAAAAACATTCAATGCAAAGCTTACAACCCATTTACAATGCTGCATATGTGGCCATTTATGTTGAATATATGTATCGCATCTGCTAAATAAAACAGAATATTTTTTCCTAGATTTTTTAAAGAAATTTATATCTACGTCTAGAAGCATTTAGAGAACCTAGTAAATTGAAGCATACAAGACACCTAAATGGAAACCACAACCTTCTTTTACTTCGTTTTACGTTTCTCTTCTGTTCGCATTAGTACGTAATTACATACAGTTTTATCGATGCAGACTCTTATTAAAAAGTATAATAGCAGAAATAAATTAAGTTGAATACTGTCCCCAACGTCAAATCATAAAAAAGTTTTATATTTAAGCTTACCGCTTTTTGCGTTTATATAATGGCTAGAGATAATTAAATTAGAGAAAGATAGAAATGTAGTTTACAAAACACATTTTTTATAACTGAACATGATAAATACATAAACTCGAATTTCTTATTGCCTGGAATTAAATAGAATTTTTTTATCCTTAAAAACGAAAAAATATTAGTGTTAATTAAAATAATTAAAAAATAAACAATTAAATATTGCGTAATACTGAGTTCGTACCAGAAAGCATCAAAACTAAACGTTCGAAGTGCCGCATTCATTTTGAAGTTTTAATTGAAACTTAAGTTGAGGTAACAAACAAACTTTGCAAGTTTTATGGTTTTCGTCTAGTGTTGAACTTTTATACCTTACAACAACGGTATAAAACTAAAAATAAAACAAAGAACAAACGTTTCTAGACAATACAGAAATGTGTTCGACTAAAAAAATAAATGCATTTAACTAAATTTTCATTTAAAAGGATTTTCTTTTGAAGTTTTTAAACAAGCATATTTAATTTGCGGTTTGATATTATATAAGTTTTAAAATTAAAAATTATTTATAACTTGTAAAGTACAATGTTTTTGAGAGTTTTCGTACTTCATATCAAATTGCTTATATCAACTTTTATTAACGCAAATTTGAAAAAAAAATTGAGGGCAAATTAACTTGAATTTTTTTTAAAAAGCTAAAAAGCTTTGCCACAAAATATAAATAAATAAGTTAAAAAATATTCACGTTTAAATAAATTTTAGCATAACAAATTCACCATAAAATATACACAAACTTGCACTACAAAAAAAAATTTGAAACAAAACAAAGGACAAGCAAAAAAACAAAGATTTAAATAATTCAATTATGTTAACTGAAAAAAAAACAAAACAAATGATTATTACGTATAATTTTTTTACAAATATTTTTATAAAACAATTTTTTGAAAAAAAATTTTGGTACAATTTTAACTGGAACTAAAAATTACAAATTTATTAAATATAAATAAAAATTAAAAAAATTTATTGGTTTTAAGAATTTAACGGCAAAGTTTAATGCCAAAATTCAACAGAAAAAAAAAAATGAAAAACAGTAAGTAAATTAGTTATTATATTTTGTTATATTATTATAGTGTTTTTGTGTACGTGTCTACTTACAGATAGATTTACTATTGAGGTATAAGCGTAGACGTACCTGCAAAGAAAAAACATATTAAACCTTAAGTCAATTTTTATTTATTTATAACATCAACGACAATAATAGAATTTAGGTTTTCACCGGTTACTTTTGTATTACAGTTGTTAATTTTGGATATATACGGTGTTGTTAATTTCATCCGACAGAAAAAAACTAGAATCTCGATTAATAATAAACGGATTTTTAATTATTTCAATGGATTTCTTAATTTTTTGTTGATAATAGTTAGACATTATCAAGAACTTTAGTGTTTTCAAACAAAATTTGATGATTCTTTTCTAACATGTGTTTTGCCACCGCCGGATGAAAAGACAATTACATCTTTAATGTTCTACACAAACTCTGTTTACCAGTTTCTCCAATATATGCACGAGCAAAATCTGGTACTGTGATTAATTTATCTTCACATTATCTTAGATCCTTTCTTTATTGTGTCACTCTTGTTTCTATGGTTTCCTCCCACGTCTCACGTGGTCTTCCTCTAATGCCTGTCTTTATTATCTGTCTAGTCTCATTCGTACTATATCTCCGAACCATTTTGTCTGTTGGTTTTCTAATTGATACTCTATTGGGTTGATGTCTAATTCCTCTCGTGTTACCATATTTCACAGTCTACCTCTTTTAGTTCTTGGTGCTACTCCTCACAAACACTTTACCGGCGGTTATCTTGCATTGTCTAACTCTCCGATGCGTATGTTAATCTTGGTACGTAAATACTATTATACACTGGAGTTTTATCGGCATGCTAACTTCTTTTTCAAAAATTATTGTTTTATTCAGTGCTTAATATACTTTGCTGGCTTTGTTCGTTCGATTTAATATTTTTTGCTCTATTCTCCTAGTCTTATTTATTATTGTTTCCAGGTATTCGTAATTTTCAACCCATTGTCGTTGTCCACTACATAATATTTGTGTATCATTTAATGCTTCCTTCTTTGTGATGAATATTACTTTACTTTTGTTTATGTTGATTTTCATTCTCTACCATTTTATAGCTCTGCACCATTTACTGACTATTTGTTGTAATTTTTCTGCTAATTCGGTCATTAGCACTATGTCATCTGCATATACAAAGCTTTATACTGATTCTGCTTGTAGATTCCAGTTTTCTATTTTTATTCCAAATCTCCTTAAATTCCATTATTATTTGGTGTATTACTGCTGTAAATAAAAATGGGTTGGTACAGTCTTTTTATAGTTTGTTGGAGTTGGTTCGATACATGTATTTGGGTTAATGTTTTTTATTTGCTCCGCTTGGGAATTGTGTCACAAGCTGCTTGTATGCCAATAAAAGCGAAATACAGCGGGTTTCCTTTGTGTAGTTTTTTGTCTATAGTTGTTCTTCGTACATATATGTGGTCTTGGGTTTGTCGTTCCGGTGTAAAAGCAGCTTGCTCTATCGCCAGTTCTTTTTTTATTTCTTCTCTTAGCCTATTTTCCAATATCGGGTTGTAGATCTATTGTATCACGGATGACAAATATATGTCGTCATGTTTATATATGGGTACTATGATTTATGTATGGGTACTATGATGTCCCAATCTTCTGGTGCTTTTTCACTTTTCTAACTATTTTATCTAAATTCTTTAATTTTGCATTCTTTCAAAAACAACTGTCAGTTCGAAAAATTGTATCAGCTGCAAAAGTTTCTATTTTTATTTTTTTTTGCAGAAGAAATTTGTTTTTAAACAACAAACATTTTTTGTATTTCAAAAATTCCCAAATCTGAATTTTTGCATTAAAATAACTTAAAAAAGTAAAAGTAGTTATTTTTAAAGCAGACAAAGGAATTACCATTGTTATTATGTATTGATCAGATTATGATAAAATTTAGAATCGTCTCTGAAATGGTTGGTATAAAGAAATTTCAAAAGGTCTTTCTTTTTCCATTAAAAAAACACCTAATGAAACCGATAAACGTTTAATACCTTCTTCTTTTTTGGCACTTTCCCATTATGAGTTTGCCGTTTTAGCACTCCAAAACCCTCTTATTTTCGAGTCATCTTAAAACCAGATTTCCTTTCCGCATTCTCCCATTCCAATATTATTTTTTGGAGTGCTCTATTTTCCATTTTTTTGTTATTAAGAATTCTACTCCCATCCGGTTCCATATTTTCTCAGTTCTTATTATCTTTTCTTGTGATTTGTAGACATCTTCCCATAAAGTCTCGAATGTTCTTATTTTATTATGTACGGTTGTTGTCACTGTCCATACTTCCGATTTGTATAAAGTAATATTTAGTACTATTCTTTGTTTGTTTTTTTTTGGTGAGAATGTTCCATACTAATACATAAAATGCTTTCTTTTTTCGTGCTATTATTGTATTTCGTACACAAGTACTATTTCAACTTTTAATAATTTTAATAAGATTGTAAAATTCCTTGATTCTACATATTATTTAAAATGCATAAGTCTATTCCTTTTAGACCTATTGTTAGCGCTATAAACTTGCTTATTTATAAAATTACTAAATATCTTACGAATATATTAAAATCTTTAGCAGGGAAGACGAAATCATTTATGTTCAACTCTGAAGATTCTGTTCAAAAGTTACATAATTTTCCTGTACATTCCAATAACATTATAGTTAGTTTTGATGTCAAATTTTCGTTTACTAACGTACCTGTTCCTGATTCAATAAACATTATTAAATCTAAACATATTAAAAATAATATTTCAACGGACATAATACATATTATCAAAAAAAAAAAAAAAAAAATGCTCGACATCTTTTCGGAGAAAGAGAAAAGAAGAAAGCTACATCTACATTTCATGTAATATCAAATTGCTGGTAAAAATACGTTGATGACAGGTTTGTTATTTGGCAACATAGCAACATTGCCAATCTCAACAAATTTTTACGCCATTTAAACGCTACTCATCAAAATAATTCCTTTTACAACAAAATTAGAAACGGCATCTGTGTTACCATTTGTAAACGTTTTGGTTACCCAAAACAGAGATGGTTCATTAGCGCACTCAGATAGATACTTAGGCGGATTGTCTCACTTTCACACTTTTTTCAAAAAACTGTCGGTAGTAAATTATTGAGCCTATAGAGCTGTTCTTCAAATTAGCGCCAAAATCTTCAAAAGTCGCCAACAACTACAGTAGAAAGAGTATTACACAACTTGTTTCTAAATTTTACTTCAACAAAAACAAAAGTAGCAACGGAATATAAATATCAACCGTTGTCTATCGGGAATTTTTTGTCAAAACAACATTATCACTCGGTTTTCGACTTTTCCTAAATTGAGGCAATTTTTAAATCCGGTAGCATTCCTTGTTCGTGTGGTTGTACATGTATATTAGAGAAACTAGTAGAAGTGTAGTAATTTGTATTTAAGAACATCAAAAATGTAGTTGCCTCAAACAAAGTCGGCGATAGCGGAATACAAGTTAGAAACGAATCATCAAATTTTGTTTAAAAACACTAAAGTTTTTGCTAACGTGTCTAACGATTATTATAAACAAAAAAATAAAAAATCTATTAAAATACAGTGCACGCCGCTTATTTGAATCACGGATGTTATCAAACGGGCAATGTTATCACTTTATCAAAGAACGGGCCAGACGTATGCTACTACATAGAAAAAACACCGTTTATAGTAATCATAATTTTGGTTTATGTTATAAGTTTTTTTTCAGGTTTGTTTCTATACATGAACAATAACTTATTTTGCATAAAAGATTTTATTATTGTTTTTGTTTTGCATGTTTAGCTTTATTTTTGCAGTTTATTCTAGTATTTTGACTAACCTACGTAACATTGCATTAATCATGTATAAATATACGCTATCTTTAAGAATTAACTTGGAAAACATATGCGTTCTTAGAATAACAACTTCATTTAACTACATTTTATGTGATAACGTTATTTGTATATATTTTTATTTTTAGTGTCAGCAAATTACAGAGAAGCAATCTGTAGTTCTTAGAACAGTGAATTAAACATCATACCTTGTTTTGTATTTCTTTTTATTAACAGTGTCAAGAACAGCGTTGAGATTACTATTACGATTGTAATAAATCTATTACAATTGCATCGTCTTTAGTACGCTAGTACTACAATTAAGAAATATCCAATAATGTATTAAATATCAGGTGTTTCCCGAATTTCTTGTTTTTTAGTTCAAAAGTTTCATCAAAACCAATGGGACTGAGATTCGTTATTTATTTAATAAGAAACAGAATAAATCCGAATATATGTCATCCATGATTTAATTTTAAAAAAAAACTGGAAAGTATGTAAAAAAAATTCGAAGTGGAATAAGACAAGGTATTTAAAAGTTTGACACCTAGCGTGGGACATGAGCATATTCTGTAATGACAAAAATGCGATAACATGTATTTATGACAAGTATTGTGTTCTAAATTTTTTTGCCAAGAAACGTTTTTTACCTTCGTTTCTAAAATATCCTAAATTAAAAAACTAGTTTTTAATGTTTAATTAATAGTTGCAATAGCAACTGCAAAATAATGAAAGAAAATTAAGAACACTACTCAATTTTCTTGTAATGTAACCGACTCTATCTATTATGCTTGCCGAGATACCAACGGTGGGCAACGAAATAGTTACCCCACCGTGTATACAAAATCTTATTTACTACAATTCAAAAAAAAACCCAAAAAAACACAATTGTATCCTCTAAAATAAATGATTGTTTTTTGTATACCCATACATATACATTTTAAAATTTCCTGGTCATATGATCTATTACATTCTATTACAATTACATTACACAACAAGTTTTAATACAATCTACCAACATTAAAATCCCAACGTTGGTCAACAAACTGTTCAAAGTTACAGGTCAGTAATTTTCGATTTATTTGGTTCAAAATTTTGTTTTTTTGAAACGATTCATTCAAATTTTTATTTTGACATTTTCTGCTTGTATTGATGCTATGATTTCACCTCTAAATTAACAACCTGTTGATTAGCTATACGCTGTATATATTTACTGCTTTCTAACCAATAAACATGTATTTGTTTTAATTTTAATTTCGGATATTGTTATCATTCAGTTATTGTTATCCAAAGTCCGAATGTCATTCTATTAAACGCCATGCACTGTAATTAAAAATTCTCTTAATATTAATTAATATTTTAGTTTTTGTCTACCGGATATTTGGAAACCAGTTTTATTAATCGGAGGCCAGTTTATAAAAGCAAGATTTCAGGATGTAATCAATCAATTCCAGGCTCTGAGGATGTCGACTGTGACGTGCGACCAAACTTCGGCTTATGTGAAATCAACAACACCGCATATATCCAGAATAAACAACTGTAATTAAAAGCAACGTTCACATTGAATTAAATTACTATGTCAATAAAATATACTTTAACATGTTACATTAAATTAAATAAATTTTAATACTTAATGCCTTAACCAAACGTTTCAATAGTTTTGACTATTAATCATACGCAAATAGAATTAGGAACATATTTTACATAGTGATAACTAATCGCTTAAGTTTGTCGAATGAAAATTTTTATCATATTTTTATTACATTACATAAATAAAATTTGGATTTATAAAAATCAATACTATAAAGTACTTAGTTTTCGCAAACGTATCGTTTTCATTATTACATTTTTTTTAAAATAACATTTTTTAGTGAGTTGCAAAAATATATTTCTTATAACGCTTACACAATCCATCATTTTAACTTGACTTTGCTTAAAAATTTTCCGATATCAGCGATCTGTCAAAAACTTTACTAATAAAAGTGTTTTTCTTAATTTAAAAAAAAATAAGTTTTAAAATGATCTTTAATATATTTAACAAGAAATTGATTAAAAACAAATATAAAATATTTTATAAAACATTATTTACAATTAAATGCTAATTGTTAAAAAAAATTGTTTTTTTATTTGTTTTGAAACGTTATCAAATGATATTTAGACGTTACTAATTTAAGTTAATAAATTTAGTTCAGTTGTTTAACACCTCTAAAACACGCAAATGGCAGTCAGTACATTAGTATTGATTTAATCTTGCTACTTATACAATTCACCTTCTAACTCAAAATTGAAGCATTTAATTTTAACACTGTAATAGATGAAAACCATTTAATATTTAAACATTTGTGTTCTTGCTCAAAATACATAAAAAACATCTATATTATTGTATTTGAGTAACAAAGATTATGTAGACTGTCTTCTACTACGGCAAAAGGTTTATTTCAAATAATGTCTTAGTGAAAATACAAGATAAATCGTGTTAATATAAAAATATTTGTAGGGACTGTAATTAAGTATACATCGAGTAAACAAAAAACTAGTCAAACTTGTTTTAAAGAACATTCGTTCATTTAAACAAGGAAACAAAACGGGTCAATTTTATTGTTATGAAAGTTCACAAATCTTCAGGAATTTTCACATTTAATCAAACGATACAAAACGTGAAATAAGTTACGATTTATTACTTCATACTGTCGCTGATAATCAAAATGCGTTCAAGTGTAATAAAATTATGATTGTATTTGGTGTTTGGTGTTTTAAACTTAATTCGGCATTTTTTACACTTCAAAAAATAGATTCTATTTAATTGTCTCTTTGTTTTGATGAACAATTTCTTTGTAAAACTAAATTATAAAATTATAAATCTAAAATGTTTTTAGATTGGTAAATTTTGTTGTAATTAAATATTTTTAAAAATAAATTAAGTTAAATAATATTTTGCTAAAAAAAATGTGTTTTTCTTATTATATCATGCTGTATATATACGTAACTTTCCTTCTTTTCTTGTAGCACGTGTTATGGATCATAAGTATAAAGACACTACGTGCAGGTGAAATATTAATATATGTGGTTTCTAATTGCTTAACTTCATCAAAATTAGTGTAACGCGAAAAAACTAGGTTGTTTTCAAAATTAGAAAGAAAATATCCGCTATAAGCGTCAACAAAAATTTGTTGTCACTGACAATTGTTATAAATAAGCAAATTGTTAAAAGTTAAAAAAATTATACCGAAAGTAGTTAAAAACGGTTTTATTCATTAAAAAAATATTTTTTTTAATAAATACATAACTTTTTTTTATTATAAGAATAAACGGATTTGAGGTAGTAGATAAAATTTATTATTATTGCACATGAGATAAACACACGTTATCTCACTTATTTGATTATAAAACTCGTTCGTAGTATAAACAGACAAGTTACTGTTTTACTGAAGTAATAGTAGATGAAATATATTCAGACTAAATTGTTTGTGATTTTTAAAAATAAAGAACGTGTCCCGTTAACTTTTAGTATGCTTTTTATATTTAAAAAAAGACGATAATTGAAAGAAACATCATGCGTTGTTTTTTTAATTAAAATGTTATTTTTTCAATCTTTACAAAATTTGTTTGTGATTTACAAACTTTTATTTTTGTGACCGAAAATTTGTTAAATAAAATAGGTAAATCAACAATCAATCAAATGTTTACGGTATTATTATTTCTATAACATTCTAATGGTAATTTATGTAACAAGCGTCGAAAGTGAAGCATAGCATAACGAACGTTAATACAACGGAAGGCTTCGCGGTCTCATCTGTATTCATATATTATGTATCAATTTTTTTATTAATGTTTTACGGTTAAAACAAAATTCTCTAAAAAACAAACAAACAAAAATGTCTTTCCAATAAACATAAACAACTTTTTGTACAGTTTTTTTTGACAGGTTTTTTTTTCCTTTATGGGAAAGTTGTAAAACCAATTCTTTTACATACAGACTATCTGTTAGAATTTCCGTTTTTCCGAAGGCACATCTTTACGTTTTCTTTTATTTTATTAGAAGCGATGGTTTGTGTTGATAAAAAGAAGGCCACGTTTCCGTTCTTCCAGTTGTCCCAGAAGTTCTAAGTTTATCGACAATTGAGACATTAGCATTTCCATTTATTGAAGATGCAGTTGATGCTGGACCATCTACATTTATATAATCATGGTCATTATCTCCGGTGACATGTAGTTGTCTCTCGGTTGTTTTAGCTAATGTAAACATCCATTCGTCAAAAATATCTGAGTTTAATAGGCAAATCCTCGTCTTACGGAAGCAGCTCTCTTGAATGCGTCCCCAACGAGGTTTTAGACTTGATAAATTATGACAGGTGTGTAAGGGTGTAAACGACACTACTTTTGCAGTTTTTCTGGGTAATAATGATTCAAGAGGGTCATAAAAGCAACGGGGTTGCATCCAATGAGTGCAGTGTAGCGGAAAGGACAACAATATGACATTGTTCAATCGAGCTAAGTTAATAAACTCCAGGTTTTTCGTGTGGGTGGCGTTACTATCTAGCAACAGAAGAACAGGCTTGTTTTTAAAATGTTTTGTAAATACTATGAACCTTTAAAACCGTTTGCAAAATACATTTTTTTTGCATCCAACTAGAAACTGTGCTTTTAACCGGACTCTGGGAAATAAGAACATATTAAGCATAAAATTTCCAGCTGCTCTTGCATGTTTCTACTATAACCGGAGTTTTTTTCTCTCGGCAGAGACCAAACCTTCCACTTGTCTTTTCCTACGCAGATCTAAAACTTTTGACACTTTTTTAGAAATTGTAGTAATTTTCTCTCATCTACGTTCCATATGAACTCTAGAGCAAAGTTATACCTGCCGTATAAAGCATTCAAAAATTTGAAAAAATCTGTCACAGAAACTTTATTGAAACCCATAGTCTGAGCAAGAGCTGTAGCTTCTCGGGTGCGTATTCTCAATTCTGGATGTCTAACAAAAAATCTATATAACTATGCGTTTTCGGCCATTTCTTTTTCTCGATTGAAAGTATGCGTCAAATTGTTTTTTTCCGTTAAATCGTATGCTAAAAGCTTGTATTGCAACTGTTCAACAACTTCATTTTCT